>CM065655.1:11561430-12973930 GCA_033220385.1 Triplophysa yarkandensis
TGGCCGGGTTCAAAAAATGTTAATAAATAAATCAAATGCATCAGATGTGTTTCTTCCAAAAAAACGAAATGCACACTGAAGCTTGAATGAACGGATTAAGGCAAGCAATAATGATTAGCTTAAACGGCTAAAGAAACATATCCGCTTAGTTCCAAGTTAGAAGTATTACAAATTGCCCACAAGCCACTGATATATTGAAATACTGTTTAAGTACCTCAGCTACAGCAAAACAGAAGTACTATTTTAAGTGCTGAGGAGCAGCTGCCCACATATGCAGCATATTAAGTGAACATACATAAACCCATCGGCAGTGATGGTGTAAATATTCTTTAAATTCTTCAAAATATCTTCCTTTGTTTTCTATGGAAGAAGGAAGATCATAGTTTGAAATGTTAAGAGGGAGTTGATGACCACATTTTCCTATTGGGTGAACTGTCACTATATTTGTAAGCTAGTGTCACTATATTTTAACTAAACCTTCGATGGGTTATTTAAAAATAGTAAAATTATGCAACAGTCAAAAGTAATGACAAATCACAAAGATAAATGCATTTCAATTAATTCCAGATGCATTAAAAAATAAAATTTCATCTCAGGCGACTGGGGAAAATAAGTGGCATGTCAAAAAAGGCCCAACCCGTCAAATTGACGTGCATTACGTTGTCTCGGCCATAGCAAATTCCCCTTTCAGTGTCGACAGCTTCAGTGATTATAATAATAACATTTGACATGTTACGATAGTGACACATATCAGCCATTATTAAACCATAAGAGTACATGAACAACCAGAGGACCTAGAATTGTGGTTTAATCAATATCAGACCGACAGATTTTATACACATTTTGCACCCAATTTTAAAATGCATACTAAATACAAGATCAAACATGACGGCAAAATTGTAAGAACTAATGATATATTAAATAAATATACATCACTGAAGATGAGAAAAAAAGAGAGCCAGAGACAGAAGAGGCCATAGGATCGATTGATGCACTATGAAAACAGCGCAAACGGAGACATCAATCAATGCCACTTTGAATGGCAACAAAAGACTTTTCAGACCACCATTCAGGCTCGAAGTCGCTCAGTAATTCAGATCAGATCTACATCTGTCTCCCAGTGATGAATTTTCTTTGCCGCTACAGTCCGGCTTCAAGCTTATTATGGCGAACGACGGTCTGAGTTGTCCCCTTACCCAATTATTTATAATGTTCCCTTCCATTTTGGCCTTCCACTTCAGCAAATACAGGGTTCAGTCGAAGCGTGTTGCACCAGTAGCCGGAGCATTTCCACCTTTTGGCCAGTGCTAATGGAGGTGTGAACAACCTGCTGTGAGCCAGAGATGAATGGAGAATAACATTATCTTTAATCTACCTCCTAGAGGCAGCATAATTTCAAGCCTTCTCTATGAGCGAACCGGTCACAATCAAGCTGCAATGATCACACTGAGTAATTAATAAACAGCAGCCCGGCCTCTTCAAACCCGAAAAAGACCATTTAAGCTTACGAATAATCTCAACAGGTCCTTAATGTATCTATGTGTTTTTAAATACTACTAGGTACTAGGCAAGTTTTACTTTGTAAGACAGGATGTAAAGGAGTGGGGTCAAGCAACCACACTGCTGGCTTTCAAGTGTTAACATTAACATCGTGTCCCCTGTTCTTTCTAACATTGATTTTTGAGATTGTATCAGTACCAGAAACCAAACACATGGAGATCCACATAAGCCAGAAGAGCTAAAACACAAATGTAAGCCTGTGTGAACAGTTGTTGAAAAAGCATGTATATGCACATCTTTTAGGAATTTAGTCTTTCAACCATGCCCCTAAATCTTACATCCATCCAATAACAAAGTATATAACTTAACTAAAGAGGAAGAGAAGATAAAGCCCCATTCAAACTGCAAGAGACGTTGAAGCTGTGTCACCCGTCTCTTACTATGCCGTCATAAAAGAGGTTCCTAGTTTCGGATGCCATAGGTTCAGTTATAGGAAAAGGTAAAGATTATACAGACTGATCCAACAAACAGCAACAAACTTCAACACCAACTCTAATATACTTTATATTCTTAATTCTCATCAACATTGGCCGAACATACGCCAACAGGGGCTTTATACTGATCAAACAACCGCCAACAAACAGCAACATTAACTTTAATAATAACCAATATTTTAAAATGTTAGCAACGTTGACCTCCTATGAATGCTTTTATTATCTTCAACAAAGTGTCCAACACTGCACATGTAACTTATTTGCAATGTGTCTATGATTTTAAAATTCAAATTTGAGCATACTATATGATTGCAGTGTCTTGCTATAATATCTACGATGTAGTAATGTTATTTGGCACAATGATTTTGTGTTGTTTACAAAAGTAAAACCATTTGCATTGCATATTGAACACTGAGGCTACATCTACCCAGTTCAAGACCTACATCACCGACTGGTACGACATGGAGGACGTGCAAGCTTTGCCCTATGACTCAGTTCCTGGATTACGCTAGATGATTTTATTTTATTCCTCGGAGAGGAATTCGTAAAAAAAAAGAATATAATAAAATCTAAAGAGGTAAAGTTGGATTATTCGATCTAAGTGTAAGGGCCTGTAAACGCCCCCCAGTGCTTTATATGCATAGGCTACGTTTGTGCTTGTCAGGATGGTTTACGGACTTCATTTGAGCAGCCATCTGCACACAGTGGTTTGTCATGGTGGAGAGTGCACTCTCTTTTTATCACCTTTTGCATGATTGAAGTGGTTTAACTTGTCCAAATAAAGAGGGAAATGCTGGAGTGTGAGGAGAGTGACACAAACGCCCACAGATAAATAAGCAAGCGGGAGCTGGTGACTTCTCAGTTCACTGAGAATGTTGGGTAAATATCAACATTACAAGGTGATATAGTTGCCCAATTTTGGATGTGAATCAAATCTAAATATGACAGAATCCTGCCAGCACAAGAAAATACACAGTTTGTAGGAAAGAAGTGACAGTTTGGCTCCAAATCTAAAACAGCACATGAATCTCCCCAGAATAAGCACTAGGCCTAAGGTGACCAGAGTAGGGGTTACATGATGAGTTCAGTCCCAAAAGTGTCTCAACTATTAATTCAACATCATTAAACTTGAAAAAAAAGTTGTTATGTTTCATTTAAAGTGTTTCATTTGAATCAAAGTGAGGAAAAAATACTGTTATTAACTAAGAGTCCTATTGAAATTATTTTGTGTTCTGCAAAAGCAAGTGATAGGGTAAACTGGGAATGTTCATCGTCCTTAAAACTATAATTTTAAGTAATACCTTTAAATATATTCAAACGAAATATTAAATAGTATAAAAAACACAATAAAATCATAAACAATAGATTTTTTTTTCAAAACTGTAATCATTATTATTTTGTTACATTGATAAAAACTTATTTTCCCCACTATGATGGTCGGTTGGGTCCAAGAACCAAGCATTTTTCCAAATATATTTCAGCATGTTCATAAGAACAAATAATTGTATACACATTCAGAACAATTCATGGGTCAGTTAATTGCAACAGAATTATTATTTTAGGTTGAACTTTCCCTTTAATACGCTTTAAAAAGATTTTCTTTTCAACAACATAAGGTAAATTCCAGTAAAACAGCTTTTAAACGATGACCCGATACTAAGCCCTTGTGGCCCCAAAAATCGTGCCCTAGCCTAAAAACTTGTGAAAGAAGTACTTTATTATATTATGGATGTTTCTCCAACATAATTAGCTGTACATATTGTTTGCCAACAATCTTGGGTTCTTTTGTAAGCATTAAAGTGATGGCACTGCTTTTCCTATTGAACCCTTCTAGCTGGATACTCATTAAATCGTTCTCAAATTGTTTTCTAATGAAAGAAATAAACCATGTAAGAGAGTAAAGTAAACTTTTCCTTGAGTGAAAAGGAAAAATATCCATGTCTTTTTTGACCTGGATATAAATCAGTGACCTTCCTCAATATATAAAGCAAATCCCTCATGTTCTAAACGGCCCTGGTTGATTTGAGTTCAGTTGTTAAGGAGAATGACTAATTAGACATGGATTGCTATAGCCCTCCCTCTCTTCCTCTCTTTCCCTCTCTCTCACTGTCTCTCTCTCACTGTCTCTCTCTCACTGGCTGGCTCATTAGCGTTCTTGCATTATTTAAACTAATGGAGCAGATTAGGTAAAGCACACACAATCATGCCGCTACTTAAATACAGCCTGCCACAGCAGCTGGACACACTTGCTCCCTGACATCCAGGAGAAGTACAGCAGATGGAATCATAGATGGGTTGTGGGTGGTGGTACCACAAACAGTGTGAGTTTCTTCAGGGCAGAATCAGGGACATCTGGCCATGGCTACAATAAATCTATGCTTAAAAAACAGCCACACTGCAAAAATGCAATGCACATGAGATTCTAATCCTGAAATGTCTTAAATCTCCAAATTAAAATATTGCAGCATCCATATACACCAACATACGACAAACATGAATAAATCTCATTTGATACAGTAAGGGGGTAAGTGTAAGCACAGCAAGTTCAAACCCCCAGCAGATTCCCTCAGGGACCATTCATGCAGCAGGTGTTCCTGTGCTCAAAAACAGCAAGTCTCAATTTAGTGGAATGGAACACAACGTAGGGGTCTCAAGATGAGCTTTGAAAAACTTTTCAACTTGACTTGCTGTGAAACAAATCAGATTTATTTGAGGCACAACAAGCGTCTTGGAAAAGAATAGACATTTTTTTTTAAAAATCAAAGTGTAGTATATGTAAATGTCAGCTTTTAGAGGACCTTAACTAGAACTTACTAAAAGATTATTCAGATTTAACAGGGTCTTAATGGACCTTTCAGACACAAAAAGGTTCTTCTATAACATTTTAAAACACCTTTATTTTAAGAGTGTAAAAAAAATATAAAAAAGTTGTATCAGAGTCAAATCTTAAACTTATTGTGTACATGCTCTGGTGTGTGTGCATGGAGCATCAAAAGTGCCCTCAAAGAATGTAAAATACCGGGCATTTTTGACCTGGGAAAAATTTTAAATGACTTTGATTTTAAAAATGTAAAAGCAAGGAAAGCTTTGTGTAATGGACACGTCTAGGTTTAGGGGAAGAATATGGAAGTGCTGTAGTTACAGATGAAAACCATGTATGAAAATCCCATAAAACATTGGTGTGGAAAATGTGGGTTTGTTTGCGAATCAGTAAAAAGTACATAAGTAGCTTCTCAGAAGAAATCAATGCAGAGTTGAAGGTAAATACCTGTATAGGAATCCTGATGCTCTTTGACTGCAGAATTTGCCATTAGCAATTAGTGTTTTGCCTAATGGCACCAATTCCTTATACTTTCCATAGAGGCATTACTTAAGTTAATGTTGTTGACTCGTGTGGTCTAGATACCTTGAGTCAGCTGTGGCTGGTGAGTTACAAAAGGTATTTGAGCATCCAAAGCTCCATTTCAATCGAAAAGGATCAGCCAGTTAGTCTTTTCCTGGAAAAGCAGAGATGAAACAGAAACTAGATGAATTATCCAAAACCTCATAACTAACTGCCTTGTGAAGTATTGGGAGGTTTTTCAACATGAATATTGCATGCAAGTAACAACCTAAAGTAACAACATTTAGCTTGATGGCTTTTATAGATATATTGCTGCATCTGTTTGATACACTGTAAGACAAAAGAGCTTGTGCCTGTATAAAATAATCCGTCATTATTACAAAGGGAATAACCCACCAACAGGATTAAATATGACAATGTTGGTTTAGTTGATATGAGGAGGATAGAAATGAATGTAAGTTTTCCAGTGCAGCTTGGCTTTTCATTTCGTTTCTGAAAAGAACAAGTGAGCTTGACCTTGCCTGACCAAGGACATCCTGAAGTGACCCGAACCCTAGACGTCATGCCGTTTTTCTACATCAGTGTGAGCGGTGAGAACCAAAAAAAAGCAGGACCCAAGACCCGGCATTCCTATTATCAAACCATCCCAATAGGGGAGATGGAAGAAGACAATGGGAGATGCTACTTTGTATTAGATTGCAAATGCAATCCTGTCGGGGTCACCCGTAATGCTTTACCTTCCATATAACTTCATGAGCTGAAGAATGTGAAAGCAGCTGGGGTGAAATCTACAGGAGGGATATCCGACCACATTAGGCATCATCCAAACATGCAGCGTGGTACACAATAACACAACAAGAAATGGAAGAAAAAGAAAGAATACCCAAGAAGCAAAGACAGAGCAATGGGAGAGCACAGAGAGTCTCCGGTAATAACCCCAATGCAGCAGGCAGCGTGTGTTCTCCCTCGCTGAAAGCGGTGGGCCGCAACCGACACAATCCTCATTTACAATGACCCGCTTGCATAGAGGGAAAACAGAAGCATAAATGTGATGAACACAAAGGGGGTGATGGGAAGGGGGGCCACAAATTGCCCACGGGTGCATAAAATGAAACCGCGCAGCCACAGGTGCAATAATATCCTCATGACTGGCGGGCTAATGCGCTTCTCACCCTCACCTGAACCGGAGAGGTCGAGGCAATGAATCAGCCAGACCTGGCTAAGACTGAGCTCATCCTCCATTTGTGTAAACAAGCCCCTATAAATAAATGATCGTTATGAGCTTATCTGCTGAGCGGGTTTTCTCTCGCTCGCCCACTTTCTCTCCCTCTCTCGTTCTTCAGTTGCATTATGTATGTTAATTGGATTGTGCAGCATCAACAATTGAAGATGAGTGTGAGAACGCAGTTACCTGTTCGCGATCGCACGATTTACGACTGCGTCAGTCGGAGTAACCGAGCTCCGAGCTGCCAGTCTATCACAAGCGTCGTGTCTTATTAATTGCACGCGTTTGTTTTCACTGTGTCACTGTGCTGTAATACTGTTGTTTTGTAACACTCTCGCACTCATTGTTAAGAGTAAAGAAACAGACAGGCGAAGGCAGTTTCACTCAAAGCCCCTTAGAGGCACATTCACTCCTTGTATGTTCATACGGCCAAGACGCGAGAGAGCACGACCCCATCATCCCGTCCCACTCTCATGATGCTGTTTACACTGCACTGCCATTAACGGCCAGTGGAGAGCACTAACCTGGCTATTATTGCTGCCCCGGGCATGGCCTGAGTCGCTGGTCCCGGGTCAGCCCTCACGCCTGCATCGTTGGGTAGAGAGTGGACTACTCCAAGTCTCCCATCAGCAGGGGGCCAGCAGAGGTCAGAGTCATTTATGTTTGAGAAAAAGCCATTAGAGGAAAAGCTTGTCTGTTTTCATTACGTGCACGTGACTGGCCCACGAGCTGCGGAGTTGAACAAACGCACCTGTCTTTGAGACACCATCACACCCGAAAATTGGCTTTGAAACTGGCAGTGATTTTGTTATATGCTGGCCCTGTAATCATACCCCATAACTGTAACCATATAAGGAATGTGATATAATTCAGGGGTCATTGCATATAATTCAAACTTTAGATAAAATTCAAAACTTGTTCTGTGTTTCCCTTTCTCTCCTCCTCAATCACAAGCATGACACTTCTTTCTTTCAGCCATCAAAGCAGAGCCAGGGGTCATTCAATTATAGCTTTAAATAGACTGATTTAATTATTGGCCTTATTCTCATTAAAATGCTAATGTAGATTGTAATTAATAGATTAGGTATGAACATTGAGGGGAGAAAATGACACAATAATAATTAAGAGCATGATAACAAAGGGCCTTGAGCAATGCGCTCTGAAAATATTATGACCATTTAGTTAATAATAAACATTTCACAAATCCTAAGAGGATCTTAATATAGTTTATTGAACTTAATGTGCATTGCTTAATGACTGGGGATCCAGAGGCGACCCTTTGGACTGCCGTTTTGTGAGTTAAGTGCCTCTAGGGTACACATAGTAGTTTATTCTAACAAAAGATGGCGGGATAAATCAACAACTACATGTAGTTAATAGACATGATGAAATCATACCCCAAACCCAAACTTTCATTCCTGAAATAATCTCACAAACACAACAAACAATTCCATCCTAATGTGAGCAACTGCATTTATTCGCTGAATGCATTTTTGCCAAAACGAGAAACTATCATGGAGAGATAGCTTGGTCTTATTCCATTTGTGTTTCTTGCAACAAAAACAGAAATTATAAAATTTCCTAAGAGGAAGCCAATAGTTGAAAGAAAATGAGCATTAATATTATAAAATGAAAACTGAGTTGGAGGAACTTTTTTTAATAGGAGAAAAATAACCGTAAACTATAATGGAGATGCATTTATCAAATTAACTTCGGCACGTGCAACAAAAAGTTATGTAGCGAGTTATACATACTTGACTGAAACAAGCTGAGCAGAGATGAAGGAGAAAAAAGCAGTTGGGTCTCGACTTCCACGGAATGAAGTGATGAGGCACCAAGAAAACTTATTTCCAACTACTTGATGCAGACAAAACACAATAGAAAATATTTGGAATTGAAGTCGGAATCAAACCAGGTTTCTGTAAAGCATTTTTGTAAAACAGAGCACATACAAAAGCTCCTGTCAGTGGACACCATCTGATAGGAACAATATTAAAAGGTCGTCTGACTTCAGTTTTCAAGAGATTTTAAGTATTCAAAAAGTTTCATATTTACATTTCACTTCTAAAGAGCAGCAATGCTGTCCTATAAACTGGACAATTTAAAAAATCTAAAAACTAACCTTGAATATTGTATGTTGTTTCCCATTATTTAGAAAAAATGCAGACATTATGTTCTGATGCATAATACATGGCTCGGTTAAACAGAGGAAATGGGAAGCTTGTTAAGCCTGGACCAGAAAATCCCATGAGGGATTGGCTTAATGAAATCCTCAGCTTGTGTATAATGCAAGACATAAGACATTCATTCCACTCCTGAAGTTATACATTCCATCTACAAAGACACATGGAAATGCAAGAGGAGAAAAACTAATAGCCAATTAAAATTGTACAATCTTTCATCTGTTAATTTGAGAAATGATGGTCGACAAACCACTGCAATACTGTTCAAGAAGATGCAGTAGAAAGCAAAAATAATTTATGAAGTATCATCTTTATCGCACAAACTATGAAAATATATGGAAGGTACTTTTGTGTTACTAGTTCATCTGTATCAAAGCCCTCGCCGCTGAGGAATCATGGCCTGAGGCGAAGGGGAAAATCACAGTAGCACCAGTGGTTATGCTCACGGAGACATATTTCTGGATTTTGGTGCCTCGTGTCACACTATCACTATAAGAACTGTGAAAGAGCCTTGTTCTGTACTCATCTTAAAACCCCCGACACAGACAACAATGCTGAAAGAGAATGTGGATACCCTGAGCTACCACCAAGCACATTGATTTGTCTTACGCTGACCTTTGTGTACCTTTTCCCAATGAGTAAACACACTGACATGTTTTCAAACAAGAATTTAGAACACCCAGTGGGCCAAAGGGTCCATCTGATTCAAACAAATGCCTAAAGATAATCCATCGGCGTACTCGTTGGAGATAAAGACAGATGATGGAGAGGCATATACAGATAAAATAAAGAGTGACAGATTACAAAGAGAGAGACGGAGAGAGAGAGAAACAGACAGACAGAAAGCCGCAGTCCTGTGATTTACACCTGTATTTCTTAAATCACATAAACACAGAGAGCTCAATGTTAGAGATAGGTAAAAGCAATACTTTTACAGAAGTACAGTTTTTTTAATCCAAAGATTCAAACTAAATAAATGCGTAATATGGGAATTCCGCATAAAATATTTGAGAACAAAGCACTGTTTCCATCAAACAAGTCAAGAACAAACTCTTCACTTCCTGATAAACTGGCACCAAACATTAAAAAGAAAAATAGAAGTAGTAACCTCCTTGAATCTTAAAATCTCGCAGACGAAAAACAATGTCATGTTTTTCTCCTGAAATGGGAGCCCGTTCTATGGGAAAGTAGCCAGTTAAATCAGTTCTTGGTGGTCATAATACCAAAACACTTTGATGACAGACTTTGGCTAAGGCATTTTAGAATAACTATCTTCATCATCACATGATCTGTTTGAGCAAAATCACATGACTTTTTTTGATGCACATGTTGGAATTTATTCATAAAAATGTGCTTCGATCCTAGCTCATGGTAATTTTTCTTATTGAAAAGTTCATCCTACTCATTTTTATGCATCATCATTTTTATGCACATTTTCAAAATGAATGCACTTCTTGGCGTTCCCATTCAGTATTTTTTATGCGGTATACCAATATGCGCATAGACATAGGCAGCTATTGGGACCTTGATAAATCTGTAATCGCAACACAATTACAAAATCTGGTATTTATCAAGAACTGCACAACCCCATTATGCATCCGCCTTGTAGCTGTTGAAATAGTATCATTATGAAATATTGTATGCAGATAATTTATATAACACGATGGTACAGAGACATTACACATTATACGTATTACAACTGCTCAAAACAAATAACACAGTCACATTTTAAATACAATATAAGGACGCAATAGAAGTGCTTGCTGAAATCATGACTTCATGTGCTTCACTGTTCACTAACCAACTAAGGATGTGCTCTGAAATTCAATTAAACCACCAAAGAGTGGCCTTGGGAAAGTGGATACCGCAATCAAATATGAAAAGAGTTTATTTGCCATGATGGCCATCTTCACATCTGAAAATAGATCAAAGCAGATTAATTCTAGCTACACCAAGGTCAGAACACGGCAATGAGCCAGCGACAAAGAGACAGAGATTGAACAAGTGGTTTAGCTTTAAATGCATATCCTGTACTTACAATATCACACCCGCAACATCTGCAAGGCTTCATCCCACTCTTTTCCAACACTCAATTACAAGAGTCGGTAAATCCACTTTCTCTGATGCAAGTTTACATTTACATTAAGGCATTTAGAAGATGCTTTGTCCAAAGTGAATTACAAATAATGGAGGGCATAATGAAGCATTAAAAAGCAAAGATATCAATAGGTGAAAACGTGAGTGAGTTTGCCCCATATCTATCTCCACCACATTCGTCAGTCACCTGGATTACAGTGCTGGCTTTTTAACTTTCATCATTCAGAAGATCACTCAGGGTCTCCTACACATGACTGGGTGCAATGCGCTTCGTTGTGAATTAGTCCCATCGCAGCAAAAGCAGTCAATTACTGCGGTGTCTTTTTTTGTGCTTCCCATCCACTTCCCTCATCTCCAGTCAGAAAAAAGTCCTTAATGATTGGTCTCAGATGAGCGCTTGACATTTCTCCCCCTCCCGCTCCTCAACTGCACTTCAAGGCCTGGGAGCTCCATTAGGGAGGTAACCTGTAAAGCGTGGCTGCGGGCTACGGCTGGCTCTCCTTCTGCCTGTAGTCTTGCGCTTCTCCATTTAACGCTGCAAGACATTAAAGACAGCGCTTTGCAAGGAGCTTAGACATACTGAGGCGAGTAAGGGAGGCTCAGACTGCAGACTGACGCCTGGCTTTGATGCCAGAGTGGGCTCCAATTTGAAAACGAGGTTTAAAAGATTTTTAAAATATAATCTTTAGACTATGACAACATTTTCTGTAATGGAAATATTTGCATGTTATTACAGTTAAAAACGATATTTGTTTGGGCTGAAATAATATCAGCCTCAATATTTTGTGTGTTTATAACTGAATTATAAAAATGTTAAAGAAAATGTTGTTCCCTTAAACCATTTATAAAGTGTTTTAATTAAAATATAATTATGTTTGTGTGATATAAATATAAATATTTCTATTATTCAAAACATTTTAATTTGTATCATTTTCGCTGAGAGGTGTGGAATGGGCAATTCAGACCTTATTATGCTCTTTTATGAACTTAAATGCATTATTAATTTGACCGGTACAAAACTCAAGGTTCTGAACTTTCAGAAGAGAGCACATTTGTCTAGTTTTCAACAACTGAACAAGATTTCATGATGCAACATGACCCACCCATGGATCTTGGGGGATGAGTTGAGATGCATGAAATCCGAAACTTTTTGAAAATGAGAATGAGAAATGTATTTGAATAAAATGCAATAACCCTTATCTAAAAAAGGAAACTAAAAATTTATAAAAACTATTAAATAACAAATTTGCTTTTTAGGTTAAAAAAATAAAATGATTTAAACTGATTTGCACTTTGAAAGCAACTGAAAACAAAACTATTACAAGAGTTTTTTTTCCAAGAAGAAGCAACATGATACCTTGAAGACACAAATACTGATGAATTGCACAGATAACAGGCACATCTCTAAGTTCTATGATTTCTATGATTTGCATAAATGTAATGCAACTCGCACAAGTCAATTAGACAGACAACTAAAAAATCCAATCATCTAAGCCCCACCACAACATTCAGCTCTAAAAACAAGTGTCTTTAAGTTTGATAATTGGGAAGTGGGCAGAGTGGCACTAAGAGGGGATGCAGTTGGGGAGTTGAGGAAGGGTGACAATATTGAAAAGGTCCCGCTCAAGGCCCCTCAGCTGGAGTTACAATTAGCACGTCGGGGTGTGTTCAACACCTGCTGTTTTCTGCATGCTTTAATTGTCTCGCAACCGTCTTGGAGCACTGAACCTTGCCATCTGACTTTTTCCCATTTGGCTCGTGGTGTTTTTGTTTTTCTGTTGATTAATTAACAATGTCGTTTTAAACCGAAAAAAAGGAGGCAGACGGAAAGCAGAACAGCCAAACTTTTAATGAAGTGATATTAATAAAAGATAAGTGCTCCTTGTGAAGCGTGCCGTTCCTGACACAGGCTGTTGATTGTTAAAATCCGGCACCCGCTCCGCTCACTCCTATGAAATGCCTGAGGACAATTCATATAAAACTGTAAAGGGTATAAAACTGTTCTTCCATAACCAAACAAGCAATGCATCTCAAATTACAGCGGCAAGAGCAGAGCCTCTGGGACGGTCAAGGACAAGAGAGGGCAGGACAATGCTAATATCCTACTGCTTAAAACATTACAACCACTGTAGAATTCATGTTAAGACATTGTGTACAAATGTTCCTGTGACAAACTACAGGTCGAAAGTCAAAACCAAAGGTCAGAACCGAGTTTTATAGATATTTAGTCTATTCAATTAATGAATCTGATTGATGCACTATGCTCCAAATAAGGCTGTCAAAGTCTGAGATGATACCTTGCGCAGATACTTGCCGAGGTTTGGATCACCCCAGGTGCCCAAATACAGAGGCGATTCCTCAGACAATGAAGTACAAAGCAAAAATCCAAGCAATAGTTAAAGCACAAAGATGCATTATCATAGGTCAATGAGTCTATAGAGAAAATGTAGTCTCGCAAAATATTAAAATGAAGTGAAAGGTTAACATAGTCACATTTTCACAGATTTATT
Organism: Triplophysa yarkandensis; assembly: GCA_033220385.1. NCBI lineage: Eukaryota > Metazoa > Chordata > Actinopteri > Cypriniformes > Nemacheilidae > Triplophysa > Triplophysa yarkandensis. The sequence goes on from CM065655.1 coordinate 11,574,783, forward strand.
TCAGATTTCTGTTTAACTTAAATAGCTGCGATTTAATTTACATTTTAAATATTTATTTTCTAGTTTTAGTTAATTTAATTAGTTTTTAAATAATTGTTTTATTTTATTTTAGTATTCAGTTTTTACTTAATGAATTAGTAATTATAAAGATATTCTATTTATGGATTCAATTGAGATGCAGTATTACAAAAACATCAGCATTTAAAGGGGTATTTCAGGCAAACATGAAAAATCTATTTTGTGATTCACACTATTCTGCCTCATGTCATTCCAATCCTGTTTGACTTGTCCCATTGCAGAACAAGAAGAAGATATTTTGGAGAAAGTTAGTAACCAAACAATACTGGCCCCATTGACTTTAACTGTCAGGACATGAATAACATGAGTAATGTATTGATGTTAACACCTAAAAGTCAGTTTGATAAATTCAAAAATTAAATTTATCATTATTAAAGAATACAATTGTAAAGTTAACAAAATGGAATTATATTTGAAATGGTCTGGGAGATGTTACAACTACATAAAAGTTTGTAAGAAATAAAGAGTGCTCTGCTGTTCTTCACAAACCACTATAATCCATTTAGCATTTCTTTTTATAGCATTAGTAACCTCCTGGCATCACTTGCCAAATTGCCATCTGCGGGTTGGATGTCATCTCCCACTCAAACACACAGGTCAGATTATTCTGCCCTGCGACAACAGCTCGATAACTATGAAAACTTTTAATTCATGTTTAAATCAAATTGTTGTTAAACAGCTGGTTTTCCACTTGTTAATTTATGCCGTATCGCCATCTTTTTTGTGTGTTTGTGTGGGGGATGTCTTCCCCCACACAAACACAAGTCAATCTGTATTTACAAAAAAATATTCTGGCAATTGCTATATTATTTGCGTAAAAACTTAAGTTGCACATTAGTTTCTCATTTCATCTGTGTAGTTTCAGTTAAGAAAAGTTTATTAAAATGTTTTTAAAATAATAATTGGTCCTCAGTACACAGATAAATAACATACTGCGATTTAACCTCTACAAACAATGTTTCACAGTGCTTTTTTATTTAGTAAATTAGCTCATTTTAGATTTAACATTATATTAAAGAGAAAATTGAACTGAAACAAAAGTAAAATTGGATGAGTAAAACAGCCTGCTTCATACTGATAGTGTCACGACACAATCTAACATTTTAAGGATTTGAAGGAATGACAATGCCCATGAGCCAATAAACCATGCTCATATTTTGCTAATACACATGTAACACAAGACAGAAAGCTAGAGGTTCACCTCAGCCAGATTCTCTTGTCGTTCCCATAGAAACTGCAGAAAAGTATTGAGGGATGCTATCAAATGCACTATTTTTAATGCAAGCTAATTTGATATAATTGACTCACCAAGATGGGGTCAGTGTAGGAACAACGCTAAAATCAGATAGAGAGATGAAGCCTGGACCTCACAATTGGGTGACATTTAATGGGAGTTTTTTAAAGGCATGTTTACTGTGATGGAGAATCTAAAAGGTGCTGGAAAAACAGTGGCATATAAATGCAGAAAAAATTGAAAATTAAAAATAGTTTTGACAGTATATATTTTTACTTTTTTGACAAACTGCTGTCAATTCCAAAACATCACAAACATGGATAAAAAGTCTTTAAAATCCCTGTGTTATAGGCAGGTTTGGTTTCTCACAAACAGGAGTCACACTCTTCATTCCTAACAATCCATTCCCAAAAGAGGTTTGGATGAACAAATCCAAACTAGTGTAAAAGTTATTCAGGCATAACGTGCTGAAGGCCTCTGTAAATAACAGATCTCATAACTGCATGGCATGGTGGGATACGTCCTGGTGACAGTGTATGCCCTGTAGTTTATGTGACCATAAACGTACTCGCTGTACCTTGTCAAAAAGCAATGAACTCAGACAAAGATTTCCAATGTTTTCCCTCCAAACTGTCCCGCTCCCTTTCATTAACCTTAGCTGATGGAAAGCCAAGAAAGAGTAGCGCACGAGAACATTTGGTGGAGAGAAATGCCGAAAGGCCCACCTCTTTTTTTCTTTTTGTTGCTTGTTGAAGTGACCAATCAGACAGACAAGTGAGATTCTCTTGTCAGTGTGCAGTTGACACGCTCCAGCTGAACTGTAAGAGCCTTTTGTTCAGGGAAGCGTGAAATTATGAAACATGACAGCGGAGACGCCAATCGTGGCCGCATCCTTTCGAAACTCAGGCAGGATCAGGGCTCCTCCGCAGTTTTGAGTAACACTCATGAAGGCTATGGATGAGGAGCTGGACGGCAGGGGAAAGGTGCTCTGCTACATTTATTTTTGCAGTTTCAGACAGGTTAAGAACCTCTCACGTGCGTAATTCAGATTGTTAGAGGTCATTTCTGAAAAAAAATTTGACATCTTTTATTATTGTAAAGATACAAGTATTTCAATTGTAAATTAATAATAGTTTGTTTTCATAATTTATATTGATTTAAAAATCTTTCTGATAGCCTAAAATCCAAAAATCTTTTATTGGGATAGCACATTTCAACACTACAAAATGTTACTGTTCTTTTATGTAAAACAATTAACAAATGAAATGAGTCTATTTTAAAGCTTTGAAAGTAAGTAAGTATACTTTTTAAATTCTCTGTATTTGTAATTAGAAAAAAGTTAATCTGATTAAATCAAATATTTGTATTAGAATTCACCAAAAATATGGTACTATATAACACGCGTATAATTTGCCATTTAAAATTTCTCCAGTTACGTATGGTAACCTAGGTTCCCTGACATGGAACTTAATGGGGTTGATCTTGAGAACACGTTTCTCTGTTTGGTAACAGCTCTCCTCTTTTGCTGACATCCCTTACAGATAATAGCTGCCAAGAGCTTCTAGGGCTCTGTGTGCAGTCCACATAGAAGCACAAAGTGCGTAAGGGACACGCACGGATGAGACTGGATCTTCTTCCTGTATGGGTAGCGCCTGCATGCTCACCACCTGACCCGTAGGGGATTGGTCAGAACCTTAAGCACATAGACGTGCCGGGGTCTCAGGATAACATGAGAGTCAACCGCCCCAACTTGAGGCATTCACTGGATGCGGAGAGCATGTGTAGGTCCCCTACCCTCTTGATGGAAGTGAGCATTACAAATGAGGACTGTTTTCATCGTCTAATGCAGAAGGTCAGCCTGTTTGAAGGGCTTTATATGCAAAGGCTGTGGTATTGTCTGACTGAATAAGGCCATGTTAGTTCGGAGGTTTGTACCTCTTTAGGGCCAGCCGTACTGCACTCAGCTCAAGGGTGTTGACACCAGCGTAGGTGGGGACCTGTCCATCAAACTGACGCTACGTGCCCTCTGAACACCTACCCCAAACCTATAGAAAGACATCCGTTGTCACAACAACGTGCCTCGTCACCAGCCAGCATGTAAAAGGGTCTTGAGTGACCAAAGGACTGGGGGGCTGGTATGCCAAAGTAACATGACTCTGTAGCCAGTGTTGTAGCGGTCTCATGTGCATCAACTCAAGGGGATTTATTCCAGCTGAGAATATCCTGTGTCCTAGGAACCACTGAATTAGGTTCGAAGGACAAGTTCGACAGCAGCCTTCGCCAGGAACTTCCCCGGAACTTGGGCGGGTGGTCTAGAAAACTGGATCAAGTAGCATAGACTGAATGTTTTCTTCAGCCAAATTCAGACAGCAGCCGTCTAGACAGGGGTCTAGGGGGTCATTTTGGAGCAGGTGGTGGTTGGGCTGCGGTGGCTTCCATGCGGCACAGTCATGCCCAGGACCTCCTTCTGCTTCTGCACAGTGGAGTACTGCTGGGCAAAGCTATCCACGATGTCTCCAAACAGCCCCCCCTACAAGACAAGTTTGGCAAACACGTCTCACAAGGGAGAGCCAGAGGTGATGCTCTTGGACCACTATGGTGGGCATCGATGGACCGAGGGACTGCACTGTTGCTGTGATGCTCATGGCATGGGTCAGACTGGTCCTAGGAGGGGGCATTTCCTTGTATAGCTCCCTTAGGGCTGTGATCAAATGCCTTACAAAATAGCCTTTACCTGGTAGCATGAAGCCCTCACCCAAAGGGTCTTTACACCATGGAGGTAAGCCTTGGACGGTGCGGATTGCAGGGGCAGTGAAGGCTGAACACTCTGCGGTCAGGACCGACATAGCCACTAGCCATGTCGGGGGGACGTGAGAGCGATGACGTTACCATGACAGAAGGGAGCCAAAAAAAGGGCGCCTACGCATCTTGATCGGCACATTAGCACAGTGAGGAATACCGTTCACACAAGTGAAACCTCAGCATGTGGACCTTGTGGATGTCCCCATCTTTGACAACCAGGTTGCACCCAAGAGAACAACGGTGTCCCATTACAGAACCACACGCTGTGCCATGGTAAGGAAATTTACTCTTTTATTATGAACTTTATTCAAGATATTGCCGAGACGCCCAGGGGAAGTCACGCTCAGGAACGTAGTGCACCTTGTTGTAAGAATCCAGCAATTCAATTGTAGACTCAAGGAGCATGCCAAGCAGAACCAGGGTCTTGAAAAACAAATGGTAATGAATGATCTCTTCTGGCCCCTTTTATACCTGTCAGCACGGGCCGGGACCTGAATTGATATATATTTCCAAATGAATTGGCCTTTTTTAAAAGGCTCATAGACAAACGGGTTCTCAAGATCAACCAGATTCAGTTAAGATAGCGTCGAGAGACCTACTGAAATGATAATTGTTTTACAAAAATCCTTTTTACAGTGTATTCTTTGCAGGATTTGCAGACCGATTTTCTTTTTTGTATTCCATGTTGCGGTACTGTAGGACAATGTATTAATAAAAAATCATCACAAATGACAAAAACCTAAGATCATTGTTAAGACTCTGACTGTTTTTGTAGACAAGGCTTAAGACTAATCCTTGACTAAAATAAATATTTGGTATAAAAATAAAAATATTTTGTAATCTGAAAGTTACTTGCCCTGACATTCCTTAAAACCTGTCTGTGCCATTGTTAGGTGTAAAAATCACTAGTAAATAGGATTTTAGAAATGCAACTTAAATATGGTAATTTCATTAAGGCTGAATCGTAGTTTATAACCAAGCCATCTATGTTAACTGGGCCATAATGAACTTCAATCTTGCATAAGTAGGTTTTGTCACTTATTTTAAAAGGCCTTGTCAGAGCAGTTTGGGGGAGACCATTAACACCAACAGCAGCAGAAAGCTCAAAACTGACAGATATGTAATAAGCATTTTTTGGTCTACTACAGAACTCACAGGCCAAAAATAATAAACTGCTGCCAAAAGGTCTAGGAATTAGCAAGACAGTCAGCAAATGACAAGATATCCCTCTGACTGCCCTCAGCTCTCCTTTTTTGCATGTTCAGAAGGAACGATTCAAACAATTGAAGCCTAAGACTTCTGTACTTCTACTGGAAGAGGATAAATGAGAAGGAAAAACACAGAGATGGATGAAGATTTAAATAATTATCCTGTGGCAGGTTGTACAAAAAGAACACATTATAGCCGTTTCAGAATGAGGTTTGAGAATGACCAAAGTGGGATCTTTTTTAATCCTGGTAAATAGAATTAATAGTGTAATAAATAGTAATGAATTAAATGTATCAATAAAATAAAATTAATAGTAAAGCCATGAGTTATTACATTATACATTAACATATATATATATATATATATATATATATATATATATATAAAATACAAAAAAGCGTACCTGCAATTAATAACATGGAAAAAATAATTGTGCATAATGCTGGAATATAAATGCTCCCAATCAAGGAAATTTTCAAACACCTGTCACAATATATGACTTTATAACAATAAGGTGTCTTTTGTTGATATTAGTAAATGTATTAACTACTGTATTAACATTGCTGAAAAAGTATGTGTAAGCCAGTTTTTAATTGTTACTATTGTTAGCCTTAGTTCATGTCAATACAGTAATTCATGTAAATTTATAGTGCATTAAATAATCATAACAAGAACAAATTTTGATTTTAATAATGTAAACAATCTTTATTAAATGCTGAATTAGTATTGTTCATTGGTAATTTATTGTTACATTAAGTGTTACAATAATGAAATCTTCCCCCTTTTAAGGTCATATGATTCTTAATGATTAAATAATCATATTACTTTCATAAGGGTTTAAGTGTAAGATTAGATTAAGACTCTTGAAATCTACAGTATCACAGATGTTAGGTGAGCTGTACCATCAAAACTCACGACATCATTGTCAGAAGATCAGAAGCTCAATCTCCATCTCAGAGTGAAGGGTCACTGCCTTCAAGAACAGAGGCTATTAGATTCGATTGCTTTGAATGGCACAGGGAAAAAAATACATAGCATAATTTGATCGACTTTATTGCTAACAAAAGAAGAAACAAATGCCAGTGCTCCATGCTGGCTATCAATCTTAGGAGGAGATGCACAATGCATCTTCCTCTAACAGGCTTTCCTGCAGTGAGCTACGGCTGGACCATTCCATCACTCCAGCTGTGGAGCCTGACAGAGAGTCCATCCTAGACCCCCTGCTCGCTTCACAATTAGCATTTCACTTGATTAATGACTGCAATTCTAGACAAGGAGCGCCTGATCAATTGCCGTGATGGAATCTTTTCTGCATACCGCTGGGAAACAGTAATGGACAAACACAAACACACACATCCAGAGTGGATAAAATGAAATAAAAAGCTGAGAGCAATCAAATTTGATGGTCAAGTTCAGCACATCAAGAGTGGGGAAAAACATTCTTGTGTAGGATTGATTTGCATAAAGTGCTCTGTTTTGTTTTGCTGCTGTTATTAGTCGCAGTATTTTGTTGTGCATGTAAACATTGACTGTGTACAGAATGGGCAGAGGTCATTGCTGTATGACTATGCGTGGTAAGAATTAAACTCATTATCATAAATGCAATATTTGCCCAAAAAGGAAAATGTTGTCATTATTTACTCATTCCCAGTCACTTCCACGCATTAACTCAATAATCCGGTCACAGTGGTTAACAGCTCATTAGCAAGGAAGATAATTATCAGCTGCTCACACAAAGCTCAATAAGATCTTAAAAGCGTTATAATATAGCCATGAAAAGTATTGTCCAAGTAATAAAAAGTCACACAGATGAGTAGATTTGCCTGCATTATACAGTCTAAAGACTGCAACTGAATTCAGAAAGAGCAACAGGTACAAAATTTCAATCGTCTCCTTTTTGGTCCACAGAATATAAGTGAACTAAATTAAAGCAGAATTTAAAACTTCCTTTCGTAATGAAACTGTTTCATTAAATCTGTGTCAATGTTGCCATGCTGCCAGGCATTGATTTCAATCATAGCAAAACCACTGTCACAGCTACTTGAAAGCTTGAAGACATTTGTTTATAAAATCGCCAACAAAAAGACCAAAACTTAAACCTGACATTATCCGTGTTCCAAAGCTGTTTTTTCCCTTTAATTGCATGCTCACATTTTTTGCTAGAGGGCGGAACTTCTTTCACCACTGCAGCTATATTGTGTGTTAAATTCCTTTCCCATTCATAAAAATGGCAGTGGCATGAACATCCTGTTAATAAATATTATCTTTGATATAGGGCTGCGCAAAATTTAATACAAATCTGATAACTAATAAAGTGAATCACAGATTCCATGAGTAAAGGACGGGTATTTTTAAAATTCATCTATAAATTTGATAAACTGTTCTAATCCACTTCAGATGTTGACAAGCTGTATAACATTTCAAATAAAAAAGATGGATGATTATAAAATCAGTTAAATTGATCTATATCAGGAAAATAGATAATAATTATTAATAGACTGCAATCTAAGATCATTCAGTTTAGGACTGCAAGATATGTCATCGCCATCGCAATTATTGGATAAACGATATCTCCATAGCCGATACTTGCAATAAAGATATATAAATTAATGTACCAAACATTTGTGTATTGCAAGTTTTGACCAATTAGACGGGGCCTTGTTTGCTTTATACCAGCCTCCAAAGGTAACTAGACTGTGACCAAATGCTTGCATTTTGAATCTATTTTTCCTGTAAATGCAGTAAAAATATCCTGTACTGGTCAATACAGGATCTTTGTTCTATGTTCATTGTGCAAGCACCACATCCAGTCACTTCGTTTGTACCTCCACCTGCATCCATTCTTTGTCAGTGTCCTGCACAGAAACCTTGAGTGAGGCGTTCATTCTTAAAACTAGGTGCCTAGAGTAAACGGATAAGCATACAGAACGTTAGACTTTAATCACTGTGCTTTTTATTTGTGAATCACTATTGATAAAAGACAAAATGTTGTTTTCATGAAGAAAATCGCACACTGTGTGCACATTCAGAGTGAGCGCAAAATCCTAACCCGATTTCTAGTTCACATAATCTACTACAAAAAAGAATTAAATGAACACAATTTTTTTTTTAAATTTCCCATACAAGCAAGAATTCTGTGAGAGTAGTTTGTTTGTTAACATAAACATACGTATTACAGTTTATTAGATCCACATATCCATGCACTTACTTAAAGGGACAGCGGCTTAATAAAGATCTGTGTTTATTATGTACACAATTACTGATATTTATCTCTTTTTACATGCCATTCAAAACAAATAAAGTAAAATACAATAATTTAGCTTTTAAATATGATCTCTTTTCATGTTTCATTCAAAGCAAATCATTAACTTAATCAGAAACAATGATTCAAGTTGATTTATATTGCTTTATGTATTAAACGTGTTTGGTTTTGTTTTGCCTCACCCCTCGACTCCAGCTATACAAACTATCTCTTAAATGTACTTCTAGAGCCCTGTATTACCTCTTAATTTTAGTATGACAAGTACATATATAAATTATTATTAAAAATAGCTTATATAAAAAAAATTATCTTGGGAAATCTTCGACCGCAAGACATAGTTATCACAATATTCAACAACAATATTGCATATTTTCTCGTGCAGCCCTATTTAATTATTATTTCAAACCATTGTAATACTTACATCTGCAATTTTTAAAAAAAATTATATATCTTCGAGACCAAAAGCAGATTGTTAAAACGAACTTGATATAATACATAAAATAAGATCAAAGTGCTATAATACTAAAAACTACAAAAACAACAAAAAAACTACTTCTCTTACTCATTTAGACCCAATTTATCTCTGACCAACAGATACAAAAATCCCTCAAAATCTGGGGAACAAAATAACAAATAAAGGAGTTACACATAAGCCTCTCTAGCGGGCGCAGAAGGAAGTTTGGCTTTTCCTAATTACAGGAGATAAGCGTTGGTCTGTGTCTGTCAAGCAGAGCTGAGTGAGCCGGGCATGTGTGACATGCAGTCACTCTGTCAGTGTGCGTGTCTAAGCCTGAGCTCTTCAGCACGGCCTCAGCGGCCACGTATGGGGACTCTGTGACTCTCTCTCATCAGCACATCCGGCGTCTGTTTACCCTGCATAACACACAGCCCATCTGGAGCAGAACAACGCTGCACAAATCAACCTAATCAGCATTTGTTTTCAGGCTGAAGTCGGGACCAATAATAATCTCCATGCTATCTCAAGAAATGACAGATGGAGGAGAAAAAGTGTACTTGCGGGGTGCCCGTCCCATTTGGAGATTCATTTAAACTGTTAAGAGTAATAAGTTTTTTGTAAAGGTAGTTGAGGGATGTAGAATGTGTGAGTGTGTGCTTGTGAGAGAGACCATTGATCCAAGTCTGTGATGGCTTGACGCAGGTGAGTTCCCCGGCTGTCTGCACAGCTATTGAGCAATGAAACAAAGCTGGTGGAAACAAGAAAATTTATCAATGCAACAGAAACCCCAGAGAGGATTAGAGGATAAACAAGTAGAGGATGAACAATCGTGCTTCCTTGCCTCGAACATCTCTCAGCGGAGTGGTCTGTGAGTTCATGTATGCATCTGTCTCAGGTCAGCATGTATAGAAGAGTGTGTTGGAGCTACCTATATTTAAATTATTTTATAAAACAACATTCTAACACACAATTCTGACTGGATAAGAAATCACTGTAAAATTATTTATGACACCTATGACTGCAAATTCTATATGAACTCTTTTTGTTAGTCCGGTACCTCTCAGAAACAGCCGAAGGCATCATTAATATTTCTGACCAGCAACAGTAGATTCTGAATCAGTATGGTAAAGGAGTTTTTGGGACATGACTTTTTTATGCACTCCTGTTTGGGATATTACTTTAGGATTACTTGGAGATGGGACTGTTATTCTAACAGTTATAAATAATTTATTAAAGTGTTTATTGAACATCATAGTGCTGTCGCCACCATTTTATAATAAAAATAAGCCACTGGAGGCCATGTGTTACATTTGGTTTGACCAAAATTTGGCTTTTTATTTACATGTATGTGTTTTTAACACACAAAGATGGCCCTGGAGCAACAAAAAGAACACACAAGGATATTAAGAACTGCCTTTCCTTTCCTTATTTTATTGCTTTTATAATATTGACTGCTGGAGGACCTTCACTTCCTTTGTTTTGTGTACTATAGATGCTTATTAATGTGTGATCAAATGGATTACAGGCAGCTAAGAATGCACAATATGACATTTGACTGCCATCACCATAGTTTGCAGAGTATAAACATTACTAGATTTTAGGGGCCATATTTAAGCATATTAAATTACAAGTCTATTTCTTCCAGTCCAGATAGGTCAAATTGAATTTAATAAGACATTTAATAAGATACAGTATAAGACACTGAACTGACAGGTGGAGTGGGTGGTGCTATATTGTGAGGAGTCTAGTAATATGAAGCGGGAGGGTTTTTCTCAATACCTCAGTCAGTTATCCAAAACTTAGGTACAATCATTAATTACACTACCTACAAAGTACTTCTTCTGTCTATAACAAATGAGGTTTCACTTTTTTAAGGTTGCATTGTTAAATAAAGGAAGTTTCCTTTCACTGAAAAGATAAACTTTTGTAAGACAGGAGAAAACGTGTAATGTGCTTGTGAAAGATTAGATTTAAACTGTCAGGAGCGCTTCAAGTATCCATTCAAATGTCATCGCTGATTGTATAGAAACACTTGAAAAGGACAAAGAACAGAAAATCTGTTTGTATTGGCCATTCAGACTCTCCAACACAAGATGTGATACAATAAAATGTGGAAGTTGCAACTTAGGACGAAGTGATGTATATAAAACAAAAAGGCCATTCTGTGAAAATGTCAATCTTATATAAAATATGAAGTTTTTCCAAAAATGAAAACGAAAATAAAGTAATTATTTTATGATCTATGAAGATGCATCCATCCTCTTGTTGGATATTAATGATTCTGTTTTGTACATATTCATTCAAATAAATCTTAAGAAACTCTTAAGAGTCACTTTAATTTTAAGTCCATAACGCAGTCGATTTACCATTATTAAAACAGCAAACTTGTGCAGACATATTTTTCTAACATTTAAACACTATCAACAAGGGTTTTGTATAATACAAACAGTTGGTTTCGTGTCCTGATAACAACTGTTGCTCAGAGAATTTTTATGTCATGGTCATAACGCCATTACTTTCACCGCTGCTGCAAAATTGAGTGTTGCACATCCTTTTAATACATGATTAATAGATTTGGCAAGCTGATAGCTTGTTAAATACAGTAAACCTGAAAAGGTTTAAAAAAGTTAGTCAAAGATTTCCTATGTAAAGGACGGGTATTGTTTAAAATTCATCCATGAATTTCATACACTTCAGATGTTGACTATTGTAATCTATTTGATAGGACAATTCTTGAAGTTTGCAAAATCTGTTTAATTGATCTAAATTATTAAAATAGATAGATATAATCAATTAGATTTAAATATCTTATATCCATACTGCTGGAATTGCCCAAAAGTGGTTAGTTCGACTATGGAAAAAATGACCAAATATCATTTTAAATAGATTAAATAGATGAAATAGAGTTTTATTATTTTGGCTACCTACAATTATGAAAACAAAACAATCGAGTTAATACAATTATAGTGACGCTTTCAGGTTTGCATTTATTGTAATAATTTCTATAGCTTTGTATATAAATATGTATATGATGTTCTCGAGGCAATGCACGTAGTTCAGGTCATAAAAATCATGCCTTGTTTGGAAAGAATACATCAGAGACGTTAATTGTTCAACACAAGCATGTGGAATGTAGACGGCTGATAAGTTTGGCCTTGAGGCCACTTCAATTTCTTTGCTTTTGTTTGTCCCAGTTTGCAGCCTTCATGCAGTTCTCTAACTCTTACTTTGATATTCCTCTATTTTTTTAAGAAGCCTTGCTCTCCATGTGTACCACCTGTCTGTTAGGTGGGCTTATCTCAGTTATTCATACGCAGCTGCTGATGAACAATTCTCAAAACTCCAGCAAATCTATCCGGGTGTCCTCCTCAGTCAATGTGCCATTCTACACTTTGAATTTGACTCACACACTTAAATGAGGATGAATTGGATGGAAAATTGGTGACATGCTAACCCTGTCAGGCGGTTGTATGAATGATAAGTTTTGTTGAGGATGTTATCTACACCTTACAAGCAGTTGCTGTTGTACACTAAATAAACCTCTGAGTGAAAAGCACGTCCCTGTCTGTATCAGCAACATGTTAGTAAGCAGAAGTTCTGCCTTCATTTAGAAAAGCTTGATAGAGGAGATTTTACAGTTAACTTATATTTTTGTGAAATAATATTTAAATTGAAGATGAACAAAATAAAATAGTCTGACTCGTTCATTGCATGAACATCACCATGCAATGCAACAAGAGCAGCGGAGCAAATGTCAGCAGAGGGGTGATATCTCAGGATTACAGACATCTATGACATTCATTAGCAATATTCATGGCATATGCATACCGCTGTCGCCGTGCATGTGAACAAGATACAAACAACTTTGGTGACACGTAAGCTGCATCTAGTGCACAAAGTGCCACAGATCGTGGAGTGTTTGGAGAGCACTTTGCTAGCGCTGGCAAGTCCGATTCCATGCAAAGTGATTCATTTGATGTTTCAGTGGAAAGAGAACATGATCCATTGAGCTTCCAAAAGTAATTTAGAGTAAGAATACGTATGCTGTGCAGCTGAGCATCTGCTCACTCAACCAGCGCATACATATCCACAAAATAAAACAAAAGTTTCATAATTTTCTCTAGGACAAATCGAAAAACAAATAATTTGCTTACCCTTCAGTTGTTATAATATACACCTTTTTGTCACACACAAATAAAGATGCCACTGTTGACTTTCCTAGACTTAGATAAAAACTTTCCTAAAAATATCTTCATTTGTGTTTAACACAACAAAGAAATGAGCAAATACAAATGAAAAGACTACTTAATTAATACAAAAAGTACTCTAATCAAACACCAGTAAAATAAATTATAACTCAAGATGTATATATTAAGCTAAATCTAATAAAAATCGCATACTTGTATTTGTGTTAAATAAAAAACAACAGGGATTTTCCTACTTTATTTTTTTGGCAGCCGCCAAAACGATATGTGACAGAGAGAACAAGCAGAGAGCACCTCTCCCGCATGGGCTTTTTACGTCTTCAGTTTTTTTTTTGCTCTCCCCATTGCTTCAAAATCAACTGAAACAATGGTAAAAGGTAGAAAAACAGATGCATGTTTAGCGTTGTGTATTCCAAGATCTCTTTGCTGAATTACCACTCGGTGTATAAGTTAAGTAAAATGACAAAGTGACATGAAGTGATGTGAAGTTACATGGAATGACGTGTCGTGTGCCCAAGTATGATGTCACATACTTGGAATTTGTGCTCTACATTTATACCCATCCCAGTGTACACACATTGTTTGAACACACACACACAATGTGAACACACACACTGTGAACTCACACACACACGGTGAACACACACAGTAAGTGAACACAAGCACACTATGAACATACAGTGAAAAAGTGAAAAGCACGTCCCTGTCTGTATCAGCAACATGTTAGTAAGCAGAAGTTCTGCCTTCATTTAGAAAAGCTTGATAGAGGAGATTTTACAGTTAACTTATATTTTTGTGAAATAATATTTAAATTGAAGATGAACAAAATCCCAGTGGCTGAGCAGTGGGCAGCCATGCCACGGCGCCCGGGGAGCAGTGGGGGGTAACAGTGCCTTGCTCAAGGGACTCAACTCAATCGTGGTATTCACGCTGGTACCGAATATCGAACCAGCAACCTTGGGATCACAAGTCCAACACTCGAACCACCAGGCCACGACTGACCCCAATGTAGTCACCCCCCAAAATCACCTTATCCTCTCTTACAACTTGTGACAAGCTTTCCACACACGCAGCTGTCATAAACAACATGTTCAATAAACGCTTTTAATTCTATTCTTGAGCGGTCAAAATGTAACTTACTCTGCGCCGACGCATCATTCAAGATACACTTGAATCACCTGCATCAGCTCGAACTAAATGTTACGGTACTTGGAATTTGTGCTCTGCATTTAACCCATCCCAGTGTAAACGCACAGTAAGTGAACACACACACACAGTGAAAACACACCCGGAGCAATGTCTTTAAACGAAGCACAAATAAAAGAATTTGAAACAGAATGCAAATAACTAAACTAAGATCTCCTTTAAGTTTTATTACTCTATAACGGTCATATAACATTAAATTAATAAAAAAAATGTCCCATACTAGCAAGATTCCATGTATAAATAGTTAATTTGTGAACATTAATGCACATGTGTTATGGTTTATTAAATCGATATTTCCAGATTCTCTGTCTAAAAGGGGCAGCAGCATACTTATTGGGTTCAATGAAAAACCCAGGATGGCCTAAAAACACTCAACGATGTTCAAGAATTTGCGTTCTCTTATACAAGTCACTCTCAACAAGTAAGGAAAGAAGAACACAATAATGTAGTTATTAATAATATTATTAAATAGATATCGTTAAATGTTGCAAGAGCGTGAAGTTTTCTGTGCAGTTTTCAGTACAGAAATTTAAATTAAACCATAAAATGTAACAATAAGTAATATGGTATAACATGTGCAACAAGGAAGTTGCTTAAATTGGTGATATCTGAAAACAATTCTGTAATTTTCTTCAAAACATATCAATGAGTTTTGCCTTTAACTGTGTATTGTAACACCCCTTCTCTTTACACTCTTGTACACTACAAGTAACCCACCACCGAATGCCCAGGAAAACCCCTGAGACTTTATTAAAAGAACACTGTACTTCTGTTGCATTTAAAGAAAATGGTTGGGACATTGACATCTTGAGGTTTAGGTTAGAATCATAGCCTTAATCCAATTTAATAGAGAGGCAAGTTTAGCAAAAATTCTCTGTTTCTTTCGCTGGTATTAGAAATGACCTACAGTACAGATAGTCCATCATTTGTGGGTGTGTACGGGAAGTTTGGTTTGGGTCACATGCCCAGGAGCGTTGGTTTATGTTGTCATTTTGAATCCATTTATAACACATTGTCTATCATCTCTTAAAGTGTCTCTCAGATTCTAAACCTCATTTTACATTTCTTTTGTGTGTTTGTGTTTGAGTTAGTACCTTTTAACAATCTGTGAAGTTACAAATCCCAAATTTCCCGATAAAGTGAGTTTTTATCTTTAAATGAAATCAGATCTTGGACCACAAAGGCCAGTATTATAGGCATCCAGTTACTCCCGTGACTTGTTGTCCAAAACCTCTTACAGAATTTATTAGATTCAAATGATGTCCCCTCGTCAGTGGTGGTGATGTAGTAACTTGGAGCCGAATTTACTAATAACAGTAGACAAGATCGTTTGATCAGAGTACACCGGCAGGTGAGGTATTAAAGAATAAGGGACTAAATGCAAGTGTTTTTCAGACATGAGGAAAGATGTAAAACAACAGGTTAAATAATAAAACTAATAATGGGTTCTTTGAAGATTACATGGCATTTATGTATAGTTGAGGACTCAAACAATGCACGTATTAATAGTTTTATCACCAAAAAAGTCTCTTTAAAAGATCTTGGCAAAATTTAATTGTCATTACTTATTGCAATTTTAATGCTGACTGAATTTCAGAAAATGTTAGCAGAGGTGAAATAAATTGCCTTCAGCTATTCCTCTGTTAACACCACAAAGACAGTTCACCTATCAGCAAAATAACATGTCATGTATGATGAAGGTGTATGCACATTTCCAGCTTGTCTTGTGTAAATTAGGGCTTGAAATGTATTTTAATGGTTGATCCAAACTATAAGGCAACCCTACGAATGCAGGTACCAAGGAAAATCATTTAGTCTATTAATTTAGAATGTCTATAAATCTCTAACTTGTCCTGTATGAATTATCGAACTTTTTTATAAACAATGCTAGCATGAGATGGCAAAGCTTGCCACCTAATGGTCCAGGTGTATTTTTCCTGGTGCGTCTGCTGCATGTTACCTCAGAAATTTTATTTGAAACAGGTATAAAACTCTGGTATCAAAATCATATCTTATTTAATGAACGGTTCTTTCAAACTTAAAAAAAGACTACCATACAAATGCAAGTACCAGTGGAAAGCATTCAGTTCATTACAAACAACAACACATTTATAGCAAAAATACCAGCTGTAATGGAAATAAAAAATAGGAGGGAAAAAACTAAAAATTAGCACAAAATGCTCAAAAAAAGTCTCAAAAATGCATTTTGGGAGTAAAAAGATGAAAGAGTGAGAGAGAGAATGAAATGCCCTGTTAGAAAGAGAATCATTAAGACAAAAGAGAGATGGCACCAAACATGATAATTACAGATTGCCAAAGCAATACAGAGAGCCCTGTCTTCATCCCGACTGAACCGCTCTGGAATATAATTAATGTCATCTAAAAACCTACCACACATCACAATGTACAGTAGTCACATCCTTGCACTTGTCGTCTTCTCAAATACACTCAGCATAAAACTACAAACACAATCAGATTTATCACCACATGTAAATGGACAAGTGTGTAATTACCTCACACCCAGCACTTACACTCAATGAGAGAGAGCGTGTTTTGGTTGCACGTCTATTTGCGTCATTATCTCTCGACCTCTAATTTGTCAGTTAATTCACAACAGAGACAAATGTAATCATTTAATTGAGACAGTGAGAGCATTAAGAAGCGTGACACACGGGAGCGCTTGACAAGCCTGATTGTTTTCTGAATCGAGAGGATTACACAAAGCCCAAAAGCTTCATACACAAATTTTAAATATCAACAAGATTAATTAGACTTTGCTGAGAGACAAGCAAACAAACACTCTAATGCAAGAACAAAACCTTTATGCATTTATCTCCAAAATCCCTCTGACCTGTTGGGTTGAAGCGGGTTATAGGTCTCCTGTCTTATGCAAGTTCATGTAATCCCACCTACTGGTGTGGTGGGTTTATTCTACTGAGAACAGGAAATTATGTTTTATCTATAACTTCATTATTCTTTTATGCATGTGCGTATCTCATTGTTCACAATCCATGTCTGTCACAAAAATAAGGAATGGGCGAGGTTACAGGTGGAGAACAATAAAACAGAAACTATATGCTCTTAAGTCTGTCCAACAAATAAACTCCCTAGTGAACCAGCTGACTGCCATATTGGTGCAAGTATGCTTTGTTAAGATCAGATTTTATTTTTCAGAAGTTGAGGCAACACACAAGCTGTGGAAAAAATAAGTAAAACTAAAAGCCCTTGCATAGATCAGATCCTGGTTATTCTTTGAATGCCACCCAACTGGCATGCATTTCAACAAGAATTAATTGGCAAAACACTTTGGTAACCCTTGCTTGTCTTAAAGCTAAGGAATTCCTTGGTTAGAAATTGTGTCCTGAGGGAGTTGCAATGCTATGTGTTGCTAAAAAATTACCACAACAATTAGGTTGCATCACATGCTTTAGTAACAACTGTTGTGAATTAAAGTAAACACATGTTAATCAGCACACTGACGTGATTACTTTTTGGTGTAAATCAAAATTGCGGTCATCTGTAATATGTATGTGGATGAATTTACGCCATGTAAATTCTCAGAGAAGTTGCTAACCTTAACAGGGATATACGTACTGGAGGCCATTCAAACTTTGGAAATTACTGTAGTGTTAGCGTCTACATTCGTGGCTTATGTCGGTCACATTAATTAAGTGAAATCTTCAAAGTCTTGTATTCATTATGTGCATTGCCATGTGCGTTGATTGCATAGTGCAGTAGCGCATCTGCGTATTCTCAGAGCCAGTAGTTTGCAAATCACTCATGTCACTCCTGCTGTTCCAATGGTAATATTTTACAGTGTAAATGAATTAAAAAAGAACATAATGAATCGTTTCCCAGTGCATTTTGTACATTACACGGAATCTAATCTGATGAATTTGAGACATTTCACATTTTACATTATTTCTCTGAGAGTAATAATAAGGCTGCAACAACTAATTAAAATCTGTAATGAATACTGTCATTATCGAATGTTATTATTGATAAGTGGTATCTGTATACAGTAAAAGCAAGAACCTTTGTTGGCTATGTCAAGTTAATGCATGTAAAAACCACGCTGAAAAATGTTCACATGCAGTGTTGTTATTGTCATGAAGAAAATAATACAAATTCAAGTAAATTTTTTTAAATGTCCTGCCTTTTATTTATTAATAAAAAGATACTAGTTTGTCATACGTATGCACTGTATGCATGTGCTCAGTTAAATAAAAATATAAACAAAAAACCTAAATAATCAAAATGCTATGCTTAATCAACTCAATCCAAAACAATCTTAAAATATATGAGACCTTTTTAATAGTCTTTAATTGAAATATATGGAAGCCATTAGTAGCCTTTAAATAATTAAGAATCAAAAGGTTAAATGTTTATTTAACAATCTATTAGTTTCATCCTTATAACATACAACAGTTGGATTGATGTGCAGAGCATGGTTTTACTGCATATTTATATGCATAGCACAACGCTGAGTCTTAAGGGAGACTAAACCAGTGTTAGAGGTCTATGTAAAGCAGCTCCCTCTTCACTAGTAATGACTCAAAATGTCTTCACAGAGCAGGAACATCAACAAGCTCCATCAGATATCTTCCATTCAGACGCCTACCGGCATTGATCAAGCTGTCCGTCAGTGACCTGCATGAATGCCATGACCTCCAATCAATCTGCTCCTGATGAGATAAAGGCACAGGTTCCAGCAAAAGCCCAGACACTGTTCTCTGGGCTTCAGGACAAATCAATCCTGTTTCCAAAAGGCTGCTGTATTACACTGCATGGGCATCAGCAACTCATGTACATTCCAACTGACATGGACTGGCTTTTGTGTTCACTGAACAGAGCTGACTCCCAAACACTGGGCAATATCTTTAGGGATTTAAAGGTTTTGCTTTGCAAACTGTTTATCTCGTTGAATGCTTCTGATAAGCGTCACACATTTGTCAAGGCAAATAAAGTCTGTAAATGAGATTAGACTTGTTCCCCTCAATAGATGCTGACGTGATACTGTACAGCTGAAAGGCGGATCGCTGAACCCATTTACTGTTTTTGTCGCTTCAGTTACACTTCTAAATCGCTTTGGCAAGCCACATTGTGACAGAACAGAGGATTGTGCCATCTGTAAATCTCTGTATCATTGTAAGCGCATCAACAGGTGCCGTGACAAAGGCAACCAACTAAATAGTAGTTTGAACAAGCAACAAATGCATCTCATTTGTGTTGTCATTTTATATTTTTTACATTGAAATAAAAATGACAAACAACATCCCAGTCTAAAGAAGAATATGCAAAAGGGTAAATTAAAAGTTTAATAATTATTTTCTTATTAGTATTAAAATATGAATCAATTAAATTGCCATCATTATTTAAGCCAGATGAACGTTTAAAAAGAAAAAAGTCTGATCTTCAAAATTTATAAATTAATGTTAAACAACTTACATAACATGTTATGGTTTTATGTGTCCATTTATGTCTTATTCACATGAACAGCATTCACATTCATTGCTATCTAATCGGTAAATAACAAACCATTGTTATCCGGTCGGAGAAAAGGCAGCCTTCTCTCCTTAATAATACATGAAAAATCATACTGATCAATATTGAAACCTGCATGCACTCGCTTGGCTCCTACGAAAACCTTTCTGACTTTATTATGTTTCAGATAAAAAACTGGACTTGCCATGGAAAGGAAAGTACGAAAAGTGCGCTCTACATCTCTTGTCCTGATCTAGAGCTGGAAGACTCCAGTGCTTTTTGTAGCAGGCCATAAAAATAGACGGTTTAATACTCCCTATCTAACAAGCTGGGCACTTTGGGAGTTTAAATCATTTTGAGTGTACCAATCAAGAACAAACCCAGGACAACCAGTTAAAGGGGCAGAGGGGGTGGTGGCCTTGAAGCTTTCATTGAAGCCGGGTGGTTTTGAGCTATATAATCTGTCACAGATTGCAGAAAGAGGACACCGCGGACACCTTCACATTGACACCAATGATGACACTTTTATGAAGCATCGTAAAACAAGCGGGTGAGCAGGGCTTCAGAGGGGTGTTTGTTCGCTGCAGCTTCTGAGCCCAGTCTGCTCTTTAACACTCAACTGACATGACTGACAGCAATGTCCACACCAAGAGGAATATTAAAGTGAACAGGATCCAAAAATTGGAGACTTGGGACATAATCTAGCTCCAGATACACAGCCAAAGGTGCCGTATTGGCCAGCTTTCGGTCAATGGGGCAGAACACAGAAATAATTAAATTCAAGTTAGAAAAAAAAGGAGATTCTTTTTTAGAATTCACCTAAAATTGTAAATACAATTTTTATATACATAAACTTAAAAAATATAAATGTATAGAAATTAACTGTTTAATATTTCTAATTAATATTCCTACTGAACGTTTTGAAGCTAATTTAACTGTTTATTTGTGTGATATATACTAAAGCACATTGTGTACAGTGTACTAAGTAAATTAAAATAAAAACATCAAATTTTGCAGTTTTATTGTGAAAATTAAAAGAGAGGTAAAGGGAAAATGCTGTCTATGTTTGCTTTACAGAAAAAGAAGTCAATGTATTTATACAGATTCAACACAAAAGAATACACTTTTGTTTGTTATTGCATTTACATCAGTTACATAATCACAGAAAAAGTATCTAAAATCAATAGTCAATGGCATGTCGACTGATTATGTGGCTCCCGGTGAAGAGCTTTTAAGCATAAAAAAGCCCATATGAGGATTCAGCTATAATGTTAATCGATCATCAAATGTACTAGTTTGTTAAGTAGCCAATAAATCTATAAAGAAAGAACAACATGCTTTAAAAACCAGAGGACACTGGAAATTGATTATGCATTAATGTGTTTTTGAACATATATTGTGAAATAAACCCTCAAATTAATAACAGTTTATACAGTAAATTATAAAAATAATTAAATATTGTTTAATTATTATATAATTAAACTGTCGCAAAGTATATTTTCAGTATTGCAATAAAAATGTTTCCAACCCCCCAACCTTACAGCAGAAATGTCAAAGTTTTAAGTGTTTTAAGTTCAAAGTTTTAAGTGTTAAAAATCATCACCATTTGCACAACTTTGACATTACTTATATTCGGCCAAAAATGGTTTGTGTTTTCATTTACAGTGAACTTTTTAATCAGTTTACAATATTATACAATTACCATTTTTAGCCCGTAAAATATGCATCACAATATACCAAAAATAACCGATAAATAATTTGTAAAAACAGTGAAGCACTGTTTAAAATAAAAATAAATCATTAGTTTTTTTTATCATTTTATATATATATATATATATATATATATATATATATATATATATATATATAAAATACTATATATATATATATATATATATATAAACTATATATATATATATATATATATATAGTTAAATATTTATATAGTTATATTTAATCATTGTTTGAAAACTAACTTGGCAAACATATATTGACATTTAGATAAACATCCAATATTGACTAAAGCTTAGAAAACAATTTTCGTAAAATAAAGTCCCATCAACAGCGCCGCAAGCAGTTAGATTCACACTTCACTGAGAGGGTCTTTCTGCTTGTTGGTTTGTCTCTGACTGTGTTATTACAAGATGTATACCTCTATTCTTGAAAACAGCATCACCTTTGCATAGCACCCTTTAATACTCCCACGTGTGTGATTCTGTAGGCTATCACCACCCCACACTCAGGCCTAGAGTTCACTCAGGAATGAAATTCCTGTCACTGGCTCAAAGTGGACACTAATGATGCTCTGATGGGCCGGGTCCGGTGGCGGGCCCTCCTCCTCATGTCAAAGAGCAACACTCCTTACCGCAGAGCCCCGACCTTACCGTGTTTCAGCAGCAGATCGCTTTCACATCCATCACCAGGCCTGTGTGACCGCTCCGCAGACCTCATCGCATAATGCCTCCTTAATGAGCCTCAAAATGCTTTATGTTTTGATGCATTGCCATTCAGCTGAAAAGTAATCCAGAAATGGACGAAGGGATCATTATTAAGCATTAGCATTTTACCAACATTACTTGCCGAGCCTTGGAGAAAAAAAAGCACCTAATGACCACTTTAGTTTTGGAGCTAACACAGTTAGAAGCCAGGCTGGGAGGGGTCATGTAAGCTGATATTGAGGAATAGATGACTGCTCTCTGAGTTGTGGAAATTTACTGCCAATGAAATTACAAGCAGATTTAAAAACAATTTATCAAAGACATTAATGTCACTCATTTAGGACAATAATCTTTATGGCTGGTGTAACACGTGCAGCGTGTCATGGCTGAATGCATTGAGAACATGATCGACCACTGAAAGTTCTGCATCTTTCTTGTCTCTATAGTTGTTTGTATTAAGACGGAAAAAGACAAGCCACATCAGAGCTGAACGCATATTTTAAAACCTAAGTTTTTCGCAAACTTTAAAAGCTGCAAAAGCTTTTAAAGTCCGAACAAAGCACTGAATTTATGTTTAGTCTATGCTGAAAGCTGGCAAGAAAACTTGCTCTACACGCCAAGTTCCAGCTAAATAAATAGGCTGCCATATCTCGCCATCACAACCACCACTACTATTTATCTTGTTTTCTTTTTATACTGATTTAATTTCTGCTCCATTTCAGTTGTTTTTGTGTCAAGGGTGAACATTTTAAGAGCAACCTAAATTTATCATAAATAATACTTACTGCCAAACGAGATTAACTGAGCCCAAAGCAAAGCACGACTTTGCCTCTTCCACAATCCATAATGCCGGTGCAAGAATTATATTGCTTGCATTCCTACTTTACACAGCACAATGGGGATTTTGTAAATGTTTTCCTCTTTTATTAAATTCCAGTGGGGCAAGAACATTAAGCAAGAAGTTAACCGAGAACGAAATGCACCAAGATATAAACAGTCACTCTCTGACAGCTTTGTGATGATGCGGATTCATTTAATGCACAACAACGTGTTTCATCTTTTTAGCATTCACTTTGAAGAACAGATCAATGTATTCAAGCATCTATTTTTAGAGGGCGTAATTGAGGGCCCGTTAGATAGCCACTACATTTATACTGCTCCAATTTCCGTTGTTTGTAGGTCACTATTAGCTAGGCAATTCCAGCTGTAATTACTCATGTCTGAATTAGAAAAACGGCATGCCGTCAAGGTTAACCATGTGTATAACAATAGTATAGTCATGTCTTCAAGTTTTTTGGTCACCAATTGTTCTAGTTTCAAGTGTAAGGTAAACTTTGTCATTTTAAAGGGGCCTTCAAAGGCCAAGATAGATAAGCAGCGAGTTTTCCAAAATGCACAATCTATTCAGCGTTTGACTCAGCGACTATTATGAATGAGACAACTCACTTTGCTTGCAGTCAGAAGGGCAATGAGAATTCGACCTCGTAATGAATGAAACTTTCACGAGAGAGCTGTGGGGCATCATTCTAGCCAATTGGAATTAACACAGTAAATGCGAATGCCTGATGATGACTAATGGGTTTCTCCATTTCTATAATAACAATTACTGTCATAATCACACCCCGTTTCATCATTAATATAAAAGCTGTCATGGTTTAGGTTGACTATCATCTGTTGCCAATCTGCCAATTTTGATTTAGCACAAATCCAACGATAATTCACTTTTTAGCATTTGTGTTTATCTCTAAAGAGGTTGGGCCTCTAAATAAGACCAGGAGAACACTAGGCATTCAGGTGATATTTTGACAGTCTCTGCTAAACAGAGAGAGAAACAGGCTTCATCTTTTAACCGTGGTATGACAAGTCCTGGCTTGTTGTAAGCACACTGTGCTGATGTGCCACCGGGGAGCAAAGTGAGAGATGCTGTAATTACAAGCGGCTGTGAGCTGGCAATGGAGAGCACAGAAGAAAAAGAGCACAACGGAAAGATGAGAGGACACAATTAGAGGGGTCAGGGTGCCAATGGGCACCAACTTCTCAGTTCCATGATCCTGAAGTAACGTCACCTACGCCTTGCCTGTGTTCATGTAAACTCACACCAGGAGTGCTTTAATGTACCGCCTAAACCTACAAGCCACAGTAAGCATGTAAGCTAATGCCTCTCAAATGATGAGGCAACTGATAACATTTCATTAAAATTTTGTCTTTACAGCCGCATCTGACCTTTGTGGCTCTAGGTTAATATAGAAAGCTGTTTAAATATTCATGGACAATTGATTCTAAGATCTGTGGGCGACATGGAAAAACTTTAGGAGTGTAAATCTGAGCCCTATGTTTTTTATCTTCATTGTATGTAATAGGTATGGTAAGAGAAAATGGGGTGAGCAGAAGAAGTGGATAAAATAGGTGTCACATTGTCTTATTGCTTCATTACAGATTCTGCTGTAAAACCAAAAAAAGTAAAAATCGGACACCGAGCAGAAAACTACAATGCACTTTTCAAATGGTGTCACAGATGGGTGCTTCCAGTGTAGACAGCTTTGTTAATTATAAACGGGAATAATTTAATGTCTATTTAGAATGAGTAACTGCAGGTTGTTTATGGTCACAATAAAATGTTACAACTTGGCAGATATTTAAAAATATTTAACCTAAAGTATTAAAATGATCTAATAAAATAACAATTATCACAAGAATTATCTTACATATTAAACCACTGTATTGTTAAAACATAAATATGTCAAGAAATGTTGTTGTCTGGTATAAAAGTCCACATACACTAATATGTGGATTTAAGCTCACAACGTTGACAAAAATATTGGCATGGAAGAAAAGTAAGGAGTCAAAATGCATTTAAGAAATGGAAAAATACAAAATAAAAACAATCAAAATTTTCTAATTAAAATAAAATAGCTTTGAGACCAGAGGGTTTCCACCCGAATCTACAAACAAGACTTATGAATGCCAACTGAAGCGTAGTTCCATATAGCAAATGCGGTTCAGTAAGGTATTTCAAAAAAGCAGTACATAACACATAATGAAGCTCTCAAAGTGAAAAAGAGTCTATACCATGAGAAGCATCCTTGCGCTGAGGAATCAAATACAGCCGTAAGTGGCATATGATGAAAATCTGTGTCTTCTACCTTACAAACATACCAATGTGGAAACTCAAACTGCTTCATATGTAAATCAACCCACTACAGTTAAAGATATCTGACTGAACTAATGTGATCCGAGTCCCAAACTTAATTACAATTCTACTCCATGAGGAAACCTTCTGAACGAATTTGTTACGCAGAAAAGCTTCCAGCTACATACAGTATGTTTTTCATTGTAGCATCCACTCGTCAAATATCCTCATGTCTTTGCTTTGCTCAAAAAAGATTAATATATTTCTGGTGTGGTAGATCTATACACAATTCCCCTATAATGTTTCCAAATTTAGGATTTAAAACTCTCTTTTGACCTCAATACTGTTACAGCACTGATGCCTGACTGAATAATTTCCCGCCTGCCATGTCAGATTAAATCCAATTACATTTCAAATCATAAGAATAATATACAAAAGACTCAAGATTGTGCATTGTTTAATAGCATGCTTTGAATCGCTTCCTCTTAATGAGCAATCTCTCTTCTCTTCGATTCTGAATATTGGAGGCATACATGTATGAACTAATCAGACACTCTTAAAAAGCCCCTATGAACCCATATGCTTGAAAACGAGAATAGAAGACAGCTCAACAGACTGTTATCTTCTGCTGCTTCCCATTAAAAGGTGCCAAAAACATTTTGAATGTCACATGGCACACAGCTGGGAGAAGCTAGGGGCTCATAGAAAGGCAGATGGTGACAGACAGCTGGTTTTCACCTCTCTGAAAAACCATTGTGTCTAGGGGGAGAAAGCGTCACCCTGTACTGCCACCACAGGTCAGGAGACAAATATACAGAGCCCGCAGAGCCAGCGCTCACTTCATATCTAGCCATAATGTCAAATGGAGAGGCTTTCAGCAAATTATCACCCAGAGAAAGGGCAATTTTCACCCCTACTAACTCAGTAGTCCCCACAGAATGGGCAACAGATTGCTTTTGGGAAAGTTTAATGCAGTTGGAAGAGCATGAGAAAACATGCAATGATCAAACCCACTTAAATGCCATTGCAACTGCAGCCTTACAGATGCTTGCATATGTATGGCTTTATTTGTGTTAGTCAGAAGGAATGCACTGTGATTAATATTAATACAAATACAATATCTGATACACTGCTGTGTTGGCATTCACTTTGAGTGTTGATATAGAAAGGAGAAGCCGTTGAAGATTTATGATCAACGTTCAGAACACACATGCACAAAAAACTGACTGCCAATAAAAAAACATCATAAATGGAACTAATACTAGTCTTTGGTTAATTCTCCTGCTTTCTGAGTCATCTAAATGACTTAAAGGCACACCACTATTATCTTCATTCACAAGATATGTAAAGCCATAGTACAGAAAAATGCAATCTCTAACGCCAACAAAGATTTCAAAATCACGGCGACTTTCTCTTCGAGCGATCTACTCAATCCTAGTTTTCTCTTTCACTCATTTCTCACTTTACTGTTTCATCACAGATGCCCTCTCGTACTCTCTGGCTTTTATTCTTTCTGATGCCCTAAATTGTGAGTGAAGGGGCAAAGGGAAGAGATCATCAATTTAGACATCAATCAATGTTTCATCAGTCCTTGTGTCTATAAAGCTGCAGCGTAATAAAAAGTGAAGTTTTCTGCAGCTGGGAAAAAAACAAATCCGTGGCTAGACAATCCACCATTACAAATGCTGGGAAGAATCAGGGATGAGCAGTACATTGCGGTATTGATTTCAGTTTGCAGGCATGCCAGTCACACATACAGGAATCAGAGTGTTCTCTGGGTGTTTTAGATGTGTACAACCAATAAGTAATTACAAAGGTTGCTGAGCAATTACAAATCTTTAGGATGCCACAACAGAAAAATCAACAGAATAATTGAGTGATTAACACCGGAAGCAGTATTATTGTTCCATGTTTGCATCCATTGGTTTGGCAGCCAGTCACAAAAAGACACCGTCCCCTATCCTCAGTATTAGCTTGGATGCCTTTGATTATATTCTTACAGATCACATGAGTGATCTCAAGAAAGTGTGATATTCCTTTACCGTAAACTACATCAACATGTTTAACGTGTGCTTTCACTTGCTCTCGAGGACTCGAAAAGCCAACTCTTGCGGAGTACTGTGCCCTTTTGGAGTCTCCGCCAGCTTGCAAAAACACTGGCCACTTCATTGTGCTGATATTAAAGCTAAGGTGACCTCTGGCACAGGGGAAATGTCAGGACACTGATCTCATGGCCCCTTCTACTGAATGACGGTTCATATAAGTGTTCTACTCTTAATGGAACAAGGGCTTCATGGTATTTTGCCACCTAAACTTTCATTTCACGCCCCTTCTCTCTCTTCCTCAAGGTTAGCCACCTACGCTCTGCCATTTTGGCTAAATTTAACACCTATGAACTTGTCTATATGACAGTTTATGCTGCAAAGGAAATTAAAATGCGTTTTTTTAGCACCAAAAAGGGGCAAATTAACAGTTAAAACACTGCTGAGCTATGGCACATAGAACCTGAAGACCAAATGAAAGAAACATACTATAATACTAATATTTGTTTTCTATTACTTAAACAACTGCTTAAAATCCTTCAAAAAAACTACTTTACAATACTGCTCATGATGAATCATACTAGACTTATTACAACTACATTAAATTAAAAGAAGCATTACTGCTTTTCGCAATTACCAGCAAATCATTTACATTTTAATCACTTCTTAAAAACAAGCATTTTTTATTTATCTTTAGTTAATATTGAACTGGATGATTTGAGCGCAAACACGAGTCTCGCAAAGTAGTGCGGGACTTTTCTATCAGCACTACTTCTAATATTGTAGTTATAGAACTCGGAATATGAAATATCTAGGAGCATAAAGGCAAAATATTACACTTGGAATGTAAACTGCATGCAGAACTAAAAAAAGAAACAGACACTAGTACAAAATCATCAATATTTGCTTATAATTAGTTTTCATCATTATATGATGGCTTTTCTGGACTATCCGTCTGGACTATTCAGTCTAGACTAAATTCAGATCTTTTAAAATTAATGGTTTGTACTGTTTACCAAGTCTCGACATTTCTGCAATGTTTCTGAGTCTTGTAGGACTAACTAAATCATTCCAGCGAAATGTCATTACACCAAAAATACTACACTACAATGATTCATTTTGGAGTTCTTAATACTGTGTAGAGCGCACAAAATCAAGCAAACGCTAGGTTTTAGAAGAACTTCTCAATAATATATGTGGGTTTTATCAGTTAAAATTGTATCGAGTCACACACATACATACAGATAAGCACATCACGATAAGAGGGCTGTGAAAACATGTGGCATGAGGCCACCAAGTCAAAAAAAATATTTTAAGAAATCTATGTAAAAAACACTTCTCTGACAGAGATCAGATAGGACCTTTTAAATTTATAACCAGACAGCATGATTGTAAGAACTGATGGAATGTGTGATCTCAGATTTTCTATAATATCATTATATCAAGAAAACATTATAATATCAGATTTAACAAAAACACACCTGCACTTGGTAGGTAATTATTTTCTGAATGAAAAGAGTTACAGGGAATTACGTCAAACAATGCTATAACCTTCTTGCTGAGCCTAAATGAAAGAAGCGTAATTAAGAAATTACAACCCTAAATCAGCACACCGCCCGAGTAAACAAGCCATTCGCCACCTTGTCGCATAGATATATACTCGGGTGCAATTAAACATTTCGCAGGTCCTCCTGCCGGCTGGCACACCTGAGCAGTTGATAAAGCTTCAATCCCGAGGAACACTCATGAGAGATTTGTGCCACTGTCTGTAAGTTCAGAAGAAAAGTATCAAACCACTATCTCTTCCTGCAAGGGTCATGAAAGGGTTTCTGATTTCATGCGCACAGAATACAAACTCTACTCCAGAGGAACTCCATAGCTCTGCTAGTATGCAGAAGGCTGCATGGTTATAATACCCAACAGGTACAATCCAAAATAATGTAACTTGACAATAAATATTTGGTTTCTTGGTGCTTCATAACATTCAGAATGTGTTGAGTGTTTCAAGAGCAACAAACACTGCCTTCCATCATACTTTTCTCAATATCTTAAAATGCCATTAACCAGCTGTTGATACCACAATTCTAAAGTAAAACTCAACGGACACGGAACAAACAGCATAATAATAAAACAAAATTTCTGATGATTATATGTAAAATGTAATACATCCCTGAACTCATAGTGAGTGACTGATGTTATTAAAGTCTTGGGTTTCTTTCTAGATGAGGAAAGGTGCAATAAAGAAAACAAATGATACATATTGATAATCAATTTCAATGAGTGCAGCGCAACCACGATCCATCAAGCACCCCTGCGTTCAGAAAATGCCCTCATGAACACAACAGCTGCTCACTGCTATGTTAAATCATCAGATTTATCTATGCTACCAGCCTGGGTCAAAGGTACTTTACTCTTCCCAAAATAAAAAAGTCATTTAATGTTGATAAATATATTCAATAAAAAACAAATTACCCCCCGGATGCATTCCCTGGTGCCTCCTCACTCCCATTTAGCCTTAATTACAACATCACTTTTGGGTCCTGTGCACTTCTGTACCTCCTGAAACCTTCACCTCAAGAACTCCAGCGGTCTCCCTCTCTCCCCAGATGTCCCAACCGCCTATTGATCCTTTAATTGTGTTGTTTGGCACCCGCTCTTGGGCCCGTTCCCAGGTATTTCAGCCAGGGTAAAGATTATCACCTGCAATAAAGCTCCCTTGAAAAGACATCAGGCGCATCTGAATGCGGGAACAGTGCTCATGATTACCCATTACTGAGAAATAATACAGTCACGAGTGCGAAGTATAGCAATTTCAATAAAGCGTTTCTTGAATCAACTCAATTTGAAACTGTCTCCGAGTACAGCTATTAAGTTTCGGAGGTGCTTGTGCGCGGTATACATCTATGTCTTCCAGGAACAGTTGCTTCATGGAGTCATAACACTTTATTATGAATGAAATCCTCTGCTTCAGGATGGAATCAGAATTTTGATCTTCCTGCATCCAACTGCAACTCGAGGGCGAATCTTCAACACAATCTCACAAATGCTTAAGTGCGGAAGCAATTTGAATAAGCACAGCCATCACTTCTTTAAAACACACATGATCAAGACATCATAACAGTTCGACATACACAACATCAATGTTCCTCATTGTCATTTCTTGATGTCCTAAAAAACAAAAATGACATTGACAATGTCTTAACCCTATCATAACATTTACCAAATACTGCAAATAAAAGACACAAGGCATTACTCTTTTCCATTTACACTTCCCATCAGTTTTCATAAATCTGTGCATTTTAAGAAGACAACCCCAGCACAAACCCTGATGAGTTCTGTTACTTTGTACTAAACACTTTTTACTTTCCTCTCTTCGATGTGATTCGTTAAAATGTGTCAGTCCTGCATCTTTAAACACCTGAAACATCTCATGAATGACATCAACAGGTCTCAGATGCATCATGAAGCTCTGACTCCTCAAGACTGATGAAGAACTTCTGAAGAAAGTTGCTCAGAGTTCATTCAAGACTAAATGTGAGAGTTAACAAACGCTTCTGAGAGTTTGTTCGTGTACACATTCGTTAAGAACAAAGAACAAAGCTCACAAACACACACCAATACAACAAACCCCGTCTCCCACGTGCTGAGCTAACTTTTACCTTTGAGCTGTTTCCGTTTCTGAGGGAAATTGGTCCCACGCAGCTGAGGAAGCACGCGCTTGATAGAGGAAATAAGGAGAAGTGTTCTGCTTCTTCTTCCTTCTTTACTTCACCTCCGCACTCTCTCTCTCTCTCTCTCTCTCTCTCTCTCTCTCTCTCTCTCTCTCTCTCTCTCTCTCTCTCAGTCTCTCTCTCTCTCTCTCTCTCTCTCTCTCTCTCAGTCTCTCTCTCTCTCTCTCTCTCTCTCAGTCAAGTAGAGGTTAACGGTTTTCTCGCGCGAGCCCAACCGTCGCTGAATGACACCGAACGTGAACGCGCACGTCAGTCTTCCTGACGCGAACTTGGGATTTGTTGTCGCGTCCGTCCGTCGGGAGAAAGCGCGAAGCATGCGCGCTACCGCTGACTGGAGTCCTGTTAGGATGAGCGCTGGGCTGAATCACGCAACGCTCGCGTGGAGTGAGAGAGCGACTCTCTGACGCGCGTCATTGTTCAAACCTGGTACATCACGCACACGCGCGCGCACACACACGAGACTCGTGAGAGGTTAACCCTAGATTAACACATGTACTTATTCGAATACGTCACTTTTTATACATGTATTTTTCATTTTGGACATCCGTTATTAGTGTTTAGATGCTTTTAGATGCTTATTTAAGTTTTTATATTATATTTACTTTATTTGGAAGTTTGAATTTCAATATTAATAAAACAAATAAATGCATAAATTATGATAAAAAATTAATTTGTGTGTATATAAACTCTACAGAACTTAATAAAAATAAATTTGTGTATATTCACTCTACAGAACTTAATACAATTAATTTGTGTGTATATAAACTCTTGAGAATTTAATACAATTAATTTGTGTATATAAACTCTACACAACTTAATACAATTAATTTGCGTGTGTATAAACTCTATAGAACTTAATAAAATGAATTTGTATATAAACTCTACAGAACTTAATAAAAAGATTTTTTGTGTATATAAACTCTACAGAACTTAATAAAAATGAATTTGTAAAAACACTCTACAGAACTTAATAAAATGAATTTGTATATACACTCTACAGAACTTAATAAAATGAATTTGTAAAAACACTCTACAGAACTTAATAAAATGAATGTGTATATAAACTCTACAGAACTTAATAAAAATGAATTTGTGTATATAAATTCTACAGAACTTAATAAAATGATTTTTTTGTGTATATAAACTCTACAGAACTTAATAAAAATAAATTTATGTATATACACTCTACAAAACTTAATAAAATGAATTTGTATATACACTCTACAAAACTTAATAAAATGAATTTGTATATACAATCTACAGAACTTAATAAAATGAATTTGTATATAAACTCTACAGAACTTAATAAAAATGAATTTGTGTATATACACTCTACAGACCTTAATAAAATGAATTTGTACATAAATTCTACAGAACTTTAAAAAAATGAATTTGTGTATATACACTCTACAAAACTTAATAAAATTAATTTGTATATACACTCTACAGAACTTAATAAAATGAATTTGTAAAAACACTCTACAGAACTTAATAAAATGAATGTGTATATAAACTCTACAGAACTTAATAAAATGAATTTGTATATACACTCTGAGAACTTAATAAAATAAATGTGTATATATAGTCTGAATACTTAATAAAATAAATGTGTATATATAGTCTGAATACTTAATAAAATGAATTTGTATTTACACTCTGAGAACTTAATAAAATTACTTGATTTGCTACAATGCAAAATAGGATAAATATAGGCCTCCGGCTTTCATATGTATTTTATTAGGGCAGTTGTAAACCTGCCCATAAGCTCCTAAGACTTTCCCTTCATAGTTTATTGAAGTAATCACAAAATCTCACACTCCCGTGCGCTTTTATATTTTAACCTATCAGTGGATGTGGATCAAACCTCTGCTCAAGGATTTTAATCAGCTTTCCTTCATTTTCCTGCTCATCTGAGGAGTAAACTGCGGTGCATTAGACTGAGATTATACTTGCGAGCAGAAGGCTTGCATATGAGCTCACAACAACGGACTAAACCACACCAGCAAACCCAGTAATATCCTTTTAACTCTCCCGTATGAAACATAGTCATTACCATGACAGCACGTGTTTAAGAGCATCCCGATGTTTGGGTCATGCTGCGCTTATTAAAAATCAAATTGTTTATTACACCAGGGTGAGTTTTATTTTCCCTTCTGCATTGCATTTTGGGAATATATGGGCACCGTCCTCATAAACTTACAGTAACAAGGAAAACAGAGGAAGAAATAATAACTCGAAAGATTGCCTGCATGCCTGTGAAACCACCCACAAGGGACTGGCAAGTCAACACATTTCAAACTGAGAAAATAAAGTACGGCTTAAGCTTTATTGAAATTCCCAGTTCTTTCTTCGCTCAAATCAGGGTGATTCATGGCAGGGAAATGAACTTTGTCTTGTTGGGATTCTGCCAAAGTGTATGTGAGAATGATCCAACCCTCAGATTTTCAATCTCTGTGTCTTTACCTACCTCAAGCCATGTTCAGGAGTCAGCATCGTCCACAAGCCATTCATTAGTTCTGCTTGGTGATCCGGCTCTGTTCTTTCTGACATTCTCGGCTGCCCAGACAAAAGTGTAAGAAAAATATCTCTTTTTTTAATCATTGAGCCAATATTCACTTTCCTTAAACAGTCGAGATATTACCTTAAGACGTTTGGAATCTGTTAAATAAATTATAACATTCATCAAAGAAGGGAAGGAAACAGCACAGCATAGGTACATTGCAGAGAAATTATGAATATATACATTAAATCTTAACTGATATCTTTCCCAAAGGCATAAGAGAAAATAAATTACAGTATGTCACGTAGATTAAGCAAGGGATTTCCTATGCAATTATCGGAGATAATCATTTTCTGGTACAAATTAAGACTGAATCCTCACATTATTTTAATGGGTATCTTGTTTCCTCCGAGTTAAGGGATGCTAGGTTCACTCAAGCACATTTGAAAAACTGTCTCTTAAAATTTGTTGAGAGTTGGCTGATGGAGAGCTCGCCCTCCTTCACAGACTGTGCAATTCAATAGCTGTTGACAAGTAGGGCTGAAGGTAAACACTTCTGCAGATTTACATCATTCAAATGAAACCCACTGGACTGCAAATAAATGTCAGATTAAACATTTATATTCGGCACGCTGGGTGCTTTTTTGATGGCATTAGGTTTTTCTGCTGTGTTAAAACTGAAGAAATGTAGATAGAAAGAACTTCAAAACCTGGCAGATGAAACTGTTTAGGGAACCAAAGAACTGTCTTGAAAAGGCTTTTTATTTCCAAACATCATTTTGGACATTTTTCCAAATACATTTCAATACATTATACTTTTTATTTATTTCAAAATGTATTTTTTTCCTTGCCATACTGACAGTTTGTTAATAGCTTTCAGCAACCATTATTGCTTTAATTTTGAATACTGCCAAAACTTGTAATGCAATGTATTTAAAAAAGAATGTAACTGAGATAAGCAAAAATATATTTTTTATCACAATAACACACCTTTGTAAAATCAAAATCTGGTCAAGATTTATTTATTATGAGACATTTTCCATCTATTGTACAATTTTATTTGGGCAAAATAAGTTATTTTTAATGTAATCTTTTTAATGTACTACAGCATTGCCTTATGGGTCTAAATACTGTAGGATTACAGCTGGAACAATACACCTGAAGCGATAAGCAAGTTTCAGCCATAGGCTGTTTGCAATACAAACTTTAACATCAGTGCTCCTCTGAAGAAGGTCCACCTTAGAATTCTCTCCTGTCTGTTAAGTTCACAAACTCTACAGTGCAGATTTGCTATTGGTGCTATATTTCTAAATGTATATAGAACTCAATTTCAAATCTGTATAAACTTTGTTTTAGGCTTAAGCCCTTACTGCTGTCTTAAAAGTTAAACATAGCATGTTTAACTCTATGCAAAACCCCACACTGTAAAAAAATATTTATGAGGTTTGGTAAATGTTACAAAAATAAACCATTCTATTAACGTCATACTATCTTTTAAAAACATGAATTAGTTTTTTCAGAAAATATTAAAACAACATTTTAAAATCTTACTTGTTTACATAAACACAACAATAAAACAGTGCATTTTACTAATTACGAAGCTCTGAAATATATATTTTTTTAGTTTAATAATTAAGAATATTAAAGAATAATTTAATAGTAATGTTTTAATAAACATCCTTTTTTTTTGTAGTAAAGAATTAAGTTGTAAAATTGAATTTTTACTAATAAATACATGTACTTTATTTAATAAGAGACTTTATAAATAAACATTTTTATACTTATAAAATGGCCTAGTGGTTAGAGAGTTTGTCGCCCAACTCCAGTGTTGTGGGTTCAAGTCTCAGTCCAGCAATACCATGAATTAGGTGCCCTTGAGCAAGACACCGAACCCCCAACTGCTCCCCCTGCTCCACATTATAAATGTCTGCCCACCGCTCCTTGTGTGCGTTCAAGGTTAGTGTGTGTGTTCAATGCGGTGTGTGTGTGTGCACTTTGGATGGGTTAAATACAGAGCACAAAATCTGATTATCGGTCACCATACTTTGTCACCTCACTAAATAGACTAATAAATAAATATTCTTATAGAAAACGTCTTTATGAAAACTCTATCTAAGTAGCCGTTAGCCAAACATGTATTAACGAAGTGTACATCCATAAGACAGAGGTTTGTATCAGATCAAATCCCAAGCCTTCAATACGGAATTGCATAAAACTCAGAACGTGTTGCACCATCTTTTCAAATATAGCTTCATGAACCCGGGCATAAATGAAATATCTGCAAAGCTAACATGCCCTAATCCTTGGAATATCTTTGAGCAAAGTTCGACATACGTAATACTTTATGCCTGGTGAGATTTTTTCTAGTGTTTTTTCATATTTTCATATTTCGTATATATATTTCCACATGCCTAGCATGCTTCAGGACATTTGTATCAAATTTATGTAAAGTAACAATTTATTTATAATAATTTGGGCCCTGTAGAAATAAAGTCTCTTGAAATACGCATGACACTTTTAGTAGGTTGAAATTTGGTTAGTAACAGTATTATGAATATTGAAGTTAAATTTACCACCAAAATAAAATGTCTGAATAAAACTTATTTGGATCGCTTTGGATAAAAACATAGTAAAAAATAACAATGAAGAACCTGTCATACATTCTTCAAAATATGACATTTAGTGTGTTATGTTTTATTAGGAATCTAGGAACTATTAGGAATCTTTCTATTATCAATGGGAACTTTTAATGTAAAAAGTATTCTTCTAAATATATTTGTCTGTGAGAACAAAGAAATGCTTACAGATTTGGAATGGCACAAAGGTGAGTAAATAATATTAGAACTTTAATTTTATTTAACATTTTATATTTCACATATTAAATTTCACATATTCTAAAACCAAATTACCACTAAATTACATCTTGTTTGCCACAATAATAAATATTCAAGTTACATCAAACTAGGACACTTCTTATCTAACTCATTGGTGCACTTTGGCTATGACCATTTAATTGCCAATCCATATCATAAATATGAATATATGTTCAAGACATTCCAAAAGTACTGTTGCAAAATAAATGTTGGAAGAATTTGAAGCATTTCCTAAAACTGTTAAACATCAAGTTCTGAGAATGCAAAGTGGAAGAAACAACAGACCTCACTTATGCCTTTGTGTCTAGAAGAAATCGAGCGACCTAGTGAGAACATATCTGAAAACTCTGTGTGATCCAAGCGCTTGTATCAGGTCAACCGCTGTCTGTGCACTGCAGAGACAACACCTGCCAGGACAGAGGGGGTGTATTTGTGGGAGGGGGTTCCAGATCACTGTCTGCATTTGGATTCTCTGTGGTTAACACAGTGCTGTCAGCTGGTGTCTTGCACCAATAATTCATATAAAGCCTGTGGTAGTACTCAATAATTCACCACACACATGCACATCAAGTAAAGCTTACCAGCTACGCTTGACAATGCTTTTGTTTGCATTAAGCCCTCCTGCATAAAACTTTCCTGCACGTCAACTTATTCAACAGCTAAATTATGCTTTGTCAACTTTATACACATAACATATTTGAGATTTCATAAATTCAGTCAACTTTTTTGTGCACTGAGTCCGCACTGAGAGTGGGGATAGTCAAGGCTTTCTATGAAAGTGACATACATAGAGCAAGGGGTCAAGATGTAATATTTAAAGCATGTAAAACTAACACAGGGAAAAGGAACAACCAATACATTAACTCTAAAGGTAGTTGACTTTTGCTAATTTAAAGTATAACAAAAATTACAATTACTGATAAAAATAAGCCAAACACGCTGAATGTAACATTAGTTATGAGATCACAGGGACAAGCTGTCTCAAATTCAGTTTGAGCAGATCTGTTTAATAATAAATGTTTAATTTAATAATTTGCATTTGCACAAAATACTCTAGATTATTTACTTTTTATTCAATCTAGCATTACCAAAAATTACATAGGACTAAACAGGAATGTTTTGGGTGTTTGAGATCATTAAATGCATTTGTAAAGGTATGAATAATCTATTATTAAATTGATATATAATTACTTCATATCAAATATAAATATCATAAAATATTATTTACATTCCAACATTTGGAAACACTACACTGAAATGTTTTCTAATAATCTTATTTATGTGTCAAATAATTGTGAAAAAATAGAAATTTCTTTTATCAACAAACAAACATTTTACTACGTATCTTTTTGAATGCATTATTTGGACCAATTTTAAGAGAAAAGAAAGCCAATAGTAGGCAAAAATGCCAGAAAATGATGAAGGATTAAATGTAAAGTGAATATTTAAGCAAATTCTAAAGAAAGGGTGAACATTTTAACAACCTTTTTTTACCCATCTAAAATAAAATGTAACAACAGCATTTATAGCATCTTAAAATTTTAAATCTTTTAATAATTGTCTTGTCCCTGTCTTAAATGTGTGTCACTAGCTTCCAACACCAAGCACAACTTCCAAGCATACTTGGCAATAAAGTTCTTTGGTTACTGATGATTAAAAATGCTTTTATTCGTAACATAATTTTTCCAGAGGTTTAGAAGAAATAATAAATATTATAATAGTTATTATTATTATTATTATTATTATTAGTAGTAGTAGTAGTAGTAGTAGTAGTAGTAGTAGTAGTTTTAGTTGTAGTATTATTAAATAACAACAATAATTATAACAACAAAACATTGTTCCATCACATAAGTAATTTGCACATAGTTTATATCTGTCTTTAGAAAAGAAGAAGAAAGAAATTGCTCATGCATATTAACATCACAGCCTCTTCAGGGACACAACTGCAATGATGCTGTGTATATTATAAGCGTAGAGTCCTCACTGTGGAACTGATGTGTGATTACTATGCTAAGTGAAGCTCTCACTGGCAGCTCCCAACCCTGTTGTACCGTCTCTGTTTTATTACGACGGACTTGTCCTGTGTGCATTTCTGCAAACACATCACATCCCCAACTAACCTTATTGTACTCAGGCACAATGTCAAGCAATGATAGTTGATTTAACAGGCGATTGAATTATTGCCCTTCAGCTGTGAACTGCTTTACCTGGCAACATTTTTTCCGAACAAATTAGCTCCCAGCAATGACAAGTTCATTCACTCGCCCTGGCAAGTGCTTTGCGTATTAGTAAGAGACAAGATACTAAGGCTGTATTTGAATAATGAGAGTGGATAAATGTAACAACTTTCCAAAACTTTGACACTTATGAAAGGTTTATGATAATGCACTTGTCATTGCATCATATGTAAATGCTGTAGTAAAGCAGAGAAGGAAAGTAAAATGCTCAGAACAAAATAACAAATAAACATTGTTGGTTAAGAATGTCTATTCACCCTATGTGCTGATTATTAAGAAGGTACGTCACTGGAACTTATGTTCCAGGAACAAACTGTTTAGAATAACAGAACATTGAATCTATATAAATCACTCATATATTGTACAATCCAAGCTCGCATCTCACTTAGAGACCACCACAGTTGGAGCAAAGTTCTAAACACTGCAGTAGACGACTTTTGCAAATCCTCAATAATAGGCCTACATAGTTCAAACACCACGATTAATTAAATATTGATCTGTTTGCTTGAATGGCACACTTTGTGATGGTTCTCATCTCCTATGTACAAAACGTATCCGCAAGCTATAATGGTTTTTCCAAACAACTAGGGAAGTGTTCCAATGTAACGTAAAACAGTATCCCCCACCATCAAATTTTTGCGCGCACACACACACACACACACACACACACACACACACACACACACACACACACACACACACACACACACACACACACACACACACACACACACACACACACACACACACACACACACACACACACACACACACAGAGTGTGTTTCTATTACTATGCTATGTATATTTTGTAGTTTGCAATGAAAATTTTTGATATGAAGTGATAATTCACACCCATATTTTAAATCTTGCATTATTTATTTACATATCGAACCTAAATGACTGTCTTACTTCAGCAGTACACAAGATATCATATTTTGAAAAATGTTGGCAACTTAATAATCATGGCCTAACATAATCCCACTGCAGGACATGTGACATCCTGGCCGAATATAATTCCATTGTACTAAACAAACCACTCAGACCTTTTTCAAATTATTTTATTTTGTTTAACACAGACATGTTTCATTTATAGGTTGCGTGACTAAACTCTTTAGTTTAGTTTCGTTACTAAACTCTTCATTAAATTCTTGAAGGAGAAAAAATATTTTTACAAAAAAATCTGTTTAATTCAGTCATAAAGAGATTTAGTTATTTGATTAATGGACTTAATTAGAAAATGTAAAATCTGAATTGAAAGATATGCAGAAATGAGGGTCAGAAATGCATTACAGTAGGTTTTACAAATAGATTTTTATTGAGTCATAGTAAGCGTCCTTTAATCACCTGTGGATGGATTTATACGAAAGGAAAAAAAATTTAAATAAACTCCACAATTTTTCTCTCACCAACACAAAAATACTGTGTTTTTAAGGGAAACAATTACCACTCAAAAATGAGAACATTAAAAAGCTTTGAAATTAACTAATAATGCTGTTTAAATGTTGTGTATATGTAGGGAAAAAATATAAAGTAAACCTCATTCATTATTTATTACAAATATTTCTATTATTATTCACCAAAAACATTGGTGTATATTACAAATATATATTTATTAAATACTTTTTATATTATTTTAACCTGAAAAGCACATGTGCATTTTGAAGAAATGAATTGTTGAGATAGTACTCCAATATCTTAATATTTTATTTATTTTTTAAACATTTGACATTGACATTTTTTTGAAGTTACTGTTTAGTAACAGTTTAATTGTTGTGATATTTACTAAGCTCCATAAAATACAGTGACGATTGCATGCATTTATCCAATCCAAACTGTAAAATCAGTGAAAAAAAAGTATTATACTGAAACCTATTTATTAAAGTAATAGTTTACACAACAATTCAAGCTCCTTTCTTTAGTTACCAATATTCTTTCTACAACAGGTCTGAAAACAAGATATTTTGAAACCAAAAAAAAAATGGGAGAAATGTTGGAATAAGTATGATTTGAAGAACGTTTGGCATGGCAATAATAAATGATATTTTTGAAATTTTTGAGAAACCTATAAATATGTTCAATTGTAGTGAACATTTTAAACTACGCAACATTGAAACAAAACATCCAAAAAGTTTTTTATAGTTTTGTTTCAGTCTCTTATTTTCATGTTCCCTGATTTTTATTATTGAACCTTTCCTGCCATGTTTCACAACTGAGCTACAAGAACACATTAACTTTTTGAAACAAAAAATAGATATAAGCCTCAGTGTGTAGCCCTCAAAATGTTTTTTACAAAGTATGTGAAACACAAAGATGCCAGTGGTTGGTGTGTCAGGTAGATTTGCTGTGGTGGTGGGATTGATTGGCGGAGACCCATGGTTATGATAAGACGACTGGATGAATCATAAGAAGCTGTCAGAGCTCTCCTGTATCTCTGTGAGACTGTTCTGAGAGCGAGCCAGCGAGCAGAGGCAGTGATGGCAGGTCTCTGGGCCATGGCTGTGTTACATGACAGGAGAGATCACTCTGACACGAGTGAACAAAGCCCGCACTGAACATACATACGGAGTCAGCACATGGGAACAGGACAAACGCTCAAAGCCTTCTTCTATCTACTCTCTGTCTCTCTCTATGTGCATGTGATCTCAAGCGATCACGTTACCCAGGTTGCTGTTTCATGATAACGCCAACCACGGTCGAC
Organism: Triplophysa yarkandensis; assembly: GCA_033220385.1. Taxonomy (NCBI): domain Eukaryota; kingdom Metazoa; phylum Chordata; class Actinopteri; order Cypriniformes; family Nemacheilidae; genus Triplophysa; species Triplophysa yarkandensis. The sequence goes on from CM065655.1 coordinate 11,616,370, forward strand.
AGATTGCACAAGCTTTCCACAGATCCTACTGGGATAAACTATTTCTGTCGAACAGTCGGAAGGAGATGATGAAATGTGTAAGCCTGAGATTTGAAAAGCTACAAAATAAGAGGAGAATTAATTTAATAAGACTTCAATGACCACACTACGAGTTTTAGATATCCAGAGTCAAATAAACGTGTTTTGAAGTCTATGAACGCAACACAACCTCATACTTGGAATGCAGTTGCCACGCTAACCCCTGCATACATGCTCAGCAACTAAATAAAATATCACACACTAAAGCATTTTTTTATCCACACAATAGATTTTGACATGCTTCTATAGGTACTGTTGGTTTTGTTATTATAAACGTTATTTTATACAACAAAAATAATTTCTTTTATTATTTTTAGTGTCTAGTTCACCTAAAAAGTGTGACTACGCTCAGCCTCAGATGTCAAGCTCATGAACCATTGACTGAATGTCATACTAACACTTTTCTGCAATTTGCAACAATTATTAAATAACACTTGAACAGGTCTGTCTTCTTTTAGGCCTTGTGCCCAGAGAAGCATTTCTTTCTGTGATCGGGAATTTGTATTTTGCTTTAAATTTTAAACTGTGTTTTCACTCCATTTTGAATTACTGACAAATTCCTTTGGCAATTTTAATTCTTTCTAAAGGCACACTTCGTTAAAATATATTTAACTTTAAGTTTTACAGGTGTCCATAAACTTATCAATGTCCTTTACATTATTTATCGAACGTACATTATAAATCGAATTTAGCGTCTGCTAAATGCCTAAATGTAAATAAAAATGCAAAAGTTAGTGATGGCCTGTGGTGTAGTGGTCCCTGGAGAAATGAGTATTCCAGCAAATGATGATTGCCATGTGTTATGAACATTGACATATAAGACATGTAGTATGTAAATAATATAAGCCACAGAAGAGAATCAGATGTCACAATCAATACACAGACAACTACACAATGATGAATTTTAAGTGAATTTATTCCTTAGTCCATCCACACATGGCATTGACAATTTGGTCCTAAACAGGCCTAATGCATGAATATATCCTTCGGTAGATGTGTCCATGTAGCCAGGGCCAGCTCAAGCCATAAGGGGCTTTATTTGGGGGCCCCTATGTGCCACCTATGCAACTAATTATTGTTAATAATTATAATTATTATGGATGTGAAAATCATGAAAATAGCCTTTACTTTAAAAACTTGTAAAAACTAATCCACTAAAAATAAAACAAATGCTTTAAAAAAAACTTAAAGAGAGACCTCACATAGCTTTTTGAAACACCCAATGTTTTATTTGAGCTTCAAGTTTAATAAAAACTAGTGCTGTCAATCAAGTAAAAGTAAAAAAAACTAATTAACAAATTTTTTGATTAATCCTGTACACAGCATGTTAATGTTCTTAAATATAATTTTACATTCAATTAATTCCACATTGGGGGGCAGTCGTGGCCTGGTGGTTCTTGGACTCGTGATCCGAAAGTTGCTGGTTCGAGACTCGGAACCAGTGGGAATACCACGACTGAGGTGAGTAGTACTGAGGTGAATACTGACTGTTCCTGTGTGTGTGTGTGTGTGTGTGTGTGTGTGTGTGTGTGTGTGTGTGTGTGTGTGTGTGTGTGTGTGTGTGTGTGTGTGTGTGTGTGTGTGTGTGTGTGTGTGTGTGTGTGTGTGTGTGTGTGTGTGTGTGTGTGTGTGTGTGTGTGTGTGTGTGTTCACTTACTTTGTGTGTACACTGGGATGGGTGAAATGCAGAGTACAAATTCCAAGTATGGAACACCATACTTGGCAACATGTCACTTCACTTCACCACAGTGTGTACCATGAGCTTCACCTTATCTAGAAACAGCACATTTCCTAAACAGGATCATTTTATAAATGAATGCCAACATTGTAGACTGCAAATGATGCCTTTAAATTTATAATCTTTCTACTTATTAAACCCATTGAAATAGTACCGAGTGTTTCAGGTAGGAAATAAACAAAAAGTAAATCCAGTTCTCTAAAACGTTCAGTCTTTACTGCTATATAAATCAAATGCAGAGGAAAAAAAGCTACAAAACATATTGATTGATTTTTTTTTTTTAACTGATGAACATTACTGACAGGAGTCATAGCAGCAGGTTTAAGAGCGCCGTCCCTTTAGGTGTCAAAGCTTAATGCTTTTCTTAATAAAAGGACATTATTCAACTCGTTGAGGATTGTGTTTTTTTAAAATACCAGACAATATATGGTAATTGGCATGATCATGTTTTTTTTCAATCACAAACACTGAAACAGGCTTTAATCGGCATACACCAACCGAGAGCACTGTCCCATTTCATGCGGCCGCGTAGAAACAGCCAGAGAGAAACTGTCGCGTAGAAACTGTCTATCTACAGTATACTGGAGGCATCAAGTTGACGTTTTATAGTGACAACACCGCCTACTGTGTTCATAGTATGTGACGGTCACAGAATATTTGGTTTGATTGTTTAGTGCGATTGCTTCCAAACATGAAAGCTTGAGCACGGTCTACTTGGCTTTCCATGGCCACGTTGGAAGCGGTGGGCTTTAGCACGTGTGGTTTTGAAAGGGGGGTGAGTGAGTGCAAACCATGAAACTAAAAGAATGATGTACATTATACACCTACTTCTGAAGTCTTCTGTGACTTCAGCTGTCCCTCAACTATAACTTTTATAAGTTATTTTATTAAAACATCAGTCAAAACATCAATAACGATCGGCTTTATGACATTATAGTTTACGGGGATAAACAATCAAACATTACATTTGATTAAAATGTTGGAAGTGTGCTTGGGTCTGGTTCGTTTTAAGACAATGTGAGTGCAAACGAGCTTGGGGAGTGAGGAGGGGGAACAACAGCATCCGAGTGGGGTACAGTTCAATTGGGATAGTGTAATAACGCCCTTACTTTTTTGATTGTGTCAACTATTTAAAGTCCAAAAAAACATCAAGCTCTCACAATTGGTGTTTTTTAGCCGAGGTTCTGCCATATTCACCAGTCTAAAATGCTTCGATGTACTCAAAACCTCCATCACGTGTTTTACGAGATTCAAATTTCCAGTCAAAGTAAGCAGACTTTTTGATGGACCTTTGGAATGAAGCAAATTTTCGCATGAGCTGCCTTTATTTTTCACCAGCTTAAAAACGCTTCGTTGTGTCTGGAGCTTCGGTCACATATTTTCACGATACATATTTACAGGTCAACGTTTTTGATAGACCTTTGGGAAGCATGCAAATACATTTTCGCATGAGCTGCCATATTCGCAAGCGTATTTCCAGTCCGCCATGTTGGTAAATGCACAAATAGAGCTCAATGGAACGTAAAGTCTTGTATGGCCACAGCAAAAGTGACTGCTTTGGAACCCTCTACATCGGCAGCAATTCTGCACTCCATGCAAACCAGATTACCAGACCAGAAATCATCTTGCAATGGCAAGTAGATTATTTTTAGAGGAATGAATGTTTAAAAGACGCTACAGTGCAAAATTTCCCCTTGCCACTCAGGAAAAACAACAGAGCAAAGACAAAGTTCATAATGGATTGAATGCTTTACGTAAACCCAAGCGCTAGTCATAATCAGTTACACTAAACATTAGAAACTAAAAATCTCAGAAGGCTTATTAGGATTCATTTTTGGAAACATGCTTCATGTCAACAATGCCTTAGTCAGCTTGAAAGGTTTCAGAATACACCAACAGAGTGCTGCTTTTAAGAAGAATAAAGTGGCCCAGTGGGTTTTAAGGGTCACTTCTGGCTTTAAAACCAAAAGAAAGATCAGGTTGCAGAAATAAGAAAACCAAGAACAAGGGAAGATAGACAATCAGAATCGGGCAAGAAAAACAAGGGAAGCCAACTTAGCATTGAGAATTCATGTCACCTCCTTTACGTTTCTGCCATGATCACGAAAACAAAATGTATCCCCTGCCACGAAGCCTCACAGCCTGTGGCGGAGTGGGTACCTGTCTCAACTAAAAAGAGACACATCAAAAAGCTTGATCCTCTCATCAACAGAGAGGATCGAATTGATTGAACGCCGTTGGAAGATTAAACTTAAATATATTTCTCTACTCCATCCCCACATTGCTGGAATGTCAATTCTGTGCATGCACCCAAACAAGGAGCACAGAGCCAAAGGTGTCAAAAAAGGCTTTTTGTATATTGACTTTTTCAGCAAGATTACGGGAACCCCCTTTCTTGGCTCTGGCACAGAGCAATAATTGCACAGATCATTTGCACAGATTGATGATAAGTATATTCAGTCTTGATGAATGAATATCAGACGCCGCAGCCTATCGCTGACCCAGATCAGAGGTTATAACTCACATCCTGTGCTATATATCAACAGCGGATTGAAAGGTCACAGGTTTATTGGAATCTGTCAGGGGGCTGAGATTGATAAGAATAATACTTGCTTAATTCTGTCAGTAGTTTGCAAATATTTCAACTGTATAAATCTCTCGACGCTTCAGCTTGAGATTTGGTGGGGTTGCCTATTGGACAGCATATTGATGTGAGGTTAAAACAATCTGTTTAGATTTGTAAAATTATTTGTGAAAACGGTATTGCTCATTCTCATGAAACCACAAAAAAATCATGTAAGCAAAGATTTGAACCATGAAATTTCAAATTTGGAGACACAAAAAGCATAGCTATTCTATATTATGAACATGTTTATGTAATATCTGTTTGTTTTTCCCTTCCTCCTTAAATTCTGATTGCCGCATTGTCCTGATGTGTTTAACTGCATTACATGTTGAACTAATCTAATCAACTTAAAAACAAATAAGGAGACTTTAAATAATCAGAAAAATGTATTTAATGTTCCACCAGAATATTAATGCTCAATAAAAGTTAAATAATTAAAGAAGTACCCATGACTAAAAATGTCATCCTCCATAACAAGTTTAAGGACTATTTACACACACACACACACACACACACACACACACACACACACACACACACACACACACACACACACACACACACACACACACACACACACACACACACACACACACACACACACACACACACACACACACACACACACACACACACACACACACACACACACACACACACACATAAATATTAAGTTGAGTTTAATTTATTTGAAGAAATTAATCTTCTACCAACTTTAATTTTTTTAACATAATAAATACTGTAAATATGTTCTATATTATCTCATACCTTGTTTAAAATAATAATATTTTTCCCAAAGTGTCAAGAAAATGAGAAATAAAGAATTTATGAGAACTCATCTTGGAAGCTTTTCTGCACATTTCACTGATACACAAATAATGTTGTGCATGTACATAGACTCGCAATGAGAAATAAGACCTATACAGATCCACAAGATCAGCGTGAGCACAATTCCATCTGTGTAACATACTGCTAACATTACTGCAACATTAATAGACTTGATCAGAGCCATGGCAACCCTGTTACCATGTAACAGTATTCCCACTGCTAAACACACCATCTTCTATCCTCTACTTGTACTCAAGGGCTAAAACACCAAGATCTCCACAAGCGAGCAACATTTACTGTTTCCTAGAAACAGGTTCAAAGTTGTATTGCAACACTAACCACTCTTTTATTTTTCAAAGTTATCACACAGTTCGAATAAAGAGACAAAATAATAAGGAATAACTATATCTGACCTCGCACTATGTTTAATTAATCAGTATGTAATAAAAATGATCTGAAACACAGAAGCAAACATTTAAATACTCTTAAATGCTCCCAAAGCATTTGGATAAAGTTTGGATACTTATTTTTATGTTGTAAGGCTAAATTAAGAATTACGCCATACTGACAATTAGCTTTGGAAAGATATATATTGTTCAAATAAATATTTTAGTACAACAATAAAGTTCAATGAAAATGCTGGTCACAAACCTCTGAAGATTAAGCACAAATATTTGCTAGTAATGAAACCTATAAATACTGTTGATAATAAAACACACATTTATGTGTTATTAAAAAAATAAACCAAAAACAAAATATTATACCCTTTAGGATTTGAGGATGCTAACTCACATTTTATATTACTTATATTATTCACATCAAAATTACTAAAGTATCACATAAAGAGCGTTTAACATTATGATCTTTAAAATAATTTCAAGACTTCACAATTAATAAAAAAAAGTTTAAATATAAGGTCAAAGCCCACAAAAGGAAAAAAATAAAGATGATAAAATGCTTTGAATTACGAAAAAGTTCTTTGATCCTGACATTCATTCCAGTTTAAAACTTAAAAACTTAAAAACTTTCTACAGCTTCCATGCGGAAATTGTTCCAGCAACAAGAAAAGAAATAAGAAAAAAAGACAGAAATACAGATTTACATTTGTTTAAATGTCCTGAATGCTTTGTTACATTCTTTTGCTTAAATCTCTGACTACCGCAGCTTGGTTAACAACAATGAACCTCCTCAAAGCCTTCGGAAAACTGCACAGGTCAGCATCTAAAGCATATGTTTTCATGTCTTTGCTGCGAGTTTTAGACTAATTTTTCACCTGAGTGCCGATTAAAGCCCAAAGAAGAAACAGCATGTCGCTCTGTTGACAAATCTGTGTAAGGAAAACTTTGTATTACCAGAACATTTGAAAAACTTTGGTAAGCACATTAAAAATCTGTCGTTCTAATATAAGATGCAATATGTAAATGAGTGTGTCCTTGTTTTGTGTCCGATGACTATGAGCTAGATCTTTGTTCCTCTTTACCCTAACATATGGCATTCGCCGGGCCTCATGAGATGAGCTACCTTCCTGACCTAACATGCTACAGCAGCCTCCAAAGAGGAAGTGCCTGCCGAACGAAAGACCTAATACAGTAAAGGTGCAAGATTATAGATGATAGATGGTAAACGTACAATTCCCTGCGCACCTGTGGGCACGCTCAGGTGACAATTACTGCGACAGGGCAGGTGACTGGAGGTGAGACTTTAAAAAAAGACTATAGAGTAATCCACACGATTAAGTGCCAGTGGAATGACAAAGGGGGTTCGGAGGGGGAAAAAAGCTTTGCAGAAATGAACACACTGGATTTTGAATATGTATTTGTGTTCAACCAGAGAAAATGATGATGTTGGTATATTCTTACAGTGCATTATCTTTACCATTAATATTTTTCCTAATAATCAACAAGGAATTAGCATTTTTAATTTCTGGTACGGCATAGTTTGTGAGATAAGAGCAATGTTAAATTCTGTGAGATAAGAAGGCATACATAGTGAAAGGTGTTGACAATGACACTGTTAGCTATATTGTAGGGTATGCATTTACATTTATGCAATTGGCAGATGCTTTTATCCAAGGTGATTTACATTGCATTACACTGTACTGTACATTCACGTCCTAAGTATATGCATTCCCTAGGATTGAACCCATAACCTATGCAGTGTTGCTGCCATGCACTTAGCTACAGAACAGCATCCATCTTCATTAGGCATACATCTACATTAGGATAAGGCTTTGGGATAAACAAAAGTTTGCCTCCAGCACTTACAATGGAACTGAACTCAGTAACAGCTGTTGCTCAATGCAATTTTAGATACACAGCAGGCAAAATATAAATGTAAGCTTTGCAAACACTCCTCTTATATACAGTTATTTCATTTATGAAATAAGAGCATGCAAAATGTATATTTCCAATCAACTCATGTGTGATCTGACACTCAGCATTCGTTTGTCTGAACCGACATCACTTGATTACTATGGAATATCCTGCGTTATTGAGGTGACACTTTAAATAAATTATTACCAAATGTATTACCAATAGGTTGAATTATATGTTAACAATTAAAAAAAAAACTTAATTGTAGGGTCAAAACTAAAGAATAATATCAGTCTATTCAAGGTTTTCTGATTAAAAAGAAACGGGAAAAGAAAAGGACAGGGCTTGAAATTGTGCAAGTTGACTTGACTTGATTTTAAAAAACTATTTTGATAGCGTTATTAATTTACTAAAGTATCAATTTGATTCAATAAAGTTTCACACAAATTTGAACAATAATTAGTCATTTCATAAGCCTTTAATATATGTATTAAATTATTCTGTTATTCATAAAAAAAATTTAATTTATATCTCATGACTTCATTTTAAATTCATGCTAATCTCCATGATGTAAAGCATCTTGGGTGTGACTTAAACTGACATATTTTCATCATGTCAGAGCGTTGATCAATCTAAGTTCATATCTGACTTTGAGTGCCCTTTTAAAGATTTATTTCCAGGTTTGGGGTGGAAATATCTGAAACCCCAGCATAAGTTCTCTTTAACTCACAGTGAGAAGTATCAGTACGCTAAAAAACGAAACATATACACTTAAGGAAAATACAAAATTGTTTACCATTAATAGCCAAATTATTGTTTTCAGACTTCACATGGCTTAGTTAAACACTATATTTACTTATTCTTAAAGTTCACCCCAAAATCTCCAGTTGTCTAGTATTTCTTTGTTTGGTTTTAATACTTGGAACCAAATGGTTCTTGGACACTGTTGACTACCATAGTTGGAAAAATGACAATAGTGCTGTCCTACCTTCTGTCCAAAAAATATACCAAATATATCATTTTGTGGTCAATTGAACAAAAGAATGAAAAGTAATTTGTACTACTATTGTACTCAAGGGGTGTAAGAACTATTTTCTTTTAAGCATTCTTCCAAATATCTTTCTCTGTGTTCTTCAAAACAAAGAAATGTATGTAGATGAACAGCTCCAAGTGACACATGGACAGAATTTTATTTTTATGAACCACCCCTTGATAAAGGTTGAGAATTGCGTAGAAATGCCCAGATACTGTCTAGTAAACCTATGACTTATAATCGCTACAAATCCACATTCAATTATATGCTCAAGCTGTGATGTCCGCATACAAATCACTGGATGTGCGAAAAGGTTTAAATGTATGTCATTTCAACGTCATAAATAGACACACATATTCAGATATCAAGCCTGCTACATACAAAAGCTCACCCTATGTTTGCATGTACTGCATGTATTATGTCATGCATACATATTCAAAGCCGTCTCAACACCGTCTGGAATCAAAATGAGTCTATACAACCCCAGATTTATTTCACCTGAATGCAAATTGCTTGATTTGACTAAGCTGTAAGACAACTGGCATCTAAACCTGGACGCTGACATGAATACTGTGATAGCTATAATTAAAACCACTAACATCATTAAACCCATCAGAATGTAAAATCATCTACATAAACAACCAAAGGATAACACGAAAAAAATGGATCCTCTACTATATTACAAAGAACAAAATCGAAGCAGCGGTTCTTATGTTTTTGGCACGCGGGGGTTAAAGTTTGAATCGTGCAATTTGATTTATTAATAGCCGGTTATTGATATCACCGTAGGCGGTATCTGTTTCTCGGCGTGTACGTCTGCAGGCCCCCTCGAAGAATATGCATGTCAGTTTGCGAGCTGACTAGCCTGTGTTTATCTACCGACGATGGGCCTGACCGGCGTGTGTATTCGCTATATGTAGGTAAGAGAGGGTGAAATGGAGAAGGTAGGCAGCATTGCCTCTGGCCTTCCCTTAGGGTCATATGTTATGCTGTTTGACCACATCATGGCTGCTCTCCCCGGGTGAATGTCAGAGGGAGAGAGGCAGGGGGTGAGACTGGAGGGCAGACGGGGTTTTTCTGGTGCTGCTCAGTCAACCCGGCTAAGACAGAGTTCTCCATAGCGCATTCTCCAGTGAAAGTCATGCACCATGTGAATAATTCACGACCAGCATATCGGCTCCATCCGTGGATCAATTCTTGTGGCAATGAAATAAAGTGGGAAAAATATAAAGTGGAAGATCAGCTGGTGGAATTTTCAGTTTGCTACAAATTCAAGGAAATGATATAGTTCTATGTTAAGACAGTTATCCGAAACCTACACAAAATTAAAATTATATTTTAAATAAAATAAAATAAAATGTGAACTGAGGATGTTACTGAATATACATATATTCTGAAAATATATAAACGAATTACAAAACCAAGGATATCGTTGATAATTGTTCCTTATTTAGATCAGTCGGAAAACCCAAAACATCTTTTTTAAGAATGTTATCATTCAAAGATTTGATCATTCAAAATAATAGTTTTAGTTGTAATTTGAATGCAAATATGTTTTAGTAAATGTTTAGTAAATGTTTAAAAAATTCCCATTTGATTTTATGGTGATTCTGGATTATTTTATTTTGAAAAATCCTATCTAGTCAACTACAAAAAAGTAAAATGAATGATTCAAAACCTTATTTGAAGGGGTCTAAGATAGATTTTAACAATAAATATATCCATTCTCTTTATTTTATTAATAGTAAAAATATTACACAATTGTATTTATATTTATCTGAAAACAACTGAAAGATGATCTCTTTAGTTTTGTTTCATTAGTTCTATACAGTATGTATGTGTATATATATATATATATATATATATATATATATATATATATATATATATATATCAATATATATATATATATATATATATATATATATCAATATACTGTTGTTTGTCCTCTCAAGACAAGATTTTATTATCCAATGCATATTAAAATAATTTAAATTCGTATTCCATTGCTACAGTAAATTGAATAAATCACCAGTAATTAAGTGAAATTGTACACCTGACAGATTCATGAAAAAAAATCCCAAACCTACTGACAAGTGCAAGTACTTTTCACAGCTTATTTGACTGGACACTTCCTGCTCTTGCCTAAGGAATAATGATTAAAATTACATGTCCCTGTGCTGAATTATGCTGGACACTTAGAGCCAGTTGGGGCAAGACTTTCCCACGGCCTTTGTTGATTTCCTATTAGTGACACGATGGCTCTGAACTACCTCTGATATGTCACTCTTGCCAGTTCCACTCCCCCCGGCTGTCACACCCGCACGGCACTTGTCTGCAGTCACCCGAACGCCAGTCATCAATCTGCACAGACTAACCTGCTTCTTAGCAGTCAAGCGCTGTCAAGACATGCACTCATATACTATGTGCATCTGAACCAATGGCGAGAGAGAGAGAGAGAGAGAGAGAGAGAGAGAGAGAGAGAGAGAGAGAGAGAGAGAGAGAGAGAGAGATGCAAGTATGTGGGGGATTTATGAACTCCAAAGTCCCTCTCAGCAGTGGATGTCAGGCCCGTGCAGCCTGGAGGAGTCGGAAGACCTCCAGCGCCTGTCAGAGCCGTCCTGTGTGCGCGCCACTGGTGCGGTGTGTCATCTTTCCGGTGCTTTCACTCTTTTTCCTTTTCTCCCCTAAAACTGGGCCTGTCACTCTCGCCCCCAAATCATTAGCCTTGCCTCTGATGCCACCCACTGACAGGTATTTCTCTTTCCCTCTCTTGCTCCCTCGTTTTCTCCCGGCACTGAGGTCTGCTGAGAGTCTTTTCCTGGGCCACTGTACCTTTACTCTCCTCCACAGTGAAGTGTCTCTCACGACAGTAAAATAAATGTATTATTTATATATAAAGTAATTAGGACAAATATCTATCTTCGATTGGAAGGATTTAAGTAATTTAACGTTCATGTCAGATTTCGTTATCACTGATTTAAAATAAAGTGCTGATTATTGGTTTTTTGCATTTGCACAAAAAAGTATTATTTACTTACCATATGCTTTACCTTATAATGTAAGATTAATCAAAAAAGGCCACAAACATAACTATTAACTTTTATTTTTACTCCGACTGTGGATATGACAGGCTACAGTGAGTAGTATGACAGGAGGAAGAAAAACAGATTGATGATTTGCGAGCGCTCTTTTTCTCTGTTCTCTCGAGTCTGTTGCTCTTTCTCTGCCCTTTCTCTTCCACTGCAGGGGTCCCAATCAGGACAAGCCTCTCTCTACTAACAGCCTGTCTGTCCCAGATTGACCACTCAGTAAGGGTTCCACTTCTCTGTTACCAGCACTCACACACGCATTAAGGACACACAAGACCACACAATCTGTCACTCATTGAAACTTTTTTACTACTAGACGCATGGGGAAACTATGCAATGCTGAATCTATTATTTATAAAATATGTCCAGTTCTTTATTACGGGGAGACCGGTTCTAACTAGTATAAATACATTAATATTAGGTATTATATTTACTATAGATAACTGTATAATAATATCTAATATTCTGTATAAATTAATTGCTTAGCCGAAAAATTAATAAATTCTATAAACATCTCAAATATTTTTTTTTAGGGTATTTTCAAAATTAAACAGGAAAACAATGAATTAAAGATTTGCATGAAATAACATCAATATTCAAATTACTATATCGTAATAATAACATAGAAAACAAATAATGGCAATTCATAACAGTTTAAAATCTTTCTATGTACATACAGCATGACACATTCCAGTGTGGATTTACTTGTTCTTCGAAAATTACAGTATATTGAACTTTAATTTATTTTACAGTAGAAAAATGTTAGTTAGGGTAATCAGATTTAAAAGCAAGATTGTTATTTTAACAGGCGTAAACACATTTCAAATGCACGTTTTAAATGGCACATGATATGAATACTTTTAATTGGGGGCAGTTCTGTTTGGTTACACTCTGAAAAATATCCTTTTCTCTGTGTGTGTAGAAGAAAGCCATACAGGTTTGAAATTATGTGGGGGTGAAAAAACAAACAATTCTTTTTGGGTGAGTCCTGTAAGGAGTTTAAAACAATTTGGTTGTTGATTCCCAGTCTGGATTTTTGACTAAATCACCATACAGCAACTAGACTTACAGTACATCTAAACACACAGGCCTGTAAATCCATTTAATCTGTACAAAGCATATGAAAGTAAAATAACCTTTGGCTTTATGATTATGATGGGGACACTGCTGATCGATGCTTCATGAGCAAAAAACATCAGATATATAAGAAAACATAATTGTGTGAAAGTTTTCCTGCAGACTTACCCAGAGGTGAAGCCGTCAGCGACTGATATCTTGTGCTAAATCAATCTCTCTTACTTCTCTCTTGCATAAAGCACAACGTAACCCGCTCGGACGGTCTTATATTACTTACACACACTAATATTCTTCATTGTATTGCTTTTTAAAGTTATGTCTTTCTATCGATTGTCTCAAAGGGTTTAAAATGTACAGTGTAGAGAGCTTGAATTATTTAAAGCATTGCAAAACATCTGTTGCATCACCATACCACAGCATAATCAATATAAATGGTTATGAATTGTCCTTCTCATTTGGCTCATCCTGATCCGCATGAAACAGTAAAACAGAGGGCAGGTTTTGAGTTGGAAATGCGAGAAGAGTAAATAGCAAATAGGCCGAGAAGAAGACAGAGCTGATCAAACAATCTAAAGCAGAAAGTCCTTGAGGGAACTCCTGCTATGTTTGTATATTGGGGAAAAAAGAGCGAGAAGGACAAGGCGTCGACATAAAACTGCAAGCCAGTCAGAAGTGAATCAACATCAAATCAATGTATCCCCAGCGGGCGCCGGTCTTCTTTATGGTGCGTTAGATATGCTAATCCAATCATGTTCGGAAGGGCGAGTCGTGGGACGGAGGCCTGAGCCGAATCCAGGCGCAGTTAAGCCGAGCTAACAGGAAAACAGCACTGTGTTTTTGTTTGGGAACCGGTGTAAAACGTTTAATGCTGTTAGCAATGTGATTGACTTGGCTGGAAACCCAATTGATTTAAACAGAAAACAACACTTAACTCATAAAGGCCAATAAATATTTATGGGAGACGAAGCCATCTTAACCTGATGGCCAGACGGTGGTCGGAAAACCCCATTCCGTCCATCATCTCGGTATTCATAATTAATCGCTCTCTTCCGATCGTGTCTATATGCCATCTTTGTTTAAGTGTGCTGTCATCGTGTAGCCGATGAGGTAAATAAACTGCCACTGGAGTGTCATTTCTGTGCAGATGGAGGAATGAGGAAGCGCAATGCTCGAGGAAGCACTGGAAGTCTTCCTCGATGGCTAATTATAACTCTCCACACCTGAATATAAAATATGAATATATTTTAAGGCTCACCGAGATGCTAGAACAATATTTGCATGGCTTTATGCAGGGGCTTCCTTTGAACTGTCAAACTCATTTTTCCCGTTATTGACTTGTAGAGTGCTGCCATGTTTGTGCCCGTCCGATAGCCGCTTTACTGTATACCATATTCTGCTAATGAAAATACTTTTCCCACTTTTCCCGAAGGCAGGCATATCTGAGCTATCATGTATGTCAGGGTCACATGCAATTATAATGATTTTCCACGCAAATGAATGAAAAGCATGTTTTAAAAGCGAATGCCTTCTAAACGCATTATTACTCAATGTTACGGTTCATTACTGTTAGGTATCTGTAAGCAAACACAAATAAAACAGAATACAAATTGAGCCGCTGACAGAAGGGATTCTTAAAGCAGAGCGATCTAAAACCAATGGTGGCCCCGGGCATGCTGAGAATCCAGCAAAAACGCAGTGTAATTTATAATGGAAAATGATCACGTTCTCAAAATGAAAAATTCCAAAGACTTTCAGCAGATGTATTTGTCTCTAATGATTCCTGAGACAAATGGTTGGCCCGGCTATTGAATTTAACATTCCGATTATTACCTCAATGAAATTTGGGATGAAAAAACTCCACTAAGCACAACAAAACAAAGATAATTGTTATAAATGAATGAATGACCGATTCATCCATTGTTGGTTATTGCGAACGAGCAGATATTAGCCTTGCCAGGAATAGAATCATCCACAACACAATGCGAGATTCATTCTTTTTCTTTGGAGAGCATGTGTGTGAGCATGCTTCTATTCACGTTCTGTTCATCCCAGGTGTAAAAATACACAAAGCTTAACTTTATGTAGAACCTGAGAGGCATAATGAAAATGTTGTCATGACGTAGAGTTCTTATTCTTTAGTTGCTTTAAATCTGTACAGATGTCTTTGTTCTGATTAACAAAAGATGTCTGGAAAAATGCTTATAACCAAACAGTCATTTTACGTCATTGACTGTCATAGTATGAACAATAAAAATGCTAGTTAAATTTAATCAGAACTTTTTGTTTTCCTACATTATTCAAAATATATATTTTTACATGTGAAGTTAAAGGGATATTCCAACTAAAAAGAACAATTCTGACATGAAAAATAGGCTAAATCATGAACATCTGTTCCACACAATTTAATTCTTTAAAGTTTCTTTGTAACACAATTCCTCCTAAAATTAGAAAAAAGTTATGATAAAACAACTTATAAAATTCAACAACTTTGTTTTCAATGCAGTTGTTTCTAATCCTTTTTTTCATTAAGTTATTCCAAATCTGCATAAACAACTTTGTTCTAATCAACACTGAGAAATATATTTGGTAGAATGATTGTAATCCAAAAAATCTTGCAGCCTATTGACTTCCATACTATAGTGTAAAAAATGGAACTGTGTTCAGTAAAAAATGTTTTTACATTTTTTTTTCAGTATAAACATTTTTGAAGAATCTTTTCCTAGTATGGTGGGATCCAAGCATTCTTTCAATTATCCTTTTATGTGTTCATGGGATCAAATAATTTTATACAGATAAATATATAAAATAACTCAATGTTTAATAATAAAAATTGCCTATGATATTTAATCACCAGCTTATATTAGAGATATTTAGTGCTCCCTCTAGTGATGTTCTACCTGCCTCCCGTCTCTTCCAGGGATTTCTAGAAGAAAACATATTCTGCCAGGAATGACAGAGTTGGACAAATCCTTCATCCACGGGTCTGTAACTAGGGCATGGAGAAATGACACTACAAACTTGTGTGTGAATGAGCTACATGGAGTTTTAACTTGAATGAGGATTTTAAGAGCCGAACAGAAATGGCTCCCATGAGATCAGTTGTCACTCAACTTAAAGTTCATTTTCCACTCTGGGAACTCTTCATATTCTCTCTGCAGACCTTGCTTAAAATATCATTCATCATTCATTAGACTAAGAACAGCGAGCAGTGATCTTAACAATAACATTCACCAAAGCAAACTATTTTCCCCATGGAAAAACAACACATTCCTGCTTTTGAACTTTACACATGCAGGCACACGAACACATGGACAAACAATTAGACCCACACGCCTCTGGTGTGCACCGAAATAACCCAATGAAAGAGACTAATAGCTGCAATTAATAATTTCACATCTGGATGAAGAGTGGGATTTACACACGGTCCGACCATCTCTGCCCCGGTGGCACTTTCTTTATGAATTCAAATCTCAGTGCGGATCCCTAAGGCATCTTTTAATATAAATGAGGTTGTTGAAATACACAGATTAGAGAGACAAATCTCTCTGGCACACATTAAACTTCATCTAGATCATTCCTGTTTTAAAATGCACTGACATCTAGGCAGCTTTTCGCACCCGTGAGGGGCTTATCGGCACGTTGGGATACCTGCGGTAGACAACAATTAAAATTCTGGAATCTAAAATATCTTTTAAGGCATGTTAGATTTGAATTTCAATTTATACTGAGCTAATGACAGGTTAAATTGGATGCTTCTATTTGAGTTGTTTTCTCTTTTTTGGATGTTTTAAAAAAATATTTGAAAGATATTATTGACATTTTTTATTGTTTGCAGAATCTGTCTGTAGAGACCACTCTAATATACAGTTTGCTGAGGGACCTGAGTGTAAATTTTTATTATTAAAATAAATATAAAAAATAAACATCAGAACAAGCTAACAATATCAGATCAATGCATCACTGCACAGTGTGCTATTTTCCGAAAGGTGTCCTCTAAATGCAACATTAAAGGAACTTATATGTACATAAAAAAATAAAGTTTTCATTATAATTTTTTAAAAAGTATTCTTCGTTTTAATTTGTCTTTTTCGTGTATTCTTAAACCCTGTCAAGAACTAAACATTTAGGTTAACCTTTATATAACTTTACATGGTACAGATTTTATTAATTTGTTTATTTTTTGTACAAAGGGATGCATTATCATGCCTAAGTCCAAGTTTTTAAATATCAAATCCTAATGTGTCAATGCACTTGATACATCCCTTGTTCAGTTAAGGCACCTTTACCTCGAGAACATTAAGAAAACTTTTTTTTTTAAAGAAAAGCTGCATTACATTATACATTTGACACAGACGTATTATGGTCATTCCAGTGTAGTGTTGAATTTCAGAAAATTCTCAGTCCACCAACAGCAATGTTGAAGACTAACACAATGACCAGACATGTGAAAACAGTAGAATTATTTTGTAACTTGTACTAAATATACTTACAAGTATTACTGTTATATCACTTAAGAACTATATATGAACTTATCTTTGAAGAATTAAGGTCCAAAAATAAAACTCGTCTTTTCAATTATTTTGATCTGATTCTCCAGTTTTAATTTTCTGCGAATAAACACAAATATTAAAAATATTTTGTTTGAAACTTGTAATAAACAATGTTAGTAGTTCACAGAATAAAACAATAATAACAATTCTGTAGAAACATACAAAACTCAAACAACACTAAAAAGGGTCTTTGAATTGTTTACTCAATTTCTCTGATATTAATAAAGTAAAAACATTTAAACATCATTTTTGCCTTCACACTAACTTTAATGCATAGAGAACCATCCTTCAGTCTTGAACTATGCAAGTGTTTGATACCCTGAAATATACATCACTAACCCTCTTTTTTTCCAGCCAGTAACTACAAGAAAGACACAGCCCATCCCAATGTCCGGTCCTCTCCTGGTGTGCGCACATAGCCAAGGGTAGCGCTGTGAGTTTTGACTCATGTGTGGCATGCTTAAAAAACAGCAGTCATGGTCACTGGTCTCTCATTTTGACAAACGTTCCCTCCCCGGCTCAGCTCTGCAGAGCACATGCCGTTGAGACGTCTGACAACAAGGCTACATGGGCTGATGCCAATGTGCTGAGAGCTCCAATTACCCAGCAACCCTTCTGTACACGGCCTCCTTTATCACCATCCCAGTGACCTTTCCCAGCCAGGCCGAAAAACACTCTGGTTTTGGACTTTTTTTCCATTTTCGCAACATCTTTCTCTCTCTGTTTGTCTCTCCCTCCCCTCCGGAGTTCCAGGGACCAGGAAATAAGTGAGGAGTATGATGTGAGCCTTTTATAATCAGCTGACGTGACAAACTTGCCCCGCTGAGAGAGCAGGCGCTTTAATTTGGTCCCTTGCATGGTACGCAGCCAGCGGCCCGCGCCCGGCTCGCTGGTGCGTTCATTTGAAACTCTCTCCAAACGCTGGATGCCAGAGTCATTATGGACAGATAAAATTGGTGGCTCATATACAGAGCTGATGGCGCAGGAGGAGGCGAGGGGCCGGGGGGGAAGAGTAAAGAGAATAAATAAAACCGCCAAATTCAGAGCCTTGCGATTGTAAAAAGTCCACGTACTTTAAATAAAAGTGCAGAGTTTTGGTGAGAGGCGAAAAATGAAATCACAATATTACACTTGAGGCATTGAAGCGGATGTTCACTCGACTTGTAAAGTAGAAATAATTTTGTGAAGGGGCACATTGTGAAACAGACTGGAAAAAGTAGAAAATAGGCATATTTTATTTCCTACAAAAGAATTCATATGCTTTGCATAATACACAACAATTAATCCCCAGCCAATGTGGGTTTCTGCTCTGGACCTGAGGAAGTCATTCAAGCTTGAATGGGCACAGTCATTACTCTGCATGCATGCCCAATTCATGCAAACACACGTTTCAAAACACACACATCCTCCTTTCATACACACAGGTGAAGAGTTTGCAACTTGATGTTTCTGTCTTTCTCTGAAACCCGACCCAGCTCATGCATATTTACATTTAAACGGGTTATACTGCTCCATCAAAACTGTACAACTGTCTTGTGTAAATTAAAACTTATTCCTCTCAATGTGCCAGTCTTTATCAAGTTGTGATGGAGTGCAGATTTATTTCCGATGATGTGAAAATCAGAACAAAACAAGCAGAATATTAGATAATAGATTCTGCCTATTGAAATCACTTGGCAGCTGAGGAAATAAATGCTGGAAAGTAGAGATATATAAATGCATATATAAAAATACATATTAGTAGTTAAAGTAATGATCGAGAGATAATATTTTTGCCTTCGTTTAATTCTTTATGAACTTCTTTGACCAACACCAATGCGACAATTAAAGAATAAACGAACAAGTTAGAAGATAATTTCTGCGTTTGATTATTATGCTTTAAACCAAAGTGATCTCAAATACATTTGGGTCATATTTATAAAGGATCCTCCAACAGCTCAGTAATACCACCATTGTTCACAAGGATGGCAACAGTGCCGGTCCTCGACCCTTAATGAGGACGGAACATTTGCATGATTCTCTTGAATGCCTTAAGAACCAAAAGACAAGATGCCGAAGAGAAAAGATCTGAAGATATCAGAAAGAGTCATCCTTTGCTGCCCCTGTCTGCGGGGACCACGTTCCTTTCATGTCTTTTCACTCACTGGCCTCACAAAATGACATTATCTGACAGAAAGCCTCTTGATATGGATGATAATTTGACTGGTGTGTGATGGGGGATTTGTGTCTTACTGAAGATAGATGGAATTGTTTCCTAAGGATCAGAGCCTCACCGTCAGAGAGCAAACCTTCTCGTCACATTGTCATGCCCATTGAGCGAACAGGCGAGATCAATGGCGTCGGAGCGAGGGGGATTACGCATAATAGCACGGCTTTTGAAACGGACAATGCGCGAGTCAACACCCGGGAGTCTGTCCTCCCATCAGCTTTTTAGCTTATTCCATATTCAGTGCGGTAGGGCGTTAATCTCTATTTCGGCCAAAACTTCCGACCATTTGAGAAACCGAAAACAATTACGTGTTTTTTTCTCAATCAAGTGGTTCCGATTGGTTACAGCCCGGCCTGGCAATCAATTTGTAGCAATATCCCAAAAGTCATAAATTAATCTACGACTCGAAAATCAATCTGAATGCCACCCGAGGCAAAAAACATAATCTGAACAGAAACGCCCAATTATGCCTGTGTCAGCATGCTGCCATGCTCCAATCAGGACATGGCACATATCTGTTCAATCCCAGGCTTCCGCTGTGGCCAATGTTCGATGATGAGAACATTCTAGGAACGTTTTGGCGAGGCGAGCGAGGCAAGCACGTCAAGCGCTGTTATCAGAATGACAGTGACACAAGCTGACATTATAACTGACATGCTGTCAAAAGAGCTGCTTCACTATGGCAGTGAAGCCACTGGTGCTGGAGGGTCTCAGTAATTGGAGGAACTCGGGGACGCTTTCGCACACCCAGAAAGCAGTGGCCTTACTAAAAGATGTCCACATTCAATCCATTGGCAGCAGAGATACACATACTGGGTGGCTCATTATCGAAAAAGTGGCCGTCGGAGATGAAATGCGACCGGTGGCTTCTCCTCCTCGTTACGCCATCTAAACTTGCAAAGTCGGCGTTGATTTGTCACGCCGATAATGAGAAAATTGAAAACCAAAGGAAAACAAGTTATCTCTCTGGCTTTCTCTCCCTCTCAGTTACTCACATTCTGTACATCAGTGTTAATGAGAGCAAGGCCACCTAAAGCGGCGAGTTATCTAAAGTGGTAAAACTCTTTTTCTGAATGGTGGGGGCGGATGGTGATGTCGTGCTATGGGAAAAGAAAATGAGCTGAGGTGGAGTTGTTTACAGTGCACGGGTTGAGTTCAGACTGCTGCGAGCGTGATTTACGGTCGATTATTAAGCATCAGAGGACTAGCCGTGCATGACACGTGATGATAAACCCCAGAGCGGTGCTTTCCAGTCTAATTGTGTGGGGTAGGAATCATGGAACACATTAAGAATCTTTGAACGTGCTCCATCTGTGGAATCATTAAATCTGTGTGCATAGTGGGATGCTGGTAGAGATAAGAGGATAACAATAACAATGCAAAATGCCCTGGAGTCTCTGGATAGAGATCTTGTCTGGCAATGCAAATGACCCCGACATCAGTCAAGGTCCGATGACACACCTCCACCCGGTAGCCCCCTCATGGCGTTATGAGCCAATTAAATTATGATTACATCTAGAAAGGTTTTTACACTTCTACTACATTTTTTTCTTTTCCAGTCATTCTTGTCATCATTTACTCACCTTTGCGTTATATCAAATCTGTTTACATTTCTTTGTTCTAAATAAAACAGAGATATTTGGAAGAATGCTGGTACCAGTTCTTGAATCCCATTGATTTCCATAGTTAGAAAAGTTTTTTTTTGGTTCTGTTAAAAACAAAATTAGATATTTTGAGGAATGTATAACTACAAAAAGTTCTGGATAATTTTGACAACCTGATGTTGTTCCTATTATGGAAGTCAATGTGGTCCAATAACTGTTTGGTTATAAGCATACTTTCATATCCTTTCTCTTTGTTCATCAGAACAAGGATATTTATACAGGTATGGAGAGTGAATACTTCATAGCAGAATTTTCATTTTTGGCTGAACTATACATTTAAAAGTTTGGTTACAGTTGACATTCTAAAACTAAAGTCATATTTGAGAGTCAATCTATAAATGAATTTCCACTTAAAAAAACACAATTACAACTTGAAAGACATGTTTATCCTCCATAATAACACATTTCACACTGCATAAGTAAATATGCATAATACAAAGATACAATAAATAAATACAAACTTTTATTTTGGATGAGAGTAATCATTTTAACAGCCCTAGTTAACATGCAGACTACATATTATCCATTTTATAGGTCTTGATTTTTCCTTCTTTAAGGATGCTCATGCATGATTTAAGCATCCCTAAGGTTCATCAGCCTGTTTATTACCAGGGTTGCCAGTTACAATCTTTAAATCTAGTTTTCACAATCACACCTAGGTAAGCTACCACGTGACAAACTAAATCAGTTGGTAGTCTTTCAAGCTCAGCCTCCCTTCCATGTTCTTTTCTGTCCCCACATTAGGCAGACAACATGCTGCTGGCCCGTCTACCCATCTCAGAACTGCGTTCTCTTATTAGTCATGGCTCTGACAGTGGCCATGCACACACACTAGGGTCCAGAGCAATTAGCAAGGTCAGGCATCTTTCAGAGGCCACGGCCAGAGTAACCAACCGTGGTAAACAGGGAGTGAAGGAGTGTGGGAACATCAGGGGTGTATTGGCACAATGCTGGTGCAATGCTGGCTAAAAACAAGCAAACAGAAGACTGATGGTTGTAGGGTGTGAACAGAAAATGATAGCCAGACTTGCCCCGGGGTGGATGGAAACAGCACACCATGAACCCAACAGAGCCAAACAGGCAGATGGCCTTTAATTGGAGGGAAATCCCTTTTTATTGGCCTAAAGATGCCACTGGAGCGTAAAACTTAAAGTATGCACGGGCCGTCAATAGGGCAACACACTTACACATCAGGATGATGCTATGGGTTTCTAGGGGCGCTTAACCTCTCACCCATGCATTAGCTAAGAGTTTTTCTAAATTCGGGCATGAATCTTATTTTATTTTAAATTGCCTGTTCTTTAAAAATATATATATATTATTAGAGTATTAGAGCATGGTGCTAACAACATAAATGTTTCAAATATTAAAAATATAAGCTTTAAGGGACAGTTAACCCCAAAAAATTTTCTTTGTTCTGATAAGCACAGAGAAAGATTTTTTAAGAATTTTAACAGTAGCATCGCTTGAAGCCACTTTAAATACCACTATAGAAAAATTGCAGATACAAAATGAGATTGCAAAGTAGGGTCGCAAAAAGTTCTGTTTTTTCTATGTTCAACCAGAAATATTACAAACTAGAGAGTAATTTGTGAAAGAATTTGTTTTTGGGTGAACTAACAAAAAAAAATCAGTTATGATTTCTGTTGTGTTAGTCCTGTGCATTTCCTGTCTTGTTTCATGCATTTTGTAGCTCTGTGTAGTTCTTTTGTTTTATTGTTCCTGTCCTGATTGTTTCCCAAGAATGTCATAAAGCCCTTATATTTTCCATGTCTGTTTTTATATTATATTTGTTACCATTAGCTACCTAAAACAGTTAAACTAAACAAATTAGTGACAATGAACAATTATACTTCATGTTTTTCATGTTCATGGTATTTTCTATAACAAAGGAAAGGATTTCCATATATGCGCAAGTAACACTTAACAATTAACATTAGCAAATATACATAAATGCTGTAAAACATTGTGTTCATTAAGAAGGTTAGGTAATTGATTAACTATTGTAACAGATATAACCCAAAATCAAACATTACCCTAATGTAAAGAATAGTGTAAATTTACATTTTACATTTACATTTAGTCATTTAGCTGACGCTTTTATCCAAAGCGACTTACAAATGAGGTTTACAAAAGCAGCATTTAGAACAAGAGGTAACAAAGTAATCGTAAGTGAAATAATGCCAGTCTTAGTTAGAAAATCAAGACATATGAGCAAAGTGCAAAAAATGTTTTTTTATAGAAAGAGTGAATAAATAACATATAAAATATTTTTAAATAATAATGCATAAATATAAATGTTGTTTTTTGATTTTACTGAAACAGAGTATGCGTTTGTGACGGCTACACAGCACGAAATACTGCCGCACTATTATAGTCCATGACTGACAAAACAAAACGATAATAATTCATATAACAAATAGCTTCTTTAAAGACTGGTTTGGGAAGAATTTAGTTCTCAAATGGCTTAGACCAGGGGCTGTATTGAGCAAAGCAAGATAAAGAAATCAGGCCGCTGACTGCCGAGATAAAAGACTGGCGTGCTGAATTTTCCCTAAACAGGATTTAGGAATCTATAATACTCAAGCAGATTCATGAACGTGCAGAGCAGTGTGCGAAGGGTTAATAAGATGTGCTGTGCATATAAATGTCTAAATACAAGCACGGATGAACACGTAATAATTTAGTTTCTCACTACATCACTCAGAATGAATGAAGAGTTCCATTTGGACTTTCTATCTCTCTTGCACAGACTCATGCAAAGAGGAATGGATGGCATGACTAAAGTGGAATTCTCCCTTTTCCCCCTATGGCACTAAAGACACAGAGGATAGAGGCAGAATGATGGTTTCATAAAGTGAACTGTCTGCCCAAATGGAGAGCAAGGAGGGCATAAAGTCAAACAGACAGTGATAGTAACTCAACACACCCTAACGCACACACAAACACACGAAAACACATGCACGACTGCACACCTTACATTGCCATGTTGGGGCAAACACTTGGCATATATTTTTTGTTTATGATTCAGATCGTTGTTTGGGCTCACTTAACTGACTCTTAACACTGGTACACTGCAAGTTTTTTTACTTTCTTTTTATTTTTTAACATGCAGTTTGATCGCTCGAGCTGATAAAACTCCTGTTGGTCTAAATACCCATTGACTCCTTTACAATTTAAAGATGATATGTATAAGAACTTCTTTCTAATCTATGCAGGTGGAGTGAGTCTCTAAATAACCAGTTTCAACATTTTACATTTTGAACATTCCTCTAACGCTCTTACAACAAGCATCTTACGGCTCATTACAAGGTATACATTTCTATCAAGACGCAAATTGATCACATAACTTTTGCGATGCTAGCCCAGATCTCTTACACCTGAGCTAGAGGAATAAATCTGAACCTGATATTGCTGGATTTGTCTTTGCCAGGCTTGTTTATATAAGTGCTTGGAAGATCTAGATTAAAACTTAGAAAGCTAAATATAAAAGTTCATAAGGTTGTGATTTTGAACAAAGGTAACTTGAGACGAATGTTTTACAAGAAAATAAAATTTTTTGAAACCCATTTATGTTTTTTAAAGAATAATTTTCCATAGTCAGCTTTGAATTGTCACATCCATTATGGAATTGTCAGATCCGTCGAAAAATTATACACATAATCATACATTAGCACATGAAATTGAGGATAAATCTATTTTATGGTACATGGAAAGCCATCCGTTCTCCGTGGGTTATTTTTGGCTTCTGGTTTTCACATTTAAATTCACAGAAATCACAAAAATCAATCTTTCATTTTGTTACATCCTTAACATTAATTTTTGAAATAGAAAACGAATGCAAAGCTTAAAGGATTAAGAGATTTAGTTATATATAAACAAATGGTTTAACATATTGTTAATAAATAAATTGTGTTATATACAAAGTGTATAGATTTGTTAATAAAAGTGACTACTTTTCACATATATAACTCTGGAATGACCCTTCTTTAGATTTTGCCTTGTTACAAAGCAAGTTTTATTTGGTAAGGAAATCCAGCATCCCCAGCTATTTTCTATGAAGGAAAAATGTCCAGATCCTAAAGTGATTTGCTTGTAGCTCAAATTGCTCTTAAAATTCCTTTTCCACAGTTCAATATTTGTTTTCTGTTTCTTACACTGTCCCTACCTCAACACAACAGCAATTGAGATTCCTTAACAAAATCAAAGCAAAGTTTTAGCCAGCCGGTAATTAGATTTATACTTTAAAGAGAGCAAACACTTCACATTAGTCATTTAATCATCCCTTTTAGTAAACTTTAGTCTCACACAGTCACACAACTTCTGTGTCACCTCTACAGTTAAAGAACACAAATCAGAGCCGTACGTAATGATCGGGGAGAGAGCAAGCGTGGCAAAACAATTTGCATCTTCACATAATTAGTCACGGAGGGTGAGATGGCATTTTCTTCCCACTATCTCTCTTGATGGCGGGTCCCGCACTCTGGTAATGGACTGGTGTTCAGTAACATTGTGCTTTTAGCGCGCGGAGGGAAGACGAAAGGAGAGCCGCAGGTCACATGACCTCACGCGGCGGAAAGCGTGAGCAGTTCAGCACTGGTGCACGTCCTCAGCGGGGAAATTTGTCCTAATAAAACGTCAGGCCCCAAGCAGAATGAACTGTAATGACTTTCTGAGTTCACTAATGGTCAATAAATCTTAGATTAGAGAGGCCCGGCACAAAAAACCCGCACAAGAATAAGTGCTTACATGGATGCACACGCAGGCATGTGGCATGGAACGGAATTTGATGGGTTTATCGTCTTAGTTTTCGTGCGTTTCGCTTCGATTTGCATAGCGCTGAAAAAGACTTGCGGAAAAAGTTGAAAAGTTCAACACTCGTTAATGTTTCGGAACAACATTATGGATCGCTGCGGGTTTATTTCCGGCAAACTGCTTTGCCCCATCCACGAAGCCTCGACGCATCCCGATGTCTAAGCCATCATCCGACAAAGTATTCCCGCGTACATAAAAGACAAACAAAAACATTTATTAGAAAGCTCAGCAAAGCAAGAGGCCATTCACTTAAAAGAAAGCGATACGAGACCCCTTCAGTTTTTTTTAGCCGTAACTAAAAAAATAAGTGAAATAAAGCTGATAAATGAGTCAGCAGATGACTTAACCCCACTAACCGAACCCTGAGCGCAGATTGCCTTATTTACTCTAATGGCCTCACTTATCATTTGGGAGGCGGTGGTGGGGGGGGTCATGCGCACACGAAATGCGCTGCGGACTGGAGGGGAAATTGGTGGAGACGATGCGAATCAATCATATTAT
Source organism: Triplophysa yarkandensis (assembly GCA_033220385.1). Classification (NCBI taxonomy): domain Eukaryota; kingdom Metazoa; phylum Chordata; class Actinopteri; order Cypriniformes; family Nemacheilidae; genus Triplophysa; species Triplophysa yarkandensis. The sequence continues at coordinate 11,642,893 of CM065655.1, forward strand.
CCATGTACATACAGCGTCCGCTCCTTCCTCCTCCCCACAAGCAACAAATAGATGAGCTACTGATCGCCTCCGAGTTGACATTACCGAATGGGGTGTGTTTGGAGAGAGCATTACGAGCTTTTTAAGTTGAAATATTAATATGGATGTTTCCTTTCATCCCGCTAACTTGATTGTTTTGCTCTTTCTCTCTCTTTTGAAAACGGGGGGGCAGCGCACAAAATCTGAAAATCCAATTGCAGGATGACATCAATCAGAACAATTAATCATTCAAACGGACGAGGAATAAAACTTGACATTACCGTAACCTTTGGCCCTTCAGAATGTTTTTAGGACGAGGGCACAGAATAATCAATCAAGACACCAACTGCACCAACTTCCCGGCAGGACAAAATGCTTTCCTACTCTTGGCTCCCCGAAGAGCAATCGCTCTCACTTTAAAGTGACTGGCCGTGATTTCTGGCACTTCAGCGTCCAGATCCGGATAGGGGAGCACAGAGCCTTCTGATTAATGCCCAATGTACCGCGTCTACTTGAGAACATTCGGTGAGGCAATATGTTGCCTCCACCCAGGCGTGCCAACTGGCAACGCACCACTGGCCATGTGAGGGGGACTGGCGGACTTGTGGGTCACTTGCTAAAGAGTGCAACTGGCATGCAGGCATGAGCAGAGGGAAAGGGATTGAGCGGAGGACCTCACAACCCGGAGACAAAGACGGCGACGTTTCTCAGGACAGCCTGCAGCTCTAGATAAGCTTAAGCATGTTGCTTTATTGTTTGTGGGCAAATTAAACATTTTTCTGGATCCAGACCTAGATGGGCGTGATGGTTTGGCAACCCGGTGGTTTAAAATGTGTTCAGCTAGGCATCATAATGGTCTCAAGTGCATCTTGAACTTAATTGCATGTAATTGCACACAGAGTTGTTCCTTGCGCAGCAAGAGAATAGCGCTTGTGGGTGTAAATGGAATGGTCTAGTCAATGGAGCCAAGTGTTGGCAGGGAGTCGCAGGCAAAGACTGGGCTCGAGCATGTGTGTTTTGTGCAACATTGATCACGTACTTCATCTTTGATGGAGTTTAAGGGATGCATTGATTGTGACTGAGCCGTGCAGTCAAACTTTTAAACTGAGTAAACAGATTTCTACTTGGTCACCTGGTCATAGTGCAAGTTCTTTTGTCTCCAAGACACCAGTCATCCAGAAGAGTTAAACTAAACCATTTCATATACACTGCATCTTCCTCTGGTTTTTCAGCTTGTGATTATCTCAATGTGAACACATGACAGACACAATAAAAATCAAACAGCATACACATGTCCAGTGGAGGCCAAAAAAGTATCACTGTAGAAAAAGTGTGCACTACACAGTATATATAACATATATAATATGTGTGTGTGTGCACATTCAGGTAATGCTCACTAATGACCCATCGGGGAGCTGTCAGTTTGGACCGGCGGGCACACTGACTTTGTCCAGTCACTCCCCAGGGGGACAGTGCTGAAGCCCTGCACTGTCCTGTGAAGTCGTTGATCATAAATATTTCAACCCTCTCTCTCTCTCTCTCTCTCTCTCTCTCTCTCTCTCTCTCTCTCTCTCACTCAGTCTCTCCTTCGCTCTCTCTCTCCGCATCTATCAAATGCACGAAGGAATTTGGCCGTCATGCCCCCCTCGCCGCACCTGTCACACAACCTCTAATTTGGGCTCTCTGGAGAGACTGCTCCCGTGTGGACAGCCGTCCCCGGGGGAACCATCCAGCAGCAGACCCCCAGGAGCTGTAATCACCCACAGCACCTTTAACAGAAAGGAGTGAGGTGGGGACTGGCTGGCACTGCTCTGAGTTTATTCTCCCAAGGCAAATTATGTGAGGGAATCTGACCTCACTAATGAAGGCTTGATCCTGCTCAAAGTCAGTTACAACTTAAAGTGCATATAGGTAATGTTACATAAGCTGTTTGTCTAACTTTGAGCACTTTTGGCCCTATGGACTTACTTCTGAACTTGCTTATGAAACTTTATATGTTCACTAACCCACTCTAATGGTTTCTGTCATATCCTTCTGTACTTCACAAACATCTTCAGACCATATGAAATTATTTATTGTATATCAACAGCATTCAATTGGAGAAACGTCTACGATTTGTTTAAATAATGTTTATAACTGTTTATATTTCACTTTTAGTTTTTATTTTCAGCAAAAAAAATCATAACAAAAATGTATTTACAATATTTACATCAAAATGTTATTTGGTTTATTTAACAAACATGTTTTAATAGTTTTAGTAAAAATTAATGTTTCATATACTTCATCTTGTAGTATCAGCTATTTAACGCTTCATTGTCTCCTCGACTAGTGTAAGTCGCTTTGGATAAAAGCGTCTGCTAAATGACTAAATGTAAATGTAAATGTAAATGTTGTAGTACATTCTACACAAAGATGTATGTTTAATTGGTAAACAAAGTTGGGCACTGATTTTATCAAATATAAAAAGAATATATATAATTTAATAAAATACTGTGTAGCATTTTAAAACAACTTCTTTACCTTACTATTGAGGTTCAATAGGTTATTGTGATTAAAGACCTGTAAGATAAATTACAGAACATATTGCATATTGGACACTTATACCAAGTATAAATGAAAGGAAAAAATCTTTATACTCAAAAAATCATTTAAAATTATCAGTATGAACCTCCTTTTCAAATCTGCAAAGCTTGTGAAAAGACACAAAGCCCGTCCTTAAAGTACACAGAAATAGTTAAAAAACAGGTGTAACATCTCTTTGGTTTTTAAGAACCAGATAGCATCTGATCGAAAGCATTTACTTGGGAAACATTTAAATTAAGTTGATATACTTATCACCAGTATAGAAGCACAGGGGCATTTGTTAGGTGTATAAGGGCCAAACCTGAAGATCACATAAGTGTGACGAACCTGTCAAGTAGCTTTAGATTTGCAGAGAAACTTTTCAAGTGAAATATCAAGGGCAGCACAATAACCTTTGGGAAGTCATGAGGGCAGACAAACTTCATCTTAGAACATCTAATTTTGTGTTTGAGAAGCTTTTATGACACTTGAAGTTGTAGCACACGTGTCTGTAAATGTCAGTGAGATAATGTCATTTAAAGAAAAAGCTGGTTTCCTTGAGATAAAAGATCATAATAAAATAAGAAACAATATTTCTAAATGTATTTTAAAAATATTTTAAAATCAACAAAACCAGCTTCACTTGAGTAAATTAACCAGATTTAAAAATCTCCCTACGGTTGATGATTTTATCATTTAAAACTAATCTTAATCTAAATTATCATATTGAATAAATACATTTAAAAGTGTATCCTTCAGAAAATATTTGACAATAATTTATCTTTCTCAATAGGAATGACTAAAAGGTCAAAATTGTGTACGGATGTATACAGATGCTCAAATCGGTATCATGTACCCTGCCATACAATTGCAATAAGATGTAATTTCTTCTCTGCATCATTTTGGTAAGATCCATGTTCTTGGAGGACTTTCAGCGGATCTTTGAGAGTGGTTAACCAAGTAGAGTAAACAACCTCGGTGGCGTACATTGATTGTTGCTGGCCATTGAAGAACAAATGATGTGCATCCATAATTTTGTACACATTAATCTGGTTGTGTGTGTAGGAAGATGTATGGAGTACAATATAGTTGCTGATGTCTTCGGCCTTGATGGAAGGCAAATATTGAAGTTCATTGGAAAACTTGCTCCTCTTTATAATATTAGGGACCCAATTTTTTGTTTTTATATTAATGCCAAATCACAAACAATACAAGCTTTCCTCCATATTCCATTTTATTTACTTCCTGCCCTCCATCTGAAGTTTGCGTGTCATCCAAAATCACGTGATTAAAAAAATCAGTTGATGTGATTGAAGGTTTGGGGTTAACACATTTCATAAATACATTTTTTATTGAAAAGACACTCATTAATGGTTAAAAGAGATACATTTGCACAAACAACAATAAGTCTAGAGGTCTTTAACTTGTCATTAACATCAACTGACAATTTAATCTATCGTTGAATATTCTGTACATGATACAGAGGATAGAAAATTAACTTATATCCACAGAACAAATAAAATAATTACTTTGAAGGTCACGTTTCTGCGAATAATGGACAGTACCCTTGGAAATTTAATCATACAAGGATAAGGGTCAAAGGATCAATAGCTTCATTGTAAGAATAGTTCAACCAAAAATGAAAATTATTTCATCATTTCTTCACTGTCACCTCCTCATCCTTATTTTTCTTTTTTCCTGATGGAATAAAAAGAATGCATGACATTACTGTACATACCTCAAACTCTGCACAATGAATCACTGCTGGCTGTACGCAATGAATAAGATTCGACCTCTACGGGGAAAAAAAGAGGATTTTCAGCAAAGATCACAAATTGCAGTCTGCTCACACAAAGCCATTCCATTCCATAAAATACAGTGCATGATTTGTACTTTCAATGCTTTTGTATCTTTCTGCGAAATATTTCTTTTATTCCAACAAAGACAATAAGTCACACAGGTTTGAAACAAGAAAATAAATAAATAATTTCCTTTATGTTGGTTGATGTAGCCCAACAATTTCTTTAGCATTTTTCAACACAGACATTTACAAAGACCTTGTCAAGTAACTGAATGCTAAATCGGTCCAGTCCGTTTTAATTGGTGGAAAACGATTACTGTTGGGAAAGGCTGGAAAAACATCAAAATCATCCGTTTTGTTAGGCTGAATATTTGATCCTGTCTGGGGGGCCTGCATCCCATGTTCGGCCTGCATTTAACAAAGAATCCCCAAAGACAGTATTCTGCTTAGAAGGCAGTTGTTAGGGCAGTTCTCTCATCTGCGACGAGTGTTTTCTTCAAGACTCATCCTTTGAAAGTGCTATTCAATGGCACACCTGAAAAGGAGAAACCAGCTCTGATACCCGCTCCAGACTCCACACTGTCCTTGAGGGAGATCACTGTGTTTGTCTATGCCAAACGCCTATTAACTTTGAATGAGTCATAATGTGAATATTGATGAGTATAAATGAAGACAATATCCATTTAAAGTTTAGATGGCCTAAATAATTCAGAGAAGCATCTGAATGTTGTGCATTATATTTAAAAGAAAAACATCAGATGAAACAGAAACAAATAGCGTTGTGGGTAGAACGCAGGCACGTAGACACAAGACCGAGTGTCCATCCAAACTTGAGGTCTTAAACAGTTCTTAACAGTACGGTACGATCCAAAAAGGTTTCTAGGAAGAATAAGTCGACACTCCCAACCAAAAATGGAAAAAATCGGAAACGGATGTGTTATTATTCTCAGCAAACCAAGCTTCTAATCTCCACCGCTTTCAAAGTTGCCATTGTAAGAGCCGGCAGGTGTAATCGTTCATAATAGACATTGTATCACATTCATACACCTTCATTCAATCAGCTCATATTGTACAGTCATAATACATGTGCTGCTCACATGAGGAGGGAGAGCATGGGCAGATACAACAGCCTGAATGAACTCGCAGATGGCGGCCCACATTCATTCCCAAAAAAACGAATTGTAAAAGGAAAAGGAAATAATGTTAATTACCATAAACAAAATCTGTGTCAGACACCATGGTAATATTTCAACCGGAGTCAGCGGGCCGGTCTGAGCGACACGGATTCTTCACGCTAATCTTTTCGTCTCCAACCTCTTCCTTTTTTCTGTGATCAGCAGAACTCTTGTCACAGCTGGTATCAGTGGCCCTGTTCTCTCTTTGTGTTTTTGCGAAAAAGGAAGATTAGGCATTAAATATCTGCTCCCATCATGCCACTAATTGTTCCTAAACTCGCTTCCTGCTTAGTGAAAGCGCAGAGTCTCATGCAGGCGATAATGTCACACTGCATGAATTGGATGTTGATTTGATACACAAATGTAATTGTTGTGTTTAATGAGGGCAGGCGACGCTACAGGGTGAAGATGGTTTGTTTAAGTCTAAAAACTCTTCCGTCTGGGAAAGAAACGACAGTGGTTAAAAGCTGGCAGGGTAATAATGCATTTATGTGCGGCATTTTCTTTGCGAACTGAACGTATGAGTTAGTCTTTTGTTTCAATCAACAGGATTTTAACATTGTTAAAAAAGGTTTTACATTTTAGGATGGCACCGCTGATTATACAGAGCGTGCTTTTCAGTTTCTCTAAAGCAATAGGAGGGTGTAAATTATAGCTAATTAAATGGGTGACCAGTTGCTTCTGTATTCAATTCAAGATAATTATGAGTTTATTCCTGTATGCAGGGTCATCCAGGACTCATTAATGTCAGACAATCGAGAGTTTTATGAGTAATTTGCGGGGATTACTTTTTCTAAGAAAAAAGGCAAAAATGTGGCGTTTTCAAATATCCTGCCTCACAAACAAGCTGAATCCCTCAAGGCTGGAGGCCGCGGTCGAGATAACAGACAAATACCAGAAACGCTCCCTGAATTAGAGTTCATTCACAGCCAAAAGCAGGACACGGCAAGATGAGATGTGGCCAATTATTTCATTATCTCCTGAGAAAGTGCAGAAGACGGAAATGAAAAGCAAAACACTGCAGTAAAACTTTCTTAAGATCTATTTGTGATTTAAGGAGTTGCATGTTTTTATGCTTTGTTTGTAACTGTTTCTCTTTACATCATCTTTTCTGCTCATAATGTTGAAACAGAAATGTAAGGTTGGTGTTATGGTTTATTCAACCTCATGTGGTTATAAACCCATTCGGTAATAAAACAAAACTTATTACTAACTGGTTAATCATCATGTATAATATTACTTTATTGCACACAAATATGTGATAAACATGAATAATCACACAGTGTGTTATGGCTTTTGAGTTTGGTAAAAATGTAAGGAGCACAATTTCCTCCTTTGTGATTTGATTGGATTTTTGGCCATTCGACAATAACCAAGTCCTGGCCTCAGACAAAGACACATCATGAATTATTTGAATTATGTTACTGTTATAAAAAAAATTAACATGTAATATCTGATCATCTGAAGTGTAGTTTTGACAAGAATTTTAAGAAATGTTTATTTTGTCTTTTTTCAAGCAGCTTCTTGAGATTTCCCTGTCTATTCTTTGCTCAAATTGGCTGTTCTTTCTTCAATATTTAGAAAAAGTCATCCATTAAAAAAACATTATTACATTAAATGCATGCATGCTTTACTGTTTTTGTCTATTAAAATAAATGTCAGAATTTAAGGAGTACACCTACAAAAAATATTTTTTTTAAATAATGAGAAACGTTTCACTTGCCTTCATAAAACTTCTAACCGGCTGAATTACATCTTACCGAGTTTAACTGAAAACTACTGCAATGTTTTGATTATCTCAATACAATGTGCAGCCTCCTAATGACTACAATCGTCAAGAGAACTTCTCTTCATTACAATCTCATGAAACAACCAGAAATTGAGTAAATAATCTCTTTTTAGGTCATTCGATTACCCTTAATGGCGTACTAATAAACATATTCAGAGGATAAGGACAATGGTGTCAATGCATGTGTGGGTGAGATGAAGCTAATATCCAGAGAGGTAGTAAGTTCAGCATCAGCCATCACTCAGTGGGTGGAGAAAATGGAGGCTCAGTCTCCTGACCACATTGCAGTGACCTCTATTAACTCCGGTACGGGGTTGAAACCACCCCCCGTAGGAATAGACTGTCATCAGAGTCTCAGCACCCGCACTAGACTCACTTTCGGGACACCAACATGCTGTTTTGTGACATCCTGCATATTCTGTGAATGCCTGATGTATCCTCGCCTCTAACAGATTTGCTATGGACTTAAACCTAAGCTATTGTAGATACTTCTGCGTCCTCAGTATTTGTTTAACACATTTTCTGCCGCCCACAACGACTGCCACACGGGTGCGCGCTTGGAACCCACGGTTACTTTTCATTAGCTTTTAATGACTATTTGCTCAATGTAACAAACCTCTAAGCTGTTTCTTGCCAACCGCGGGGCTTCGCATCAACGTGGGCAGACAGCAAGAAAAAAGTCCCAATTTGTTGGTACAGTACAACCTCTCCGTGAGAATGCATATATGAGGCCGCACCTGAGCGGAGAGAGGCGTCTCGAAGGCTGTCCTGCTGTGAGGCGAGAAAAGAGAGTGAATGTGCTAGGCGAAGCTAGAATGGATAAAGGGACAAATGAAATCCAAAAGACATGATGTCATTCATCTCTCTAGGCTGTGCATAAGGGCTTTTAGTAACTCTAATTAGGCTTCTCGTAAATGCAACGCAGACGGTGATATATTCAGTGCGAGATCTCTTATGCTGATCAAAACAGATGTCGTGAATAGATTTAAAGGAGGAATCACATTGCAGCCTCGGGGGGGAAATAAGCGCCGCTGGCGTGTGGCAGAACAACAGCGGCACCTATTCAGCACCTTATTCATACCCTGTAATGACCCTGATCGAATCAGATCACTCAGAGTTTAGATGTCTATGGCATTTATTGTATTATATTCATGCCAGATTCTAAACTACATGATGGGAATGATGCCTAAAGGGTTGTTGCGTTCAAACGTGAGCCATAGGCAGAGTGAACACATGATGAGCACTTCAGAAAAGTCATTTTGCTGTTTGTAATCACGTTTCTGGTCTGCGCGTGTTCTAGAATCATTTTATAACCAAGGGGAGTCAACAACCAGTTGCTCTTGTGCTATCAAATAGTATGATATGTAGAATATTTGTTTGTGTTGTGCTTTGTTTGTTTGCCACAAAGAGACAATGTGCAAGCAAAAAAGTCACAAAGACAAAATATTCACCACAACTATTTTAGCTGTGTGGGATTTCTACCGGGGAATTTAACAATTACAACCAATCATCCATCTATACAAAACACAGTGGTGCAACGTGACAAATTCTATGTGTCTGACGGCTGTGAGATATAAATGAGATATAAGTTATCCAGAACTGGTTTTCCCAGCTGTGAGTTGATTCAATACGTATCCAGACCAGATGGTGGATCAGGAACTAGAAAAGCCCTCTACAGCCCTGAAAGAAAGCGGAGACCAGAGCAACTAGAGCCCCGGACACAGATCCCCTGCAGAGACCTTGCATAGGATGACCATCGGGATAAGACCACAGGATACAGATGATTCTTTTCCACCCTGCTGCAGCCTGGAATTGAACGGCTGGTTTCATCAGGGCTGAGGAGAACTGGCCCCCTGAGCCAGGTTTCTCCCAAGGTTTGTTCTCCATTCTGTCACCGATGGAGTTTTGGTTCCTTGCCTCTGTCGCTTCTGGCTTGTGATGGATATTGTTGACTTGATTGACAATGAGTACCTAGACACTACTTAAACTGAACAAAGATGACATCACTCAATTGAAAATGAATGCACAGACACTGTTTAAACTGAACTGAGATGACATCACCGAATTCAATGTAGAAATTTTAAGTTAACTATCATTTTATGGACACACTGTTTTATTAATCCATGTTGTTCAGCTGTTTTGACACAATGTATTTTGGTAAAAGCGCTATATAAGTAAAGGTGACTTGACTTGATAGCTTAAGGTAATATAAATATAGCGTGTTTTTTTTTTGTCATTTCTGTCTATAGACCTTTCTGTCAATAGACTCTCCAATAATTCCACACAGATTCTTTAAACTAAGTAAATTAAATAGACAAAAGTTGAGCTGCTACAGTACTGTGCAAAACAAGTTGGGTTATTTCAACTCAATGGTCAAAAACTGGCCTCTGGGTTGTTAATGTAAATATAACCCAATTACGTTTTTTTAACACAGTTGTTGGCTTTGTCCATTTCTGGCACAATATTTGGTTGTTTTAACCTTTTATTAGGTAAATATAACCCAATTTGTGGGTATTTTCTATGCAGTTGGCTTTGTCTATTTTTGACAACATGTTGGTTTGAATTAACCCAGTATTGTTTAAAAGTGTATATTTTGATGATAACACTTTATAATAAGGTTGTTCGTTAAAGACGAATATAAAAAGTTGTGAGTTTTAATGCAATGGGGGGTGTTTTTAATATGCTTCAAGACAATCCACGTGCACACTATAATTGTAAACCATTGATGAATATTTGATCCATTTAACTGAGGTTTACCAAAGACGGCTTAAGAAATACCATCTCAAACATTATAAACCTGTAACCAATCAAATCAACTCATTTGGAGTTCAAGTCATAGACAAAGAACGATGGTGCATAGACTTGAGCTGAAATGATCACTGCTTGGCTGTGTCAGCTCTCAGTTTCACTTTCAGCTTTAACGGCTTCTGAAACTGCTAAGTGCGATTAGTGGGGGGGCTAATTGGCGTTCAAACTATTTTAAGGATTAAAAATGCTAAAATATATATATTAAAGATAGAATTAATTATTCTTTAATCATGCTAATTTCAGAATTTCCTATTACATTTTTTTATCTAAATTTGACCCTGTTCCCTTTGGTTAATGCATAGCGAACTGTATTGACATCAGCTAACATTAATACATATAAAGAACTCTATTTCTTTGTGTAAGTACATGATAGCTAATAAATTTAAGAGGCAGTAAACTATGTTTGTAGTCTGTTCCCAATGCACGACATAAATTTGCCCTCCGTATCGAGTAAGGCATCCTGATGCTCCCTTTGGAATGTAACTCTATGTGCCGGATCTCCTTTGAGGTATTAAGATGTATTCTTAGCCCTTCCAGTGCCGGTTCACCCTAGACTTCTGACATCTGGAACAAATGGTTTAACAAGATCAATTATCCGCCTCATGTCTCTTATTGTGTCGTTTTTTTAACCGGCATGTCAGAAATCCTATCTGCTTGTTAAGTAATCCAATAGCTGGGCAAAGACATCAGAACTGCATTATCATGTCTGATCCTGCTCCGATCATCAGGACAAACAGAATTATACACAGGCTTTGTGTTTGATCATGGGCTGTCAGATGCACTTCAGCGGGAAAACAGTCTATCACAACAGCAGCGTCTCGCTCTTCCGTTAAAGGGATACTGAGAGTGAGAGAGAGAGTGCAAGAAGCAAAGAGAGTTACAACCCTTCCGTGATGTTATCATTGAAGAAAGTCTTGCTACTAGTGTCATAACATTTCAGACTGAAAACTTGATGTTCAGTTGCAGGAAATCTGTGTGAAGTGAACAAAAGTGTTGATTCAGGACCAACAAAAAAATAACGATTTAAGAAGCATGAAATATCAGGGACAATGAAAGTTTCTAAAGTTAGAATGAGAACAAATGCCGAAAAAAGAGTATTAAGAGAAAGGGATTGTGAAAGAACAACTCAAAACAGAGAAGCAGGTGGAGAAAGCCATTGGAGCGGCCTTGGTTTCTTCTCCCCAGAACAGGAAAGCAGCACACAGCTGCCAGCACACATGTCTCATTTATACGCGTTTTACTCTTGTGTCTGTGTCTATGGAGGGCGGCACCACTTGTGCCTGGAGAAAATGTCACCAGCCTGGCAAAGTGGGCTGAAACCGCAAGGCAATGGTGAATATAATCATTTAGGGAGCGCTTGATATTTTTAACCTGCTGGTGGGAAAATGTGCTCATTAAAAACAAAGACAGAAGGCACATTGGTCCCATTTACGGGCCCCATTCCCCTATCTTTCCTTCATTGTCTTGCTTGTATGTTTTGCTTCATGCGGCGCTGTGGAAACGCGACTGATTGCGCTGAATGTGCTGAGAGGGAATGATGCTCCGGGCCCAGCAGGGGGATGTGGATGGCATATGGAAAACAATACGTGCTCGGAGGAGAAAAAGAGAGGAGGTTTCAGAACGAGAAAACAAGAAAAGGGGAAATGATGGGAGAGGAAGATAGATGGTTAAACTTTCCCTGCGGCTGAATACTGGATGGTCACTAAAGGAGTGTGACCGGAGAGAAATCAAACGTGTGCCGATGGCACACTCGAAAATTTTAGGATGCACCGTGTCAGTGGATGCATTCAAACACGGCATGTCTCATTTTTACCTGTCACCTGTCATGTGTTTATAAGGAGAAAAGAAACAGATTGTGAAACTGGAAATCAGCCTCCTGCAAAAATCACTTCTTCCCACAAGCATCCCAGTGTACACAACCTGGGGTCTCACCCGCATTTTATTGTCAAAATATACATAATATGCATTTAATACCCTTGCTTGAGATGTGCATAAACTATTATAGAAACAGATTTATGAATAAATTTTAATATAAAAAAAAGATCAAACCCATGAGATTTTAAACATTATTGAACATCTTAATAATTCTGAAATGTGAATCATCATAATAATTGGCCAACATTATCTCCCATAAATATTTAATTAATCATATTATTTGGCCTGCACGAATTTACTGCATTGAACAAAATAGCTACTAAGGCATTATTAGTTAATTCATTTTTCAATTAAATTTTCATACTTGTAATTTACCATGTGAGGCATTGTGATGTCACTGGAATAATAGTAATCTGTTAATGAATTATAATCCTTATCAGTTTGATCTGTGGATTTCAAATGTAGTTATAATTCTTTGAACCAAATGGTGCATTGCAATGAACATTATGAACAATTATAACAATCTATACTCGTTAAACCCATCATAAAGCTTTATACTGAAATGGTTTAGGTGAAATGTTACTATAAAGTCTCATTAAAAATCAAGCAGAAGTGGGACAGAAAAAGATGGGATCTTAGTGCAGATACGTGCAAAACCGTGTGAAAGACAAGTGAAACATGTATATTATACTTCTCTTAAGAATGTATGCAAGGATTGATGGCTTGAATCTGCCTGTCTGTTGAACACATTGCTCAAATAAATTAGCTTACAACAGTCTGGAAATCATGAATAACATTTAAGCTTAATTTGATGAGTAGCGTTATAACTGAGGTGGTATTTCGATGTACTTTTTATGTGACCGGACACTTTATTACCTTCCTCAATCGTCAGTGGGGTGTAATTCTTTAGAGAGCTTAAGAAACAAGGGTCAAATGACACATCTTTAATGAGCATTTCAGCTTAGACATCAAACTAACCCATCTGACTATCTGTTTCAACACCTCTGCGATTAAACACTTTATTAGGGGCTGGCATTTCCCACTTTGCCTTTCCATAACATCTGGGTTAAATTTGTCTGATTTGGAGGCTTTCATGGCAGTAATTATTTCAACCTTTCTTAAATGTCACCAGGACTGAGTTCTTAGATGCCACACTGGGGCCTCTCCTCCATATCAAGCCCTGTCATTAAATGAGACTAGCGTTACTCAACTAGGGTCATGTTACGTGCTCATTATGTTACTATACGAGATCTCTTCTGACAGTAAGATATGAATAAATATGGTATGGTTGGTGGTATCGAAAATCTGCAAACATTGACTCAATGCGTGTAATCAAATAATTATGTATGTTCTCCAGTGTTCATTTCATCTCCAGCAATGAAGTAACAGAATTTTTTAGACATGAACAAAAATTAACTAGATAATCTACTATAAGTATCAATTCAGTATTTTTTTTGAAAACTCATCATCATCGTACATCATCAGGTACATTTGTATTAATTTTTACTTTAATTTAATAAAAAAAATCTTGCGTTCTCTTTTTACTTCTTTTTATTTCTTTTTTCATTTCTTTTACACAAATAATTCCTACATTTTGATTTTTGCATGCTTTACCTTTTTGTTGAATTAATCACCCTTCCAAATCTGTGTTAATTCTTTGTTCTGATGAACACAGAGAAAGATATTTGAACAAATGCATGTAACTTAACAGTTCTTGGACTCCTTAGAATCTATTGGACTACCATAATAGCAAATATATAAAACAAAATATGATAGTCAACGGGATCTGTTTGATCACAAGCATTCTTCCAAATATCTTTCTCTGTGTTCATCAGAACAAAGAAATTTGTGCAAATTTGGAACAACTCAAAGGTGAGTAAACAATGAGAGTTTTTAAAATGTTTGGGTGAACTTACAGGTTAAATAACTGACATGTATTTAAAAATGAACTGAAAGAGTGTGTTTATAATTTGAAAACACCTTTAGCGTAAAAACTCAGTATAAATGACAGATAATTGAAAATGTACTTGAAAATAAAAATACAAAAAATGCCCACCTCTGCATGTTGCATGTCTTTAATGTTACTGCAAGATAATAGCTTTTGAAAATCTGATTACAAATATGGTGCAAGTACATTTGAAAAGGAATCATTTTTCAGCGGCTAGAAAACAATGCAATTATAAAATACAGAAATGCATGTTATAACAAACAAGATGAATGAGTATCGATGCATGAATCAAACATAATGTACACAGTTTATGACCAATTTAAAGGATGTGAATATTTTTTCAGCTGCTGTTGAAATATATAATCTTGTTCTGTGTGTCGCTGAATGAATGAGTGCAGTTTCACAAGTGTGATGCTTATGCAGTTTCAGCATCTGCATCTGACTATACATATAGAGTTTTGAGTTTGTACTTAAAAGCATTTAACTGTTTCATTTTAGTAAGGCTTTGGTCAAATACACACTAAACTCAAATGTCTTTGCAGCAACCCTCAAAATAGATATCCAGTTCACTATTACATCACACCCACACAGACAAAATATTGTAAATCATGCAGTATTTTGCTACAGTTCATTTACAATCATAGTAAATATAATACTGTAACTTGACTACTAGTATACTCTTGTACTAATATTAGTATGCTAGTATTCACAATAGTAAATTCAGTTGTGTGATTTAATATATTGTATATAAAGTACTATATTAAGAATATATATAATTCTTATTTAGTTTGTTAAGGTTCATAAACAAGCCTGTACCCATGAATATTAGCTACAGTATTTCTTAAAAGTCATCTTAAATGAGCTGTTCATTTGCATAAAAACATTGTTGTATTTTCTCACCCACCCATAACGCATCAGCATCATTTTAACAGCAGCTTTCATTGAAAACAAACAAGTTCAGGTTGCGTTGAAAAATGCTTTAACCCCCTCACACACTTTATCCCCACCCAGCATCAGTTAAGCTCATATTGGTAAATGTATGAATTATTGATGGATCATTCCCTGTTAAAGAAGCGAAGTTGCCCTGAGGTGCACATTATGATACTGTGTTTGCCTCCAGGCGGCACAGTTTGATTTGAATATTGAAATAAAAGAAAATACTAACACGCTGCTTATGAACAACATCTCTGCAATAATATTAAACCTTACACCAGCAGAAGAGTTACAGGCCTCACAAGGGAGCCCGACGGTCACCAATAAAAAGAACACAGTTTATGTTCTTTCATCTTCATGTAAACAACGCGCATGAATTTAGAAGAAATTTAAAGAAATCGTTTTATAAATGACATTGCCAGAGGCATGAAGTTGGTATAGATGAGTCCCACACAATGACCAAGTCAGTCAAAGTCATGAGCGAAGGTGGGGGGTCATTTTAATAAGCTGTCTGCCTCTGGGCACGGTGTGAGACACCAAAAAGTTTTTGCCCAAGAAGTTTTGTGTTTGCCCGCACGTGTTCCTCTTCCTCCTTTATTCCACATAGAGAGTATTTTCATTATAAGTGAAGCAGGCAGAAATAAAGTCCCATTTCTAGACTTTGGCTAAAAGGACACGCGCTGACACTAATTTAGAAGCTGAATGTTGCTTTGATTGTAAAGTAGGCAGCTGCATTATTCATGCAACACACTCTTCAATATGTTTACTGTTATTTTTGATTCTGTTTTTTTAGCTTGTGGATTTATGTCTTAACCTCCAGCACTTACTTATGATACATTGCATTCATTACAATTACTAATAGTGCCTGGGAGAAGAGCGCGGGATGCATTTGTAGTCCTGCCATATAATGCTTTTGTCATAGTGTGCCTTGTGTTGCAGATTTGGATGGAAGCAGTTAGTGGTGGATCTGGTAGGCTAATTGTGTTTCTCTTCTAGCGAATCACTGAGACGGAGCCCTTTCACGCCCTTCTATTCTGACAGCACGACATTATCGTGCCGCTAAGCCTAGAATAAACATTAGCGCTGGCTCTGCCAAAAATAAGAAAAGAATGGAGGCAAAGAAAAAAGACCAAATTTAGTGAAAGACCACTTTCTGTCTTGAGCTCCGTAATGCATAGGTAAACAGAAAGACAACGAAAATTATTCACGACTGCTGAGAATATGTGCTTTCTGGACAGAGATATGAAGCAAGAATATAAATATCATTGAGCGGCACAGATAGAGAAAGTGGGGATTTAGTACCCGTACCTGATACAGGTCAATAATTAGAAGCCCACTGAACTGCTCAATATATACAGAAGACTGACACAACGCTGAATGCCATGTATTCTGTGTGCCACTGTTTTCCATATTGGATGGTTTATAATATGACAGCTTCTTAAGAAGTGCGGAGCTTCTAGCTAATAGTTATAATAATTACATTTTGCACGCATGAAATTTACATTATCGTTTAATCAGTGCAGAAAACATCATTACAAATAGATGTTAGTTAACTTTTCCAGAGCTTCCGCACAAATGCCAGCAAATAATAATTTCTTTAACTAGGGATGCTCTGATTGATTGGTAGGAGATCGATATCGACCAAAAATCACATTCTATAATTTTGATCTGTACTAAATGTTGGCGATCTTATGAACCGATCTCAAATGATGACATCAAAAGTGAGGACGTATATGATGAGTGGTCCTGTAAATGTTTCGCTCTCCAACTCCCTTATAAAAGCATATTAAAATGTTCACTGTATAATGACTGCATTTTTGTAATCGTTTAGTTCTCTGTGAAAATAATAGTTACACTACATTCATTACATATTTACTGTAAAAATGTAACAAAAATGAAAAATATAAGATGTGTAGGAGGATATATAGTTTAACTTGATCTAAAAAAGGTTTATCAGAGAGCTTACATTTCAGTTATATAAACTTGAAACAACAGAATCATAATGACAAATAATCAGTTCTCGCATCGGTGACATACATCCCATATCGGTTCTCGTATCGGTGGGTTAATAGCATCCCTGCTTTTAACCCACCTGACTAAACCAACTTATCAAATGAAGTTAGTTATCACTGCAGGCTTGGTCAAATCCAAACCAGTCAAGCCTCTTAAGACTTTAGGAATCCATTCAAGATCCTCTAAATGAACAAATGTATCATTATTTTGATCTCATGAGCTTTATATAACTGATCAGCAACCTCTACTACACTGGCTTTCTTCTATACTGTAAATAATAATTAAAACTATAGTTTTCGTCTCGGGGAATTGTACATAAAGATATATACATTTATACCCTAACAGAACAAAATATTATGTTGATATTTAACCTAAGGAACTATTACAGAATGCACATTTTAAGGTGCAGTTGAATGTTTTGTTGCACTTAAATTACACATGAAAAATACAATTCATTACAATTCTTTTTTCATTTTATATTGACACATTTAATCAAAATGTCTGCGATTAAGACTTGAAAACACAAATTACTTAAGATATAACTCTACAATTATCCTCCCAACACATTATTAGTATAAATGTAAAATGATGGTAAGTATATCTTTGAGCATTCAGATGTATTAAATACTTTGAAACAAAGGCAAGTTCTATAACTGTTTAATGAGAATTGGTTATAGACTAATTAAATGAACTGAGAGCCATTGGAATCATATAGCATGACATAAGAGTGTACAGTAATCTTATTTTCCAACAAAAGTATTTAACTTTAAAAGCTTTAACTAGAGTACACATAAGCCCCATTGTTTGAGTTTGTTTGGTAAACAAGATTCTCTACATTAACTAAAGACCTAATGAGGTGACTTATTTATCATATAAGTTGTGAGATGACCCCTCGTGGAATTAGTTAGATAAGGAAAGAATTCTTGTGGACAGAACTGTGGTTGTAGGAGCTCTTTCCATATGCAGGGCAATGACATGGCTAGTCCTTATTAAAGGCAGATGCACGAAGCCAATCAGCCGCATCCCTACTGCCAACTCGTCCCTTCATCATTCAGAGAGAGAGAGAGTGAGAGAGAGCGAAAGAGAGAGAGAGGAAGAGTGTTCTTCTCATTTGCACCCGGCCTCATCTCCATGTCCGCACACTTATTAACACTAGCAGCTCCAGCGGGTCAAGCCACTCTCCCCTTTACAGATGCGACAAGCCTGGCTGCTCTAACACACGCAGTGGGAATGACACCTGAATCGTCAAAAAGGTCAAGACTGCCGCAACCTCCCTTAATCCTACTGTTAGCAATTTACTTCAGGATTCGCTTCACAGTCCTCTTAAAAGAACAGGGTTTTTTGCTCATTTTCTACCCGTGAAAATTTTTAATTAAATGCATTTAACAAGACCTTGTGGCATTACAAAGCACTAGAATGGACAGCAAAATCAATACATAGTTTAGTTAAGTCACAATAATCAGTAATTTTCATCTTAAAGACAAAAACATCCCTTAACTCTAGACCGGAATGTTTATTGTTATAAGTGTATTTTTAGTGCCTTTATATATCTTTGTTTTACACTTTTTTTCTTACAAAAGTTTTTTTAACATGTTATTGTAATTGTGATTATTGTCAAGTAATAGATTTTACATTGAAATATTTTGTAGCTTTCTGTCAAGCAGCTGCATGATACATTTTCAGCATTCAACACGGAATAACATGTCAATAACAAATTGTTTTGGGAGATATAGTAAAAAATTTCAAACTAATAATGTACATTCTACAATCTTTAATTCACTATATTTAGTGCCCAAACGTATTGCTGAAAAGCAGAGAGTTGAGCACAACTATAATGAGGCTTTTGGTAATTATGCAATTGTTTCACCCGTGCTTGTAATCCTTATCAGTTTTTTGGTTGATTGTGCAGTCTTAGTTATTCCTAAAACAGTATCAATACACTTGCATCATTTGAAAATACTTATTACTCAACATTCATCTTAAGAACGTGTTTTTACACTCAATGCCCAAATATGACAACAACATAAAAAATGTCAAATTTCAGTTTCACACTACAGAACAGTTTACTTATATTACAAATATTACAGTTACAGTCAAAAATAGAATGCACGAACAAACATAA
Source organism: Triplophysa yarkandensis (assembly GCA_033220385.1). Taxonomy (NCBI): domain Eukaryota; kingdom Metazoa; phylum Chordata; class Actinopteri; order Cypriniformes; family Nemacheilidae; genus Triplophysa; species Triplophysa yarkandensis. Next base: position 11,661,937 of record CM065655.1, read on the forward strand.
AGCTTGCACATTTTAATAACAGAACACATTTCAGTCTTAAATCTTTAATGTCATAGATGTGTAATGTAGAGGCTGACATTTTTTCCGGAATCCCACCAATCACGTGATTCTCATGGGATTCCCGCGGCATGGGAGTCACCTTTGCTATTTATTACGGGATTGTGACGGAACAGGTTAAAAAAGTTAACAGGAGTAGACGGGAGATGTAATAAACAAATATGAAAGATGAAGAAAAATGAAAAAATGTAACCCCATTAAAAAAGAACTAGGAGGAAGCCACATGTGCATTTTGTCATGGGTTCCCATGAGAGCAATGATGGAGGGAGAGAACAACGAGGAGAAATCGATGTGGCGAAAAATGATTTACAGGACAAAGTCATAGGTAATGACACGTTCATCAAGTTTACACAAAAAAGACATAAATATTAATGGAGTTTATAAGAGTAGAGTATGACGGTGAAAGCATGCTTAGTCTAAACCTGCTTAGTCTAAGTCAAGAACACCAGCGATTCAGGGACGTGCGAGACACACTGGCAAGACAGATTCAGGAAAGAATCAGCCAAGAATCATCTCTTCCTTCATTAAGCTAAATTTGCGAAATATGTGGTAGCGTTATTAGAACGGGAGTCATTTCAAACGGGACCGGGTTGGCAGTGGGAGTCATTTTCCCAGGTGTGGGATTATTTTTTAAACTGGGCTGGGAGTGGAATTGGACATGATTTCTTTCTTTGGGAGTGGGAGAGGGGACATGAGTGAAAATCCACTCCCATGTCATCCACTAAGTATGATACACATGTGCTACATGCCTAATGGATATTTCAAGTCCCAAATATTATTTGAAATTCCTGAAAGAGCACATGCAATCTTTTGAAAATCATTTACAATGATAACCTGCAAAAACCAATTGACACATAACACAAAGACAGTTGTTTTGTTTTCACAACCAGCAGTATAGGCAAAAAATGCTGGTGTGTCAAGAAAAAAAGGCCACAAAAATGGCATTGAGTGTGCTTGAGGCTGCATTTAGTGTCTATATTCGGGTTTACAAGACGCTAACCTTGCCCGGAGAATGCTCTGAGCTCACAAACAAGCATATCTAATGTACATATGTTTTGAAAAGAAGGTGAAATGTTATCATTTTCACTCAATTAATTAAGATAAATGCCAGAGATACAGTAACAAGATCTTTAGACACTATTAAGAAAGTCAAAAGTATCTTCAAAAAGCTTTAGTCAAGCTGCAATGAAATCTTGCTTTTAAAGACTGCATAATTCAAAAAAAGAATAAAAATATAAACTGTTAAAATGTGCTCACTGTACTTGCAATTAATTAAGTGCATCTAATAACCACAGTTCCCAAAGGTGTTCTTAAGGATTGGATTTTAATAAAAACATATCAAAAGATTTCTCACCTTCCATTTAATGAAACATTAATTCTATAACTAATTCAGTCTCTCTAACGTGTGGTTTAAAAACACAACAAATGAGTCTGACTTACAAGGATGTACCATGGAAATATGTGAATATAACTGTTGTTCCTTTCAGTATGACTCTTAAAACTGCCTTTGGGTTCATTTCCTTTCAAATCTATTTTAATATATTTTTTATAAATGGCAGTTTTAAGAGTCATACTGAAAGGAACAACGGTTATATTATTCTTCCATGTTATTTTTCCAATCTTTTGTTAAAATACTATACCCTCTATGAAAAGAATAATTTATCTTTTTTATCATTATATTTAAACCGGGCCTTTCCATGCCGTAATAGTTAAATGCATACACACAAATATGAATCAATATGAATCATATTTGTGCTGCCAAATAATAAAATAATTTCCCCATAAACCAAAATATAAAAATATTATTTGGAGAAATAGAAACTCAATAAAAAAGATATTTCTTGTAACATCTCTAAAAGACTTAAAGTCAGTTTTATTCTAATGGAATCAGTTCTTAGCGCTGTGCAATCAATTCAAAAAATTATGTTTCGCAAGGATTATCAATTGTTTTATCAATTCTTATTTAATGCATTATTTAGTAATGATAACCAACAAATAATATACATATAATATAATAAACAGAAACAACGGTTTGTATTTCTGTTGTTTTTTATATTTGTTTCTAAATGTTACTAAAAAAAATGTGAAAATTTTGTAGTTAGTTTATTTTTTTATTGACACTAATGTTTCCAAAGTAAGTTGAGTAATAGTGTTAAATAATCACAATCTCAGCCTATGTGAAATAATCCTGATTGTAATATCTGTCATAATTGATCAGCCCTATCAGATCTTCAATGTATTCATAACTAAACCAGCCAGCGCCTGGCACAAGGCCCACAGTCACACCTAGAGACGCTGAAACAGAAAGACTGAGTGAGCTAAAGAAACCGGTGGGAGGGGGTTAAGAAAAGTCTTTTATTTTCTCCCCTGTAGCTCATTAGGCTTCTAGCTGTCCTGGAGGAGCAGCTACCGTTGACAGGAAAAATAAAGAGCGGTTTACAGGGCGCATGGAAGGGAAGGTGGAGAAGAAAAAAACAGGGCAACCTTACTGCTCATTATCTGCAATTCACCTTCAGCCTCACCGTTTTTACTTAATTAAAAAGGAATCGAGGTGCGGGGGAAAAACAGACGGCGATAAGCCGCAAAGAATCTAAATGACTCCAATGGAGAGTAGTTTGGTAAAAAAAAATACCTCTAACTTACTTGTGAATAGAGTAAGTCTCAAAACTTAAAACCCGCAATGTTACCACAACGACGGGTCGGCCTATTTTTGTATTTTGAAAGTAGAAAAGTAGAGCGCAATCGAAAACACAAAGCCCACAGGACTGCTACCGCAAGCTGCAAGCGACAGAAATTTGCCGTGGATTTTTTTCCGTACTACCAAGCACAGCGGAGTCACCGCCCCAGTGGCCAGGCCACAGTGAATGTTGTCAGGCAAGCGGGCGAGCGCCCAGCAGCTCTAATGCTCTGGAAACGCCACAGAAGAACCGTGTACTCCCTCTCATCAAACCGACAGGCCGAAAGAGCTTTGAGTCGTGACCTGCAATTGTCCGTAGGAAACCTTGACAAATCGCGCAGCTCTTTCCACGCTTAGGTGGCTGTTAATGTCATGGTGCGGTGTGTCAAAGCGGATGGGAGATGACTTCCCTGCGCCGGAATGCATGGGCCTGCGAAATCCCTCCAGTGCTATTGTTGCGAATTGCGAGAAGTTTGGAAACTTTGAAAGTGAATTTTCCAATTAATCGGGGAGAAAAATGTAGGGAAATAATAAAAAAAAAAATAATGTTACGGGATGATGGGCATAATTGGTCACACTTAAATGAGCATCCAATAGCCGTGCCAATCAGAACAATTCAGGAGCGTTCCGTTTTTATGGAAGCAATCACAACTCATTGGCATGGAGTTCCTTTCATTGCGATAAATGGCAATTCAGGTAGCCTCTGTGCTTCGCCAATGGGAGCTGATGGCACGTATTTCTGCCATTAATGCCTCGGATGTCCGCGGTCGCCCGGACTACAATCAAATTCTGGAGAGAGGTGATGACACGCTGTAATTTAGGGCTCTTTGTTTCAAACAAGAGGCCGCTCTCCCCTTTATAGACAGACAAAATGAAAGCTCCGTCAAAGCCGCCAGCTCGTGTTTCCCTTGTCTCTGGTGAAATGAGTTTCGGCGAGGCTTTCATGGAAGTCGAAAAGAGGAATGTAATTAGGACGGCAGAGAGTGGCACAAGTTGTGTGGACCCTCTGTGCCCCTGTTATTAAACATAGCCAGGCGCAACCGAATGAACGTTGGTGTGAGAGACAAAGAAAGGGAAGTGTGTGTAAGATCACAATTCAGACTTAGATGTGCAATAAATGTATTATTCAAAATAAGTTAACATATTATGCAGCCTTAACCCCAGAGGTTTTTATATCTGCAGCGTAGGCTCACAAATCTCAGAAGACTGGTGTGAAACAAAACTGTCTTTAGCATCTTCACGGCCCGCAGACCGTCTTACAAGAAAAGAGGGACGTGTGGGCCGCATCGCTAATGACGAGGAGTGGCACTAAAAAAAGCGGTCAAACGATGATAAAACACAGACAGTTTCAAAGAAGAGTAAAGAGACAGAGAAACCCGTGGAACAGAGCGAGAGAGAAAAAAGAGAAGCAGAGAAAACACAGCGAATGTCTTATAAAGAGCATTTATGATGGATGAAGCTGTATTTTAAAAGGGCACGTTCATTTCATTGATGATCTTTCTTCTGATCAATGTAAAAAACACATGCACCAAAGATGTTTTCCATAAACAAAAATCCCTGCCCTTGTGAGCGTTCTTCAACAACTTCTCTGCAATTAACTTTTAAGGGGAGATTTTTAAGCACATGAGATGTTGTGAATAAAATATGATGTAAAATTGTATTTGTGAGATGAATAATGAATCAGGAGAAATAACTTTAACCTTGATGTGCGATTGTCCGGGGTTTAACAACAACAGCTCTGCGACTTATGTTTCCATGCATGATGTTGCTCCAATATATGTCTCAATTTGAAGATGCGAATGTGATTGGAATCAAGATTCAACATCGCTGCTGTGATATTGACAATGAAGAATATTATATGGGTCTAAACACATCCAAAATACCCTTAAAAATGATTCTTTCTTTTGTTTTCACCACGGATACATCACAGATGTTGTCCATCTTCAGAGAAAGGCATGAAGAGGTAGAAAACAGAAATATCCCCCACTTTCTCTCTAACAACAGACAAGATGAACTATCTCTGCTCTGGTGATATTAGTTTGTGTCATGAAAGGACACCACAACATTCATCCATGTCTGTCTTGATGGACACACTTAGTTGAATGTATTGTTAGACACACGGGGCATAAGGGTTACCTTTGATAGAAATTTAAGATTAAAAAGCATCTCTTTCTAAATAACAGCCAACGCAGCATTTGAGACAAATCTCAGTTGGTCACCACTGTCTCTTGTACACTGTAAAAACATTTTCCAAAAAGTATTTTGAAATATGTTGGCATGAAAAATTTGACACTCTCTTAAACTGTATACTACTGTATAACCAAAAAAGAATAAATCATATACTAATGGGATGTTATGTATAGTATTACAACCCATATTCAAAACCATGATTACATCTTTAAAATATTATAGATGTGGAAGGTATTTAAACAAGAATATTGCTTTCTTAAATCAACGCTTACAAAACTTTCAAATGTACTCTTGTGCCCTCTTTTGGAGCTGGGAGGAAATGTTTGGATAAAGTACGCTTACCTTAGTCTAAACATTAGTTTATGTGCTCTTATTGCAGGAATGGTTGTTGGTATTAAGACAAGAATAAATTTGGACAGTCCCTGTGGACAGGTAAGATTTGCTCTTGTCACTGTGGAGTCTGGATAGAGATCTCTCTGCACTTATCAGGACACATGACCTCACAGAGAGAGGTCAAATCCATCCCAGCGTTTAAAGTACAGTGGAGTTTGTGTACACACACAGCAAAGCTGATGGACATTATATTAAAGAGAGTATGGACAAGAGTCACATGTGAACATATATGAAATCTACAAACAATATCTTTTTTCAAGTGAACTCAATTTGAATCCCAGACATTTACTATACAACATATTACAAAGTTTCGAAATATAATTATGTCACAGCATTTTCTTGAATAATGTCACATTTCTTAAAGTGACACTGAACTTTACCACATCTCTATTGTTAATACAGTTTACTTCAGAAATAATTGACAGTTTAATTTGAAAAAAAAAAACGGCTGTATTAGTATCCAGGTTATCATGGTTAATGAATAAGTATTGCAGTATTGAAAGTATTTTTAGGTAGGCAAATATATTTATGTACACATTAATGTAGTAATATTTTTAAACACAATACAAAAAAATGTTGGGACAAAATCTTATGCATTTCATAGGACCCTATGTACAATAAAAAACAAATTCATCTCATTAGATTGTTGATAATGCAAAGTCCTTTAAAAGAGGGCGTATTTTCAACATGCTGATTGTAACAAATTAATATTAATGTTGTCAAATTTTGCACTCTTAACTTCTCTTAACCAGTGTGTGCTTTTAATAAAGCACAAATCTCTATTCATGAAGCATTAAAGCTTAAAATGTTTAATTTAAATAATTGTATAAAGGAATCTTGACAGTTGCACAGCATTGGCTACTTGTGAACGCCCGGAGAACAAATCACTATAAGCCATAACACAACACAATCTGCCCTTTTCCCAGACATGACAACACCAGCGTTTGTTATTTGATAAACGGGCAACTCAATAAACGAAATGACCTGCATGCAAATGGCTGCCAATGACACATCACGGTCTCACAATCGGAGATGATTTTTTCTCTGCCTGTTGAATCCGCACACAAGAGAGATGCTTCGCTTGTTTACCTCCCTGGTGACAAGTCACTTATTTCCGACATCAGGAGCAAAAAGCTCCTGTCTGACACCTTATGGGAATGAAGTTGCCCACGGCCCTCTTGATAAAAAGGACAAGAGAGTCATTTATAGAAATACCGTTTTATCTCTACCTCGGTCTCTTACACTTTTTTCATTAAATGAGCTGTCACATACACGGCCACTGCATTTACTCACAACTGCTGCGGAACAACCACTTTAAAGAAATGAGAGGAAAAAACACAAGAATACAACAAAAATAAAACAATGCACCTGAGATTCATTTTAACTTCAAAGGTGTCACTCGCGGTCGACTGTGATTTCCAACACATCCAATTAGTCTTACTAAATATAGCCGACAGGCTGCGAGTGTGTATGTGTGTAGGAGTACTTGTGAGTGTGTGCCACGATGATGGTTACCAATGGAGGGAGGTAGTTAGGGAGTGTGTTTGGGAATACACATCTCCTGGACTGCCAACATTCTGGAGATTTACAGCTTGGATAACAAGACAGTGAGGATATGGTCCACGAGCTGCGGTCTTCAGCCACTTATTACCGTCTACCACAAGCGTCAAAATGAAAGAGTCTGATAAAAATGGCCTTTCTTTGGTATTATCATTATTTTCTCTTAAATGTAAAAGTTTAAACGTTTGACATAATGGTTGTCTGTGATCATACAAACACATGTGTGTATGTATATATGTTAAAGAATATATATATTATAAATTTACAATTTTATATTCAAATTGTAAATGTAAAAAATTGTTTTATATATGTTTATACACGCACATATATGTGTGCCTGTGTGTGCATGTGTGTATATCCATATAAAGCAATAGTCTTAATTAACAATTTTTATTTAAATAACTGAAATAGAATAGAATCAATTATTACATTTGATATTTTTCTTAAATACCTGCATGTATGTATTAATAAATACAAATTAATATTCACAATTCACGGACATGCTTCATATAAACAGAAACTTTCAATTATTCTGCACGCTTTCAGTTACGATAAATCTTCTTGACAGCCCAATTATTTTTATATTTTATTTAAAATGAAAAGCCATGAATTACTGCCCAAAGAGCATCTGTAATGAAATACTCCAACAAAGTAAAATGTATCTACAACTGTGTTTAGTCCCCTTTCCCACACACTTAATTCAATCTGTACAATAAACATAAAGCAAAGCAAGAAGTAAATTGCTCTCTTCTATACATCATAAATTCATGCATAATTCATATTACACTGATCTCTCCTGTAGAGAGGAGCATGTGGTGGGTTTTATGAAAACGTCTGTGGTCACCTTTCGTCAACAGCCAAATTCTATTTCTTTGGCTTATTTCACACTCACTGATCTAAGCTATAATGGAATGGCATCTAATAACGGCTCAAGGCAAACTGTGTCAGCTAACATTCTGTTATTACACGAAGTATACACAATGCTTTTATATTTACCTGCACACAACGGCAAACAAAATGAATCTTATACTCTGAGGATGCTAATGTTTTTGTTTTAGTATGATATCACGGCACAATAGGTCTTTGGTGTATTTCTTCAACATGAAACAGAAACTTACAATAGATTTGAAACTAAAATCATCTGTCACGCTGGCCTTCACGCTCCTACATGTGTTCTAGGCCTGATGCGATGACTCCTGTCTTCTATTTCCGTATGCATCATTGCGTAATATGCATTACACAGCCCAAATCTTCTGCTGCCTTACAGACTCAAATACTTTCAATACCAAATTCTGACATTAACTCTTGGTTTATGGTGAGAAATATCCCAAGGTATGTGAAACGCAATAAATCCATGCTTAAAAAATAAATGTGACAAACAAAACCGGTAAAACTTGACCATTTAAAATCTAAATTTCTAGGGATATTAAAAGTACGAAATCAAAAGAATGAAGAGGGGTCAAAAAAATGTCTGAGCTCGCATTAATTTAACTGTATAGAGTTTTTGTATATTTACAAGGCGGTTCTTAATTAAATGCTTAAAATGTACACAATTTTAAAACAAAATACAAAATGAAAGATCACAATTAAATATAAGCAATACAAAATGTGTACTCAATTTCCTACAGTCAATAACGCAGCGAACAGCGCTGTGGGCCTATTAAAGATGGTAAGAATTTGTTATTAAAATCACAAAGATGAGTTGTGACACTTGGAAAACACTTTTAAACACCATGCCCAGGATCTCTGAAGCCTATTCGTTGAAACACTAGAGAAACAGTAAAGCAATAGATCCCTCTGTCCAACACCGGTCCATCCTGACGGGTGCGGCAGGAGCAGACGGTGCTGTGGTGCGGATCCACAAGTGCTGCCATAGGACTTGTAAAACAGGCCTGATCAGGCCCTCTCCCCATCTCAACTCTCACGACTTGACTGGCATGACACGGGATGAGGCTGCTCAAAGGCTAGAACGCGTGTTCTTGTCAGGCCGTTCCGGTTTTCATGCGGGTGTTTCCTAGCAATAAGAGCAAGAGGAAAAGGCGTCGATGCCATGCAAGCTGGGTGAATATTCAAGCCGCCTTCATCTTCAGTGAAAGGTTTCATGATTTTGCTAAGCTGCAAACTGACAGGCGTGACCGGATTGATCCGTCACGCATGTAGAAACTCAACAAGATGCAGAGCGCAGGATCAATCACAGTGAGGGGCGGATTAAGATAGCAAACATTGCCTTTATATACTGTAGCAAAGACGTGGATGTTTAAAACACAACGTGGTCCAAGGCTGAAAAATTAAATGCCAATGTAAATTGCAGAAAATAGGAAGAAGTGAAATATCTTGATTGAAATCAAATGTGAAAAACACATCCAGTCATTAAAAGTAGGTTACAATTGCAAACCAAAGTGATGGGCAATTCACTGTCCAAAAGAGGTGTTAATCCAACTGTCATCACAGCTTGTCCTAATGCAAATTGGCATGCAAGCGATTACTATTATGCTTTGCGAAAAAGTACTTTTCAATCAACCCTGTCCTTTAATTCATGAACAATAGGTTCGGTAAACAAAAAAAGGTAATTATGGGTGAAATCAGGTTCCATTTGTTTGTAGCCTATTGTTGTGTACGGATTTGATTACCGTGAGTTGTAATAAGTAAGAATGACAGAACAACCACAATGGCAATAACATTAGAAAGGTAACAATATGAACAATCCAACGGTAATAGGAAAAAATCCAATAAGCACTTAGTTGTGCCTGTTGTCTCTATGAGTTTTGCAGATGGAATTGTTCAAACTAAAAGTGTTGTTTCAGTCACTCCAGTTCACAGCCTGTTCCCCTAAAACAAAACCATTGCAAATGTTGTCCTACTTTATCATCTATAGATAACATAAGCCTTAATGCTTATGATGATATAAAGCCGAAGAATTAAATAATCCCGAATATGACTGGGCACAGAACATAACAGATCAAACACCATGAAGCATGTGCCAATGAATTATTGGACAAATCCTTAACCCCGGGAAAACAGTGCAAAGCCAGCCGTGGCTTTATTTTGAAGCCTGGTCCTAAAAGTGAGCAGGAGGGAGATGAGCTCTCCTCCTGCTCCTCTGGCATCGGGGCGCATTGGTACATCACGATTCCTGGGTCGCTTCCCACCCGAGATGAGCATTTGTCTTTGGACAACATTACTTCCTAAGTCAAACAACTGCTGTGACAGCACCACCAGTAAGATAAATCTGGGGTTAGGCAAACTAATAAAAATGAAATGAAATAGAGAACGAATGTGTTTATTCAATGTCAACCCAACATTAGTGCTGGAAATATTGGTGTTGGGTAAAACATATTGTCATGAAGAGTAAATATATATAAATCATAGCAGGCCTGTTCGGTTTAATGGGCATGTGAGGAATATGCATTATTAATGTAATATATCCATGTTTTCAAAAATCTTAATGATTGATGAACTGATGCATTGATACATTTAGAAGAAAAATAACTTCTCTTAATTTGATCATTCGTGTCTGTGATGTTGGGTAATACTCACAAAAATGTCACAATTTCCACTGATGCTCCATGTCATCTTAATATTGAATCCTAAAAGCAAGTTGAATAATACAAGCCATTATCAGATTTCTGTGTTAACTCCACCGTGCAAAATTAACTTGGAAATGAATTCAAAGGTTTTTTAGTTAAATTAAAATGAATATCCCTTTCTGATGTTGCAGTTTCCTGCTAAGTGTCCTTGCTTCCATTAGACTCAGATTAGTTGATGAATTCTAAAACCAATCCCTTCCATTTGCTGCAGAAATTATGAAGTAAATGGTGCAAAAGCTGAGGAAAATGAGGAAGCCAGTCTTATTTTTTTTTAAACCATACCCATTTATAAGTGTGAGCATGCATGTGTGTGTCACTATAACAGATTAACTAGAGACCTATGATGTGATGTTTATAGGTTTTGAATGATTGTAGGTACAATAATGAATGTGTATAGGTAACAAAATAAAAACATTAATGTAACTATGAAAAAGTCAGTACTTTGTTTGTTTCAATCATTTGCAGTAGTGTGTCATTTCCAAATATGGGTTTACATCTCTTAAAAAAAAATTTGTGCCGTTATTTGTAATAATCCGGCAAATGACAACTTTTACTGATTGTTGTCTTGAAGCGTCTTGAGACATTTACATGCCTTCTGGATTAAGTTTGTCCTTTTTTTATCATGTAATAATAGATCACACGAAATATCTGTGTGAATGACAGGCTATTTTCGCACATCTTTTGCATACAAAAAACTAATTGTGGTAAAATTAATGTTCAGAAATGCAAGGTCACATTTTCTAATACTCTTTTCAAAGGATATATAAAAATCTAGTTATTAACATTCATTTGTGTGAAAATGCTGACATGCCTCAGCATGGTTTTGTATTTACATAATTTGCAGGAGTGTATCATTAGAAAATAAGAGTTTATATTTCTAAACAAAAAGTGCCTTTTGTACTTGTAATAATCCATTGAGAATAGTTTTATGCAGTGTTTACACAGTTCTGCAGAATTGCAGGTAGGTGTCTCGAAGCATATTGAAGACATTTACACAAGCCTTCTGGAACTAGTTTTTCCTTTTTACCATGTTATAATAGATAACACAAATAATCTGTGTGAATGACAGGCTATTCTCGCACATCTTTTGCATACAAAAAACTCATTGGATTTTTTTTACAAATAATGGTAAAATGAAAGTTAAGAAACATAAAGTCATATTTCCTAATAACCCACTACTGTTTGACTTAATATCATTTATTTCAGTTTCAACAGTTCAACAGAGCTGCCCTTGAAAATAAACTAACAGCAACTTAAAGTTGTTGACAAGGTCAGATGAAGGTGTTTACAGTCATACATGTATAAGTATTTTCATGGCCATGAAATAAATAGTAATTATAAAGTCATGAAATAAGAATGTATTATTTAAAATAAGCAATCTGCAATACACTGTATTCGGTTGCAGTTTGACATCTTATTAACATAATTTGGACTAAATAAAAATCAAATAATCATATTTTATTAAAAATGATTAGATACCACCTGTTTTCTTCACTTAGTCTGTCCTTATGTTTTATTCTGAAATGTTAAGTCATATTTCTTACAAAATTATTACACATGTATATGCTTTACATTGATAATATGAAAAACAATGATAAAATCACAATTATAATAACTACAATTTAATATGTATTATAATAATTTTCCTGTAATTGCCTGGTAGTACTACATTTGGAAACTTTACAGAAAACATAACAGTACAGTCAGTGGATGCCAATGACTTATAAATGTGAGGAAATAAACTTGCACCAGGAGATGGCAGCATAGTTTAGATCTTAGATCTCTATCCACTATTTTTTTTTTATTTCTCATTCTTTATTATTGCAGTTCCAGGTTGTGATGGCAGTTGTTCTTCTTTAGGATGTAAAAGCATAACCTGATGTCCCCAATTAGCTTATATTTAACAGAATGCAATGTATTAAACTGAAATGTCTGATTGATTAAGGAAACAGGAAACATCTTTAGTTTAGTTAATAGGATTTTTCCTTTTTAACTCTGATGTCTTTTAAATTCTGCCCTCTTCAGTCAGATTTGTTGATCTTTTAAAGTACTTCACTATTTACAGTGTCATGTAATTCTTCAAAAAAATTGTTCAATAGACATTGAGCTCTTTCTTGATGTGGGCATGGGAACAAACAGAAAATTATTTCACAGGATCTTTTAAGGGATAGGCCAAGTGAAAAATTGTGTCATCTTTTAAATGTGACTTTTTATTCTTTCTTTCTTCTGCAGAACATAAGATAAGTTATTATGAAGACAATTGGTAACCAGACTGCTTTACTTCTGTGTGAACATAAATTCAGTGCAAGTAAATGGGTGCCAGTTTTCAAAGTTCTTCAAATATCTTCATATGTGTTTTGCGAAACACAGGAATTTACACAGGTTAGATTAAATGGTTACACTATTTTCATTTTTAGGGGAACGATTATACTGTAAATCTAAGTTCCAGAAAATTTTTAAATCAAAGTAACGGGTGTTGTATTGTAAACAATAATGAATAAACAGTAGGGAAACAAAGACATTGATATCATCTCTTTTTTTTAGCTTAACATGCAAATTCTTAACACAACAAAAGCATCTCATAACTACTTGACTGTTTTGACAAAAGATGTTTTGTATTCCTTTCAAATGCAATTACTTATTTTGTTATTAATATCTATTATTTTTCATTTATTATAAATCCGCATCAGCTAATATTGCCCCAAGGCAGCTGTCAAGTTTTGCTTTAATTAAGTTACAAAAAATAACAAACTTCCTAAACCTGTGTGCTGGACCACAGCTACTGTACTATATGGATAAAAATCCATATTCATTAAACTTTTGTCAACTTGCCTGCTTGATTCTGCAAACCTGTATTACTTTTTTCTTCAGTGGAACACAAAATAAGATATTTTGAAGAAAGTTGGTCACCGAACAGCAGTGGCACCCATTCTACAGTATGGACACAAAACCAATGCACATGAAACGGTGCCATTGGCCACATTCTTTAAAATACCTTCTCTTGTGTTCTGCAGACGAATGAAAGCCATAAAGATTTGAAATAGCATGGGGATTAATAAATGATAACTATCCCTTCAAGCAAATAAAATTCTGTAGGAGAATCATTAATTGGTTGAGTACATATATCCAGACGCATACACTTTCATGCCGGTCTGGAGTGGATCTTTAAAAGTCATTGTCTGATTAATGTTAAGCAGTAGAGCTGAAAGAACCTATCTGGCTATGTTCAGGATTAGCAGATGATTCATTCATCACCTGGCAAATTACTACTTCACAGCAGTTATCTTTCAGGGAGGTCTTCATGTCCCTGCTTTCCATCCTCATGATTCTGACTAAAGCATGACAGTCCAGTTCACACTTTTCTCGGGATCTTTTGAGATCCTACTGAGGATTCAGACAGGACCAATGAGACTTCTTTCTTACTCATGTTAGTTATGAAGAAATGTTTATTTAAGGAAAACACATTATGTTGTAAAAAATGTTGATGTATGAAGGAAAGATATATTGTTTTTCCTGTGGCATTTTGAAGACCACATGGGTTTAAAAATATCATTTGATATGGGTTGACAAGGTCTGCCCAAACACTGTAGATTAGCCAGAGAGGGTGAAAGGCAAGCGCTGGCCTTCATCAAAGAAAAAATGAACATAATTATGTGCTTTAAGCTGTTCTCTCTTGACACTGTCCAGGAAGTGCTTCTGGTGACTTGAGAAATTCTTGCAGGAGGTTTCCCAGAGGAAATTAATGTGCACTCCTCCAGCCACAGTGGCACAACCACAAAAATGTCTCACCATCAGGATCGGAGCTATGAATTTGTGCTCTCTGTGTGTATAGTGCTCTTAAAATTAAATTACTATTGAAAATGGTTGTGAGGCTCCTTGTACCTGTGGCCCATTACAATCTTTAAGAACAAGCCAACATATTCGAACATTTATGAAAGGGACCTAAAATGAACCTACTAGTTAGGACTATATAAATAATACCTATGGATATTTTAAACAATTTCAAATGATATATAGCCAGAGAAAAAATAGGAGGCCTGTTTATAAGACCATTTTAAATTTTTTATGACTGTTCAGGTAAAATGTTTTTTGTTTGTTTTATTCTGTAAACTTTTTACAACCTTTCTTCCAAATATCAAACCAAACATTGCATTCATTCACAAAAAAAGATTTTTTTTACTTTAAAAGTTTTTACTTTATATTTCCCTTTATTCGCAGGATATACTGCAAAGAAAATATTCACTTTTCAATATTTACCGTTCATATTCACTTTAAAGTCACATGTACATGTGTTTAGGAAACTGTTATATGTGTTAACCTTTTTTATCACAGTCTTGCTATTGGATGACCTTTTGCAACTCTTGGGGTATGATTTTATTCAACATACACCGGACTGGAAAAAGCTAAAAACATATTTTCTTTATTATGTTTTAAATCCCTTAAAATATAATAATATTATTGTTATCTGGTAACTTTTTATAATATACTTTTCATTGCCACTTTATGATGAATTCTTTTATTTGATCCTCAGTCGCTTTAGATAAAAGCCTAAAAGTTTTAATGTTAATGTATCTCATCACTTGATTTTTTTGCTTTTTGTTATAATGAGTTGTAATGACAAAGAACCAGGTAGATCAAATGGGACGTTATGTTTCAACGTACATCAACATTTAAATTTTAGTTTGTTAACAGTACATAAATGTTTTTTTTTTCAAAAAATCGTTCTCAAAGGATCATTAAATTAATAAATCTCTTTAACACCATTTACAATAAACATTTGTACTGTATGGTTACATAGCCAATGCAAGTCAACGAGGACCAACATTTTATTCTTGTTAGTAAATATCTTTTGCTTTCTGCAGGAGAAAGAATGTCTCACTCTTTTTTAAATGTACAATGTGTACTAGCCTGTTCAAATCTAACCAACATTCCTATGTGAAAGTAGACAATTCCCACTGTCATGACAACGTAAACTTAGAAGCTGTCAATGTAAAATAGCCAAGGTTTTTGTTGGCATTGGAATACAGGGGAGAGAGTATGGGAAATGTTATTATGGTACTCCAGACCAAGTAGGCTGGATAGCAGTTCATTTATCAATGCGTGTGAGCAAATATCAGTCTCTTAACATCGCTGAAAGAGTCCCCGCTGAATCTAATGATGAAGAATCCCTTAATAATTATAGGATGGTTAATGGTGTTCTTAGTTTTAATTAAAGAGTATGTAAAACAATTGAAACAATAATCTCTTAAACTCTAACCTTGAAGTTAAAACAAGACAAATTTATCCATCTTGTCTCACAGATTCCATTCTTAGTTCCCAGCGGATCAGTGCAGTGACAGAGGTCATGGCTCTCCGGCCTGTTATCACTAAGACATCTTCCAATGTCAACCATAGCATCCCATATTAAGACATGCCAATGGAACAACACTTTATTTAGCTACAGTGGGAAGAGGAGAAGCCGGAAGTCCGATGTCTTTTTTTGAGATCATTAATAGGAAAGTTCATCCAAAAATGAAAATTCTCACATAATTTACTCACTTTTGAGTAGTTCCAAACCTGTAAACCTGTATATCAGGTTGTTCTGATGAACATAGAAAAAATATTTTGAAGAATGCTCATTACCAAACAGTTCTTGGACCCCATTGAACACTACAGTAGGAAAATGACTTCCAAGTTATTTTATGTTTCGTTAAACTCAAAATGAGATATTGCAAAAGTTGTGAGTAATTCCATTTAATTTGTTCTATTATGGTAGTCAACAGGGTCCAAGAACTGTTGGGTTTCTAGCATTCTTTCAAATATCTTTCCTTGTGTTTTACCAAATAAAAAAAAATTAACAAGTATAAAAGATATACATTATGGCCTGAGAAAGTGAGAGATAAGAAGAGAGATAAGAAAAATAATTTGTGTGTCTACTGGATGTCCCATAACTAAATAGGGGCACTATTTATTTCATATACATGACATACAGAATGTCCTAGTTTACAGGCCACAATCATATGCCGTAAATCTTTTAAACAGCTGTTTGTCATTTGCGGAAATTGCGTTTTACATTGCCATCCATCATGTCCCGCATCATTATGCACTACACAATGTCTGGCATTTGACCTCCGTCGTAACCGCACAGGCACCAGTGACACGTGACTGGTTTTATGTGCCGGCATCACCACCTACAGTATACAGTATCTTTCATCCATACTCATATCTCACAGACACAGAGTAGAAATCATTTTAAATGCCTTGTTTTTCCTAAGCAGCTGTGTTGAATTTCTCAACGCAATAGCGAATCGAATCGATTTACATCTGTGAGATACTGACCTGATATTTAAGGTCATTTACCCAAACAGATATTTTCCGCAGCAAGTTTTGAATTATACACAATGATCTAAGGTTTCACTACAAACACTGTTGTCTCCATTATCAATGTAGTATCTAGACTTTCCAAGACCCAAACATACTGCAAACAGTTCAAAGAAATGTTTTTCCAAATCTTCATTATTCCATATATCACTAAATAGTCATATGTGTATCATCGACCTTATATAGCCATTTGTGTTCAGTGTACGAAAGACAACTTGAGCATGTGTACATTTTCATTTTTCGCGTTTGTGAATCCCCTGAACATAACATTGGAAGCATGGGTTGTATAAACTACACACAGGTAAAACTGTCATCATCTCTGAAACTACAGCAATGGTTTAAGGTCAATTGAGCATTATAAGAGTGCAGAGAGAGGTTTCAGATTTTACGACTGAGAAGAATAAACAGAATGTCTGAGAAGCAGGATGCTGCAATCAAACAACTGACATTTTTAGAAGAACAATCATGTCCAAAGAAAGAAAAGACAACAACTAAAAAATAGTAACGGTCGTGAGAGCAACCTGATTCCCAATAGGGTCTTTGAGGAAACCCTTATGTATGACTGGTGAGAAACAGCATTCCTGTGTTTTTAACAAACTGTACCGTACACCGTAACAAACTGTACCATACACAATATACATCAGAACATTAGAAGATTGGTGTTTGGCAAGGTTTTCCTGGGAGGTAAGATGCCAATATATACATTGAGGGACATTCCATACAATACTAGGTTACCAGGATAACCTGTGCCACGTGTGGATAGAATCAGGCAATTCCATGGAAATGTTCAATGTTTTAGGTTGTTAAAATATCCATCTCTTTATATTTTATGAGAGCCATTTTATTTGTAGTGCATTATTTTTCATAGTTAAGTTATGGCTATTTTTAGGATGGTCACATTCATAACGCTCCATTTTGCTCATCAACAGATTAAAACATAGTAATTATGTTATGTTCTGGTAAGAGCTATCCCTTGGCCATTGTTGGACATTTTTGATTCGGGTTTGTAGATTTTAATTCACATAAATCTTAAGAAATTTGTTGTCTCCCATTATTGGTGTCAGTTTTTGTCAATTCCTTAAAACAGGTTAATTTACCTTATTTTAAAATAGAATACTTGTTCATAGACTAATATTTAACACCATCAACAAGGTTTACTGGTAACAAATACATTCTAAGAGCCTTTTTATGTGATGTCCATAACGCAAAATGTCACTTTTTAATGCTGGAATTTCGCATATTTTAGTGTAATAAAACTTTATAGTGAAAAATAGTGGGAACATTCATAAAAATTACATAAAAATTACAAAATAATTTAATCTTTTAATGAAATGCCTGTTCATCATTGTTTTTGTTTTATTACACTGAAATCTCCTCAGATATTGTTTATGAATTTATCCTTTTGTTTAACACATTGTTAAGTGCCTTTGAGATCTTTCGGACAGAAATATGTCGATTTGGGCCTACAGGAAATACGGTCGTCTTTTAGAAATCCTAGGCATGTAGAGTTGAAAACGAATTTAGTTTGTTGACCTTGAGCAGCAACAATGCTTTCATTAAATTCTGCTTTGAATCAGAGGAATTTGTTGGCTCTGTATTCAAAACAAGACCTTGTTCTCGATTAAAGGCAAGTAAATAAACATTAAAACTTGTCCCATATTACAAAATGTTTCCTGTAAGAACAAGACAGAACTCTCTTACTCTTTTACGGGCTGTGCTCCTAAGATCTGACCGATTTGCACTTCATAAAAAAAATTTAAAGTTAAGAGCTTATGTTCTCTTGCCTGTGTTGTAATACATAAGTAAAACTCAGGCTTCTGTTGCCATGGAGAGAACGGCTTTGGGTAGAGATGCTGAAAGATGAGCTGTTGATCAGACTAGTGTTTTGATCTGCAAAAATTTGACAAACCTGACAAACCTGATATCATATTATTTTAACTTCTTGTTGGCCGCCAAATGATTTATGACGACCTACACTTTCATAGAAACTTTCAAAATAAACAAAACTTTTAGCATTACCTCATTGTTATCTAATTCTGCTCAATACATCACATCATGATTTGAGTATTTTAGAATAGTGAACCTTAATAACCCTAAATACTCAAAACAAATTTGAGACATGTACAAAAACCACATTCCGATCATGCGTAATGTTATCGCATTTAATTAAATGTTCCAAACAAGCGTAGCCAACAGCAGTTTTAAATTGTTCTTTAGATGATAAGAACTAACTACATCGACTGCTATAATAGTTGAAGTATGTGAAGTGATGATGTCATGAATTACGCACTCTCTTGTTTTCAAACCCAAATGATATTTGGACTAATACTTGTTACCAAACAGTTACTGGAGCCCACTGACTACCATACGATAAATGAAATGCTCAGATTTACACCATAAAGAGGTTTCTAATGTTTACACATGGATTTATTTCTGTAACTCTTAATATAACATGTGTTTTTGCAATATTACGGATTTTTAATGTATGGAGGGTTCTCATTTACATCACTGTATGTGGGAATGGTGTCCTTTTAAACCTGGGAATGCCAAATTCAGGATCTCTAAATATCCCAGATTGAAACATAAGTGTTTTAGTCTCCACACGGGGGAGACAATATAGATTATTACCATTGTAGATTAAAATTCCCTACTCAGATTTTTTTGTTGGATCCACTCAAGCAAAAAGAGGCAATAAAAGTGACATTATATACACATCAAGTAGTTTATAAACGGCATGAGGACATGACAGCTGTAGGACAAGGTGCTGTTCCCCAGATGGCACAAAATAGAATCTTTTTGGAACATATGTTCAATTGTTTAACAGTTGTGTTTTATGGACTGCGTCAATTCAGAATGTCACTTAAGACGAAGCAGATATAAAACAAATCACAGCACTTGAGTAAGGTGGTCTGGAATAATAATTTACTAAACCGTGTAGAATAGGATTCTACAGACTACATAATGCATGCGGATTTCCCTTTAAACCATTGAGAAAACAATAACTTTTTAACCATTTTTTAACCATCATTTTTATCATTTTTTAATCCCACCAGTACTACAAACATACCTTTGGTTATTAACAAATTCACATCGCACATTAAAGACTAACACAGGGGAGAAACAACTTTTCTGAATGTGCTTTTACTGAACAAACCATTAAGGATAAAAGTGTTTCCTAATATTGTTAGAAGAAGATTGAAGGTGTGTGTGTTTTTTAGAAAGAACATTTTTATCCAGTGCTGTATCCCAAACCACTTAAATGAAGAGTCTAAAGGTAGAGGTAACCAAAAACCAAGACATGTGGTTTTTTTCACAGATTGATTTAAAAGAAACAACAGAAGGTCTACAATATCAAGAGAAATGAATCCATTAGAGTTCCCATTAATCTCAACAGCAGTTACTTAGCTGAGGAAAGCTGTAACTTTAGGGGTGAAATTTAGGAATGATACCAGAGGCCCACAGATGCTGGGGGCAACATAAATTAAGTCATAGGGAAGGGCCAGAATTAGAACAGCCAAGTAGTGGATCTATCCAAAAGTGCTTGATTCAAAATTTCTCATCTCTGTGTATTTCCAACCTGAGATGTATTGTAGGAACCAGAGGACAAATTTTCAGTAGAAATGATTGGCATTGCAAAAAAGTGTCTGACACCAGAAAGGAACACATAACATTCATCCATTAGTGTACATGGTTCTACAAACTTTTAAAAAGTTCAAGGTTTGTTTCAAACAAAACATTTAACTCACTAATCAAAGTGTTCCAAAAAGATTGCTCATGTTTATTATTAAAATCATGTCATGGTTTCCATGCAAACCTGGCATCTCTTTGGACGAAAGATGATGCTGACCAAAACTTCAAATTTAAGTCTCATTGTCTGAATATTAAATCTTAAGCCATACATCACTTACATTACTGAAGCAATATAGTTTCTCTACAAGAGGCAATATAAAACTCAAATGTAAGAACAAAAATCCGAAGGAATGTTTAGTCTTGTTGGAGCAAAAGCTCCGCCATGTCTGATGCCAAAACATATAGCTATTTTATAGGATGTGGGATTCTTGTTACATCATGTATTATAAGGATTGGCATTTTACTGCTGTGTTTTCCAAGACATACAGCATACTGTAAAAAATGAAACCTTTTAGTCCAACACTTATTAATCATTACTTATCTGCACCAGAGACCCTTATTTTATTTATCATGATATATATACTGGCAGTTGATGCAACACATATGTGGGACACATATAGCATATTAGAAATATATAAATGTCCAGACATATTGTATATGGCTATGTACCAGATCCCTTAATGGGAACATGTAAAAAAAGCAAGTGGAGACTGCGGTAAACTTTTCGAGAGGATGGTGTTAAAATACAATGTACAGTTTGATTTGGGACTTTATTTTGATACATTTTATGCTTGTATATTGTTTATGTCTGTACCCCCTGTGATAAAATCAAAGTTTTAATGTTGTTTACATGTTTATCGGGTGTTAAAGACAAAACCATGTACAAATTCATCATTTCAAATAATTTCAAGTATTTTCTGCATAACACTGAAGTGAACCAAAGCTCTAATCATACATCCTAATATCAAGTCTTCATTTTTCACAGTTGTCTGCAAATATCCAACCAATAAATATTTTAAAGTGTTTGTACATAACGTAGTTTAACAAAATTTTATTTAATTTAAACATTATGGTGTTTCAATTAAAGGTTTGGAAAGGACAACTATAATATACAAAATATTAAAATGCGTCCCAGGCAAAACAAGGACGTTTGTATGAAATGTGTGTTCACAGGTTTTACAGCAGACACCTGATGAAAACATGCTCCGATGATTGATTCAGATGAAACCAGACTTGCGGAATAGAGTAAGAAACCTCTGTGAGTATTAAAACTAAGTTTACCTGCTGGCCTGAAATTTCTGCTCTGTGGCTCCCCGTAAAATCAAAGCCTTGACAGAAATCAAATCTGAAAAGCCTTCACACAAGCGTAGCTCCAAGCTGTCATCGGTAAGGCGATGATAAATCACTCATCCCTCCCAATTCACCACAGCAGATTATTCATGAATACTGTTTGTGTTAAAAACATACACATTAAACCTACAAGACCTCAGCTCAAAAGTTACACAGGATTGGGATGAGAATATCTGTATATTTGCAATAATTACAGTAAAGAATATGTATAGAAATATTTTAAAACATTGGAAGTAACATTGGAACTTATGGATTGTGTGGATATAAAACTATATAGCAGAAGTGTTGCATGTCAACATTGTCTTGTTTCTGTAGTTCAACTGGTTGCCAAAGCCACAGGTCCAATTCACAGGAATTACATGTAACTACAGATAAAATGTAAAGCTTAAATTCACTGTTAAAATGTAAACATTGCACGATAGCTACTGAATGTTATGCTGGTTATGCCTCATATCCTTACATCTGGCATAAACCTCATATCAGACAAACACAAACATAAGGGTGACCAACAGTAATGATTAAAAAAATTAAATGATGGAATCACCCCACATGATACCTGTGCTATCCGAAAGGATCCATCAAGAGTACATCTTAACTGAGAGTTTCATGTAAACTTAATGTCACTCGTGTAAGGTAGATCTTCTGTAAAACAACATTAACCCTGCAATTGCAAAACAGACAACCATGAAACAGCAGAGGTCTTCGTCATATGGTGTGCTGTACAGTATATAAAGAACAGTCTGAATGGATGACTTCATTGGTTTGGAATACTCATAGTAGCTCAGCATTGAAGAAGACTGCGTCTCTTTATGAAACACATTCACATCCATCACTAAAGCTGGTTAATCCTATTTCATGCATCACACACACATCTTAACACAGTATAAAAGAAAATCAATGTATACTTTTAAAACCACCATTATGTTGTTTGGATGCCTCGTAGCTTGAAAAAAGAACAATAATATAGATTGTTGTTCTGTGGTTTACCAAACCAAATGAGGTCATAAAGAACTATCACAGTAATGTAAAGTCCCCGTGATTGTTTTGACAGGCCTGTGATTTTGTTTGACTTTCTTTGTACGCATTTCAAGGTTTAGATTTCTTTGAATATCATTTAGTTCAGTAGTGGTCAGAGCTGTTTAAGTGATGGGTCTTGGAGGATGAACTGATCCCTATACACAAACCAAGGGTTGCTGTCAGGCTAAAGACCCACAGTGTTTAACTTGTACTGAAGTAAAATCAATGACATATCTGAAACGTGACAGAAGTGACAAACTCAATGAAATATACAAAGGTTGTATGAAAACTGATTTCACCGCACAACAGTCCTGCAACATGTTTTTTAATCAGAAAAAGCATTATTTCACTCATCTTTTTTCAAGCATCAAACTCTGTTTTACATTATAATCCTATGGAGTAAACTGTGTTTTGGTTTTCAAGTTGAAATATAAACACATCAAGCATTGTTCGACAGCAGACCAGTGACAAGCAAGGAATAAGTCCTTAGAGGAACGTGATTGGTCGAGCAAGTTTGAACTGGATAAATTAAAATTGCTATTAATATGCTAACTGAATTTTTATGAAAATTAAATGTACATTTCAACATTAAGTATCATAGTAACATAGGTTTTTAATTAGTGTAATACTGCTTTAAAATACAAATTTTGTATCAATAATTATTTAATTGCATTTTGTCCTAAGCACTAAGTAAAATCTTGTCAGGCATATTTATAACACAAATTCATTTATGTCTATTATAAGACTATCTTGCGCATGCTAATTAATTGGAATTTTATTTTTTCTAAGGATCTTTACATTTTTCAATTTATTAATTATTTACTGGAATTACAATACTAAAAATATCTATTGAAAAAATCTATTTCTTTTAACATGTAGAGGTCAGAGTAAGCAATTGTTTGAATTTGAAATACCAAATTTTATTCTCCAAAAAATGTAAACTAGAAACTAGAAAGATAATTTACATTTAGTGTGCTATACATATACACATACAATCAATTTTGTTAATTTATTTTGATGCTGACATCTACAATTTTAAACCCACATTTATATTTAATTACAAAATACAGGATTTGAAGGACTACACTGAGACTTTTCGGACCCCAATTGTACACCAGCAAGAATAGTTGGGAAAAGGGCTAAGCCAATAGGATCTCAGACCCAGGACACATTTTTTTCTTTATGTGGCTCACATTCAGATCTACAAGCCTGAATTTGGCTGTTACTTACATGCACTCATCACAGACTTCTTGTGTGACATAGACTTGATTGTGTTCGTATAAAATAAATATGCTCCTTAATGTCTCAAAGCTTTGCTTTTCGGATAACCAAGCAAGTTGAGACATCAGTCTCTGATCTGTTTTAAGACAAAAAAACAGCCCATTCTCACTTATAAGAGATTGAAGCTAGAATTCCTCATTACTTAACCAAAGCCCTGAAACACACAGGGTTTGTTTCTCCCAGCGGATTAGTCCGTCAGAACCTGGCAAACGTTCATGGGAAACATACCTCTTCTGTCTCTCTTTTTCTCTCTCTCGTCTGATTGTCTGGAGGGGTCATTTTACTAATTCACAAGTGATCTGGCCTCAGTCTTTAGAGGAGCAACAGTTGGTTTTGTTGTTTGACTGGCAGGTGCTCTAGATGTACCCAGCTCCCATATCATAATATCCAGTCCACGAAACCTCTATACAGGGGATAAGATGCGCTACCCTCACAACATAGACCATGGGTGGTCCATTATCATGTGGTGATACAACTATATGTACACACATGATAGTAGAAACTTGAATTGGCAGCAGAACATCCGATTTTCTAAATTTGGCTCATGTTAACATGAATGGATTGTTGGTAATTTAAGCTATGCAGGGGGACCTGTAGAGTTTATTTCAATGTACATCCATCACTTTATATCTCCAGTAAGAACAACTATTAAGCTGATACAGCTGCATGCATCCCAGCTGAATGTAAAGCATTATAAAGTTTAATAGCTCACACGTAGCCTACAGAAAACTTTGTGCCAAAATCCTCTGGTCTGTCATCAGTTTCCTTGGCATTTTTTTCACCCCTTCAAATGATTTTCTTTGGAAGGACTGTATTTGATT
This sequence comes from Triplophysa yarkandensis, assembly GCA_033220385.1. NCBI lineage: Eukaryota > Metazoa > Chordata > Actinopteri > Cypriniformes > Nemacheilidae > Triplophysa > Triplophysa yarkandensis. Next base: position 11,686,860 of record CM065655.1, read on the forward strand.
TCATATAATATTTCGCTCATATTTCTACACTGTGGTTACACAACTTTAATGTGAAGTGATGTGTTTCATTTTGCTGGAAGATGATTCAATAAAATAAACATCCCGGAAAGAAAAAATGCATCTCATTCGTATGTCGACTGTTTCTTTAAATTTAAATGACATTAAATTAATGTTATCATGTAAGGATTTAACATTTCTTATTATGTAATTTGTGCCTATTTTGTTATTAAAGTGCCCCTCAGATTGTAAACCTCATTTATATTTTATTTGTGTCTGTTACTACCTGTAAATTATCTGTAAAGTTAAAAAGCTACAAAGAAATAACGGTGACTGTTTTTACAAATAATACAAAATCCATTTACTCTGTTTTAACATGAAACCAGTGAAAAAAATCTAGTTCATGTTATTTTATTTAATTTTAAATTTAAGTAAATCTATTTGTATATTTTTGGGATATTTACTGGGAACATTTTTGACAGTGCAGACAGGACAAAAGGCACAAAACAACAAGGGAAATAATAAAACTATGCACTTAAAACTTCAAAAGTTTTAGGTTTTAAGACATTTATGTTTAGTTTTTTTATGACTTAAACCATACAATTGTTAATAGTTGTATCAATTAAAGAGGGGCTCTTTAAGATAAAACATGTGGGACAGACTTCACAAACCTGAAAGAAACTGAGATTTATAAGCAATGCTTGTAAATAAGCAAATCAAACGTCCTGTAAGTCTCTTTTAGGAAGTCCTGCAGTGCAAATAAACTTAATTATCTCAATCCAACTTTGCTGCAATCTTAAAAGGAGTTTACACAACAATTTAAATTTTTTCATGAATGAATCATTAACTACAAAGGAATTTGTTGCAACCAAACAGTTCTTGGACTCCATTGACCACCATAGCAGGAAAAAATGATAATTAATATTGATATGATGAAAATTAATATTAAGACAGAACTTTTAGTTGTCTCACATTCATCAAAATATCTAACTTTGTCTTGAACAGAAAACATATATGTAATGTGGAATTCGATGGGGTCCAAAAACCGGTTGGTTATAATTATTCTTCTAAATATATTTGGCTGTGTTCATCACAACAAAGAAATGTACAAAAATTTGAAACAATGGTATGCATGGTAAAAGATGAAAAACATTTTGTCCACAAAAAATAAATTCAGCATTGTTTTGTTTCAAATAAAACACTCCTCATTATTTTTGACTAAAGTCATATCACTGACATCTAGCTTAACTTGCCTCCTAAAAACCATGGGTCAGGTCTTGAGGAAGAAAACCAATTCAGAAAGTAAACTTCGAATTTGTTATGCTAAAAAGAACATGTAATTAGACTAAATATGAAAGTAATAAAATTTATTTGTAAAAACACAAAAAAATTTAGCAGTTAATTACCAAACTTACAATAATATGTGATTGTTGAGTAAATGCAATGTGACAATTGGAAAAGTAACATTTTTGCATTTTCCAATTGTCATCAGACTATGTAATAATACCGTTGGGATAACATCAGCTAATTATTCATACTGTAGAGAAATTAGAAATAATTACTTTAAATTAGCATAATTCAGTTTATTTAGTTGGAAATAACACAATACATTTTTTTCATATTTTTTTATAAAAAAGCTATAAGAACCATGAAACAAGTTTGGTCCAATAAGCATTTAAAAATTGAGATATTGAGGCCATTATGACCAAGAAACAGTCCAAACATACAGTAAAAATCTATTGCATCAGCTCTAGAAAAAAACGCGTGCTTATAAACATAACACCTAACACTGAGATAAACAGCCCACTGTATGTGACAAGTGAAGCTGAAAGGGCTAGTTTGGACAAATCTGCCCGTTGTAAAGATTGCACATTATCTTCCACAGGAGGCCTCATTCTACCACACACAGCATGACATGTGTGGGTGTTAGTATTTAAAAATGTAGTAAGTCTTCCACTATACTGGTTGTAAGTTTGGTTGCCCTTTATACCTAAGATAAACTATCCATATCATTCATTATCCATAATGTAAAGTAAACAGCAGTGAGTGCCAGTGGACACTTGTCTCATTAGGTGAACTGAAATGGACCTCTAGATTTACACAAAACCCACTGGCATGTCCCAAAGTAGGTTATCATCATAGGTTTTGGTTTGTTTTGTATACTATACAATTAACTCTCTGGTAAACAACCGGTCAAAAATTTTAGGGCACTCGAGTGACATGTACCTCATTATTTCAAAAACTTTTGATCTGAAGGTGTATGCTTAAATGTCTTAAATTGGTTTACTAGACAAAAATATAATAAAGCAAACCTTGTTGTTTAATGACAAACAAAACGTATAGTTTATTAAATTAAAATGTTTTTTAAATGTATGACATTGACTTAACATTAAAAAAGAACAACCAGTTAGAGTAGACGGGGACTAACATTTTATAAAAACTTTTTTAAAAACTTTTTTAAAAAGCATATCAGTGTGAGATCTTCAGAAGCTGCTTGACAAAATGACATGAAAACATTTCTGAAAATACAAGTCAGAAGGTGACAACGCTGATGATTATCAAATAAATAAATAAATATATATATATATATATATATATATATTTATATGTATATAATTCGTATAGTTTCCCGTTGTTTTATATAATTTGTTATTGATTTAAAATTTGAAAAAATATGATGTAAAATCTCCCAAAACTTGACCGGTTGTGTGAATATCTACAAATAGTGTAAAACATGTTGTTTAATTTAGTTCATTAGAGCTAAATGTTAATGACTGGCTTCTTTAAGTAGTATTTAATTCAAAGGAAAAAATCAGTGCTACATTTATTATTCCACGATTAGGAATGCAATCCGCTTGGGGCTTTCCTAACAGAGACAACATGTTAAACAGTTTGCAGTATAGACAATATTTATATAGGCAGTCGTGTAGATGTGCCCTCAGTAATTGCTGTGTTTAGTGAAGCGGGAGCCATGTTAATCCTTTTTTAGAGTTTAACGTAAACTTCTCAAGAAGACTTATTTCCATACGAATGCAGGAAGGCCAGAGGTGGAAGGTCTCTCTCTCCTCTCCCTCTCTTTTTTCACCCCTCCCCATTCTCTAACTCTTCAGTGGATGCCGAAGTGTGTTTGCGTGTTTGCAGGAATGTTTTACGTGTGTAAAAGATCGCATTTAAGAGGTCACTTCAACGTTCCCTTAGTTTGTAAACCTTCTCATGAGGGTAATTTGCAGGGCAAATATGTCAACTAGCCAAGGGTCAAATGCCTCTAGAGTCTGTGCTTGCTAACCAATAGGTACTTTTTATGAAGTGCTGTCCTCTTTTCAAACATTCAATGCGACAAGCGGAAGTTGGGTTCAATTCTGTCACCTTAGTTCATCATCTTAAGATTTTAAAGCAGTATGGATTTCATTCTTCTGCAGAACATTATAGAAGATATTTTGAAAAATGTTGGTGACTTTACTTTTAAACAATGAAAGAACCTTTCTTACTATTTATTTCTATCCCTTTAACTAACAAATATCACAGTAAATGATGTTGTTTTCCGGATTATGACTATGTTGCTAAAAACAACTGTATGTCTTTACATGGAGAGTGGAATAACAGGTGTCTTGAACAGTTTCTTAAAGTTGTTTCATCAAATATCCATAGTCATTATAATCTGTTATTAAATGAACATTTTGCTTTGAAAGGGCATTCCTAAAAAAAGAAGAAAAAAAGCAATGTTATGCTCACATGACTTGCTGGGATGATTCTTACCAAGTTATCATGAACACACACAAAACCACTAACATGTTTTTTATTTCTTGGTTAATTAATTGTGTCAGCTGTCAACCGTGAAACAAAGAAGCTTTTACACAAGCCCTTATCTCAGTCTCAACACGTTCCCCTCTTAATCCCTGAAATACTGGCTCTACGCTTGCTTTATATTCTTCTAGTCAGTACTGTGGAACCATCATCTTTCCAAAACTATAATATAAAATAATAAAACTTGTACAAAATAAACCCTTAGAAAAACAAGTGACGTGTTCCAAAATAGAGTAACCTGTGTCCGTTGCAATTCATTACATAGAAACAAGTCGAATGAGGATGCCAAGGAGTGCTGGAGAGTGTGAGATTAGGCCTGCCCCCTTTGACCTTGCCATCTTATCCTCATCGATCTACCCTGACTAATACAGCCGTTGTTTGAAACGCAAGGGACACCACAAATTCCAGCATTAACAAGGTCCAGCGCTTCCCAAAGCAGCGATCCAGTCACAGGACTCCCACATCCATTGTTTCCCAGTTCCGGCAGGAGCAATTCCAATGTGTGGGAACAAACTGTGCACACATGAGCAGACAGCCTAGAGTGCTAGACAGTCCTGGGTCACTGTGCCACGAGGACCCTCGTAAATTCCTGCGGTACTCTAGTTGGTGGATTACAAAGAAGTCAGCCCACCTGTGTTTGGTCCAGGTGGGATGCAGAAGTGTGTGGAGCAAACATTTAGTAGAAATCAGCTGCTGTTTACATTTTTGGTAGTGTTTATGACTAGCATCCACATGCAAATTATATAAACATTTCCAAATGAGAAATTGAGAATATCTCAATTTCAAAATCTGAACCACAGCTGATCTGATCATATGATTATACGCTGTTGGCGTTGGTTCTATACTATAATGGTATTTTAATGAGCTCATTACAGTTTCCACTGCACTGTACATGCACCTCTCCAAGGAACTATAGATTCCAGCAACAAAAGCCAAAGAGAATTTGAATATAGTTACAGTACATCATATTTAATGTACAAAAAAGCACAGAAAAGGCAAAAGTGCCGGACGAGGCGGACAACATAGAGCAAACATCAAATCTGTCCTATTTTTCACAAAGAATTGCACAAAAAATCTATGTTTTTGGGTTTGGGCCCACAAGAACACGGAGAGTTTAAATAAGGACACGAAATAAGATTTCTTAATATGTGTGGGATGAATAAGAAAAAATGTTTAATGTGTCAAAAACCATGTAAGAATAGCATGTAAGTTGCGGTCAGCTTCTGAAACACTTTTGGGCTAAAAGCTGCGTTTGCGCAAAGTCCCAGTGAGTAAACAAAAGGCTTTTGACTAAGATGCTATCGGTTGTGAATGAACTAAGCAGCCCCAGAAGTTTGGCTGGCAATGGTATTACATATTCCATGTTCAGTCAAAGCAGAACTGAACCCTGTTAATCCTTATTTAACCGGCCTATACTTTGACTTTTTGTTACAGTCAAGACATTCGCTGAGGCAGAATGAGACATCGTTTTTACACATAAAGAATTCCAAAAGGCAGCCAATGCAAATGCCCACTGCCAAGTATATGACTGATGTTGGCTTAAGATCGGTTAGAACACAGAGTCAATCAATGCAATTTAAAGTGATTTTACATGAATGCTTATTCTTCAAGATGCCTTTATATCATAATGATTTTACATTACAACACGGTCATTGGATTTTACAAAAAAACTCTATTCGTATATTTACCATTTCTACTTACATTTTAATGGCATGGTTTATAAATTAACTCTCTAGTCTGCCAGAGAACCAATTCAAAGTGAAATGTGGATTGAACCGTGTTTTCATATTAGGTTTTCAATAGTGTCATGACTAATTTGGGTATTCACTAATGCTTTGAGCCTATTTAAAACGGGCCGCTGAATGCTTCCAACAGTGCATTTTTAGCCTGCTCCTTAAAGTGGTATTTGAGGAAATCCCCAAATTAAAAGCAACCCTTTGACATCTGTGAATGGAACACAGGGACTGAAGTGGGACTAGCATTCCACAGCACTAGAAGAGCACTCGGTGAACTTGAAGACCAGGACCCCCATAGACAAGAACCCTTAAGCGGAATTAAAACCATCCCCAAAGCAACACGTATTACCCTTGCGTTTATAAATCTCCAATCCAAATTGTTTGACAAATTAGATGTTTGGATAATATTATTCCGTTCTGATTGAAATGTATCTGAGAAAAACATAAGTAATAATGTGATAAACTGGTTTACTTCTCTGGTCTAATAGACCGGCTATCTTTTCAGATAGTAGTCTGCTTCTGGCCGAAGATCCAACATGCTAAGAGAAAGGATGGATAGTTCAAATGCATCATTCCTTTACTATTATGAATCCATCTTATGTGGTTTGTTTTATTATCATGCATAATAAAAAATACAAATTCTCAGCTGTTTTAATTTAAACCATGGAAACATCCCACCTATACTTTCCAATAGAAACAGACATCAGTACATCTTCCATTTAACTCAATGCAGTTTTTCAAACTTGCTTTCATAAAAACACATTATGAAGTTTACTGTCAAGTTTATTGTCAAGATGTCTGCTGAAGATCTGCAATGTAAAAACATGTTAGAAAGAGCTGTTTATCATAAACATCTTAAAGACATCTTGTACTGCAGACCTCTCAGAGATGTATTGCAGATGAAAATGCAGACATTAAATGCATCATCTGAAATGAAGTTTACAGTTGATTTTATTATGCAAGGTTTTTCTTTATTTATAAACTCAGATCTTTGACAGAAGTCAGCCAACACTGTAGTTTAGTCTGTCATAAACTCGTTTGGTTTACTGTATGGTGGTGATAACTCTTGATATTTGGCAATGTGTGCAGCAGGGAGCAGAGAGAGAGAGATAGAGAGGCAGGGAAAGGGAGAGGGGGAGGAGAAGCCAAAGAAAGGCTCTGAAATCCCCTCAAACATGCTATTGAGCACTCAGCTCCCTTCTTGCACGGACTGGATGTGAAGAGTCTGGACCAGTCTCTCATCAGCAGCTCATGTTTATCATGTTGGATGTATGCCCTGCTTTAGTCGAAGGAGACAACGTTGTAGAAACCGGCTACTGAAAGGAGGAACTTTGAGACTCTGTGCTGACTTCAGAGGGGTTTTCAACTAAAATGCACTTATTTGGAATTTCTGTCTTCTGTCTGGCATTGCTTTACACCAACCTTGCTTTGGAGTCAAGTCACGATTATTATGATTATGACCAAGATCAAGGAGATATCCTGGTAAGTTCTGGCAAGTTCTGCTATAGAAAGTTATTTTTAGTTTTCATTTCCAGATATAACTGATCAAATGCCATATTTGCTGGCTTTATGCTCCATGGAGTTCATAATATAGACCAAAAAAATTGTTTTTTAAGAAAAAGCTATTCTGCAGAAAGACATGGTGACATTTGTAAATTCCAAAAGGGAGATTAAATAAAAGCAAAATAAATGTGAATGCAGGTTGCTGGCAACACTTTGACAGATCTCTCTCTCTCTCTCTCTCTCTCTCTCTCTCTCTCTCTCTCTCTCTCTCTCTCTCTCTCTCTCTCTCTCTCTCTCTCTCTCTCTCTCTCTCTCTCTCTCTCTCTCTCTCTCTCTCTCTCTCTCTCTCTCTCTCTCTCTCTCTCTCTCTCTCTCTCTCTCTCTCTCTCTCTCTCTCTCTCTCTCTCTCTCTCTCTCTCTCTCTCTCTCTCTCTCTCTCTCTCTCTCTCTCTCTCTCTCTCTCTCTCTCTCTCTCTCTCTCTTCACAAACCTGTGTGATGTCATCCATGCTCTGGGATAGTTGGATCAATTGTGAGCCTGCCTCTTATGATTTTTTTGGTATGAAACTGTAAATACCAAAAAAAAGACTTAAGCTGTTATTTTTATACCACAAAAATCATTCTACACAATGTGAAATCTTTATGTATAATTGGGAAAAATCTAACTTCAATGCTTGTTTTCTTAAAATTAGTTTGGTCACAAATTATCTTTCTTTCCCTTGGAAGATCCAAAGTAAAGTGAGATTTTATTAATTCGCAGATTTTAAAATCTTCGTGTCGTTCTGTGGCCCACACACCCACCATCATTATGTTCTGGAAGCAACAACCACTACACAACCGATCACTTTGACATTCTCCAATTAACAACATGCAAACTATTGTAACACAGCAGTAGTCACATCTGTCAGGTTTTACTAATAAATTGTGTAAATGATACCATATGCACTCCCAACATGCACAGTTACCTGGACATCTTGGCAACATCTTAACTTGTAACCCATTAGTAATGTGTGACTGGTCCAAAATTAGTCTTTGTTTCCCCGCTCTCCCAAACGCCTTTGGGTCTCTTGTTGAAATCCGATGGTAATTAAGGTTCATTTAGCTGGAATTTACATGGAGATGGGGACGTTAAGCTCCAGTGTGATGGAAAAATCTCCTGAATTTGTAATGGTTTATTTTCGATCCGTTCGTATGATACTTGTCTTAATTAAAAATGTGGCTGTACAGAATAGGAACGTGTAGGGTGGGGGGGGGCTATGCCAACAGTATCATTTCTCAATACTTCATTGGGCATCAGTCAGCAATTGGCTTATGTACTGACCTTATTTCTCTCCCTTTCTATCTCATCTGTTTGGAAAAGCTGTGCTTTAAATCACAATTAATTGTGCAATTGTAAATCACAAGGGTTTGGGATTTAGACAGAGTTATTGTCTAGTAAGACGGGTCACCTGGGGAATGTGGGTGCAGGGTCCCATTCAGGGCGACCGCGGTGCCGGTTTGCTCACAAGGCTTCATCACTATAAACCGGGATGTTGACTGTTAAAAATTATTATGTGCTCTGTTGCAAGCCACTTGGGACACACGGCTTGAGTAAGCTTAAATTTCAGCCTGTGGGAGTGTGTCTAGTGATAAATGCCTGAGAAAAACCACCCATGATAAAGTACCTCCAGCTACGGGAAAAGATAGTGCTTTTTATAAACAAAAGGGTTGCCGTTATCTTTTAAACAATACTTGTTTGTTTCTCTCCTCCGGTGATGGCTCAGGGATTCCTCTGGGGTGACTTCTTCAGCATGAGTGTGTGGTTGTGGGTACTTAGTAGTTAGGACGATTAACACAGGTGGAACAGATTAACCATCTCGGCCTCTCTTATCTTCCCCTCTCTACTAGCCAATCCACCTGCCAGATCCTTTCAGTTCTTTAATTTAAGATTTAGCACAACTACCTTTCAACACTTTCACAACTTTGGAGGAGATCTGCTTTCACTCGGGGGAAGGGGTAGTCAGACCTTGAGATGACATAAGCAAAAAGACTTTTTGGGAGGTCAGCAGTTCAGCAAGTTTTTTGAATTGGGAAATTACATCTATTGGTTTTTTAGCTTGTTTTAAGCTGATTTCATAATAGTTGTGAAATGTAATCTCCTGTGCCTTTTAAGGACAAATTAGAAGGTTTAAAGTTATGGAGTGCAATATTCGATTGAATATCTCATGTTTTCAAAACTGACTTTTTTCTATGGAACACGAAATAAATATCTCGAAAAATGTCCTGGTGGTTTTGTGTCCATGCAGTGTGGACCTAGTCTTTGCGGCAACCAAAATTCATTATGATTAACTTTGTGTTTCCTGACAAAGGAAATATATACTGGTTTAAAATGACAGGTGGGTTAATACATTATGAAAGTATCCTCATTCATGGGGTGAACTATTCCTTTTAATGATAATCTGTCTTGAATTTTAAGACAAGTTACATGACAGAATGTTACCCTATAGTTAAAGAGAAAAACATGTAAGTTTCAGCGATGACGTGAATGCTATCTGCTTACTTGAATTACGTTTAACAACATTTTTGTTGGTGGTGGGTTAAAAAGAGATGGGACCGTTCTCTCTGTTATCTTTGTGATCTGTAATCTTATCCTTTGCTGTCTGTTAACTGTCTATAGACATATTTTTACTCAGCAGTGTGTCTGAAGCAGTTGGGAGACTTGGACTCTTTTTTTGTTTTGCACTTTTTAAGTTTTGTGATTTCCTTTGCATAGCTTAATGACTGTAGTGTTTATTTGGATGTACAGTTGCCGACTATTCATAACAGGACAATTTGATTTCTGATTCTGTTACTCTTACAGTATTCAGTGTATGAGCCACTCTGCAACTCTGAGTTTAAAGAGGTGAGTTCAAAGCTGTTCCTGGAGATCTACCTTTTTAAGAAGGTCCTGTAGGTTTCTGCACGAGAACATGACTGCCTGTAATTTCCAAGTGTATTTTCTGGTTTAGGGTTTATTAAGGTTTGATTCATGACCTTTAAAGGCAAGATATAGCATTCCTTTTATAAAGTAGGGCAGCTTTATAATGACAAAATAATCAAATTTATTTTGCCCAAAAGTGAGATCATGATCACACATCATGATTAAAATATTGAGATCATGATTAAAAATTAGTTAGATAAATTACTTTTTCCTACCTAATGTTTCTTTCAATATCTATAATAGACTTGGATAGATGAATGGATGGATGGACGGATTGATGGATGGATGGATATTTAGATTGATAGACACCCAACACGTAAACTTTAGAATTTAATGTAAAAATTGGGGCAGTTCTGTTCGTCACCCAATCCAATATTTGACTTAATATCACTGATACACAATAGGAATATCGGCTGGAAGCATCCCTACTGCTTGGTACTATACCATGGCAGGTACAGCATGGCTCCGTTATGGAGGGCAACTGTCCTACACTTGTACCTTTCAAGTAATCCTTAAGATTTAATTGTTTCAGTTTGATAAGAGTTGCATCTAAACTCTATATCACCATTAGCACTATTCAGCCCTTTAGAACTGAATAGCCCTGAAGTATCTGATTCATTCACATCTCACTTTTACCAAATGTAAAAGTTTGCTATAAATTGATTTGATGTATGTACAAACTGGTGGCCTGGAAATGAACCCTTAATAGTTTGTTTCAAAAGCAATATAATATCCAATATAATATAAAATATGCACTGAGTTATTGCTTGTGGAAATGAACTCAAGATATAAGCACATTAGTTTAGAGATGAGTCATGTATGATTTACTGTGCTACGCTGCTGGTTATCTCATCATATCTTAGCTTTCTTAAGATTTCAAGGAACTGATCACAGAGTGCTCTTTCACCTTGCGTTTGACATTTTCTGCCCAGCCTGCATACTGGCCTCCATACGCCAATGTTTTGAGTATACCAAAAAAAGACTCATATTCCCTTTCCCCACTGTATGCAAAGGTTTTTTAAAATTGGCCTACAGGGAGTTTTACAGGGATTTCTTGTAGAGCAGTATTATGTTTTTGGAGAGCTGGAGAATTGGGTTACAGAACATTAGGCCTAATATCCCTGCGGTCTTATTGAGTAGTGGGCAACGCTCCAGGCTAATAGCTTTATTGCACCACAGAAACCTTAACCAAGGACGCGTCAGAAGTGAGCAGTAATTGCATCCTGACACACGTCGGACTAAACACATGAAACTGAGAAGACCAGGAAAGTAACTTTTCAAAAGAGGAAGAATGAGTCTGGTGGGACCCTGTCCATTCAGTTTGGAGATGCAAACTCTGCTCTTTAAGATCCCATGAAATGAAGTTGGGGCTTTTAGTTGTTATGTTTAAAGGTACAGTATAAGCTGGAAAATTATGCTTCTGTTAAAGTCTTTTCTCTTGAAAGTTACTTTTCCATGTACATTGATGATTCATGTTGCACTTTAGATTTTGTTGTCCTTACTTGATAGAGAATTTCCTTTCCTTGCAATCATGTAGCACATCATGGTTCATTGCTGACAGTCACTTAAAGCTGTTTTCAATAAAAAGATGAGCCCTTTGAGTCTTTGTCCTGCCAAAACATCCCTGTAATAACAGGTAATATATTACCGTGGATCAGCAAACGTAAAAATGATTTTGGGGTGTTTTGATGGAGGCCAGAATTTATCCTGTTTACTTAATGCACAATACTTATGGCACTTTTGATGAATTGATCTGTCCACAAAATTACATGTTATTTCACAAGTCAAATCTTTACTTACAACTCTGTTTAGCTGATAAAATTATCTCCATTCTGTCATATTGTTTATTTTTCATAATAAAATAATTGCTATTTTTTGATTGGGACATTTTATTATTTTATTATGAAAAATAAAAGTAAAAATCTGAACTAGTAACAGAATTTCAGACCCAGTTAAAAAAAATCCTTGAATCACTCAATGCTGTCATTTCAAACCTTCTACAGAACACTTAAAAAGTGTTTTGAAGAAAGAGATTGATTGGAAACCATGGTGGTGTCCGTGGATGAAATAAATGCAAATAAATTCTAACAAAATCATACAGTTTTATAAATGATAAGAGAGTGAAAAATGATGCCACAATTCGAATTTTGAGGTGAAAAATCACTTTTTTTTCAAGCCATCAGGTGTATAAACTTGTTATCTTCAGTACAAGGCATCTTGCACACATCTGGTCGATTAATTCGATTAGAAACGACAAAGGAATAATGTGTTGATAGTACACGGAAGGTGAAAACAATTCAGTACATCCAATATAACTCTGTATTGTCTATTTATAATGGTGTACATAGCAAAAATCTGGACCACAGATGCGTTAAGAAGTCATTGTTTTTAAATCAACTGATTCAGGCACTGACGCTGACATGCACTATTGTATCCAATGCTGCTAGTTCTTTCTAATGGGTCTAGCAGACACTGGGCTGGAAAACCAATATCTACAAGATCTGGTCTCAAGAGCTTGTGTGTGTGCCGAGCGTGTGTACTGCGGCCAATGCTTGGTTTAGAAACAGTACAAGCGACCGTAAATTGGGATCGTGTCTCTCTCTGGGAACATCTCAATTGTTTGTCTAAAATGTGAAAAGGCCTCAGTCTAAGACCTTTTACCGTTTACACTCGTGGGCCACACTTACTCTCTAAAGGATCAGTTCTCTCTGGGTCAAAGACTTCAAACTCACAGACAGGTCTAGAGTTTCTGAGTGAACATTAAAGACATTTGAGGGTTAATGATATCTCAGATCCTTTTCCTCTTGAAAGTCTGCTCTGAAAGCCCCAGACATGCCCTCAGCAGCTGACTTCAAGTATATCATTCAAGTCCAGTGAGCACAGCAGCTTACACAAACCTGCTCTCTGGAGTCCAATACTGAGGATGAAAGGTATGTCTAGAACACATGCAACATGTGTTCCTGTGCAGATGCCATTCCACTGTGTTGAAAGTGTACCTCAGGTGTCACAGTTTGTTTAAAAACACAACAGAATGAGTTGATGAGATCTTGGTAAGCACTGGATTTTTTTGCATTGTGAAGTCTGCTGTCTGGTCCTCTCTTCAGAATTTTAGATGAATATCAACTGATTGTTATATACACCACAGCTGATGCCTCGAGATGCAGTTTGTGCCATATACAATATTGATTTTTTTTGCTATAACACAGTGCTTCATTCATGTTAGGAAAGCAGGATGATGTGGCTTTTTCTGTTTAAATCATGTAAAGTTTCAAGATTGAATATCGATTACATGTCTTAAGGGTCAGCTGTGGCAAGAAGAAGATAAATGTTAATCTTAGAGTTTATTTTCATCTCTATTGGATCTTTCGGATTTCAATGTTGCATATTGATTTTTGGGGTCTGGGATATTTAGCTCAAGTGAATGTTCATCCATAATTTCACCTTGTCATTTGAAACCTGTATGACTTTCTTCTGCGTAACACAAAAGAAGGTATTTTGAAGAATGTTTGGAACTGGCACACATTTGCATTCATTGGTTTGTTCATACAATAGACGTGAATGGGTGACACTGCTGTTCGGTTAGCAACTTTCTTCAAATTATCTTTGCGGCTCTTCAGGTCATCATCAGGGATAAAATGATAAGAGGGAGAGTAAATAATTTTCCTCTTTTTATTTTTGGCTGAAGTATTCCTCTAAGATTATTGTCTGATCCGTGATGCAATGCTTTTCAGGATGTTTGATGTTTCATGGGAAGTTTAATATCCACCCAACTTTTATTATGAGGGATGCAGCAACATCAGCATCTCTTCCAACCAATCATCGAACAACAGTTATGTTGTAATGCGATTGGAAATAATCATGTGAATTCACCACTGTATAGTTACAGGCTGCACAAACTTTCTTATTGGTTTCAAACAGTCGACTCACATTTGAATCAGAGTATACTGTCAGCAATGACTCATTGTCTTTTAGGGATCATTGGACAAAAGCGGGATCTTGTTTGTTGACATGGTGTCTTGTCTTCAGTATTGAATCCAGCTGTTAATCATTCAGCTACACACACTTTGAAGATGTGCTCATCTCTGCCCATTAATGTTGCAGGCATCTAGGATCAGTTCATCATATCCTCATTTCCCATGAATCACTGTCCTCCTGGGCCAAATGCTCTTGCATAAGGCTTGTCTCACTGCAACCTAAATAAATGTGACTGTTTATTGTCTTTTATTTCAAAAGTCCCAACGATTCAGACCTGCTTTTATTTAGAATAATGCACATTTAAGATTGCAAAATACATTTAAAAAAAAAGTTATTGCCAGTCTTATATCATGTCCATTTTAAGATACTTAAAACATGTCTTCCTTCATACTGTGATCAAGTATAAACAACTTCTAACAATGAACAGCATTTCTGTGTCAACTTCCCGCAGACTTCATGGTTCCCATTTAATTTTTCTCTTTTTTTGTTGTTGTTGTTGTTGTTTTTACCAGGGAAAAACAAATATAGTGCATTGTATTAGTGTTTTACAATTACCAAACCTGAAGTTTGGGACTCAGTATATCTGAATGTGTCTGTGTGTCATTCATACTCACTTTATATTCATACATACTTTTCTCAGTCTCCATTGTTTCTGGTCGGAAACAGACCAGTTTGTTATCTCAGGAATCACTGTAAACAATGACATGTAGGAGGCCACATACAATAGTCTTGTTCAGACTCTTTTTGTTGTATTTAAGTTTCCTGAATAAACAGAGGGGAGTCAATGTGGGTAGAAACGGTCATTTCCTACAAGTATTGTATTTTTCCTCTTGCCATTTGTAGGACGCTTTCTTGGTATGCAGTAAAACTTAGCTTTAGAAGTGCAATCTTTTACTTATAGTTGTGTTTTCAGAGTTGTTTCTTTGATAATACTTTATGCAATAATAAACATTTTATTTTTTTTACAAATAGTTTAACAAATATAAAAATTCACTAATCTAAATAAAACTATTTAGTATTAAAGTGTGACTAGTAAAATAACAAATTATTTCTGTCATGAAAATCCTTGAATATCTCTTGAACATCATGAAATAATCATTGACTTAATTTCTTTGTTTGGTTGTACGCATATTTGGATATATTTGGATGAATGTTTCTTGCCAAACAGTTCTTCAATACCTCATTTTGTTTTAAATAAAACAAAAATAATTGTCAGAGGTCCAAGAACTGTTTGGTTATAAGAATTATTTCAGATATCTTTCTCTGTGTTCATTAGAAATAATACGTTTATACAGATCAAAACTCAAAAGTGAGTTAATGATACGGTTGTTACGAATGATGATACCAAGTACCGATTTTTTGTCATAGTGATTGGACAAAACTGATTCTTAAGCTTTAAGTTTAAAGATCTGATATGTAAGCTTATTAATCACCTTTAATCTTTTTTCAAATAAAGTAATGCTATAGATGTTGTCTTCGTAATACTTCTTTTTTTTTTTACAGTAATTATGTAATATATGTAATGCAGTTATTGCTGTAACAGAATACTTTACAAGTACCAAAAATGTTATCTTATTTATTCTCAAGGGTTACATTTATTGGGATTGGTTCGTAAGATAGGCCAAATTTAGTGAGTAACGATCGGGTCAAAAACAGTGATTATTGGCCGATACTGATTTCAGGCTCATCGATTGAAGTAAATAAATGCAAAATTTTATTTTCGGGTGAACTTTTCCTTTAAATTTAATTTTAAGAGGCGCAAAACGATGAGTCATTTCATCTGGGGTTAAAGGTTGTGTTCAAATAATGTGTTTTGATCACATTAATTGTGTTATTATAAATACATATACGTACAAACATGCATATATTTATTGAAAAAATAAAAATATATGTATTGTTAATTACATGTAAAAATATATCATTGTCATACACTTAAACAGACTATCTTATGAAAACACAAAAATTGCTTTGGATTATTTGTCAGTTATTTCTGACAGCACTAGTTATTTCGCTATTATGGTCTTAATTGTCAAAAACAGTCATAAAAATTTTCCAATCTTGTTACACTTGAGGAAGGATGCAAAATACTTTTTGATATATGGCCTGGGCCTAGTGTGCAACTCTAAATGTAACATAAATTTGAGTTTTGCAATTTGATCCTTTAAGGTTCTATGATGCTGCGCAGGCTCCAGTACTTATTGCACATATTTCACTACATTATTCTCTTTCATAAATTAAAATGTCCTGTATCGTAAAAATGGTTTTTAGATTTATCACCTTCAGAAACTGCCATACTGTAATATTGTTTGTTCAAGGGATCTTCTTTTGAAGTGTGAGAAGAAGGGAGGTCTAGAAAAGCAGAGCTTATAGTTGACCACCAAAAATTCCTGTCATAGGTAAAGAATGGGTTATACAGTCAAATACAACAGGGTGTGTTTTTAAAAGAGAAAGCTTATTTCAAAGATTTTAACATAATAAATTCACTACTGTATACGTAGGGACTTGCCCAAGGAGATCTCTGCAATGGATAGTCAAAGATTCATACAGCAGTCAAATATGATACAACAGACCATGCCAATACCAGCAAAGGAGTTCAAGTTGTATTTCTAACACTTTCAAAAGTGCGGGAAGCGGGTGTGCTTTCTATTATCGACGGTGGTGATCGGGTATGTGGGTAAACTGGGCATGTTTCCTGGAATGTCCCAGACAGCAGTATCATTTTCCATCAGGGACTTTAAGCTGTTTCCAGACGCTGTTGGTGTTTTCACACTTGCAAACTCCCATTCCTCTGAGGATTGAGAGGAGGTCAAGACCTAGGGGGTGTTTGATTTGCATGCACTGGGCTATCTGTTGCTGCAGACTGACGCAGTTGAGTCTCCATAGACATTGCATTGGATCACTGGGTAAGCTGTACTGTCAGTTGGCTGGGTCGACTATTTCTTGCATGGAGGCTTCATTTGAATATTTCAGTTTCATGGGAACAGAAATCATTCTTCTACATTACAGAGTCTATCGACTGGTTTCTTCTTTTTTTAACAAGTGTAAGACTAAATGTTAATTTGTATGGTTAGTATTTAATTCAATAAGCATCACAGTGTAAGCAAATACATTAAGTAGGAAGACATCTGCTTTAGGTTTGTTAAACTGGGAGCAAAATCTTGAGGCATTTAACATTATTTAAATTAGCTTAAATAAGTTTACCAAAGCCAATAAAAAGAAAAATTAACAACAAGGAAGATGGAGAACAAAGGTTGAAACAAAAACTAGACAGGGCTTGATCACCTGGCACTGGTAGAGCCCTACTTGATAGTTTAAGTACACGATAAGATGTGTTAAATGTGTTAAGGACACACCAACATTTGATATTTCACCTAGATGGTATAAACATATTTCAATTTGACAGGCTTGATTCTGTGAAAATGGATCTTTCGTTCTAGCACATTGTTCAAACTCTCTGCAATATGAAATGGCCTGGTTTGTGTTAGCAAATTTGAAGTTTTTCTGTGCTCTGATCTTCTTCTGCTGTGCTGCTCCATCTCTGTCTCCCCATGGGTTCTCTGCGTCTAACATGGATAGATAATTTCTCGTGCAAGCAGCTTTATTTCGCATCTAAGTAATGATCTCTATAATGCGGATCAAGGACAGTCGTGATGAAGTCCTGGCTTAACCTAATCCCAGTTGAACAAGAAACTACAGCAAAACCTGTCTTACTTAATATTAGCTGTTTAATATTTTGAGAATTGATAGTTCCTGACAACAAAGTCTTGGTGTTCCAAAAATAAATGTCACAGAATGGTTGCTCTTTCCCAGTTTTAAAGTACAATGAGAGTGACAGAACTGTGAAAATCTGACAGAATATGTTATTTTTTGTTATCGGCAGAAGAAATAACTGTTTTTTTTTAAGTTGCCGTTGATCTAAGATGATAACATTGTAGATGGATGTGACCTTTCTCTAAATATCTTTTAGTTGATTTCTACACTCATTCTTCACATGTTTTCGCAAGTGAACCTGGGTGTTCTGAAATTCCTACTTAGAAAAAGAACTTTTCTCAGTAAACTCTTATTCTGTCATATCAGGAACATACAGAGCCAGACCTGGTGGAGCAGTTGCGTTCGGCGGGCAGTGTGGATGAACTCATGAGGATAGTTTACCCCAGTTACTGGAGCATGCTGAAGTGTCGTTCCAAGACAGGAGCTCGCTTCCCTCCCAGAGAGCATGGCTCCACAGAAACAAGGTCGGATGAGGCCTCCTTTGCGGCTGCTTACTTCAACTTTGATATACTTAAAAGTGAGTGATTATTAATTTGGGACTGCCACAGTTTGTGCTGGCAGCATTTACAGCCATTACAGCCAAGATTTTCATAGTTGTCAAGTTTTTTCAACAATCCTGGCACAAAATTTTCATTGTCCACCAAGAATGTGTCTGTCTGTGATAACTGCAGTGCATAACAATTGGTGCATTTGCCTGCTCCTCTTTTTAATGCATCTTTTTCCTGCTCTTCCATTGCGCTTCCTACAGGTATTGAAACAGAGTGGAGAAAGACCCTGTGCATGCCACGCCAAGTTTGTTTAGATGTGGGCAAAGAGTTTGGGGCAGCTACAAACACCTTCTATAAACCACCCTGCGTGTCTGTCTACAGATGTGGTGGCTGCTGTAACAGTGAAGAACTTCAGTGCATGAACATCAGCACTTCATACATCAGCAAGACGGTGAGTGACATTTATCCGTCTATATTTTTTCTATAAGCAAGTGCTGTAGTTGAGGTTAACTAAGTGTAAAGTGTAGGTTCAAACCCACAGTCAAGCCTCTAAGAGTAAGAGCTTTGCATTGTGTTGGCCGTTGTTTTATAGCGTGCTTGCCAGAGCTTAGATAATCCGTTAAGCTTTGATTCAAGCTTCAGTCAAGAGGCAGAAATTGTAAAGTCACGATGTGAATTATTTGCAAGAAGGCTTTCTTTAATTGCCCACTTATTTTGGGTGGGCTGACCTCAGCAGGCTACGGATGCTCCTCCTGTGATTTAAGCCATGACCCCCTTCCACCCGAGCAGGTCAAGGTCCTGCTACTGCGCTTCAGACATTACACTCCCATTCCGGGCAACAAGCCTAAGCAAGAGATGCAATATGAAGATATTGCGAAATATATTAGGAAGATTCGGATTATGAAATGACTGCACTAGTATTCATTCAAGACTGGGTCAAAAGTAAAATGAACATGGTGTAAATTAACTTAATAGCATTAGTATTATACAATTTTTTTTTTATATTTCTTTCCATCTGTCCATCCAATATATAATGTATTACTTGAAATAAAAGATTTTCTAGGCTTCACTTTTAGAAAGAGAGAACATTCAACATTCCTACAATAATTAAACGCATCTCAAGTTTCCTGCAAATACATAAAACTCACTTTTGGCCAGTACTACAGTATAATACTCCAGATTACACTCCAGTAAAGTGCTTTTATTATCGAGACTGGGGGTCTTGTAAATTTAAAAACCGAGCAGGTGAAGCAAGAAAGAGAAACGTGCAAAAACACGAAACTCATATAACTGTTTAAATTTGTGAATTACACATGTATTCTTTTTTTCAATGTCTCTGTGCTGTTTTCTTTGGTATAAAATATTAAAAAAGCTTACGACCATTAGTGTACAGAAATTTATTTATGAAAATAATACACTGTGTGTAGGCTATGATAACTTAAGAATTGTTTTTGTGAAATTTAAACTAAGGAAATGAAATGTTATGTTAAATCTTTCTATTACATTTCCTAAGTTAAATTAAACTGCGATGTTAAAAGCATTTTGTATACGGTATGACCAAGAGCGCTCCAGACCAAACTTCCAAAGAATATGACTTATAGAAGGTAAACGTAGCTGTATCGGAGAGCGTCAATCAAGGATACTGTAAAAGTGTACAACCGTGTGTGTACGACTGTGTGTGCGCATGTTTTTGGTGTGTGTTCAGGGTTTCGTGCACATGCATTCTTTTGAAAGAGACATTACTGGAAGAGGAGAAGGAAGAGGCTTTGATGAGTAGGCAAGAAAACAGAGGGGTTCATTACATATATTTTTCTAAGAATTCTCGAGTTATAAACAATCTTAAATGAAAGGAGGGCATTTCACAATAACTTACTACAAGTGTATATTATGGAAAATGTCCATATTTAATACACTACGTGCTGTAAACAATTCTTGCTGTTTAAAATCCCATTCCTTTAATTCCTTAGAATAGAATAGAATAGAATAGAATAGAATAGAATAGAATAGAATAGAATAGAAAACATACTTACCTAATTACAAATGTAAATAATTAAAAATGTAACATGAACTCCATAGAATTTATTTTTATCTGAAGTTTTGATTTTTGATCTATGTCACATTTGCCAATCTCGCAACTGTTCCTGCTCGGTTTCCTCATTCTGCCTCAGTTATTCTGTTTGAGTCTTTACAATCACAGATTTCTCAGAAAGTGTCTGTGCAATCTTGCTTGCACAATACTTTTACTGTAAATATAAGCAAGCTTTATTTTAATACAAATGACTGGCAGCTCTGAAATTCTTAAAGTTCCATAAACATTTATTGCCATTTCACAGCATACATTATTTTGTATTTTATTGAAAATGTTTTCTTTTGTCTCACAGCTGTTTGAAATCACAGTTCCTCTCAAACAAGGGACCAAGCCAGTCACCATAAGCTTTGCCAACCACACCTCCTGCAGCTGTCTGTCAAAACTGGATGTGTACAGACAACGACATTCAATCATACGAAGAGCGTTACCAGAGTAAGTGTTCACGCTGTCGATCTGAGCCATACAAACATACCTATACAGACCATTTTACTGGCAACAACTTATAAAACTTTTCTTTTGTGGATAAACTTAACTTACGTTGAACATTTGGAAAAATAACGTTCCTGTTGCTTATTGTTAAATTATTACACGACTACAAGTATTACATTTGCTACAAAGTTAAAAGGTGTCAAGTAAGTATTGTTTTAGGTTTTCAGTAAAACAACCAGTATTGGTTGAACTTAAATTTAACTCTATCCATTCAACACATTTTATTTATTTTGATTAATATAAAAAATATAAATGTGAATAGATTATGTAATTATATAATTTAACTTGTTATATTATTAGCCTTCAAGCCAGACTTGCCCATCCAATTAAATTATTTATTTGAAATAGAATGTAATGGCAAAACAATCAAAATACAGTACTGACATTTGCACTGTGTGCAGAATCTCATAAGCGGATATGCGGCTTCACTGATGTGTGTACTTTGGATGTTATTGTATCCATTGACGTACGGTAACTCATCAGATTGCTTTCCATATTGGTGGTGCAGTGTGCCTGCCCATTGTTAGAGCACGCCGAGATCTTCCTGTCCGCCTGTTGTGCGAAATTCATCAGGGAAGAAAATCCCAGTAGATAATTTTAATGAACTTACCATGCAGTGTGTTGGCTTGATAATGTAATCGGCACTAACAAGTAAGAAAGCATATGTGAGTTCTGTGGCCTGCTGACAAAATGTGTGATGAAGGGGGCGCAATCCATATTTATGCGGTTTCTTGACTGATAAATGCTGGAAATACAATCCAGATATGGATGACTATTTGACCATCGGTTGGGTTAAAAATCAGTCAAACAAAGGAAAATGTGTGATGGAAGTCAAACCGTGGCGGCACCCGTTGACTTCTATTGTATGGATACAATACCAACCAAGTGATAAGGTGCTGGTTTCCAACATTTTTCAATATATCTTAAATACAATGGGGAAATAATGCATAGAAGTCTACTGTCTAATGTAGTTTATTTGCTATTATAATAATTATAAATATACAACTCTAATGCCCATGTACATTTCAAAGGCCAGTAGTTCTGCTATTGTGAGAGTGTTTATCGCTAGCTTTATCGAAAGCAAACCCATAATGGACTCTGTATCACTATTTGAATCAAAACACCTTATTTGAAACATGGAGCAATAAGGTGGAAATGCTGCAGTTGTTTAAAGTAATCTCTTCCCCAACATCCCTAATTTTGGTTACAACATAACTGAGATTTCTAAACCATATTCAGTGTACTGTAGTTTAGGTAAACAGAATTGGATACATTTTCATTTTGATATGTAAGACGATTCCATCCATTAACAACATAACACTTCAGTCTTTCATACCATAAGATATTTTATACATGAGGCACACCCCTGTTTTCATCTCAATGTTGCTTCCTTGGAACTTATTTTTAATCTTTCGGAGAATAAAAGAATTGGCCGTTTGCCTCTTCGCGAGAAACGTCACTATGCAATGACTCACTTGCAATGAAAGTTGAGAGAACAAGTGAAAAGGACTTTTGTTAATAATGTACGCTTTGTGTGTGAAAACCCTCTCCTCTGTTTGAGAACGTGTTGCAGTGGATGCCAGTGCATTACAGCATTGCTCAGAGATCAGTTTGCAAACAGCCGAAGTGACACTGAAATTACTAACTTGTGATGCACAACTCACGCCAAAGTGATGCTCTGTGTCACGCTTCTGAAATTGGCCTTTACGCGTACAATACTGACGTTGCTTCTGCCTTCAGCACAGATGATGCTTGGCGATGAGTTACTCAACGTCGAATGGAATGCATTTGCAGTTACGCCAACGATGAAATATTTGAAGTTTTTTTTTTGATGCTGGCAGGTCGACAAACAGATTTAATAATGGTGTTTACAAACCGTTAGAAAATGTCAACCGACATCGAACAGCTACCATAAATCAAGCCGTTAATTATTTGTCTCACATCTTAAAACATCCAAGGTGGGACGAAAAAAAGAACTGTTTATTGTTATGTGTTTCAGCGCTGTTTTTTAAAGTCATCCACTGTCAGAGTGATTTGCAGTGAAAAGGAAAGAGGCGTTATCCCCCACAAGGTCCCGCGCAGCCAGGCCTTGCTTAAGAAAAAGCAGATGTGTTCCTAGGGCGACCTGCACTGAGGAAGTGTGTTATATGTTGTTTTGGTTTCCTGGACACACCGAGGCTTCATCTCTTCATTCCTCTCGTGCTTTCACGCGAGCGGGGACAGCGTAATGTCTGCGTATCTGAGATGCCGCCTTGTAGAGGCACGGCTTTCAGGTGGCGTGGCATGACTTCTGCCGTGGTTATCTGCTGATGTTCTTTACCGCGTTGCACGCTCTTGTAATTATTTGCAGCTGTCTGTAAAGCTGTAAAGGTCAACAGCGGTGCGGTCCGTCACTCCGGATTCCTTCTTTAATGTCTAGTTTTTAATTTCTTCTTACTCCAAGGCCACATTAATTCAAGATCACTCCAGGTTGGCCTCAAATGCTTTCTGCTTGATTCTAATCTTCTATTTGGAAAAATCCTGCCTTAACCTGCCGCCATCTGATAAAAGGGCAGTCGGGGGCTTTGACACAGGGTGGTCCGCTCCAAGGTGCAGGCGCATCCAGCCAATCAATCAAAGCATGATGCAAATCACACAATGGCGTTTGCGTAAAGAAGGTGTGCGTGTTTACCTCCAGATATGTGGTCTAGAGAGAGGAACATAGCATATTACAGCGGTCAGTGTTATCAGAGCCTGTTTACTGCGATGACAGAGGCCTGGTTGTGATTATCGGCAGTTGGCCAGAGTTTTGTTGCCTTCTTGCTTTTCTCACTTCGTGTTGTTTGAGAGGTTGATGACTCACCATGTAGGAAAAAGAGACTTGCCATGAAGATAAACATTCAGACATTAGCGAGGCTGTGAAAATGGCAAAGACTGTTAACTAATGACATTTGACCCCCAAGGTGGTCTTTCTGGCAACATTTGCCAGTGGGTGTCTTCTCTTTTATTCATTGAGATTTTGTTGTTAAGTTAATTGTTGCTAAAGTTGTTGTGTACTTGCTGTCCTGCACTTAGTAATTCAAAATTAGTAATAAACAATGTTAACATTAAATAAATGTCAGTAAGACAAAAGACTGAACATGCATGCAAATATTAGAGCAAACTTGAGCACTCATGTTACATTTCCACAAGATAACTTCAATAAAGTGAAATGTATCTTAAGCTAATTAAAGTCAACAGACAGACTTTTTAACCCTATCCAGGTATCCAGCTTGAATGAAAACAACATTGCTAGTCATGAATTGATTATTTCTTGCATGTGAGTTTTAGAAATATACATTGGCATGTTAATTCTTTATTAGGAAAGTAATTAACACTTTGGATGGGTTATTTTAATTTTAACCTGAATGATTTACTTTCTTCTTCAGAATAAATTTGGCGGGACCAAATCCCTTGTATTGGACACAAAACAAATTCGCGTAAAAGGGTTCCCATTGCCAACGTTCTTTAAAATATCCCCTTTTGAGTTCTGGGCTAGAAAGTCATACATGTTTTTAATGACAAGAGAGTTAGCAAATGTTGATAAAACTTTTTAATTTTATGAGTTATAATGTAGAAATTTGTCCAGTGACAACTGCAAGATATTTTGACATTTAAAGCGTAGGCTAACTGTCTGTGGTAGTGCTGTTTATCCGACCATAAGGAAAGGGATATTTTAACCTGTTGAGACTTTTAAATGTAAATCAACGAGAGCTGAAGACCTTTTCAGAAAGCCTCCAGCAAGGAACAAAACAGCTCTCTATAACAAAGAACATATGGCCATCTTGACCAAGCGGTTGAATTACTGTAGAGGTGAAGACTCAAATTTGTTTCAACGTGGCCTATAAATATGCTCGCAATATTGTCATATAAGAAACGTGCTTGGTGAATAATTCTAGCCTATATGTTATCTTTAAGACACCTTGCTCGAGTAAATGGCATCATCTGTTTTGCGTTACACAAGGTGCAAGTGCACATGTTTGTCGTCCGAAAGGTTGTCTTTCACATCTTGTGGACCATATCATAAGTCCACCTTCAACTTTACAAGAATGTCTTGTCTTGAGCAAATTATAATTGAAAACACATTGAATACCTTGTACGTGTAGCATATCAATGAACCCTTTCGGGGCGACGTCGCCAATTTGCTTCGTTTCACGGTGTTGGCTTTCAATAACCCGCTTTGCTTTTTGTAAGTAAACAACCCACAACACTGATTATGCCAACATGTGTTTGCATAGATTGGATGTTTAAGGTTTAATTGCAAAAATACAGAAATTTAGCAAGTTTTGACAAGATTGGTGCTCCGTTGTTAAAATAACCAGCAGACGTTGTTCACAAGCTTCAAGATCAAGATCATTCCTCAAGTTTCCAACATAATGACAAACACTTCTACATGGGTAATATATCATCTCTGCTGTCTAGATGGAAAAGTGGGGATTTCATGGACAGCCAGACTTAAAGGTTGATCTATGTGTGAGAATGGTCCTACCCTGGACCTGATCCAGCCCGGGGTCATGCTAACTGGCCCTGACCTCTCACTTTTTAACCAGTTGAGGTTAATGACAATGGATCTGTAACTCGAGCTGTAACATCCGAGTTGGTTCTCAGTGGGATGCATAGGCTGATCATACGTATACACCAGCGCACACACTTGCACATATCTTTAAGTGCAAAGGTTGGGGGCATAGCGTGAAGTCTCGTGTCTCTCTGATCCAAGAGGGAAACCCACATCTGAGGCTGGTTTTGTGCTGGATAACTACAAATCTGCCTGGGGACCTGACACCGTGCCCAAGCCGTTTAAACTCGCAAAAATGAAAAGAAAGGAGCAAAGTGGGAAAGGGAATGGAAAGGTGACAGAGCAATTGAAATACTGAACTTTAAATAGATTTCTAGACGTGTTTTTTGGCAATATTTGAGGCAATTTCCCTTCAATTACTGTGGCTGTATATAAGCAAGTACATGTAAAACACGGCTTGTGTTTTCGTCGAAAAAGTTTTGTCCGATACAACCGTGGCTGCAGTCTGATGACATTTTTTCAAGAATATAATACTAACTGTGGACGTCATGGCTTGTAATTTCTCAAGATAGAGGTCTGAATTCTTCTAATCAAATATAAAATCACTTGTGGGATATGGATCTTTTTATGTGTGAGTCACAAAACAAGAACTATTTTCAATCGTAGTGCTGAATGTTACACTAGTAATCTGATTCTATTTCCAGATGTTAGCTATAAGTTTAAAATAAATGAGGTCCTCCATATGAAAAATAACAAACTTTGTCAGGATAGAACACTTTGCAAGATGTAAGATCTAGTGCAGAAGCACTTCCAGTTTCATTTTAAAAAATATATTTAAGATACAAATTTTAACGTTTTGATAAGGATATAAATGTCCTGTCGGATAAATTTTGTTGGTGTATTGCAATAAACACAAACATGTAGTCGGGCCAGGGTTGTTTACGTCTTTTGAAGATATCTTTTTTGTCTGCTTTTTTGTGTGCTATAAAGTACATAATCCAACTATTATGGTATTTTAGATTACAATATGCTAGTATTGTCACAGATGATTAAAGTTGTATTAAACTGTACCTTAAACAGATGTTTGTAATACTTCTTCCAAATGTAGCTCTAGATGTTTGCTAAAAATTGTGGGCTTTTTTGTGAAGATCTGACTGTTGTGTACTGAAAATGCACACTGTGTAAAGAATTGATTTTAAACTTATTGTTTCGTAGTTTTCCTGGAATTCCAAGCAGTTTTTTTTAATGATACAATGGATAGCTTTTAGTGGTTGGAATTTGTTAGGGGTCAGACTTTTCAGTTTTATTAGGCTATAGGAACTATGGCAGTTTTACTGCAGATCAGGGTTTTTTCTGAATTATTGCTGGGAGCTGGTGTTATGTGTGAGTCAATATCAAATCAAAAGTAACTTGCTCTTTCTCTTAAAAGACATTCTTTTTCTGTTGATATACCCTCATGTCATGCATACTAGTGAAAATTATACAACCAGTTCTAGTCCTCAAATCTGTTTTGATAAAAGGTATTTCAGGATTTCTTATACAGGACATGACCGGCACTAGGATGCTTACTGTCTTGTTTTACTGTAACACTTGACCTCAATGATTTAACAAAGCTATCCGTTTTCTCATTTCATATGTCACTGCAGATGAACATAATCCATCTCAGTCGCTTGTTAATTCTGTAACTTTCTTTCATTAATAGATCTAACATCTAACAACACAAAGAAAGATATTTTGAAGAATGTAAGCAACTGAGGATTTTGGGGCACTATTAACTACCATAGTAGAAAACTACTATTTTAGCATTTTGTCAACAATGGTAGACATTGGTGCCCCACAAATCTCAGTTGCCCACATTTAAAAAAAAAATCTGTGGATAAAACGGTGTACATCAAACATATTCATGCTTTATAATATGTAACCTAAAGCCAAGTGGCAAATTTAACAAACTTACATCAAGGTCTCACTTCGTTCTGGTTTGTATCAAATAATTTTAACAGGCAAACCTCCAGGCTCGACCCCACACTGATATTCAATGGCTCTGCAGATGTCGCTGTTATTAAAAATAAATCTCACTAGGCCTTAATTTTTTGTAGTTTATAGATGTATTACAGCTGTGAATGTATGTAAATGCATAGCAGATGTTTAGAAGCATATGCACACTGCTACACTCAATGCAAAATGATAAAGTAGCTTTGAAATTCAAAGAGTCTTAAGAAATGACCTTCTCAGACGATTTAAAAGAACATGTCGCATTTTGATGAGTTACTTCATATCATTTTTCTGGCCTGCAGGCCCTATCAAATCCCAGACGGCTACAGTCCACACTTAGAGGAAAAGCAAAACAACACTTCACACCAGTGTTGATCCATTCTGTGGGCAGCGCTCACTTTCCATCCAAATTTGGAGTTTTATCCCATTTCAAAATAGTGAAGCCAGAGTAAAGTTTATCTTGGTGAAAGATTGTGATTTCCCAGCCCGGTAGCTCCAGCCTGGACCTGAAGTCTGAGGCCATGAGAAGATGAATAGATGCTTGAGTTGACAGTGAGATGATCTATGAGTTTAGACTCGACCCACCTTGTAGTCGATAATTGATGAGAGAAACTAGGTATTTTAGTTTAAAGGTTTTACTGTTTACTGATTACTATACGTATGTTAGAGTACTTTTCTTCTTCTTTTTTCACTGCACAGAGATTGTTTTTTATTTAATAAAAATTATTATACAATCAAATTATACCAATTGTTTACCCAATTATTCTACAGTAACATATTATCATAAATTAATAATCTAATTGTTTAAATAATACTAATTTGAAATGGTCCTATTGACACTTCTGGATTCGGGACGCAGGACAACGCAACACAACAACGGTCCCATCGATATACTCACAGGCTAAAGACTGTCATACAGCGCACAAGCGTTAACTTCTATTTCATGCTTAATTGAAGAAAAATCACAGCTCAGTCTTTAAATAGTTAAATAAAGTCTTAAATGGATGCAAACAAATTGGAAAATAGGAAGCACATCTGACCTGCTTAAAGCGACAGCTCTTAATGGGACCAACTTCCTTAACCTAAATGTTTATTAAAGAACAAAATAAAAGAAGAAATCAATTTGTTTTGTAGCATTTATAAGAATTCTGCTGTATTTAGTGGGAAAGACTGTGAAGTGTTTGAGAGCTTAAATGATGTTATTTTTTGTATATTTAGACAATATATGTATATTTTGAAGGGGACAGTTATTTCGATTAGTGGAAATAATAAAGACATCAGTTGGAGTGTTCATATTATAATGTTGGCTTTAGAAATAAAATGTGAAATTATAAGAATGTATAAGTATATCTAAACAAATTGCTTATTAGACCAGACTGATAGACAAACACAGACAACATAACCACGTAGTACAGGTTAACAGACACCATCACCCTCTACCTGCTCGGTGTTAAATCCCTCCTGTTGAAAGACATTACAGATGCTACAATTGATCGATCGCCAATTGTTATTTCATTGATTCATAGAGAAGTTTGATCGGCACTCTCTTAAGTGGCCGATCAAGAAAAGCCGATCAGATGATGCAATATTTCCAAGCAGTGTTGCCAGATTTTGCGAATTCCCGTGACATAGATTAAGCAACTGTTCACACTTCTCCATTAAATTCAGCTGTCATTGTAATAGTTAGAAATCTAAACGCACATCACTTTTACATGTAGATGTTAGTCACTGCGTTCAAAAGTATTCCAAATGTTAAATTTATCAGTCATAATGCAACAATTTGTATTAATAGCAATGCAGTTAATACTGCTCAACCTAAAATCATACTAAGACTGAGACGTTTGTAGAGTCATAAAACATCATCATCATAAATATACTTTATTGTCACCAAAATACCTAAAGAGTTTGAAGAACAGCACTTAAATATATGTTTAAGAACTAAGTGTGTGAACAGTGCTTCGACACTATTTGGAGCTTCCGTGCCAGTGTGCCATCTATATTTATACCGGCATGTTGCTTGCCAATAAATATTCAGTTGTCAATAGAGTCTTTCTCCTTTTTTAAATGTAATAGATGATAAACATTGTGGTTAAATATAGTTTAATAAATAATGCTACTGAAATAACTTCTAGTAGCCATTGTATCGGATCGGTCGATACAACTTTCAGTGATCCGTGACGGGCCAAAAAAAACAGCATTTGGCTTCCCTTTTAAGGCAGCCTCTGTGAGGTGTGTTTAGTTAAGAGATCAGGTGAATGATCTGAATAAGCATATGAAGTCATTTAGGTCTCAAGTCCCGTTTGCTCTGAGGGTAGACCCTTCTAAAGATCAAAAGAAATTATGTATCTATTTTGAGTTATAAGACTAAAGTCAACATCAAGACTATTCATGTGCTTGTTGGAAGTAGTTTTAGGGTTAGCTTTTAATCTCGCTCTACCTTCTGTCTCATTCCTAATGACTTATTTCCTCCACAGATGTCATGTGGCAAATAAAACATGCCCGAAAACCCACAGCTGGAGCAATCGCTTATGCAGATGTGTGCTGTTGCCTGAAACCCTTGCGTCAAAAACTCATTCTGGTAAGTGCTAATTCATAAAGTTATTAGCTTTAAATAGTGTGCTTCAAGTTCCTGGTGTGCCTAAAGGAGATGTTCTAAAACACCCTCTATTGGATGGGCACAAAACCAGTAAAAGTGAAAGGGCACCAGTTACAAACATTCTTCAAAATATCTTATTTCACTTTAACACACATACAGTCTCTCACTGCTTATTTCTTAATTATCTACTGCAAATGTATGATCACATTGCATCCATGATGTCCGTTCTGCTAAAGAATAAAGGAAAGTCTTCCTCAAGGAAGCAGAGAGCAGATAGCCTGTGAATTGTTTCCACAAAAAAGAACAAATTCTGCATTTGACACCCACACTACGTGGTAACAAAGAACAAATTCCCAAAAGGCCGAACACTTTGGATCAACAGTAACCACACAAGTTTCTGCAAAAGCTGCCATAATTGCTCCTTTCGATACTGTGGCAATCGGTCAAGAATCCTTCAAACAACAACAAAAACATCGCCAGCAAAGTGCACTCGGTTAAAACAGTAATTTCTCATTCTCGCCTTCCCGACCGATCTGGAGTCTCAGAGTTCCAGCTCAAGTGGTGGGTGATGTAATGCAGGTTTGCCGGAGTGACGCACTTGTCTTCCTCTCGCTGAGCAGATGTGACAGGTCAGACCTGATGAGCGCCGACGGTGTGCACTTAGGAATCAGATTCAGTCGGAAAACCATCAGGCTTACGTGAAACACTAAACTCTATTCTTGAGAAGCAGACAACTGATCCCATAATAGACAGAGAGACAAAATGCGTGTGTGAGATCACTAACTGCTTACGTACATCTGTCTGCTGTGTTAGATTCATAAAGACAGATTGACTGGGGTCGGATGAATGTGCGGCAGCAGTCCTTCCATAGTGAAATACAAGATTTTCACACAGTTCGCCTGTTGAGATTAGGGAGTAAAACAGAGCCGTGATTAATATTTGCTTGCACAGACACACTCTTGGAATCTGTTATTCTTTTACTCACTTCATTTCTTTGCTTGGCTCTGTGCTTTGACAGAGAAGCTTTATAATACACAAATATATTGGGGGTCAACAGCTAAGTACTGTGGATTAACCAGTTTCCAGTTGTAATCTCACATGCTGACTTTTGAACATATCAATTATTTTAGAGTTATTGAGGTGAAGAGATTTTACGGTTAGCGATAAATAAAATACAAGACATGATAAGCCATGCTTATATTAAGTTTGTATTTTAGGTGTTTTCCGAAGTGTTTTTGTACGGATTGTGTATATCATATAAGAACATGTGGGGCTTTATAAACGTTATGGTATTCATTTATTTATTTCAGTGCTTCATTCGGGTGCAACTTAAATGAATGTGTTGGCTATTCCAAAATAAGTTTTATCGTGTGTCATCTACCAATTTGTGGCTTTTTCAAAAGTTTTGATTTCGCACTGTATCACAATGACCCTGAACGATACACAGCCCTTTTGTTGTCAAGATATTAAAACATAATCAAGCCATATTCAACCATTTAACCATTCCATATGGTTAAAAGGAAAGTTAATTTTCGTTTTGATCATTTCCTCAGCATTTTGTCATTTTAAGCATGCATGACTTTTTTTTATGTGAAAGCACAAAAGGACTCAAGAAGTTATTCTGAGACCATACAGTAAAAGTGAATGGGTGCTGTTGCTGTTTGATGATCAACTTACATGATGGTGTTAAAAAACTATGATAGTGTTAAAACCTATTAAAGGAACTTATGCAAGGAACATTATTTAAATGCAAATCCACCATATTCATGTATTTGCAAAATGTTTAGAGGCTTTGATATGAATAAAAGATGGAAATATTCTTATATTTTAAACTGAAACTTCATCCATGAGTCCCACAAAGTACATTTCAATGAAAACAAAAAAGTTTTATTTTGTGCGTTTTGACTGAATTGATTTTGGTACTCAGCTATAATAAGTGTCCTACCAAAATAACTGATTTAGTCCTTTTATCTTTCACTACTAACACCTCCATCAATAGCTTCTTCACATCATCTTTAAGAAGACTAAGCATAAAACTCAAATATGTTTAATGAGGAAAAAAACATCTCGATTTAAATTTTTTTAAGAATCCATATAGTATGTGTGGGATGAATCCACAATGATAATAACATTTGTGAAAGAACCAATCCATGTTGTGAAAGAACCTTTAAATGTGGCACACCAACAAACCACACTTACATTATACCTCTTCAGGGATCTAGTATTGTTCTTTTTTACAGTAACTAAGCTTTTTTCTTAACCCCCCCCAAAATACAATGTTACAATTGCAATTTCTTGATTGCAGCCATTCAGAATTAATTCAGAATTCAGCTGGTTCAAACATTTTGTGCATTTTGCATGGTTATTACTACATCAGTGGAGTGAGAACATGTTAACAAAATGTTTATGCGATGTATATAAACTCTTTCCACATAGATAAAGAGAACGTGCTATATGTGGCCCCTATAATACGAGCTAAATCATTAGCAAACACAAACAGTTGTGACAGGAGTTTTATCAGCCAAGGTCACTTTGTATATTTCAAGTTTAATGTTTTGTAGAGAAAACATCTGTGAAGGCCTTTGGTAGGCCTTTGGGGGTTAGGATAATGTAAGGAATGCTTTTGCAAAAATTTTGTATTGCTAAACACTTTGTCATGTCGCACAATTGTGCATGGACATCGCTCTTTCTTGCATAACCTTTTGAGAATCGTCCAAGCATTCCATAGCATTGACCAAAGAGTTCCTCTAATGTAAAAAATAAAAACTGTTTTTTGTCTTGCTCCATAAAGACTCTTTTGAACAGGACTTCTGCGGGCCGGACAAAGAGCTGGATGAAGAAACCTGTCAGTGCGTCTGTCGAAAGCAGTTGAGAACAGCAGGCTGTGGACCAAACCGCTACCTGGACAAGAACACCTGTCAGTGCGTGTGCAAAGCGCAGCCCTCTTCCTGCGGTCCCCAGCAGAGCTTCAACAAAGACACCTGCCAGTGCACATGTGCCAAAGTGTGCCCTAGGAGTCAACCCCTGAACCGCACCAAATGCGTGTGCGAATGCACAGAGACCCCTAACAAGTGCTTCTTAAAAGGGAGGAGGTTTCAACCGGGCACTTGCAGGTGAGAAAGCTTGCTATGTATCTTACATGTACATCATAACAACAGAGAGTCTCACAGCTATTCTAGCAGCTGTTATCTCCTTAAAACTTGTATTTGTATTTCACACATCTGGAGGTCTGTTTAATACCCTCAAACCTTAAGTGACACTCCGAATGATTAACTGACATCCAATTACGTATTTCAACCATGTGTAGTCATGAATAATGTTATGTGATCGCTTCCAGCTAAAAGTGTCAACATGTATACATGCTGTGATTCACGCTGTTGACCAACAATTGAGGCATATTTTAGATGCTTGGGCATTTACTTTGAGTCTTTAGCAGAACTAAATGTAATTTAATAGGCTTGTTATTTAATTACAATAGTCGCAGCTTAACAGAACTGTCCAATTCTGCTGTATAGAATATGATGAGAATATAATCATAACGGTCCTCAGTTTAGAGGAGAAGTATCATGCTATTCCATGCATTGTTTTGGGCAGTGATTTGATTTGTTTTGTGTTTAAAAATGTCTTAAAGTATATTTTAGATCAATTTATTACTGATGCACTCTAAACCCTTTACAAGCCTGTAAATAACTTTAAAAAAAGTGCATTTAAATGGACTTGAATTAATTTGTTTAACTTTAACTAAATGTATAGACTATAAAACATTTATATGTGTGTGAACTGTACATTCCCAATTACATTTTAAAAACATATAAAATATTAACATATAAAACATATAAAACCCCAAATACCTCAATGGAAAATGATCACGTTTTTTATGTTTATTTGTGACATTGGCTATGAAAACCCAGTGCTAGTTATTTATATTTGTTATTCTTTATATATATATATATATATATATATATATATATATATATATATATATAAAGGAATTTATATAAGGAAATTTAAGATTGAAATCATAGTGAAATTAATCAGTAAAACCCAACTTTGATTATTATTATTTGATTACTGAAATTAGATTTTCAGACATTAATCTGGTTTTCACAGGCAGGGTAATTCTTTTTAAATGTAAGTTTTGCAGAGTATTTCACCATAAAATTTAAGTTTACCAAAGACCGTTTAAACAATTTGGTTTGAAACTGCCCCAGTTAATGACATAAACCAGTAACCAATCATATAAACTCATTTGAACCTGTGGATCAGCAATTCGAGTCATAGAAAGGGAGGATGGCACAAAGGTACGGGCTGAAATGATCTGTGCTTCAGTTTAACTCAATATGTAATTTTAACGTTTTATAACACCAAGGAATTAAACTAGTGAAGAACTATGGTACAATGTTTAGAATACATGTCCTTTTGAATACATGAAGTCGCTTATGATGTTTTTTTGTCATTTTAGTTGTTCTAGGGCGCCATGCAATGTGGATCCCAGAAAAAGGAGATGTAAGGACAATGAGTATTTCAGCGAGGAACTGTGTCACTGTATACCCACATACTGGGGAAGACTGGAGTAAAAACAGCTCTGGTAGAGGCGCTGAAGTCCAACCGAAAAATGTTCGGCTGCTGCTTATCTGACTCACATGTGCCGGTCACGTTGACAAGCACAGAGTAACGATTCGTCAGTGGGAGACAATAAATGTCCACATTCAACCCCACATATCAAACATGGACTGAAGGACCCATAGAGACGTCTAAAGGCTGGAGCCATGTTCTTCTCGTCGTGTGTTTTCGTTGTTGACTTTATAATTTATTGCCATGAAATGTTTTGAAACTCCCTTAGTCATAGCAATTTCGAAGAATTACACTGTGATCCATATTTTTGTATCATGTTGAGTCCCGTAAAGAAAATATAAAGTTGTATTATATATTGTTAACTTATTTATAAGCTAGACTATCTTATTGAAATAATACTGCACACGAATTAAATGTACTCAGTTTTGACTACCAAATATATGCACCTGATATAATTCTATCAAAACAGTTTGAGCTGGTTGAGACATGCACAACTTGTCTTTTTGCGCTGGAAACGTTGCTTGTTGACAATCTAGGATGGCAGGACTCTACAGCGGTGCATTTCGGAGGAGAAACTGTGATGTTAAGAGGACAAATGATATTAAAGCCTGGATATGGACCAATAAAAACTTAACCCTGGTGCTACATGTATGCAGTTCCATAAAAGTTAGGTGATGTGCGTTTGGATGGATTCCCAGCCTATGATCGAATCAAGACTTCCTCTAGTAGATGCGGTAGAAAGTGTGAAGGTGCGATATGAAATTGCTTCTAAGTTTGGACATCTGTGGTCCTTTTTGACTTTATGGTCTGGTGAAACAAACACTTATTGTAGGGCAGTCAACAAGCATGTCAGCAATCAAGACCACGGAATGGATGTGTAAATACAATCAATGTGATTGGCCCAAATCCACATCATATCCACCCATCCACATCCATGTTTCAGCCTGACACTGTAAATATAATAAATCATGTCTGCCTCCATCCCGTTGTGATCAATGTTTCTCATTCCATAGCAACCCCCCGTAGCTCCACGCTGGACCCATAATCTTCAGTCAATGGATGGAATATATCAGAAATGTGCTCGGCTCAAATCCGGCACGTCTTTTTTCTTCTAGAATATTCCTACAGCAGGTCGTCTTTGCGTTTCAACCCAAGCCAACAAACACACAGGCATCTCTACATCCCTGTTTCTCCAGGGAAGTTGAGATCTAAGGTCGCATCACTTTGCATCTGGATTACATTACCCACCCCCAGCATTGCATATACTTAGACATGCTACCATAGATGTTATATACTAAAAATGTGCTTCGTTTATTAAGTAGTGTTTCCCTCTAGCCTGGATTTCAGCAGATCGTACCAAAGCCATCTGCATCCGCTGCACAATCCCAGGAGAGACCTGATAAAAATAACATGTGCGGACTCACTGCGAATCACCGTGAAATAACTTAAAACAGCCACCTGGTGAGGGGATGTGAATATTTAAGGATGGGGGTTGCCATGTCTAGCCTGATCTGACTTGGCTTTTTCAAAACAATAAATGATGAAAAGGTGTACATTTCGACACAGAGTTGAGTTGGATTTGCCAGAATTTAAATAAAATTGGTTCATAGTGTTAACCTGAAGGACATTCCTTAAAACACATTTTTTACCTATGTGTCATTCAAAGTCTGTATCAGTTTTTTCAAAAGGAGATATTTTGTAAAATGTCTTGGTAGTTTTGCCTACACAATGAAAGTCAAACTGGGCTAGTGTTGTTTAGTTACCAGTTTTCACTAAAATATTTTCTTTTGCGTTCTGCAGAGAAAATTCATACAAAAATGCAGCACAATGTGGATTTTATGAAGGAATGCAGCATCGCATAAATTTAATGATGTAGTTAAAATGTTTGGTTAACACCTGTCAATAAGCAGAAATATATTATGCTGCCTTGTGATGCTGTGTGTGGTCCTGAAAACTTCCACATGTAATCAAATAATGAAGTCTATAAACCTATAGTTTCTTCAGCTGAGTTGGGTGCAGTGTCCTACACCTGGCATCAGTTAAGTGCCTGCTCCACATGCCAGCATTGCAACAGAAATCAGTTGGAAAACTACTGGATGGAGAAAACTGGATGGCAAATGACAATTTTGCTAGATTTTAATATGCTATAGGGTTCAAAAACTCCAACTGATATATGATTTAAGCACAATGGCATTAAACAAACAAACCTGCATATTTTTGCATGTATCTTGAGGGGGTTGCCAAGTATGTTCATTTATAGTTGATTCTGTTTGTGGCATTACAGAGGGACTTGGTAATCAACTCAAAGGGTTTTGTCCTCAGGTCTATTTTCAGACTTTCCACTTGTATACATATGGCTGCAATACATGAGACCTATTCAAAATCATCAGGGTTTAACTTATAGGAATTTTAAGAAAAATGTAATGTCACGGCATTAGTAAAATGTTAAAAAGGATTGTTAAAAAGAAAAAAAATGTTAAAAGGGATTGGATCTGGATTAAAATACTACTAGAGCTTTTCTGAGACCTAAGTGGACATTTCTGGGGCCCTTAAAAGGTATTGTTCATCCAAAAATATAACATCTGTCAGGAATTTCTCACTCAGTTCCAAATCTTTATACATTTGAACTCAGAGGAAGGTATTTGGACAAATGCTTGAAACCAACAATTCTACCATAGTTGGAATAATAATAGTGGTCAAAAGAACCCCAGAACTTTTTGCAGTCCTACATTCTTCAAAATATCTTATTTGTGCTGAACAGAATAAAATAAAGAACATTTTTACTACAATAGAAGTAATTGAGGTCCAATAACTATTGGTTTAGAAGCATTCTTCATGGGTTTATCCTTTTTCAGGTTCAAAGACGAGTAAATGATGACATGATTTTTGACTTGAGTTTTCCCTTTATATTATTTTATGTTTTAAGATACCTTACCTATTTATGCATCAAGTAGTCATATTTAACCAAATATTATAATATATAACCAAATATTAAATATAGAACTAAAGTCAATATTTAATATCAAAATTATATTTTAATGAAATGTTTGCATTATGGGAATGCTTAGGAAAACCCTTTAAATTCTTGTAATTTCAAACCTGTATGACTTTCTTTCTTCAAGGAAACACTATTCCACAAATGCTTTTTGTGTGTGTGTGTGTGTGTGTGTGTGTGTGTGTGTGTGTGTGTGTGTGTGTGTGTGTGTGTGTGTGTGTGTGTGTGTGTGTGTGTGTGTGTGTGTGTGTGTGTGTGTGTGTGTGTGTGTGTGTGTGTATGTGCGCACGGGTGTGCATGTGCATGAACAAATTGAGACATGGGAAGACTCCTCACTGTCGTTGACAGACTCATGAGCAAATGGAGGCAGAAGATGGAATGACAGACTGATTGGACCGGGAAGCAGACTCGCTTCTCTCCGAGGCCGTAAATCATGGAAATTTCAGGAAAAGTTCCTGAGAGGGTCAATGTTTTTGGCCTCCACTTCTTTTATAGATCTGGCAACTCTGAGTCACGGTTGTCCCGCTGTCACTCAACATTCTGTAAGGGGAGTTGTGTCTTAGCTATTGTCTTTACAGGAGTGATAAAATGCACGACTTAAATAAAACCAAACTGTTTTAGATCAATTGCAAGCATATCCATCCATATCCATATATATAACCATATAAACCCAAGAGCGATAAGCCTGGTCAACCTGACCTACAGGATACAAATCCCTATTTATTCCAGTCTCTTGACCCTCTGGAGATCCGGCCTCACCCTCTTCCTGCCCTTCTGATCAGGTTGTTGACCCTCTCCTACATTTTCCTCCTCGCTTGAAACCACACGTCACCACAATGAAAACAGTGAAAGTAATGTACAATAAGCGCCCCCTCCCAACCATTTCTTTGGAAAGTAAGATTTAGGCTTCCACCCACCGGCACTGCATCCCAAGCTGGTTCTGTAACGGGGTCTATGCTATCAGAGGTCTAAATGATGTTTGACCACAAATGTGGAGTGTAGAGAAATGAGAAGTCCATGCAAAACGCCAGCCAAATTAATCTGCGAATTCCTCAGAGGCTCCACTGAAAGGAGAGGTCAGAATGAGCGGTGATGTGCCATGATGGGTCTGTTTCTTTAGCGTGTGGGAAAAGGAAACCATTAGGTGATTATGAAAAATTAATTGAAAGGGCAAGAAAGAGAGGATGTGGATATTGGCAAGTTTGGAGGGCGTTTTCCTTTTAACAACTAAAGCCTCCCATACACGTCTGTGGAGAAACAGTCACGGAATCAAAGCCCCAGAACCAAACTACTCATAAAGACCATTTATTTCTCCTGTAGGGCTTTTTCTCTAGTACTCTATATGTCATTTAAACCTAAACATGCCCTGCCTTGGATTTCCTAGAACTTAGAGTACTTTATATCAAGCTGCTACGTTCTGAAAGCCATTACCAGTTCAAACCATAAGGGCTGATGTGTTGTACATTGAAAAGTTTTCTTTAGAATAAACAATCTTCTAGATTACGATGTATTTAGTTATACATATTTTAGTGTTTACAAATGTAAAAAAAACTCTTGAGCACTTTTAATAGGATTTTAACAAAACCCTTACAAAGTACTTAGTAAACACATTCCACAGCCTCCACAGTAATTTGTCCTACACAGAATTTATATATTTTATGTAAAAGCAAGATTTTAAATTCACATTTGAACTGCAGACTTTGGGTAACAAACCTTGAAATTAAAGCATTAAGCATCACCTCTTCCCTCTTTTGACCACTTAAACATTTCTCAAAATATCTCTCTTTTGTGTTCTCCAGAACAGTTCTACAGTTGTGTAGGTTTTAACAATCTTAGGTTGAATAGAAAAAAAAACAAATTTTGGGTTAATCTACCCTTTTCATTTTTTATCCCCTTTTGTCTCATTTAGCAAATGTGACACAATGACATGCACTCCGTCTGTGCAAAAACAAAAATTGTAGGAATAAACCAATATACAAACAGTTATCAGTCTGTATTTCATACAGTTTTAAAGATCAGACTAAACTCATAGACA
This sequence comes from Triplophysa yarkandensis, assembly GCA_033220385.1. Taxonomy (NCBI): domain Eukaryota; kingdom Metazoa; phylum Chordata; class Actinopteri; order Cypriniformes; family Nemacheilidae; genus Triplophysa; species Triplophysa yarkandensis. The sequence goes on from CM065655.1 coordinate 11,726,397, forward strand.
GTAGGACAGTAGAGTCATCTGGAGCCTTTATGAATATGATCTATTGTTTCTAAATTCAAGTGATAATTTCCATCTGTTCTAAACCATGAGTGTACTTCGGCACATTCTTCAGGCCTCTATAGAGGACTACGTGTGCTACTTGGAATAAATTTCAAATAAGATCGGTTGCACGCATTGCTTTTTACAACTGAGTATTCTTTAAACCATAAACAAAGTTTTGTCGAAAAAAAGACCTTTTCCATTTTATTTCTTGAGCTATTTCATGTCATCTGGAAATTATTTGATTATTAGATCTGTTTTGTGCATACAATGTGCTTCTGCGTCACTTTATAAACAAGAAGAGATTTACTTTTATTCTCCTCTTTGGTCTATGGCAACACTTTGACGAAAAAAGTTTAACGGTTGTTAAATATTTCAGAATAAACTTGGCTGGATCTATAAATTGATGGCTTCAGGCTGTTAGGGCTACTACAGCATGTAAATTTAATTCGCACACTCCAGATGTAGTTTACGAATGTCTAAATCTGCTCAAACACACGCGGACACACACACACAAAAGCTTTTCATATCCTCACCAGTCTTAGCCATGTTGTAATACATTTTTCACAAGCGACCTCCATCTGGGACACAGCCCCTGTGTGGCACAATGAGTCAAAGCAGACCACCTCAGCACTGTTTTTATTTTGTTCACATTTTGTAGATGTTAAACCAGGGGGTGTCAACCCTTCAATTTCTAAACATGTAAGAACATCACATATTGCCTTATGATTGTTGACAGGTACAGTATGTGAATTGTTACAATGTGTATAAATGAAAAAATCTGTTACCAGTGATCTTAAAGAATGCAGAATGCCTTTGCAGAGCAAAAGGCCTTTGGTACGCCTTTTGTTATGTTGTCAAAGAAAATATGAAATGTTGTCTAAGTGTTATTGCAGTTTTAACCAAAAGCAGGGTTGTGTTTTCTTGCAGTTCTCTGGAGGGGACGATCATTTCTGAACCACATATTCATCACATAACTCAGAGGTTTTGGGTTTTATTGTGATCGTGCCCCTTTTTGGTGGAAGAAAAAAGAAACATGAGGACAAAGCTTTATTTTTTTAAATATAGCCCAAGCCAGACTGTTCGTGATAATCTTAAACGTCAACATCAATTTCTTTTTCAGCCCAATCAAAGTCTGCTTGCATAGCATTGCAAGTATGCACTAAGATTAAAACCAGCCCGAAGGTGAAAGGAAATTCCCATGATCGAATCCTTTTTCTATTTACAGTTTATCAATATATTGACATTTTCCAAACCCCACATTCAAAGTTCTATTTCGAAATGGCAGGAGTTTATAAGAGTTTAAATAAAGTTTGTTGTCGGCTTGTCTCCTAGATACCTAGACAATACCGAGTGGTTTCGAAACTCTTTCAAGGATGGCCAATATCCTCAAAGGAGGGAAGGAAACGGTGTCAATTGCCCTGGTCTGAAGATCGTCAGATAGTCTTCATGCCACTGCGACCCGTTCACACCATATATTACATCACTGTGCCCATCATGCACTTTTCCTGCTATAGAAATTCTGCATGACTTATGACCTTTCTTAAGGGAGAGGCAGGAGCCGCTGAGAATCCCATTATATGTGTACGGTTGGGTTTCAGGAGATGGGTGTGTGCTGGACTGGACTGGGCGCACAACAATGAAAGAAGGGAGAGTTTAAAAAACAGCATGTGGGTGAATTCTCAAAACCCTGATCTATAAAAAAGTCTTTGTGATCCGATTGAACAACATGATTGGAGTGGTAAAAATGTACAGGCTAAAAGAAAGCTGGCTTACCCAGTGTCAGGTCAAAAAGGTCAAACCCAACCATTGGATGTAAAAATCCTATACCGAGTGGTTTCAAATCAAAACGATGGGTTGTTCTAACCATCTGTTTGGTCAAATCTTACATTTTTGGGTAAATAAGACCCCAAACACAGATTATTTCCTTTAAATGGATGTTTAGTTTATTGATACAATATTAGAGTTTTATCAAGCTATTTTTCCAAAATGTGATAAATTTATGTTGTGTTTGATGAGTTTTAAATTTACAGCCAAATAAACCGACCATGGTAAACAGAATAAAAAATATAAACAATGTCTTACCTTGTCTTACCTAGAAATTGGGTGATAAGTTCATCCAAATCAAAACATTTCACCACCAACTTCCCCAAAGACATTGGCATTAAGTAACCCATTGTAACATTCCTCAAGGAGCACCAAGTAAGGAAGGATTGTTAAGACCTTTTTCCGTTACATTTTATTTAATAAAATATTACGATGTTTATAGGCTTATCTAAAAGACGTGAGGATAAATTAGTGCAATAAACTATTGGTGCAACAACGTCATCATTCCTGCCCAGTGAATTATTTTTTTCACTTATTCACTAATGAAGTAAATTGTGTAAATTCTGACATCAGACTAGGTTAGATAGGATTGTTATTTAACTGTTCAAATTTAATACTTAGTTTATTATAACGCCCCAACTCAAGAACTATGCTACCCAAACCCCTGTAGAGAGATCCAATCAGAAAAGCCAGTAAGGTGTTTACAGCGTAACTTGAAATCAATTTGAACACACATACTGTAGTCAGTATTGTTGAAGTTTGTCTTCATCGGTTTGTATGGATTAAATATAAGGATTATCTAAAATGAGCAACATATGCACTCAATTTTCCACTATTTTGTCTGAAAACTTTTTTAGATGGGTTTTTAGATGACATAGGACCATATTATTTTGTTAACACACAAGATTTTTGTCACTGTTTTACCTGAAACATTGTACAATAAAAAAATCTTAAACCTTTGAAAAGTATTTGAATATACATTTAAATGTTTAGTATATTTAAGTATATGTAAAGAACATTTAAATCTGATTGACTCAAATATTTCTATAAAAATATTTGATGAATATTACAAATAAATATACATAAAATTTGTAAGAACTTACATAAATATAACTTTTTTTCAAAATATTTTCCAATGAAAAAAATATGTTACACTCTTTTAAAGGTTTTTATTAAGTTAATATACCTGTTTATAATTGTAATGACAATGCCACATTAAATCTTTTTACAGAGTACCATGTTTGAAAACATATTCTCAAAAAATCTTTCAATCAGTCTGAGGTGGTTCAGACCTTGATGCTTTAGAATAACTGAAGCTGCTATTAAAACCAGTCTAAGCATCTACAAGACATTTTTAAAGAATTATCATGTGGAAAATTTAAGATAAACAAATTTCAGTTAATTATTATAATTACATAATTGTAAATAAATCAAACAAAACTATAACCCAGCTCATCACTGAAATTTGATTTCATTAGTAGGTTGCTTTGGATAACAGCACCTAATATGGAAATGAATCCTAACAAACACAATTTGTCTATTTTTTATCAGTATTAAATGCATCAGACAGGTGGAATGTGTGACACGGGCCATGGTCACAAAGCCACAGGGTGGCATGAAGCTCTATTCTCTCTGTTTTGGAAATGGCACAAATTAGAATTCCGTAGATGCCATAGTCTGACGTAAACCCCCATTGATGTCAGATATTACAAAGACTGGCACCGGAATTTAGAGGAAGGGCACATGACAAGACACAATTGATACAAACAGCATCTGCTGCATTCTGTTTATTGAAGGATTGTGTCACAATGTGTTCCTGATTATTTAAATCCCTGTGCTCTGTTCTCTTCCCACCTGACTGAAGAAGAATGAATGGCTGCATGTCCGTTTTTAATTCCTGTTTACACAATAAAGTTCCATAAATACATGAATTGTGTTTCAGAGGAGTCAATGTTGGAAAGCAGCTGGGCTGTATTACGGGAGTGGATGACTAAACAAATGAGGGTGAGAAACTTTGAAGTTTCCTCCTTCCATCTAAGATGTTTGAACAATACTGATAGAACATAGGATGTAAATTGCTTAAAAGCAACCTTTGTGAGTATTTCCTAAAGATTATGAAATTCTGACTTCACACATTTTATTGTATTTCATTTCTTTTTTTCGTTCTTTCTCTTATTCTTTACTGTTTTGATTTATTAGTTTTATTCATTAGTTATTTCACTTATTCATCACTTATTTTATCATATGTTGAATTTTGCATTTGTATAGTGTTCACAAGCTGACATCAGTGCTCAATTGTCCCATTCTCAAGATTCTTAATAACATTACAAGACATTTCTGTGAAACTGTAGTTTTCCATTCTCTGTTCTGGGTGAATAGCAACCGATAATTGTTCTTTAAGCAGGCAAACTTTAAATGAGCTGGATGGAACAACAAGCTAGATATGGTTTGACAGACTCAGATTTCCAAATGGAGCTCTGGAAGAAGTTACAATGGACTTGAATCAGTATCTCAACCCAACTATGATTTTCTTCTATTCGAATAAACTGCTCGTTTTATATCAATATTACTTTACCTCCTTTTCTTCCCTTCATCTCTGTGTCTACCTGAAAAACTAATTATGGATCTATACGGTCTGCAAGTCATTGAACCTATCTTCAGGATCGAAAGATAAGAAGAGAAATATATCAGATATATCAATACTACTATTTTAGTGTAAGTATTGTAAAATATGATTTTAAAGTGTTTTTAAAAACAACCCCATGCCCTTTTTAGTAGAAAATAAAGTTTATTTTCTCACTAACTAATTTTATACTGCAGGTTTACATCAGATTTGTTCATTATCTACTTATGTTCAAAATTGAACAGTAATTCAAATTTCTGTTGCAATGCAAGTCTAATATGTAGGTCCATTCATTGATAAATTCTATATCTGTTATAAAGAGCATTCCAGTATAATTTAGGGCTTGATTTTTTGTAATTATCATGGAATGTAATTCATCGCTTTTGTTGAGCATTGTAGACATGATTTATACAGATTAGGCACAGTTTATTGTTCTCCTCTTTTAGTTTAACAGCTTAAATTGCTTGACTTATTGTATTTCCACATGTTAGAGAGAAAATTGTGAATATGTAAATATTTTGTGTGCTGTAAAAGTATTTCCCTTCACCTGCACCAGCTGAATGAGAGACCTTGATATGTTGTTGTCTTTGAGTCATGTGCCATACAATAGCCCCATCACAAAGAAAATTGACATATTTGTGGGATGTGCTATTTCCCACTGTTATTTTATGTTCTTTTTTAAGGAAGTAGATCTTAGAACGACAGGCCTGGCAAAATCTGTGTTTTGCCTCATGAATAGAATGTATGTTTACAGTACGTTTAAGCCATACATTTTCCATTGCAGATGGGAAAACTTATTTTATTTGGGAATCGGGATTATGATGGAAATTTGGATTAAGAAAGGGAGCATGATCTCCAATTACTTAAACTCATTAAAATATGATTTTAAAATAATGATTTTAACAAGTTTCAAAAAATGCAGCAGCATTTTTAAGAGAGTTTTAGAGACAAGGCAAAAGACAAATCTTTTTATTATGATCTTTTTTGTGTTTCTTCAAAAATATTTATCAATTGTGTAATTTTCATATATTTAAGAACACCAGGTTTGGTTCAGTGTGTTACTGCTGATGAAACAATCTTTCAAGACTGGATAATAAATGTTTTTGTACACTGAGTTGTGTACAGTTTTCAAGGAAGAATGCAACCGAGCTACAGATTGTATCAACAGTTCTGCATAAACTGTATATGTTCTGGCACATTAGCGAGCAATTGATGTCGCAGTATATGAATACAAGGGTGTATCCAAATGAAGAAGACTGTAATGTGTATAGTGAAATGTTCAGTAGAAAAAATAAGGACTTCTTTGGTGTTTGTTCACTAGAACATAACTTCTCCCACACACCTAGTCCACAAACAGGGCATTGACAGGGGCAAACAAACCCACTTAAAGTTCAACCAAAAGTGAAGATTTTGTGACCCTCTTGTCTTTTCAAACCTGTATATGTTTATTTCCTGCAGAGCACAAAAGCAGATATTAAGAATGTTGGTAACCGGCACCTATTGACTTTCATTCTTTTGGGTTCCATACAGGGAGAGCGACTGGTTGTCAATGGCTTCAATGGCTAACTTTCTTCGAAATACCTGCTTTTGTGTTCTGCGGTAGAAAGACACATGACGATAGGGTGAGTAATGACTGTATTTTCCATTTAGGCTGAACTATCAACAAAAGCGCTTTTTAGTAAGTTTTAAAGAACATTTGTTTATCACAGGCCACAATATTATACATCATCACCATAAGGTGCTATACGAAATCGATGTATTTATCTTCGTCCAATTCTCAGTAAGTTTCAATTATGAGCAAACTATAGTTCAATATTCATATAAACTTTCTGCTCTGTACCATCCGAAATACTTTTCTGCAAATATACCTTTGCACATATGCAACAATGAATATCTTATCTACTCATTTTATGCATATTTGATCTGCTCATGTTGTTATCTACTCATATGTTATTTTTATTTTTCCTATATCTTCCTGCTTTATTTCTGGAAGGTTCTGCTGCCTAGTTGAATTCCTTGTGTGCTTGTCCATTTAATTCTTGTCGTGTGCTACCATCTAGAGGCTGAATATTGGAACTGTTAGAATTAATATAAAAAAGTGAGTTCCTTAAAATGTACTTAGAAAATGTCCTTATTCCAAGACCAATTACTGGTTTTACGGTAAAATCCCATTCTCACACACAGATTGATAAAAATAAATTTGGCATAAATGTTCACACACCCAATCACAATATCAAAATGTTTTGCAAAATAATAAGAGAAAAGTTGTTTTTCCAATTGTAACAGATAGGTACAAAGTTTTTACAAAAAAGTCACTCCTTAAAACAATTTTCAGCTTTTATTAAAACCCGCACACACAACATTTACACATACTTTGGGATGAACTAGAACGTTTTAGTAAGCCTTTGCGGTTTCATATGTCTCAGGGAATGCGAGAGATTTGTGTCCTGATCCCATAACCAATGGCAAGATTCCAGCATTTGGGACCACATTCCATGACAGAGTGAGAGTGATGTTCTTGTTCGCCCTGTTTTCAGAAATAAAATGTAATAAAAAAATTTGCAGAAATGAAACCCACGTTTCCATTTCTTTCCATTACATTTACATTGTGATTATGATGTACAGGGAAGGAAAAAAGTATTTGATCCCCAGTTAAACTTGCATGTTCGCACATTAAATTGATCAATCTAGAATTCAAATGGTAGGTTTATTTTAAAAGTGAAAGAGAGAATAACAGAATCCAGAAAATATACATGTGGAAAAAGTTATGAACTGATTTGCATTCTAATGAGTTAAAATAAGTATTTGAGGGCTATACGGATAACAAGCTAAGAGTAAAAGCAGCCTTTTAAAGGCATTGCAGCTTATCACAATGTGTTATATGTGTAAAAGACACCTGTCCAATTTACCATTATTCATTTACCTTACGCTTTTATCCAAAGCAACTTACAGGTGATATGCAGAAGTCAATTATCACTGCAGAGCAAACAGGGGTAAGGCGTTTTTTTCTCAAGGAAACTTCAGTTATTGTCTGCTGACCCCGGGATTCGGACACGCAACCTTCAAGTAGAACTCTCTACCACCAGACCACTACTGTCCACAGATACATTCAATCACTCTTCCAAATTCCAAGGCCAAGAGCAAAGAGCTGTCCAAGGATGTCTGGGACAAGATTTTAGTCCAATACAGAGCTGAAATGGGCTACAAGACTATCGCCAAGCAGCTTGTTGAGAAGGTGACAACAGTTGATGCAATTGGAAGAAACCGCAAAAAACACTAAACAACTATCAATGTTTGTCGGTCCCAGGCTTCATGCGAGATCTCACTTCATGGAGTTTCAATTCTCATGGCAACATTGAGATTACAACCTAGAACTGCACTTGTTAATGATCTCAAGGCATTTGGGATCACCAAGAGAACAATCTGTAACACACCAAGTTCAAGGACTGAAACCCTGCAGTACCCAAAAGGTCCATCTAATCAAGAAATCACATGTTCTGGTCCGTATGAAGTTGTAACTGAACATCTGAATGATTCAGAGGAGGACTGGGAGAAAGTGTTTAGAGTCAGATGAGACCAAAATTTAGCTAATTGGCATACACCTATCTGCCATGTTTTGAGGAGGAAGAATGCTGGATGTGACCAAAAGAATACCATTACAACAAAACTATGAAGGCAGAAACATTCTGCTTTGAGTGTTTTTCTGCTAAAGTGACATGACAACTGCACTTCATCCAAGAAACAATGGACGGGGACCTTGTACTATCAGATCTTGGGTGAAAACCTTCTTTCCTCAGAATGTGCATTGAAGATGGGTTGTGGATGGGTTTTCCAGCGTTATATTTCACCAAAACTCACAGCCAAGGCAAGAAAGACATGGCTCGGAAGCAGTGGCCTAGCCAGTCTCCAGACCTTTTTACCTTTAGAAAATCTGTGGAGGGAGCTGAAAGTTTTAGTTGCCACACATCAGCCTCAAAACCTCAATGACTTAGAGAAGATCTGCCAAAAGTGGGACAAATTCGCTTTTGAGATGAGTGCAAACCTGGTGCCAAACTATAAAAATGGTCTGACCTCTGAATTTGCCAACAAGGGATTGTTGAAGTCATGTTTTTAAAGGGTCAAATGCTAATTTCAATTATCAGAATGCAAATCATTTCATACATTTTTAGCATGCCTTTTTATGGGTTTTGATTTCTGTCTCTCACTGTTGAAATAAACATTTTATTTATAGACTGCCAAACATACACAATAAGAAGGGAATTACTTTAATTCCTAGTATGTATGACACATTAAAAAATGTAGTACTGTTGAAAATACTCATTTAATCATTCATGTATGTGGGAGTCAAATGATACGTTTACATTTCTTACATGACTTCTTGCAAATATCAACTAATTTCAAGAGAAGAAATAGGATTGTGTGAAATTGATGTACATGATTAAATTGAGTAATTTCAAAAACCCTTCTTCAATAAAGTAGATAAATAAGACACAAGTTTTTCCAACACGCAAACTTTATGAAAATACTGAGAATCATTTGTATTCGTTGTTGTAAAACTATTCATAATGGTCCAATGAGACCAAATCAGATTTAACTGATGTTGCAAAATGTTATTAAATATAACATCTGTAATATAAAAGAGATTACCTTAGACCATTCCCATCATCAAAGAAGAAGTACTTGGATTTAATGTCCCTCATTTTCAGTTTGCTATTGTCACCTCTTAATATAATTTTATCCCATAGCACCACCTGATTCAGTGCCTAAAAACACAAAAAAACAATTTTATTAAAATAAATGAAACATTGTATTTATCACAATCCCATGGTTAGACTGAACACTTACATTGCTTTTAGTTGCATATTCAGCAGACAGGTAAATAAAGAGCTCCTTCACATTCCAGTCGAATATTGGCTGCAGATGTAATAAAGGGATTAAGGCAAATATGTTTGACCCATTTCAATGTGATTAATCTTTATATTTTTAAATAGCAGTAAAAAGGATATCAGCAAAAAGATCAAACGTTACAAAGCCCAAGTCACTTCTCTCTCTTGGCCCTGTAAAGTCGTCCACATTTTTGCTAAAGAGAAAAACAGAATTAATCACACACACACGTAAACAAAGCACCTAACGCACACGTGTCATAATATTGCAAGTGTGACATTTCCCGCGTCCTTGATTTGCATATTTGACGTGCTGCTCTGTGATTGGACATCAACAGCATCCATATGCTGCTTTTGAATAACTCCTTGGCTCCTCCCACATCTATTTCTTGTCGTATCGGTTTTAATGGCGGCATCAAAAACGACCCGTTCACTTACATCAATACTTTAGACACGTGTATATCCACCGGAACACTTCTGTCTTTAAACGCTGTGGTGATAAAACATCCAAAAGTAAGAGCCGCCATTACACTGAGAGAGAATGCGAAGAGCGAGTTTGCTCTTGATAATACCGTGTTCATAATTCCGTCTGGTTCTGAACGAGTAAACACAAAATATTGACACGAAGAGATGCGGTGTCAGAAATGCGACGATGAGCCGGAAGCGAGCCGCTGTGAGGAGGACCCGGATGCGAGATCTTCTTCCGGTTTATGTAGTTGTGTTGCCACCCAGTGGTGGGGATGTGGCATAGCAACAAGCAGCATGTGTCAACTCACAAGCTGTTAAATTAACAATGAAATCTGTATTTATTTAATATCTATATTATTACTAATACATGTTATATAGCCTTTATTTTAACAGCATAGGCTTTGTAAAATGGTGGAATGATCTGTTTCTTACAACACGTCGGTCTCTTATCTATCAAACACCTAAAACTCATTTCTCCGTCTACACTTAACCCACTAGAAAACCCTTTTTCTAACCTACTTACTTTCTATATTCTATATTTTAAAAAAAGTTAACTTTTTTAGGTTTTAATTCGCCTTGTGAAATGAGTGACCGCATTCTGGCACTTGCTGACCTATTACTGTCTCTAAAGTCACTAAATGTGTCTGCTCAACGCCTAAATGTAATGTAAATGCACGCACACAGGAGTGAACACACACACGACCGTGAACACACACCAGGAGCAGTGGGCACATATTTATGCTGCGGTGCCCGGGAGCATTTGGGGGTTCGGGGCCTTGCTCAAGGGCACCTAAGTCATGATATGCCAGCCTGGGATTTGAACCAACAACCCTTGAGTCACCCTCTCTTACTACTAGGCCAAGACTTGTTCTTATGTGATGCTAATGTATTCAAATACGCCACATTGGTGAAACAACCAAATCAAGGCTGGCATAATGTATTGTGAGACGACCATTCCAACACGACCCTCCACACTGCCCAAATCCTGCGCTTCAGACAAGCGGCCCATTTTCCACGAGCTGAACATACAGCTGCCACTTATCTCATATCTACTCTTGGTCCGGCTTCCTTGGGGAATAACTGGGCCAGCCTGGCATATGATCCCCATAAACACATGCCCGGATCCCATTCCAATACACACACAGCCACTGACCAGCAGCGATGACTGAGATTCTGGAGGAGCGCCCCTTAGGCTCGCAGTACACCAATGTCTATCTGTCAATTTTCGCTCTGTTTTGCTTCAAGCTCTTTGTCAAGATCAGCTTAAACATCTTGACCCACTTCTACGTGGTTAAAGGAAACCGTAAGGAGGCGGCCCGGATTGCCACAGAGTTCTATGATTTTGGACAAGGGCACAGTAAGTAGGGATCCTGTATGTGTGAGATGTACAAGCTGTCTACGCGGGGTCATGGTGGCGTGGTATCGTAACTGTTTCTGGGCAAGATGTGTATTATTTATACCGGCAAAACTTTGAGCTGTTGGGAGGTGACAAAGGTCGATTCTGTAGAATGTCCCTGTCTGAAATACAAATCAAACTCGGTCATTGAGTAACAGTTCACACTGTATAAAGTAACACTCTTCCTATGTTTTATGTGTTGGCAGATTTACATTGATTATAATGCACAGTTTGTAACATCAACCTTCAGGTTTAATACAAAATGTTTGGAGCAACATTGGCATTGCACTTCTCTCTCGTATATATTATATATATAAATAAATGAAAAAAAATAAAAAAAAATATAATTATATATATTAGGCTACACCTAACTCACTAACTCACTTCTTTTCTAACCTACTCACTCTATCAAAAAAAAAAAACTTTTGTAACTTCTCTCTCTGTGTAACTTGGTAACATTGTTGTAGCACTTGTTCACCTATTGTTGTATCGGCTATTTACCGCTTCATTGTCTCCTCGACTATTGTAAGTCGCTTTGGATAAAAGCGTCTGCCTAATGACTAAATGTAAATGTAAATGTAATATATATCATAAACATATCTTTACTGAATATAAATGTATATATTAATATTAATATATATTTATGTCATTGAGTGTATGTGTATATATATATGTATAATACACACACACACACACACACACACACACACACACACACACACACACACACACACACACACACACTCTAATATAAATAAGCATATATCAAATTTGAACTAAAATGCTATGGACTACCACTATTCATTAAATTATTATGTTATCTGTATGAAGCTGTTTATTAATAATTAATTATTGGTTGTAAGCCCAGAATGACGTAACGTTCAATTAGTAATCACATGACACATTTACACATTACAAAACACAATAGCAAAATTTTAAATGACAACAATCTTAGATAAATAAAAATAGAAATATGATGGATCAAGAATTTATTACCAGCCACTTACATTTAAATAGCAGCGCAACTATTTAATCTCGAGTTATAAAGAGCGCAGTCCACGGGGAATCACGTGACGCGCCTGTGATAACGCACTTCGGTGAAGGAGTTCCTCGTCATGAATATTAATTAAGTGACGTCACTAGCGCAAACTAAGCACGCTGATTGGACGCCACTCTGCTGCGTAAACACGGCACGGTACGGTGAAGGCGGGGCTTATGAATTTAAATATGTATGAGCTGAGACTTCGCCATAGTGGGATTAAAAATCAACCTCAAGACTGCACTGAAATAACAACAAGCCGGAGAGCCAATGAGAGAGAGAGGACACACAGTACTGTAGCTCACGCAAACATGCCCGAAGTTCCCTACAGGGACCCCGAGTGTTCAGATAATACCCCAAAGAAGAGAAAGCGAGGGGACATCGACGAGTTTTGCCCCAAAAAGAAATCGCGCTGGGGTATTTTAACCTGTCAAGGTGAGTTAGCGACCCGGGACTTCATATTGAGCTCTGCTGTCATCTTGCTTGCGTGGATAATGACGTCAGAATGATGTTAAAGTTATTATTTAATGACGAATCTGAGTAGACTTATTTATATAAATTAATTAATATTTACTATATTAAGTATTTTTTCTGTACATTTTACATATGTTGTTTATTACTCATAAATATTAAAAATATTGCTTCTAAATTATATACATTTATAATGAAAGATGAATAATTTACGTTTTAATGATTTATGGTTACATAATGGAATATTATTACATTGCATTTGATATTTGCACAGTTCAAGTGCAGTTTATACAATTAAAAAATATTAATTATTCATTCATTATTAATATTAATCATGTTTTTTAATTAATACGCAACCACTGACCACAGTATTTTTTAATAATATTTGCTGTTTCTTGATAGTATTAAATAATGCCATATTTGCCTATAAATTATTAGTGTTAAGGGATAGGTCACCCCAAAATATTAAAAAAAAATTCTATCATCATTTATTCACCTTTAAGTTCTTCCAAAGCTATATGCATTCTTTTTCTGATGAACACCGAGAATGTTATTTGAAAGAAAGCTTGTTATATGAACAGGTCTTTAACCCATTGGCTATATAGTTGAAACAGAGTACATTATTATTTTTTTCTTCTGTTGACCCAAAATGAGATATTTTGAAGAATGTAGGGCACCAGTAAGATCTGGGGTACTTTGACTGTCATTGTGGTTTTTCCTTTGTCATTTGGGTCTAAGAACTGTTTGGTTTCAACCTAGCATTCGTCCAAATATATTTCCCTATTGTGGATCAAACAAAGACTCTAGAATTTATATTTCCGTGCGAGCCATCCCATCAAGATTATTCTGTTGTTAATAAGTTAAGTGGATTTAACTCAGTCTTGCCACCCAAAGCACTTCAAGTTTAGCTGAATTAACTTGGCAACTTTCGATCCCACCTTGCTAGAGAACATTACATTTATGTATAAAATACACAATTATATATAGTTGTTATGTCAAATCCCCATCTAGTTAGATTTGACTGTATCTCCTTACCTAGTGTGGTCCTAGTCTCTATATAGACCAGCTGCCGTCGCATGAACCAAACAGGATCTGCAATATTCATAAGCAACCTCACAGAGGATCCAAGAATTGCTGTTTGTTAGTGCCTATGAAGCAAAAACCAGCACTACTTACACTAATCAAATAAAGTATTTTTATTGACATCTATATTTTTAGGTACATTTAATCACAAGAATGCAGAATAGAGGCAAAACTGGTCTCAGACATCAGGGCTCCATTATAAAGTCTAGAAGCATTAAATAATGTTGGGACTGAAGCACAGCTGTGACCTAAAGCTCCACATGTCAATGGCCCATCGCCTTTCTTTAAACAAGCTTTAATATGTAGGCTCAAGCTGTCGCTTTTACACGCTCTAGTCCTTCCCAGGATGACAGACATCCTCTTATTTACAGGATATGGCGTACGTGTATGAGTGGCTAGATGTGCCATGGGGCGACGGAGACATGGGTATGTACATAACAGAGTTTTGTTTTGAGGATTGACAGTTGTCACATGATGCCATACGTAATGGCTAGATTGAGTTCTTGCTATATATAGGTTTGCATTTTCACCCTGGGAACCCTTTACTGTTTGAGACCAGTTTGGTATTCAACATACTGATTTGTTTGTTACCTTAGTGCAAAGAAATAGAGAATAACCAAAGGTTGTTGCTGGCTGGTGTGTCTGTTATTGTTGCCAGCTCCAGCAAATGAAAATCCCTCACACCTTATGTTGGCCTTTCTGATGTGGATGGCAGGTGCAGGGTTGCAAAATCTACAACTATTCAAGTGACTGCAGACCAGATTCCTAAATGCAAAATGTGCCACTCCTATGGCTAAAATACATTTTGTAGTTACTGTTATGCTTAACACAAAACTTGAGAGTCGCTGTTGTCATATTGTAGTAGCAACCATATAAACAGTCTATTGAGCTGATAAGCACACTCCTCCAGCCAGGGGCCGTAAAAACAACAACTGTTTACATGTAGCCAGCAGACCTGGCAACCCTGGCAGCAGTTATTACAAAATGAAATACAATCTTTAAAGTGTAGGTCCAAAGCAAGTTCACAACAAAAAAGAAAAACTACAATTTTAATCCATAACCAATAGACACATTTAACAAGAACAAAACCAAACAACCACAGAAAAACCAGAGAGTCTTTATAGTATCTGGGTAAGATGAATTGCTGGCAGGTGCGGGGATGACAAATGCGCAACAGGTGAGCAAGCATGGAGGATCATTGGAAATGTTATTATGGGGGATGTGGTCACAGGAGAAACAGTTAGGGAAACACACAAATGTTTTTTAAATTTATTTAATATACAATGACTGGCAACCTATACACTGTAATGTATGCTTTCATTCCACCTTTTGTTCTTTTTTTACATCAGGATTGCTGAAATGTTATTAGCTTTTGAGTGAGAAGATAGATTAGGGGAAAACTGTTCATATTTAATATGAAATGTCGTTCTATTCCATTTAACTTCTGGCAATTTCACATGTTGTACCAGGTCTTGCTATACATGGTCATGTCAACATGAGCCATGCATTACAATAATTACTTTTGATAAAATCTTATGGAATTTTTACAAATATTTTTTTTATAACAGAACATGAGATTTTATTCAAAAAGCTAAACTGTTGAAACCAGTTGACCTTTACTATTGTTACACAAAGACGATCCACTCATTACAGCTGATAATGGTTTGCTATTTCCACTCACAAGCTCTATTCTCAACAGCTGTCAATGACCAGTGTTAAAATCACCCGCTCACACACCACTCTCACTTTATAATGCCCTACAAAATATCAGACCAGACTGTGGTTGAGTGGATATTTTAGGGCTCTTGAATCAGGCCAGAGCTCATTTTATACTTTTTAAATACAGCGAATGACTTTAACTAACATAATTCAATATGTTTTGGGGATGTTTATCTTAGATGATATGCTGATTCAATACATTTGTTTGGATGTTGATGTCTTATAGGCTCATGGGCAGATCGATCCCCACTCCACGAAGCTGCGTGTCAGGGTCGACTGCTGGCACTAAAGACGCTTCTCTCACAGGTTTACACACATAATACTTTCAGCAGTTTGATTTGGTAAAATATTAATATTTAAATACACACACATCAAAATATTATATATATGATCACAGGAATCTGGTTCAGTGGTATTCCTCATTTGTAAGTCATTTTTTTAATTACCAGGGTTACAATGCAAATATCATCACCATTGATCACGTGACTCCACTGCATGAAGCCTGTCTCGGAGATCATGTAGCGTGTGCCAGGGCTCTCATAGAGGCCGGCGCCAATGTGAGTTAACAACCAATGTAATGTGAATTATTATCGTTTATAATAACAATAATAATGTCGTTGGATTAAAGGTGTAGTTCACCCCAATTTTGTTATCATTTGCTCATCCTCCAGTTGTTAATCTTTTATCCTCCTGGGTTTTACTTTCCTTGATGGATTTTTGCACAGATCAGTCTTTTAACATGTTATGTGTGGGAAGGTAAATGCCACCACCATTGATGGAGTGACCCCGCTGTTCAACGCCTGCTCAGCAGGAAGTGTCACTTGCACTGAAGTGCTGTTGGAACATGGAGCAAAACCCCAGGCCGAAGCATGCCAACCTTCACCCATTCATGAAGCCTCAAGCAAAGGTAACTGATTCAGGATAATATAAAATCAAATATTTAGAATTTTAAAATTTAGATTGTTACTATCCTAGATGTTCTTTTTTCTTTTTTTTTGTCTCAGGAAAGGCAGCATGTGTGGAGGCTCTCATCTCATGGGGAGCAGATGTAGATTATAACATCCCCCACTTAGGAACACCGCTCTACATTTCCTGTATCTCCCGGGAACTCCAGTGTACACAGAAACTTCTGGATGGAGGTACTATGAAACATCTTTGATCAGCTCAGTCATTTTCGTTATCATACACACTTTGTTACAAAGTCAATAAGTTTTGTTAGCACTAAGCCCAACTACAGTAACAGTGGACCAAAATAAACCATTGTTAACCATAATAAACCATTTATTTGACCCCCTTATTAAAAGATATTTATCTCAGGTGCCAATGTACAAAAGGGACGTTTTCTGGACACACCGCTTCATGCCGCAGCACAGAAGGACTGTCCAGAAATCCTTAGTGTGCTTTTAGAGTTTGGAGCTAACCTTAACGCTCGCAATGTGGAGCTACAGAGGCCGGTGGAGGCAGCGCCACCTAGCAGTTCAGCCGAGAGCATGCTGCTGCTCTATGAGGGTAAAGTTTCTATTTTATCAGCCGTTGTTGTATTATTTCATAAACTTAAGAAAATGGATTTATTTTAAAAATAAAACAATTGGAATTTGAACACAGAAGTACACACACTACTCAAAATATGTCCCCATATAAATAAACGGCACTGGTGTAACCTCAAAAATAGATGCACACACTAAAAATAGTATTACAAAAAATATGGAAAATTTTAAAGCTTAGAAATTAATTAAATAAACTGTTAAAATGTTGTGTATATGTATTTGATTAATTCAGATATTCATATTACTTATTTTTAAATACTTGTTAAATACTTTTTTAATTACATAAACTTTAAAATATTTGTTAGTTTAGGGAAATTTACTGTTTGTTTTTTATATAATATTTTCCACTGAACAAAATCCTAATGATTAAGATTAAATTTATATAATTATTATAATTATTACAAATTACTATAACTGTTTAATTTGTGATATTTACAGAGCCACATGAAATATTTTTTATTGCCTTAAACTCTGACATGAATGTCTATCTGTATAATAATGCTGACCTTCATTCTCTTTCTTTCTGGACAGCCACACCGAGGCCTCTGTGTCAGTTATGTAGACTAAGCATCCGAAACTACATGGGCCGATCCAGACTGCATCTGATTCCTCATCTCAAACTTCCGAATCTACTCAAGAATTTTCTTCAATACAGATAGACCCGACCTCTCCACAAATCCCTTCCAATATTTCTCTCTATTTTCTTATAATACGTGCATTAATATGATTGGTCCCCTTACTTGACACACTTGAGATTCATTTTATTTCTGCTAGGTTAAAAATATTTTGTTCTTGTTTTAAACATACTTAAATATTATTGTGCAACCAATTTGTTTAATGAAATTATACCAATATGTGTTAATGATACTTGCATGTGTACTATGATGATAATTAACTTGGAAAATAAATGAGGCTTAAATATTATATTTTTAACAAAATAGGATGATTACCTATTGATACTGTATTCTTTACAAACTACTATTAAAATGCTATTAATAAATGGTCTATGTTAGAGTTAACCACGGCATGGAAAGAAGCATAGCAAATAAATATATCAAACCTAAAGGCTTTGGTTTATCAGTTCTTTAAATCATCTGGACATTTTAAGTGATTGAAAACCCATTTAGCAAGCAGTGATGTGCAATTCTCACAGGCACAAATAAAACTCTGAGCTCTACTTCTTTTTTAATAGTCATTATCACAAAAACATTTTGAATGACAACCTATTCTGACACATCTCAATGTTTTGTGCTAGATTATTATTCTAGATAAAAAGGTAACAGATGGGCACTTGTTACATGCAGATTTGGGTAGTACCCAGTCTCAATTTGTTTCAACTCTAAAATCATGATATTCTCTATTGTGGATAGACATCTGAATAATGTTATGTACACCCATTTAAGCTTTAAGTTAAAACAAACTCTACAACAAAAATATATATACAAATAAATACATTTCACAGTGCAATCTGATGAAAATAGTCTCTGTACATTGATTTTCTAGCTTTAAATCAAATACCCATCTAATCACTCCAAACTATTTAATATTCTAAGTATGACAATGCATTACATTTTATATTGTACCAGTCTGAATAACTTATGTATGATGTGTAAGCTGTATTGATAAAAATGTTGCTCTTTTCCGAGTTCTTCGGGCATTCTATTAGTGTGCCTCAGTTTATACAGTATGTGCGACAAAATTATTGCCTATGTTCATCTAGACACACATTTAGAATGTAACAGCAAAGCTTTAAAACCCTGTAACATTAAACTTCGATTATTAACTTAACTCATAGTCTTATTTTTGGTTCAATTAAAATAAGATGTTTAAAACAGACAATAAGTATATTCGATACATTTCAGGCAATTACATGTGATGTCTTAATTTTTTCATTGCCAGTGCTGCAAAACAGACTTTTCACTCATGATACCAAATCAATAAATGACTACATAAATAAACAAACAAAAATGTACATATGAATACCCTGTACTCAAGCATTAAATAAAAACATTCATAAGAATTAATGATCCAAAACCTCATCCTCCGTAATACAGACCAACTAAACAGCAGCAAAAATCAGAAATTCTGCAGGCTACAATATTGACTGCGGCCTTAATACATAATGCCAAAACATATCATCTGAGTCATTATTTTCTTTCAATAGGATTCTCTCTTTTTCCCCAAAAGTTTTTTGATATCCCAAATGGCAATTCACAACACTCTACATCTGATACTTTGCATATGCTTTGCCAGTCTCACTATACAAAGCACACCATGAAGTACACTGAAGTGGGAGATCATGCCAAAGCCTTAAAAATCTTGCTTCTGACAATTTACGACCTTCTGCTATTCCACAACGTGCAGCAAACTCCTAAAAAAATGGGAATGTGGTTCTGCTACCAGATGCTATATTTCCAGAACCAGACCAGAAAGAATTCTGTTCACATTCAGGTTGTCTTTAGAAGGGATTCAGGCGTATACCTGTCCCCAGCGGAGAGAAAGGGTTCACCTTCGCCCACATCAGGGCATCGTTCAGAGAAATGGCTGATTTGCCATCTTCCAGGAAGAACACAGGACCCTGCCGAAACAGAAAAATGCTACACAACTAATTTTAGATAATTTATAGTGCTACGACACAAAAAGAGACCCACCTGTATCCTGAGGCCCGTGAAACAGGAAATCTGGACATCAGAGTGGCTAGGCAAGTTGGAGCCGGTGACATAGTCAGGACCCTCTAGACCCTTGATGGGCTCCTCTCTCATCCGACTCAACAGCTGGCTGTGCTCCAGTTTCTGGGCTTCAGATGGTGAGGCGTACAAGCTTTCATCTGGAGCTCTGTGTGTTTATGTTCCACAGGTGTGCATGAAAGAAATGAAAAGAGGAGAGGGTTGAAGAATCATTTGTTGGATCTCAAGCCTAGCGGGAATCCTCTCAAGAAAGCATTCTAACTGAAACTGACCTTGAATGGTTCAACACTACAAAAATAGTTCTCTTTATGTGAAACAAACAGGAGACATGACTCAACTTTGACTAAAAAAAGTACAATGCTACTGTGGATAGTTACCACCCAAAATATTTAATGAATGACTCCTTCTTGTTCCAAACCTGTCTTAATTTCTTTGTTTGAAAGATGTCTGGATAAATGCAAATAATCCAACAGATCTTGGACAAAAATGGTGTTCAAAATCATGCCATACTTTTTGTTGTTCTTCATTTTTAAAAATATCTAATTTTGAACAGAACACAAAGGATTTATAAAGAGAATAAGATGATAAACTGTGATAGACAATAGGCTCCAAGAACCGTTTGGTCACAAGCATCTTGTTGGTCATCAGAAAAAGAAGAAAATGAAATGTATAGAGATTTTAAAGGTGAGCCATCTTTTGCTCAGTGGTAAGAATGCCAGAGACATTGGTTCGATCCCAGGGTTTCAAATACTCATAATTATATGTAACAGAACATTACACTTACATCTTGAATTTGGCAGACGCTTTTATCCAAAGCGAATTACAAATATTGTGCAGTGGATAACTATCACTGCAGAGCTGGGATAAGGTGCCTTGCTCAAGAGCACTTTAATCATTGTCTGCTGACACTGGGATTCGAACCCGCAACCTTTGACTTACAAGTTCTACTCTCTAACCGACAGACCACAACTGATCCCAACATGATAAAAAGTATAATGCAATGTGAGTTGCTTTGAATAAAAGCATGGAAAAATTGAAAATATCCCATGTAAATGATGACAAATTTTT
The DNA here is from genome assembly GCA_033220385.1 of Triplophysa yarkandensis. Lineage (NCBI taxonomy): Eukaryota > Metazoa > Chordata > Actinopteri > Cypriniformes > Nemacheilidae > Triplophysa > Triplophysa yarkandensis. The sequence continues at coordinate 11,747,247 of CM065655.1, forward strand.
ATTCTTGGGCGTACAAAATGCTGTCTAGGCAGACTGGTTTTGTAACAGATATTTTGTGTGATATGAACAAGTCATGCATTGCGGTACACACTTGAAAGATTGGGTGCACACTCGCCAGGCCTCCAACTCCACAGACAACTGCTCTATCTGTAAAGGCACATCCACCTCCCGCCTCTTCAGTAGCTGACTATGAGAGAGACAGAGCACATCTGTTACCATACACAACTATATACGTTGGATTGTCCTATATCAAATAAACTTATACCTAAAACAAGGCCGAAAAGCAAATGTGGCTTTTGTATTGACCGTAAATGGACACAAATCATGCAAAAAAGTTTGCATGTCAATTCTATATGATACAAACATATTTTGTTGTTGTTTAGTGTAATTTACCTTGTGTATTCATACAGTGCTGGCACTATACTTGAATACTGCCTCCCAATGGCTAACAGTGCACCAATATACCCGCAGAGAATCAGCAACTCATTACGCTCTCTAGCCAAACACACAGAGAGACTGTAAAATCCCAGAACAAGTTACTGTAAATTACATTGCTGCTTACGAGTGAAGGTCTTTGACTTACTCACTACACTTTGAGAGAATAAGGCGGTCTGTTCTGATGTAGCTCAGCAGGTCTAGGATGTGGTATACAGAGTCCACAGCCCAGTCTGGAGACCTCAGTTGTTCTGTGAGGACAGAGAGGGAGTGTCACTATTGAACAGAACAAACAGCTTTGGTTCTAAGACACTTAGACCTTTAAATTATACTGCGTAATGGTAAAAAGTATACATAATTCTTGATTGGGTGTAAAAATGTATGTTGTTGAAGAAAATAAGTTAGGGAGTTGCATACCTTTGACATACGAGATCCCAATAGGAAGAGCTATTTCTGGTTCTGGACACAAAAGGTAATACTTCACTGCTTGGAAGATTTCCCCTTCAGCATGTGCATTATCTGCAAGCTCTTTACATTCTTCTAAAGTTGGAAGACCACACTATAAAAAAACAATCATTATTATTTAAAGCAGTTATTATGTAATATATTGTGGCTTTCATTCGCTCAGTTTTTAATAAATCCAAGATCAGTAAATAAATGTATAGCTCTAGACAAACATTGCCCAATGGCATAATAAGGCCATTCTACATAGAAAGGAATAAAGGCAAAGTAATAATTTCTATCACAGGTTCTCTGAATTGGTTATTGCTTAGCACACCCTTTTTTAAGCTGCAGAAAGACTTATACACAAGGTTTAAATTATAACTGACCCCAATGCATTAACTTAACTGCTTTTGGAATTGAGTAAATGCCAAGCAGATTGAGTTTTATGCCAGAAATATTGAAAAGTAGAAAAAGAGCATATTTAAGATTGCTGGCATTTGTATTGTGCACATAAATGTATAAGGTTATCACCTTTTCGTGTAGGTCGTTGATTTCGGCTGCGCTGCCAGGGTAGAAGGCACATAATTTGGCTAACAGGATCTCATTATCAGGGATCATCTGAAGTAATCTGGCAGCAAGATCCCTGAGAAATACAAAGGCAAATGTAGTGTGAGAAGCGTCGAACAGTAGAAATAGACAACTCAAGGCACAACATACACAGGTCAGTATTAATATTTTTGAAATTTTTCGTATACAATGATTTTCTGAAGTCTAGCAATTCTTAAGGGCACTTGTTATCAATGTTTTTAATAAAATTGAATAAAAAACTGAAAATATTAAATACAAATGTGCAAACTTTTAAACCAAATTTTGGCCAGAAGATTTCAAAGAAAGTAGAAAATACCTGCATGCCACAGATGGAAAGCTGGAGAGGGATGGAGATGACAAAATGTAACAGGTGCATGTCAATGATGATTAGAATGATAAGAGTTATGTCATCTTGTGCATGATTAATCATAAAATAATGAGTTTTATTTAGAAAAGTGTGAAAATGGTGCTGAGAAAATTTCCATCACATTCATATTTGGTCTGTTTCGAAACAAATGAATCAACCTTAAAAAGGTTGAACTTATTTTTATTATTTGATTTTATGCTTACCATGTGGCAGTGGTCATGTATTTCCTTGCCAGGAGCTCCAGAACATAGTGGGTGGCTTTACTGGCTGACTCTCCCAGGACTGTGCCCACGCAAACTGCTAGTTCCAACTCATTGCCTCTGATCAGTGAGGCCATAGCCAGCTGACATAAGAACAATATAAACTTTAATAAATCTATTTTTGACATTAAAAAGATGTCAAAAACGTTATACTTATATTTCAAATTTTTTTATATACAAGCGGTCCTGTGAACATACTTCAGAGTTGTCGACAGCCAGGTGACAGCAGGCTGCCAACACAGCGCCACCATCTTGGAAATACCACTCTGCCAACTCTTTACACACTCGATGCAACAGCCTGCTCACCAAAAAAAGTGTAAAAACAGATTGTATCTTTGCCAAACAAATGCAAGAATCACAAAGCATATTTTACCCGCAGTATTTCTCTATGTTGTCATTGTCTGAGTTTGCAGAATGGTTTATTGAAGCAGTCTGAGATCCATGGATATTGCCCTCACAAGCACCCTGTTTGAGAAAATAACATTAAGCATGCACTAAAAATATTCTTAAGTTGGTACAAAGAGCATGGTGTCCTGTACCTGAGCCACTAGCACAGCTTCTTTAAGCTGACCTCTAGATGTGAAGAAATTCACCAGCTTTTTCACCTCTCCAGTGGCGATGCAGTACGGGATTACATCGTCATTGCCTTCCTGCATGAGCTGATCTGCTCTTCTAAAAAGGATTAAATGAACATTGAAGATTTAGTCATTACAAAGTATATGAATAACAAAGGATTATATGAAATACCTTTGCATGAGCTTTTTCCAGTATTTCATGGATACGCCGGGAGCCACAGAGAGGGCCTTTTCCCACTGAAACATAACCACACATTTCCACAATCTACTACTTCCATATGCAAATAGAATTTTCATTTACTTGTGAATATAACATTTTTATAAAGTGCTTTTGTAGATTCTACCTCTCCCAGTTCCACCATAAGCTCGCAGTATCTCTGGATTTGACCCAATCTGATATGGATTTCCGCTGCATTCTTTAACCTCTCCTCTTTACTGGGTGCTCCAATACCACCACCAAACTTTGACATCTTTACTATGGTCAGCTCTTGGGCTTCGGACTACAAAGAAGAGAGGTAGCGAAACATTTTAAATTAACTCAAAAGATTTTAAAGGGAGAGTTCACCCAAAAATGAAATTTCAATGGAGTACTCCATGGACTGTTCCGAACCGGTATGCATTAATTATTCTGATCAACAGATTTTCATCCAACCAAACACTTCTTTTACCAAATTGACTACCATATTGACTTAGAGTCCAAATTACCCCAAAACTTTTTGTTGTCCAACATTCTTCAAAATATCTCATTATGCAAATGTCAAGTTTTTGTATGTTTTTGGAAGTTACAAGCACTCAACCGAATATTTGTGTTATAGAACAAAGGAGTGTTTATAGATATGAAATAACTCAAGGTCAGCAAACATTTGCTATACATTTGTAATTATGATTTTAAACTCTATGTCACTTTTTAAGATCTCACAGTTTTAAAGCGGACCAAGTGTTTCATATGCATGATGCCCTGGCCATAGTTCTGTGGGAGAAGACTATCATCTTGCCCGTTGATCACAGCAACCAGGTCCCACAGGTTATGACTTCCACCAGGTGGCTACAAAGCAAGAGCAAATCTTTAACAAATCTTTATATAACCAAAAATATTTACTCAATAAACTGATTTTGATATTATAATTTAAATCACTTACAGAGAAACACTCTGAGAACCATCGGAGCTTCTTCATTCGAACATCAGTGGCAAGTTTATCCAGCTCCTGTTTGATATCTCTGGAAACTTTTCCACATAAGAGGGGAGCAGCCCCGGGCACCATAGCACGATCTAAACTCCAAAAAATGTAATTTCTTTACATGCTTTAAAAAAGGATGTGTAATGACTTTAAAATATCCCAAAGAAAGTAAATGGAAAGTATAAAGTCCACTGAATGAATTTACCAGTGTTGCCAATGATGTCATCCCAGCTATGGTCGGTAAGGATATTGACCACTAAGGGAGCAATTAAAGGAGTGAGTGACCACAGTCTGACAGTTGAATCTCTGGAGCAGGAAGCCATGGTGAACGGACGACTGGGGTGACATGTCAGACCTGGGGGTTTTATATTGTCCAGAAGAGTGTATAAATAATGTATCAAAACCTTGAACGGACAGAATGATGTAACACATCATGTGTTTTTTTAGAAATATTGCTGTATGTCTCATTACTGATCAAACTGATTAACACTACATGAATAAGAGTTAGAAGATACTTATCCAACTTCTTTAAAACAAGATTCACTACCGTAGACATCAGCTCCATGGTCATATACAGTGTCTAGACAGGTGCCATCTCTGGTGTCCCACACACGAATGGTGTAGTCCCAGCTCCCTGATGTCAAGAGATAAGGGACTTCTGTGTTCCACATCAGACCCCGAACTGGAGCCGTGTGTCCGCTCAGTACATTAATGCAGGCGTCTTGGGTATAGTCCCAAATCCTTACAGTTCTATTCCACACATAAACAAAAACACCTGCTTTATGTGCATCAAGTTGTAATGATTAACAATAAAATAAAGTGTCAATGGATATATATTTAATAAAAAATTACCCGTCATCAGAACCACTACACAGTATGCCCTCTCTGAGGGGCGACCATCGCACATGGAAAACTTTGGCTGTGTGACCAGTAAAGACTTTAAGTGGCTGGTCTGAGCTGGTGGCCAAATAATAGACTCTGACATTCTTGTCTTCACACCCAGTAGCTATCATATCTCTATGCGTAATAAAGATATAGATGATTAAACAATGTACTACAACCAAGATGTATATGATTATTGCCAATATGTATAAATGCACATACTTGTTATTTTGACTCCAATCACAGCCAAATACTGCTGCTGGGTGCTTGTATTTGTGCAAAACTTTCCCGTCTATGGTTCGAATAATGCTGAAATCAGATTTCATTTTCAGCTATAAGAATGTGAAAGTCATGTAATATAAAAAAAGGTAAGATTAAAAAAAAAATGTAACTCACCAAAATCCGTCTCCACTGCACGTTGCTATTCTCTTGGAATCTTTGTGGCTCCATGCAACACAGAAAATCCCATTCTTCCCATGCTTTAACCAAATCCCAGAAAAATTATATGAATTAAAGATTTTAAATCACTTAAAAGGATGCATCAATTATTAACTTCAGAGTCTATTATGGATGTCTGGTGTGCTTTTTCAGAACACAAGAGACAAAAATAAACGCAGTTGTCTTGCCTCGTTAAATCTAGTGATCATTTTCCCCTTCTTCACATCCCATATAAAGGCACCATTCCTGGATGTGGCTCCGGCTATGCAATTCAAGTCTCCTTTGGGTAAGAAAAAAACTTCTTTGTTACTGCAATGATAACACAGGATTGTATTCTAAACTATTGCTGTTTATCATGCTTACCAGGAGCCCAGGAAAGTGAATAAACCACTCCCTCATTGCCTGGTGATGTGTATACAGCGGTTAAGGTGTTTATGTCCCAAACCTTTATCGTCCCATCAAATGAAGCTGTAGCTAGAATGTTCGGGTCATCAGGCTTGAATTTGCAGTCAAAGATGGTTTCAACATGACCCTGCAACAAATATGCAAATCACAAAGTACTTAAACTTTAACTCTGGATTCTGAAAGGATGACACATTTTTTAAAAATGTTAAATATGACCTAGTCAGCACTCTGAAAAACATTGCCACCTCCATTGTATTTTTTTTCATAAATTGAAAGGCCCACTGACAAATACTTCTCACTAAATCGCTAATAGAGAAGGTTAAATTACACTTCAATTTTCACAAACAACATTCGTGGCAAAAGCAAGCCTTTGCTTAGACATGCACTCTTCGAGGAATTTATCAGGTGACCTTTAAAATCAGCAATTGAACTTGTATCTAAAGCATCTTTTTAAAGATGGGAAGACTAATGCATTTCTGAGCATTGGCACTTGAGTCACTCTATTTGTTACCTTTAGGATAAGATATAAAAAAAAAATCTTTTTAATGTACACTACAATAAAGCTAACAGCAAGCGAGTCATCCTACCAGATCGCGCAAGAAGTCCCACTTTTTGGCGCCCATATCATACAGTCCCACCCCTCCATCCATGAAACAGCAGACAGCATGGCCGGGAGGGAGGGAGAAGGCCTGATTCTGTGAAAGAGTAGGTGGAGGCACGGCCTCACTGGTGGAGGAGGTGTAGTGATTCTTGGAAGGAGAATTCGAGCTTAAAGCTAAGTGGGAAAAATATAATGAGTCATTTTGATGACACAGACATAAATATTGCTGGGTTGGCATGAAAATGCATACATTTTTTTGCAGGAGGGGAGTTTAATACATGAAGAGCATGGAAGCCAGTTTTCTTCAGCTTAAAGTTATCCAGCGGTGTGGCTCTCGATACGTTCCATACTCTCAACACGCCGACTTGGGAGTCTTGCGATTGGAAAAGTCGAAAAACATCACAGAATCAATTTTGTAGCATCTCTTTGTGATGAGTGGGTGAAAGTGAGAAGACTCAGTTCAGTGCATGCACGATAAAGAGAATTTCCGTTTGAAAATTGAATATCTAAATATGTATGTCTTAATCTTACCCCCTGTGATAAACATTCCAGGGGCACTCGGCACCCAGGCCAGGCACTGTACAGAAGCAGCAGCACTTGGGAAACTAAAGGTAGTGATGCAGGAAAGAGACTCAGAGTCCAGTAGTCTGATACCATTGTGCATGTTAGCCACTAACAGGTAGTCTGTACTGAGAGGGTCCCATTCTAGAGCCGTGATGGGGTCTTCTTCATCTGTGCCCTCTAATGACTCGGGCCGTAGCACATGCTTTTGATTTTTGGAGCCTGAAGTGATTAAGGCATGCAGGTTATTACAAAATGAACCACCTGGGTTCCCGAGTGATTTAAATAAACAGTTTACCAGCCTAGTAGGCAATACTGTTAAAACAGCTGTATTACTTAAAAATTGTGATAATTTGTCACTGATCAATTATCATAGTTGTTATAAATCTACACTGGCGGAGGCATAAGCAAACTTGATTACCTGGTTGAAAGATGGACAGACTCCCATCAGTGTGTCCGAACACCACTTTTCCCTTCTTCAGCGGATGCCAACGGAACAAGCAGATATCTGAAAGAAAACTGTGAGCCTCCTTGTGCACTATAACCCCGGAGTCAGGCCCGGAGATGGTCCATATGTACAGAGGACCACGATGGGAGACAAATGCAACACTGTCACCTGCATTCCAGCACCAGCTTAGAGAAGCGGGAATACCTAAGAGACAAATAAAAAGGTATTAAGACACACGGATGAAGCAAAATACACACCAACTAATAAAGAAAGCTAATGCTAAGATTTCTTACTCAGCTCTCAAAATGGTATCTTTTGTTCAAGCAGTGTCTTAAAGTAATGGTTCATCCAAATAGGCTTTACCCTCTTGTCAATTCAAACATGTATGACTTTCTTTTGCAAAACACAAAAGATGATATTTCGAAAAAAGTTGTTGACCCAAAAGCAGTAAAAGGATGAGTAAATGTTGACACCATTTTTTCATTTTTGGGTAAACACATTGAAAGACACATGCAATGTTCCGTGAGTAAAAGTCTTGAGGTAACAGTACCTTTGGTGTTATCCAGGCGTGCAACGGCCTTCTGTTCAGCCACGTTCCAGATGATAAGCAGATTATCTGCGCTGGCACTGGCGAACACCTCAGGGTTGTGTGGACACCACGATATGGCCGTGATGGTCTTCTTGTGTTCAGACATGATCGCTCGCAGTTTAAACTCATTATATCTGTGATCAAGCTGGAAGGAGAGATTTCAATGAGCGCCACTTGAAATATTTAACACTTACAAGAAATTCAGTCTATCAATACAGTTTATGAGGACACTAAGTTTTCTTACCTGGTACACATATATGGCGAGCGTGGCACAATATGCAAACCTGTCCCCACTAGCAGCACAAACATCCTTGTTCCAGGGCTGACATCCTGCAGCCAACAGGCCTACCTGCTTGACCTGAGACATCTTTACCTAGACATAGAGATGTCAGTTATACCAATGACGGTTATGAAACTAGCGAGGATTTGTGTGATGTTCAATGATCTTAGGGTTCAGTTTTGTGAATTTTATGGAACAGTGAAGAAACAAGTGCAGTTTCGACAAGAACTAGAATGTGAGGCACATGGGTTTAAACCCCAAACCCTTTCACAATAAGGTCACATGTAAACATCACGCTTGCAGACAGCTTCATTGGTGGCACTGTCAGGATGATTTCTTGCGCCCATCAACCCTGCATGTTTGTAATATTTATTTTGTGATGTACTTCCCAAGTTGGATGTCTTTGCACCTTGTCAAGTTAAATCCACTTTTATAAGCGTGTAACGTGACTCAAGCTTTCTGTTAAATAACCCTTTGGTGCGTCATGATGTCAAGATTCAAGAATGAACTGTTTGAAGAAATACAACATGTCTATTGACGTGCAAGCTCTCTATCTAAGGGGACATAGGCATTCCAGACGGCTAAATAACCGCTATGCTGCTCCTACCTTGGGTTTATTGTGATAACTGCTAAACCAGCACAAGCTTTCCATGTCTGCTCTTCCCTTCTTTCTCTCTCTGTGTAAGCAAGTACAAGGAAGGCTGTTGCAATATCATTTAAGTCCGGCACGTTTGTGTGACCGTTGTTAAAGCTCATGTATATGTCGAAAGACGGCGAGCGCAAGAACATATTGAACACTCATTGACTGGTGCAGGCTGCTCGTGGGAGAGGTGGCTCGAGACGCAGCTCCCGCCGGTAGCCAGGCAACAGCAAGATCCCTTCATTTAAACACCCGCACTTACCCATCCACCATCTATAACACAGTACACACCTCATATCACTCTTGCATAGCCTCCACGAAATAGTTTATCTTCCCTTTCCTTTCCTATGATGAACAACTCATCTCAACTGCCCAGAATGCAATGTAATGTACGTAATTCACTGCATGCATCATTTCATATTTTTCTGTGTTTTAATTGAAGGAACATTATTTAATGGATGATAAAGAATATTTATAAGTCTCAAATTTATAAGTCAAATGTCTCATTTCTTGAATTTTTGGTTTTGGTATTTCTGAAGGGCCCAAAAAAATGGGGCCTGACCATGCCAGCATGACACACTTAAATAGACATAGACATTCTTAATGAGGTCAGGATATATATATAAAGCTTTTTCTAAATCACAGAATTACAATTTTTTAAAGATGTCATACAGAATGCAATTATATATGTATGTATGGTTTTGTATATACGATGTAAGACATGATAGCAAATGGGTGGTTCAAGACTGTATCAGCCACTTGATTATGGACGTTTTTGGGTCACAATCTCCAAGTATAAGATATGGATTATATCAGTATGAAATGTCAAAGTTAGGCTGTGAGAATTTTTTTGCCCAATTCAATTCCAATTGAATTTTAATATATAGAGCTTTACTTTGGATGTCATTTGCTGCATTAGTTTTGCTGTTTGGTTGATTGAAAATTGGCCCAAATCAGCAAGTCAGATGGCATCTTTTCTTGGCTGTCATTTGATTCTTGCTAGATCTTGGGATGTGTGTGTGTGTGTGTGTGTGTGTGTGTGTGTGTGTGTGTGTGTGTGTGTGTGTGTGTGTGTGTGTGTGTGTGTGTGTGTGTGTGTGTGTGTGTGTGTGTGTGTGTGTTAGTGTAAATGACCTCTTGTTGTCAAATGCCACCAAGATTGTGATCAGAATTTGTCCCTGTTACTAATGTCACCACCACCACCACCACACCTCCTACCCCTTCGGCTGGACTGTGGGGGTGAGCGGGAGTGAGATGTAGCCGGGCAAAACACTCACACACACGCGCACACAAACACACACACGCGCACACACGCGCGCACACACACACACACACACACACACACACACACACACACACGCATGCACACAGACACAAGCACACAGACATACACACACAAAGGACACTCATGAAATCGTTTCCTAGGCAATGAAGACTTTAACTCTAAGAGGCGGTTGTGATGAAGTGGAAGGGGCTGTACTGGAGAGGGCACGAGTGCAACCCATCATTAAGCATCCTACACCTGGGTTACTCACACTGTCTTCTCATGCACCCCACCTACATATAACCCACAACTATTCCCACCACCTACAACAAAAATTACTCCATCCTTCATTTATGAAATCTGTGAATCATCCACAGCTTATGTATCCATTCTTGAATGAGAATTCAACAAGAGGGTTTTAAAAAAAGAGAGAATATTTTATAACAAAAAAAACAAAAGTAATTACATATTTTGCTTGAGAAAATGACTCTGTTACAGTTCCTCGCCAAAATTATTTTCATGCAAATAGCACTGGGTTTATCTGTGATAACACTTGCATAATTTGGAGTGCTCAGTAAGTACACTTAGTACACCAGGCACAAAAACAACCAGACACAGGAAATGTTTATTTCCTTAGGCCATCAACCTCACAAACAGTTAAATGTTCCCCCTAATGTGGAATAAACATGTGCCATACCTACCCTCAAACAATTCACATATAGCACCTTCTAACTTGTATATTTATAAAGCATCTGTACATTCTCTATTCCATACGGAGCTCTTCTGTCATGTGCATTTCTACCATTGTGTACCATTTAAATCTTGTACCATTTTGTCACCTTTGTTACTTGTCTTGTCACTTTATATTGTATGTGTAATGTAAGCTTCAGTCACCATGACAAATGCCTTACTTGTATAAGCACACCTGGAAATAAAGCTTAGTCTGATTCTGATTTCGTTCATCAGCAATATTGCATACATATTAATATTGGTCTACATTTATCTAGGTATGATATCTTCATCTTTTTATTTTTTTTCCAACAACTTGATTGTTGCTTAGACGTCATTTGCAAATATAGGTATTGAGGATCATTTCTGATGAATTTAATTACTTTTTAGCACTACAGTTGAATGAGCACTTTCCCACATCACATTATGTGTGTTGCAAACAGGACTGACATAGTCAATGTCTAGATTATCCTATATTTAGACCAGAATGTGCAGATAATTACAGTGTGATAATAAAACAAAGACTTGTGTCCCCCAAAATAGGGTCTGTAGGATAGAGATTGTCGCCACAGCTACAGATAAACTTGTTAGAATGAAAGGACATGGTCCAGGAAAGGAAGCTGCGGTAAGATGTAATAAGGCTAAAAGCCTGCCTAAAGAAAAAGTGATGTTATATTATGACTAAGCAAGGTTATTTGTTAAAAGGTGCAATACAATTGATTAAACGATTGCATTTGATTTAATTGACAAAGCAGAGTAATAAAAACAAAGGTCTTTAGGCCAAGAATGTGAAAGGACAATTTCAAATCCTTCCCTAAATTTTGTTTTCTGATTCCGGAAGCTGTTTTACTCACATCGCAATCGAATATAAAACATCATCACAACATCCCTATCACGTTGACATTAACATCAATGCACAAGGTAACATATCACGCACTGAAGACCTTCTTTAAGAAATAACCGAAAAATCTAACACAATGTTCGGTCCAAAAAAGGTCAACATAGGTTCAAAACAAATAACATGAGCTATTTCAGGACTTGAACACAATCCGAGTGTCTCCACATGGGGCCTAAAGAGGATCAATGAGATAAGTGACAGTGAAACAGATGTATAAGGGATTTAGCATCTCTATGCTTCCTCTGTTCATACTACCTTCATAAAGTGTTTCATATCTAGAAAAGTATTAAGTCGTCCGTGTACAAGAGCATCTTTTTCAGATTTACATACTTAACAACCTACCTGTATGCACCATGTAATTAAGGTCTTAATCTGCACATCTTTTCCACTAAACAGCTCAAGGGGAGTACGAATTTCCCCTAGGAGATGATGAGTACTTTCAATATGATCGTGTCAAGCATATCTCTCAAGACACAAGGAAAACAGGTCCACTAACTACATAACTCATCACGTGGCGAGCATCATCACTCTTCAACTTTAACAATGGCAGTGCATGCACAACCCCAAAGGGAAATGGACACGCTCTACAATGCACGAGCCGGTCTCATCACTTGATCCAAAAGTGGCTCGACATATCGACTCGAGAGTTCAGTTTCTCCATCTAAACTGCTTGAGTAAGACCACAACAGTGCTCAGATGGTCAATTTGAAAGTATAATGAAATCTGTGGCTATGCAATAACAATTTTCACCATTGAAGAGCCACTTGTGCTCTCCTCTGTGCACCTGGAGGTCACACCTGATAAGAGTCCAGCAAGCATCAAGAAAAGTTATTACACTAGATTTTAAGAAATGGAGAAAACTCTTTGTTTAAGTATTGTAGTTTAAGGAACAAGATATACACAATATTTAAGTGATTTAGTTTGAACATGCATAACACAAAGCATCATGATAGGTGTCATTGACATAATTAAATAAAATGAAATGCATTTAATTTTACACATTGACATAATTAAATAAAATGAAATGCATTTCATTTTACACATTGACATAATTCTTACAGTCCAGGAAAGTTGATTTGAGCATGCACCAGCATCCCTTCTGCAATCTGCTTTATGTCCCTATAGTTCACAGTTCAATGTGAAGAAAGTCCTTAATAAACAACAGCAACGTATGTACTAAAATGCATTTGTGTAAGGGCAAATGATGTCATAAATCACCATCCTGTGTTAAAAGGAAACGTGTTTGCATCAATGATGTAGATCTCTTACCTCGATGTCAGTGGACAGCGACCTGGTGCTGAGATTAGGAGGAACGCTGACGGAGATTCGCTTCGTCGTTCGTCCGATTGTTAACACTGATTGGTCGATTTGAACGTTACGTCACCGCTCTCTCGCGTTTGCCGGCTCTGATTGGTCCATTTTCCGATCGATCAACATAATCCCACGCAGTTGGCGCGTAGACGTCAGCGAGGGCGGGCTCAAGCCGCGATGCTTTCTGGGATTTGTAGTCCTAAACGGTTGTCATAGTTCAACGATAACACAAAGGAATTGTCATGCACGTGTTGAAAGGTTGTGTTGTCGACGGGTATACACAAACCTAATTCATTGTGAGTGGTGTGCAAATGCATAATTTATTCCTGTCCTTCACATTGAGATTGAATTTAATCCCCCATGTGTTTGCTTTCTGCACACTGAACTCCAAATTGAATAAGAAATGAACACAAAAAACGTGCATTAATGACAATCTTTGAAAGGCTGGATGTCATATCCACATTGATTTGTGTATTAAAAGAGGATTATTTGTTCATGCATAAAGTGTAAGTCTGCTAATCCACCAGCAGGGGACACTGCTCACCCCTACTAAAATTAAGAAATAATCCCTGCAGAAGGGTGTGATCTGTCATTGGGAGATACATATATAACACACGTGGATGAAACTGAGATTATAAATGTACTTAATCTGTGTATTTAATATCACTCATGGGATTATCACATATAGATTCTACCTATGTGATATATACTATATAATATGTGTAATATAAAATGTGTAATATAAAATAGTTTTATTTATTGTAATAAACTCACCAGAAATGCAACAAATAAATAATAAAATTAAAAATAATTAGAGATCTGGCTGTTGTGCACATTCTTTATTACTGCATGTAGGGGTGTTGCTGCAAAATCTAATAATATGGAATCTCACTTAACCCTATGCTGTGTTATGTTATGGTAATTTTATATACATTGCATTCTTCTGATTGGCCAATAAAGTTTGCGTTCGTGAGTGTCCCCGCCCGTCGGTGATGATGACGTGCATTCATTGTAAGGACTGACCGCAGAGCTCAAAGCTGGCCGACACCAACTTCTGAAGTCTGGACTTTTCTGAGCTCTTGAACTTTTATTCTCAAACATGGGTAAGTCAACACTTTGGGGGTTTGGGTAATGCTGAGAATGTGTGCATCATCCTTTAAAGTGTAGAAGTGAAGTGTGGCCACTATAGAATGTAACTGCAATGTCAGAAAGTGTATTTCTGAGACATGTGTGGGATTCCACATGTGTTTTTTATATAAACCCAAAGCACAGAGAGCACACAGATGCCATTCAGTTTGTTCTTGTATGTACAGTGTAGACTGCTTTTCTCTATAGATTGATATATTATTATTTGTTATTATATCTAATAATGAGAATCAGAATCAGGATGAGCTTTATTGCCTGGTTCGCTTACACAGGAATCACAGAAGCTTCCACCTCATTAGGAAATGAAAATTACAAAATTGAAATGTAAGACACAATCTAAGAATGTGAAATGTCATCATTTATGTTTGTGTTATTTAAAGAAGAGACATGAGTTCAGAGTTAGAAAGGAGAATTGTTGAGAGTCAAGTGTCCTCAATTGTTGTGGAACTTGGAAAATATGTTTTCCAGAGACTCCACCGAAGTCCCCCGATGTCCTGTTGCTTCTTTTAAATCTATGCGAACCCGGTCCAGGAAAAGGCTTATTATTGTCAGGAACATGCAGGAAAACATAGGAAATGGGCTTCTCATCCACAGCGAGTGAAGACGAACGTGCTTTCCTCAAAAATACACATTGTGTCTACCAATCCTCTGACAACCTGCAACAGTATCGATCACAACCCCTTCAAAACTCCTAGACTTGCTTCAGAGCACAAATTGAATAGACTTTACTGTAGGAACACAATGTCCTGTTCTTATTTTAGGTGCCCAGATCTAAGACCCATATAATATGAAGAATCTGAAAGCTTTGCTGTTCTTGCGATCTTTCTCCGTGCACTATACCAGTTTTACTTGGAAAATGAAAAATGACAACACTCGTTTGTGCTGAAGAAAGACAGACTTGTTGAAGTTCTCATTCATGGTGTCTGCTGATGGCTTGTCCCTCTGTGTCCTAATATATGCACAGAGTCACATGAGGGATAAATAGACACATTATTGTCTCTCTGTTTGCAGCCTCCACCAAACATTCTCTTCTTGTATGGGGGCCCTTTGATAATCCTGAAAAGCGTCTCTTTTCTGTGAGACTGCCTCCCCTCCTACTGCCCTCTTCTCACTATTTCTTCCCTGTTGGTTGTTCTAATGAGCGGAACATGAGTTTGGGTTTACGGGGTTCAGTGGCTTAAAGCGGGAATGTTGTTTCCTAGGCCACCCAGCCATGTTCGGCTACAGATGTACAATTGAAAGGTCAGCAAACAAGTGTGGTGTCTGCATGTGATTTTGTGTGTTGTGTGCAAATGTGCAAATATGTTAGATTGAACACAATAAAAACAGTAAAATATAATTCAGTACCAATAATAATAATAATAATAATAATAATAATAATAATAATTATTATTATTATTATTATTGTTATAATTATTATTATTATTATTATAATCCAAAAAGAATTATATCAATCAACTATTATATTATTATTAGAAGTAGTAGTGTATAAATCATAAGTAACGCCAACAACAATAAAACAACAATATTAATAATACTTATGGGAGTATAAACTATTATTATTGTTTTATTAATAATAGTTAATTTGGGCAGCCAAAACACTTATTGGCAAATGTTTGTTTTTACATAATCTATGTCTGTGTTTTTTTGCGTTGCATTTGTATTTAATACATACACATACATGCTTATATTTAAAATATAAAATAAAGTAAATGTTCACCTATAATATAAAATAAATAAATATATTATTTAAATGAAATTAAACAAATTATATGTATATATATACTATATAGTATATATACTATATATATATACTACTAAATACTAAGATAAATATATATATATATATATATATATATATATATATATATATATATATATATATATATATGCAGGTTTCTTTAAAAAATTAAACCTTTTTATCCACAGAACACAGAAATAAATTATGTAGATATAAACTTTGAAAATTTGATTAACTGCGATCAATCATTTTGATAGCTCTATTAGTAATAATAACCAATAACAATAATAACAAATAGTAATAGCAATAATAATAACTATTACAATATAATCAAAAGTGAAAGTTGCCAGAACATGATCTTGTGCAGATCATTTTTATATGACCAAGTGAACCCATTGTTCTATTATGGAAGAAGTGACTGTGTGGATTTTCTCTATTTTCTCATGCTTCCATCGTTTCCTGTATGGAATGACGAAAAGTGAAAATCTCAAAACCAGACAACGTATCTTCATTGTCAAATCCGGCCTGTATCCCACATATTTTCCTTTCTTTACCCCTTCTGAGAGTTGCCGTCTAATGTTTCCAAAGAAATAATAAACAGTCCTCGGAAGAGATTAGTTTGGTTAGTCTGAGCCACCCTAGCTTTTCCTTGTTTTTCATTCCCCCTACAGAGACTGAGGTTTTCACTTATTCTGGGTAAAAACAAATCTGCTGGTTCATGGAATCACCGCAGTGGATGCAGAGAGGGCCTAAGGTTAACCCACTAGTCTAGTTTGGTCATCACAAAAATGGGATCTCTTCATCAAATCATAGAATTTGTCATTTATTATAATGCTAAAACTGCCTTCTTTAAATTATGGAGATCAGCAGTTAGACAGAAAAAACTAAGAGACAAAACGTTATCAATCCCTGAAGGCAAATGAAGGCAACTTAAGTAATCGTAAGAACTTTAGAAACCTACATGTGCATAGTGTCTAAACCAGATGAAATAATAGGAGGAATATTATGGCCTGCGGTGAATTCCCACTGTCTGTCAGACAAGAGATGCAGAGACTTTAATGAAAAAGGAACCCTGGGACCGTTTCACCATCTAATGGGAAACACAGACAAGTATTTTCACATACTAGCATTTCTGTTCTTCTGTTAGAAAGTTTTATTTTATGACCACCATGAATCAAGTTTCTATGAGCTTCACTTACTGCATGAGATCTGAAAGGTTCCGTGTTGTCAGCTTATGGAGATCGCTGTAGCAAAAACAGCAAGTGACGTCTGATAATTCCTAGAAAAATCTTATTGTTAGGTTAGTCTAATAGGTTAGTATCAACCTGCATCAAATTTGATCTTTAATCTCTTTCATATTTTATATTTAAGTAATAATATTGTTTTTGTCAAATGGATGTGTATATATGTGTCATGCATCTTCTTAGTGGTCTGTTGCCGTTTGCTCCACTTGTAGATCTTGTTATTTGTAATCTTAAAGGTTTTGGGAGTAGTCCACTGTGTTGTGACCAGGGCTCTTTTCAATCCTCTGAGGAATCTATGCAGTGTGACGCCACGGCGTGACCTTTCATCTTGTACAATAGCTACTGTAGCAACGCTCAGGGTCAGTAAAGTAAAACAATGGCACAATTTGAAACACAGGAATAAATACTTTCAAGTCAGTCTCATTCTTTTCCATTCTGTCGAAAGGTTTCACAACCAGATTACAATGTGACGTGTAATGGACTAAAGATCAGTTAAATTGTTAAAGCCACGATATTTAACATTTGGCATAAAAATATCTAAATAATGTCCCTTACTATATAATATGTTAAGAGATAAAAACATGTTTTTCACTTTTAGGTAAGCTAGTATTGCTTTATGAAGAGAGGTGTTTTCTTCTTGTGTTTGAAATCTGCTAACATATTTATGGTCAAAATGTGGGGGTCTCCCCCTCTCCCTCTCACATACTTTTACTACTTGGATCTTAAAGACTGTTGTCAGAAAATGTGTTGGTTGGATTGAGAAAAAATAGCTAGGCATATATCCAGAATTTGGTCAAACTTCTTGTCTATTTCCCAGAGTTTGTCATTGAATTACCATGAATTACAGTATTTGTTTTTTCGTTCTGACAAATAAAAAAGTGTGTTTTATCTTTTAAGTTTTTCCTCATTTCTATTTAGTGATTTCCTGTTCACATTGGAAGGTTTCTATTTTACCTCTCTGACGGTGTCATGATAAAGCTCTCAATCTCTAACTCATGCCCACTCTATTGCTTATGTAAAAAGTGATTCATCAAAAGGTTTTGGCAGCAGCTGAGGTTGCTGTGCTACCACCTAACTTGAGGGATGTTTTGTTAAATGATAGTGCAAGTTGGTGGTTTTACCTGAATATTTAAGCTTAGTTTGGCAAATCTTACAGATGACATTTGTTTTCTCTAGTTCTGATTTCTTTTTAAAACCAAGGTGCACCCACACATCGGCCCTGCGAGTTGCATTTTCTTTCTTGCACCTGCTTACTTTTAAGATGTTGACCATATGTTTACGTAGACAGCAATTCAGCGACATAAACAGGAAAAAAGTAGGAGGTAATTAGAACCTTTTAATTTAAATTATGACTTATTCAAAGTATTAATATTTTTGCACCGCCCTACATTTTTACTTTAACACATCTGTAACATCACCAGCTATACTGTTGAATGTGATTAGATGACAAATGCAACTATGTTTTTTGGAAAAATCCCTAGTTAGTTATCGCTATAGATTAGCTATAGAAATTTTTCCAACAATGCGTGGTGGGTAACCAGCGTTGTCTGGAAAACACATCCCTGAATATGTAGATATGTATGTAAATAGCATCCTCATGATATATTCGCTATCAGTTGTCTTTTATGTTCAACAAAGTTAACAACATGAGAGTGAATATAATTTTAATAATTTTGGGTGACCTATTCCTAGAAATGCTAAAGGATCCTTCAGGGGATGCATTGAGATTCACAACTGTAGAGGACATTTGTGTTCTGAACACAATTCTGTGAGAAATCATTTTACCTACACACTTTGAAGGAAAAGGCCTTTTAAACATCCGGCAATATCAGCAATTTCTTTAAAAGCCTTTACAAACAGCAGTCCTAAATGTGCGTCTATAAGAGTTGGCATTCAGTGAAGTGTTATTGCCTCTTGAATGAGAGAAGCTTTGATTTATGTTTTAATTATGACAGTGCACACGTGATTTATTCATGAAATGCCTTTAACCAACATCACTTCAGTCTTTCAGATCGATTCAGTGTTAGCAATAGATAACAAAACAGAAAACAGGAAGGAGCAAATGAGATGATTTATCACCATCTTTAGATCATTCACTGAGCAAACAAGAAAACAGACATTAAGAATCCTTTTGTGGACCTGTTTGTTCTGCTCTTTACTGCCCATTTACACCATCAAAATAAGCTGATGGAAAAACACAAGTCTTACAAGAAAAACCCTTTTATAACATATTTTTGAATCTCTATTTATGAGTAAATAACTCATAAAGTAATAATCACATAATTGTCGATAACAACACAAACACTTGTACAAGTAATACACAGTAGCCCACATTAATTTACAAGTGGTATCTCTTTTTCTGCAAACATTGGTGTTCTGAATGATCCTAAACTAAGGAAGAATGCAGGATTGAAACCGGTTAATGTTATCACTCAAACTGTTTGTATTCTTTGCCAGTTTTCTGTGGTAGCAACAAGATAAGGTGGCAGTGTGCAATCTTTTCCCCTGCTCCTTGTTTGCATGTGTTTCTATCTCTCTCCATCAATGGTGTAGATCTGTGAAGCAGTCTGTTGCCATGGTTACAGGCTAAAACTGAACCACACTGAAGCACAAGTGATAAGCTAAAGATAATTTACAGTGTTCATTGTCAGCTGAATATGTGACATGGTAAAGACAAGGACCATTTGATGGCTCACTTATTGATTTCATTTCTTACTGTATGTTTAAAATATATATATTTAAATAGGGAGCTTATTTTATCTAAATAAAAAAATATTTTTAGGAATGTTTGAACTAATTTATTTACACTTGCCCTCATGTTATTCAAAGACTTTATTCTTGCTTTAACAGAACACGAAAGAAAATATTTTAAAGAGTATTTGTAACAAAATTATATTTTCTTATAGAAAGCATATATATTTTCTACACATTCCCTTTCAATATAATATTAATATACAGTGCATCCGGAAAGTATTTACAAAGCTTCACTTTATCCACATTTAGTGACGTAACTGTCTTATTTCAAGTCAACTAATTTCCCAAAGCAAAACCCCATAATGACATTTGTTTGATATCCTTGCAAATTTATTTAAAAATGTACATGTCAACATTAAAAACAAAATTCACATGATTATGCACAGCCTTGGTCATGACACTCATTAAAATTAAATGTGAAAATTCAAACAATGTGAATTCTTTCAGCATGCTCTGTATATTGGAATACAACAATATATTAACTTAAACAGTAGGCATTGCCGCTTTTCATACGCTTAAAGATTTAAGCACTTGGCTTCAGTGCATTATATAATATATTAAACTATGTTTTTCATCATATTTTCATGTATTCTGTTTTTTAAGAGATGGCAACCACTGAGTAAGAATTGTATTGAGACAAAAAGTGTTAATCAGTTGAGCAATACTAGAGCCAATTATTGGGAAAATCATTTAATTAACAATATTAATATTATGTATTTTTTTCATAGAACCTTGTATAACCTTGTAACATAAGCTTGTTTCATTGGCCTGTAAAAGACATGCACTTTGCTTATATAAGTAATATATTTTAAACACACAAGACAAATCTGTTCATCTGCGTACTTCAGTACATTAATTGTACACACACTTATTTCTTCATGTAAAGTCCCATGTATCCAGGTCACAGCGCTTTGAACAAAGCTCAGAGAGAGTTTTTACAGTTTGTTAAAATGAGAGACCTCATTATTCATAACTCAGGTGACATCTCTTTCCCTTCTGCCTGAGGTCAAAATCTCATTTGTATTTAGTCTAGTCTTGCTTTTCTTTTCTCTTTCCTATTAACTGTAGGCTGAAAGTATAAAGAGCATCACTTCGACTAAAACAGATACGAGGATATTTTACAATTACAGTTACAATTATTCATTTGGCAGACGCTTTTATCCAAAGCGATTTAAGATCAGATCAGATTCAGATCAGATTCAGAATTAATTTTATTGTCATAACACTGTTACATGTCAAGAAATGGGACCCCTCCGACCATGACAGGTCGAAGAGGTAACAAGGAGAAAAAAGGAACAACATAATACACAAGGAAAGTTGGCTCAAAATGTAGTAGGACAGTGTGAGACCCAGGACACAAAAGAGCCCCAGCAAAAAGCACATAATTTGGACATAACAGGCTTACAGGTAAAATGCAGTATGTGTTACTTTTGTATTTAACACTAAACTGTATCTTTGTTGTGTATTATATATAAATTATCTACATCGACCAAATTATGATTTGCTTAATGTACATTGCAAGTCAAAAACAGCGTAGCCTCTAATCAGGTCTATTCTTGTTTCTGTTGTGGGACAATGACTGAACTTCATCATTATAATGCCATGTTTTTAAAACAATCCTCAGGAGAGCTTGTTTAAAGTGCACATCTAATGCAGTTTGTTTTTAGGTCAGCTATAGAATGGGCTTCTTTCGGTCAACACATCACATCAGTCATGTCATTGTCCACAATTCTGAAGAAAATAAGAAGAATTGACCATCAGACCCGAGCACATATTCAGTGCTCAGAATAACTGGCATAATGTTGAAACACTCATGTAAACTCTAAGGACAAAATCATCATCATGGGAAAACAATTTTGAGCGTGTTATCAAAGCACCAGCACGGCATTAAATGTATCTACTGTATGAGCTCATCGAGGAAAAATCAATATACAACAGTCAACGTGAATGATCGACACATTTATTGTAGCATTAAAAATCCATTTAGTGCACAGTAGAGATTTCTCTCCTCTAGGCGATGACGTTGGAAGTAAGATCAACATAATGACTTGCATGCAGTTGATGCGACTCCTAATCTGACATTCAATGAGCTGCTGTGTGGGTCGAGCCAGTTGGCAATTAAGATCAAAGATGTAGTGAAGGTATTTAATTCAATCCTTGTCTGTGTGCTATTTTAAGAGAAAGGGAATCCTTCACTGTAGAAGCACATGTGCAGTGGAGAAAGAACTGTGCCTTCTCTACATGCTACAGCATCATGTTATTTTGAATTAAACGAGACAAGTTTTACACCATAAAACGGTTTATGTGGGGAAAAAAACCTAAAGCAACTTTAAAGCTTTAAGACCCATTACACTTTTTTTCATTAACTCGTTTAAAATAGCACATTATAAATAACATAACAAATTGACAAATGATATCTTTATAAAAACAAAACTGTTCATACACATGTACAAAATTTATTTTAGTTTAACACCATATAAAGTTAATGTAGGGAATACCAAATTGCAATGTCTAAAAGCACCATATTAACCCATTATGTCTAAATATGTACTTGTAATTGTATTTATTTCCAAATCAATAACAAAAGCTAAAACATTCCGAAAACAATGAAATTGATCAGTTTATGGTTTGCTATGCTTTCTGTATCCTGTTAACATCTCATAAATCTACACACTTTCTACAAAATAAACAATGAAATTAATTTGGTCCACAAGTTGTTTATATGTACTTTAAACCGACAGTACATTCTTGGTTTTAAAATGTATCATGATTTTTGATTCTTTTAAAATTGAGAAGGTTGGTTTACAAACCACAATTGCTGTTAAAATGTTTCATTCGTGTGAAGAAGAGAGACATGATTTAAAAATGGATCTGGATTGGCCATATTGAGCATAGTGTTTCTCTTCATTCATAGTAACAGCGGGGGCGAATCCTGTTAATATTTATTATCTTTAGAAGTTACTATGACAGCTAGAAAAGTAGTCTTACACAAATGTCAATTAAGAGGCCTTTTCAGCTTGAGTAACAAACATTATTTAACTTAATAATTTATGTGTTTTTGCTTTTACTGCTGAATGAGTCTAAATTAATGTAGAGGTTTTTAACAGCACGCCACAGATACTTTTATGGATATGAATCTAGAACATTCTTTTATTTAAAGCTTAGTTGAATCCTTAACATTCAACAGGCAAGAACTGCACTACATTGTACACCATATATAGCCTCATAAAGTGTCCTCAAAGACTCGCAGTGCCATTCAAATCTAATTTTCCAGACCTTTTGATTATACGAAGTTAGAAAGTGCTGCTTATATCAGCTGGTCTATTGACTGTTTTTGTGAAATCAATACTAACTAAATTGTGGATACCTTTGCTTTAGGTTTTGTAAATGCTTCTTTTCACGGGGCTTCACCACAGGCCTGAATTTAGATGCTCTAAATCACAACACATTTTTGTTAAAAGTGCACCACCCTTTTTATGTATTTTCACAAATGATACTCATTCCAGTAACAAAGGAATTCCATAAACGCAACACGTTGGCACCAAATGAAATGTTGAAAGTGTCCTGTAGTGTTTGTTTCATGCATCTGTAGTCCATTTGTGTTATTCTTGTCATTTAGTTTTGGATATTCCACATTTTCAGCCAGTATTTTACAGTAGGTATACATGTAGAGAGCTTTTGGAAAAGTTGTAGGAGTGTTGCTTTTCTGTTGTCATTGCTCTTCATAGACACAATTAAAAGCACTAACAAAATAATAAGTAAACCAATTGTCACATTAAACCAGATTAGTATCTTATATGATCTGTTTCTGCTTGCTCCCTCTCTCTTTAGCTCAAACCAGAATGAATCACAGCATAAATCTGTCAATACAAATAATTATGCACACTGGGCTAATTCATTAAAGTATGGTCTGATTTGATTTGATTTGTGTTTTCAAATGAGAATAATTGAATCCTGTCTTGTCTAGAGAGTACTGAGACTAATGAATAGGATTTTGTGGTTTTACAGTAGATACAAAACAGATTTCAATGCTCTGAAATGAAGGAATAGGGCTTCATAGTCGCTGGACTTTGAACCAACAGCCATTGCAATGTGAATGCAAAGGAAGAGAAAAAGCAACCAAATGAATCATTGTTATAATTATTTTAATATTACAAGATTTGTATTATTAGTACTATTAGTATTATTTATATTCTGCAGTAGAATGATAAAACAACAAAACATAATGAAAAATAATAATGCTGTCATCATTTACTCACCCTATTTTTATTTCAAACCTGTATGACTTTCTTTCTTCTGCAGAACACAAAAGGAGAGATTTTGAAGAATGCTAGTAATGGAATCACATTCACTTGCATTGATTTTTAATTTGGTTTGCATCAGGCTAATAAAAATGACTTTAATAATGTCTCCCAAAAGCTTTCCTTATAATTTTCGGTAAATTATGAGCCAAGCAAGTTTACTTTTTTAGCCAATATTAGACATTTATTCAAATTTAATGTAGTTTGTACATGACTTAATGAGAAGTGAAACAGATGTGTGTTATGCAAGTATGTGTGTGGAACGGCAGAGGGTTGTTTCTTTGAGCTTTGGTTTGATTAATTTTAATCATTACCGTGCTACAGCCCAGCGGGGTAGAAAGCAGAAAGCAGACAGCTCAAAGAGGAAACACAATAACAACTACAAAATTCTGTATGCATCTACCACAACAAAACACAAATCAAGTATTTGAATATTATAAGCAAGATGCTTATCAATATCATGGAAAGGCAATATGATTACTACACAACATTTGAGAGATAAAAATATCTAGGATTCAAAGTGTTCTTTGTCAATGTTCTTTAGATCTCGTAATATGCAACTCAGAGTTAATTCTGCCATATTTAAATAAATCGTGACCATATCAGGATATCATCACGCAAAATCCCAAAAAGCATCCCAAAGTCCTGTTCCTCAGTGTTCCTAAATTGCTGCTCTCAGCTCTTTATAATGAATGTGCAGGCCCAATTCTGTCACTTCCTCACTCCTTTAGGCAGTCTGATTGGATGCTGGCGCTGGGAGTGAGAGAGTGTCGGTATTATTATTTTTTACTCAGTAGTCAGTGCTTTGAGGGCCCAGGTATGCTATACAGCCTATTCACTTCTGCTCATTCTTGTCAACAACACATAGTCATGTGATCTGTGTGGCACAAACAGATGTTGTGTCATTAGTATATTAACCCATATCTGTCAATATTTGGGTACCTAAATCAGGATCAGAATGCAGCGATACTCGTCGATCACTTTCCGTGGGGTGGATTCCGGGGGCGGTTTCCTGTGTTTATGATGTGTTACACGTTTGAACTAGTGAAGGAAAACACCTCTATTATAAACTCGATAAATTGCAGAGCAAAAACCAAAGGAGCAGTCTTCGGTCTTCTGAGGTTGAATTGTGTCACTGCACAGACATTAATAATGTCTTATATGATGCCCAGAAGAAATGTGGACTCTACAGTTGAAAAACTTTGTAAAGAGATTCCTAAAACTAGCTGGCTGTCCAATTTTTATATTGATGTTCATGAAATCTCAATTACCAATTTTGGAAAACTTCTGTGCAGTGGCAAAAGGTGCTACAACAACAAACTGTAGAATCCATATAAAAAAGGCACACTGTTCTCTTTTTGCCACATTCACTTTACAGTTGTTTCGCCAGTTTTTACATTCTGCACTGCATTAAACGGAAATTTCAGGAAATATACTCTTATGTGTCTGACAATACTTAATCTGGATCTTTCCTACAGTGTAAACACAAAATTAACAAAATGTGGAAGTTTTCTTTTTTCAGAAATTGCAGCTTGAGGGTCAAATTTAGGTGTCCAAAACTAATAAAACCTTTCCTTTTAACCTTTGAGAAAAAGAAGATTTTTATTAGTACAAAAACAGTCCTAAAAGATCGACTGAATGAATCTCAATATTTGAGATTTATTTAGGATAGGTTTATTGACAAACATAAGATATAATTAACATCTTTTGTGGGTTGTTAAAGGTTTTAAAGAAAGAATACACATATACAGTTCCTTGCAAGCAAGTGTTATAGCTAATAATCATAAAGCTTGTTTTTTAGAGCGCAAGAAATGATATTAGATGTCCAAGAATCATACAAACACACATAATTTAATAATTTAATGGTAACAAGACATCATGGTATATTTGATCGTAGAATTACTCTATTGTAATAAAGCGTCTAAAGCAGTACCCAGGCCTAATATTTTAAGAATGTGAGCTTTTGTCAGCTGCAGTGAGCAGGTTGTATGAGTCATCCTTCAAGAGCATCTCAGCCAATCAGAAAGCAAATGTCAGGTTGTGAGGTAAAGTAGCATTGCTGCCACGGTGAATACAAGAAAAGTTATGCACACAGCAGTCTTTTTAAAACTCAGCGAATGGAGTACTTAGGAACACACAAATACTCTTAGACAAAGCTCCTCTTAATAATTTACTGTTCATCTATTATATGCCTTATTCCGAATGTAAAGATTTTAATAATGTAATTAAGAAGATGGCATGAAGAAAAATGTATGCAGGTTAAATGTACCTTGATGCTTAAGATTCCCAATTTTTCCCGAGCTACGTTCTCAGAGGTATTGGCATAAGTGTGACAAAAATTGTTCCATTTTCAAGCCAATAGTTAGGTACATTGATAAAAGTAAAGCCCTCTTCTGACCATCTGTAGGTGAAGGGTGCTTCTAAGTCCAAAACAAAATGAAATGTCTACATAAATATTGCATGTTTATCATGATGTTTATTATGTAAAATTTTTCCACTCAACTCATTATTCATTTACATCATGCGTATAAATTCCCTATGCTTTTCTTTAATAAGGCCTTCAGTATGGTTGGATGTTAACCAATGCCCAAAGCCTTACTGATCACCAGATCACTTTATCAGACACCTGTCAGCACCTCATCAATAATGCTCATCCCATACCAGAGAGGCATCATCTAACCCCATGTCAATTGTAAATAGACAAATGCATCCATAAAATGTGTATTTCCAACATGCACACACTCAAGTCTAGGCGGTGTAAAGAACAGGGTAACAAGATGTGTGTATTTGGGAGGCTGCATGATGCAGGGAGGAGGCCCTGCTGGTTACCAGGATACACCCACCCATCTGTTAGTGAGGAGTTTTCAATGGTGCATCAGAAGAATATCTCAGATTCTCTCTGCATTGCCAAGGTCCACAGAGGAGCAAATCACAAACATCACTCTTTTTGCAAAGTTTGCATTAAGAAGCAAGACACCTGTTTGGGCAGCGTTGAACTGAGAGGTGTAGATTGTGTGGAGTGATAGCTGGGATCTGTGCGCACGCACGCACACGCGCACGCACGCACACCCGCCTGCGCTCATCCACAGACGCGCGCTCCATCATCTCCCAGACGCTCAGCAGCTTGAACGCTTTGTTGCAATTCATCCACTTTTATAATCCGCAATGGAGGAAAACATGGAAGAGGGACAGACACAGAAAGGTAGGGTGGACTAATATCTCATGCTGTTCTTTATTTCTCTATAATGAATGCGGACGTGTTTAAAATCTCAATCTGAAGCTGTGATCTAATGTGTACCCCTTGCACAAATGGGTTTATTATGTGCTGCATTATTATAGATATGATGATTAAGATCTGTGTTTTTGATAAGTGATGCTGATGAAGATGTAATTTTTTTTTTTAATTGATGTGGATCCTCTTTCATGTTCCCTCTCATTCTTTACTCCAACCATCAGCGTTGTTATCACCACAATGCAGCTTTTGCAAAGCAGTCACCGGGTCAGATTAGATTAGTGTGGTTGCCTTTGTCTCCCAATGTGTTGTTTGCCACTCATCAGATTAAACCCCATGTTTGTGTGTGTTTCTGCTTTAGGGGTGTGTGCAGGTTGTCTATTGCTGCACATATACAGAATAAGTTATAGGTCCTTTTTTCAGCACCAAGCCTGCCGTATAAATGTGCACCCATTCAGCTTCCTATAGGGTGCTGACATGGATTTCAAAACTGGGAGGATGTTAAATTTATCTCCAGCAGATGGTTTATTTACTCCTTAATGTGCCCGCAAGGATGTCTCTCCCACTCACACACCCACACTGCCCTGCTTTGGTTTCGGAATAATTGCCGTAGTTGAAGGAGTTGGAGAACAATGGAGGGCAGATATAAGGTGGGGCTGTGGGTGAACGGAGACTAATATCAGTTGCCATGGTATGTGTGGATGTGCTTGTGAGAACTGCGGTTCTTTCAGCTGACCCACTTCTGAGAAAGAGACAGAACATTGAATGGAGAATATCTTGGAAAAACCTATGAATGGTTATAGGTTCAGGTGTGGTTGTCGTTTGAGTGGTTATAGGTTCAGGTTTGGTTGTCGATGGAAAGTATATAAATGGTTGATTTGAGCGGGGTTGAATTCAATTTGAAGGGGAGTTAGAAGCCGGGACTGTAAATAGAAGATGCGTTGGTTTCTGCTGATGCTGGTCATGGTTGTAAGTGTGAACACCCACGACAAAAGTCTTTGCCCACAGCCTAGAAAAGCCATCCGACAGATGCGCGCAATCCTTCGGCATTTCCTGTGAAAATCTATTATTTCCACTTCAGTCAAGTGAGGAAAGACTTTGCAATAGCTGTGTTTAAAAAGTGCCCATGGGGACGTGAAGCAAGAGATCTTGTCAGACCCAGTGCTCCATCTTTGTCGCTCTGTAGCTCGCTCAGTCTTTCTCTCTCTCTATGAATTTCAGCTCTGGGTTCCAGTCTTCATCGCTGACTACTTCTCAATGGGAATAAAGACATCTTTGTAAAATAATAGGTGGTAAAGTTGAAAAATGATGCATATAGAGTGGGCATACATAAAAACATCCATCTTGCTTTGGAGGACGTTCTTTAAATAGGTAAACATTTCAGGCTTCTGAGTTTGCTCAGTACTTTCAACACTGTGATTCTGTCATGCCCGTAGCCTTGGATGAAACGTGCTGATTGTGCGGGTTAAGACATATAAATCATTCATCTTCGGCAGATGGCAAAGTGCTGTGGATTAATTCTCATCTTTACCGTTGATAAGTGGACCGGGAAGCAGATAAGCCTTTGTAATAGAGGCTATGCCCTTTCGGTACATACAGTATTGAACCATATTTTGGGTTTATGTGTGACTATGACAGTTTTGTTGTAACATAGACAGACTTGATAAGATATTGAGAGACAATGTGTTGCCGTATGATTGATATCGAAATTGATAACACTACTGTAGCATCTTGTCAGCTGTTGAGGTATTGGATTTAGATTTACTGGAATCATAAATCAAAAAAGTAATTACACTTTTTTTCAACGCATAGATTAAGCCTCAGCTTAACCTGCAAGCTGTTTTAGGATGGAAGCTGTATTGATCTTGCTCTTGGGACAAGCTACAGTGCATAGGGAAATGAAATACTTTGGACTGCTCTTGTTATTTCTCTAAGGCCATCCTTCAGATGCTCCTGATAACTGCCTGGAGTATAATGTGCAAGTGATATCGATTCTCTGCACTTTGATTTGTAGATTTTTATGCTCATTTACATTATTTACCCATTGTTGTGAAGCGCCACACACTCAATAAATCACATTTTATAAGGGCTCTGTGAATAGGCTGAAGAGGATGCCTGGATTTACATCGCTTTCAAGGAATAAACTTTTTTTAAATGCAGTTTTGAGGGAATTCCAAAATTTTAAGAAATGTGCTATTGCCTTTAGATGTTTTTTGGATTTGGTAGAATTGCTTCTAATGTAAAGGATCATAGCATTACATTTTATCTTCACAAAAACGTTGGAATAAAACAGAGAAACTACATTCTTGCAATTGATACCTACTTCAACACTCACTTAAACTCAGCTTTTAGACCTTGTTGGATAAACACATTGTTTATTGACTTTTAAAATCAACTGTAGAATGTAATAAATAGTGATTATATTTAAGCCTTTCAATATTTTAAAGCGAGTCAACACTATATGCAGACAGTGTTGTGTGGTTTGTGTTCGTCAGTGAGATTTTCTTTAAGTGACACAAAATGAACTTTTGTATGAACACAGTTTTGAAATGGGATTCTTCGTGTACTATTGATCTTTTGTGTCTGTTATTGTATTTTTCAGTCAAGTTGTGCCTTGGAAAGTATGAAAGAGCCATGTGCTTATTTGAAATGTACATCAATGTTGCATCACTAGGCCGGGATGTTTGATTGATGTCTTGGGCTGTTTCTGTATAAACATATAATTTAACAATTGAAATGTGCATGTATTTGTTGTGTTTGTGTCATGTCTGCATAGATCAAGTGTAATAATAAAATTAAACATTTTAAATTGCAAAAAAAATCACTTTTTTGCAATTTAGACATTTTTCTTTTTTGGTAATATGAGTAAAATGTGATAGTCGCATTTTATGAATTGTTCGCTACTCATTTAACTTCTCTGATCTTACGATATCAATGGATGACGTCAAAATGTGAAGGCATACATGATGATACATTTTGAAATTATTTACTACTCTGTTATAATTACATTACACATATTACATAATTACTGTAAAATGGAACAAAATATTAGAAATGTAATATCTATTGATTTATTTTTTTGAAAAAGGTTAAAGGGATTAGCTAACATATAAGTTATATAAACATGAAGAGTCTGAATCGCATCTGTACTGGCCGATCACCATTGATGAAAGGTACTCGTGTTGGTAGTAAAACTGATCGGAGCATTCCTTTGTAAAAGCCATTAAACTGGCAAAACATTCATTCTGATAAGTTTGAAATAAGCATGAATGTAATTAATGTGTTTACTAATTACTAATTAATGTGTTAACTAATTAGCCACTACTGTGTAAAAGAGCCCCTTAGCTGTATTCAAAAAGCATGACAGCCAACATCAAGTATTCCATTTATCAAGTATTGAAATCAAAGCTTAATTAGAAATATATATATATTTTACTTTTAATTATATCTGAATCAAAGCTTCTTAATATTTCTTACGTGAGTGAAGTGGTCTGTATTTAGGCGTTTAAATGATACCCTCCAGATTTTAAATTTAAAGCTAAAAGTTTGCTATGTGCCTTTTTTGTTATTTTTTTAAAATGGTGTTAACCTTTTGGTTTTTAACGTAAGTGTCATCAAATGGCAAAATTCAAGAAAGGGAAACTTGATCATGAATTATGCAAGTGATGCACAAGGGTTCTGGGATTGTTGAGAGAAGATTTAGGGACAATGTGGTCTCAGCTTGCAAGGCAATTTTCTACCATCTGTCTCTGCTCTTTTTTGTACAGTCAAACTTTTCTGAATGATGTCATGTTTAAATCACATAAAACTGCCAATCAGCTTTAATAAAATTTGAATATTTACAGCTGCATCTAAAGATGATGAAGGAGGTATACAAAAAAAAGGCCAATCAAATACATAATAAATTATTTGAAGGCTTTGAGCACAATTCAGTCAAACACTGGGTTAAATCTTTATCTTGTAAAAGTGCATCGTAAAATTTTCTTGACATTAAGAAATAATCATTAATTTATGTTTATTCCCAATCGTTTCCCCTAGGACAGAATAGACATTCAAGAACAAGACTTTACACATGCATTTAGATGTCCATAGCAACAGTTCATATCCATCAATTGTCATAACTAATAAAGTACATTTCACCTCCCCTTAGATTATGAATTGAGAAGGTCTGTCTAGAGTCTAGACAACATTCTGATTTTACAAAGCCACTCATCTTTTACTCCCTGCATCTAAGCCCGAAACTTCACAGGTGTACGCGTCTCAGCGCATGACTGCTATAGACATGTTCAAAAGAACTGGTGGAGATGCTGTCAGCTGTAATCACCCTCTCTCACAACAATACTAACACCCAATTAAAATCACAATGCTGTCACACTACAGGCTGAGCCTTCCATTGCTTTAAAAACTCTCAAAATATATAATCAAACAAGCTGAAAAACATAGGATGGCAGATATTCCATGGTTCTGGCAGTGTTATACAGTGTTCTGGCAGTGTTATGTCAGGCATTTTGCAAGCTTAACTCTAAAATAAAGAGACAGAGAAGGGAATAAGGGTTAACATGGGTAGACAGGATATTGGAGGATTTGGAACTCTCTCTGTTTGTATGTAAAGAAATAGGACAGTTATAGAAAATGGTATAGAACTAGTATGAGTGTTTGTTGCTCCGGGCGTCAGTGATTATTATGATTTCATTGATGTGACATGAATACAGCAGGAAGTGAAAATTTTGCAGACCATTTACATGGCTGTACCTCCTCTGAGGTGAAAAACTATTACAGTATTTTTTTTATTAATATTCTGTACTCAGCATTAAAGATTTGCATCTGATGTGAATTTAAATTTCACCTGATATCATGGGTGCAAATTATTAGCAGGAGATGAAATAATGAAAGGAGTAAAATTTTGAAAGAAGAAATTTGTTTATAAAATGAAAGGCTATGTCTAGTGTTTCATGATAATATTTAAAACTTGGAATGTTTTCTTTTTAGGGCAAACGGTGAATAATTGAATTAGGCCTGTACAAAGGCAATATCTGACCTGCACTTGTTTATTTTCTAGACAGAAAGTTTTTGTACCCATGGAAAGCGTCACATTTAGAGATGTTCAGAGATGTATTTCCTTGTGTAAAATTACAAAAATGCTACATTTCTTAAAGGTATAGTTTTCTCAAAAATGAAAATTCTGTCATATAATTCTCACCCTGTATTTTTTCTAAACCTGCATTGAAAAAACGTATGGTCTTTAACTGAAACATATTAAACACAAAAAGATATGAAATAAATCAAACACACTGTTTAATTTTTGTAAATTAAATTGTTTGCCTGACATATTTCTAGAACTCACGAAAGGTGTACAAATGTTTATTTTTTAAATAAATTCATAAAAAATATTTGTAAAGATAAACTGTTGAATTTTCAATATTTACTAAGTCACATGAAATTATTCTTACAGTGTGTAAAAAATTATTTTTTTGGCAAACACAAATGGAGATATTTGCAAGAATGCTAGACTCTGAGAGTTTGGGCAAAATACAGTTCGGCGGGCAACATTGACTACAATAGTATAGGTTGAAGTGTGGGGTGCCTTTGAAATTTATCTTTTTTTACTATTGAACTCAATGCTGCCCTTCAAATGACAGTTGCTTAGATTCTTCCAAATATTTTCATTGTGTTCAATAGAACAAAAAGACATTTATACAGGTTTGAAAGATCTAATGGATGAGTATTGCATGACAGAATATTCCATTATGGATGAGCTATCCCTTAAAGATACTTAAATATATATATAAAGTAGAAAAGGCTGTACAGTATCTGTAAAAGATGATATCAGCAGCCTCCTGATGGGCAGTTCCAAAATGTTGGTAACCAGGCAATGGTGAGAACTATACGCTTCTATTGTATGGACACAAAACCAATGCTTAGTCGATGGGTACCACTGTTGTTATCAACATTCCTCAAAATATCTTCTTTTGTATGCAGAGAAAAAAAAAGAGTGTCATACATGTTTGCAAGTACAGGAGGAACACTTTGTTGTTACCTACCTTACTACTACTACCTCCTTTTACTGTATGTCATAGAGAGTTAGTCCATTCAGAACAGGGCATTCTTCTGTGCACATGATCTTTACTCTAGAATTTAATGTCAAACATGTTGTTGTGAAGCTCTGTAACACAGAGTATGTGTGATCTTTTCACATTATACACAAGTCTAGTACAAAGCCCTTTTGTAATTGGGAGATGGTGTAATGAGACGGGCGTCCCAGGCCTATTGTATGGTAATGCGGGATGGAGTATGTGCCACTCTCTCTTGTTGGGTGCCCCTCCCCCATCACACTTAATGACGTGACCCCCCCTCCAAACTGTCTGGCTGGGGCAGCTCAGCTGAGACTTGATCCGATTGCCTCAGAACCTCTGGGATGGTGAGACACATTCACAATTTAATCTTTTTCTGATGGATGTGGAAAGTTTGGGCATTTGTGGTTATGATTATGAAATAGTAAACAGATAAAACGTGAAAAACATATCAAATATTTATCATGATTTGGTCTGAGCCATATGTCTGACCAGTACACTTGCATCCCATGGTGGGAAGGAGGGTTGTCACGATACCATCAAGATATCTTAATGTTACGGAGTGGCATCACTGGTATTTTGAAGCTGAAGCACCAGTTGCATCCCTACTTGGAAGTAATTTTTTACCGAATGCTTTGGGACTTATGAAAATATGACAACAACAGCCAAAATGGTAATAGGTTGTAATATCCATCCATAGTAGCTACTTGATGTTAGTTTTCATTTGTGGATGTTCAACATCTCAAAGCCCCTTTAAAGAACGAGCATGCATAATTTTGTTCCCTGCCCACTCATACACAAACAAACAGTCTGCCAGGTCCTGGATAATCATTCATCACTGAATGGGCCTGACTGGATGAGAGTGCTCCGCCAAATCAAAGAAACTATGGCTTCCGATTCACTCTGTCAATGGCTGAGACTGTATTCATCTGATGCCAAGAAAACCAAGCTATAGTTGCTGAATCCAAGAGAGCTTATTGTTTAAATAAATAAAACACTTGGGAACTATCTTGATTAGACAGGTCAAGTTAAGGTGAAACTTTTGACAGTAAAATAAGTGGAGTTAGTTATTTGGCTATTGCATGTACAGTTTGCAACAATTTTGAAAACAAAATTGGACCACATTTTCTCATTTCTAGTGTTATAAATTCACACAGCAGTACAAGGCTGCGGAAGGTTTAGTCCGATATGTTCAATCGAGTTTCCAAAAGGTTAACGTGTGTTGAACATTGGTCTTCAATGTTATTATTTTTCATTAATATTTCATTAAGATTTATTTATATGCAAAGCTTCTTTTATAAATCATGGTTTTTCTATTGTGGATTCCAGTTATGTCAATCAAACTGCAGTTGTTTTTCATCAAGCAAAAATAGAGCACAGCTGCTGTGACTAACACGATAAAACATGATAAAACACAATAACGCAATTTCCTTTTTGTTTTGTTTTCTGCTATCTTTAAAAAATATATTTTTTGCATATTAACATCTATTTCAGTTCAATCAAATGTTAAAAAGTTATTACCAATTGAACTGAGGATATGAATAGGAACGTATAGGATATAGGACAGTTATTTTGTTATCATTTTTTCATCAGATGATATGTTTAAATAAATTTCTGCAAAAAAAATCGGGTTAGCACTCCCTTTGGAATATCTCTTCAATAAATACAGCAGTAAAATAGGAAACACATAGACATATGGGTATAAAATTCACTTACACACTGTACATTAATATAAAGTCACGTAACAGTTTTCAGTACTTGCCACATATCCTTCTGTAGTACTGAACTAGCCATAATACTGCTCATTTTTCATGCCGAACCACATATTATTAGACTTTATCAATAGCTGTGATTTCATCGGTATGCCACTCTGACATTGCTTTTGTAGAAAATTAACATACACAAAGTGGAATGCTTTAACATTAATGTAACTCTGAAACCCACAGCTGAAGTAGAACTTCCAGAGCTTCCTTCCTTTCATTCTCCATATATAACCCTTAGGCTCTGTTTGTTTGAGATGTATCAGAATCTCTATTGTCCCACTGATTTTGTTGACGTACGGTAAGTGGGTCATTGCACTCAATTGCGTGGGTTGGCATGGCAACATCACTGTCCGATTTAATGCGCAGATGAGTCGGTTCATAAAACTGCCGGATGCTCAATGCTAACATATGCATTTAAATATGCACGCCTTGACATCTCATTTGCATTAATGCATTGAGCAGTTCGTTTCAATTATTGCATTTCTTTATAACCGATGTCTTGACTGTAATGTTATTTGGCTCCTGTGCTTCGATACTTACCATGCCCCCTGGCTTTCACATTCAAGCCGCGTTGGTCCTATAATGGGGTTAATGGGAGAAGCTACTCTGTATTTTAATTAGTACCCCATGTGACACCTTATAGCCCGCCTTCTCATTTCTCTTCCTCTGAGAGCTACAGTAACCATTAGATAATTATGACCTTTGCCCTCATTGAGCAGGGGGCGGAGGACATATTCCCCTCATGACTGTATGACAAGAGTCTGGCAGATTGAGCGAATGAATGGAAAGGATAAGGAAGGGATGGCTGGATCAGGACTCCCTTTTGTTGTTGTACAGTAGAAGCAGGACACGCTATAATTCCCCATTGACGTGCTTTATTGACTTGGATCATTCTGTCCAGGCCGGCTAAAAGTTTGTCCCAACATCGATAATTTCAAGATTACTCATTATTTTGGCATTCTGCATTTTTTCCAGCAACCTTCACTAAAGTCATAACACCTTTAAGTGTCACCGGCCTTTCAGACAAACCCTTTATTTTTGTCTGCCAGGAGTGCTAATAGACAGCTCACATCAACAGACAATGTTCAGTTACGGGGGACCCAAGAAAGAAATAGACAAAGAGAAAAAAGCAAAGACAGAGGGAACGGAGGGGGCTTGTGGTGGGATAGTTGAATTATTGATAGTGATGGCAGGCCCCTCTCCGTGTCGCGCTGCTCTGCTTTTGAATAATGGATGCCGCCTCCTGTATGTGCTCAGCTCGCTCGCCCATTTGTCTTGCTGCTGTAACGTCTGCTCACCCAAGCCCATTGATGAGTAAACGAAATGGGGATTGGTGAAGAATCAACATATGGTCAGTATATGACAGCAACAGACACTTGAATAAAGTGAACCAGAAGATAACCTTGGACGGGTGACCATGGAGAACAATAGAGCTCACCTTTAAGGATCCCTTCAAGTTTAGCCATTGAGAATAAGATAGAAAGTGTGAGCAGAGCGTTTTATTACCCGTAATTGTGGGTTTACAAATAGGCAAAAGTAAATAGAATGTTTTAGAACATGCAATGTAGACTATCATATGGAGAAACCAATGTAACAATGTCTCTTTGTTTCACCTAGGAAGGCTGTTGGCCAATATTGTGCCAATCACTTTTACGTTGCAACTGCTCTCCAAATGTAATAAAATTTTAACCTTCTGCTATATCAGGGTCAACATTTAACAAGGATTTAGTGCAGTAATGCAACTGATTTATACACTTATAATATTTAATCTATGGTATGGGAAAGGAGGTTAAAAATTGATGTGTTTTATTTCTATTTGAAAATATTGCTTATGAGTTTAGTAATTGTAAAATAACACTAGCGATCTCTATATTTATTATTATTGACCACTAATAAGAGACTTATTTATAAGAGCCATTGACATTTTGTTAGAAAAAATGTAATTTGTGTATAAGGATCCATCATGGTTACAATATTCAAAATATATCTTGGATTTGTCAATTAAAGCATAATTCTTAGATAATAATGACACAACACTAAAAAAACCTACAGAATGAATCACCAGTGATAATGTTTATGTTGAGGGAGGGCATTTTTTTCCCTTTATATTTATTAAATTTGGGCTGTCAAGCGATTAATCGTGACAAATCGCATCAAGATTAAAAGTTTGTGTTTGCATTATATATGTTTGTGTACTGTTTGTATTAATTTTGTCTTTATAAGCCCATATACAAACATGTATGTTTCTAACAGTGATTTAATTTATATATAAACTATTGGATTAGATATTGTGTTATGTGTTTGTAAATTAATATGTACAGAACACAGACATATACTATGTGAACAGAAGCTTTTTTTCTGGATTTGATTTACTATAGTTAATGGTTTGACAACCCTACTTTAAAAACTTTCAATACTTAATTATGTGAAATGTATGAAATGAATGCAGTTCAAAGTGCATGTAAACGGCAACTGTGACACATGAATTAAATGATTTTTAAACATCTTGAATGATAATTGACCTTGTCTGTGAAAGTCTGGCAAGAAGACTGAAAAATCAATTTCTGAGATATTGTGCATCAATGTTCAATTCAAACCATTAATTTTAGAAGAATATCCATCTTTGACATGTCCTTACTCAGTACAAATTAAAGATATCGAAATTATTAGGGCTGTCAAAATGATTGATCATATCCTTAAAAGGTTTGTTTACACAATGTATGTCTGTGGATTGTGCATATTAATTTTGTATTTATAAATAAATAAACATAAATCCATACACATACATCCTCATTATTAAGAAATATGTAAAACGAATTAAGTGTTGATTTATCTATTTTAATTATTGAAATAAAAAAATGTATTTACATATTTTTTGTAGATATATTTATGAATGTGTTATAAGTAATTTAATATGTACAGAACACGGACACATATTATGTAAAAATCATACTTAATCGTTATTAACTGTTATGGAAGCCATAAAGATTGGGGATACATTTTTGAGAACTGAAATTAGAATAAGAATAAAATCTAATTATAAGAATAAAATGTAAAGATTTATGGTTTCAGGACTTCAAGATTTGATTTGAATGCAGGAGAAAATTAAACACACAGGAATGTGTCACCCTGAGCTAATGTCAACTGAGGTCAGTTTTG
This sequence comes from Triplophysa yarkandensis, assembly GCA_033220385.1. Lineage (NCBI taxonomy): Eukaryota > Metazoa > Chordata > Actinopteri > Cypriniformes > Nemacheilidae > Triplophysa > Triplophysa yarkandensis. Next base: position 11,785,551 of record CM065655.1, read on the forward strand.
TAGAGCGGTTTGTGGCCCAACGTCTTCTGAGTCACAATAATGAATGTGACGGCTGACAGCTGGCCTGTCATCTGTACTGAATGAGAAAACAATGTTAAGCTTATCGGCCCTTAAAGCAGCAGTGAAAACCACCCAACTGAATTGTAAAATTGAGCAAGTTCCCTGTGAAATGTTATGATTGTTAGAAGTGCTGCATAGTCATCATCAGCGTTTATGGCTCGTTATATAAAAACATTAAGTGGTTGTCCACTGTTTGTCAAGCACTCCTTTGAATCACGGGTCATAAAATTCAAAACCTATCATAATATTTATAATGCATGCAATTAAAGGAGGTCCATCCAGCAACATGCTGATCGTAAATTTGGCAAAAGCTGCTCTTACACAAATTCAAGTCTGCCACCGGTCAACAGCAGCTTGTTAAATAAATATAATTAATTCATTTAATCTCAGAGGACGGCTGTATTCAACCTTCACTGACGAAGCATTTCGATTAAAAACTTTGGTGAATAACAGAGAAGCACACAAGGCAATCAACACAAAGACTTCATGCTCATTCACAGCTTTCAATAAATTATAATTCGTAAAAGAACAAAAAAAAGTCTGATTTTGCCCCAGCGGCAATAGCACAGCATTTTATTTCAGTTGACATTATATACTTTATGTCTACCACCAGATATGTCTTTAGTTCTCTAAAACTTATATGATGTAGCAATATCACAAGACCATTCATTTTATAGGTTCTATAGAAGATGTGAAGCTACATCACATCCGGTTACACCATTTTGGATGGATGGCTCCTGGTACCTTCAATGCAGTGTTTGATTTATTTGATTGATAAGGAAATGTACCCATGGAAGGTTGGGCTTCCTGTGTTAAAAACTGCAATAGCCATTTGCAATCATTCAGAATAAGCTCCAAGATATTTTGCTTTTGATTTCTCCATGCATCAAACAAAACAAGAAATGAGACATATCCATACAATAATAGCAGTGGAGTATCATCCTCCCAAAATGGCAGCACAGCTTCAACATATGATGGGAACTTGGTAAAGTAGCTTTTCACATTTTTAGCATTTTATGTATTATTTCATTTTTTCTGTTAAAGGCAAGGCTTCGGGTAATAAGTGCCAAACGCGGATCACATGGACAGGCTTCTAAGTCCTTAAATTTTTTTCTTATGTTAAGGGAAAAGGAAGTCAGATGTATCTTTATAAACATTATTTCAACAGGAAGAGCTTGAATTCTGATTCAAGACGGCAAGAGAGTTATGGGAAATTGGAAAGTAAATGTCATGTTCAGTCCAATGGAACATTTTATATTTTTGTTTTTAAAATTAGATCACAACAATTGACTCCATTACACAGCTCAAGTTCCGTTGGGGGAATTGTGGAATTTTAAAATTGTTCACAATTTTTATTTTCATCTTTGTTATGTCATCCTAATGTGTGATGTAAAATGACCTGTTTTTTTTCTGATAGAAAAAAGAAGTGTGTTATTATAGTGTGTATGAAGGTACAAAATAAAGGTACAAAGGCACAAAAGCAAATTGAATAAATGAACGTAGAGAGGCTGGGTGAACACTAGAGGAATATCCCAGACTCGTTCTATGCCGTGTAAACACATTCCTAGAGCTCTTAGGGGATTTAGCTATCAGCTGATAGAGTACATACTAGAATGAGGAGTGAAACCCTGCAACTAAAGGACGTCCTAGTGTTCAGTTATAACCCAGGTTTGACCCACCTTGACCTTTGGAAGGTTTAACCCTCTTAACTTTATCCTTTCGCAGGATTCAATAGTAATTTTAAGACTGAATTTTCAATGTAAAATGTAAAAAAATTAAGGCCTCTCTAATTTTCTCACAGTGCTACTGGCAAATAAAAGCTATATCTAAGCTCAGGTATATTAATACACTGTTAATTCTTTTATTTGCGTTTTTTCTTCTTTTATAGCATTTACCTGATTCAAGAGGTTCACCCAGTGTAATTCCTCCATCCCCCTATGCAGGCCAGTTCTGTGTGCTTGAATTACTAGTAATGGGGCAATGGAAAGACTTTATAGTGGATAAACACTGGCAGGTCCCTAATGGCACTTGAGTGGTGTTTCTGATTTCCAATATTTGTGGTTAGCACAGAGCTTACCTCTTGGACATGACGATCTTCTGCTGTTGTCTGAGATGTTTAGGGGTGTGCCATATAGTCAAAGATGTCAAGGTTTAGGCCAATATCAATAAACCTAAGATATTTTGAATTAAACTAATTTGTGAATCTTATATTGTAGTACTAGCTCCCTGTTAACAGATTATTGATAATTCATAATAATAAAGAAAACAGATTGCTTAAAGCAGGTTAAGTTTTTAACACTTAGGGGTGTTTTCCCCTTATCTTAGACAACACTTAAGTAAAACAAAAATAATATTTAACGACTTAAGAGAAGATTACACATAGAAGAACATTTATAAAAACTATACTTAAAATATTATTTTATAAAATGAAAACAGAATCAAATACCAGAGACTAGAGGAAAAATTATAAGTTCTATAATTTTTCTATAATTATTGTACTGTAAGCTTGGCTCTAACACACGCTAATACACTCAAACCCTATGAAGAAAACAACATTTAATTTTTGATTAAAGATATATCAGTCAAAATATTTACATTCAGCTTATTATGCACGTCACATACACTTGATGCTCAAAAGGGCTCAGCAAAGAGCTGAGTAATGGCAAACTTTTACACATGTTGATTTTAATTGTTCCTGACTGTTGATTTATTATTTTAAGGTTTATTTAACTTTCCGAGTCTTTCTCAGTCATGCCTGCATGATTCCATGACTCTGCACAGATTCAAAACCATACTTGACCGCGCATTTGTTGCTATGTCATGGCCTAAATGCACACATGAAGTAAGTGACTACAGCATGCCGTGAATTCATGGACAGTAAATGCATATGATTTTGATTGGTTATTGAAAGTGATATTGTTGTTGGTTATCGGTTAAAATGAAGCCCTTAAAGCAAGAAATGACAACAGACAAAAAACAAATTCATGTCATTTATATTGCAGATTCCCCAGCCTCTTTAACTCCATAATAATCACTGTACGCACTAAACTGAAATCTTTAACCAAGCTGTCCAGGTGTTTAGGATCCATGTGGCTTAAAGAAATGCCAGTGGTGTCTTTTGCAATCTGTTAAAGACGGTCACGTCAATCCAAACAGACCCAGTCGCTACTACCTAATTCAATCTGTCGAGACTGAAGTAAAGTAAAAGATATATCATGATTATGGGATTTAAATAATGAACGATCTCTGTTAAGTGGCTTATGGAATTGCAATAGATGCCAGTTATAATATACAGTGCACAGGTTCTCACATATTCAGCTCCTCCTTTTGTTTCTGCTCTTTGGTTGATGTGCGGTCACTCGAGTGTCATTAGAAGCACACTGGAGAGCTACTTCATATTCCTGTCAGGCCAGCAGCTGACTGCGGCTAACAGAGATGCTCGGAGCACTGCATCTCTTTCATATTTTCTCTCTCACATTTTAATACACACATGCATTTTTTTAGACGTGTAGACTATATACAGTAAGTAGAAGTACCGTATTTGTGAATTATATTAACCCCACATACAGTACATTATACTACTGAAGCCAGATATTCAATCTAAGCTAGTAACCTTATATAAAAATTCTAAAATAATAATATAATTCTTTTTGTTAAGAATTATTTCATACTGATATGAGATAATACACATTTATGATAATTTGTGTGGAAAATTCTCTTAGTAAAGCAAATCACTGTTTAGTGCTTTAGAAAAAAGACAAGTGACAAATTATCGGTTCTCTCTCTAGACTTTTCTATTTATTTTTTTAGGGTAATATATACCAAAGAATGAAGATTCATAATGTGACTATTGAATAATGCTAGATTTATAACGTTAAATATTACAGTAATGCATTATCAGAGTCAATAATAAAGGATTTCTCAGAAGCCTGTGATTTGTTTCATTCTAACTATTGTACTGTAAGGGCCAAGTTTTCCATGATTCTTACGCTTTGGAATGTTTGCTGAAAGTGAAGAATGCTTTCCCGAGTCAATAGTTGTCAGATAAAAAGCACAGAGATGCCAACTGTAATCTTTCCCATCTGCCCTGTTGCTATTGGGATAAATGTGACCCAGTCATTTCGCTGACAGGGGATTAAAAACAATGGACAGAGAGGAAATAAGACAGGTGTTCTGGTTGAAACCTACATTTATTACCGTTTGAACCGACGTGTCATTTGGAATGAAACTGTGGTGTTTTTCTTTTGGGTAATTTCATTTTCCTCATCACTGTTAATGGCCTTTTAATAGGTCTGGGCTGCTGTTCTGTTCTATCTGAAGTCATTTGAGTTGTTTGTATTTCCAAACTTGATTCGTGAATATCAAATTTAAAAAAAAAAGTACTCTCTTATATCTCATGGACAAAATCCCAAAATTGATACTTAATAGAGCTCAACTGTATACTGTTTTATATACCTGTGCCCACCATATGTTTTTTTAAATATATGTCCATCAAATCTCAACAGCTTATTCAAATTCATGAACAGTTTCACCCAACATATTTATTTAAGTCTCTGTGAAAAAAGGCAGTTTGTTAGCATTTTAATGGACTCTGCTTCAAACCTCTTGGACCGGTGGACAAGCGGGCAGAAAGCAGAGCTGGCAGATATACTACTGGGCACATGGCGCTATTTATCTGGGTGAGAGACGAGATGCTTTTTACTTGCCATAAAATATACGCTTACTATCTCTCTCAGCTGTAACGCAGTCTGTATCCGCTGGGTTCTTTTTTTCTCTTCCATTAGTGTTCTCTTGAAAGTGCTAGCTAATTATACTACGTTGGTATTAACGCTTCATTAATTATTTGAAATGTAGTTGTATTGAGCTTTTATTAGCTGTAATGGATTTGAGCTTTTGCTTTGAGCTGTCTCTTAGTGTCATATCGTTTCGTAGAGTGAATGACCCAGCTTTAGGACTATTTTCATACACTTGCTGACATTTTCAGTTTTAGTCTTAATAATTCTAATAGGCTTTTTCTAAATGATCATACTACATATGTTCATTTCTTTAGGCTGTATTATTGTTTTCAAGTCAAATGATCTAAACACCCTTAAAGGTTCAATGTGTAATAATATAGAGGATCTACACCCTGCCCATTTTACTGAGGATTGACAGAGATGCAAGCTTATATACATAACTATGTCTTCAGAGGTGTATTAAGATCTTACACAATAAACCGTTGTGTTTTTAACTTTTTATCTAAGCACACTGCAGTCATTGCACATGCAATGTGCTGCAATGTTTCTACACCAGCTCTACAGAATGCAGTTCATAGATGTTATCAACTTCTTTAAAAAAAAAAGGAAATTATGACATCTTTGTCAACCATAGCATTTTAAAAAGCAGGTGTGAGTGGTGAACTGTGCCCTTTATTGCAATTTTCAACCACTAGATGCCACTTGATTTTACAAACTGGACCTTTAAACTTTATAGAATTGTTCACACTGTTCCAGCAAATATAGACTAGTGTGTTTGTTGTATCAGTGAAACCCCTTTTGGCATTCGGTTGGTCAACGTGAAGCACAATTTAGATTTATGGACTGATATTTTTTGGTGGAACATTTTTTATTGGTGTTAGCTTGCAGAAACGATTGTTCTTGAGATGATTTTTCTCGCAAAACATGACATATTCATCCAAAACGACTTACAGAAAAGCCAGTACTTGCAGGTGAATATGGCAAGAGAACAGCAGGGCTTAAGCTTGCGTTTCCCCCTGACAGTCTATTCTGACAAAGTATTGATCTCAATACTCATCCCACTGAGATCAAAGTACACAGATTTTGGCTCTCTCATTATTCATTTCAAAAGTTCAAGATTGTTTCTTAAGAAGGGAAGAGAAATATAAGTATGATGCTGTTTGTTGGCATCGTTCATTTCCATTTCAGTCCCAGATTTTACTTTTAAAATAGGATAGGATTTTAAACAGATCCTAAAGGTTCTCTGTTCTAAAAACATACAGATCTGGTTAGAATGCACATCAATGGAGGCAGAGGATTCTGTGATTCTTTTGCATTTTTTTGTATTTGATTATCCAATAAAATCACCATGTAACACTATAAAATTGCAGTATACTAAGAAAAGATAACATGCAAGTAATGCACACTTTGAAAGGTGCTATAGAAAAACAGTTGAACTGAAAAATGTACAGTATAATATACAAATTTGTACACGGAAAAATGGGTTATTGGAATTACTTAATTTCATTATAATAAAAAAAACATTTTTAAGTTGAAAAAAAATAATTTCGCATGAAATCTGAAAAAAAAGTTCTAATAAAACAACTTCATTTAATAATGCTGAATCTATGCACACAATAAAATTAAGTAATTCCAACAACCCATTTTTAGATCCATTAAATATTTTTAAATGATGTTTTTTTGTATTGTAAACATTTTAAAAATACTTCATGTAGACTCGATGTACATGATAAAACTAAGTAATTAAAAAAAAAATCAGTGTACATCCAGTAATGTTCTGCTCTCCAAAGGATTTACCATGCGCAGACCTGCAGGCTGTTCTCCTAGTGTAATGGAGGTGTAAGTCTCCTTTCCCTGTGACAGCTGGGTCACTGCTGAAAAATACACATTATCCACACTCCTGTAAAAAGCTACAAGCAATGAGGAGAATGCAGATACAATGCTACTGGGTCAACAACAACGGTTAAAAGATGTTTAGTGGAAAGATAACGGCTGGTGAACTATTCCCCCCTCACAAACCAAGTTGCAAAATGAGGTCATTGTTTCTTTTGCAAGGTGCAGGTGATTGCAATGCTTTCCCCTATTCTGAGGACGACTTATGATTACCTATAAATCATTGCTTCTCTGGGCTGCGGAACAGCCGCCACTGGTGCCGCTCTCATTTGGCAATTTTGTCAATATTGTTTACGTGCCGTCCAGCCGCTTCCATGAATCATTCGGCGGTGGCGGCTATGATTGGTTAGGGTGACAGTAAACATCCTCACTTGTGGGACATGGGAGATGGATGTTGTGTTGGTCCATAGAAATTTCTTTTCTTGTACTTCAATATTACCTAGTGGTTAACGTATATATAATACTAAATGAAACTGATTATATCATGTCATTGTAGTGTAATTACAGGAATTATTTTTATATGGCTTCATCTTCACCATGCATGCTTAAGCACTACCATTATTGTTATCTTTCTGTTGTTGTAGCAGTTTATTTGACTTTTATTCCTCATTCCAGGGTGCTCTGAATGCTGCCTGAAATGTCTGAGCGGGATACCGTATGCCTCTCTGATTGCAACCATCCTGCTGTATGCTGGGGTGGCCTTGTTCTGTGGATGTGGTCATGAGGCTCTTTCTGGCACCGTCACCATCCTGCAGACCTACTTTGATGTTGTCCGTTCACCTGTTGATGCCCTGGATGCCTTTACAATGTGAGTGACACGGTATCACAACTTGTCTAAAAGTGACCGGCCATTGCCATGACTGAGAATTTGAAGTTCCAAAATTTGAATACTTTATACAGAATATATACATATATTAGCCACACCAGGATATTAAGTAGCGTGCAACATTTATTGTTTAGGAAAAGAGCAGATTTGCCTGTTTGCCACAAAAAACACCTCTCCCAAAAGGGAATTTTCTGAGCTGCCATGTTAGGTTTTGGCATCTGTCCTGTTTAGAGAATTAAACCTTGTGAAATGGCACCAGATCATCAGCGCACACCTGCTCACCGGATCTTCACTGGTGGGTGACAGAAGGGGATGGATGAAGAGAAAGAGAGAAATTAGTGGGTGGAGGAGAGAATTGGTCACATTTTCTGCTACTAAATTGGTCATATCCAGTACTTTGAAGTAAGGCTTTAAAATGAGCCAAGAGAATATTAATCTGGATGTTTTAGCTACTGTATGGCCACTAACTTTCATAAAACCCCTTTTTGGCATTTCTTAACTTTGTGATTTCTGTCACATGTAGAAGGTGTACTATGATTAATAATTTGAGACATAAAGAGAATGCAACATGTTTTTCAAAATATTTCAGAATTACACTACTTGCATAGCTAGCGTTTTATGTTCCCTGAAAATGTGACGATTTAGGTCAACAAGTATTGTTGGGTAAGGTCATGGTTCTTGACCCAAAAATTACAAATTTACCTCTTGACTGTATGACTTTTATCACTTTACATCACGGTATATACTTAAATACACTTAATATTTCATTTTGTGTTGTTAGTTTCATTTCTTAATAAAAAAATTTGTTAAAGGGACAAGCGTTACACAATAAAATGTGAAATGACAACAAGTGACACAGGCATGCTATCTATTAGAGTTGGAATGGGATTTAAATAGCAAGTAAAATATAAATAAGTACATATGATAACAGTTGAAGAATGTTTTTCCTCCCCTTTCCAGGATTGACATCTTGAAATATGTGATCTACGGAGTGGCAGCAGCCTTCTTTGTCTATGGTATTCTGCTGATGGTCGAGGGCTTTTTCACAACCGGAGCCATCCGGGACCTCTATGGAGACTTTAAGATCACAGCCTGTGGACGCTGTGTCAGCGCTTGGGTGAGAATGATCATAAATCTTAATGAAACACATCTGTATCACTTCACAATGCTGTGTTGTTAACATAATTTAATGCATTGCCAAACAATAAAAATCAGTTCTAAATCTAAATTGAATTACAGCAGACTGTAAAGTTAAGATTAAATGATGTTGATAGTTGCATTTGATCATAAATCTCACCCTTTTCTCGCTCTCTCTTCTTCAGTTCATCATGCTCACCTATATCTTCCTCTTGGCTTGGCTGGGCATCACAGCCTTCACCTCTCTTCCAGTATTCATGTATTTCAACATCTGGAACACCTGTCAGAATATCACAGAATCTAAGCTAGAGGGCATCAACATGTGCTTTGATCTTCGTCAATTTGGTGTGCAGCTCTCTTTCTGTAAATTAACAAAACAGCAGTGAATGTCAAGTCAAGCAAGATCTTACTGTTCACTTGTATTGCAGGAATTGTGTCCCTCAGTGAGGAGAAAAGAATCTGCACTAATGATAGCAATTTCATCAAGATGTGTGAATCTAATGAGGTCAGTTGGCAGTAAAATCAGGACTTGTTTTATTTTTACTTATGAACTTAAACAGATAGTTCACTCCAAAATAAAAATTCTGTCATCATTTTAAAGTTGTTCCAAATCAGCATAAGTTTCTTTGTTCTGATGAACACCGATAAGATATTTGGAAGAATGCTTATAACCAAAACAGTTCCTAGACACCAAAACCTACTTTTAAATGCCTTTGCCCTGTTTAATACAAAATTAGATATTTTGAAGAATTTAAGACAGCAAAATGTTCTGGGTTACCTTTGCCCACCATTTTTATTACTTATACAGTCAATAGGGTCTAAGAACTGTCACAAGCATTCTTTCAAATATCTTTTTCAACCCAACATAGAAATGTTATATAGGTTTGGAACTAGAGGCATAGTAATTCGTGACGGAAGTTTAATTTTTTTTGGGTAAACAACTGTATACCTTTAATTCCCAGACCTAAATTCAGTGTGTGATCAATGGTCTGTGGCGTATTTATGAATTCTAAATTTATCTAAGGTCTTAAGATTCAATTAATTTAGTGTAGTTGACCTTCATAGTAAACATATAACATCATTTATTTTCAAGATTCTTTTAAAGGCTGTGGCACAATATAGATGCCTTTGAAAATGTAATCTTGTACAGTATTGTTTGATATTATACTAATGAAAAGATCATTTTTTTCTGTGCTATATCAAACCAGTTTTGAATGAATCACACAATGTCTTTAACATTATCTTCTCACAATCTTTTTTGTCTCTTTCAACAGCTGGACCTCACATTCCACTTGTTTGTCTGCGCACTTGCGGGGGCTGGAGCCGCCGTTATCGCCATGGTGAGCATTTCCACTGCTTTCTTTGCGTTCCTTTTATTATTTATTGATTTAATTTCGGATTGTACTCTGATTGTAAATTTCTAATCAAGCCATGGAGATTGATTTAAGTCTGACATTAATTCTGTAACAGGTTGGCACCTGAAGACTATGTTATAAGCCCTTTTAAGGTTCACAATAATCACAAATAATGCGAAGACTGTGTAGAATAGATTATATATTCAAGGTTTCTTGTGAAACAGCGAGCAAGTAAAGAGGGAAAGCAAAGAAAAACGCTCATCATTGGAAATGCAGGAGATGTTGTTGCCATGGAAACAGAAGTGGAGAGGGAAGAAAAAGAGTGTAGCTTGTTTGGAACAGCGATAAGTAATTGTGAGACACCATTTTCTGCGATGCAGCTTTTTTTCATGGGTTGATATAAGAGCTTATGTTGAAGGTACATTAAATAGCATCACATTTCTTCAATACAGTTTCAATACAAGGCTCTGCATTATGCACTGCAGTGTGTTTGTGTAAAAAGCACAAACTCTTTATTTTCTAGAAAGGAAAAATCGTCAATTACATTCCGCACGGTTTGTAAATGAGAAAACACCTTGGACATCAGATCCTTGTGAACAAAAAGGCCCTTGCATGGCATCATCATTTTTGCTCTTTTGATTATATAATTACATCATAGCTTGTGCAGAATATTGCTGCAGATTTGGAGCTTTGCAGAGTTGTGACCCAACACGCCACCCACTGGTCAAAAGAGGGAATATATAAATATCACTAAGAATATCTCAGCTCTTTTCCATTCTGTTTTACTGCACTAGAAATGCTAGCATTTTTGTCCTGAAATTGATAATCCCAGTGTAGTCAACTTTGAAATAGCATTTTAAGGTCTCAGCCTGAAATACTTTTTAAAAGTTGAGGGAGATCCTGTTTATTCGCGCTCTTAGTGGCTGTAAAGACCTCAAAATTCAGTCCAAGTCATACATTTAAAAAGACATTTTTGTCTATTTAACTAATTGCACACATTAAGGCCTAAACCTTCAAATAAAAAAATAAGAAGAAGAACATTTTAATCTGACTTTTGATATACCCCTAAATGAGTCGTAAAAAGAATTTTGGCAGAATCAAATTTATAATTTAGTAGGTGGCTAGGTGAGTTTTCCAATTAAATTGTAATTGTTTTTTTCATGAATGAATACAAGAAATATTTAATAAATAAATAATTAATTAAATATTTAAATATTATATATTTGAATTTAGCATTAATATTTTTAGATGACTGTAGAATTACTTGACAGAATTTAAAACAAGTTTGAACGTTTATTTACAAAGTAAAACAAAAAATCTGAACTATTTAAAAAATTGGAAAAATTGGAAGTTTTGACATTCTGTTCTGTGCTGTAGTACTCTAAATCTACACTCAATAATTTTTTTTACGTGAAACTAAAATAACCAAATTTTGTGTAATTAGGATTTGTGTATAAACCCGATTCCATAAAAGTTGTGACACTGTACAAATTGTGAACAAAAACAAATGCAATAATTTACAAACCTTATAAACTTATATTTTATTCACAACAGAATATAGATAACTATTAAATATACATATAAGGAACAGCTGAAGGACCAACTATTTAGGTCGATTGGCAACGTGATTGAGTATAAAAAGAGCCTTCCAGAGTAGCAATGTCTCTCAGAAGTCAAGATGAGGAGATGATCACCAATAACCCTAATGCTGCAGCGAAAAATAGTGGAGAGATATCAGAGAGGAGTTTCTTAGATCAAAATAATCATAATCTACAGTGCTCAATATCATGGTATGGGGTTGGATGAGTACGTGTGGCATAGGCAGCTAACACATCTGGAAGTGCACCATCAATGCAAGGGTTTATCTAAGTTCTAGAACAACATATGCTCCCATCCAGATGTCATCTCTTGCAGGGAAGACCTTGAATTTTCCAACATGACAATGCCAGACCACATACCACATCAATTAAAACATCATTACTGCGTAGAAGAAGGATCCGGGTACTGAAATGGCCAGCCTGCAGTCCAGATCTTTCACCCATAGAAAACATTTGGTGCATCATAAAGAGGAAGATGCGACGATAAATACCTAAGATAGTTGAGCGACTGTATTAGACAAGACATTTCTATTCCTTAACTTGAGCAACATGTTTCCTCAGTCCCCAGACATATGCAGACCTTTATAAAAAGAAGAGGGGATGCCACACAGTGGAAAAATTCAAATTCAAAATCAACTTAAATTTCCCTTAAAATTATACATTTTCTCATTTTAAACATTTTATATGCCATCTATTCTGAATAAAATACTGAAATTTGAAACTTGGACTTGGACCAACGTTTTTGGAACCGGGTTTGTATATGAAAGTAAATATATTTAGTTTATATTATTAAAATCTGAATAATTCAAATATTTATATTAGATTTGACCAAAACTATTGGTTTTTATGAAAAATGTTTTGGTATATAAATACTTTTTTATTACGTTAACTTTTTAACTTTTTTATCTTGGATAATCTGAGAAATCAGCATTTTTGGTTGTAAGGTGTCAGTTAGTAACTCACTTCCTTTCTCTTTTTTTGCTGTACAATAATATGACGAATGTAATAGGTGGTGGCTGTTTCTGTCCTCATCCGTAACCACGTCACTCTGACGTCTAAGAACACGGGGAGGTACTGCACGCGCTTCTGAAGCAGCTCCGGTGTGGGCCGGCCCTCCCCACCTCTCGACACGCTCTCTACTGCACATTTACAAAGAGCCCTGCCACAAACCCCAATGACGCCGCCTTTTTATAACCACATTCCTAAATAGGCTTCATTAAATTCATGCCCAAGCTGTTTGCTACTTTAGTTTCCTCCTATTTCTTCCCTCAGCTCAGCCAAGTTAACTCTTAAGACTTAAACTAACCTGACTTATATTCAGCTGGATCTGTTCATCACATTGACTGACAGGGGACATAACTGAGCCACATTTTACAACTAAATTCTCTCCTTAGGTCTTCTCCTGCATATTTTTGGTTTGTTTTAAGGAGACTAACACTAACCCTTCCCTCTAACCACTGTGTTGCTGTAGGTTCACTACCTGATGGTGCTGTCGGCTAACTGGGCTTACGTGAAGGACGCCTGCAGGATGCAGAAATACGAAGACATAAAATCCAAGGAGGAACAGGAGCTTCATGATATCCATTCCACCCGCTCTAAAGAGCGCCTTAATGCGTACACATAAAGCATGCGGTTATGCACACACATACACATATAAATATGTATACACACACACACACATACACACACACACACACACATGCATGACTTTCCCCTCCCTGAAGACACACATATAAACTAAACTATGTCTAATGTCACAGGTTTCCAGGGGTGAGGGATGGTCGGGTGGTGGGGTAGGGATGGGGTGAAGAGGTAAATGACACTTGCTATGTACGGGTGTGACATAGAATGTTGGTCAGGGAGCCGCGCTTATCGTCTCCATGGCAACGTCTCTGACTACCCATTATCCTCCAGCATTAAGATTTAGATTTTTCATCCTTTTTGCATCGTCCTGTTCCATTTCTCCTCTGCCTCCCTGTTCCACCTTTTAGATAACACGCCCTGATAGCACACAAAGTTTAGTAACTTCTCTTTTTTACCATCCTGTTGGGTTTTCGGGATCTGCCAAAGGGACATTTTTTGTATAACACAAAGATTTACATTCAGACAAATGGTAAAGATTCACAGATTTTTGAATTTCGAAATCAAAATGTGACCAAACTTGTAACATATGATTTACAGATTAATCGCTTAAAGCTGCCACATGTTAAGCAGCAACAGCACAAAAAAATGTACAGATTCTTTTTCAATTTTAGTTATGCCAGGGATTTCAAAAAAAGTACCTTAAAGTGACTTTTACTGCTATACTGTAGCTTGGCTTAATAGTTTACGTTAGCTGTGCTTGGTATTAATGAAATGTGGGACATTGGTGCTGTTAAAGCTTTGATGAAAGGGAAGATATCAGAAAGAAAGACTGGCCGTGAGAAATCATCTCAAACCAGCTAGAGAAGTCACATAAGATTTGACTTGGGAGACTCTGTGGCTATTTGTTTTCACTCATTCATTACAAGCCATACTACAAATAACATTTTCAGGTGTTTTATTGCTTAGTTTTAGCTTTAACTTTTTAAATGCAAGTAATCGAACGTAAATTTCTCTTTTGTTATTTCTCTGAGCTGTACATATATCTATAAATGTATTCATACTTCATGTTGGTTTCTAAAACAGTCAGTGATGGGTGATGTTTTTAACATGCTTTGTTTATACCTGATGGAAATGTAGATTGACTAGAGAGCCAAACACTGAAAAAGGTTTTATGTCATTTTTGATGGCAAACAAATATTTTGGGAAAAACACAGAAAGATGCTTACAACAGACTTTGTGTTTTGGCTCTGTCTTGACTACTTCAGTTGCCCTAGTATTGCAGTAATGTCTCATCATTTTGATTTTGGACAGTTGTTGTTTGGTCAATGTGTAAGAAACAAGCGACAAAAAAAGCTTTGTGCACTTATAGGCCATTGTGAGCTTTTGGTGCAAGTGAATATGGAATCGATACATTCAGAGTCGATGAAGTCTTGCTAGTCATTCAGCTTTTTATAAACCCCAAAAGAAACTTGTATTAGCAAACAAATGTAATTATACAGTAGTTGTTATTTGTTGCATGGTTATGCATCGCAAAAGAAAACAAAGCAAAAACAAGAAAAAGATCTTCTATTTAATTTCCATTTTTAAACGTATGACTGTATTGCTGGGGTCAACTGGATTCTTTTGTACATGTGCAGTATTGCAGTTGCTACATTAACAATATTAAGCTGAATATCTTATTAGATTGTAGTGTTTGAGTTTTGTCCTTTATAGTTCGTGATGATTTTCTGAATCCTTGTTATGATGTTGCGTATTCAGTATTACCCTGAAATTGCTTTTTGTATTTTCACTGAGAATGCTTGTAGCAGGCAGTAAAATTAACTGGTTTTGTACATACATGTGCCAACAGCTTGACAGTGCTTTTTTTCTTTTTCAACTGTAGAGACAAACATGCTTGCGTAAATAAAGACACTTGTGTACTTGTTGATAATTTGCTGTGTTTCTCCTTAATTGTTACACAGCCTTTTAAAAGCATTGTGAATATATTCACATTTTACCTAAAGCCTTTTTCCATTAAAAGTATTATATAAAGTCAGGGAATAACCCAGAAACATTAAATGTTTCGATTTTTTACGAGTCTTCTTACATTTTTGTGTCAACTTTAATTACATTCAATAGATTAATTTAGTAATATGAATAAAAATGTAAAAATCCTCTAACCAAGAAATATGTTTTCTTTAGAGAAATATTTGAAACACAACAGGCAAGATTTCTATATGCTTTAATTTAATCTTAATGTTTGTGAAAAATGAGAAATAACTGAGATTTCATCTGTGATTTTTCTCATGAAAAGTTATTTGTTTGGCACATTTCACAATACAAATAAATGTCCAGTAAGGGGAGCCAAATATCATCTGAACTGACATGTTTTATCATCTGTGGCTGTCAGTTGATGTTAGTAATTAATTAGTTTATTCTTAGTTATTAAATTCATGTAAAATTACTATTATTAATACATTACAAACCAGGTTTTTAATGACCATTTGTTCATATCAAGGTGGGCCTGAATGATCCAGACTAGAGGATATATGGACCCATGTTCATGTGCTAGTACTCTTCACATATCAACGTGAAGACAAAATGAAGCAGGAGAATTACTGAACAAAATTTAAAGTTCATTACAAGTAAATAGTTTACATGTGCTGCAGTGACATTGTTTATCAGAGGGTAGAAGTGAATCTCTACAATCATTCATGTGACCTGAACCTGGCCTTCAGCAGATGAACAAGTGATATGAAATACACAACAGACTTGACATTTATCTCAAACATTTATCTTTAGATGTTTTACATGTCAGACATATAGATAATCATGTTCCATAATGTAAAAACTTGTGCTGCTCTTGTGTTCTGACAAAAAAGTGCCATCCCATGTAAATATAGCTATTTCTCAGATTAATGAGAAGGTCTTTAGTTTTTAAACGTTATCTACTTTATCATACAACAGTTTTTATCTGCTTCACTAATAAAGAAGCCTGCATTTTCACATTATTGCTCAGAATTATGAGTCAATGCTTATGCATCAACACTTTTAAAATGTAAAAAAAACATTTTGGTTTATACCTGAAGTACACAGAGGTAAAAAAATATGTAATGTAGGTCTATGATTTAACCAAAGTACAATACTTATTTCTTTCAAGCTAATTTTTTTCTGATAAGACGACAAAACACACTTGAACACTGACCTGTAGTCAATCAAAAATATTTTATTTATTTTCCACCACACCATTTCTGTTTTATACTGCCAAAAAATATATTAACTTAACTATTAACCTTAGCCAATTAGAATGAACTTTTTTATTAGTTTATATTGACTATATTGATATCTAAAAAATTCTGTAACTGCCAGTCTGACTATTACTAACTATTAAGTGTCTGACTGTAGTACAGTACTAACAAGGATGTGTTTATATTAACACATTGTTTTTGTTATACTTTGCTATACTACTTATGACACACTTTGTGTAGATTTTGTATTAAATACATTAAAGGGACAACAGAAATATTTTCAAAGGTAAGATAAAATGTGTTGTCCCAAGAAATTTTACAAATGTGTTATGGACAATAATGTATTGTCCTTTAACTGAACACAAATGTTGTTGTTTTAACACAACTGGTTGGCTCTACGACTTTTGCAGGACACCTACAGCTCTTACTGAACGACTGTCAGAGGGCAACTTAGCTTTACATGACTGGAAGACTGTCTGCTGACCCTACAAAAAAGAAAACATTTGAACTTATACCTACAATCTGTCTAACAAAAATCTATATTAACTGTCCTATGCTTAATCCACCTGTTTACTGTAGAAACGGATGCTGCTCAATTTCCTCCAGGCTGGGGCGTTTGTCTGGGTTTGCTTTAAGGCACCCGCTAATCAAACTGCGACATTCTGTTTCATACAACATACAACAACTTTTCTTCAATAATGCAAAACAGCGAATTACTCCTAGATTTAGGTATGATAACGGCCTAATTGACGGTTAAAAGTTTGCTCTATCATGCCTGCGGAAAGGTCTCTGGTGAAGCGTAGTCTGCATCGGATGATGTCTTTCCTGGTCTTGAAAGGGAGCGTGCCACACAAAATGTAGTATAGTCTGACTCCCACTGACCAAACAGTAGATGGTACTGCACGGTACCGCCTGTGGGTGTACCACTCCGGTGGAAAGTACTGCTTAGTGCCTGAAAAAATGAAAACCAAATGCGAATATATCCTTCCAAACAATCTCCAGGCATCAAAACCGCACTTTTGAATGCCAGTGATGTCTTAGATTCACACACCTGCAAACATTTTGTAGTCAGAGTCCTTCCATAAGTCCCCACAACCAAAATCCAGCAGCTTGATGTCATGTGTATCAGTGCGGATGAGGATATTCTGGGGCTTGACGTCTCGGTGCAGTACTCCCTTCCTCTTGCAGTCTATGAGAGCCCTGATCAGTTGGACCAGGATCCCTTTGGCCAGGTTCTCATCAACTTCTCCCTGCTCCTCACAGAACTTGTCAAGATCTTGGCAGGGATCCGGACGCTCCAGGATCATTATGTACTGAGTGGGTGTTTCAAACCACTCGATGAGGTGCAGGATGTTGGGACAGACCGGATCTGAATTGACCCTTATCATCAGAGCCACTTCAATGGGCATCAAACCTTGGCCTTCCTGTAATAGTGAAATATTGAAAATGTTTATGGTCTACATGTCTACTGTGTATGTTTTTGCAAACTGAAAAGAAGTTAAATGGCTAAGACAGGAACTTACAATTTCAAGCTGCTCATCTAGCAGGTCCTTCGAGACATACTTGATGGCCACCTAGAAACAAAAAACAATGAGAGTGAATTACTGAGATTGCTCGTGTTTTGGGTTTTACTGAAATAAATTCTGAACGCTGTTGTCGATGGCAACAAGGGAGAGGAGGAAACAACTTGCCTTCAATCCATCGGATGTCCGATTTCCAGCATACACCGATCCGAATCCACCTTGACCCAGTAATTTGCCTTGTATGTATGGCAGATCTTTAAACAGAAGACATGTTAGACCGTCAAACAGTAGTTATAGTGCAACATTACATTGGCTACTCATACAACTTTGGTTTTAGTCTATTCTGAAGAGATATTAAGAACAAGTCTTACCACTGCAGTCATGTTCTGGTTTGTCACATGGGTGTAAGGGCTGTGGACTCTGTGTACTCATCTTACGGAACCTCATTTGAGGTACGCTGTCCAGTTGGCAAGGACTTTTTCTTTTCTTTGACTCACGGAGGATGTTACTTTCTGTGTTTCTCCATGAGTCGGCCTCACCCTTAAAAATTGACATGGACTGCTTGGGAGAAACGGTTTTGAAAACTGTTAATTTAGAGCTCAAGCTGTCTTCAGATCCACGTCTGGCATCCTCCTGATCAAGTTTAAGCGTCTTCTGCAGTGGCTGGCCATCTTCGTGGTCCCGTTTCCTTTTTCGGGATATGTTTTGTGTGGCATGAATGTTGCCTCCTCCACTGGTTATAGATTGGCCCGGTGCAGAAGACAAAGGCATGAAGAAACCTGGTGTCAAGGGTTCCTGTCCGACAACCTTGTGATGCGACTTTGACTTCTTCAAAGGTTGATCACTCTCTTTAAGGCAAAACATTTGAAATAACATATTACTATTTGAGCCACAGTTATGAACATTCTGGACATACTAAGAGCCATTAATGTGGGATATTTAGGAAAAGCCTTACCTTCTTGGTCAGATTTTCTCTTCAGGGCTAGCGTGCGAATGGAGGTAAATTCCTGGGACTGATCTGACACTGATAAGAAGTCTCTTCGTTCTTCTCTCTGAATAGGATCACCCCATCCTCTCCATTCATTCTCCTGAGTGAAGCTGCAGGATTTGGTTCTGCGCTCCTTCTGTCTTGTACTCCTCTGATGGACACCTGAGACTGACATCATTCCAGCAGATAGAAAATAACAACAGACTTTTACTTTTACTACACTTGATTTTACACGGCCCATGTTACAACAGTTCCAATATTTAAGGGTCAACAGGACACCCGGTGATGAAAGACTTACATTTAATATGACATTATACTCTAGAAATAAAACGAACAATCTAGAAACATTTACTTTAAATCAGTATTACACACATTGTTTGAGTCTACATGCATTCAGTCTAAATATTTCCTATTAAACATGAACAAACATGACAAAATGCTCCAGTGCACATAAAATAACAAACTTTACAGCAGAAATGATAAAAATAAGTAAGTGAAAAGAGATGGTGAACATAACAATCTTTTCTTTATGACATCATTCAGTAACTATGGTAACCTGAGCTGTTTACATTCAACGCTACTTTATGGTTATATTTTGTGTGTTTCTCTTTAAATAAATCTTTATTGTTTATTATAAAGTCTTTTTTACACATTGTGTTTCTCATCACTTGTTTAAAGTCAATTTGTGTGTTTAGATATAATTATGAAGAGGAAATGGTGGAAATTATACACAAAATCAAATGAGAAGAAATCCCTAAAATAACTTTTATATTCATTAAAATTGCTGTAATATTTCCGTTCATTAATGTTTTTTAATATGTTCAATTAGAAATACATTTACATAATATTTGTTAAATAATTATGATGCGTTTTGAATCATTATTTATAAAATAAAAGAGTTATTTTAATTTCAAAGTTAAAATAAAGAAAATTCCTTAAAATGTGACTTTGTGCCATCTGGTGGGTGATGAAATATTTCAGAGACTTTTATTTGTTTTGTTATTTAAAATTCACATGATACATACATTATTAAATACTACATTATATTATAACATATATATTTTAAATGTATGAATTTTATTGTAATATTAAATAGTGTAGATTATAATAAAATCTTCAGTAGGTGGCGCTATGATTCAATAATAAAACCCAGATTGGTTTACAACAGAAAAGAATTATGAATGATTCAGAGAAACACAACTGTTGTGTGGATGCAGAGACTCACAACAATAACTTTGTTTTCATTAACAAGTTGACAAACACACAATCATCTGAAGAATTAAAGTTTGCCAACTTCTAAAGCAACAGTTTGTGTGTTTGTGTGTTTATGTGTTTATGTGTTTATGTGTTTGTGTGTTAGTGTGTTAGTGTGTTTGTGTGTTTATGTGTTTGTGTGTTTGTGTGTTTGTGTGTTTATGTGTTTGTGTGTTTGTGTGTTTGTGTGTTTGTGTGTTTTTGTGTTAGTGTGTTTATGTGTTTATGTGTTTATGTGTTTGTGTGTTTGTGTGTTAGTGTGTTTGTGTGTTAGTCTGTTAGTGTGTTTATGTGTTTGTGTGTTTATGTGTTTGTGTGTTTATGTGTTTGTGTGTTTATGTGTTTATGTGTTTGTGTGTTAGTGTGTTAGTGTGTTTGTGTGTTTGTGTGTTTGTGTGTTTGTGTGTTTATGTGTTTGTGTGTTTGTGTGTTTTTGTGTTAGTGTGTTTATGTGTTTGTGTGTTTATGTGTTTGTGTGTTTATGTGTTTATGTGTTAGTGTGTTAGTGTGTTTATGTGTTTATGTGTTTGTGTGTTTGTGTGATTATGTGTTTGTGTGTTTGTGTGTTTATGTGTTTGTGTGTTTGTGTGTTTGTGTGTTAGTGTGTTTGTGTGTTAGTGTGTTAGTGTGTTTATGTGTTTGTGTGTTTATGTGTTTGTGTGTTTATGTGTTTGTGTGTTTATGTGTTTATGTGTTTGTGTGTTAGTATGTTTATGTGTTTGTGTTAGAGTGTTTGTGTGTTTATGTGTTTGTGTGTTTGTGTGTTAGAGTGTTAGTGTGTTTATGTGTTTGTGTGTTTATGTGTTTATGTGTTTATGTGTTAGTGTGTTTATGTGTTTGTGTGTTTGTGTGTCAGTGTGTCTGTGTGTTTATGTGTTTATGTGTTTAAGTGTTTGTGTGTTTGTGTGTTAGAGTGTTATTGTGTTTATGTGTTTGTGTGTTTAACTGTTTATGTGTTAGTGTGTTTATGTGTTTGTGTGTTAGAGTGTTAGTGTGTTTGTGTGTTTGTGTGTCAGTGTGTCAGTGTGTTTATGTGTTTGTGTGTTTGTGTGTCAGTGTGTTTATGTGTTAGTGTGTTTATGTGTTTGTGTGTTAGTGTGTTTATGTGTTAGTGTGTTTCTGTGTTTGTGTGTTAGTGTGTTAGTGTGTTTATGTGTTTGTGTGTTTGTGTGTTAGTGTGTTTATATGTTTATGTGTTAGTGTGTTTATGTGTTTGTGTATTTATGTGTTTTTGTGTTTTTGTGTTAGAGTGTTTGTGTGTTTTTGTGTTTGTGTGTTTATGTGTTTGTGTGTTTATTTTGTGAGTTTGTGTGTTTTTGTGTTTATGTGTTTGTGTGTTTATTTTTGTGTTTGTGTCTGTGAAGACCTCATAAAAACCTTTTTAGAAAATATCAATCCTCCAATTATGTGGTGGATTAAGTGTGTATTCTTTTGTGTTGTTGTGGTTATTTTTGTGATGTGATGTTGTTTATTTTCTTATAGTCTAAGGTGAACAATAGATAAGGAGAAAAGACATCAGTCCAGTTTTAATTTTATTACTTTATTTCAAGTTTGTTTGTTTCATATCTTTTGTCTCTCAGTCATGGCAGCAGAATGGTTCTGGTTGGCAGGGCTTAAGAGGGTGTGCGGCCTTCCTGTTGCCCTTTTTATTCTCTTTCAGGAGATTTTGGGTATTTGTAGGTTTGGTTCCTTTATGTTTTTAGGGCGAGTATCGTTATGTTTTTTTTGTTAATGAATATTGAAATATTTGGGTTACTGTTTTTGGTTTATGGGACAACAATATGCTTTGTAATTGTGTATATGTATGTTTATTTAGTTATTGTTGTGTTTGAGTTTTCGCGCATGTATGTATTGGTTTGGTCTAATGTGTATAAAAGGCGTTCCTTCTGTGTGTTTGGGAGGTTGGTGGCTGAGCCCTCTGTGATGAGGTCAGCTCTTACTGATGGAAATGTAATAAATTAAGTTTATACAAAACCAAGAGCATTGTCCCCTGCCTTTACTGAGGCTCTATCCTTACTGTTTGTTTGTGTGTTTGTGCACTAGTGTCCTGAAGACTGTCTTGAGCAAAACTGCACATCAGTCACAAACAACCTAAATATGATTTGATAATACAATATTATGAATAATTATATAGACGAGGAATTCTGTATTATAACTAGATTACAATGCAAACAAGTCAAGTAAAGATAACATTAACAGAAACTGCAGTATTGTGAAATTTAGAAGAAGTTTAAAAAATATTTTATTTGAAGATCTGTTCGAGTAAATACCAACTGTCAGTTTCACGATGTCGAATATCATTGGTTGAATTGTTTAAATTGCTTTTTGATGGTTGGTCAATATCCATGCCAGTCAGTCAGTTAACAACAGTGGGCGGGTCCTGTGTTCGAACCAATCACACAGGTGTTTAGACTTTTAAAAATGCAAAGTTTAAGGGCTTGAAACATAATTTATTATAATTGTTTTATTTTGGCTAAATGTTTAACCCATTCAAAGCTAACTGCACTAAATTGAAAATGTAAAAATATGATCTTGTCATTTGCAGTAGCACAACCAATGAAAGGGCTTGATGGGTGTAGGCCCACCCACTATAATAAACATTATTGCAGGGTTTCACAGAAGGGCTTTAGATCAAGAGGGGTCTCCAACATTTTTGTAAGTAAGGGCTACGTAAGGAGATGAAATCATCCGAAAGTGTACTTGTTGAATAAAATTCAGTTAATAAGTCAAAGAGAAAAAACCAAGGTGCCTTTAAAATCTCGTGCCTAATATCACTGAAGATATTTCATGTGCTGCTCTTATAGTTGAGCTCTGTGGATGGGGGGTACCATATTGGAGACCAATGCGTGAGACTTATAGAGATGGGAAGTCCGACTCCTTTAAGTTTAGTCTCTTTTGTCATTGCTCCCTTAGGAAAGCCGGCTCTTACATCTCCCAAATAGATCTTTATTTGGTATCACCTTCTGCAGCTATCAACATCTTACCCACCCACAATAATATCAGGCCTGTGGCCGCAAATAACAATTAATGTAATTAATATAAAATATAAACTTTAGGACATATCATTCTAGCAATATTCAACAACAATATGGCATATTTTCTCAATATCATGCAGCCTACCATCATGTCTTGTATTGTAGTCTTTCATACCTTCATTGATGACCTCATGTCAGTACCTGAGTCATTCTACGAAACGGGATATCATTTCCATGTTGCGGTTTTCCAAATTTTCATGAAGAACAATTTTTTTTTTCTTTTTCTTACAACTTTACAGATATGTTAATCCTCCCAAAAAACATATTTTCCCACCTCAGGCACAACATCCTTAATAATAGCATCCTTTTTATTCAGGCAAGGGAGTCTTTCTTTTACCACCCCATCACAGACAATATGTATGCCAGTAGTGTAGTAAAATAATACATTTATTTTTAAAATATAATGTTATCCTAATAGTAAATTGTCCCTTTTTAGGAAGCCATCAATAGAAAGTCTGTAAGTTAATAAATTTTTTTCATTCTTAGATTTTTTATCTTGAAATAGGAATTTGACATTTCCTTTGCCTCATTGTTTGTACTAAAAAAACGAATACACTTAAAAAATACAAATAAAGTTACATTTATTTGATTAGTTTAAACAAGAACAACGTCATTCAACATACAATTTTGTAAAATTTCACTTATTTTACATACAATTGTAACAAAATGACCCTGTGATGGGGTGGTAACTGATTTCACAAAGTGGTTCACTGTGACAGGGTGGTATGAACAATGCGTTTATCTATATGATATGCTTGTTTTAAACTTTATACAACTGGGGAGCGAAACATTAAACTTAGAGATTTAATGGAAAACATTGGTGATGCTCTGAAAAAAAAAGAGCATCATATCAGTGACAGGGAGAGTCGCATCCACACATCCCTCTGTATTTCCATATGACGGGATGTCACAGGCTGTGGTTCTTGAATTTTTACAAGCACATCATCGAAGAGATACCAGAGGAAGTCATCTCTTGGAGGCCAGAAGAACCTATTGGCACCAACACGGTGCATACACTTTACAAGGGCATGTGTTTCGTCTGTTTCCTTGATGATCCCAGGATAAAGGTCATTATCATATTTAAGCACGCACCGCTTCCCAATGAGATCATCACTATTCCAAGCAATTGCTTCTGTTGGAACCTTTTGGAGTGTTTTGTTAAAAGAGAAATGCTGTGTGGTGAAGCACTGACATCTTAGCTGGTTTTGCATGGATCACATGCAACTAACTTTCCGGTAAAGGATTTCTCCTGGAGCAAATGTGACCACTTGGTGGATTTTCATTGTGGACCGCACTGGTGGAATCTGGCCTGGCATCTTTTCCATTGCCTGCTCCAGTGCTTCAGATGCTACATAAAACAACTTAACAGTTGTAGAGGTTTCAGTGAGTGCCTTATATAGCTCATGGGCATCAGGTATGTCGGGGCCATTGGTCACCAGCTTGTCCGCTGTTCTCTTCAAGGTTCCACCAACACCATCAGGGCCCCCTTGCCATGGCATGCTTCGAAAAGGTTCCATGTTCCACCTTTCAGGCCTCGTCTTGCAAGCTCTGTGCTGAAAAGGAAGAAATTCCCTTTCTGTCTTTATTGGGTACTAGGTCCATCACTCAGAAAGTGTAGAACTGATACATCTGGGTATGTGGCTTGTAGATAATTCAGCACCGGTTTCATGTGTTCCCATATAGCTTGGGGGCTTTTGTGTTTGGAGGGTGACACTGTGCTAAAACAGAAGGGCTCTTTTTCAGCACCTATGTAGAAAACACCAGTGTGCAGAGTAGCATGTTAGTGCGAGGAGCCAAAGTGGACAGCTTGGATCCCTGAGCTGTATTTGCATGTGTAGTTTTCAGAGAAGTCAATGTGGATCACTGCCTCCTCTTTTGACAGGTTCTTCTTCAACTCTCTGCAGTACTGTTGATTTATGTTGAAAAATTATTAGCCTATATTAGAATCCTTGATTTCCACACATTCAAATAGGAAGCAGAACCACCCCGACCCATCCCCTACCATCACGTCACAATAACACATGTGACTGGGTGGTGTGTGACGGGCTGGTAAATTTCAGCCCAAAATGGCCAGAGATCTCCCATGTGGTCAAGTTCCTCACCTAGCATAAATGCATTCTATCTGAAATATATATATTTTTGCATTAACAATGTTAAATAAAAAATAAAATTCAGTTTTCCCTTTCTATTTTGATTGACTGGGTGGTTGGTTTAAACTTGACGGAACCGGCCTAACATGAAAAATCAACAAATAAAGATTGCACAGGAATGTCAGTACTTGCCTGCTTGTGTTCTTGGCGGCAAAGAAGGCTACAATGATGTCACTTCTGTCCTCTGATGTCATTTAGAGCAACAGTACATAATTTGTAGATAAAACAAGTTAGTGTGACGGAGTGGTAAGTCAAACCGAGGGACGCACACTAATAACGAAATATTTACAAAAAATAAGGTTTATTTTGAATAAAATATATCTTATGTGAAAAGGGACATGCACACAATCCTGAAAATAATAAATGTTTAATATATATATATATATATATATATATATATATATATATATATATATATATATATATATAACTTATTTGGTGATATTTTAGATGAAAATGTCATGTTGGTCAACACGGACATGTGAACTTGGCTATGAACTAAAACAAAATGATTAAAATAGTATGTTACTATTTAAAACATATATTTTTTATCATATATCATGTTAACAAGAACACTTGAATCAATACATTAAAGCTTTGTAAACACATTTTGGGACATGTTTGTGCCTTATGCATCTCATCAAATGTTGGGGACCCAAAGGGCACCCGTTTCGTAGAATGACTTACCTTGTCAATATAGTCAATGAAATTGTATACTATTATGATTGATATCTAAACTACATTCACATTAAACTGATAATCAGACGAATAATAGCGACCAGAGTTTCCCCTGGCTCAGAATTGGTCTTCGTCGGCGGTTGACCAGCATGGTCATCCACACACAGTAAAGAGCTCAATACACTTAGCTCAAGGTTTGGAACATATCTTGATGCAGGGCTCTCTGCTCTGTCTCTCGGTCACACAACATGCGCACTATCAGAAATGCAATAGCCTGATTCACTCAAGGATAAACATAATTACTGATCAAATAAAATTTTGGCTGCCGCCCCCCAAACATTTAGATCAGGGAAAAAACGTGGCATCAAGCCTGCATTTACTTTCTGTACCGTTCTACACATTTCCTCTTTCTAATGTGGTTAGCTGAAGGTTTTTTTGGTAAAAAATATTTATCGTATTTGAAGATATGTGTTGTTCATTTAGCGTGGCACAAAGCGTTTCATGTGGTTGAATACAACTCTATGTGCCGCATCTGCATGCTCTGAGTCCTGATCGGGGATTCGGGAGGTGAGGGATGGCCGGATCGTGGGGTAGGGATAGGGTGTTTCACAACAGTGTTTTGGCTCTGTCTTGACTACTTCAGTTGCCCTAGTATTGCAGTAATGTCTTTGTAAGTCGCTTTGGATAAAAGCGTCTGCTAAATGACTAAATGTAAATGTAAATGTAAATGTAAAGGTCTCATCATTTTGATTTTGGACAGTTGTTGTTTGGTCAATGTGTCAGAAACAAAGAAACAAGCGACAAAAAAAGCTTTTGTGCACTTATAGGCCATTGTGAGGTTTTGGTGCAAGTGAAAATGGAATCGATACATTCAGAGTCGATGAAGTCTTGCTAGTCATTCAGCTTTTTATAAACCACAAAAGAAACTTGTATTAGCAAACAAATGTAATTCTACAGTAGTTGTTATTTGTTGCATGGTTATGCATCGCAAAAGAAAACAAAGAAAAAGATCTTCTATTTAATTTCCATTTTTAAACGTATGACTGTATTGCTGGGGTCAACTGGATTCTTTTGTACATGTGCAGTATTGCAGTTGCTACATTAACAATATTTAGCTGAATATCTTATTAGATTGTAGTGTTTGAGTTTTGTCCTTTATAGTTCGTGATGATTTTGTGAATCCTTGTTATGATGTTGCGTATTCAGTATTGCCCTGAAATTGCTTTTTGTATTTTCACTGAGAATGCTTGTAGCAGGCAGTAAAATTAACTGGTTTTGTACATACATGTGCCAACAGCTTGACAGTGGCTTTTTTTTTTCTTTTTCAACTGTAGAGACAAACATGCTTGCGTAAATAAAGACACTTGTGTACTTGTTGATAATTTGCTGTGTTTGTTCTTCATTTTTACACAGCCTTTTAAAAGCGTTGTGAATATATTCATACTTTACCTAAAGCCTTTTCCATTAAAAGTATTATATAAAGTCAGGGAACAACCCGGAAACATTAAATGTTTCGATTTTTTACGAGTTTTCTTACATTTTTGTGTCAACTTAAATTACATTAAATAGATGAATTCAATAATATGAATAAAACTGTAAAAATCCTCCCACCAAGAAATATATTTCTTAGGAGAAATATTTGAAACACAACAGGCAAGATTTCTATATGCTTTAATTTAATCTTAATGTTTGTGAAAAATGAGAAATAACTGAGATTTCATCTGTGATTTTTCTCATGAAAAGTTATTTGTTTGGCACATTTCACAATACAAATAAATGTCCAGTAAGGGGAGCCAAATATCATCTGAACTGATATGTTTTATCATCTGTGGCTGTCAGTTGATGTTAGTAATTAATTAGTTTATTCTTAGTTATTTAATTCATGTAAGATTACTATTATTAATACATTACAAACCAGGTTTTTAATGACTATTTGTTGATATTAAGGTGGGCCTGAATGATCCAGACTAGAGGATACATGGACCCATGTTCATGTGCTAGTACTCTTCACATATCAACGTGAAGACAAAATGAAGCAGGAGAATTACTGAACAAAATTTAAAGTTCATTACAAGTTAATAGTTTACATGTGCTGCAGTGACATTGTTTATCAGAGGGTAGAAGTGAATCTCTACAATCATTCATGTGACCTGAACCTGGCCTTCAGCAGATGAACAAGTGATATGAAATACACAACAGACTTGACATTTATCTCTGACATTTAGCTTTTGATGTTTGACATGTCAGACATATAGATGATCATGTTCCATAATGTAAGAACTTGTGCTGCTCTTGTGTTCTGACAAAAAAGTGCCATCCCATGTAAATATAACTATTTCTCAGATTAATGAGAAGGTCTTTAGTTTTTAAACGTTATCTACTATATTATACAGCAGTTTTTATCTGCTTCACTAATATAGAAGCCTGCATTTTCACATTATTGCTCAGAATTATGAGTCAATGCTTATGCATCAACACTTTTAAAATGTAAAAAAAACATTTTGGTTTATACCTGAAGTACACAGAGGTAAAAAAAATATGTAATGTAGGTCTATGATTTAACCAAAGTACAATACTTATTTCTTTCAAGCTAATTTTTTTCTGATAAGACGACAAAACACACTTGAACACTGACCTGTAGTCAATCAAAAATATTTTATTTATTTTCCACCACACCATTTCTGTTTTATACTGCCAAAAAATATATTAACTTAACTATTAACCTTAGCCAATTAACCTTAGCCAATTAGAATGAACTTTTTTATTAATTTATATTGACTATATTGATATCTAAAAAAATTCTGTAACTGCCAGTCTGACTATTACTAACTATTAAGTGTCTGACTGTAGTACAGTACTAACAAGGATGTGTTTATATTAACACATTGTTTTTGTTATACTTTGCTATACTACTTATGACACACTTTGTGTAGATTTTGTATTAAATACATTAAAGGGACAACAGAAATATTTTCAAAGGTAAGATAAAATGTGTTGTCCCAAGAAATTTTACAAATGTGTTATGGACAATAATGTATTGTCCTTTAACTGAACACAAATGTTGTTGTTTTAACACAACTGGTTGGCTCTACGACTTTTGCAGGACACCTACAGCTCTTACTGAACGACTGTCAGAGGGCAACTTAGCTTTACATGACTGGAAGACTGTCTGCTGACCCTACACAAAAGAAAACATTTGAACTTATACCTACAATCTGTCTAACAAAAATCTATATTAACTGTCCTATGCTTAATCCACCTGTTTACTGTAGAAACGGATGCTGCTCAATTTCCTCCAGGCTGGGGCGTTTGTCTGGGTTTGCTTTAAGGCACCCGCTAATCAAACTGCGACATTCTGTTTCATACAACATACAACAACTTTTCTTCAATAATGCAAAACAGCGAATTACTCCTAGATTTAGGTATGATAACGGCCTAATTGACGGTTAAAAGTTTGCTCTATCATGCCTGCGGAAAGGTCTCTGGTGAAGCGTAGTCTGCATCGGATGATGTCTTTCCTGGTCTTGAAAGGGAGCGTGCCACACAAAATGTAGTATAGTGTGACTCCCACTGACCAAACAGTAGATGGTCCTGCACGGTACCGCCTGTGGGTGTACCACTCCGGTGGAAAGTACTGCTTAGTGCCTGAAAAAATGAAAACCAAATGCGAATATATCCTTCCAAACAATCTCCAGGCATCAAAACCGCACTTTTGAATGCCAGTGATGTCTTAGATTCACACACCTGCAAACATTTTGTAGTCAGAGTCCTTCCATAAGTCCCCACAACCAAAATCCAGCAGCTTGATGTCATGTGTATCAGTGCGGATGAGGATATTCTGGGGCTTGACGTCTCGGTGCAGTACTCCCTTCCTCTTGCAGTCTATGAGAGCCCTGATCAGTTGGACCAGGATCCCTTTGGCCAGGTTCTCATCAACTTCTCCCTGCTCCTCACAGAACTTGTCAAGATCTTGGCAGGGATCCGGACGCTCCAGGATCATTATGTACTGAGTGGGTGTTTCAAACCACTCGATGAGGTGCAGGATGTTGGGACAGACCGGATCTGAATTGACCCTTATCATCAGAGCCACTTCAATGGGCATCAAACCTTGGCCTTCCTGTAATAGTGAAATATTGAAAATGTTTATGGTCTACATGTCTACTGTGTATGTTTTTGCAAACTGAAAAGAAGTTAAATAGCTAAGACAGGATCTTCATTTGAGGTACGCTGTCCAGTTGGCAAGGACTTTTTCTTTTCTTTGACTCACGGAGGATGTTACTTTCTGTGTTTCTCCATGAGTCGGCCTCACCCTTAAAAATTGACATGGACTGCTTGGGAGAAACGGTTTTGAAAACTGTTAATTTAGAGCTCAAGCTGTCTTCAGATCCACGTCTGGCATCCTCCTGATCAAGTTTAAGCGTCTTCTGCAGTGGCTGGCCATCTTCGTGGTCCCGTTCCTTTTTCGGGATATGTTTTGTGTGGCATGAATGTTGCCTCCTCCACTGGTTATAGATTGGCCCGGTGCAGAAGACAAAGGCATGAAGAAACCTGGTGTCAAGGGTTCCTGTCCGACAACCTTGTGATGCGACTTTGACTTCTTCAAAGGTTGATCACTCTCTTTAAGGCAAAACATTTGAAATAACATATTACTATTTGAGCCACAGTTATGAACATTCTGGACATACTAAGAGCCATTAATGTGGGATATTTAGGAAAAGCCTTACCTTCTTGGTCAGATTTTCTCTTCAGGGCTAGCGTGCGAATGGAGGTAAATTCCTGGGACTGATCTGACACTGATAAGAAGTCTCTTCGTTCTTCTCTCTGAATAGGATCACCCCATCCTCTCCATTCATTCTCCTGAGTGAAGCTGCAGGATTTGGTTCTGCGCTCCTTCTGTCTTGTACTCCTCTGATGGACACCTGAGACTGACTTCATTCCAGCAGATAGAAAATAACAACAGACTTTTACTTTTACTACACTTGATTTTACACGGCCCATGTTACAACAGTTCCAATATTTAAGGGTCAACAGGACACCCGGTGATGAAAGACTTACATTTAATATGACATTATACTCTAGAAATAAAACGAACAATCTAGAAACATTTACTTTAAATCAGTATTACACACATTGTTTGAGTCTACATGCATTCAGTCTAAATATTTCCTATTAAACATGAACAAACATGACAAAATGCTCCAGTGCACATAAAATAACAAACTTTACACCAGAAATGATAAAAATATAAAAATAAGTAAGTGAAAAGAGATGGTGAACATAACAATCTTTTCTTTATGACATCATTCAGTAACTATGGTAACCTGAGCTGTTTACATTCAACGCTACTTTATGGTTATATTTTGTGTGTTTCTCTTTAAATAAATCTTTATTGTTTATTATAAAGTCTTTTTTACACATTGTGTTTCTCATCACTTGTTTAAAGTCAATTTGTGTGTTTAGATATAATTATGAAGAGGAAATGTTTGAAATTATTTTAACTTTTAAATCCAAAATCAAATAAGAAGAAATCCCTAAAATAACTTTTATATTCATTAAAATTGCTGTAATATTTCCATTCATTAATGTTTTTTAATATGTTCAATTAGAAATGCATTTACATAATATTTGTAAAATAATTATGATGCGTTTTGAATCATTATTTATAAAATAAAAGAGTTATTTTAACTTCGAAGTTAAAATAAAGAAAATTCCTTAAAATGTGACTTTGTGCCATCTGGTGGGTGATGAAATATTTCAGAGACTTTTATTTGTTTATTTATTTAAAATTCACATGATACATAAATATGTAAATAGCACATTATATAATAAAATATATTTTAATTGTATGAATTTCATTGTAATAAATAGTGTAGATTTTAATAAAATCTTCAGTAGGTGGCGCTATGATTCAATAATAAAACCCAGATTGGTTTACAACAGAAAAGAATTATGAATGATTCAGAGAAACACAACTGTTGTGTGGATGCAGAGACTCATAACAATGACTTTGTTTTCAATAACAAGTGGACAAACACACAATCATCTGAAGAATTGAAGTCACAGTATAACACATGTTAAAAAACTTTAGATTCCAATGTTGCATTGTAACATAAACTTGAATCAACATGACAACTTATTTGATCTTGCTTTTTGAAATGTCCCTTCACTTTTACAGCAGGATAAATACATTGTGATAACAAGAGGAAGAGCAGAACTGTACAAGATTCACATGATGAGTTTTCTATCATCAAAGAGAATATTACAGACTGTATGGGTCTGCAGCGGGAGCTCCCTGATGAACAAAACACAATTCTGAGTAAAGAAATCAATTTTAACTGTTAATTTATTTAACACTTTTACTACAGCATAAAGACGGCACAATCATTTTTTATGTCGCAGAGTCAATATGTCATTTTAACAAAACGGCCTAACACTCATCCTGTTATAGGTTCATATATGCTTAATTATATTCATGAGTTGTATTAATGAGTTTGAGCTGTATGAGTTGACACATTATTGTTGACACATGGCTAAGATCTTAAATGGTTATTCACAACATTAATTTAACATTAATCAATATCTTCAATAATGTTAAGGAATGTTTGTTCTTTTGTCATTGTACAAATGTCTATTAAGAGACACTTTTAGATGAGCTGGTATCTCTGGTGGCATTTTAGAAACTTACAGCCACTTCCCCAAAATCACATTTTTGTTTGCTTCATAAATAAACTGTTTGCTTAGCTTTTCATTCTGTCACATGTGAATGATCATATCTTTGGTGACTTTATGCTCAATGTATATGCCAACACTATGAAAACAGTGTGCTCCATCTATGAAACTGAAAGTGTCATATGTGCACATGCTGTATCTTATTCATCCAATTGAGTAGAATAGAAACTCAAACTCTCCTTATTCCTTCAATTTTAGCATGTACGAATTTTGAGGCCATTACAACAGAACTTGACCATTCCTTACCACTTCCTCATCGAGGGCCGACACTCAATTTGTGTGTCTGTGAGTCAAATTGATTCAAATGTCTTCCCAGTCCAGGAATGATCAGATGAGATTATATGTTGAAGGGTGAAATGTAACCAGACCATTGGAAGGAGTGTGAAGGTAGAATAGTGTCACCTCTGTGTATTATGTTTCATTAGTGTTTACATTGGTCATTAAGGCCTTAGACGATTGAGGAACACATAAAACATTTTAAGCATGGGGAGAGGATGTGTGTATTTTTTTAATAGATCACCGGTGGGCAGCAGTCACAAACATCAATCCTTAAGAGAGGAGAAAACTGCCCAATTAGCTCCTCCGATTGTACCTGAGATTTCTAACAGGATCTAGGCAATTTTCTCAGTCAGTCTGTGTCTTATGTGGAGAATGCTAAGGACCACTGGATATCCTTGTTTTTATTTTAAAAAGCTGACCTGCATGCTTTATAATGTCCCTTGTGAAGCGAACACGGAGGATGAAGGACCTACGAATGCCCGATATAAAGTTAAATAATGAATGAGAAAGCTCTTCATTAGAAAATATGCCATGTTCAACAATATATAATGTATGCACAGTGGTTGTCAAGGTAAATATGTACTGATACTCGAGGCTTTATGAAATATGCTCTGTAGTATGACAGTTCTCCTGTTGTCGTCCAGCGGTGTGGCGGTGTGCCTCTAGGGGCTCCCCGAAGAGTCCGGATATCAGCATTTTGCTGCCTGCCATGTGGCTGTCACAGATGGAGTCGAGCCATTGTCCTCACCAGGGAAAGCAAAGTATATGGATTTCTGCCATGCACCACAACCTGGGGCGACATTTGAGCAATTGGCACCTGGAGGTCCTGTGTCCTCTCAAGATTTAACTTTAATAAAGCCATTTCTATTACAAATCTGTTGAGCTCTCATAGGCTCCACTTATTGAATTAGGAACCACACATGCTCCTTAAATCTGTTGATTTATTTTATAAATACAGCATGCTATTCTTCATTTAATACGTTCATATTTAATATCTTTCATCAAAACAATGCATGTGCATGTATGAATATGTATCTATGATAAATTTGCTGTGAGGCTAGTGATATTAAACTTTGGGTTTGTATTTTACAGTTCTGCCTCAGGGTTGCCATGCATAAAACATAGCAGAATATGAATCTGGTTTTTCATTTCGAACAATAATTGGATCTCTGAAGGGAGAGACCTCTCACGACATGTTGTTGCCCACTTCTGAGTCCGAGGTTTCAGACAGAGAGCATCGCATAATTGAGGCCAGTTGCTCGTCTTATTGAAGCTTAATGTTTTACCCCTACCAGGCTTCACACATCTCTCCCCGTCTCCAATTTTAGGTTTGTACATTTCAAAGGCCAGCTCTTCTATTTGACAGCGCATGGATTAACAGCCTGGTTTATGGAAGGGAGACTGTTATTTTTAATTCCCTGTCTGTTGCTAAGCAAAGGCAGTATGCATTGCTAGATTGTTCTGCTTGAGTTGCAGTATGGGTAATTGAGGATAAAGTGGCCATGTTAATTCTAATGACCATGGTCACATTTAAAGAGAGACAGAATGGGTTAGACAGCTTTTTCATCATGATTTTTCTTCAAAGCTCAATGGTGCAGATGAAATGTGCACTCTAATGTTTATATTGGTCACTTAAAAAGTGAAAAGAAGAGTATATGACTGGCTTGGCATGTCCTATAATCTCACTGCCACATTGGCATCCCCCTAAATGGTCAGGAACACAATCCCAACACATTCTTAATATTTGAAAAACTGCAATTGATATTTAATAACTACGTAAGAGGCCACTTTTTAGTGTGCTGCAATATGAAACAAACAGTTATTTTTTCTTTCAGCTCAGCCATGAGCCTTTTAAGGGGTGCACAGATTCAAGAGGAAGTGAGAGAGAGAATGCGTTCTGACAGGATGGAACACAGACACTCTGCAGGTCGCTGCCACAGGCCACATGCTCTGACAAATGCTTCATCATGGAACAAGAAAGAAAGAAAGAGCCAAAGAAATAGAGAGAACCTGGGTTCTTCCTTTCCTGCTGTAGTGAGCATCTGTGTTTATTACATGTGACAGGACACATCTCTGTGTATGTGTGTGGACACTGCAAAATGGCCTTAAGCAAAATAAAAGGTGAATTGTGTAATGTTTTAGGTAACAGCATCTCAAACAGGCCTAAAGTAGGTTTGTTAACCCCCTATGTTCTAACTAATGCTATTGGTTGCTGTCTGTGTTCGTAGATGTTGCATTACAATCATTTCTGATTTAAAGTAATTAGAAAAAAAGCAGTTCTTTTGACAAATAATATGTGACCCTGCTTAAAAAAACCAATTGAAAAAAGTAATAATCAATATTTGATTTCAGTCACCTATTCCACAGTAATTGCATTTATATGAAATACATCCAGATTATATTTTCACAGAATGTGCATTATGTGGGATGATTTTTATGTAAAAAGAACAGTTAACCACAAAAAAGGACCTTAGCTGGGTTTTCATAGGTAGGTAACATATTGTCTTTACATAGGTATAAAGAACTAGAAAAATTACTTGTTTTGAACATTAACTTAATTCTTATATTTCTACAACGTAGATATAAGATCTAAGATTCTGAGATCAGACAGAATCCTAGGTTACTTTCCTTATCCAGTAAATTAATCTTTTTTTTTGTTTTTTTACAAGGAATCAAGACACTAATTCAGTGTGTTTCATTAAAGAACATATAAAATGTATTCAATTATTGGCATGACATTATTACGATCATTAATAGTAATGCTAAATGACCACTTTTAAGACATATTTTAAGGAGAAAGTATGTGTGATCTGTTGTTGATGATGTTGAATATTAAGCCATACTTATGGGCCTGTGGTGGCACATTAGGAAACCCTGCCACAGATCATTTTAATCAGCTGTTGTTGATATTGACTCTGAAACCGCCTTCCAGCTCGCTGGCAATTTTGCCTCCCATCAACAGCTGAATAAACTGCCCCATAACAAGCCATAAGCCTCATCTCTGATGGGATTCATGCCAAGAACATCAGGCTGAGCTGTGTTCACAGCTCCATAACTGAGATATGATGTTGAGGGCCGAAACGTCCCCTGCTAAATGGAAGAAGTGAAGTTAAGAAGTACCTGGGCGGAGGTTGAGAAAGGTTCATGTGAGGCTAGCAGAAGAATGATAGAAATGCTAATGGAGGATTGTGTGATTATCACGCAGGCCGACAGAACGGATGGGCACACACCTCAGCCCAGCAATCAGCTGCCAGACTTCACCACATTTCAAACTGAATCCTGCTCACAAAGCCTACCAAGGTAGAAAACAGAGAGGGGCATGGGGAGAGTATGTGAAATTGGGGAAAACAGAGAAAAGTGCAACAGAACAGAAAATGCTCAAATGTGCTCCAAATCTGTTTACTTGGAATGCAGCCAGCTGGACAGAAAAAACTAACACAGAGCATCTGTTGCAATTAATGTTCAATCCGTGATTTCAAACAGGGTGGTTATATAAGCCTGTTCAAAAAAGGTTATGGCGAGAAGGCTTGCACGCCCCTGACAGCGGCATTATACAAACAATCGTTACTGACCCTGAGCCGATGAGCAACAATGACACGCTGTTTATTGGCTTATTTAGACATATTTACAATCTGCTCCCAGACATGTCAACACGCAGACATCAAAGTTTTATGATGTTCATTACTTTACCTAATTCCCAATGGTCATGAATAGTCATAACTCTCCAAAATGAATTTTCTCGAAGAAACCCTGCAAGCAAGGCTTGGGTCTTTCATTACAGAAGGTCTTCTGTTCGTCTAATGTTGCATCCTTGTTTCTCTCTTGTTCGCTCATTGGCTGGAAGAGTGCGGGCATCTGAGTGCTGTTCGTAAGGGATCATTCTGGACTTAATGAGGATGAGGAAAAACACTATGAGGGAAACTAAAGCCCCCCGTTCACACGCACACCTCAGTGAGTTCTGTGAGATTACCTTCACTGTCAACTTCATTTGGGTTCGCTTCCTTCAGTTAAATTCAAGGAAGAAAATGCATGAGGACACAAGTACGCCACACAAGGTTTTGCAAGGCATGTGATGAATGTGAACGAGTACTTAGATGCCTTCAGTTCATGGTTTGGACGATTTGGACAAAAGGAAAAAATTGAAAAAATCAACATTCACACTTTTTAGGCTGCAATGTTTTTTGAAGGGAGGCTTTGACTGATCGGCCAAAGATCGGTATCGATCGATAATCACATTTTATGAATAGACCGGTACTCACTAAACTTGGCAGATCTTGGCAGATCTATCAACCAATCTCAATTGATGTTGTCAATGTACGAGGATATACTTGATTTTTATTTATTGTCATTTAGTTCTCTGTAAAAACATTGTTTGCATATCTTACATAATAACTGTAAAAATTAAACAAAAATATAAACATATTACACAGGCAACATATATGGTATTACTTTATCTGAAAAAAGCTTACCAGTGATTAGAGAGCTTACATGTAAGTTTTATGAACTTTAGCCATCAGAATCTACATCACTAGGACAAAAAAACAATGGGTCGACAAGCTCTATTCAATACTTTTAATACTACAACTAATACTAACAATTTAATAAATTTTAGGTCCGTCATATGGCACCTATAATATTTGCAAAACCCATAAACAAACATAAAGGGCAACCAATTAGGAATCATATTTATGATTTATAACTTCATGTACCTGTAAATGCTGATAGAAGGACTTAACTTATTTTGTTCCTTCTCATTATAATCTTGGCCTTGGAGGAAGTACTCTGGGTTGATGTACAGAGCTAAAATAGTGCTTTATGAATACATATGAAGTAGAAATCTAAGATTCACTTTCAGCCATGATAGCAAACTATGCATATAGAATCAATGTCAAGGCTTTACATGTGGCATATGTTTTCCAGCACCTTAAGCACCATTCTGATTTGTTTTTCGTAGAATCTCTCACCTGTCTACATGTAACAAAAATGTTTTTTTTCGTAGTAAAATTATTTGCGTCGCTTTAATATAGTCAGTAATGTGAAGTGACATTGACAGTGTGAATCCTCTTGTTTTAATAAAATGTATAACAGGACAATACACTGGATGCTACGGTTCAAATCCTATGTTTAGTATGTAGAGTACATGTGTTCTTTTAAGAAAAGAGGGCATGTTAATAAGAGCATGCTGCAATTTACAAGAATTGTTATGTTTGAGTAGTCAGCACACATTGTTTTGCCCTTAGGACAAATCAAATGAACCCAGAACACAACCAACCATTTTGTACATAGCAAATGAATGCCACCGAGGGTATTTACAGAACAGATGTCCACAAACGCACGCAGTTATTTACACTTTATCATGTGGATAAATAATGAAATAAAGGATTGTGTATCCAGTATAAGAGTGTTACAGACCCTATGCGCAGTTTCACTGATTGACAGGTGCACTGACCCTTATGTTATATTACATTTACCATTTGCTGTAGTCATGTGACAGATGGAATCACGTCAGTTAAGATGACTCTTCAATGTCCACAAGGTCTAAAACTCAATCCCATAGGCCGTTAAGACAAGAAAATGTCAATGGATGTACATGATTAGATTTAACTTTTACAAAATGTTAGGACGTTTTTTGGATTCAAGGAAAGGATGAGGCTTATTAGTTCCAGTCATGTGAATGGCTGCAGGTATTCTGATGTGGTTTGACATTATTCTAACCTCTTCCTCTCAGGGACACAGAGAAAATTTACATATCATTTCAAGTCTGTGTTTGAGCCCTCTGATTGTGTCGCATGTGCATGAACTGTTAAATTCTCAGAGGCAGATGTTGGCCACATCACTGATTTGTTTGCATTTGGTTTACTGGGAACATTTGGCTCTGTTTAAATAGGGTATTTGAAAATGTGATTGTAACCGTTGGAGTCTTTGGTCTTCTGTTGACAGTTCTGCAGGTATGAATTTTGGGGGAAATATTTGAAAGATTCCTTGGATGCTTTCTTCAAAATAATGTCTTTTGGGTTTTTTTTGGAAGCAAGAAAGTCATACAGGTTGAACATGACAAGCGAATGAGTAAATGATGACACAGTGTCTATTTCTGGGTGAATTATTCCCATAAAGCTGCATTTTCAGTCATATAATAGTCATAGGAACAGATGCCAGATTGCAACACAATTTTCAATCAATTTTTCAATCAAAATCCTACAAAAAGAGCCTTTGTTGCCTAAATTATACTATGTAAATGTACTGGGAAAGCAACATTACACACAAATATTTTTCTTTGTGCAATGTAATTATTTGTATTTGTGTGCATTTGTGAATGTATGCACCATATAGGTTTATATTTGTATGATCGAAGTATGAGGTTGTGATAACCACAAAAATAAAATAAAAAATAGAAAGTAAAAAAGTAACCTTAAATGTGAGAGGATGATGTCCTTGTAATATATTTTGCAGAGCTGGCATGCTGAGGGGAAATACAATACAGAAACCCGGACAGGATTCCCTAAATCCCTAAGATTTATATGAACAGTACATCTTGACCATGGGTTATTTCAGACAAGATGAAAAATATAATATGTATACTTAACCTTGTTGTTCAGTGTAACTGTTCTGTCAAGCTCTGTCAATGCTTCATGAGCATTCTTTTTATGGAAGTCACTGTTTTCGGTTTGTAAATATATGTAACATAAAAAATAATGTGATAAAACATGTAACAACGACCTTGTAATGACAATTCTGTAAATGCTGATTTAATCTTCTTAGTTCAAATATATAATCAACCATAATCCTAAGCATATTTTTTGTGGAATCGAAAGTAAAATGACAAGATGATTTTAAT
This sequence comes from Triplophysa yarkandensis, assembly GCA_033220385.1. Taxonomy (NCBI): domain Eukaryota; kingdom Metazoa; phylum Chordata; class Actinopteri; order Cypriniformes; family Nemacheilidae; genus Triplophysa; species Triplophysa yarkandensis. The sequence goes on from CM065655.1 coordinate 11,825,438, forward strand.
GAGCATGAGCTCTGTTTTGTCTGAATCACACTTGCTATTGTTGTGTGCTGTGTCCCTACAGTGTAACAATGTGCAAGCTTAGTAATTAATATGAACATTTATGTATAGACAAAGCATGATGTTACCCGTGAAATGATAACATTAACTTGGAACTTGATTTTGTTCTTTATTCCACTAGTGCAGAACTCCCACAGTACACATTTTGGTTGGTTGGTTGTTGTTTATTTGTAGTTTAGAATTCTTTATTTTTATATGTGCATACATGTGCGGTCAAACTGTAAACACAAAACAGTTCACAATTAACATTTAGCAATGTTTCACATTTCACATTTGCATTAAACATTATCACGTGTAATACAATATGTGTTTCTGGAACAGTCTCTCGTGTCACCGACTTGCATTACATTTTGTTTACTATATGCAAAACATTGCATGAATATTCCGACAAGTAACATAATAAACAAAACATGTCTACATAAACAGCAAACATAAGTGTATAATATTGACCGTTTAGGCGCTAATCGCAAATAGCGATCTAAATAGAGATAACTTTAGAAACCTCAGATTACTAAAACAACGATAACATTACTCACCACGCTGGGAATGTATAGTTTAAATTATTGTTTCAATCTGGAATTATTATAGTTATATATATATATATATATATTATAAGTTCAGCAAGTTTGAACATGAGAACAACATGGCTTTTTTCTCTTCAGCCCTCTCTCCCGAGCACTTTCCATCTGCTCTCACATGAGCCACTGTGACAACGTTCTTAAAGCGGCAGCACATAACACATGACAACCCATTTTGATATATGCAAATGTGCAAGATTATCAAAATGTGATTTAGGTAGTTTTGTTGCAAATTTTAATTTGTTAATACTATGTTTTAAAAGTTGTAGGACAAAAATACCAAGTTTGTGCAGGCATGAAGGCTGCATTATTAGTTAAGGCTACTTATAAATTCATATTTTGTAAATTAACAAAATAAAAGTTGTGTTCATTATTTTGTCACCACCATGTCATTCCAAACCTGTATGACGTTCTTTTTTCTGCATAACACAGACAAACCTATTTTGAAGAATGTAACCTGTGTGGACAAAAAACACTGAGATATTTTTCGAAATATATATTTTTAGTGTCCTGTTATGTAAAGCTTCTAAAATACAATAGTGAATAAATGATAACAGAAGGTTACCTATCAAGGTTCAGATTTTAGGTTACAATATGTGCACACATAAGATCTTGAATCTTTAGTAGGCCCACATCAAAAACTAAAGCACTGAGCAATTGAATCAGAGACAGATGGTTTACTGTCGCGTTTGCTTGCCTGCCACACAAAAAGCAGCTGAATATCAAGAAATATTTATAACAATTTCCCTGATGTGATTTCTGAGCGGCAGACAATCTGTGACGTTATTTCAGAAATACCATTTATAATTAGCGCAGTGTGAATAAGACTCCTACTCTAAATCCCAGAGGATATAAGAGGTGTTAAAATAAACACTGACAGTGCAGTCAGGAGCTTATTCCATATAGCACCAGGTACTGCTTACATGCTAATAATTGTTTAATTGAATCTGTTTATTTGAAGATTGTTTCTAGCTTTCTGTTGCAGCAGAGCAGCTTACAGAAAACATTTTTGCTTAAGAAATACAAATTTATGTAAAGTCCTACATGTTACCTCAAAAAATTATATGAGGAAATCCATCAAGTGGCATTAGAGGAAAAAGAAAATTTCTAGAAATAATTCAGGCTAAATCAGATGGTTAAGCATGCCTGTGTTTTCCATTTGCATAGAAATTAGCAAGTACACTTTTTATTTTATTAAAATTATTTGTATAGTATTTGGAATAGACGGTTCACAGGCAAGAAAACTTGTCCTTGTCACTGACAGAGGAGCAAACATGATTGCAGCTCTACATGGTTTTATACGGCTGAACTGTAGCACTCACATACTTTATATCATTCTTTCACATTGATTTGAATCCGCTGTGAGGGAACAAAACCCAAAAGTTGGCCATCTTCTGAAATATGTGAATTAACAAGTCACATACTTTAAACATTCTGACCTGCAGGTGAAGTTTTTAAGTCTTAAAATCAGGCAAAGGAAACATGATTTAATTTCAATCATTGAAAGCTAGCCTCTGTGTTTCAACAGTATTATTACATTGCAACAATCCTGTTGGAAAATAAAGTTTGACATAGAAGCTTGCATCAGAAAAAATAATCTGAAACCCTGGTGCCCTTTTTTTAAAGTCAATAAAAGACGCAACCAATGAGAATTCTCTGGTTCTGCCGTGGTCAGTTGAATTAAGACACCTCTGCGAGGCAGCCATAGTATTCTCGCAGAAAATGCATTAACTTGTTTGCAGTGTCTGGATGGACTAATGTCCATAATAAATCTAATTCACATACTTTACAAAATAGCGACATTTCTCACTCCCAAACTGCGTCAGTTTAGGACGATTGATGATAATGAATGACAAGCTGTGATTAGTGCAGTCAAAGTGTTGGTTGATGAGTTAGGGTTCGATAAAAGCAGATAAGAAAACCTTCCACCACTAGCTAAAAAGTCTGCTTCTTACATGTCAATGGATTCCAAAATAGCAGGATATTTAAAGTTTAATTTGGATTGATCAGAATAACATGGACCGAAGGATGACCTCCCTCCACTGGTGGAAAACACGATGTCAAAAATTCCAGAGATTTAGCAAATTAACTCACCATGTACATTGTATTCCAGCTTACACCGCACCATCGGAGAGAGAGCTTTGTGGTTGCATCCACGACCATTCCATTGAATTGAAGTAATTTAATGTTTTTTTATATCCAAAAGGGATGCAAGTGAAACAAATAAAAGTAGCGTAAAGAAGCATTGGAAATCCTGTCCATGTTAATCTTATACTCATGCTGTCTTTTGGGTTAAAGCCCTGAAGTTGAAGGCTTTCAATCGGGGGTCTATTATTATTTTATCTTTGTTTAATTACAACACTTTTAACAATAAAAATACAATTCATAATTAAACTTAATAATTAGATTTTTATTATATACCTTTTTTCCTGCACCTCCCTTGACATTCTCTGCCGGCTGCTGTTCCCTGGAAGAGGCTCCACCCACGCTTTGAAAAGTACTGGTCTATCTCATTCTAGCTGAAACATTGCATTCTCAACAACATTAAGAGTGTGGTCATAGATGTTGTGTGGTAGAAAATAGAAAAATTGAAAACATTTGATAATAGATGTCAATAATCCCCCAGTGAGCAAGCCAGAGGTGACTTTGTCAGATAACCCAAACTCCAATATGTGTTATCTCAACAGGGGTTACATCGGAGAGTCCTGAATCGTTGAAATTTCTTGTAGACACATTTGCTCTCACTATGAGACTATCCTTGAATTGCCTTTCTGAATTTTGCAGTGCAACTGCAGCTCTATCTGGAATGCTGATGAAAAAATGAACATTAATGTACTCTACTAAAATCTTCAACAAGGCTAACAAAATTAAAATTGAAGTCAAAGCACCATTACTACGGAGAAATCAGGATGAGAAGGAGAGATGCTTTTTGAGAGGTTAAAAACAGGGAGAGACCAAGGCAACATCTGTTAATCTTAAGAGTGTCAAATCCAGAAACAGCTCCCATTTGGGTTGCTTAAAGGGATACTTTACTTCACCCAAAAATAAAACCTTTAATGACCCTTAGGTTTTCTTTCACGGAACAGAAAATAAGCTTTTTTAAGGAATGATCAGTGGCAGCCATTAACTTGCATTGGTTTTGTGTCCAAAATGTTCAAAATATATTTTTTGTATTCTGTTGAAGAAACACATGTCATACAGGTTTGAAATGTGAAGGTCATGGCACACACTGTAGTGAAGTGAATAGATGTGATGTGACGTGTTGTGTGCTCTGCATTTAACCCATCCAAGTGTACACACACAGTAAGTGAACACACACACACTGTGAAAACACACCCGGAGCAGTGGGCAGCCATGCTGCGGCGCCCGGGGGAGCAGTGGGGGGGGGGGCAGTGCCTTGCTCAAGGGACTCACCTCAGTCGTGGTATTCCTGCTGGTTCCGAGTCTCGAGCCAGCAACCTTCGGTTCACGAGTCCAAGACTCCAACCACCAGGCCACGACTGCCCCTAAATTTCAAGAGAGTAAGTAAATAATGACTGCCTTTTCATTTTTGGGGGATCTCTACCTTTAAAATCTATCAATATTTTTTTTAAGAGTGCAAAACTTACAACATGCTGCAATAAAATAGGCAAAAATGACAATCGGATAACAATAATAATAATAATAATAATAATAATAGTGTAATTAGTAATAGCATGTTCAGAACAAATAGAAATTTAAAAAAATCTAAGTAACAACAACAATAATAATAATACTGATTGGGGTAATAACGATAATATATTGTAATGACACTTAGAGTAATATTAATAATAACAGTTATAATAATAATAATAGTAATAATAGTAATAATAAAAACAAAAAACTATATTTTATGATGATTTAACAGTAATATAATAATTACAATAATAACAATACTAAAGATGGTTGTGTTAACAATATTATTTTGTAATGCTGCAAAAGTAATATCAGTATTAATATTAATAATGATAATAATAATTATATAATAACAATAATAGCCATATATATTATGAGATAATATATATAAAAAAAATTGTTACTGTAGAGTCCTGTCACAAATAGAATGTGCATCCCTTATCGTGGGAGCAGCCCTATTAGTCTTCTTCTTTCTGTTTAGTTTTTGTGATAATCCAAAAACATATAAGAGCAGTCTGTTTAGCATTTTATTTCAGTTCTGGTCATAGCTAATTAGATCAAAGATGAATGCTGTTTTTAACCATTCCAACAGCTGTTAAATCATTAGAGCTCAAGTAGTACGCTCAAAATCTGTTATGTATGAGAACAGTTTCATTAAACCTAGAAGATTGTTATTCATTTATCATCATTTCCGTTGTTCTTTTTGTCCTCACGACACAGTCCATACTTTTTATGCAACATTGACTCAGACAATATTTAAAAAAACATTTGATAAATATTTGTATTCTGATTACAATCAAGTGGAGGGAAGGAAGGAAATGAGTCACTCTTTAAATTAAAGCCTAACCAAGCAGATGCGAGGCCACATGCTAGGCTGGATGGGATGTCTTAGAAATATGCATTTTGGGGTGTACAGCAGAACATGTGGATTTATTCATAACATAGGCATTTATTCTTTCCTGTTCTCCTAGTGAGAAAAACTTTGACAGACAGGGAAGGAAAAACAGTTCTCTTATCCTTCACACTTCACCTCCTGAAGAGCACTCATCCTGTAGCTTCTGAAGGCTCCTCTCATAAAATTGGAAAGAATTATGCAGAGGCTGTAAGCAGGTGAAATATTTAAGTGGTTATTGTGATGAGTGTCCCAAGGAATATCAGCATCGCCTGGGAAATAAACACAGAGCACCTGTGGGTGGTCATAACCCGCCGCCCGGTCCCAGCTGCAATGCATTGAAGCGGCATGATAAAATCCAAACAAAACCGCCAATGCAGAACGTCTCTAATGCGTGTTGAATTCTTTCCTCACAGATAGCATCTAGTGAGATGGAGACACCATTGCACTCTGTGAGCACTATCCTCAAGAACTGGATTCCTAAGAACACTTCACTACATGCTCTTACCTGTATTGGGTTCAATAAAATCCACCCTCCACCTTTTGATCTGTCACAGTATGCAATGATCAATGCAAATCCATGTTACACAGGAAAAGGGATAATATGAGCTTTACATATGAGATATCTTTAAAAGTTCAGTGATTTCATTAAAACAGCTGTAATCATGTTCTACTGCTTGTGGGATAAGTGTTAATTAGCCTTAAAGGAATGATACGTCCAAGATAACAATTTTTTCATCATCAATCATACTCAACATCAAGGTTTTCCAAGGTTTTTGTTAGGTTCAACTCAAAATGATATATTCTAAACAATAAATGAACAGCAAAAAGTTGTGTAGTTTTGAGTACCACCATCGTTTCCTCCATGAACATTGGGTCCATGAAATGTTGAAAAAGTTACAAGCGTTCGTCCAGTAGAATTCAGTAAGGAAGAATGTTTTAAGTTATAAAATAGGAGACAGATCAACAGAGAAGCAAACTGGTGGACAGACAGACACAGTCTGACAGGGAATTTCATATATTTTTTATTTTATATCACTGATAAAATGTTAGAAATCATTGAAAGCCTGTGTGATATCACACCATTTGTTTCAATGTTTTTATGCTTTTGGAACATGCGCATTCTTTTAAACAGGCTAATTTAACAACATGTTAATAAAGTTATATACTTTAATTATGTACCATATATTATGTCATATATATACCATATATACCATAATTATGTCATAAAACTGGAGAACATCACCATTAATAAAACTTTTGGCATTTAGAATTTGCAAGAAATGATTCGCAGAGACCATGGACACACTCAGACAATAAATCTATAAATTTGCGTGTCTGAATATATTATTTTCAATGTAAACTGATTATAACATATTTAATATGCAGGGTTTTGGACAAGATTACTATCATATTAGTACCTTAAAATAAGTTACACTGATTACATTTTGAAAGCAAAAATTGCCTTTAATGGCTACCATTTTTTCTATTCTCTCCAGCATAAAATAGCAAAAAGCCCACTGCAAAATTTACGTTTCTTTGTCTTGACAGCCTGAGCTTCTCCTGGCTACAGTTTTATTTCGGGCCATGCCACTTCTCTTTCCTGCACTGAAGCCCTGATGTCCTGTCAGGCCTTATGTCTTCTTTAAATTGATGTGCATAGACATTTACCTCAAAAGGATATGTCTGGTGAAAAACATCTATAAATGTGAGTGACCAGAGGCACCAGAAACCAAGATAATATCCCACTAGCTTGGATCAATGAGTCAGCTTTTGGAGAACAGAATGTTTTATGTTTTGAAATTATACATAATAAAAGACTTTCACTTTACTATGGTGCCAGCACAATACATTTACCTTAACATATACTATTCACAGTTGTGCACAAATTTAGGAGTATTTGGAGACAATTGACACTTGTACTCAGAGAAGTTAAGAGTAGCGGATGTCAATATAAATTTAACACTCTTACCTTGAGTGTCGTCATGTTCTTGTACAGTGGCTCTGGGGCAACTACAACACCTGACCCTGGGGGTTTGCAAAAATCTGCAATACTTTAATGTCAATCCGTTGTAAAATCGCTGTGGTGCTGGAAAAGGTGTTACATATATTGCACCAGTCTTATAGAACAGAGTATTTGACTGCTCTTATCACATCCATCAGTGCATGGGCAAACTTAGTTTCTGTTGAACTGAATGTGTCTTTTTGTTGGCGTTGCTTGCTGTCATGCTCTGTCAGATCATTTCATCACTGTTTACCACATCTTCCTGCAAAGATAATAAAACTCCATTGAGGAAAACACTAAATAAAAACTGTTATCTAAATCAGCAATATTTTGGTCACTTAATCTCATTAAGTAATTAAAGTGGTTTTTAGATTTTACTAATATATATAGAAACCTATTTCGGTTTGACTGACTTGTTGGAAACAGAATCTACTGGAAAGTCTTATCACATCCTGCTGGTTCTCCCCTCCCCCAATCCTATTCATGTGATTTCTTTTGATATTCAGGTAGAATGTTTGTCTGTCCTCACAGGGTGCTTCAAGAAGCTCTTATGAATTAAAGTAGACACATGACCATGACTGTATAAATCAAAATGAAGGCCACAGATTTGTGCATCAAAACAAAGAAGGTCTTGTTTTGAAATAAGTGGATTAGGATTACTGGATTAGAATTCTAAACCTTCTAATCATCATGCATTTACAGTGCACTCAGTAATCTGGAGACTGCACTTAAATTACTATAATATATATTTTAATCTTGTTGACTGTACATGTTTATGTAATTTTACAGATATAGATATTGTTCGATCTTGCATCAGTCGATCATATCAGTTGAACAATGTCAACCAATAAGGGTAACAACACTAGATACTCATCAGATGCTCAGTTGTTCTGCTCTGTGTTTACTACCCACCTCCATCCCCAGTGCCACACACTGCTTCTGTTGGTTCCTTTAAATTTCGTCCTGTTATGTAATCCAAAATCACTTTTGGTCTTGACAGGTATGGATCTTATTTTAGATTAAGTTCTCGTTTAAATATCCCTTTTCGCAAAAATCTGTCTTATTTAAAATTTATATGTCAGTCATAAGATTCAATTCAAAATGCTCTGGTTCCAAAGGTGTGGGGAAATGGAATGTAAGGATTAATGTTAAGGTGAACTGCATTCTTTCCTTATCATTAAACAGCTGGTAAAGAATCTGTGACCACACCACAATCAGATATTACTGGTTTCAACATACTTTTAGAGTGATTAATATGCCTGCTACGTTGTTTGGGTTTCAATGTGGTAATTGGAAAATTGCCTCTTGGTTTGATACAAGTCTGATTATTTCAGTCTATCCTTCAAAATGACCTTTGTCCTGACTGCTGGACTGAATCGTGTTGCCTCTGGAAAATGGAGTTAAACCATGACAAATATCTAGTGATGTGTTACGTCTGGATTGCTTGCAAACAACTTTGCCCTCATGAACCCCGATTTTCCCTGGGGAACCCAGACTACAGCACATACCCACAGGTACAGACCTCTTTAACTATGTTATCCTGGTAAGGGTGGCGCTAACAACACCAGTGTTATGGGATTGATTCCCAGAGAATGTTTTTAATAAATACGTTTATAGCTCGAATACACTGACACTATGGATAAAGGTGTTTGTCAAATATAATATTAAAAGAATTACTTAGTATTTTAATTAAAATGAGTTTAATTGCCTAGATACACAAAAAAAGTAATATTTTAAAAAGTACTTTTTAGTTTTATTTAGTTTTGTCTGTACTATTCACTACATATTTTAAAATAGAATGAAATTTTTTAACTAGAGACAGCATTTCTTAAAAATTTTTCAAAACTATTTTAATATGTTGGCACAAAAGAGTCATAAAATAATCCGCAAACAAGTTGTTAAATGTGATCAATTTAATCTCAAGCGTGATAGCTTTACAATGTGATGGTTCAAAAATCTTAACCCTGCTTTGCTAGTGTGATGGTTTATAACCCCAGTCATGACCTTTTGGCAATTTGATAGTGTTTGGATAATCCAGAGGAAAATAAGCATTGACACTGTTTAGAAGTCGTCTCTATAGAATGTCTGTGTTATGTATGGTATGTTGTTAATCACTCTTGCTTGACAGTTTATAAGGGTCTTGGGTGGCCAGATCCATCAGGGTCATGTCAACATAACAGAGAAAATGCCTTTGGGACTTCCAGATCTTGTAATTGATTATACGTTTCACTCGTACAAATTAAACAGTGCCCTTGAAAACAGCTTGGGACACCTTTGATATGATGATAATTATAGAATTTAGCATATTCAAGAAATAAAACAACAGATGCGTTATCATGATATAAATGATATGATGATACTGTAGTTCCACCGGCCTTGCAGTTAATAAACATGCTAAGCTCAACCTAAATATGCTCAGAAAGGCTGATAAATCAACAAGCAAGATACTTCGCATTAAAATAATCCATCTGCTATATCTGAACAAACAAAGATTATCCTATTGCAACAATCCACCTTTTCCTGCTGCTGTTTGGAAACTTTATGCATTGATGTTATTGAAAATTTTAACGTCTTTGTTTATAGACCTCAGAAAAGTCTATAAACCCCCACACAAGGTTAAAATGGCAAAGCAGCTGGTGCTATTTATAAAAATCAAATATAACAACTGATGTTCTCCTCTTCTCTGACACAAACAAAGGTTGACACTTTTCCAAAATAGGTAAGGTGTGTTTATAATCTGTTTGGCTGCCAGCTTTTGTATGAAGAAGGAGAACAACATATATATATTTCCATCATTCTTCACTGTGTAAATTTTTTATGTGTTAAGCCCTAGTGAGTTCAGTAGAAACCCGTTACAGTATATGTGCGTGTGCCAAACTACAACAGTGTTACTACATTCTGCTGCTTCCTTTTTTGATGTTCTTGTCATGCACAGATCTGAGTGTGTCGTTTTTACAATCTTCCAAGCTCTGAGTAAATGCAAGACTTGTGTTACCAAGCCAATGTCATAAATTATTTATCAACCGGGATACATTTAGCACACAAGAGAGAAGTAGTATGAATGAATGTTTCGTGATCGTGTTTGTGCTGATGAGATATTTTTTGTTACATTTTAGTCATTTTTGAAGATTTATTTGCACTGTCAACACAATCCACTTGTTTGCACTTTCTATGTTGAAGTGTAGTTTTCTGTCTCCTGTGGGATGTATTTGGAATGGGAATGAAGGGTGAAGTGATAAGAATAATTGAGTCGCAGAAGTTAATAAAATCACCTTAGAAAATAGCGTAGGTAATTAACTTCCATATTCGAATAAGTCTCATAATAATGTTAATCTTATGCAGATAGCAAAACCCAAATGCAGCTTTTCTATTTTTATGCTAAATTAAATTCATTTTTCTTTTGTGTTTTGTTTGACTGATGAGAACGTAGTGAAGAATAAGCCCTTTGAGTCCTTAGAGGTTATCTATTTTTGGTAAATCTAGAGTGATCGAAAATATTGATTTTGATTATGATTAACTTACCCAAGATATTAACACTTTAACCTCTGTTCAAAGTTAAAAAATGAATCTAAAATGGGAATAACATATTTGCTCAAATTGTCTTTCAACGTGACCTACTTTTGCTGGCAAGAAGTATGTGGGTTAAAGAAAAAGATTTATTAGATTTTTATATACATTCATTATAATCATTATATTAATATTAATACATTTAGAAAATAATATTTAATTCTATAACTTACATTGACTTGTTGAAATAAATTAACTGTAAAGGACAAAAAAACAAACAACAATTAATAAAAAAAGAAACTGAATTGTGTGCACTTAATTAGTTTGTTTATAATTGATGAAAGCCTGATTTTGGAGTTGATAATTGTTAACATTAGAATCCCTTAATGTTTCATTATTGACAAACAGCGATATGGAGACATGAGACGTTTGAAACTTTTAAAAATTGCATGTAAAAGTGATGATGAATTTTTACAAACTGTCTTAATTATTTAACAGAAAGAAAGTCCAAGACATTTTCACTCAAATCACTAACAGACCTGAGATTGAAATGCAAGTTGCAGAAAATATAAACAAATTAAAATAAGAGATTGGTGAATGGCGCGTTTATAGCCTTTGGCTGGTAGATTGAAAGAATACCGTTAATGAGGATTTTTCAAAGGGATGCAGAGTCTGCTTTGGTCTTCTGTCTAGAAATGCTGGGAATAAAAGAACAAGGCCTCTTAAATCCGTAGAACCAATAGGATCACAAAGGGCCCAACTCACATATATCACCATGTCATGGGACTGTTTGCCATTTTTTATTTTTCAGCTCAGTGTTAAAATTTAAACCTGTCTCTCTGTGCTAACTCTTTTTAAGAGCCTCTTTTTAAGGAGCAATTGTGTGGGTTTCTTCAGAGAGGGATAAAAGAAAAGAAACAGTGATTCTTGAGAAAAGGACCAATGCATTTATTGCCCTGTAAAGCACTTTTTACCATGACAGGAGATAAATAACAGCCATAATGAGAACATGCACTGGTTGCTTTGGATGTTCTTACAGTACCTAAATAAATTTCCACCAAAGTAGTTTTTTTTAATGAATTTTAAAGGCTTCCCACACACTCACAAACATGAGCTTGATAGCAAAAATCTCATTACATTTTCATGAACTTTCACTGTTTGCAGTCTCGCCACATAATGGGCTCATAATAAAAGGGAAATAGCTTGATCTTCATTAAACTTCTCCAATTCCTTGTCAGGAATTTATGATAAGAGAACCTATACAGCTTACGATTTGAGGGAATGGCGGGTATAAAGGAACGTTTGGATGGTAAACTGGAGGGTTTACACATTTTGTTGCACTCTGAATGTGTTTGTCAAAATATATCCAACAACACTTTGATGTTGCACTGTAGTAACTAATAAGAGGTAAGGCAAATCTCCTCACCCTATTGGTTGGGCATCGTCATACATACCAGCCTACTACTTTAAGCTTTTATTTAACAATCCTAAACAAGAGCTATTAAAATTAATATCTGAAAAGTCCGCTAGGTATTCACAGGAGATGGGATGTAAACGAATATAAAAATAGAACAGAATAATGGGAACAGATAGCTGCTCTTCACATACGTATAGCCTGAAGCATGAGTGAGAGCTTTGAACAAAAACCATAATGAATCTACTCAACTCTGCTGTGACTTAGTGCCATGCGTCTTTGACATTTGTCTGTGTAGGTCGATATTTCCAAGCAGGCTCCATCCCGCATAGTTGTATAAAAATTTACTCATGAGGGCTCCTGTGATGTCCTAAATTCAAGTTACCTAATCTTATGGCTTTATACATAGTGAGGTTCCAATATGACACATTTATGTGTCCATTTATTTTTATTTTGGTGTGTCTCATAATTTGTCATTTCTCCATCTTGTTCCTTAACTTTATTAACTTTATTATCCTGTTTGACTATCGTTTGTGTTGGTTCAACCCAAGTTCAAGTTGACCGAAGTCAAACTGTTTTCTGTGTGTTGTGAAATCACTCTACATTAAGTAGAAAAGTAAATAAATCAACTTTGTATTTGTGTTGACTTAATTTAAATAATTAAATAATTTAATTTAAATTATTAATTTGTCTTTCAGTGTTTCAGTGTATTTCAGTTTTTTATCATCTGGCATTATTCCATATTTATGGGGCTTTTACTTGTTATTTGGACAGAGCAGACATACACACATATTTAGACAACAATTTATTGTAATATTTATTGTTTATTGTTAGGAAATTTAACATGAATTATTTGTCAGATATGGTGACCAATACCTGAAATGTGACCTTTGACATTGTCCCATCCATTAAGTAATGCAATTCGAGTCATGAACACACACACCCGGAGCAATGAACTATCATTGCAGCACCCGGGGAACTGAAAGCGGTTAGCTGCTTTGCTCAAACCTCTGTGTGCTGAGACTGCCAGATACCGTTCCCCCACATCAAAAAAGACTGAATGTTCAGACTTATCTCACAACAAGTAGGTTTTGGGTGATTTGAGCCTGACACGGCTAATCTGTCCCTTTATATCAGGGGAAAACAACTGAGAAGTTTTCTGTCAGATGTGGTTACTCAGTGTTGGAAAAGGAGGAGATAGCCTAGGCTAGGCCAAAACCCACAACCTTGAAATAACAGAGGCAAAAAACTAACCCCTAAGCCACTGAAGATTCTGGGGTTTGGGTCTAGAATGTATGGCCATTTATAATTCAGTGTCTCTATTGAGGGTTGACAGTAAATGAAAGCTAAATTTCACTGTCAAATATCATTCCACCTGTGTCAAAAAAGACTGAAAGTTCACAGGTGTTCGAAATTATTGCAACTTTTTTTACCACGACAAATAAAATGTTATTTAAGTCTGCCATGGCTAATTGTTTTCTTATATAGCAGGGGAAAGAGGAAAACAACTGAGAGATTCACTATCAGATGTGGTTGCTCGTGATAAAAAAATACGAAAAATAGCTAAGGCTGGTCTCAAACCCACAACTTTGGAACTACAAAGCCAAAGCGCTAACCCCTAATTGACTGAACAGGCTTGGGCCAGGTTATTTTGATTTCTGGTATTTTATTTCACATTGCTTCTATCATTCATTAGTAGCAGTAGCAGCATCCATTCAGAAAGAAGTGGTATTTGACAGTTGAGAGATGACAATTTACCCGCTTGTGGTTGTGGTATCAGTGACGATATACCACACGATACACAGCAAACACACTCACTGTTACAACAGAGAGAGTTCTGAGTCCATTTTTCCCAACATACATTTACTTGGCACTTTTTTCCATTAAAAATGTGGCTGGGAAGTAAATAAAAAAATTGTTAGGAAACGTTAAGAAAATAACCTGATAAAATTTCATATCACTTCATATTTATGGCATTACTAATACAATGTTTAGACTAGACTGCTATTTTATTTCATTGTTCTCCACTTTAAAAACAGCACATTTTTGCAAATATAGCACTGCATTTTTCTGCTTACATTCACAATGTTGGCACAACTCTCCAGCATGGATGCATAAATTCAGAAGATGCTATACAGTAATCCTCTAATAGCAATCCAAATATCATTAGTGGTGGTTGTATATTGTATCTCAGAGACTGAAACTTTTGTCATTGTCAACATTCGAAGGAGATAATTTTTCTCCATTGACCTCTTTTTACAGCGTAAGCTTGCTGTCATAGACCAACATTCTCTAACCTTCTTATAATAGTGAACACCAGAGTTGGGGGAGGAACTGAACCAGTGGTAAATTGCTTCGGTGGTCGAAAAAATATAGACATTGGGTGTATATGGTACATTTCACAAAAAATAATAGATATTGTTTAAAATATGTAGGGTAAGTTAAACATGTCTCTGACTATTACAAGGGGGGTTTACTTGTGACGTGTTGCATGAATTGAATGGATAAAAATTGCATTTTTGCTTGGAATGTGCTTTGCCTAGCTAAAGTTTGACTAAACGTGAAAGCATGCTATTTTAATGGATTGTAAAATGTACAAACTTATTACTGCTTACTGAGTAACCACAGATGTTTAAATCAACACTTATACTAGTGAACTCCATTATTTCCTGATAAATAAACAAAGAGCAGGGAGTGAGTCATGAGTGCAATTACATCATTAGATTGTCTACTAGACGGACCATTACCTGAGTAATTGAGTGTATAAACATGGCAAATGTTTCAAACGACTTACAAACAGGTACAGGGCAGCATATTTCTTAATCTTTGGTAAAGGTCACGCATGCACATGGCTGGACTTAGAGGCATGTAAACACCATCTAAACATAAAAAACCGTAAAAACTTGTTATAAAAATATTTATTTCGCGATTAATTGCATCCAATATAAAAGTTTGCATTTAAAATATACATATCTGTATATATACAGTAAAAATGTTTAATTCATTAATATTCATTTTGTATTTATAAACACAAAGACATCTTGACGATTTCACCTACATTCAGGTCACAGAACCCATGTCTGAGTAAATTAGTCTGATGCCAGTATATCTTCAGTCTGACAGACTGTCCCAAAGCCTGATGGACCTGAGAGGATCTGATGTCCACCTTCCCAAGAGAAAACAACAGACCTTTTAGCCCATGGCTATGAGCAAACAATCTCACATTTGAACACAGAATAAACTCAACCTGATGTAAATCTATTTTGTATTGAAATGAATCAGACAGACAGGAACTTCATGCAGCTCTGTATGGAGTCCCTTTTTGTCATTTCTGTTTCATAACTTTGCTTGAAATACAAAAACTGCAGCTTGAAAAGACCATTTACCTTTATTACCCGAAAAAAATATATGGAGCTTGGGAAAATGGAATTTTAATAAAATGAACATAGAAAAGATTCACAGTCTTACAATAAAATCTCCCTTTGTCTGGAAGATTTACCAGTCAGTCTGTATAGCCTTAAAAAGACTACCTCTCGCTTGACCTTCCCTGCATGCCCATATCCTGTAAAATCACCTTGAAAACCTTTTCTCTCAAATGATGGTGTTGAAGAGCATCAGACTTTCAATAAGAGTCTCCAAAGCTCCCGCCATCTCCGAGATTTCACGACCTGTTCCTAGATTCTCCTAAAGCTCAGCTGATCTAAATGCAAGTGGGGGTTGAAATTGATTGAGCTACTGGTGGGAGCTACAACAAGCTGGGAGACAAATGCTGGTAATCGTACGAAGTTGTAAATTGCCATGACAGATCTGAACAGCCATGATGACCCCAAGGTAACAGGCCGCTTAGGGCCAATCCATTCTGATGTTATTGTCCCAAAGCACCAGCAATTATTGGTCTCCAGCAAGCATTCGTTGTTTTCTGAATCCCTTTTAGCCTGGATGCCAGCATGCAACTTGAAGCCAGGCTTTAACTGTTGCATCTGTTATAGTCTTACTTTCACAGCTTAAGTATTTTTATCCTCATACATGATAAACAAGCACCACTCGATCTCTCGCTCTCGTCTATTTTCCTCGACCTGCTTCCCTTTGAAGTCTCAGAGGGCACAGTTGGCTGCTAATCTTGTTTCAGCGCGCTGACAAAAGCTGTTGTTTCTTGTACAAGATGTCGGCATGAGCCAGAATGTTTGCTTTTCTCACACTGCAATGAATGAAGCATTCTGTTCAGGAAGAACTGCCACAGTAATGTCAGAACTTTGAAGATTTTTCTAAAAATAAAGCAGGCATGCTACATTTATAAAGATACAAAAATAATTTAAACAAGTAAACTGCTGTGAGTTTGTTAAATTTTAATCTCACACTGTGATTTATTTTAAATATTTGATCACTTTTGTGCAGAGGTTATTCATTCATTTGGGTTCAGAAAATGTTTTTTCTAATGCTTGTTTGCTCATCCAATAATTTTCAATAAAAATATAAAATTTATATAAGCATAGCCATCCCAGAAACCACAAAAGGCACAAATTCAATTCTCATTGTATATTTCGCCTGTAATGACACCATCTCCACACCTGGTTGAACACTTGGAAAGCTCCACACTGGAACTTTCACTATCCACCACTGTTTTATACGCTTCAGAGTCAAGTGAAAAATACTTATCTGAAAAGCCTGAGAAAACTGGATCTATGTTTAAGGTGTGAAATTGCAGAGAAACAGGAAGATGGAGGCTGTGGGTGTAGATAGGTGGTTGAGGATGGAGAAAGTACAAAATTACACTGTACCTCAAACACTACTGTGCATTCACATATTTGTGATTTAAATCAGAATGTACCGGAACTTTCGGTTTTGCAAACAAAAGAGTGTCTTTAGATTAAGGAACTGAAAAGAACTGATATTTGGCTAAACTTGCCCCTCCTATATTTTGAATTACCAGCTAGATGTCAATGTCCTATACATTTTCTTTATATTCCTCAAAAATATGTAACGATAAAAATAAGGATACGTTCTTTAAGATGTTTATTTTTAATAGTTTAGTTATTAAAAGTATCAATACAACTATAATTCAGTAAAATATTACTATGAATAGTACTATAAACATACATTTTACAAACTACCCAATCAATAAACACAAACTTAGGGTCAATTTCATCTGATGGATTCAGTGGTATCTTTAGTAGAACTAAAAATTCAAATCCCATTGCCGCTCTTGGTAGACTGTTTTTTAAAGTTTTATTCATTACAGTTAAAATCAATTTTCCTCTGGAGAAAATGAACAAGATTTGCACTTCCTTAGCCTGACTGTTATGCCCTAAGAGATCTCACTGTCAACAAGCAAATGGAATAAACAATGGAGTTCCCTTTCTGTCGGTCTCTCGACGTTGTGTCGAAGAACGACAGTATGGGGTTCGCTCTTGAGAACCAATCGACTCTGACTATATTTAAAAGGCCAATGAAATTTGGTGAATGAAATTTGCATGCCGTGCCCCGCCCCGGACATCCGGGTATAAAAAGGGAGACGGCGTACTCATTCATTACCTTTTGTTCTTCGGAACCTGACTTCGAGTCTGAAGCAAGAATCGACTTCTGGCGATCATCTTCCTGCTGGTGTCACGACGCGGTTTGCAGCGGACTGTCCATCTTCGGCTCCCCTGAGCGTCCAGCAGAATACAGAGAGTGTCTTCTCTTTCTTAAAAGAGCAATTTCTAAAACAGCGTGTTGCCTCATGGCGCATAGCTGTTCTCTTGGTGGTGGCAAGCTTGTCCTAGATGGGGACACCCATGATGTCTGCCTCATGTGTTTGGGTCTCCAGCACGCTGAGGCGGCATTTATGGGACCGACCTGCCCGCATTGCGAGCAGATGTCGATCAAGACGTTGCGGTCACGGGTGGCTTCTTTCCTTGGAGAGCGAGCCGCCATTTCGTCAGCTCCCTTTGGATCGCTCGCTGCGGCTACGGCACGGTCAGCGGTCTCGAGGAGCGGCGTCCGTGATTACGAGGACACTATAGATGCCACCCCGTCAGCCTCTGGCTCGCGGAGCGTCTATACCTCGGCATGCTCGTCTACCCCATCAGTGAAAGACGGTACGCCGTCTCTTGCTTCCCTCCGGGATGAGGACGAGCTGTCTGTCGCAGCATCGGTGGGTGACCTGCTAGCCTCGGATTCGGAGGACATCCTGGAGCTTCCGCCTCCGGCGGGTAAGTCCCGGGATGATCCATGCTTTCCGGGGCCGCCGTGAGCATTGGGCTTCAGTGTACGGCTCCGCCGTCACCCCAACGTTCGCGGCTGGACGCATGGTACCTGAGGTCCGAGCGGGGCGTAAAGCCACGCTCGATCCCAGTGCCATTCTTTCCGGAAGTGCACGAAGAGATTACGAAGTCGTCGCGTACACGGCAGACGGGCTCTTCCACCCTCACTTCCCTCGATGGGGGGGCAGCAAGGGGTTACGTTGACATACCCCAGGTGGAGCGGGCTGTTGCGGTGCACTTGTGCCCTCAGACCGCTTCTACCTGGAGAGGTCAGCCGAAACTTCCGTCCAAGGCATGTAAGATCTCTTCCACCCTCGGGTCGAAGGCTTGCGCTGCCGCTGGCTCGCTCCATGCCATGGCCATCTTGCAGGTCCACCAGGCCAAGGCTCTTAAGGAGCTAGACGAGGGAAGTTCTGACCCCGCAGTTCTGCAGGAGCTGCGCACTGCGACTGACCTAGCCCTCCGGGCCACTAAGGTTACGGCGCGTGCCCTGGGTCGGACGATGTCCACTTTGGTGGTCCAGGAGAGACACCTCTGGCTTAACCTTGCGCAAATGCGAGAGGCCGAGAAAGTTCGCTTTCTCTATGCCCCCATTGCACAGGGTGGGTTGTTTGGAGACACGGTGGAGAACTTCTCTCAGCAGTTTTCCGCCGTGCAGAAGCAGACGGAGGCTATCAAGCATATCCTCCCTCGCCGCAGCCAGGCCGCCCCCGTGCTGTCTAGGCTCCGTGCATCGTCTGCTCCCAGACAGCCTCGCCCCTCCCAACCGACCACTCCGGTTGTATCTCCCCCTGAGGTGGCGACCCGGAGATCGGCGACCCGGAGGAGAGCGACTCCTCCCAGTCAGCAACCACCCCACAGGAAGCGTGGGAGGCGGTCCTGACGGGAGGCAACCAGCGGAGGAGACACCACCACGCCCGGCCCAGGACATTCGATCTCCAAAGTGGCCGGTGCGGGACGATCCTGCCACGTCCCAACTCGTGCCGGGCCCTTTTCAGGGCCTGGCGCCCACTTCCTCTCAAAAAGAGCTGTTTCCTCCTCTGGTCTTAAAACTCAACCGTTATCACTCTCCGAGCGATGGTGTACGGTTACAAGACGTTTCGTCAGTCCGACTCATCGTTGCGTCAGCCCGACCCAACGTTGCGTCACGACTAGACGTTGCGTCACATCGGCAGAATTGCAGTCAGACACACGCTCAAACAGACGGTGTGCTACACTGCAAACCCCACAGGCAGGTAAGTACTCAGGACAGCAAGCCCCTAGGGGATCCGTCCCCAGGCAGAGCGGCTGTCCTGAGAGCCACAGAACCCCCCTCCATGGAGATGGTGAAGGAGATCGTTCCTCTGGTCCCGCTTGCCCAACGACTGCACGCATGGTCCTTGCTAGGCAGACCGGGGCGGTGGCTAGACCGAACGATCCATCTCGGCTATGCGATCCAGTTCGCCAGACACCCTCCCAAATTTCGGGGAATCCTTCATACCTTGGTACGAGGGAAGGATTCCGCCGTCCTTCGGGCAGAGGTGGCGACTCTTTTGGCAAAAGAAGCGATCGAACCCGTTCCCATAGCCGAGATGTCGTCGGGCTTCTACAGCCCGTACTTCATCGTCCCCAAGAGAGGTGGAGGGCTGCGCCCAATTCTGGACCTGCGTTCACTGAACAGGTGTCTATACAGACTACCGTTCAGAATGCTAACACAGAAGCGCATCCTCGAGTCAGACACGGGATTGGTTCATGGCGATCGACCTGAAGGATGCGTACTTTCACGTCTCGATACTTCCTCGGCACAGACCGTTCCTACGGTTCGCCTTCGAAGGTCGGGCCTTCGAAGGCGTTGTCACCAACGGAGGCGTCCGTTGGTGACAACGGACGCCTCCCTGTTGGGCTGGGGAGCAGTGTGCAACGGGCATGCAGCTTCGGGTCGATGGACGGGTCCCTGACTGTACTGGCATATCAATTGCCTGGAGTTGCTTGCGGTCATGCTCGCCCTCAGGAGGTTTCTACCTCTAGTGAGAGGCAAGCATGTGCTGATCCGCTCCGACAGCAGGGCCGCGATAGCGTACATCAACCGCCAAGGCGGGATGCGCTCGCGCCGGTTGTCACAACTTGCCCGACGCCTCCTCCTCTGGAGTCAGCAGAAGATAAGATCTCTGCGAGCCGTATTTCTCCCAGAATACCTGAACCAGACAGCCGACGTGCTCTCTCGTCAGACGCCGCCTCGAGGAGAATGGCAACTCCGACCTGGGACGATCCAGCTGATATGGGAACTGTTTGGCCAGGCACAGGTGGACCTGTTTGCCTCGCCAGACAACACCCATTGCCCCCTGTGGTACTCCTTGACTGAGGGCTCCTCAGCCCCGGGACAAGTGGAAGTATGCCTTCCCCCCAGTGAGCCTTCTTGCACAGGTCCTGTGCAAGGTCAGGGACGAGGAACACCAGGTCCTGTTAATTGCGCCATACTGGCCCAACCAGGCTTGGTTCGCAGAGCTAATACCTCTAGCGATAGTTCCCCCCTGGCCCATTCCCCTGCGGAAGGACCTTCTGTCCCAGGGGAAGGGTACGGTATGGCAACCGCGACCAGACCTCTGGAATCTCCATGTCTGGTCCCTGGACGGGACGAGGAGATCCTGAACGAATTGCCTCCGGCGATGGCGTACACAATTGTTCAGGTGAGGGCACCAACCACGAGGCGTTTATACGCTGCAAAGTGGCGCATCTTCTCGTCCTGGTGCTCTTCACACGGTGAAGAGCCCGGAGCATGTGCGATCAGTGCAGTGCTGTCCTTTCTCCAGGAGAAACTAGAGGACAACCTTTCACCATCTACGCTCAAGGTATATGTTGCCGCGATTGCCGCACACCATGAGCTGGTGGAGGGTAAGTCTCTCGGACAGCACAGCCTGGTCACAAGGTTCCTCAGGGGTGCGAGGCGGGTTAATCCCCCGCATCCACGCTCCATACCCTCCTGGGATCTCGATGTGGTCCTAGCGGGCCTTTCCGAGACTCCTTTCGAGCCCCTAGTAGAGTCTGACCTTCCTCGTCTCACGGGGAAGACAGCACTCCTAGTAGCGCTCGCCTCTATCAAGAGGGTAGGGGACCTACATGCACTCTCCATGCCTACCCGGCTACGTGCCCAAAGTTCCTACCACCCCCTTTCGTGATCAGGTAGTGAACCTGCAGGCGCTCCCCACGGGGGAGGAAGACCCAACTCCTTCAGTGCTGTGTCCGGTATGAGCATTACGCTTCTACCTGGAACGCACACAGAGCTTCAGGAGCTCTGAGCAGCTTTTTGTCTGTTATGGAGGTCAGCAAAGAGGGAGAGCTGTCTCCAAACAGAGATTGGCACACTGGATCGTGGATGCCATTTCCATGGCTTACCGATGCCAGAACCTGCCATGCCCGCTCGCAGTGAGGGCTCACTCTACTAGGGGTGTAGCCTCCTCGTGGGCAGTGGCTCAGGGCGCCTCTCTGGCAGACATCTGCACAGCTGCGGGTTGGGCTACGCCCAACACCTTTGCAAGGTTTTACAGCCTCAGGGTGGAACCAGTTTCAGGTTTTACGCAGGTAGAACTAGCCACTGGCCGGGCGTACGCCTGCGAAAGAGCCTTCTCCCCTTTTCAGGTGAGTTCAGTGCCCTAATCTACCTCTCTGCTTTCCCTACGGGTGAGTATAGGTAACCTAATTCCATCACTCAGCACCTCCATGGTAACAGGCCGGGCGGAGCGGACCTGCTGACCAGGCTGAACATCGGAGTGAGCTGCCCTTTTCAGGTAAGCCCCTTTCTTCGGCCGGTGCTCCGTACGTAGTGGCTCCCCCCCTCAGGGGTGGCCCAGTACGATGTAATTCCTTCACCAGAATTCCCCCATTAGGTGAATGTGTGATCTCCCTCACGTGGTGCACCCAAAATACAGGTAGCAATGCACACAAATTTTTTCCATGAGTTTTCTGCCCTTATCAGGTGAGACCATTGGTACATCTCCACATGTTAACCTCCCTACGGTAGGATGTGGCCTCCGTAACGCACTCCCTCCTTGAAGGGGCCGCGTTTCCCAGTGCAGTTCGCGGTCGGGCGGCTATCTCGCTGTAGAGATAGGAAGGCCGTCGCCCGTGGAGACCGGTGGTAAGTTACCTCTCACCTTTTTGTTAAAAAGCTCTGGGACGTGTTACCATTTCCCCACTGGAAGGTTACGCTCTCGCGTTGAAGCACAGACCTTGGACCCGCTCGAGCCTGTCAGGGTCGCTCCGCTAGAGATCGTGACGCAGCACAGCGCCGTGGCGTGTTACATAGGAACCCCATACTGTCGTTCTTCGACACAACGTCGAGAGACCGACAGAAAGGGAACGTCTAGGTTACTAGTGTAACCCCGGTTCCCTGATGGAGGGAACGAGACGTTGTGTCCTTTCGTGCCACGCCGCTGTGCTGCTCGCTGCAGCGATCGTGAGTCATCCTTACGTTCCTCAGCACAAAAGGTAATGAATGAGCACGCCGTCTCCCTTTTTATACCCGGATGTCCGGAGCGGGGCACGGCATGCAAATTTCATTAGCCATTGGCCTTTTAAATATAGTC
This sequence comes from Triplophysa yarkandensis, assembly GCA_033220385.1. Taxonomy (NCBI): domain Eukaryota; kingdom Metazoa; phylum Chordata; class Actinopteri; order Cypriniformes; family Nemacheilidae; genus Triplophysa; species Triplophysa yarkandensis. The sequence continues at coordinate 11,848,349 of CM065655.1, forward strand.
AGAGTCGATTGGTTCTCAAGAGCGAACCCCATACTGTCGTTCTTCGACACAACGTCTCGTTCCCTCCATCAGGGAACCGGGGTTACACTAGTAACCTAGACGTTTTTAAAGTTAGGCTTCCATGTTCATTCTAAATCTTGCTGTCAACAGGAAGCTGTTCATTCACAGGAATTTGTAACCATTATTAATTGTTTGTATGAATTCATAAAATGTGAATTTCGATTAATTAGATTTTATTACCTTTGTATTCTGGCAAAACAGACAGTGGCCCTACTATCTGTCGGTGTAGGATTAGTTTATCTTGGTGAAAAAAACACAAAGCTAAGACACTGTAAATGCAAAGGATTCATTATCTATTACATTCAAATATAATTAAATTCATTCAAATTAAACTTATTCACTATTTGTTCAGTTTGATCTAATTCTAAATATCATCTAATTCTAGATCTAATTGTCATATCTGCACCAAGTGTTAATTTTTGAGGATAAATATTTATTTCTGTTATAAGTGAATGTTTTCTAATGTTCGCGTTGTTTTATGTTGTTATTTAGTTTTGTAATCTATCCAGTTTTCCTAAAAAAGGAATTCTGAAAACTTACAAAAGAAGCCTAAAATAGGTTTGAAGTATGTTGTTTATGTTTACAAGATTTAGAAACATTTTTTGTTTTCAATTGCTTTTTTTAATCCACTTCCTAAGTTTAGCCTCATCTTCACAGTCCTGAAACATTCGAGATGGTAGGCATACGTATGCTTGAGTGTGCCACTAAGTTTTTTTCTTATACATGGGTGGTGCTTTTGAAAGAGCATAAATAATGGAGATTTAAGCTTTTAAATGATCTGTCAAAAGAACAACTATACTTTCAATTCTTCAAGTGATGATTACCACTTTGAAGCAATCACATTTCAAGCGTTTTTTATCAAAAAATACATGCTTGAATAAATTAGATTAAAACATCAGAATTTTTAATAAATAATTCAAATGCCTTTATTTAAGGAATTCTTAAAATAAATGGAAATAACTTGTTTTTGGCCCTCAAACAGAACAATATGATATGACAATTTTAAGCGCTGCCATGGCAGATGTCAGAGGCTCTGTTAGGGCTCTATATGTTAAAACCCTTCGTGAATCTTTTGAAGAAAGCTATAAGATATTTTTTCTTTTTCAGTGCAATGGACATAGGGCATGAAAATAAAATAAAAATGGTAGTCAACCTTTTTACATTAAATGGATAGTGACCATGGATAGTGAGTTTTTACATCAGGGCAGATTTGTGGTTTTTACATCTTGGCTTGCATTCTTCTGTGAGCAATACTTCTTATTTTGTTACTCTAAGGGAAATTAAAAAAAAATTTAGATTATTGCTGCTAGAAAAATACACAATTAAGTGTTAACGCTCATCTGAAAAGATGCTACCATAGAAATCTTATCATCACTTCCATTTGTTGCTGCATCTGTATCCCAAACGTGTCCCAAATAACTTGCCTGTGGCATGCTTAAAAGGAAAGTCAAAATGAACTCTATAAATTATGTTGGAATTGTACAAAAGCAAATTATTAGTTTTTTGCAAATAATTACTGTATATACACTATATGGAGAAATAGTAACTTGCAACCAGCCCCTTTAACCGTCTTTTATTATATATTTGTTTTGTTAAGTTTGTTTGATAACCAGATTAAGTCAATGAAACGTAAACATGGAGACTCTCACATTATTATGAGCAGTTCGTTTTTATTCCCAAGGTTTACTAATCTACATGTCAGCATATCTATGCTTCTGTGTCTATAAGGGGCCCTCATTAGAGTGAATTATGAATGTGCTTAATTGATATCAGGCTGTAACAGGCTTGATAATGAATTTATCGCTCCAGCATGATAGACGGGAATACTGGAACATACCTTGTTTATGTCTCCGTGGGACTCCAGCTGCCCTTACAGCTAAGTACTTTAATTTGCCAGACATTGCAATGAAACTTCAGCTCTATCTCTGCGGACTGTATACATTGTATAAGAGTCTAACATCACAGGGTGATTTAATGTAAGTGGGGATGTTAACATTCGCACTGTGATATATTCTGCTTTTATGAAATAATTCCATGGTCAGTTTGCTAGATTATGTAATAGTAAACCAAGATCCATGCATAATCCAAATATACCAACATGTGCACTTGCATCACTGCATATAAATGCATACAGAATGAACGTATGAGGTCATTATGTGTGATCAAGTGTTTTGCAAGCTCTGAACTCTGAACTAAGTCTATTGTAATGGAAAAGGAAATCCTACCTTTTTAGAATAATATGCTTTAGTATTATAGTACTGCAAGGTTTGTCACTTTTTAGGGCATATTTGGAAAAACAAGGCAGCCAGTAAGCACGATTAAACATCTGGTTTGTTACACCTAACCCAATTAATTCTTTCTGGTTTTGTAACAGACGTTGTTTCTGATTGACAATTATGTGACCCCCTTGTAGCTATTCACAATTGAAAGTGTCTGAATGATCCACATAGTACATCCATTTTGGTGATAATGCAAAACAATACAAAACAATGGTCATTTACCACATATCAGGTTTTTACACCATTACTTTGTCAGAGTATTAGCAAACCCATCATCCAGGGAAAGATTTACATGATTACAGAAACAGAGGAACTAGAATCTGGTGATATACAGTTAACTGAAAAGTCATTCAATGCAACTGCTCTATGGTCATTAAATCCTAAAAACTAGAACTAGAAATCAACTTCACCTCACAATTTTATAAAGTGTCAGCACATGAGTCAGGTCCTAGACATATGTTTTTTAGTAGTGCAGTGACCATCCTAAACCTCAATGTTGCTCAGGCAGTTGAGTGAAGTATAAAGATCTTCTCAACTGGAAGAAAATATTCCATGTGCCATCAGGCCCCATAACGCACACAGGAAAGTGCAAAATGGTCAACAGAGAAAAAATATATGTATGGAGAAAAAGTATTTAGTTTCAAAGCATACAAAAAATTATTTATTTACCAATATCACGCTAGATTAAAAGTACCCTGTGACTTTGATGTGAACTTGACGTTATAACTAGAAAACAAAGGCAGTAATGCTTTAAGATTAAGTTAAAACACAGCTTTTCACGCCACACATTTTTTAGGTGTTGTTAACATCTCAACATGCAACAGCAGATTGCTTTTCTAATTATCTGCTCTGAAAAATTATGTCAGTCATGGCTAAATGTCCTTTTGATGGATCTGGCAGCCAGATTAATCCATTTTATAGCTGGTGTGACCCATTTGGTCAGTGCTGTGCACCCCATTAGCTGCAAATAACTGAACTATTATTTCTGAAAAGAAACCTCATTTGAGCCAGAGGAAGCTAGAATATATGTGGAGTGTGCCTTGGACATTGCAAAGATGTTAAGAAAGATCGTAAGATATTTGATATTACGAAGGAATGTGACAATTGACTTTAAGCGCCTGTGTCTGACTTTAATAGGGATGCGAAGGCATAAACTAAGTTTTTTAGTTTACCTCAGAGGGTTCACTGCATTTATGGCTTAATTTACAGGAAAGCTGCTATAGATTGCATTTACATGACAAGCTGTCAAAATAGTTTCTACTGTTCATGCCGTAAAATCAAGAAGCAGTAAAAAGAATACTATGTTAAAAACATACGTTAAAAACATATAAACTGCATTTAAATATGTACAAACATCAAAACACTCTATGATCTCGATTTATTACAGTTGATTTATTCCCTACCTGGGATTAAATTCTATGCTAAAAGATAGCTATGAACACTGCATGCATTGTTTCCTGCAGGTGTGAACCTACAACAAGTTAGCAGACCAAACAATGACAGTATCTCTGCCACTAGAACCTAATCTCACAACCAAATTGAATCTTCATGGTTTCGTGTTAAATCATTTTACACATAATAGTTATTGGAGCTTGCCTGTGACCTCACTCCTTAGAGACTGAACTGTCGACCAAAGTCTCTGTCACTTCCAAATGAGACCCTTTAATATGCAGCGCTCTGGGCTAGGATTTATAACAACTCACCACAAAGCCATAATTGAGCCATCCGTCTTTTTTTCAGCCAATACAGGGCAATAATCTCTGCATATAGAACAGATTCTGTAAATGCCACACATCTTCTTGGCTGCAGAGTTAATGCATTTGCATTATAATGTGATGAGCACCTACACAGTGGGTGTTAAAGTAAGTCACACCTTTTCTGATCCCTGTGTCTTTAGCAGTTTCATGTCTGTCTGTTATTTGTGAATATCGGTTTATACGTATTTATTTGATGTTTTCTGAGACGAGCTAGTAAATCACATCATAATGATGTTTAATCCTTCCAGTGTATTGATTAAGCATTTCTTTATCCGTGACATACAAGATTTCAGTTAGGAAAAGCTGGAGGCAAAGTCAATGATTAAACTACACTATGACTGTAGCAAATAACTAAAATGCCTGCAGACCTAGGTCACAGATGTTATTGATTTTTTTCTGTTGCTAAACATGTACAGGTTGGCGAAAAACATGTGTGCGCTTCTTTTAAGGGCTCTGCCTCCAGTCCAAGATTAGTACATTAAACGTGTTTATTGCCGAAAGCTCTAGATTTAAAATCTGGTATCCTTGAATAAGAAAATAGAATTGAAATACTCAGGAGATATATGTCAAAAAGTTCTCAATCAACCTAAATGTACCCGTTTTAACATATACTCTAGAGAATGTTGGGTTATTTCGACCCAATAGGTCAAAGATGGACAACCCCAACAGTCAAGTTATATACTAACCCATGCTGTTTTTTATTTATTGTTACTCAGCTAAACTCTCACTTGTATAGTATTAAGGCATGCATAAAGATGTTTTATTTCTCATGCTTTAACAGTACAATGTATGAAATTACTTAAAAATGCAATGTTTTTCTTATATCTGTTTTTTTCCCCGTTCTAATACAACCAAGCACTAAGATGGCATTTACTCCGTTCAATGAGGGCATTGCCAATTATCTGGGGGCTAAACGCGGTGGCCTTTGTAATTGAAAGAGTACACATTAGGCTATTATCAGTGCTTCTCCCATCCATCTGCCCTTTACCCACCCACTCACTCTTCACAGCTCAAATAGAGTGCATATTCACAAATAGTACTATATATATATATATATATATATATATATATATATATATATATATATATCATATATAATATATAATAGTACACGATGAAAAGGGGCTTAGAGAGATTTTTCAATTTAAATATTTTTCCCAAAATTGAAAATTATTTCACCATTCGCTGAAACACTTCTCATTTCAAAGAAGTGACATTATTTCTTCGACAAAATACAAAGATTGCACCGCATTAGTTTTGCATCTGTGTGGATCGCCACAATTCGGCTACCAACATTCTTCAAAATATCTGCTTCGGTGTTCTGTTGAATAAAGAAAGTTATACAGGTTTGAATTGACAAAATTTCAGAGTTCATGATAATCCTACCATAACATTGTCCTTTAAAATGCTTAATAATATAGTAAACAAGTGTCAATAATCTAAAATGTACAGTTTCCTTTGTGCAGAAGGCATTTACAGCTATTCAGTGGATTACTTTTACATAAGTACGTTTTTATATGAAAACGAGTAGAAACAATAAAGCAGACCACATTCAATGCCACATTTTGGCAGCAAAGCTCATTTGAGCTTATCGTTCTGTTCCAGAGCAATGGCACGAAGCTGGGAACAGGGTCAATGTGGCACAATGAACAGGAGCGAGAGCGCAGAGACGCTGCGCAGATGCACCCGGCCTCAGCTGTGCCACCCTGTGCCAGACACAGTCACTCACTGTGGCACAGCGATGACTCAATGGGTGAATTAAAACAGCTTGTGTTAGATGTGTGCATTAAGCTGAAATACTAACACAAATGTCAGCATCCAGAGAGAAGAGCTGCCGTACGAGTTACAGCATACTGACACATTCCAGATTATTTCCAGATTATGGCAACAATTTGCCAATCAAGCGTTTTCTAAAATCCAATATTTTATCATAAAACCATTTATCATAATCATTGTGGAATTCATCCACATATTCACGTTTGCAGCAATTTATAGCTTGTTTTTATTAGTAGGTATAATCCCGTAAATAATCCGAACACATCCACAGTGAGAGTGGAGATGCGCACTGTCAGTCAATCCCGTTGCGTGGGGCGGTCTCTCTTCTGAGATATGTCTGCATGTGTCAAGAATCACTTCAGATGCTGCATGCTTTTACAGGACTCCATCTCATCCACGGGCACAACGAGGAAAGTTTAACACGCTTCTTCAGATTATGAGGGATTGCCAATCTGCGTTCTTTGCCGAGCGCAAGAATCCCGCGCAGCATCGGAGAGGCTGATGAACATCTGGAGCGCTGTCCGGGGTCCTGAAGTCAGGAGCGCACAGAGATTCACAGAGACTGTGTCTGCACAGCTGAAGTCTTGAGATGATACGGGAAAGATTGCGTTCTGTGGCTGTCTGGGGATTCATTGCGTGGGAAACGGGAATTTTGCTGAGGTAAGGTGACACTGACAAACAAGGAAAATTAATTTAAGTCCTATTGGATGCACAGTTTGTCTTAACACAGAGTTCTGGTTTGAGAGAAGCACAGCATTTTGGTGAATGCGTTTTGAAGGTGAAAATAAAGAAATGTTGTTTGCACTTTCAGCATTTTAAGAAGATCTTTTTTAATAGAAACTCACATGTTGAGGAAATCTGATGCTACACAGTTTAATCTTCATTTGAGACTAAGTCATGCAAAACATCCTGTGTGCTTTTCCTATGAACATGAAGGGAAGTTTTAAGTGGCTTGTTCTCTGTGTAACAGGTGATATGTTCCATACTGTAACAAGCACAGAGAAAAGTCACATCACAGAGAGCACACATTTTCATTTGTGTCATAATTTAAATCTATTTTGTGCCCAAATAATACAAATGATATAGACAACGGGAAAGGATTACGTCTACTAAATAGACAACCATTCTGCAAGATGTTAAAAAGGGAGCAAACTAATATTTCAGCTTGACTGTAATAATCAAATTGTATTATATGAGAAGTATGTTTGGAAGTACATTTCTTTTACGTTGTAAATTGGATGGGAACTTCAACTTACAGTCCCAAGGGCATCACAGTTAGTGTTTTGCCACTAAAACACTGGGTAATTATTCTTACTTTGACATTCTGTTTTACACAATTTACTATTCTGGTCTTGCTAAACTACTTAAAACTGGCTTGTATAGAACTGGACTGCTCCTCTTGAGCTGTATGAAAAATGGCTGATGAAATTGTGCATATTTAATATCACTTGTTGACGACCTCTTAGCCACACCAGCATAACCTCTTGAATGATAAAAATAATAGAATGTGCAGTGTCTATAATGCCTTTGTATTAGATGGCATACAAATAACTGGATGTTAAGGTTTGCCATTTTTTTGAAAAATGCGGGCAAGGAAAAGATGTGCATTACTTGTTTCACAAAGAAAATTTGTCAGCAACTTGACTTATTTGTTATTTTAGAGAAGGAAGGAACCCAGGCATAATTTAATTGCAGAGGAAGGGGGGTAAAGAGGTGCTCCACTCTTGATAACATTGATTGGCTTAACAGCACTTGATAACAGGTGGGCTGTCAGCACACAAGCTGCTTCTTGTTTAGAGAATCTTTGTGTTAAATTGAATCTACAGGCTCTCTATACTCCATACATCCAGAGTGAACTTCTGGTTCCAGAGTTAATAAACAGTTTTAAATTGACTACTTAAGGATCACACAGTAATGAAAATAATTTACGTACAAAAAATTAATGTAACCTTACGATACTGTTTTTAAACCAGTCTAACTCTAGCTAATGTTAGGGTACAGCAACCATCACTATTATGATACTGTATATATAATGCCACATCCAAATCGTATTCCTGAATGGATGTTATAATTTTCTTAGCCATATACTTGCATTTCAGTTATGTGTGAAATGGCTATTATTAGTGCTAGTTAGTAGTAGTAGAAAGAATTGGCACATTATAAATACATGTGCACAGTCTTGTAGGATAAGAAACAGCTATTTGAATAATCTTAGAGACAGGCCAATTTTTGGAGAGGCTAGAAATAGCAAGCATGTTTTGAACATAAGGTAAGACTGTCTGCAAAAGAGGGTGTACGTAGGTGTGCAAATACATATTCAAGTATTGGAATGGACCTCACTGCAAACCACAAGATCTTATTGATCCAGATCCCACTCTGGTCACTTAAAATACTTTCCCATAATTTTGGGGATAAATTGCACCACATGGTTGCTAAGGTATGCTCTTATTTGTGTAAAATCGATTAATAATATGTTTACGATATTGTGCCTCTTTCAGAAGACATGTTTTTCATTGACTGATACTGATAGAGTTTAAACTTGTACACAAACAAAGCTCTCACCACAGACGACTCAAGCACATTTGACAACACATACACCAACAGAACCTTAAACATTCACAAACACAAAATAGTCAGACAGACATTAATGTTGTCAGTCAATCCTCAGAGAGGATTATGTAACTTTAGGATGTGCAGTGACCAAGAGCACTTAGCACAGATCAAGCAGGACTGCCTGTCATCATGTGTCTGTGAACTGGCATGGTTGTTTCACAACAAAACCAAATGTATTCAATTTGTTGTTGAAATGAAATTTTAGCCAGCACATTACTTACTTAAATATTTATTGGTTTATTATTTCATGTTGAGTTTGGTCCTTTATAATTTAGTACACCAGAGTCTGTCCATCATTTTCTTTCATTTCAGTTTCTATTTTGTGGTTCCATAAATTACTAATCTGATAGTTTAGTTACATGAATAATTCAATTTCAACAGGGATATAAGGCTGATATAAACATAAAGCAGATTACTTAAAGGCCCAGTCATTGAAATCAAGCGGCATGTGGCAGTAAGGTTGCAAAAGCTCAATCCTTCCTTTTCAAAGCACGACAGGCCATCATAGGACTGAGATGTCATCAAATTAGACAAATCATTTCTATCCAGTTTGTCCAAACAAGGTAGCGAATTCAATTCTACGCAGAAATGGCTTATCTGAAGAAATAAAATTATTACAATAAAAATATGTAAGTTCTTTGAACAAGTTATCTATGTTATACTGAATATCTGTCAATAGATCTTCCAACGATAAATTACACAGTGTATTTCAACATAACACTAATAAAGAGCTTAAATGTAATGTAATTTGCAAATAGAATTATAATTGGTGAGATTGACGTTGAAGTAAAAAAAACGTTTCATTACAAGTGGATGGGTTGAAAACATATCTAAAGCTGGAAAATACAAATGAGAGATTTTCTCTTTGTACACGTTTTTTAGGGACTCTTTCTGGCAGCAGTTCTGCCAACTCAAATAACTCAGTTTGATATAAGCACTAGGCCACAGACAGCATAGGTCAACGTGCATCCCCGTGTCATCCCCTCCAAATATAAAAAATCTCAGCAGTATGGATTATGTTACACATTGTCTTAAATAGACAGAACAGTACAGAACAAGAAAGAATTTTTGAAAGGGAAGATACCTTTAGTCTTAATCTCATTGGTTACTCATAATGCTTCCACATTAATGCAGAAGGACCAAAAGCAATGTCACTTATGCCTTTTAGACAGGTGTATATTAAAACTGATATTTAGAAACTGACAAGTAAAACATGAGATAACTTGCCATATTGCACACAAACATGCCTCATGTACAGCCAGATGTTAGTTTATGCATTTGTGCTACTCTCTCTTTCATGCTCTCTCTGCTGGACCGCTCATTGAAGCGAAATGTTCCGTTACACAAGAGCGGCTCACCCCGAGCTGGAAGAGTACCTCATAGTGTCTGTTTGTTGCGGGTCCATGGGCTCTGTACCTTTCACCATGTGCATTAGAACCAATGGGCAGCCTTTAACAAACTACTCAACTTGCAACAGCACTAATAGTCTCCTTTTTTCTCCCTTTAAGGGGTATTTTCATCTGTTTCTTTAAGCCTGTTTCTTTTTCTGTTTCACGTGTCACCTCACATATGGTAAAAGCCAGATTAACTAGCTCCTATTGCATTATTGATAAGATTTTGTCACAAAGCATTGATTGCACTTTGAGTTATCCTGCCGGCCCTGTTCCTCTTGAATACCTTCCTAAGAGTTTTGGAAAGCTGCAGGAGGAAACAAGAGACATTGGTCTCTTTAAGCAGCTTAACATTTTTACATTTTCGTATGGGTTTTTATACTGTGAGGAATATGTCCATATGTAACTAACGTTAAGAGCGTCTGCATTTGCAAAGCTTTAACTTTAAAGATTTGTCTTGTGAAAATTATTTGAAACCACAAAAAAGTGAGTGTCAGGTGCTTTAATTATTAAAAAATATATATATTTTAGAAATGAAATGACCTTCTATATTTACTTTATACTGAACCCTTCTTTTGGAGCTCTAAAGGCTGTTACTTATAGTAAGCTGGCACGCTGTGCACGGTTCATGTATAGTGGTACAAATGAACTATAACTGTGACATTTACAGTAAATTTCCAACATGTCAGGTGAAGCATAAAGCCCACAGCTCTGTTACGTATCAGTGTCACCGCTGTCACACGCTGTGTACTCTGAGGTTTTTCTGCATATGATCCGTGAAGCTCTATCAATACTGAAAGCTCTCAGCTGGGCATGGAGATATTTATCTGTCCATTTAACTTGGACAATTTTGGAAAGTATAAAGCTCATTTTTCTCTGTTTAGTAGAGAATTGAAGACCACAGTGACACTTTGATATGTTTTCTAATGCAACTGGGATGACAAGCGGAAAGCAATTTATGCATGGACATGAAATATTTTTTTAGTCATTGCTGTAATTACAGAGTAGACACTATGTAGTATTTATAATTGGAACTCAATCTAAGGTTCAAAGATTTGTAAAACAATTGGAATTTAAAGTGATATTAAACCCAAAATTTAAAGCTGTGTCAACGTTTATTAACCCTCTTCTCATGTATGACTTAAATTCTTATGCAGAATGCAGAGCAAAACATTTAGTAGAACGTTTGGTGTTTTAGGATTTGAATGTAATGTAACAAAGCTTATAAAAACAAATGAATGAAATTTTTATAAAATTCTTTTCTTAAAGTTGTTTCTTTTCTTAAAATTATTCACAATATTTAGTTAAAGTAACTTTAAACTTTAAAGCCAAAATTCGAAATTTGACATTTAAAACTCTAATAAAACACAACAAAGATTTTTTGACTAGCATCTATGTGTTAAATTAAATTGCGCATACAGATGCCATGAATTATTTTCTTAAATTGTCCATTAACTTTTTAGTCTGGGTGAACAAATATGTTAATTATAAAAGCATTTTATTATTCCAGGCCAGGTGGATCTGTTTGAGCTATATCTTTTGAGCCTTTACTTTTATCCAGGTTTGTTTTAATTTTGCTGAATAGCATTCAAAAGTTTTCATGTGTTTTGCTGTCGTTAACCTGAGATATTATGCGGTATGTGTTGCTGTCTATTATGTGTATGTGAGGTGCTGCACAAAAAGGATATTAAATCACGGATGATATGAAGAGGAGATGAAAGGTTGTGATCTTGATGGAAACCAGCTTCTATGGCTGCATTGATCTTAGTATTGATGTAGTCCATCCACAGTGCAGCTTCTGTGTTACATACAACCAGTCTATTGTTCTATATTGAAAGAGAAAATTGAGAGTACGTGATTTGGTGTATTACAGTTTTGGCTATGAGAGCATGGAGACATTTTATCAGCAACTTAAGAAAACGTATGTATTTTTCGTGTGTGTTCATGTCATGGCTTTTCTTCAGCCTGTGAATGACATTTCACACAACCAGAGGAACAATGTTTTTCCTCAAGGTGTCCTAAGGGAAAAGTCACAGAGAAATGACATAGATCCTGTCAATAGTGACTATTGAAAACAAGGAATACCGGCATTAAACATCTAGCAAAGAGCAGTTTGGTGTTCTGGAGAAGAAGTGATTTATGTAGTAAGAGACCCTCATTTCCTGATTAAAAAGGAAATGAGGGTCTTATATGAAAAATAGAGAATGAGACAGAGAATCCCTGGGGACTGGTCATTTTAGTTGGTGGAGTCATTGAAGAATGGAAACAGTGTGCAATTACACAGAAACAGAAGAGTTTTTGACATTTCCACTGAGATCTCAGATCTAAGTCTAATACTCTTTTAACCAACATCCTGCGAGATTTAATAGCTTGGCGTTATGGGAAATAAATCATTTGTGAGAAACAGAGAAATATGCAAAAGGAACCCTTTATTCCTCTAAAACACAAAGAATAAGAGTTTGTCTATAACCTTGTGGACCACAAATGATTACATTTGTCATTGAACTGACCTTGTACGTTGTATTGTTTGTTATTGGATGTTTGTAGACTGGATACAACTTTTGGACAGGAATACAGTACCCAGGAAAACAGAAGGCTTATTTTCAAAGTTTCTCCATTTTTTACTAAGACATTGAATCTAATAATTAAAATGTCTTCGTAAAGGAAAAGAAGTGAAGAGCATTGATTTCTTTGACATAATCAACTCTCAAAAGGTAGCATGCTGTTGAAAAGCTTTCAACATCTGTTCAGCACTGAAACTAGGATTGACTCCACAGGGTGGATAACAGAAATGATGCGAGTTTTCTAAATTTGGCACATAAATTTAGAAATGAGTAATCGGAAATGCTTTACCTAGCCAACAAAAAAATTTTTTTTAGCCCTTAACACCAAATAATCATTGATGCTTGTTACTGTAAGGGATGATACTGCTTCTATGTTTAAGCCTCCACTTCTTTTTAGTAAGACAGACGTGTTAAAAAGGGTTAAAATAACATTCAGAGTGTTTATATAATCCACATTTTGAAAGCATGGATTATATAAACCTTATCAGTGTTAATTTAACCCTCTTAAACGCTGATAATTTTACTGTGGATAAAATCACAATGTGTGATGTGTTATTAGTAGAATTTCTGAGTTTGCTTTCTTTTACTGTTTTATGAGCAAGAAGGACAGGTATATTAGAAGGATCAAGATTTGTGTAAAAAATAATAGCAATTAAAATGTATAGCAGCACAAAAAGGCACAATATGAGGTCACAGACAGCAAAACTGTAGCACAATAATTTTTAGCACACAGATTTTTTTAATAGTTAACATAAAGACTTTGTATTTAAAATTTGACTTCCATCTGCTTAAATTTTTGCTGGAAACCCTCAGACGGTCATGTCCACAGATCAGCTTCTAAAGTAATGTGCATTAGTTTCCTATGGTATTTTAAAGGTATCCAAATCTATATTCACTTTTTTGTGTCTATTATAAAACCAAATTCTGAGATTTTTAATGGTAAAAATTATGGCAAGCTTTGCTTTTTGTATTGCATAGGAGCTTTATGTTTAATACTTATATTTTATATTTATTGAACGTTATACAAACACAACAAAATAGTCTTGTATTAGGACATAGAAAATGTGTGTGTGTGTGTGTGTGTGTGTGTGTGTGTGTGTGTGTGTGTGTGTGTGTGTGTGTGTGTGTGTGTGTGTGTGTGTGTGTGTGTGTGTGTGTGTGTGTGTGTGTGTGTGTGTGTGTGTGTGTTTGTTACAGGTTGCAAAGTTAATAGTAGAATTTTAGTTTTGTTGGGCGCATCACTGAGATGTACAGTGATTTAAGCCTTTTCAAACCAAATTGCAGTTATTGCTCCTAATACCAATTTTGTGGTTAACCACTCATATGAACAGATCACTTACATGGATGGGTGTTTAAAATTATCGCAATGGGGGTGGGTCAGTTGTTTGACCACTTTCAGTTGCAAAGCAATTTGACCAAAATCGCCCTGAAAACCTGTTTGTAGAGGGCATGTATCATCTGGAGCACTCACGAATTTGAAATGACAGCATAAGTGGCACAATACTTTATACTTAAAGACTTTTTAAAGTAATTCCATTCTGAAAGAATTGAAGGAATATAAAAAAATAAAATAAAATGTAAATTCATAACGTTTCTGATTTCTGAAGTCATACTATATTTGATACATGATGGACAAGCCATTTAGTCATTTAGTCAAAATGATTGCCCTTCAGGTGGAGCTCACAGGAATTCAATATATTTTAAACAAAACAACACAATTTGTTTTATGGGCTGCATCACAGATCATTCAAATCATTGGGGTGATTTATTACACACAGTGGCAATTGATATCCTATGGATTAATCCAACATCATCAATAGCTTCCTTACCTTCAGTGACATCTGCCTCAGATTTCAGATTAAGCATTTTTTCAGGCTTACAAAATGGAAAGAGATATGCATGTAAAAACAATTGTATGTATTTCAAAATGAAATAAATTCTTGCTCTTAGATCTCAAATTTGGAATTTAAAACATGTGTTATGATTATATTTTCTCTATACTGTATAATATTTTTATTATTTTTATTTATATATAGTACAATGTAAAATAAAATAAAATGAATAAATAAACAAATAAATAAAATCAGATCCAATCCAATATTGTAAGTATATTACGTTTATGTAATGAAAAATGATTTGTATTTATTAAGACATATATATTATTAATAAAATGTCAATATATTTTTAACCCACATCATTATTTTTGTTCAACATAAAAGCATTTTTTGAGTGTATCATTCCAAGGGTTGTGCTAAAATTACATACCAGGTTACAGGATTTATAATTCAACAAATGCCATAGTTACATTGATGACTGTGTCGTTTGATGACTAACCGAAACTGACAGTCCCAAAATGAGAATCTGTGGAAAGTGTGGCAACACATTACCATACATCACCTCCCTTACGTGTTCTCTTATAAAACTAACTGGTACTTTAACAAGAAAAGACATATTAGCTAGTACAGCACACTTCCGTCTGATGGCCAGTCTGTGCCCAACAGCAAAACATCACAAGGTCCATCAGCGCTTCACACGATGTGCAACATAAACAAGACAGTGAACAACGTTAATAGATAGTGAAACACTGCAAAGCAAACGAGCCAAATTGTGGCCAGCCTACTCGCATTAGCAAAGAAAGACAACACAGCGAGCACCGTGGTGACAGGACGGGTCACACGAATCCAGCAGTTTTCCTGTTGAGTGGGGGTGGGGGATGGCTGTGTGTCCAACAGCAATGACAGACCAATGAGACTGAGGCCTGGAGGGGGGAACAACAAAACTGCAGCTAGTTGTGCTCATAATATCTGGATTCATTTTGAAGACATGCTTAGCAGAAATAGATGGAGAACAAGCAGCTGTCACGTGGTTTTATGGTTGTAAGGTTATATAATACATGCTGATTTAATGCAGTAAGCAGCTGGTGATATAGGTGTACATTTATTGTAATGCGTGTCCATCGAATCTAATGAGCAGCTGGTTGTAAATGTGTATAATATGCAGACGGTTGTATGGCTCTATCATTATTGTGAAGCTTGTTTATGAAACAGTGAGCATCTGGTTGTTTGGTTAATGTAATAAGCAACATTGAATAATTGGTATTGTTTATACATTTTTAAGGTACTGACATCTAACAACATTTAAAAAAAAATGAAGTCATCGATTGTAAGATTAATAATAAGCAAATAACGTATCTGTTCTATATGGATTGATGTTGTGTATGAAAAAGCATTGGGTCTTTTGGTTTTTATGGCTATGACTGGGACTAAATGTGAAATGAACAGCACATCACGTGTAAAGGTTTTTAAGTCTGGGCCATCGATGTTAGGGTAAGACATAATTGGTCTGGAATGGCTCGACTGTGAACTGATGCTTTTAGCTGTCTTGTTATCAATGATGTTCTCCCTCTGTCCGTCACAATTATTCTCGTCGTCTCCAAAATGACTTGTGTCTTCCACTGTGCTTCTCTCTCACTTGTTCATGTGGTCATGCAGACATCTGAAGAACTGTTTACTTCCTTCCGAGATCCTTCCTTTTATCGATTTTGGTCTGAATCTTGTTCTATTCCTCTTTCAAAGTTGTGTCAATGTCTATGATAAATGTGCAAGATGTACATCGTGTTCAGCAACTTGTACTTAGTCTAGATAATCTGATTGAATAAATTCACATCCTCTAGAAGTAAGGTTTTGTTACTTTATTTGTAACATAGTTGGCCTGGAAAGGGTTTAAATGCATGGATAAAATGCAAATAGTTTTTCACATTTTCCAATGATAGAAGCATATTTATAGACCCGGTCCAATTTTCAGCATACGCACTGGATGGGACAGGAGACTTTTGTTGTTCATTTGATTTATTAGAAAAATGATTAAGAGCATTCAATACGATTACCTTTTTAAGTTGATCAATTGGATTATTGTAGTTATCTGTGAAATGTTGTTTGAATGTATCATTCCGTGTACAGTAGTGAATGATCATCTCTCTGTGATCTCATATGATTGAATTTTACTTTGACTGGGTTTTTTCTCCTGTAAGAATGGATCTTTAAGTTTCCTGTTTGTGCCAAATGAGATTCTCGGAGAGGTAATGTCTGTGTGTTGGACGTAGCAACAACCTGATTTCCCTTTTGAACTGTGCCTTGAAATCATTGGTAGAGGAAAAACCGGCAGAGGAATTCCATTTGTTTTGCACAAAAGAGACATCTGATTCCACGATTGCGGTGTTTTTCAACCTTAATTCAGTTTCTTATGTCTCTAATTTATTTTGTGACAAAACTGTAAGGCTTGATTCATTAGGGGAGGTTTTAAATGACACAGTGTCCTAGATCTTCAATTACTACTTATTAATTTTATTTTGAATATTTCATGAATAAAAATTGTTGTGAAATATTCTGTTAAATTTGTTAAATTTAATCAACTCTGTAAATTCAGTGAAGAGACAAGCAAGAGTCCTATTATTTTTTATTTTTTTTGCTATTTCAGTCTATTCATTTCATTTATTATCAAACAAAACCATCTTGTTCAAAATAGCAGACTCTTAAATCAAAATTGAATTGCCTGAATTATTCCCTCATTTGCTTGTCATTTTCTCTCTCCAGTAGACGTTCTTTGCTTCTGGTTCGATTGGCCCATTCTCCATTGCGTGTTCTTGTATGTTGAAGATTTGCTAAATTTTACCTATTAATTTCAACATAATATCAATCTTTGACTTATTTGGTCATTACTATATATATCAAGATTGTATTTTCACTGAATGTTCTTTACATTATATTGAATGATTTTATATAGTAAACATTAAATCACAAAAAAATTGCTTAAGTAAGGTTTTCATAGATAGGTTCACATTTATTTATTCATTTGTTTTTTAAACCTGTATGGCTTTCTTGGAAGAACTCAAAAAAGATATCTTGAAGAATGTTCTTCATTTGTGTTCAGCAGAAGAAAGGAAGTCATGCAGGTTTGAAACGAAAAGATGGTGAGAAAATGTTGACAGAATTTTTTTTATGGATGGACTAAACCTTTAATACTTTATTCACACCCATGAGACACCAGTACAGGTGTTTGTGTGAAAGAAAACCCTTTAAACTCTCAACTGTCAGTTAACTGTAACCATATAAAATATTATTTCTTGTTACTGATACTTCAGTGCACCCAGTTGGAATTCATTCACACATCTTCTCAATCCCTTTCGATCGACTCGAGAGTGTGTCTACCTCGCTCTGTTGACCACCATTGATGCCTCTTTGGCCTGTGGTTTCCATAGTAACCGTGATGTCTCGAGCCCCCTTTTGGTATCAGTGGGATAGAAGTGTGGGAGTGTCAAACACAAAATATAAGAGCTGGAGACAACCAGTAAGCCATCTGAACCCAGAGATGAATTCTTCACGGGTTTGGGAAAGCAAATCCATAGCTTAAAGCTTTGTCTGGGAGCAGTGTTTATTCTTGTCCCCAGATCAAGGTTTAAGGAAAAAACTGAGAAAAAAAGTATGTTTGCTTAATCGTTGGCTCTTGCTGCTGAGGAAGAGCTCACAGTGTTACTTGAATGTTCAGAGCTAACCTGCTGTTCCTTATAACCAAGGTAGAACAATTTTGCTTAGTCAGACAGTCTCCCAGCAGAGACACAATGCTAAAAGCCTAAGGCACTTGTTCTTAAAATCGTCTGTCAGTTTCTGGGGCAGGTTCAATGCTAGTGAGTTAAGGGTAATCTACCAAACATTTTAGGTTTCATTGGTTGAAACTATAACTCACTTCCATTGGGAAAGCTTTTCAGTGTAGAAAGCATTGTAGAGAAGCACTTGGGCTGCATTCACTTCCTATTTGCTTTAATCTTGTTTGATTTTGTTTGAGAAAGAATTGAAAGCCGCAAAAAAATAGGAAACATGAAAATAACCAACAATGGAACAATAGTTCTGTGGCAAGGAAAGCTGATCCATGCTGAGCAAAGCAGTCTTAGAATTGCGTGTGTATGCATGTGTGTGTTTGTGTGTGGATGGCGCAAGTGTCAGTATTGCTGTAATTCTGCATCATGTGTTCTGAGAGCTCACTTGCTTTTAGTCATAATCCAAATTCTGACCTTTGTCCTACGCAGCAAAGCCAGGAAACTATAATGATGGTATGTTTCATTAGATGCACTGTAGTCATACTCCTAAAGAGATGAGTGGGCGAAATGTCACACATGTAAGCGCTCTTTATGCACAGTTCACTGCACTGTCAGAGTGTAATATCTAACAACAACATTTAAGTGCATTTAACATTGACAGAGTGAGCAGCAGGAACAATACTATTTTACAGATACTTACTTATTTAAATACTTTTTACAATCTATGTAGTCACATTTAGTTGAAATATGCACATATGACAATTTCTCTCATCTCGCTTTCTCTTAACTATTTAAACAAAAACATTATTCAAGTGCCAACAAAAACATCACAATGACTCCTTAATAAGTCAAACAAATAAACAGTGTTTCCCTTCCTCAGCCTTTTCAAATATCAAGATTCTTAAACAAGATTTGCTGGTAGGCTCTTTTTGCAGCCATCATTATATCCTAAATTGCAAACTTATATCAGTGATTACTATAGGACGCAACACTGAAATAAATGGCCACAGAATAACAGCTCTTTCCATTGGAAAAACTGCCAAGTTGTACAGAGAAATCATCTTCCATTTACAGTTGAATGGGATAATAAATAATCTTTCAGTTTACGCAAGTAAATATAGCAAAATATGGCTGCATTTTTTTCTTTGTGTTACACAATGTGTAATTTTGTCCAGTTTTCATTTCTCCAATAATTGACAGAATTATACAAGTTTAACTATAAAAGAACATTCTGTGCAAAAAATAATATAACAATATGTACACGTATACTGTACATATTGTTATACAACAAACAGCCAAATAGTTCTCTCTACATCATTATTTCCTGTTGAATCTGATGTTCAAGATGGGTTGAATCTGATTAATATAGTTTCCAATTTGATTTACATCCTTAAATCTCATCTGAATGAGGCTTGTTGTTCATGCTTTGTTAAAGCTAGAAACCCTGGATATTGGATGTCAGATGGTATTATTATAACCCTTTATGTTTGTGGGCTTGTTGACAGTCTTGGACCATTTGCTAAAATCTGTCCCCCATTCTATCTCTTTTTTTTCAGTCTGGTGTCATCCAAAGAACCAGAACACCCTCGAGGGAGAGCGCCTCCAATGTCACCCTCCGACTTCCTTGACAAGCTAATGGGAAGAACCTCAGGTTATGATGCCAGAATAAGGCCTAACTTTAAAGGTAATACAAGCACCTTCTTCTTTCCTCTTATTTTATTTTCTCTTTTTTTTGAAAGAAGCTTCAGATTTTCTTCCTTTTCTGTACTGGTTATTACACGCTTTTTGTTAACTTTCTGTCTTACCCATTGTGCAAAATGTGAAATTTTGTTGATCTTCAAACTGTCATAGATAATAACCATTGCTACTTTATCTTTTACCTGGCTCAAAACATGTAGATGGTCATCCGTTTCATGCTATGAAACAATAAACTTGCTATGCTATTATGTAATACAATTTCACAGCTCCCGCTCTCAGTTGGTTCTGGTTTGTTTTAGTTAGATCATTTTCCTGAGCCCGAACATAACCCGATCCAGTATCAAAATAGCCCTAAACCATTGAGCAAATGTAGCTTTCCAAAATAATTAAACTGGAAAAGGACTTCCCACAGAAACTACTATTTCAAATATGTACACGCAAAGAGTTTTAGAGAGATTTTGGACAGCTCTTAGAAATCTTATTCTTGCAAATAGTAGAAAATGATGGGGATAGATGGTGAATGATGAATAGCAGGGTCATGGATAAAATGTGCTAGCAATAGATGCAAAAAATATGCACATTTAAAGTTAAAATATTTTATAAAATAGGGTGTGAAAACATGTTTTGTGTGGTTGCAAGTCTGTGGAGAATATTGTAAATATTTTGAATATGTTGACATATGTCATATGTATAACTACCTTTCTGTACAAAAAAATGTTTATAAAATTGCTTACCTACTTCTTCGTCCAGGACCACCTGTGAATGTAACATGCAACATATTCATTAACAGTTTTGGATCCATCGCTGAGACAACTATGGTATGTATTCATATCATACCTGATGCATGAGTTTATGCATGTATATATCTAAACTACTGCAATGGGTGAAAGATGTGTTAGCCCATTATAAATCACTTTTGTAATACCAGCACCGTGCTGATTGTTTCTACGGGGTATAATTATTGTACTAATAGGCTATCATCAATATAAACAGCTAAAGCCTAATGGACATGGTATAGCAGACATTAAGAGAGTTAATTGTGCCCACAAAAAGAAAGCTTTTCATCTCATGCATGTCGTACCACATCTTAATCCTGATTATCAACAAGACTTTAGGATGCTTTCAATCAATTGTCCGGGAGCTATCGATGTCCAAGGGGATGAAAACGTGTTTCTATCCTTCGAATAAATAATTTTCTAATGGGAAATTTTACAACACGATGGATTAATGAGCACATTAAGCTTTAATTTAGGACTGTATTTTGGCTGAATCTTTGTTCAAAGTAATGCATTGTGAAATTGTTTTGCAGGGCGGAGGCTTAATGAATGTAATGATTTACACGGTTGTAGAACGTCTCTTTGAAACTTTCAGCTTTAGACCTGGAAAAGGTTTGAAAAGTTCTTGTGGGGAGTCCAGGGCACGTCAACACTTTACAAACATGCAACCTTTGGGCTTTGGAGTGTTACAGAAAGAAGGGCAATTCAGTTCAGAGTTTATCCCAGCTACAGATGCTCTGGGTTCATTGGTACTTATGTACAGATAGTCCTATCTGTAATCCTCCAGGCATTTAGAAAGTGAGAGACGGACAGCACTTATTGTTTTTACCTGCGTAGTTGTCCCAAAAGGGATCTTGTTTGTCCATTACGTGCCAGCTTGGTTGAATAGAAACAGGCAGCAGGTGTGCCCAGCAATGCTATCTTCTATGTTCTTGATGTTTAGACACGTCATATACTGCAGACAGCCAAACACACACACGTAAACACACATATTTGTGCGCACATACAGGAACAAGGAGATGTGCTTTTAGCAAGTGTCTCAACATTCCAATCTTCTGCTGAAAAGGCTTGTCACACTCACAAACACACATACACCTTAAGAGCTCTGTCGCCTTCCACCCTCAGCTTGCTCTGAATAAGTTATGCGCCGTGAGACGGCACGTTCACTCTGAAATAATTATGTCTGAAGAGACTACACAATGCCAAATCCCATAAATGCCATAAATATTCCTTTCTTCAAGTAGGGTATGCGACTCTTAGTCATTTTCTCAAATCTACAAACTGGTCTCTACAAAAGAATGACATTATTAAATGATGTGTACTCAATAGCGTCACTCAAAAAGTGTAAACATGCTGTTAATATGGAAAATCAATTGGATACATACATTTTTAGAATTTCAAACTGTTTTTTTTTTATTTGGGGCAAGAAATTTATGAACAGAATGTTGTGCCTTATTGCATAATGTTTTTGTGGAACTTATTTAAGCCACAAGCAAAAATTATTTTTATGAAAGCTATTATTATTATACAACATTCCTCAGATTTTCTTAATCACATGCGGCACTATGAGGGGTTAATGAAGTAGCACTATAGTAGAATTATCAATACGCAGAGGCTTAGTAATACTGTATATCACAAAAAGATTACAGCCACCCCTCTTAGGAGGCTCAACCATCTTGCCTCTGGACATCACGTGTGGGTTAATCCTAACAGTAGCATTAGTACAGGGTAATAAGAAAGCTTTATTCTCCATCTATATGATAGACACGTGACCATCTTGTATGCAAGATCCAATATTTCCCTGAGGAAATATTTATGCAAGTTTCATTTTGTTGCTTATTCCATTTATATTATATGAGATAATGAAGGTCAATAATGATGTTGGTCTATCAAAGCAACATCTATAGGGTTATAGTCGAAGAAGACGGACTCTGCCGACTGATTACTTTCTGGCTTTTCAGAATCCTGACACATCTGCTGGTCAATATGCTGAATATCCAGCAAAGCTATTAAGCGTTGAGCGGACAAGTTCCCTTCACTCATTTTTAATCAGAAGGGATTGAAAGAGAATTGATCACCGCGAGCAGAGACTCTATACCATCTGATTTATATAACTTGCTTCATGTGCATAGTATGTCATCCCTCTATTTACCTTTTTAAAATAATTTTTCTCAATATCAAGGAATTCCAACATTTTTGACTTTACTCTTTCTTAGTTATGCTGACATCAAGATTTAAAGAAGTCAACAGCAGTGCTGACTTGATGCAGGTTAAGTGCATCCTAAAACCATGAATGTAACGATATGACTATCTGTCCATTACAGAGGTCCCACATACTGTGTGCATAGAAATGCAATATCGCCAGGTTGCTGGCATGAAGGCTGATTTACTTTCAAAGGCAGTAGATCCTGCTTCAGCAAGCAATAACACAGCAGATGTGTTGAGATTGCCATGGAGACCATGAAGGCCCATAGCAAGTTAAGCAACCGCAGATGTGCTGCCCTAGGTCCTCTGAGCTCAACAAAGACCAAACAGGACAAAATTGAACTAAAAAGCTAGTAAAGCTTGACAAATGCGTAATATGTTATCTAAAGAATAATAAAACATACATCATTCATTAGGTTATTTTCCACTTTTTGTCTCTGGGGTAAGCTATGTCTCCTCAGCCTTGGGAAAACCGAATAGAATCTGGAAAGCCTTGAGGTTTATCAAGTCACAAGCTATATTTCAACAGTGCAGAGTCTGCTCTAGAAAACTCCTAATACAAACCTTTGTCTCACAACCAACCAGTCCCTTTTTTTCCCTCAGACACGAAGACTTTCAGATGAAGTTCTTTCAGTGTTTCAGAAGACACAGATAGGATATGAAAACTGCCTGGTTCTTTATTCCCCTTCCTGCCTAACAAATTATATCACCCACGCGCTGTCACCTTCCATTCATTATTAGTGAGAGTTTATCTTAGTTTGCTCTAAGGCCCAGACAGGCTGACTATGCATATAGTCTTGCGTACATTACTGCTAGTTTTGAACTAAAAAACCTTGATTTTCAAATGGCAGATGCTATTTACTTGGCTTTTGTCTTTTATACATTAAATAAGGTTTTATATTGTGGTTCTAAACCTTGTTTACATCTGGTCTTAACTAGTCACCAACGCGTATTGCCAAATTTAAATTGTAAATGAGCCCCATACAACATCAATAGAGCTTTATTGGCTATAAACAACTTTAAAGTATTTTCAATGGCTGTGTAATTGAATATATGGCGTTTTGTGGAAAATAAACACTTAGAAAGCAAAATACTCCTTATCCTTCCTTTGTAGTAATAACCTGTCACAATACAATACTGTTGAAACTCTCATCTCACAGCCTTGACAGTGCAAAATCCCCATTCATAACTTATTTATTGAAGTGCTTGTCAACTGGTTAAGCTTAAAGACTCATTTTGAATTAGACATCAAGTGATGCTTTACAAAATACTAAATCTATTTTCCATATTTAATGCAGTCTCTGTCATATTTTTCTTTGTGTCTTTGCCTGTTGTTTTTTCTCATGGTTTTGAGGATGGGGCATGTTATGCAATATGCCCCCGTTGGCATCTGCCTAATTTCACTAGCTTCCACAAAGTGACAGCTGAATTTGGTCCACAACAAAAGACACAGGGAGCATTTTCTTTTCGGTTTGATATTCTTCTCTCTGTTTTTTCCCTGTCAGACGTGACCCTTTATTTGAAAGCACAAATTTGAATGCTGTCAAAGTTTTGTTAATGTTATCTCTACACTTAATGCCTACATGTCTCTACCTTGAATGGAAACAAGCATGCCCATTCCCATTATAGTTCGGGATACTATACATGTCTGTACAAGAAAATACATCATGTGTGATTTAAAACTGTCCAAAAGGGATGTTTCTTTGACTGATTTTATGTCTTGCCTCTCCTCACAGGATTACAGAGTAAACATATTCCTTCGACAGAAGTGGAACGACCCTCGGCTGGCTTACAGCGAGTACCCGGATGACTCCCTAGATCTGGATCCCTCTATGTTAGACTCCATTTGGAAGCCTGATCTGTTCTTCGCCAACGAGAAGGGGGCACATTTTCATGAGGTCACTACTGACAACAAACTCTTGAGAATATTCAAAAATGGAAATGTCCTCTATTCCATCAGGTGAGACATGTCACATGGAAATTATGTGTCATAAGTCAATTAGTGAAGGTAAAATTATTGTCAAAGGGATAAGGCCCTCCCAAAATGATTTTTTTTACAAATGTACTTATTCTCATGCAAAAGCTTTATGCCTTTCTTCTGCAGAACACAAAACAGATATTTTGAAGAATGTTAGTAACATAAAAACATGGGTCCCCATTGACATTTATTAGATAGGACCAACCCTTAAGACATTTCTCAAAATATCTTATTTTTAGGTCCAGCAGCATAATTGCAAAGACATGGAAGATTTGGCAAATTTTACTACATTGTAAGTCATGCAACAACCTATGATTATTAAAAGGACGTAATCTTAAGCCCCTTCGCTGATCCCACAACCAAATATAAAATTACTGGCACAAAGAAAAACAGTCCTGAATTGAAATAAAATCGTATTAATTCATACAAATAATGTTATGAACTGGAGCAAGATTGCAATTAATCTAGAGAAAAAAGAGAATTTGAACTTGGGCTAGCTATTTCTTCAGGGCAACTTTATGGTTTTAATAAAAGTCACTAGCAAAATCACATCAATAATGTTTCATATACCACCTAGCCCCTCTTCTGCTTAAACAACAGAAAATTAATTTCAATAACAATTCACAATTCACAAATATAATACCTCAAGGAATCAATGAGTCATAACCTAAATATAATTTCCCTTTAAACTCAAAAATGTAACCATTCCCTCAGCAACCAGAATAAACACGACGTCTTTCAACATCAATCACCACGCAATTCATAAAAATCCACAGGAAGACAATATCGCTTTGGCAGCATGAGGGCAGATGGGAAGTGCTGGAGTTAATAGAGGAGTAAATTACGTCAAGCTTTAAGGAGAGATGATGGAAGGCCGTGCAGATGTGAAACGACAGAGGATTCACTTTGACTGAAATCCACGTGGTGCCCTGGGGAAAAGATGCGTAATTAAAACATGGCCAATCTACAGCTGCCAGACTCGTCTCTCCTTTGCCTTAACTGCCTCGTTCAGAAATCCCACCATTCGAGCGGCTTTAGATGCTCCCGGTCCTCCTCTTTGATTCCCTTCTTTGTATGAGCCACGGATTTGTGCATTACAAATTCAGAGGATGAAGACAGAATTGCATTAACAATAATGCACATATAA
The DNA here is from genome assembly GCA_033220385.1 of Triplophysa yarkandensis. Lineage (NCBI taxonomy): Eukaryota > Metazoa > Chordata > Actinopteri > Cypriniformes > Nemacheilidae > Triplophysa > Triplophysa yarkandensis. Next base: position 11,874,186 of record CM065655.1, read on the forward strand.
TATGAAACTGCACTTGGATGAGGAACACGTTTCCATGCGTTACATCAAACAACGGGCACAATGTTTTCAAAACGAGAGAGTGTTTTTTGATTCACAAGGTTTATGATTTTCTTTTGATTTTCAGGTTGACTCTGACTCTCTCCTGTCCAATGGATCTGAAGAATTTCCCCATGGACGTGCAGACGTGCATAATGCAGCTGGAGAGTTGTGAGTAATCTAACATGACCTCTTCTCATCAAGACATGGTTATGTAACCCCTCCTCCACCTCTCTTTTGGAGCGGTGTGCAAGAAACACTGTGTTTCTCCTTCGAAAAGATAACTTTAGCTGTTTATCAAGATGAGGTCAACAGCAGCTTTGATGTACAGCTTGTTTGGCATAAGTATTCACCTGACGGGGTCGTGTTGTATGATGTCAGTCTTCAGCACTAGATGCTGCTAGATATTACAAACCGGACCTTTAAAAATGAGAAAAACTCATTTAGAGACTCAATGGAATGTATGTAGAATCTGGGGGTAAACATTTTCCCTTTATTGTCAAATTACGGTAACATTTAGGGGATTTAGGATACACAGGTACTTTATGTGTCAAAGCTCAAGTGCAGAGTTCTTAAAAGATCATAAAAATTTGTGGTAAAAGTGTTTGGTAAATCAATCTAAAAGATTTCTGTTGACTCAAAAACATGTCATAGCTCACTTAAGCGCCCCATGATGATACTCTACAGTTAAGATGATGCTTTTAAAGAAAACCTTGTGCCATGGGGAATCTGTCTTCAAACTACATGTTTTAAAGTGGCAATACTGGCCGTCAAAAATTGGCTTAATACTGTAGTTTTATGGAATAGAATGAAATATGGTAGAAAAATGAACAGCTTCAACCTCCTTCACCTTCCTTCTGGCAGAAATTGCTCACCATAAACAAGTGGCACCAGAGCTAAATGAAGAAAATGACTTCTAATTATATCCACCAACATCACACCATTTACAATCCAGTGCATTTAAAGCCCTCTGGATATTGTGCTGACGATGTGCTTAGTGCTTTGTTAAATGATTTGTCATTGTTAATGGAAGGTTTTATGCACAACATGGCTTGTGTTTCTACATAAAATATAAAGAGAAAACGTTTTGAAAGTCATCTATTAATAAACAAGGTTTTTTGATTGTTTAAAGTGTTTTTTTTCTTATAAAAAACACTTTCAAACCATCATTCTCATATTATACATTATACCATGCTTTTTACCTTACTGGAAATATTCTTTATATAAAGATAATCTTCTCACACAGATGTCCTTCAATCAGAAGACATCAAAATATCTACCATGACATCAGAATGGTTCAGTTCAATTATATCTTTGTAGCGATTGCTGTAAATAATCTATTTTTCTTGGTTAATTTTCCAGTTGGTTACACAATGAATGACCTAATCTTTGAGTGGCAAGAGAAAGGACCCGTGCAGGTAGCTGATGGACTGACCCTCCCTCAGTTCATCCTCAAAGATGAATCTGATTTAAGATACTGCACCAAACATTACAACACGGGTAAGATTTAAAACAATGTTTTAAACATAAAAAAAACAACTCACAACAAACATGATAGCATGAAGAAAAAGCAAGGTACATAAAGCAGCTAGCAATAGTTATAGTTGTATGTCATGATCTGTGTCTTGTCTCTTGTGTAGCAGTGGTTTACCAGTCTAGTTTGGCATTGTTCACCTTGTGATCAGAATTCTGGAACTACGCTTATTTTCTCATCTTGTTTGTTCGGTTGTAGAGTCGGGGTGGGATCCTATCTGTTACATTTCTAATTTCAGGTTCTAGATTCAAGCTTGTTCCTTGTGTTGTTCTCTGTTTTTTTTTTTGTATGAATATAAAGTGAGATCAAAAGCTTAAATACTTAATGTTCTGCCTCGGTTTATTCTTTTAGGTAGGTAAAATTCATTTAAATGGAGTCTTAAATGAATTAATTGTCGGAAAAACCTTTTCTGTTATATGACAGGGTTATTGGAATACCTGTAGAGGTTATGCATGCCAGAATATTTTGTTATCCTGACCTTTAGACAGGACCCCGGGGTCTTCAATGTCACCCCCAGTCAAAACAGGGTCATGATAGGTTAGAGTCGAGATTACCCCTGAATTTCAAATGCATGCTAAGCACCTTGCTGTAGCTGATCAACAACACACAATACTGTAAACCAGGTAACACACAGCTGATTTCCCATTTTGGTAACTTTCCATTGAGCTTTAATGTTTATGTTTACGTTACAATCTGTGATGTTTTTATATTACAATCCTTATGTGAACAAGGATCTTTTACAAATACAAGTAAAAGATTTGGGGAACCAAAAGTAATCTTCAATCATGATAGCAGGGGGTCAACACAATTTATAAGACTTCCCAACAAATTTTTTTAAGGATAAGTTGTATGTATTGTATGTAGTCTACCCTAAGAGCATGTGTCCATTGAGGCATTTATACGTGACTGAAAACGTTTTGCGCTGAAATTACCGGTTGTGGGCGTTGGAAAAGCATTTTTGTAACCATTCTTTGGTAGAATGAATGACAGAGAGTCATTGGGTCAAGGTGAGGTTGCCTCAAACAGGTGACAATTTCTTGTAATGACAGAACAAAAGAGAACATCCCCTGAAAGACTTGAAGACCATTAGAAATGTGAGACAGCCAGAAAGAGTGGAAGGAGAAGATATAGATGTGTCTTTGACAGGAAATCTCTTGGCAATTGTGTTCAGGGACACTGTCTGTTTCTAAAGGGAGCCACATGTCATTAAAGAGATTCTTCTGACCTCTTTAAATATTTCACTTAGTAATTAAATCAATATTGGTGCACAAAAACCATATATTAATATTGATTAGTTAAAGTTAAAGGTTGAGATAAAGGTTGCGGGTTGACACACAACATTGGTGAATTCACTTTGGGTAGATCTAGCTTATGGATGATGCTTTTTTTTGCATTATCGTAAAAAATCTGTTATGTGTTATGCTTTTAACAAAAGAAAATTAAAAATGACATTTGAGAAATTGTGTTTAGAACGAGAGAGATCAATATACTACAAATAGGTCTGATACATTAAATATGTGGGCAAATACAATATACATTTCTTCAATGGTTATAATGCATGGTCTTATTGATCAATTTATAAATGCATTAGACTGTAACCTTTACATATAGCGGTTTGGCAGTATACATTTGATTAGAGAAAGTATTTTCTTAAAATCCTGACCTTGGGGTACCAGATCTGTTCTCCGCCACTTTTTATATCTTCTTTATCTTCTGCTTATACTTTTTTTATCAACCTTATTTATACTGTTTTATAATGCATCTCGTTTTCTACCTTTGACAACTGGCTATGATATATCCCTTTCAAACAGTCCAAACAAAAATACTAGACTCTATGAGTCTGTGGTTTTAGTACTAAGCTTATGACAAGGAAGATCATCATAAAAATGCATATCCCTGCTATCTGTCAACATGCTTGAACCCTTTAACCTTCTCTTTTATCACATTCCCATACTCCATAGCCCCCTCTCTCTCTTTGGCATTGTTCTAGGCATTTACTGTAAAAAAAGCTTTCTTTAGGCTTAATCCTGTTTTCATGAAGCTGCTTGCCAAAGACCTACACCTGTGAGAAAGGTCACTGGTCCAACTCTGCAAGTATAAACATCAACCTTTTCAATGGCATCTTGCCACAGAGGTTTAGTGAATTCTGCTGTTCTTTTAATTTAATGCTGTTCTTTCTAGGCCAGTAGGGCACAGAAGCGCTTGGAATTTGTCAAAATGTCCAATCACAGCAGATGTAATGACTAATGAAATCAGGGCTGGCAGAACAGATGTTTTTCTCTCACAGAGATGAAATCACAGTGATTTAGCATCTTGCTCCAATAGTGCCAAACTATATTTTACATTAAAGGGGTACCGTCATACATTTCTGTATTATTTAAAGGCCACAAATTCTGTCAATTTCCCACAATTTAAATGTAGTCCCAGGTATCCCCAGAATGTGTATATCAATGCAGCAATGTAATTGGCTGAATTCATCGGTTGCAGTTTATTACTATAGGTTCGAATCTCTAGGAACACACACACTGAAAAAAGTATACTTGAATGCACTGTGAGTCGCTTTAGATAAAAGCGTTTGCCATATGCATAAATATAATATCTAAAGCTCATCTGCCGCAGACGTCTCTGCTTGACAGAAAACCACTTAGTGTCCAAATGGCTCTGCATTTATTTAGCATGACATAAATTATTCAATTCTTGATCCACAGTATCTTTCATGGACCACATATTTCATGAATCCGTTCTATCTTTCTTCTGGAATAATACATGGAACACCCCATCCAGTAGCCACACTGTCCAAATTTGCTTCCATGCTGTGTAGCACAGGGATACAATAAGAGGTAACCTCGTGAACCATTGATTTAAGTCTTTGATAATTACAATGACAGTCTTTCAGACCACTGGTGTGTTATCACTTCTTTAAAAGTAAAATCCTTGCAAGGATGGGCCTCGGGTGTTCTGCATGGCTGCTCACACATTTCCTCCTCTGCCACATAAGACTTCCTATTCTGTCATGTGGATCTGCATACTCGTTCATCTGCTGAGAGCTCACGCATCTTCGTCAGCTGAATCATGGGCGCGGGATGTGAAACAACCACATGGCACGGCTTTAGTAATGTCATAGTTGCTTTTCATCCCCAGGCTAATGCCGTGAGTGTAGAACAAGCGAGACAGTGAAAGGATGAGGGTCTTTTGAGTTTATTTTATATAGGCTTAGTATGATATTCAAACTGATTGAATTTTTCTGGAAAAGAAAATACAAAAAAACATATGTTTTTCACTCTGATTTTACCCAAAACTGCTATAATAAACAAGGATGTGCTGCTGGGTTGTTTCCTGGGCCGTCAGCTCTTTCCGGTTCAGTCCTTTGAAAGCTTCGTGCCATGGGGCTCCATAACACATTCTGTCAGAGGATTTGTCTTTTTCTCCATTCTGTTTTTCCCCATTTGGGTTGTTCACACATGCTTTATTCCTAGATTTCTTCAACTACAATTTTCGACATCAAAAACAAGAAACTGGAAACTGCTTTTATCTATTTGTTTGTTTGTTTGTTTGTTTGTTTGTTTATTTGTTTGTATGTTTAATTAGACAAATGCATTATTATTTTAATCACATGTGTTTTTCAGCAGGTTTCCAATATGTCTGCTTATCTAATGATGCTCACAATAAATTGAAATATTAGTCTTACATTTGTCTCCATGTGGTGTATTCCAGATGGAGAGTAGGGCAGAGTGGGATATAACTATAAGTGACAATCTCATGAGAGTTAAAAAAAAAAAAAGAAAGATTAAACATGCTTCATGCTTTACAAGACAAGCATCTCAGAGATTTGGCTTGAGAGAAGAAGGCTCAAGCTCTCAGATCATATAAGTGAGTGATCTGTATCTTTCATGCAGAATATGTGTACAAAACAAAACCCTCTCTAATGGTGATCTTCACCAGTTACATTTGAAAACAAGTAAACCAGAGACTCATGGTAATAACTGGGGGACCTGCAAACATTAATGATACAAATCAAGTGCAAAAATCTATATTTAAAGCAAAGCTTGAAAATAGTAACTTGAAACACACAAAAAAGTGAATTTAATTTAAGAGACTGTTCGTTTAGGGACTCTAGATCAGAGAATAAAATAACAGACTTAAATTTAAAGCAGGATTATTTCTAAAATATTAAATTCCAACTGTTAAATTAACAAATTAAGTAATATTTTTTTAATTTTATGTAATGAAAAAATATTTAGAAATATATTTGTAACATTAATCTAATATCTTTTAATTCAAATGCCCAATTTTTTGTGTAAATTTTTCACTCAAAGTGTTTCATTTCCTTGAGTTAAACCCCATTGTCTTCTGTCTGCTGTCCTCCTTCTAGGCAAGTTCACGTGCATTGAAGTACGCTTTCACCTAGAGAGACAGATGGGATATTACCTGATTCAGATGTACATTCCTAGTCTGCTCATCGTCATCCTTTCTTGGGTCTCCTTCTGGATCAACATGGATGCCGCTCCTGCCCGCGTTGCCTTGGGAATCACCACGGTACTCACAATGACAACCCAGAGCTCAGGATCCAGGACATCCTTACCTAAGGTCAGAGCGCACACAGTGTAAAACTTTCATGGAATTTGCTTTCTTTGTAAAAAGAGAACACTTCAACATTGCTATGCATTCCTTTCCCTCCATTCCTGGTTATCATTTATTAATGCAGGCCATAGTTGAATGAGTAAAGATCATCCATGTGTGAATGCAGGCAAATTGTGTGGTGCATATTAAAATCTCATAAATGCAACATTGAGTTATGTAACATAATGAAGCATTATAGAAGCATGCCTCTGCACCTGGCAAAGCGATATCTCAGATTTATAGTGGGTTGACTCTGTGTTAATGACAATGGTCTTTCATGAATAAATAAAATCAGGCCGATCCCCATGCTGTTCAATATTACAGTGGATGGGCTGTTTTTCAGGCCGGAAGGCTTATTAAGGCGTTTGAATAGTAATGTGTTTACGTGTCTATTTCACACAGGTCTCCTATGTGAAAGCTATTGACATTTGGATGGCTGTGTGCTTGCTCTTTGTCTTTTCTGCTCTGCTGGAGTACGCCGCAGTCAACTTCGTGTCACGGCAACACAAGGATCTCCTAAGATTCAGGAGGAAACGGAAGAAGTCCAGCAAGGTAATTATTGTGGTTTCTTTCACTGCTATTTAGGGACTGCCGTACATAATGCATCAGAGGTGGCCACCAGAGGTCCCCAAGTGCTGGGATTAGACACTACTATTTATTAATAATAACTTTGATATATAATGTTTTTACAAAAAGAAGCTGCTGAATGATAGAATCGTGTATGGTGATGCTTGTATAATGAGCACTCTTTGGGGCAGGGATGGGGCCGATGGGAAGAGGAAGAGGAAAAGTCTAATGCCGGGGTCACCAATTAGCAATTCCATCCAGACTGCTTGACATAATGAAGCATTAAAAATACATGTGACGATTTCCAGTGTTTAAAATAAGCAAAGCTTCAACAAATGCTACACAAAATAAATAGCATTTATAGTGATCATCTTTTTGATCTGTATGCTGTTTGATAATTTCAAATCCAAATATGAATTTGTACTTTGGCATTGGAGCATTGGAGTGGCGATCTACCTCTGATGATCAATTTGACAGCCAGGGAAGAACATTGTTAACCCCTTACCTCCAGCTGTCCGTTCTCTGCAAGTTCCATTTCTGAAAAAAATGAAATGCCATAAGAATTGAATTAGTATGTGCCCCCTGCCGAAAAAAGGCCAAGAACTGCAATACAATATATATCAGTAACTAATTCATATCAGTCGACTGGAAAGTGTATAATGTGTTTTAAATCACAAATATTTTGAGTTTGAAGGCAAATGAATTTGACAGAAACCCCAAGATTTTAAACAACCGTAACAGCACAAAAAAGAAATTAACCCCCTTGAATGAGTTAGTCTTGCACAATTGTGATCCAGCCTGTGATAACCAGGCTTAAGTCTGAACAGGTAATTCTAAGAATACAGGCAAAGTTTGATTTGACAGACTGACTGGCTAGATTGTGTCGACTGATTTTGCGAAAAAGTAAATACCAAAAAAATGACTTTAGCTGGTCTTCCACAGGCATTGTCACAATTCTATTATCTGGACTGTTAGCCCTGCACATATACAACACTTCCTTCTAGAGGTGAAAAGTGGTTAATACATATTTGTGGCATATCTTGCTCATTTGTTTATTTCAAAGGTTAGGCCTGCAAAACAGTTACAAAGGTCCTATTGCCATTCAGCTCTGCTTTTACAATGGGATGTTATTTCCTCAGGGGTGGTGGTGTTTGGCATCGTGATATAAGGCTTAACCAGAACAATACTGTTGTGGTCTTTTTTAAGAAAAGTCTGAGCATGCATTTGTCTTATAAGATTTATTTTTTACAGCTTTGTGTGTAGTTATTTTTAGATTTTTATTTTATTTTAATACTTTACTGTCTGGTTGTGGCTGTGGTTTTAGATCACAATCAGGCCTATTGTTACCTGTCTCGCATGATATCCTGCATGTTGATTGTATTTATAAGTTTGCATGCTTTGTTTCTTTCCTTCATCCCCTGTGGTGCTGAAAGACTTTCAATCAAACATTTGATGAGGAGCTTACCGAGTCACTGCACCGTGTCAATGGCCTGCGCAATACTGAGCCTGTTTACGGATCAATGGGCCATCTCGATCAATCCGATAACATGGTAAAAAGAGGAAGAGCTCATCACTTCATTTTTGTCTGATCTTGATACAGTCTACTACCTTCTTGATGTATGTGCATTATTTGTTACTCATACGGCCTGTCAAATTACTCACACAGCCTTATAAATTACATACTGTTCTGTAATAGAGGCTTCCCTTGTATTTTAAGAGGTAGTGGAATAAGTTTTTCATCATTAAGTGTGACATTATAGCAGAAAATAGCTTTTCTTTACCAAGTAAAAAAATATATAAAAATGAACCCATAATGTGGGTTATCTATGTTTAAGAACACAACTCAATTTAAAAATGCAGGTGATACAGCTATAAAATGTTAAGGTTTAAGAGACCGGATATTCCGTCAAATCAATACAGTACACAGTGTTTTTTATATGTTGCAACTCAATTTATCACAAAATGTCAAAATTGTTTAGCGAAGTTAACACAAGTAAACAGTTTTTGGTCTTTTTAGGGACATATATTTATTTATATAATTTTGTTCATAGTGGATCATGCAAACTGTTAATTTTGCTGTCTTACAACAAAGAATATAGGCAGCATTTTGTTCATACAAGCAAAACAAGACAAAATGACACAATTAATTTTGCTAACTTAAATTTTATATTACAGTTCCCGGTTTAACTTTGCTTAAATTCAACAGACACTGTGCTGAAATCTTAAAATGCTTATTAAATGAAAAGTTGGAATGTTCTCTATTTTTTCCGTAGCTGTATGTACAGGGTCATCTTTAAGTAGGAGTGTTACAGTCCTGATTTCCTCTCTCTGTTTTTTTTACTGTGCTAAGGAGGAGGAAGTGAAGGAGAGCCGGTTGAGCTTCACGCCCAATGTGAGGAAAGACGGGGCCGTACCCAAAGCTGCTAACAATGCTGCCACAACCCCCTCTGAACCGGCTGTTGCCCCTGGCAAGACTCACGAAGAGATGAGAAAACTCTTTATTGATAGAGCGAAGAAGATCGACACTGTGTCGCGTGCTGGCTTCCCGCTGGCCTTCTTGTTTTTCAACATTTTCTACTGGGTTCTTTACAAAATCCTACGCTACGAGGATGTGCACAAACCATAAATGTGTTCCATGTTGAGCCTTCGGAGGTTCGGTAGAAACACCGCAGCTGCGTCAAGACACTTTCTGCCAAGAACAATGAAACATCCTCATAATGACTATGACAAACGTTGATGTCAAGAACCAATATTTACTTTAAACAGAATACTGTTTATGCCGGACAATGCGCTCACTATGCAATACACAACTTCAACAAAAGTAGTCAGCACTTCGACACACCTGTTAAACGCAAGAGCACTGTTTCACAGTCCAAAGCTGTATAATACAGCCCTAGAAAAGACAAGTGTGTGTGTCTTGCACTGGTTTAGTCAACTCTGTGTTCAATCTTACTGCCAATGTTTTGTGTTGTGCTTTTGATATACAGCTATTGGAAAAACACCAAGTGCAAGAACAACAATAAGATAAGACAAAAGATAAGTCTCAACAAAGATTTGAGTTTCAACCAGCTCTACAAACCAGCATCAAGGCCAAGACGCTCAAAGCAAAGTGTCAAGAACCAGCAGAAAAAATTGTTTACAGTTATCAACCTTAATAACGTTTCCTTACATGTTCATTCCTCATACAAGAAAGCTCAGTTTCAACAAGATATTAATTAGAAAAAAACTTAACTAGGTCAATTTGAGGCCGCAATTGAACTTACAATTAAGAAATATTGTTTTCACGCTGTAAGGAACATAATATTCTATACATAGCCTAAGTACAATCAAAAACAACCTCCATTTGAGTTTCTAAACAAAAGCATTATTGTTTCCGAAATCACTGCAAGTCACAAAAGGAACGATGCCTGCAGTATATACTTCCTGACATGTGTTACAAATTCATGAATGGAAAGAAGAATTTGGGGAGGTCTGCTGAGGACGATTTCATGATGCCTCCTCTCTCTCTCCAATTACAATGGTTATATTAGCCAGTGTGATTTACAAAAAAGCTATACAATATACAATGCAACAATGGGGAATGGATGATAAATTACAAAGTGTCTAAGTCAAGCAGTTAATAGTTTACTGCTAATAAAGTTGACTTTTAAAGAGACCAAACTGCATGTATGCTGATTATATGCTGTGACTTAAGAACATGTTCCCTGTGGATAAATGTTAAATTAAAGAAATGTATTCATAATTTAATTTTCAGTTATGTGCTCTTAAAAATGTAGTTGAATATTATTACATACAATTCATATAATGTGTTATAAAAACCAGATTTCTAATTAATTGGATAATCAAGGGCCCTTTTTGCACAACGTTTCCCTTCTTTTCGAACAAAACACTGATTTGCTGGTAAACAATACCGTATAAATTGTGAAAACATATCCAGACTCACACATTCCTGAACCAAGCTGTGATTTTTAAACAGCACATTGGAAACACAACCCTCATCATGGAGCTTAACAATGCAAAAGCCTTTGTAAGTTATTTTGTAAAACAACACTAAATGTTATGCATGACCTCAAGTCTTTTGGTGTACTTCATTTGTGAAAAACTGTTCAAAAAGTCACAAATTCTTCCAAGTATCTGTAAATACTTCTGATCACACTTTATCTTACATGGTCCATGTTACAAACAGTACAATAGATTGAAAAGTTGTGACTGCTCTAATATAAAGTGTGACCACTTTCATAGGTTTAATGAAGATCTTTCAGAGAATGACTACAAATAAAGATGTCCTGCTCCTTCAATTTGCTTTCATTATTGCTCACTCCACGTGTGCGTACTTGTAAATTATTGTAGCCAAGGGCATAACAGAACAACACGTGGGACGCTTACAAGCCCCTTCAGTGATGTCTTGAGGAAATGATAGTTTGTAAGATGACACTTGGCTGTCTGAGTTTACTTAAGCACTACACGCCCCCTCTGACTGTGGGTTACATAAAGCAGCCCGCTGTGTGCTCGGAGGTGTGCAGCATGATTTTGGAAGGGAAAGTGGCCCTGGTCACCGGCGGGGCGCAGGGCATCGGACGAGCTGTGGCTGAAGCCCTCCTGGAAAACGGAGCAAAGGTGCTTCTATTGCTATTTGCATTATATCTTCTATTTGTATAGATTGGAGTCAATTGTTTAGGTCTACAATTTGTTTATTTGCTGTTATGCAATTCAGGTTGCACTGTTAGACTTGAACCAGTCTGTTGGAGAAGAATGCAAGGGAGATCTGGATGGACAGTATGGAGATGATAACTGTATTTTTATTCAGTGTGACGTGACGGATGCTGGGAAACTGAAAGGTAGAACATTGCTGACACATCAAGGAATGTATGATATGTGTATGGGTTTGGACAAAGGTTTACAGAACAAACTTACAGAACTTTGTGAGCACCTGTAATGTGGAGATCCATGGTGCCCCTGGCCATCTCTGGAATGTTCTTTGCTTTGTAAACTCTAAACACTGGTGGTTTGCGTGTTAAAGTTATAATAACTGTTTAAAGACGAGGCTTGAAGACATTGATCATTCCGGTTAAACGTGTTTTTAAAGACCCATGTCCCATAGAGTTCCATTAAATGTTTCTTTTGGGAATGTTGCAGCTGCAAGAAAAGTGAAGGAACATACCAATGTCTACTGAGGCTGCACTACTGTTTATGCATTATTAATGATTCAGATTAGAACCTATTTGTTTATTATGGTTTAGATGTAAAAGTCATGTTTTGTTTTTATCCTTTGTTTAATTTTAGAAGCCTTTCAAAACACAGTCCAAAAGTTTGGGCGGTTGGATATCGTCATCAATAATGCTGGGATCAACAATGAGAAAAACTGGGAAAAGACCATTGAAGTTAACCTGGTGAGCTTAAAATAATTGCTTTAGTCTCTAGTATATTTTATCAAGCAATGTTCAACTCCTTTAGCTTGCTTTTAAATGTAATCCTCATTTGGGGTTCAGCTCTGAATTATTTCACATTCCCACATTACCATTTAACCAAGACAGGAGTACAAATTCACAAAAACAATCCACCCTTCGGCTTTCGATCCAACAGATTTCGCAACAGCACTATAAAGCTTACAGCCCACCATATGCATTTGTGCATAAACACTGGATATATACTCACTTTTTTTCTTTAATCAGTCAGATTGGTAAACTATACATGACAGCTTTAAAATGATTTTCTTTTACTTAGACATCTGTCATAAAGGGGACATATTTAGCACTGGAACACATGAGCAAAGAGTATGGAAAGGAAGGAGGAGTTATAATCAATGTTTCATCTATGGCAGGTAGGATTCTTATTTTTGTCATTATATGTTTTGTGCAACATGTATAGAACACTGTGTTAAGAAAGGCCTTGCTTGTGGGGCATTACATAATATTGTTTTTTACTCATTTGCAAATATGGCATAAGCCAAATGTTTGCTTACTGTAAATATAGATAAGCTACATTTGACCTTGTGAAAGTTCTACTGTTGTGTCTGTTGTCAAGGATTTGAACCACACAAAATGTGCAGCAATGGGCGAATATAATAAATTGCACAATAATAACCATGCATTTATCATGGCTCAAAGACAAAACGGTGAACATATCTTTAAAGATTAAGATATAAAAGAACACATTTTTATAAACATCACTTTAATTCACTTTTTAGTCTTCATAAAGGTTATAAGTCAAAAACAACAAATATGTATGAAGCAAATCCTATTATTAATGTTATCATAGCTGTTAATGGACTGGACTTTCTGGATTGTAGATCACATTATCTCACGATTTTCCAAGTTAATTTCTATAAAATACACAAATATTTGTTTTAAAAAAATATTTGGAAATATTTTTTAATACAGAATGGGTATTTATTTAAAAAAATTATATTTGTTTTATACAACTCATATATTTATTTTATATATTCTATTAGAAACATTTGAACACATATCATGGTTTTGATTTTTAGAGAATGACTGTAATGTATCAATGTATACCCTGATACACAGATGCATAGATGTAAATGCAGGACAGCGAGAGACGCCAACTGCTCCCATGTGTGTTACACTCTGTGAACTTAGAGGTTTACATTACATTTCTGGCACACACTTTGAACTACTTTGTTACTGTTTAAACCTGTACTGTGTACACAACCGCCCAACCAACTCCTCCTGGTGCCCCAGGCATGAGAAATATCACCCGCATGGCCAAAAACTTCCTACAATCGTAAATCAGATGCAGAACTATTATCACAACAAAGGAATGACAGTAATCCATGTGCCATTAGATAACTTGTGTTATGGCGCCATTCAGCCCTTAGAGGAATGTGTACAATACAGTATGAAACTGAAGATACAAAATAAGAAATTGTATGTGTGTGCATGATGAATAGAGGACATGGCTGACTGTCAACTCGTAAAAGCTCTTACTGTAGTCCAGAAATTGACATTGATATAGAGATGAAATACTGTGAGCAAAACAACATGAAATCTGTGCCTTGTATTTGTAACTGGAGATGCTGTGGATTCTTCAGCTCAAACGCTGTTATCTTGGTTTTGTTGATGTTGAACCTCAAATGAATTACATTGTTTGTTAGGGTTATGTGATATGAATGCAAAGCTTATACACTGTAAACATGATAGAAAATCATACATATACGTTTAAATCATGTGAATAAGATAAAGCCTAATTCTGCAGAATACAAAAGAAGATATTTTGAAGAAAGTTGGTGACCAAACAGCAACGGCACCCCTTCACTTCTGTTGTATGGACTCCAATGCAAGTCTGTTGGAACTGTAGCATTTTGCCCATTATTCTTTAAAATATATTCTGTTCTGCGGAAGAAGGTTTTAAATTACATAGCTGACTTAATGATGACAGAGTTTTTGTTTTTTGGGTAAAAAATGGCAGGAAGCAGAAAATTTAGATATTTCACAATGCCGTAGTAGAACATTTTGTTCTAATTAGTTCAATAAGGATGCTTTAATTTCTACAAAATACTCTCTGTATCAAAGAGATTTTTGTGGTGCAAAAAAGCTTTTTAGATTATAAAAGGTAAGAAAGAGATGATTCTTAAAAAAACCTTTAACAGAATGGTTCTTTGTAATACTAAAAATGGTTCTTCTAAGGCATCGCTGTGAAGAATCTTTTAAGATCCTTTATTTTTAAAAGTCTAGAAGAGCATTCAAAAGTTGAATGTTTTTAAAACAAGTCAAGTGATCCTAAATGTTTGACGGAATTCTAGTACTGTATATAAACACACCAACAATACCATTGTGTACTCTACAGTATCAAATACTCAATTATTTGAAATACAATGCTTTGTATTTGTTGGCACGTTTATTCTTCAGCTGCGATGTGGAATAATCTCATGTATAATCCAACCATCTGTTTTTATATAGTGCGGAGAGAGCAGGGATAAACATAACGTTTTTGGCAGTCATTCAGCTAAAATTAACCAGGATGAATGGGAACGTCTTTGCTGCATGACCTCATTGTTTGGTTAACTTCTCAATCAACATGTTTACAGAAAAAACATTTTGGAGACCCTCTTAAAAATCTTAACACAGTCAAAATGGGAAACAGTCTTCTTTTGTGATAAAATGGAATATGCACTGGACGTGCATTAATGTTTAGATTGTTTTAAGAAAGGTTTGATTGTAAATGCTGTTAGGTATGTGGCCCTGGCGGCCTTGGCTTAAAGTTTGTTTATCATAACAAAGTCTGAAAGCAAAAGGAAACATTCTTCCCTGGTTGCAACTTTATTAACATTCCACATTTAGTAAGGCATACTAGAGAATATCGCAGGTGGATTATCCAGAAAAGTATGTTTGTGTCTCTACAACATCGGATTGGGGTATAGTTTAGAGCCTATATGGTTAGGAAATTTGACTCAGCTTTTAATGTTATAAAAAAGCTGATTTGTTTAAAACGAACTTGGCAGTCATGCTTAAATTAAGGGGAAGTCAAACTTTTCCCATGACAGGCTTTCCTTTTGCTACGACCTTAATCTGATGGAAACACTTCTTTTTGAACTCTACATATGAGCTCTTGGGTGGTTAAAAAAGAATACTCACACATTAAAAGGCTATCATCATTTACTCACTGCATAGTTCCAGCTGAAACAATACAACTCTGACCCTTTGTTATTCACTTAAAAAGCATGTTTGGAGTTGTTTAGAATGCACACTCTTTCCAAACTGACAATAAAAACATACAGTATCATTAAAACTAAAATCATATTCTCCATTGTAGCACACATCCCACAAGGTCTTTTAGTGTCATTGCACTTTTTTATGCATTTTTGAGAGGTGAGACCTTCTGAGGAGCCTCGTACGCCCTACTGTTTTCATGGAAGACACTGATATCGTTTTTAAGTTATATTTGCATTTCAAAGACCTCTGTTCAAAATAATTTATCTACCCTTCAAAATATACAAAACAGCTATGTTCCAGTTATATTGTAATATTGTTATAACAGTTACAACAGTTATATTGCAAGAAAAATCTTTAAAAAGACAAAAATTACATATTTTTATGTTGTTCTTGTAAATTTGCTGTCTTTTTGTGTAATTTTATGCTTTAATACTTTAATACTGTATTTCAAAACTATTGCTATAAAGAGTTATGTAACAAAACAGTAATATAAGGTGTGCAGGTAAACACATTTTTTTAAAATTACTTTGCAAACATCTTTCAGTTATGAGTGTCCATTAGCCTAATTTCTGCAAAAAAAATACAGTTTTTCATCATCCTATGTGAAAATTTGTACAATAAATGTCAAAACTGTAAATTCCCAATTATCCTGTGTATTTTTACTACGCTCGTGAACTTTACGATACTTCCTTTTGCTTTGTTTCCTCAAAGCCTTTCTCCATTCTCCTCATCAGCCGGTGTACACAGCAACAAAGCATGGGGTGATTGGATTTTCACGAGCCTTGGCGGTAAGCAAACCAACCAAGTTTCCCCTTCACGAAAGTTTATTGAAACATTTATGGTTATCCCAAATAATAGTGTGTTCCAGTCTGCTGCACTTGACAAAACCGACTGATTGCGTTTTTTTAGCACAGAACAAGCACAGCTATTTCCCCACCAGAGAATAGATGTGCTTGCTAACAGATAAGATCTCTTACCCCGTGTGTTGACGCATTCTTTGCGCTGTGTGTGTAATTTAGGCTGACCGTGTTTGGACACGTTTTGTTGTCGGCAGGACGCATCTGAGCAGGGCAATTATGGAGTGAGGATCAACACCCTGTGCCCAGCCTTCGTGGACACCCAACTCCTTCGCACTGTGGAGCATGAGGAAACGATGGGCAAGTTTGTCAAGTACAAAGATGAATTCAAGCAAAGGATGGACAAGTATGGCATTCTAAAGTAAGCATAGAGTTTGGCTGAGCTGTCTGTTTCTTACTATGAATCGACAAAATCATAAAGCTGTGATCATAATAAAATGATTAACCAAGACGTCAAGTTTAGGATTGATGCAGCAGATTATGGGCACTTTGTTCTCCCTTTAATTCTGAATGCATATAATCACTGCATCAGTTTTAAATCCTCAATGCATTGCAGTTTTTGTGTTTGCTGGAGAGTTTAGGCACTCAGTGTGCACACCCATTGAAGTGGATTAAGGCGGATTAAAGAGTATGTTTTGGTTGCAGAATTTTTGACACACAGATAAATTTGACTTAAATGCCTCCACCCTTACCTAAAGTATTACATAGCTGGTCTCATATTCATATTTCATTGAACTGAAAGTTAACTGGATGTGTTTTCTATTTTGATGTTTGTAAAGCCTTTCTGTTCTGGACATTTTTGTTATGTCTTCTTCAAGCTCTTGTTATACATACAAGTGAAGAGCTGCCTGATGTATAGTCCACATAAGATTCCAATAGACATTTGTTATAGACAGCGTTTTCCTGTTTCTCTACTGACTGAATCTGTAAAATAATTGTTTTGAAAAGTGTTTTTAGTTTAGCAACATGTAACACTTATATTTAATCTTGAGTTATAAATCTCTGCTCAATCTGCTGTTACTTAATGTGTGCATTGCCAGAATGTTATGTGAGTTACGTGATATTAACTCTTACATCCCTGTCTAGATGATTTATCGGACAGATTGGATAAGAATCATTACTAAAATTCCAACACAAGAAATTATTTTATATTACGTTCATAAAATTGTTTTAAAAATGAACAGCTGATGAAATATAATCTTCCCATAGGATTTACGGGTGTACTTGTGAAATCTTAAAGCTTGTAGAACGGGCTAGGCGTGCTAATGTTTTGTTAATTTATCTAATAATACAAATAAAAATACTTATTATACAAATATATACTCAGTCATAATTTCTCTATCTGCTTATATTTCTTCAGACCATCTCTGATTGCAGAAGGAATGCTTCGAATCATAACAGATGAAAGTTTGAATGGAGCTGTGATGAAGATCACCTGTTCTAAAGGAATTCACTTTCACACCTACGAGCCCCTTTCAGCTTGAGTGTGGGTGTTAAAAGAGTATTCTATTTATCATTTCAAGTTTTATAAACAACAATTCTATACTGGGGATTGGTTGTCTTTCTGAAGCTATTTTCTGAAATGCCCTTGATCACAAATTTGTACAGACCAGCTTCTACTGTGAGTAAACACACATATAATATTTATTAGTGATCAAATGATTTTTAAGATTCTTGGCTTGTATAATACCTCAGTAAGCTAAAACCAACATTTTCTTACAATTCTGTATTTGAGACCTTGTTATAATTTTGTAATTATGTAGAAATCAAATAAAAACACTGAAAATTGCTTGTCACTGCTGTTTAGGTTTCTATAAATGTAAACACATAAAATATACAGAATGTTGAATGCATATGAATGCAATTCTCTGATATCTCTTGATATTAAGTTATGTATCAAGCAAAATTATAAAGCACAGAATAATGGCTTCTCATTTAGAGACAATATGTGTGCTATAAACTTAGCTCTTGCAACGGTGACATAAAATGCGTATACACACACAGTCTTAATTTGCAATATGTTTATGTTTTGCTCTATCCACAAATCCCTCTCCATTAGTACTAAGCAAATCCATAAATACATATCAGCTGGCAGTTGTGTGTACATCTTATGTTGAAAATATATTTTCGAAATATCTTCTTTTCCGTTCTGTTGTGGAAAGAAAGGATTGATAACACAGCTTCAACGCATTTCTAAGATGTCACACAATACAGACTGGTTCAGTTTTACAAGGCCTATAGCTCTTATTCTAAGGATAGGTTTGACAATAAAATTGTTCAGACTGTCACATACAAAATGAATTCACTTTTAAGACATCACTGTAGTCACACTGTGATTCCCTTGATAAGAGATAACTGAGATTGCCAGGAAAATGATAACATTTGATATGAGCGCAGATAAGGAAATAAAATAAGATGAGGAATGGGTTTGGATTGTTGGAATGAGAACTTTTTGATAACAAAGGAATGAAGGAAGGATTATATATTGATTCCTGAAATAATTTCCTACAAACTTGAAATGATAACAAAGACTGTTGGCGTTATGAATTTACCATAATGACTACAGGCATGTAGCCTATGCATCTTAAACAATAAAGCATTCATGTAAAAAACATGTGAAAATATTTTTCAATAAATAAATGTGTATTAAATTGATTAATAAATCCCTTTCATCTGTAATTGAGCTGAAAGATGATCCAGGTCATTAGCAGGGAATTCGTCTAAAGGTTTGGGGGGAGGGCGGAAAGAGCAGAGGTTACAAATAATGACAGATGAGAATGTTTGGTTAGTGACAAGTAGGAACAAACTTGAAAGATGTGCAGTTTGCTTTTGTATACAGGGATTTGTGTGAAATGAGATGCATTCTCACCCCGTGACATACTCTCCGTTTTTCCTCAAACAGATTCTCTGATAATAATGGGTTTTTTTTATCTCCACTAACCCATACCAGAGTTTATCAATGTATGTTTAACACTCTGTACAAAGTACAAACTGCTGTATTATAATTTAATCGTTTTGTGTTAGAACATGTATATAAACCGCATTTGCCACATAGTTTCATTGTTTGTTCACCTACTGCGATTGCACAATTTGCACTCTTTTGGTCAGGATTTGTACTGTACTTGCACAATTCTTACACATGAAATATCACATAATACTTCTAATGCACAAACTGGCTACAGTAAGCATCTGCACTTTAAATTCCGAACATACACTATATATATATATATATATATATATATATATATATATATGTTTATATTTGTGTGTGTGTATTTGCATCTCATGTTCTGTTTATGTCATTTCATGTCCAATCGGTAATCAAACAGATCCATTACAGGGGAATTGAAATGTTCTCCCGCTGAAAGGTTCTCTTGAGTGTGTTGGATCACCTCCAGGAACTTCTGAGAAAGGGGGAAGTGTGAGAGAGAGAGAGGTTGAGTGTTTCCTTATGTGCTATGAGTTATGTTTTATTCTTTCTCGAAAAGATTTCTGCTTTTGTTTGGAAACTAAACACCTTAAGCCCGGTAATGTTTACACATTTACTCTGATACTCTTGGCTGTGTTTGGGATTAAGTCTTTCTGCTGACAAAAAGGCATCAGGTGTCCTTAAAAGATTACCTATTGTTTTATTATTTGCAGAAAAACCAATCAAACTTATAGTAGCTTTAGCTTAGTAATTATTTAATTGATGATAGCTGGGATATATTTGGTTATACCGTGTAGCACTTTTAACTCTTAAAAATGCATTGATTGTACATTTACAAAACAATCCTGGTCATGTTCATCTAATTCCATTATTAAATTTTTTTTAGACTGTATGTTGACAGCTTATAGGCACCCTTCTATGGAATAATTAAAAAGCTGCCATTGAGATAATTTGAAAGATCCTTCCTTATTACACACAAATTATCCATTGGTAATACCTAAATGATTTTGATTATATATATCCGTTCTTAAATTTCCTAAACTCATAATAGTTTTCAAAGACATCCAGGATAGTGGAACCTAAAGACTTTGTTTCTACAAATCTCTCTTTATTGTTCAGGGATTAAAATAAGAATTGAAACATGCAAAGGTAATACGGGCTATGCTATTGCAAAGTGGGAACTTTTTAAGTATGAGTGTGGAAGATTCTGTCTAGAGAAAAACCAAGTAAACACTAAGAAAACCAGACATTATCTAGCGTAGCCTCCATTTGCCCCCCTGCAGTGCAACACATCTTCACATAGAATTGATCGGGTTGTCAATTGTGGCCTGTGGAATGTTAGTCCACTCCTCTTCCAAGGCTGAGAGAAGTTGCTGGATATCGGCAGGAACTGGAACATGCTGTCGTATAAGCCGAGCCAGGACATCCCTAACATGCTGAATGGGTGACATGTCTGGTGAGTATGCTGGCCATGCAAGAACTGGGATATTTTCAGCCTACAAGAATTTTGTCCAGATCCTTGCAACATGGGGCCGTGCATTATCATGCTGCAACATGGTTGTGGATGAGTGGCACAATAATGTGCCTTGGTATCTCATCACGATATCTCCCCGTGTATTCAAAATGCCAGCAATTAAATGCACCTGTGCCTTCATCAACAACATAAGCCTGCCCATACCATAACCCCACCGTCACCATGGCAGTTTGTGCAGAATTTCTTTGGTCATACATACCGATTGTTTCAGAAGTTGTCACAGGGGCTGGTGTCGGATGATTTTGGAGGTGAACATGCTGGATATGGAGGTCCTGGGTTGGTGGGGTTACACATGGTCTAAGGTTGTGAGGCTGGTTTGGATGTAGTAGACATGCCGTCTAATCAGCATCTTGATATGGCCCACCTGTCTAAAGTTGCATTTTAACCTGTCAGAAATGCTCACTATTATAGATTTAGACAGATTTGTTGTTGCTGTATTTTTGTTCAGTGTAATTTTTTCTCAATCTTAATGCAGTTCTGAATGCAGATAAGGACAACAGTGCTGTTGTTAGAACAAGTTTTTTAGATCAAGAGTAATATGGTTAGAATTTTTAGGAATTCAACATGGTTTTACAGTTCGGAAAAAACATGAAATAAAACTAATTTAAGCCCTTGACTGGTGTACTTATTTCTGATGAGGCCAATTTTTTTATTTGTACCTGACATTTATAAGCCAGCTACTTCCTTTCATTCTTATTCTTCTAAGCAGATTTTTCTCTGTGGTTTAACATTTTTCAAACACAAGCGATAACAAAAACTGCTTGTGAGATAACTATGGAGGAGATGGATGGTTCACAAAAAATTTAATAAAGGTCTAGGCCCTAATGGTCTTTAAATCAATTTGGACTGATATAAAATATATTATGTAAGATGTTTTTAGAGTAATTCAATTGAGGCTCACTGTCCAGTTGGCAAGGACTTTTTCTTTTCTTTGAGTCATAGATGATGTTGCTTTCTTTATTTCTGTGATTCAGCCTCGCCCAAAATTAATAAGGACCACGTAGCAGAAACTAATAACTTAGGGCATGAGCTGTCACCCCATCCTCTCCATTCATTCTCCTGAGTGAAGCTGCAGGATTTGGTTCTGCGCTCCTTCTGTCTTGTACTCCACTGATGGACACCTGAGGCTGACATCATTCCAGCAGATAGAAAATAACAACAGAGTGTTAATTTTAATATAAAAAAGAATTAGTATATGTTTTTTAATGTTATATGTCTGGTTTTATCATTTTTAACAATATAAATATTGTATTCCTAAGGGAAGAGAAATAGTGTAAATGTAAGTTTTAGTGCCATCTAGTGGCTGTTAAAATATGATGCACTCTTATTAGAGCTGGTTGATTTCCTAGAGAATTTTTGTGATATTTTACTCTCCTTTTATCCTTTTTTTTACATACATAAGATACATAAATTTTAAGAAAACTACATTGTAATATGTATTTTTTATATTTTTTTATGAAATTTGCAGGATTCATGTATTACATCGAAATTCAATATTTGTTTTTTATTCAATTCAAATATTTTTTCGTAAATAAATTATCAGGCAGGCATTTTAAGGATTATATGCCAATAAAATGATATTATATTTTGATATTTTTCGCTAAAATTGTCAGTAGGGGGCGACAAGAGTTCTGATGATTTTCACTTAAAGGGAATTTTTGGTTCAATAGTAAAACTCAGATTGGTTTACAACAGAAACCAATTATGAATGATTCAGAGAAACACAACTGTTGTGTGGATGAGTGTCCTGAAGACTTTCTTGAGCAAAACTGCATTTCAGACACACAACCTAAATATGACTTACTAATACAATATTATGAATAATTATACAGATGCAAAAACATGTAGTATAACAGGAAACTCATACAGGTTTGGGGTGCATAATTTAGGACTGAATTGTTTTTTCTTGGTGAACTATCCCAAAAAGTTTTTACCTTAAATAGTGAACAAGTTGTCCTGCAATAAAGCTGCCTCCGCCAGTTCCTTGCACGATACTATGTGAGCATCCAGTAACCAACACGTGGTAATCTTGAGACAGTAAGTAATCCTTCAATAGTTCTTCTAGAAGCACCACATGAACTACCACACAGTGTTGAGATGTTCTTCAATGTCATCCTTGCTTGCACCAAGACATGGGTGCCCCGATTCAACCCAAGTACATTTATTAACTTCTGTAGAGACTAATGTTACCATTCCAGAACAAGATTGGATGCAGCAGGTGCCAGAGCCAGTTCTTTCTGAGCAGTTTCCACGAGCTGATCCAAATATATTGTTTTATTCTGACAGATGAGGTTGAATTTGTTAGAATCCACTGTAAAATATACTCTTGCACTTGATCCTGCATGCATAAATAAAGCATATCAAGCTAACCTATTAGAATGACTATTTATTAATATATATATATAGATTAAACAATGGTATTTCAAACTTAGCCAGTGTGGATATTTAAAGAGATAGTTGCCCAAAAAATTACAAAATGTCTTAAATTACTCGACCTGTTTATAATGTATACTATATACCTGTATAGTAAATGTATAATGCACAAGAATGTCTGCACACCAAGATGTCACCATCGACTGCCAATCATTGAAGTTAAAATTCTCAATGTTCTCGATAAATCGAGTTATTATCTTTAACAGAAATCAGATGACATGTACTACAGCAAACGTCAGGATTGTAGACATCCAGTTACTCTTGCGACATGTCGGCAGTGATCAATTATGGAAGTAACTGGATTAACATGATGCCCTCTCATCACTGGTGGGGATGCAGTAACTAACAGCTAAATTAACCAATAATAGTAGACTAGACTTTATGACCAATCAATGTACACTTGGAGACAGGGCTTTAAGACTCAGGAACAAGATGCAAGTGTTTTTTCAGACATGATGAGAGATGCTTATGAAAAAGGTAAATAATAAAACTTATAATGTGTTCTTTAAAGATTTAATGGCCTTAATGTATAGTTGAAGACTAGTTTTATCAGCATAACCTTGTAGATAAATACAACACAAAATGCTTCAAGCTTTAGAATAAGATTCTCAAAACTATATAGATTGCATTACTTACCTTTGAGATGACTTGAGCTCATTTCTATTATTTCTACTATTGTAGCAAGAAGCTTTTGTTAAAAAGACAACTATCTACTAATCGCCATCAAATCTACAACTGAGACATCTACTTTATTGTCACGTAGCTGTCGATTAAAAACTCATTAACCAATCAGGGTAAGGCAATCTTAAACCCACGCACACAATATGTTGGCGCTAGAAGTGGGAGCAAAAATGTGCAGCATATAAGCAAAGATTGTTAGAAAAATTGGGATGAGGATACTTGAAAAGAAATTCATTTTCAAAATGTTTCTTTCACCTTTGTGCTTTTTTAAAGTTTCTCGATCGAGTTGATAGGCACTTAATAATTTAGTCTTTTAACTCATGTATGACAAATACATTAAGAGTGCAGAACAAATAAATATAGCTACTAGCACAAAGACTGCAACAATATCTAACATATCCACCAGGATTATGACAACACCAGTTGTCAGGCTGACCTGCACAGTGTCCAGAATAAATTGCTTCCTTCTATTTCCACCACCAAAGTTTCTTTGTTTCAATTCTTGCATAACCAAATGCAAGTTCTGGCATTTGAACCGTCTACACCACATCTAGATTACTATATTCTAAATACCGGTGGAGTTTTAACTCAGTATTAGTCCAAATAATATATTTCGTTTTGATGTTGTCAAAAAATCTTATTTCAATGTCAAAAAATATTAAGTAATACATCTTTAACAACAGTTATTTGTCAATGTTTATTAGTGCTATTATACCACACATTCAACTGTGCAATGGAGACCACTTTTATTTTTAATTACGATTTAAAAAAGACCAGCGAATGCTGTGGAAGTATACAGTGTTGAATGTTAAGTAATTATTTTTAACAAATATAACTTTTTAAAAAAAGTGTTGCAACAAAAATTGTAACAGCATCATAAATAACAGATGACCAAAGTGTGCCCTTTTTGCTCGGTGGGAAAAGGGAATGTTCCAAAGTGCAATAAGATAAGCAAGAAGTGTTTAGTTCATATATTCTTTGCAAACTATGGTGGGAAAATCTCACACAATATTCTTTCTTTCTGCCAGTTCCAGTTGTGCATACCAGAGATATCTTTAATGTAAACACGCCAAGGACGGCCTCAGGAGATTGGAGATTGGGTCCTATTTAGTCCAACTGCTGCAAGCCTGACAATTCAATAAGATATTTTGAAGAGCGTAGTATCTTCATCCCTTTAGGACCAACATGACTAAAGATGAATGCCGTGACATTAACACGCACGCAACCACAAACAAAGAAGGCTGTGTGTGCACATTCCCACCAATGCTGCTATAGGGACTCGAGTTTACAGAGCGCCCCTATGTTTATTTTAGATCAGGGGAAACCAAGTGGCCCAAACACTTGCCTGTGCGCTCATTTCTAATGATAAGATGTTATTGTAGGGCTTCCCATGAGCATGTGAAAATTGTTTTGACTGGCAAGCAATGAGGTCCTGGAGGCCGTCCAAAGATAATAACCCAGCTCCTATTGGCAAAGAAAATAAGCCCAGAGAGTGGCGTAAATTTGTCATCAAGGGACCGGGAGGAAATTCTTTTCGGAACAAAACAATGAAATAAATTGAACTTTCATTTAAGGGGTCAGCTACAGTCGCAAATATTTTTCCCTTAAAGAATCTTGAACATAGAATATGATAAGTTTACTTTTATTGCTTTTTTAAATGTTACTTATTGGTTAAAACACATTATGTCTTAAATCCGAATCATATCTTTCTTTTAGTTCTGTTCATCTCCATTTGCTCATGCTTGCCAGTCTTTGAAAATCCTCTCATTAACTTGAATGATTAGCTCAATTAGCCTCGTGCAGCAGGAGAGGTGCAGATGCCAGCATGCCCGCGACAAACCAATCAGGAAGGTAAAGAGTTCATAGACATGCATGAGGTCTATTTAATTAGGGGTGAAAATGAACCTAACGCGGGATCTGGAATGGTGTGGATGGCGGAATGGAATGAGGAGAGCTTGCATAAACACACGCTGAACAGACAAGGAATGCAAAAAGTGCTCCCTTTCACCCAATTTACCAAGTCGTTTCTCTCATCCCCCCTCACCCCACATTCAGTCCGTTTTTTTCTTCTGGTGGGACAGTGATTAATGAGAGCAGGGAATGGAGGCCCGGATTGTGGCAGCACTGGAGAGCAACAGAGCCATGTGTTCAATGACCAATCAGCAAAAACTAATGACACGTTCATTATGAATGGAGCCCCATCCTCATCTTTCATTTACGATTTCCTATATTTAAAGAAAAATACCTGAGCAGGATTATTATTGCAATCACTGGAGTAGTATGCCTCTCATTTATCCAGCAACTATGATTGCAACACATTACATCACGGTATGCTTCCAAAAAGAGTGAAAGTGCAAGTTAACAGTCAACCTTTAGCCACAACTAGAGGAATATCATGGGTTGGATCCCCATTATAAGCACAAACTCATAAACTTATCTTGTATTCACTTATGCCAGGGGTTTCTGACAGATGTGTATTTGTATTAAAAACCAGCATAACTAGAACGTGCAAAACTTTACAAAGAGTTTCTATTTGTTTGCATTAGTGAATGCATTAACTTAAATTTAATGGTTTTTTTTACATTTATTAAGTGTATTGATGTTAACATTAACACAGATTATTTATGTTAGGTTATGATGTATTAATGTTAACAGGGACAACTTTCTATTTTAATAACTTATTGATAAATTCTGAAATGAACTTTACATTAATAAATGCCGCATATGGGTTGTTCACTGTTGGTTAATTTTAGCTAATGCAACTGT
The DNA here is from genome assembly GCA_033220385.1 of Triplophysa yarkandensis. Classification (NCBI taxonomy): domain Eukaryota; kingdom Metazoa; phylum Chordata; class Actinopteri; order Cypriniformes; family Nemacheilidae; genus Triplophysa; species Triplophysa yarkandensis. The sequence goes on from CM065655.1 coordinate 11,900,815, forward strand.
TCAATCCTTATTTCACAATGGTTGAGCAGGATCAGTTTTGCTTGAGTGATTGTTGTGCCTTTAGAGTGATTATTGATTTCGAGGTTCATTTTATGATGATATTGATGCTTACACAGACATTTGATTTCCAATGAAAGGAGAGATTACGTTCATTCTTCAAGTTTGATCATTGCTGTCCTGCGTTCAGGTTAAAGACACACTTTAAAATGACATAAAATAAATACAATTGTTAAATTATAATTTTAGTGCCAGATGTGGGTTCTTACACAGTGTTTGGTTTTATTGAGCCTAAGCTGAATCCAGAAACACACCAAACTTTGCTTGCAATGTTTCTCATGATGAACAAGATGTACAAGAAACTTACATGCTGTCACACAATGTTTCCTTTAAACATAATCACAGCAGTCATCAGACCTTTCTTTCTCTCTCCTTGATTGTTTGTGTCCAACTAGGCTTAAGGGAACCTCTGAAAACCACATGAACAAAGGTCAATGACACACTTTGTGATTGTCAAGAACATAGAAAAATTCCACTGATGAAAAACAGTTTTTCAGCATTGCCTTGTACAGAAACGAAACTTGAGATGCTAAATGTGTCCTGTGAGACTAACAAGTCAGAGTCTTGATGTCTTGTTGTGAGTGGTTATGTTGTAGCCAGATCCTTTTATATGTCTTACACAAACTAAAATCTGAAAAAAATGTATATGCTGTACAATGAAACCAAAGACCGTGCACTCCTCCAAAAGGTTACCTGACCTTAGAAAATTCCTTTATTTACGACTAAACATTAATAACATGCTCAAATAATGTTAATAAATCCTCAGATTACAAAAAACAAACAATATCAAAAGCATGTGAGTGTACATTACCGTAGAGCTTTACAAGTTCAGGAGAAATGTGTTGAAGGTATTTGCATAGAATATAAACAATCTAACAGATGATTGTTTATCTGCAATTGATCAGACAAATCTGTTTGTATAGTAGGTTGGGAGAATAGGATCAAGTATTTTAACACTGACACGATTACACACTCTTAACTTGTATTAACCCAAGGTGGGCCTGAGAAAACACTTTAGTTGAGAAAATGAAATATCATTTTAATGTAGAATTGGAGTGTATAAGTACAACAGTTTGACCCAAAATAAAACATAACAAACACAAGCTTTCCAAATCAACACACCGAGACATCAATAAGTCATTATGCACATTTACTTTTCTAATTTAAGTGCACAGCTAAAGACTGTAGTAGACAGAAACAAACCCTAGAGGGCGCTATAGACTCGTTTACTTTTAGTTGACTTCCAGCGACATCTAGCGGACAAGGCACTTACTATTCAATAAATATTCAATTAGTCTGTGAAAAATTCACATTGTTGGCTCTACACTTTGCAGAATGTTAGATGTGTCCTTCATCCTAAAACATAAAAAACATTGTTCTTAAATTGCATGTTCTAAAAATGGTGAATAGTATAATGACAAGCAACAAGCATTGTTTATTAATTTGAGCTTAGTTCTAAATTGTAAATTTAGAATTCAACACTTTTAAGATTTTTTGGAATAAAAGAATAAATAAAAAAAGTGAATTTCACAATTATTAAAAGCAGATTTTAAATTTTTTTTAGATGATAAGGTAGACGATTAGATAAAAATTATAAAGTAGCCACACTTACATGTTAACTATTCTCTCCAGTCTCTCTTTAATATTCTTAAAATGGGAAGAAAAACATTTATAATTTACAGCATTTATAAAAACACTTATAAGACATAAAAACAATTGCAAGATGCAAATACCATCACTTTTTAAAAAATTCCAAGACAAATGGTGGATGGATGCTTACCTTTTGAACTGTTGGAGGAGAACTGGGTGGAGTGTGTCCAGGACTAGGCCCATCAGATGGTGGTTGGATCACAGTGGAAAAGCAACTTGGAGACACTGTTGAGACAGATACAAATAAAATTCAACATAAAATTACAAAATTTGTAAAATATACAATAATAGCAAGAAGTACCGGTGTCCTCTTTTTCATTTCTGTCTATACTCAGATTACAAACTCCATCTCCTGATGTAAGACTCTACAGGAATAAAGAAAGTGTTGTGAGCACCAGAGAATACATGCAGTGTTGCTGTAATGTAATCATATTTAAAAAAAAAAAAAAAAAAACATTTGATAAGCTTCAATATTAGCTTTCTGATAAAAATAAAATAACATTTTCAGAAAGAAACTGAACCATTATAGTGTTTGATTACTACAAAAACTGTTCTCTTAACAGCCTTTTATCACGTAATGCAGGAATAATCATCAAGTGTTTTGGGGACAAATAACACTAGGGCTCAATCTCAATATCTGTATTAAACAGATGTTAAACTCTCGAACCTGTGCCGAGTTTAACGCAAGCCTGGTCTCCAGCAGCAACACTCGACTCTCTAAGTTCTCCCACTGGTTGCTCTCAATGACAATCTTGCCAGCCATGCTTTTCTCCAGGGCTTGTATCCTGTGTTCCATGAAGGCCAGTCGCTGCTCCAGTCTACTGACAGTATCCAGAAGCCTAGCCTCCACCCCAGTCAGCATGCTTTCTAAAACACATTTCTGAAGAGACGACGTGTGTGAGAGTGGATTGAACGAGGTCAGAGAACTTTGCAAACAAATGTGTGTGTGTATTCTCACATCGGAATCGGTGGGTTCAAGCAAATCCTGAAAAGGCTCGTTGTCTGTTACACTCTTTTCTGTTTCCTGCTCCTGATGCTGCTCATCTGAAGAGAATCTGATCAATGTTGTGGTTGAGCTGCTGCCAAGGTGTCTTTCCACAAGTGGCTGTTTCTGAAGAACCTGAAAGGGGAAAGAAGTAATAATAATACATGAAATTAATGTTCCGGATGATCAACAGGTGGAGTGTTGGCGTTTTTTACAAGCAGAATTTAATGTATTTTGAAATTGACTTTAATTCTATATTCACTGTTTGTATTTAATGTTGCTTATTGAAAATGTATAAGTGTATCTATATTTATTTTTAATATTACATAGGCATGAGATTGACTGTAAAATATTTTATAATTTTTGCGAAGTTGAAAAAAAAATTTTTTTAATATACTATTTGTTTTTTGTGTATGTTTGAAAGTAAAATATACATATTGAGATACACTCTTAGCCACTGAATAATAAGAAACTACATCACATGCATAACAGCTTCCAGAATGGCTAAAGTTTAAAAGGATAGTAAAAGCCAAAATAAAAATTCGGTCATCATCGTTTAAATCCTGTATCACTTTATTTCTTTTGCTAAACATAAATGAGGATATTTGGAAAAATTAAAGAGGTGAATGGGTACCAAAGGTTTGGATACCAACGTTCATTAAAAATTTATTTGCGTTTTGCAAAAGAATGTCATTCAAGTTTGACATGTCAAGAGGGTGAGTAAATGATAATAGAATTTTTATTTTGGGCTATAAATAGTGCGGTTTAACAGCACTGTGGCTGACAAAATGAAAGAAAATAAACATGAAATGTTATTTTCCAAAACATGACATCATATAATTAAACACATACCGTCAAGCCTGTTAAATCCAGGGAGTCAATCTCTGCAGGAGGGTTGTCAACTTTAAAGCAGCTCTTCAATTTAGACTTTTTCTTATTGCCAAACTGCAAGACAGACTTAATAAATATTGTGTCTGCAAATTAAATGAAGCAAAAAAAACTTTGAGAAAGATACAGTACCCTGCTTTCTTTATTGAGTTCTTTATGTTTGTTGAGCACAAAGACAATAATATCGCAAAGAATGGTGACTTTCCTCTCAGCAAAGCCGGACTGAAGGAACTGTTGCTTGGTCAGGAGTGGTTTATAATTGAAAACATCTCGCAAAACCTACAAAAATATATAGTAAAATAAATAAACACAATACCTTTACAATCATATTTTTTGGTTACTAACTTTCTTCAAAAAATCTTCTTTTCTGCAGGAGAAATCATACAGATTTGAAATGACAAAAGGGGGAGTAAATAATGTCAGAATTTCTATTTTGAGGTGAAGAGAGATGCTATTTAAATACTGAAGGAGATCCCAGCTCTTCGTGCCTACTTTTCCTTTATTACTTGGTCTAAGTAAGCTGTTTAAATATATGATGAAAAATTAATGCATCATATACTTCAGGGTTCCCTAAAAGACTTTCTGGGACTTCTTGAAGGGTGGAACAAAACCTCCAAGAAGAATAACAGGAACAAGGTTAACCGAAACAACGAACATTAAAAAAGACAAATGGCAAAAATAGGACAAAACGGTTAAACACTACCTTCCTGTTACAACATCTATAATTTTTAGCAAATGCCACCACGGCCCCCTGCTGTCTTTTCAAGTTAGATGAAGGGACCAAAGTTTCTCTCCAAAAGATGTCACGTGAGCCGCAGATGATCCTGGGACGAGGGCCAGAACTCTTTTAGAATGGCATGAAAGGTCAATGAACAGGAGGAAGCGCAGAAAGACAGAGCTGCGCTTCAGTCCCGCGGCCAAACATCCTGAATCGGCTTTTGGTTAATCTGAGATCAGACGATTTGGACCAACATAAAGGCCAGCCTCTTTTTTATTCTCCCACTGCAGGAGATGTAAGCAAATATGGTAATTATTCACCGCTGGGGTGACAGTTGAGCGGCGGAGAGCTATGCTGGAAAGCAGAGTTACAGATGCTCCAAATCACAGAGCTCTGGAGAATCTTGTTTTTCTGTCTTCCAGATTAGAGACAATGTTAAAAATACAAAGCCTTGTGTTGTACATTTCATCACAAGTAGAATTACTTACAAATCCGATATTACCAATCTCTTAAATCCATTTAAAGTAACCAATGCCTTATAACCAGATAAACCTTATAAGAAACTTTAAAACCATATTCCACTCTATTTAAAAAACGAACTCAGATCCTAAAGCATAGGAAGCTTTAATATTAGGTCAATAAAAATACAAACAGGCTTCCTTATTTTTTCTCAATACTGTAAGTTGCTTTGGATGCTTTAATGTAAAATATACAATATAATATAAAATACCAACATAGTTATTCACCTTGTACACATTTTCTACAAATCGTAGATCATTCATCCCAGTTAGTTCCACCCCATAATCGATCAGGTGTTCTGCAACCGAGGCAGAATAGGATGTAAAGGCATGGCTTAGTATAGGAAGACATGCTGACGGATCACCCACAGCCAATCTGAAAGATTAAAACAAAGCATTAAGCTATAAAAAGGTGAAATTGATGAACAACACATTTTATCAGTGTGAGATTATTGTCAAATGACAAACGTTTTACTCAAAACATAGCAGCAACATAGTGTCTTAAAACTGTCTGCACGCCATCTTGAGTGTGCCGTGCTGGGGATAAATTAAGTCATCTTCTTGGATCATTCCTAGCATATACAAGCCAAAAAGATCTGTCTTTCCAAAAGCCATGCTGTGTTTGATACATCTCACATCTAGACCTCATCACTGAGCATCTGATGTGCAGCTTGTGATTCCTGACAGAGAAATAGAGCTGGTTTATGTAAAGCCTATTTACAAAATAGCTCCGTACTGGAGGGACAAATCTTTAGTTCTTCAACTTCAAAACAAAGTATGAGACATGAAACACTGGAAAAGCCCCTTTTGGGGATGTTTATATGAGTTAAGATTTTTGAACCCTCAGCCAAAAAAGGGGGTCGGCTTGTAATGAATTACATCTATACAAGAATTACAGCGGATTATCTTATCTAGAGAATGAAAGCATATCTGGATATATCTAGAGTCTGGGATGAGTCCATGGAAGCTCTATTTACTCACACATTGTTCAACTGTGAGGTCCATGTCAAGCATTTCTAAAACATTTTAATTAATTGTTTAAAAAATGTTTTATCAACAGAACTAAATTAAAACATTGAGAAATTATTTTATCCTGGTTTAACAAAATACATTTAAAACAAAAGGTTAAGTAACTATAGACAATTATGTATTCTATTTTGTACAAATATAAAGATTAAGGATCTCTCTCATTTCTGATCAAATTAAACTACCTGCTTCTCTTTTTTTGATACTGGGCACCATAATGAATACAATAATTCTAATTATCTCATTTCTAGAATAATCCTAATATCATTAGCACAGTGAGGACCATTGTATTCAATGATAGCTTATTTACTAAGCAAACTTAACTAAATATTAGTTTAATGATTAGTATACTTACATTTTTGATTAAGCTATGTGTATTATAAATATTAATACACACTATAGTATTAAGTAGTGTTAGATATAATAAAGTGTATTGTAAGTTCAGAATCTAAAATGTTATAATATAAATGTTTTTTATAATTGCCCATTTATGAATAATGTATGGAGAACTCTTATAAAAGTATGTACCATACATTCTTCTGTATATAAACCAATTAAATAGATACAGTAAATATAATTATTTAATAATATAATAATATAATTATATATAAAAAGTTTGAAGTGTTGTTATAAATTAGGAATCTCATATTTTAGTATGTTTAGATCTCTTTAATAGTGATACATCACCTGTGATAATCCACTTCTCTTGGATACTTGAGAGACCTGAGAGAAGCTTCCAGTTTCCTGAGACTTCCTTTAAGATCACCTGTGGCCATCTCTGCTGTTACTGTACAAGATCATATTTACTGTTATTATTAATAACACTCAGTGTGACGTGTACATGTGTTTATTTCCCATTGTCTCGTTGTATTTATATTTGATAAGTTAACAAATAGTCTTACCTTCTTAATAAACAGTGTGTAATAAACCGGATGTTATTAATTCACATTTGTTTTTGACGCTTGATGTTGCGTTTCTGTTGTGATTGGTTTCTATGCTGGGGAGAAGCCAGTATTCCACAACGGCACTTTCAAGCTTTTAGAGTACGTTTTTTTACCCTTTAATATATGTAAGCGTTAAACATGACGCTTCATAAATTCACTTTGTTTTATTTGTTGTAGACAAAAGTGATGATTTGGCAAATATAATGAAGCCTATTTAAAACGAAAATGCAGACGTGTCTTGCTACGATAGCTTTACGCAAAGGTAATGACGTCACGAAAAACAAGAAGCGTCATCTTCGCCGAAGTGTTACGAGAGAGAGAGAGAGAGAGAGAGAGAGAGAGGGGGGGGAGGAGCTTATACTGTCACAGGGCTCTCTCACCTCGGTCAGCGGTGGAGTTTTTAGCATGGCTGTCCTGGGCACTTTTTAAACAACTAAGATAATTTCATCCGTAACACTGTGGCAGATTAGGAAGTCGTTTCGTCGCGGCGGCGGGAGAAGCGTTTCATTAACACAGAGGTGGGTGGAGGTGGAGCTTTTTGAGTCGAAAATACAAACAAAACGGTTGTGCGTCATTCGGAGCAGCAGCCAATCAGAGTTGGTGTTGGTGCGCTAATTCGTCATTTCAGCCAATGGCTGTGGAGCGAGGCGGGACTTTGTACTTCAGCCAAACGTGATGGCGTAGCCTATTCTTAGTTTAGTGTCAGCTTTATAAAACGAATATTTGTGTGTCAGTCAATGTATAAAAGCATTTTGTACTGTTAACTGATTAACACAAGTATTACTGATCTAATTTTTTATTTTAAACTTAATAATACATGTTATGAAAGTTTCCTTTGTTTAAGCAGAAATGCTTTTGTTATGCACATTTGTGGAATAGACAGAAAGTGAGGTCAGGGTCAAACAAAGTTCAGAGGAGTATTTTGAGTATCCATGTGACTTGAAGTATACTTTTTGGGGTTTGTAAACAGCATTTATGCTGATGTTTATTATTCCTAACATTGAAAAGTTGTGTCAAGGATAGAACATGTTAGATTGCCAGACCTGATCATGTTTATATTTGCATAAACTGGAAAAAAAAGCAAAAATTCAAACAGCTTCTGCCCCTAAGCAAAGCAGAGGAGAAGTTTTCTTTTAAGAGTTCATTGACCTCTGTCCCTGTTTAAAGGAGGTCTAAAAATTCCCAAGCTCCTCTTAGAACAGGTGTCATATCCTGAGCCAGTGTGGGCCCATCACAAACCAGACAGCCAGTCCGAAAGCATTCGAGCGTCCAATAAAGATGTGAATAACAGGCCTGGATCCCAGATTGAGACATGTTTTAGAGAGCGAGGCCCTTGGAGGGAGTCGGACACGGCCACATAAAAAGGCTTAATGCATATCTCTGAGACAGGATTAGTGCTACTGCAGTGGAGATAAAGCTACCATCAAGGCTTTATTTCCCAGTCGACTTACAGCACACACGCACTAAAGACCGTTTCCAAACGCAGTTTTGTTCAGTCCGATTAGTTTACGATTCACATAACTAGAATACAAAGTCTAGATATCTAAAACAAAAATAAAGTGCTGTAAGCCTAATGCTTTAGGATTACCCTGGAAACAGAAGGTACATGGATAAGAGGTTTGCACATGCGACTGTCTTTCAATAAGACAGAAAATACAAGAGATTATACCATCTTAAAAAACTCTGTGGGCAGTTAAAGCCCGGACAGGGTAGATCGGATATCTTTGACTGAGGTTACGTCAGCTTATACTGCTTTGTGTGGATTTGTTACATGAGAAATCAAAGGCAGGAAATGACCTAAGACGAAACCCTATTGAAGAAAAGAGTTACGTATGTGTAACATATTTCAGTATTTTATAGTCACACTCAACACAGGTATTATTACCACAAGGGTTATTTTCTGCTGCTTTACATTTAAGATGGAGGTTTTCTTTATCCATACAGCCATATATTGGAACAAAAATGCTCGGCAAGCGGTCTCAAACAGTAAACGATAGTAATGGAGTGTATGGTTGTCACACACCCAAATATAGAAATTCTGTTATAATTTACCTTTTGTTATTTAAAGCCTGTATGACTTGATACAAGACAATTTGAAAAAGTATCTGAACAGCACCTGCATCGATTCACTTCTGCTGTATAGACACAGTTCCCACATTCTTCAAAATACTTTCTTTTGTAGAAGAATGAAGACAAGAGGGAGATTACTGTAAATGATGACATTGATGAAATTTTACTTTTAAACGGAATTTATATTTATTGAACATGTATTTTAGCAGATCTGCAGATGGGTCAGGGTTTGTGGAGGGTGGTGAGGAACCAGCAGCTGCAACAGCAGTACAGTGAACAGTGTTTCCTCCAGCGGGACAGAGAGCGATGCCGAAGGGCAGGGCCCTCATTGGATGATCCTCTGCAGCAGCGCCACACACAGCAGTGCCAGGTATCTGGCACTGACATCAGTCACCTGCTGCGTGTCCGCAGGGGAAAGGATGAACAGGGCTTCATCGACCTTGAGATGCTGCCACCTGAGCTCAGCATCACCATCCTTTCTTATTTGAATGCTACCGACCTGTGCCTGGCCTCATGTGTATGGCAGGACTTGGGCAATGATGAGTACCTTTGGCAGGGGTAAGCAACATGTTAGAACTGCAGAATTTCAAATGTATTAATGGAATTTAACACATTTATGTCAGAATTCAATATTTTTTACTCAAAAGGAATGTCTTGTTTATTCTTTAATGTCTTCTAGCTTGTGCAAGTCCACTTGGGGTCACTGTTCCATATACAACCGAAGGCTTCCATCAGGATTTTCTTATCGAAAGCTTTATATGGAGTTAGATGAAGGAAGTTTAACCTTTAACGCCAACACGCACGAGGTACTCGCTTTGTTATGTCTTGCTACACTCGCATCTCTATTATATACTGTCCAATATTACAGCTTAGAAAGAAGGACATTTCGCGCCCAAGTTGTGCTTTAGACATGAATGATTATCAGTAGCTCTTTCTTGGTTTACCCTATAAATTTTCAAATAACCTGGGATTGCTCATTCTAAAGACTAAATATATTATTGCTACAGTTTTACCTAAAATGAATTATGGTACATGGCATGCCGCTAGATTAAAACAAAATTGATAGTTTTCTCCCATGCAAGTCGCTCTTAAAACATGATTCCTGTCCAAAGGTCCATCTGAATGTCTTTGACTCCCTGTCATCCATGTCTTAGGTTAGATTAGCAAAGCTTTAGTTGTCCACTTAAAAGACATGCGATATCCTTGCTCTCGACTAAACCGTGGTGTCTGGCAAAAATTGTACCCCCTCCTACTCTTTTCCTAATCCCCACACCCTGTTTTATGTTGGTCTTTCATTCAGGGTATCAGTTACTTCATGTCCAGAGGCATTCTGCTGGACCACCCGAAGGAAATTGCCAAGTTTATATTCTATACCAGAATGCTAAACTGGAAGATGCTGCGGTTTTATCTGGATGAACGGTTTGTTACCTGTATTTCTTCTGCATTTATTGATTGGAACTTGTCTCGAATGTGTAATATCAATATTTGTGTTGCTTTAACTAATATCAGTTGTGCTGAGTTGACTGTTTGCTGTATACACTGTATTTGTAGGCGGGATGTCCTGGATGAGTTAGTCACACTTCATAACTTTAGTAACCAGTTCCTTCCTAATGCACTGAGGGACTTCTTCAGGCACATTCATGCTCCGGAGGAGAGGGGCGAGTACCTGGAGACCCTCATCACCAAGTTTTCTCATCGCTTTTGTGCCTGCAACCCCACTCTTGTGCAGGAAGTAGGTTTAAGTCCTGGTGAGTGAACTGCAGACCAGTCCTAAAATCTCCAAGTTCAGCACTTAGGCATTGTAATGTGATCTAGTCAGTGACACCAAGTTCACTGTGGTTTGATATGCTGAGTGTTTGTCTATTTCGCTGTAAATTTAGCTGCTCACGTGTCAGATTTTTGCCACAAGCAAAAACTGAAGCTGAAATGCCGGTTCCAAAAATGGTATAAACAAATCGCAAATTGTAGTAGGATTAGAGCTGTTGTGTGTTGGTTTGAGTTGGCCTCAACCCTCTGGTAATATGTGCGGGTCTGAATGTTGTAGCCCTTGTATTAAGAAAGATGTTCGAAATCCTCCTATTTGTACTTAAACACTGATATTTGCTTCCAAAGCCAGACTAAGCCTACTGGCTTAAAGTGTTAGGAAAATGGACCCTGCTCTAACTACTCAAAGCAACTCTCAAAATACCATGCAAATACTAAAAAACCTTAAATAAAGTCTCACATTGTTCCCCAATACCGCAAGTGCTTATTCATATCAAATTCTTTGATGTATGCAACTATATAAGCCTGTAAAACGTTACAATGCAAGGTCTTCTGAACCAGATAATAAACACACCTTTCTGTTCTTGTTTGGCAGATGCAGTGTACGTTCTGTGCTACTCCCTTATCCTTCTCTCCATCGACCTCACCAGCCCTCACGTCAAGAACAAGATGTCCAAGAGAGAGTTCATCCGAAACACACGACGGGCAGCTCAAAACATTAGCGAGGACTTTGTAGGCCACCTCTATGACAACATCTATCTAATCGGCCACGTGGCAGCCTAGCCTCGGCAGCACATGACGCGGCCTCCATGTAAAACGATAGGAACTGCACTAAGAGGAATTTTGTATGAAGCTTGGAACAACAACCCTGTCAGAACTGTACAGGTTGTTTTAAACCAACGCACTGAAATTCTTTGTAAAAGGAGCTGAGCACAGGACCTGCAGCATTGTGAACCATCATATGAATACGTCAGCTGTTAGCAGGCTAACATACTAGCAGTGGTAGTGACAAATGCTACCTATACCAAAACACTTAACCATGCAAAACCATGTAGCTAACTGAAGAAATATAAAACAAGCTAAGAAGTTCAAATTGAGTGTGGAATTTAAGGGGCTTGCGTCTTTATAACAGGACACCCGTTTTCTTCCTCATTCTGAAATGGAAACCTCTCATATGAATGTCAGCTTTTTGCCATATTTATGGTCATATTGCAAGAAAATCTTCTGCAGTTTACAAACCCCACTAATTACTTATCCTATCCTTTTTTTTCATTTATTGTCATCAGAAAAGCCAGAAAGCAGTTTGCATTTGGCTCTCCTGAAATTTATAATCGGGAAAAAAACATTATTTATTCCAGTGCACTACAATATATTTCCGTCTTTTAACATTCTTAGTTATAGGCAAGTCTACAGCCACTGTAATATGAAAGCTTTTACAGATTATGGTGCAATTATAATATAAATAATGAACAGTTTTTTTTATTCTGTGTGGTATAAACTTTAAGGAGGTCTTCCTTGAGATGAGTAAAACACAAGCACTGAATTGTAGTTATTTAACATCTGATGGTATATTTCTATTGATTTTTCTTGCTACATTTTTCCATAATATTCATTTACTCGCCATTTCAATATTAAATTTTTTTCTTCATAGTCACCTGGTATAGCATTAAACTAAAAAACTTTGATGTCATTTAGCAAATGTTTGAAAAACACATTGTCCATTTTACTGAAAATGCTTTTTTCAGAAATTAGCTATTTAAGTTACCTGTTTGCTCTTATAATTTTCTCTTTTTATTTAGATTAACCAGAATCGGGTGCCAATGGTGAGGATTAATGCTGATTAACATATATACAGTAATAAGAAAACATTCACATGCTGTGCATAGTTTAATTTAAAGTTGAACGTTTTATTTCCACATAATGTAAATATTTAAGTAAAGAGATTTATAAACAGTAAATTTTATTTTCAAATATTTTAACTAAGAATTGTGTTTTTCTCAGAGTGAATTCCATTTTGCACTTTCTGACATATATAAGTTAACAAACTGAGCACTTAACAAACTATGGTATTTATTTGTGATTTCATGCCAACAAAAGTTAACCTGATTGTTATCCAGTGCTCGATTTACTGTGATTGTAAAAACATTACAACTGATCTTCCCTGGTTCTGTTCTTTTTTATTTACTATATTAAGCATACATTACACATTTATCCAATGCTTGAGTTTAAACAAATCTGTATTTAAAATGCAGAAAAGATTTGTTTAACATAGATTCCATAATGATAACGCTGGATCAACACTCATAGATTGTATCAAACAAAACATAATAGTAAATAAATAAAACTTTAACAATTATTCTGACACTGTTTACATAGAATAGTGTTTGTTTACTGGCTCTTTTTTATGAAAAATAATGTTGTAATATTTTGCTGTCTATTAAACTGAAATATTATAAAACTCATCGCAATGAATAGAAAATAATTTTTTGTTTATTTTTGGTATCATCAACAAAGTTGTTGGATAATAATAATTTTTTGTTTATTTTTGGTATCATCAACAAAGTTGTTGGATAATCATTTGAACAGATAAATCAATTTCAAAGACGCAATTTAATTTTAAGGCTGTCTAAAATAATCTCAAACAACAGACCATAAAAAGCGCACGTGGTTCGTATATTTTAAACATTTAGAAAATGTAATCACTTATTTTTCTTTATACTTACATAATAAATAAAAGAGCGACATATGCGTGTCTGAAACACAACGAATATTAACTTGCTTTCTTACAATAAAATAAAATTAATTCGATAACGGTCTCGTGTGATGAACACATTAATTAATGTGGCCAACTTATAAAAATAAAATGTACATTTGAATCAAATACAGCAAATGCAACTTCATTTTTTTCCATAAATGTATCAAAGGCTTGTCACTTAAAGATTGTTTATCTGAGATGACGTTATGTTTCTCAGGTCTAATGGCAGAGTTTTGCCTATAATTTGGCATGATTGATGAAGTCCTTACGTTCTCTGTGACTGCATTTCATCAATACAACTGTCTGAACGACAGCACGAGCCTCTCTGACGCCTGAAATTGCGTCTGGTCTACCTGACACCCTACAGAAAATGAGGAGACCTTGAGATTTTGACACTATTGTGATGTCGGAAATATTCTGCTTGTAACATGGATTAAAAAGCATTCGTTATAATACTTAAAAAAAAAGTTTATTACAATTTGTGCAATGCATTATTATTAATATTATTATTATTATTATTATTATTATTAGAAGATTATTTTACACATAAACACAGCTGATGCTTATTTCTTTATATTCTACATTCATTATTTTACAATGAAAATATAAATTAACAGAATAGGTGAACTGATAAAATTATATAATGGGCTGCATTTCTGAATTCAGAATTGTATAAACCTCAACAAAACATCAGTAATGAAAAAGCATGAATGTTCTCTTATTATTGTGTAGTAAAGAAGCACCAGAAATGTTCCTGACTGGCTTGCTGTGTTTTAATATTGTTTTCTCACACAACTCATCCATCGACATCAATGCCCAGCAGATGCCAAACTTTATGATGCTCCAAACATAGAACCACAAAAGCCAACCCAAAGGTTTTTGCTTTTATAGTAAATGCCTTTAGTAATTGGAATTTGGGTTTTAGTTTAATATCGATGTTTATGATCGGGGCAATGGAAAGGCCAGATTGATTCAGGTCTTTGAAGTCTATACAATCAAAGTTTTCTTTGTGTTGAGGGACAAGGCCATAGCAGATCTTGAAGGTCCCAATGTCTGTGTTTTAGTTTTGTGGCCTGATTTTTTGTCTTCTGGATGATGTCTAAATATTTTACGAATAACTGAATGTGAATGTTTAAAACACTGCAGCCTTTTATGCTTAAACTATAAGGGCACCTAAGTGTAAGTCCAGGGAAAAGTCCAGTAAAGGCATGAGTTGGATTTAACAGGAGTTTAAGATTTTATGTCCATCTGATGGGAAATCAGAGTTACTAAAGGTATAGCTGCTCTGTGCGATGACGAAAGGTTGTTTAGGCTGGTCCTCTCTCCAGGTGTCCTCCTCTATAATGTGGGTATAACCCAGACCCTGGGTTAGAGGACGGGAGTGCCCCTGTTCCCATAATTGTTTCCTGAACTCCCCCAGCGACCACCGCCTCTATAGAGATGTAGGTTTCTTTATACCAAATAATCAAGACATTTGGAGAGAGTGACTATTTAGGTTGATTGACTTCCTTGGTCATACATCATGGTTGAGAAAATACCCTGAATTGATGTTCATGTCCCCTAACTGATTATGTATAAAATTTAAAATGCCTTGGACAAACTTTTCTATAGAGATGGTCATTTGGACGATGGGATCATGCCATGTGTGCTGTTGATCATTTCAAATACGCAATGCATTATGAAAGTAATATCTGTTAATTAAAAATGTATTGTGCATTTGCATGAAGTCATGATTTCCAATTTGCATGATAAAAATTGATCTCACCATTCATCAGTGGTAAATATTTATCATAGGAATCATCATTGCTGGCAGAACTATAGACAAAGGTCAACTTATTTCATTAACCAGTATGCTTTTATCTCGGATATTAAAGTAATGCAACCTCCTTTGATCACAGTTTTACGACTGCACATCATGATCAGGTCAAGGAACAGTGGTTGGATATGAGCTGAGCATGTTGTCTGGTTCCCAGACTGTGAATGGCAGATAGAGTCTTCTGTCATTCACACTATAAAAGCCCTTGACCATCTCACAGTTCTTCACAGATGCTTCCCAGCTGTGTTCTTTTTCTTAGCCCATCAAGTGCACTAAGAGCTGATTCTGTACCTGTTCAAGGTGAGCTTTTCATGTGAGACAGCATTCTCCAAACGCCCTGCCGTTATTGAACATCATCTTCAACATTACCTGTGAATGTTTTATGGTTTGTTTATGTGTGAGATGAGATCTCTTTGGACAGGGCTGTCCACTGTCACATGGTGCCATACAGAACCCTTGACGTTTGCTAGTGTCTGACACTTGTGGGATTAAGAAAGGAGTTATTCCAGGGCCAAAGAGCCGATGGAAGACATTCATGTAGATCATGAGATCCACTGACTGCTTAACTGCTGAAAGTTGCAGTGGATTTCTATGGAATAGAACAATTATTCTTTGCCAAAGAGTAGAGATGACAGAAAATTAACAACAAGATGTAAAAAAGCAACAATTGATTACAAATTAATTAATTATGTGCACATATTTCTTTCACCTTTTTTACACTTTTTACATTGATTTCTGGTGGTATAGAATTTGCTGAAAAACTTTTTCAAATAATTTTGATGCAATTTTGCAAGTTCAGTTGATTGGAAATAGTGCCACAAACCACAGTATAGTTTTTTATTGCTATGACATTTCTTTTTATTATTTAATTTCGTTAATTTACTGAAAATATCAATTAACTTGAAATAAGTAAAGTGGGAGAGATAAACAGTGGAACGTGCCAATTTAAATGCATTAAAGAAATTATAAATCAACAATACTTTCGTGCCTTAAAAGCTTTGTCTTATTTTTAAGCTAATCAACATGTTATTTTTTCATTTTTATTTAATTAGATTTTATTATTTTCTGTGGTTACCGGCCAAACTGGTGTTACCAGGACATTTCAATAAATCTGAATAATACATTAACAGTTTAAGGATTAATGCGGATCAAAATTATTCTGATCATCACAATTGAATGTCGATTTATAAGAATCACGACCCACAATATCACACCGGTGAACTTGGGAAATCCAGGCTCTCAGAAGAGCGCAGGGCCAGCAGGGTCAGCCCCTCTCTCCGATGTGAGGTGTCTGGCCCTCCGGCTTTCTGGCTGCAATAATATCCAGTGGCTCCAACGTTGAGCCTGGATAATGCATCTGTCCAAGACCCGTAATTACAAGATCATAACATTTCCCCAGCCAAGCACCAAACACAGCACTGGATCCCCTTCATAAGCTGCCGGTGTCAAACAGTTTGATCTCTGAAGGCAAACGTGCAGGAGAAATAACTAAAGTCTACACATGCATCCAAAGTCCAATATTTGGAAATGGGCTTTGAATGTAAAGTGCAAAATGGGTTATTGCATGCTGATTTTTGCATTATATTAATTCATATTCTAACAATAAACCTTGTTCAAAATTGACTACTCAATTATGATTGTTTCTTTTATTTTAACTTGAACTTGACATCATGTATTTTAATGTATTTTACATTCAAACATATCTCATCTGCCACTATCAGATCTCTTATTTCATTTAAATATCAATGCATAGTTTTTGATGCATTATTTTGCATTACCATATGGTTGTTTTACAATAAGATATGCATTTTTAAGTTAATCTAAGGTGTATTTGCTCTTCTTAACTTACATTACATTAACTTACATTAACTTACACCATACAGTGCAATGTTGTCTTAAAGAGGGCTGTATGGGACTAAAAAAATAACTAATAAAACAAAATATAACATATTTAAATATCAAAAACATTTGAACTTACCTCTGTAATAATTTGTGGTTTCTTTTTAATAATTGATAATTGAATTAATGAACAATTATTGAACAATTTATTGAACAATTGAGAACGAATAAAAAAACATCTACAATAATGTGTATTTACAATAAAAATTCATTATTTTATCACGTCTTCAAACTGTCACAATGGCTATTAAATAAAATAAAAACGTTAAAATGACTTTAGTATTTCTTTAGGAATTCGTTCACATAACGCATAGTTGTATTTTTAAATACTATTTTAGCATACAATAAAAATTGTCTAGTTGAAATGAATGTGTTGTATAAAGTTTTATTCGTGCCACAGTGAGTGTGAGGACACTTTTGGGAGGAGAGTTATCATTCAGTACTGAGATAGAACAGATTCTGCCGCAGCTCTCTCATTTATGGCTTCATTGAGGATATTGAATAAGAATGTCAAGAGTGGCTTGTCTAAAACATTTATCACCAGGGATGAAGACTGCAAGATCATTCTGGATGATCGCCAATGACAGCACACATGTCCAAGATTTAGATTGAAGCGACTGAGAAATGATTGGTAAACCTGGCACGTTTTAATGAAGTTATTAATTAACACTTATTCATTGACTTGCAAGAATTCACAAAGGGTAGTTTAACTTCTCAAAGTTTGGTCTGATGTAAGTGTGAACGCCAGCACATTTATTCATGTTGGTTCATGGTGCATTAACTTATGAGCATAATGTTAATAATTCCAACTTTTAAAATAAAAAAATGCTTAAATGAATAAGGAACTTACAATAATAAATGCTGTAGAAGTAGGTCTAACTGCTGAGAAATACACATTAAAGCAGTACTCTAAAATCCAAGGAGTAAAACCAGATTCAATGCTATTTATTTTTGTTATACTTTTCTATAAAAGAATGGTGCTGTTTATCTTTTTTTTTCAAAAAGTTTATTGTTACCAAATGTAATAGTAAACAGACACAGGCTAAATCTTATTAATCAAAACACAATGACAAAAGGTAAACATGGAATGAGATAAAATTGATCTTTAACTTAATCTTAAAAACCTATTGTATTATTTATGCAGAATAAAGTTGTATGCTTTCTTGAATGTTTTAAATGCAAATTGTCTTAAAATAAACAAAAAAAAAAAACCCAGAGAATTATCTTTGAAAATGATGACATCTATAGGGGTGAGTAAAAATGTTTTGGATGTTTTTTAAATGCCAGTTTTCTTTTAAATAAATATGAGACAAATTATAAAACATTCTCCCATACGTTTTTAATGCAAAACTTTATTAAAAACAATTTTGAGATGGGTTTTTGCAAATTAACGTTTTGAAATGTATTAAATATTTTATATGGATTGTGAAGGAAAACAGTAATGTCTAATAATAAAAATTGACATTAACGAAATACATTCTGTATCATAATGTTAAACTGTAATCCAGCTCTGAAATTTAAATTTTTTTAACAAAATGTTACACTTGCATTACACATAATAAGGCTTATATATTTTTATTTAAGTGGAATGTAAATGTCATTTGCCTTCATGGCTCATAAAACTACAAGCACATGCATTAACAATAAATGAGAAAGTTCAGGACGAAGGTTCACCTGTAGCATTAAGGCCTTCAAACCACCAGGTGGCGATAAAAACCCCTTCATATGTGTGGTTTGGAAGAGGGATGCCAGTCTTTCACATCCGAGATGAAAATAAAGACAGGTCACCATAAACCCACATGCATGAGAATGATATAAAAAGAGAAAATGAATGCGGATGTTGACCAGCCAACTGCAGTCATACGCAATCTTTAACGGTTTACATGAATTTAAACGTCTCTTATCTGCATCCTTTTCCACAACCGTACCTTTCCTATACTTTTGCGTAGAGCACTGTTCCAGGGAGCTCTCTCTCTCACCAAGACCCTCTGTCCTGTAAGTGGGCAGGACTTTGAGAAGTACCCCTGTGCCACCAGAATGTATTTGATTAGCCCAGCCTATTCTCTCATCGCCACTTCTCTATGAACTGTACAGTACACTTGCCACTGATGAGAAAAAACCCCAGACGTCCTGATCCAAAAACATCCACCAATTCTAAATTTAAAGGAAATAATTCTTCCCTCTATTGCAAGAACACCTTTTCAGTCCATGAACGCACAGATTTATCTCTTAATAGTTTGCCTTGCTCAGCATCATTTGCTTTTCTCGTCTCACTGGCCACAGTTTTATTGCGGCCTCAGACACAAGCTGTTGAAAAGTTAAAAGTGAACTCCTGTACCTGGATTATGTTGCCTTTTGATGTTTCTCTCTCAGATGTCCCTGGACGCCGTACACATGCACACACACTTGCACATAGACAGCCCCTTTCTGCCATCTAAAGGCTAGCGAACAAGGCAGACCACCAACAGCCACAGCAGAGACTGTTAGGCTTTTTATGAGCCTTGACCGCCTAGTGGCTTGGAATCCACCGGGTTAATTTTTTGCCGGTGGTGGAGGGGGTATCAGCTCAGACAGGTATAATATGGCCTCTTAGGGCCTGAGGGAACGGCATGAGTAGTAAATCCAGGAGTCTTTTTATGGTGCACCGCAATATGAATAGAAAACGGGTCGGCTTTCATTTCCCACTAAAATAAAGAGCAGAGATTAAACAAACAGAATCACGGGTATATTAAAAGCACTGTCGCTGGACAAAAGTGGACAAGGAGCTTGGTGAGAGATTTCTCAAGTTTCCATTGAGTGTCCTCAAAGAATTGTACACTACAGTTTGGATCTGGTGACGGAAGAGTGATTGGAAAGATGGAAAAACAGAGGGACAAGGACAAAAAGAGCCTGAGGAGGGAAGTTAAACTACCTTTAAGGATGAGGAAGGAGATATAGAAAAAGGAAAATAACAGATGATAAATAGAGGAGATAAAATGTACTCCCTACTGACCCACATCCAGGTCGAAACTTCCCTGATAGTATCCCATACAACGGGTCTTTCCTTTACCACGCCGTTGTTTGATACAGAGACCAGGCCTCTGAAACAACAGGGTGCCGACCCAATCACAGGCTACGTCCATCCCCTTGGGTTACTTTCGGCTTGCAATGAAATAAAACAGACGATGGCTTTCATTTACCAGACTGGCTCCAGTGAGGTATAGGATCTTTTTTTAGAATCTGATTGTTGTCAAGGGTATGCTATAGGAAACAGAGTAGCGAATGGAGGATCCCTGTATAATAATGGGCCATTCATGTAATGTAAAGTCATTTGTAAAAGAACTACATTTCCCAGAAGTCTGTGCGAAGTAAAAACTCTGATGAAAGCTGCAAAGGAGACGCCAATGCTAAGCAGAGCTTCTCAAAAGGGTGTGAGCACCTGGGTGGTAGAGCAACTTTCCCATGTCATAACAGCTTTGGCACTTTCTGTCACACCGATTACATAGCTGTAAAAATACTTAAAATGCACGGCGTGAAATTGCGATGGATTTATTACGAGAGGCGATAACGCGGCCTCCACATTTCGGCGATGCAAACCTTCACGACACCTTGACTGACAGTTCCAAGTATGTGCTGTCACGGCAGAACAATAGCCATGCTTTATTCAAAGAGCTGCTAAAAGGATGTTTGTCTGAGTGGATGACATCAACCCAGACACCTCTCTAGACACTTGAAGGTGATACTCAAATTTGTCAAAACTCACAAACATCTCTAAAGATGAGAAGCCTAAGGACACATCTCAAAAAAACAAAAAAGTTATTAGCCTGACTTGTAGAGAAACCATGTGGTCTTAATGACAAAGCCTCTCTCTGTAATGACCTTAGTTAATGGCTGAACGGCGATGGGGCCCCACGTCTGCGAGACACAGACAGCCATGAGATGACAATAAGAGTCCAGAGGTCCCGGCAGCTAATCAGCCACTTAGAGTAATACACTCTCAAAATAGACATAGTAAATAAAAGGGTTGGTCACTGGGAGATGTTTGCTGGATTTGCCTGCTTGATCCATTTCCATTACAATTTGTTGTCCATGCTGCATCCATACGCTATACCGTTGTGTTTATATCTAAAAAAGCATGAGCATGTTAAGCTGAGTCCACGGAAGAGGGGGACGTGGACAGCCAGCGAGTGGAAAAAGGAAAACATAAACCCCTAATTCTTACCAAACAAGCTGTTTCTCACTTTTGGTTTATGAGCAGCACCACACACACACACACCGAGGGTAAGGCTTCACACCTCATTAGTTGAAATAAAATCAATCCAAGCATTTGAATGAGTGAGGCCAGGGTGTTTTTCTACCTGTGTAAGCTACATGTTAATACCCCAAATTGACATTTAAACGCAAGTTTAATTCAAGGTTTTGCTTTTGTGTGTTTAAGTTTTGTGCTTAAAGTAAATGAAAACTGTGTGTGTATAATAATTACTGTATTTTTGATTCTAACAAATAACGTATAATATAGTCTCATGTAAAATATAAGTTTAAAGCCCTGTTGACTACAAATTATGAAGACCTGAAAAGATATTCTTATATATTTCAACTACAGCTATTTTTCATGAAAAATAGTCTCATTAAGCCAATGTCCAAAACAAGCCATCACATTTTTTCTTTATCAGCGTGGGGCATGTGAGTTATTCCATGCACTGAGTTTGTGATTTCCTGTAACAGCGTGTTTTTACTGTGTTGTTGTGCCTTCTGATTAAGGTTCATCAAGTTCTTCTGTGTCTAGATTCTTTCCCATCAGCTGGAGGAAAAAGAAGGATGAGAAAGAAATATCTTTCCACATGAGGACAGAGGTAAAGTATGTCAGTCAAAACACAAAGTCTCCACCAATTGGAGTAAAGAGCACATTGTGCTTTCCTTGGCGTATTTCTTATTGAATGGATTTTTTATTTCATCACAACGGACATGGTGTTTTTATTTGCTCTAAATAGTTAGTAGTAGTTGGTATTAGAAGAAGAGACATTCTCATTCTTAACACTGAAAAAATGTGTTATTGGAATTAAATATTTTATCATGTACATCAGTTACACATGATACAATTATTTTTTTAACATACAGTAATTTCTCTTATCACAAAAAGTTATGTTACGTGATCATGTTGAACCAATGTTTATAAAAAATGACTTAAGAAATTAAGCAATTTACATTTACATAAATACATTTGGCAGGTTAAGTAATTGCACCAGTCCATGTTTTTCAGTGGGTTTCAGCGACAACTTCATTTACAAACCAACTTAACTTAATTTAATTTACTTTATTAAATGCACATCAAGATTTAAATATATTTATAAATTCGTTATAATATTAGCTACTAATCGGACCAATAAGCAAACACAGACCAGAAGTTGACCAAATGGCTGGGATAAATTTATCTGCCTATACAGTATTTTACAACACAAACTAAATGCAGTATGAGTCACCAGTTTTATTCATATAAATAAAAAGTTATGGAAATGATGACTACACTGAAAAATGGGTTGTTGAAATTACTTAATATAATCAAGTACATTGGTTCCATCAAAATATTTATGTTAGAACAACCTAAAGTAACCACATGGAATCGATACATGATTCTTTTTACATATAGCTTTGCTACCAATGTAGATTTCGATTAAAAAAAATGCTTCCAGCTAAGAACCAGCTGAAATTGAAAATTTAAGGATAGACTTAAATAAGCTAAAAGAAACAAAACTGAACCAATCCCGGGTTTCACGATTTGTTGTAATTTAAGAACAAATTCCAAAAGCGAAGGTTCTCTTTCGTGTTTCCACACTGTTCACATCGCCAAAAGTAAGTAAATAGATTTATTGCTGTATGGTTCTCTGGGTTACATAGCCTTTCTTATTGCAGGGTGAAAGGTCAATGATAATGTGTATAGGATGAAGCAAAGATGAAACACCAAAGCTCAGTTATCTCCGCGGCCCGTTTCCCACAGTAGATATGTCACAGAGGGCCTCTTTTCTTTACCTTCTCTGACCCCTGTGCTGATGTACGGGCCTGGAAGGTTTTGTCATTTGTTGTGCTTAACATTATAGACATCGT
This sequence comes from Triplophysa yarkandensis, assembly GCA_033220385.1. NCBI lineage: Eukaryota > Metazoa > Chordata > Actinopteri > Cypriniformes > Nemacheilidae > Triplophysa > Triplophysa yarkandensis. The sequence continues at coordinate 11,923,986 of CM065655.1, forward strand.
TCACCACCAGGATAGGGCCAATCTTCTTTCTGTGCAGAAGTGGGTCCTGGTGAAATGTTTCTGATAACTGTTGATGGTGGAATGCAGTCTGCATAAAATAAAAAGAAAACATTAATTTAGTTTTAAATCAACATGTACTATCCTTTTCATTTTTTACATTTCAATCATTATCGCTATTACATATAAATTAAAGATTGTTAATTGAAGCATGTTATTAAACTGTGCCATTAAATGTAACAACACGAATACAGTACAAGGATTTTGAATATTTACATTTATAAATATTTAATTTTCATATTATTTTCTTCTTTTATCACTACAAAAATAAACTGTCATCGTTGTAAACCATACAAGCCTTCCCCCACGTCGCAGAGCATTCCAGGTAATGTGAAAGCAAATGAGTGAGTCCAGGCCACATTAAGTGCACGCTGCAAAGGTGCTGTACCAGGATGAACAGATAAGAAGAGGAGATCATTCAGTGCTCTCTGAACGAGCTTTTCTCTTTGATTAGTCAAATGAGTGCTGCGTCTGGTTGCGGACGTTAACATGATTAGGCCTTTGTGGCGCTGGCTTGATGTCACATACCCCTAAAACCAGAGGCTTTACCGACAGTGAAGGCCAGCTGGTGGATAGGTGGATTGGTCCTGGACAGCAGGCCGGGGTGAGGACAGCTGTGGATGGAAATAAGTGGGTTGATAAAAGGCCATAACTGGAACACCCTGGTCCGCTCTATCGACTTAATGCTTAAAGCTCGATATAATGCTCAATAGCTACTGTTGACTGCATTTCGTGAAAAATTATAATAAATTCAAAAATCACATCCTTTTCATGAATACTTGACAGGAAGATGCTTAATTATTTAGTACTTATTTTTTCCTCCTTATGATAAATTGCCTCTGTGCTTGGTCAGTTTCGTAAGAAGCTTTGGAAAATGGCTAAATGTGAAATGATCAACACATTGGACTAAAAATGCTTTGATCAGCCAATAGCATATAAAGTGTTTTTTACAGCACATAAATGTATGACCCAACTTCAAAATCCATATTTTGACAAAAATATTATAAATTACATTTCTAATTAATGTTATTTTATAAGTAAAATGTTATAAATATAATTAAAAGTACATTTATAAAGGCTCATTTTATGTAAAACATAACAACAATTATAACAACATAAAGAACTTTTACCATGTAAGTTAATATCAAGCTCTTAATATAAAATAACATTAAAATTAACTAACATAACAATACTAGGAATTTTTTTTAATGACCGTGTAAAAATAATAATGTTTTTATAAAGTGTACAGTAACAGTTATCAAATATCTTAAATATTAACTTATTAAAAACATATATTGTACTTTAAAAGCATACTTTATTGTTAATAGTGTACACTATCAGAAAAAAATGGCCACGAACGTTTTTTGTCACTGGGGCAGCACCCCTTCAAAAAGTACACGTTTGTACCTAAAAAGTTTGTATTAGTACTCATATTAGTATACTACAGGGAAACATCCCGGTATCTAATGTATACTTATCTCTACCTAGATGTACATAAAAGGGTACTGCTCCAGTGACAAAGGGATATTATATAAGAAATATAAGTTTTTAAGAGTACATTTATTTAGTTTATAGTGCTAAAATGGCCAACCTTTTAAGCCACTCAATAAATTCCAATAAACTAACAGCCAAAATTTAAATACATATTACAAAATGATGTTTTCAGTTAACATCTGTCTGCTATTCGTTTCTTTAAATATGTCCTGTAAATGGTATAGATTTCTACCTACATCAGCACTACAAAAATACTTAAACATAGCACTGACTCAGTGCTCGGCTTTTTGGCTATGGTGTGGTATTTGTGGGAATTAAATGCAATTATTGAAAATCGTTCTTGGAAGCTCTTTAGGGGCTCCATGATTCCATGTATAAAATCTGAGCCCTTCTACACAATGGCCACCCTGGTTTATTCTGCACTGTAGATCTTTTGTGCGGGACTGTGTGTGGGCACACAGGCAACGGGCACATCCCAATATTGGTCGTGACTGCAGCCATGTTCATGACTATTCGTGCAGTCACAAGCAATTAGGAGAATCATCTCTCTGAAAGACAAAGGTTAGCCGCGTGCCAGCTTTCATCTCTGATGTCCCGAAGTCTGCGGGTGGCACTGCTCAAAAGACCCCATTATGCGGCCTGACGACTGCCTGGCCAGAAAGTAATGATATTGTTGTGCCGAGAAGCCTCTCGTACCACGTTTTTTTTTTTGCCCAGATGTCTGTAGAGGCCTTGAGCCAGAAAGTCATTGAGGATTTCCCTAATTGCTTTGAGGGAAGCATTTTTTCATGTTTAAATAAATACAGTTAGCACTGACCCAGTGACCACTGATAAGTAGTCTTTGTGTGTATATTAGCGTCTGTTATGGTCAGTACGAGTGCCCTCTTTCCCCAGAAGCATGATACAGTATGTGAGAGGGCAACGTGAGGAGCAAAAGGGAAGCAGGAAGCTATAAATCAGAGCAACTGCCCGACTGATTGCCCTCACTAAATCAAATCAGCGAGTAAATGCTTGAATTCTCTCCCTGTCACCCTAACCCGATTTCAAAACCATCACCACAAAAAAGCATCAGCGGACGCAGGCTCAAGACTTACAGAGGACAGCTCGTAGCCGGTCCAGCGAGCGCACGCTTGCAAACTGAAACTGTGGCCAGCCAGCCACTGACACACACCAGATACCCAGAAGCCCCGGTGTTAATCCATTTAGCCTCAGCCTCAGTGTGGTTCTGTGTAGCCAACGGCTTTTGTTTCGGCTTTGTGAAAAGAAGAGTTAAACGAATTTTGGGATGGGTAATTGATGCCAGCGTACACGGTTGTTCTTGGAACACGACAGGGGAGAGAGTTGATAACGTGGTTATGTCGTATATTCCAGGATTAATCGTAATGTGAAACAGACACAATGTCAAAGCTGACTTAGTTATTTATCCATTCTGAAACATGTGACGTGCTCTGCCGGTGATTTATCGAATTAATAGCAAAATATTGCTTTTACCAAGTTCTTCATTCGGCTAGTCTGATAGACAATCGCTTTAAAATTGTCAGATGGAGATGAAGTTGTCTGATTTGGTCTAATGCATCTGTGGACTTTTAAGGAGGAGGCGCAAGTTTCTCATTTCCAGGCCCCACTTTTAGAAATTTGCATTTATCAGACGTTTGGGAGAACTAGGTTTCTTATCCATATCTTTGTGAAGTGAGAGATCAGAGGTCAAAGTTCACCTTGTAGTTCCTAAAAGTGATGATAGGCTCAGCAAGGTTCTGATAAGAAGGAGCCAACAAGCTCTGTGTATTCTGGAACCATCCGTCCAGAGATAAAGAAAATTTACACTTGGGCAATTTAGATTTTTAAATATGCTTTGATTTTGCTTTGAAACATGTGCCAAGCAATTATCTTTATCTTTACCTAATGACTTAAATTTTAATACATTTCTATGTTGCACTGAAAAAATGGGTTGGAATTAAATGATTTTATCATGTACATCATAATTAAATGTTGGTTTAACAGGATTTCTTTAGAAATAATTTTTTTTAAAACAACTTAATTTAATTAATCTGATGTACATGATAAAATTGAGTAAGTCCAACAACCCATGTTTTCAGTGAGTACAGTAATGTTTGTCCATACGATTTAGATCCTTTAATCAATAAACAGATACAAACATTTATTTTTATTTCAAACAAGTCATTTATATTTTATTAATGTTGTCAATGTTATTGTTGAATGGAGTTTGTAGATTAACAATATTTTGGAAGACAAAGCTCATTAATTTGCAAGTGTGATCTGGAATCTGTCACAAAGTATCGCAAACGACAAAAAGTAAACAGGGCTCATGGAATACAGACAGAGCGCTTTGATTTAGATTTTATACCTCATCTTTTCAAAAGAAATCTATGTTTTGATTTTTGTCAGCACCAAATATTTAGATAATTCAGGACAAATGTGTTTAAACATGGAAAAATATTTGTTAACAAAAATTCTCTGTATACGCATAAACAGGTGCAACTGCATCTTCATCCCAGAAATGTAATAGTAATAAATGTAAAAACTGTAAGTTTTTTATACTGATACACTTTAATTGCTGAATACTGTGTGACCTGAACGGCAAACAGTTGTTCCCTGTAGGAAGACAATGGGAAAAAGCTGTGTGCAAATAATTTTGTTACTGTTAAAGGAACTGCACCATAGTCCATTCACATTGTCTCCAAGAAATGTTTTGAGTGTAATATAAATATGGAAATACTCCACAGATCAACAAGCGGGGTAACTAAGGAAATATTTACATTTTGGATGGCTCTAATAGGGAGAGGGGCAAAGTGCCAGCAAGACTGCCAGTTATAATGCCCCTGCCCAGCTTCTGTGTTACCTGAAGGGGCCGCAGAGTTTGAAATGTGCCAGTCTGACAAGTGGTGTGGACAGTAGCTATGAGTAATTTGTGGAAACATCTGCCTGAGATTCTACGCCATGACAGGTCATAACATTACTTGTTTAGCTTTACATGAGTGAAAAAGTTTTATTATGATTGCTCAAAATAAAATATGGGATTGTTGTTTCGGTTTTTGTTTTGTTTTAAAAAACAGATTATATTATAGAGCCCCAATATTTATATTTTTGTTATTCAGTCTGTTAAAAATAATAGACAATTCCAAATTTGATTTAATTGGCATTTCTAAATTTTACTGTGTAACTTTAATCCAGTGTCTGTTAGATTTCAATAAAATCTGACATCCAGAATGACAGAAAAGCCATACAACAGCAATGTTAAAAAGACTGACAGCATGACATTTTTGTGCAAAAATTAAGGTTATGAGATTTTTTTACTTTCTGAGCCTATATACAAGTATTACTGTTGCTAGAAGGTGCATATGAACTTGTTTTCTTTGCAGTACTTGAGGTCTGAAAAAATGCAGACCATCTTTTCATTTTTTTCATGTTTTCCAGTTTTTTTTTTTGCAAAAAAAAAATGCAATATAAGCCATTTGGCAACACTTCACAATAAGGTTCTATTTGTCTAATGCTTTAGCTAAAATTAACTAATAATTTATTTTGTAAGTGTTAGTTTAAGTTAACGTCAGTGTTTCCTAATACATTATTAAAATCAAAAGCTGTCCTATTAACAATGATTAAAGCACCCTGAACTAACAAGAATAACTGTATTTAAGGGAACTAACATTATATTAATAAATGACTAAATTAATAATAAACTATTAATAAAAACGAAATTATTTACTTTTGTTAATTAATGCATTTAATAATTTTCAGAAATAGTATATTATTGTTACACATGTTTATAAAAAAAAAAACATTGGAAAAGACAAAAAAGCTCTTTTAATTTTTTGCATCTTAAAATATTTTTCATATACACATTTTTTTAGTGTTATAGTTAAGACTAAAAACAGAGGGTGTTGAGACTATGACAAGACCAAGGCCGACCGAGACTGAGGCAAGACCAAGACCAGCACAATAAAGTAACATATATAACACACAAAAAGTATTAAACAATAACAATAGAAGTATTGTGTGATTTACTGTGCAAGAATGTATATGTAGGATGTTAAGTGTTCCATGTTTAATCACCCAGCTACATTTACAGTTTCATTCTTGTGCAGGTGAAAATTCAAACAAATTTGAAAAAACTGTATGACCCCAGATGAATTTAAGTCTGTGACCTTTAACAATAAGTGTCAAAAAAATGAAAACAGAACCATGAGACCAAGACAAGACTAAAAAGAGTCAAGACAGAGATGAGACAGAGATAAGTTAGAACAAATAAAAAAAAGATTTTGAAACTGGACTTGAATTCTAAAACACAAGTATTTATCTCCCAGACCAAAACATTCAATTGTTTCATTAAGGAGCTTTAATTTCACATTTTCATCCCTACAATGGTTAACTTTAATTATAGAAAAGTTTTAATAGCGAAGTGCTTAGCAAATTAATTTGGAGATATTGAAAATAACTTGCTATACAATGCCAAGCTTACTTTAGCAATTATACCTTTAAACGAGAGGGAGATTGAAATGGAGAAAAAAATCTTTTTTTGTTGTTGAATATCCGAAACATACCCGATAAGAAGTTACGGATATCATTTTTATAGCAAAGATGTTATAGTGATTTTATTTAAAGCAATATCGTAACATAATACATAATAATTATATATCGTAAAAAAAAAAAATCTGATATTTTTTATCAGAGTTCATATCAGAGTTTCTCTAAAGAGAGAACACCAGTATAGTTCTGATTGAGATGTTCTTAGAGCTTTCCACTCAAAGAGAAAGGACTGGACTTGTGGAACGTTAGATTGTTCTGTGTTCAGACACTCAGGTGTGCAACTCCCAGCCAAAAATAGAAGAAAGACGGAGAAAAACTGAAGAAAAATGTGGAAGGAGGAAGAGAGAAAGGCTAGTGGTTTCAGAAGTAAGAGAGAAGAGAGAGAGAGAGATTTTAAGTTTTCAGATAAAAGCGCGGCACACCCTGTATTCCTGGACATTTTTATGACCCCCTTTCAAGATTACTGTGTAGAAATACCGTGGCTCATTTGGAAATCAATTAGCCGGCGGGGTGATGAGGTGTAGGCCTCTCTTGGCCTGACACCCGCTGTCCCCGAATTATTGTCAGCACTAGCGTGGCTCACTCCCACCTCCGCTCTTGGGCATCTGGAGTACACATGTTGGCTCTCTGTGTCTGAAAGCACCTCTCCATGAAGCAGCTAAGCTCTCCACACCAACAGTGAATCCAAAGCAGCACTATTGAGATTAGATTGAACATATTTGCGATGTGATGGAGATCCTCTTAATGCTTTGACCCTAAGCCACTGCGGCAACGTAGTGAGAAACTTTTTTCATGCTGCCAGGCAGCCTTAGAAACCCAGAAATAGTTAACATTTTTGAGGTACGCAGCAGATGCAAGACTAAGCACGTTGAAAACAAAGGCTAGATAAACGATAAGCCATAAAGTTTTTGGAAGCTTACAATTTATGTCTCAGATACACAATAAATATCCGTTGCAAGGATTCTGTTTTCTGAATATGATGCTGAAGGGAGGCATCAGCTTTATTTCTGCCAGGGTCCCCAGCCACTGCTGGCCTGCTGTTTTGGAATAATTTCAACTCCCCCACCTCTCAACTGCCCCAGGACTCCCTCCCCTTGCCTGGGCACTGCACGCAGATTAGAACCCAGCTAGGTGCCAGTGTTATCTGTGTTAGTGCAGAAAAGGTTACACTACACTAACAAGAATGTCCCTGGTCATGCATGACAAAGTCCAGCTGCCTGCTATCCAGCAAAGTCTGGCTAGATGTTCAGAAGGTTCCACTTAAAAGACCTTTGTGGGGGGGTTTGGGGCTGGGGCGAACTGGAGGCGTCTCTGGAGATTACAGAATCTAACTAGCAGTTTCCACCTCGGAGGAAAATGGATCGGCTCGTTGCGTTGCTATTGGCTCGCCGTCATTGCTGTAGCTTAGGCCAGGCAGATGAAATCATTTACCTTTATAACCTCTTGAACTTTTATGGTCGTTTTTGCTTTGTTTGATACGGTACCTCTGGTGCCATATTCACGTTTTGCTTGCATCAATACTATTAAAGAATTTAACAAAAAAATTAGCAAAAATTATACAAGTGATAAATAAACAAGTAATACATAAACAGGGGATTTATGCTCATTTGCTATAAAAAGTAATTATTTCATAATTGCACAATGAAAATGAATTATTCTTATTTGCTCAAAACAAATTTCCATGAACAATTCTAAGCTAGTTCATTTTTTATCTAGGAACTCCTCACCACACTTTTCTTAGTTCCTTTTGCCTAATTTAAATCAAACCCTGCTGATAAATAACTGGCACCGTCGTATTCGCCTAAATGATAGATGCCGGTCTTTTGTCACCACAGCCTGCGTCACATGACCAGTTGTACTCTATTATCCTGTCAGGCTGTTGATAATGGAGAAGATTGCTTGTTTAGACTATGTAGTGACTCCCTTTAATTCGCCGTGGCTCCACAGTGACACCTTTAAATGGCCGTCATTGGAAAATCCACATTTTCCAGAAGGACTTAAAACAACAGGAGCCTGGCTGAAGCAAAATTATCTCCTCTTTAGCACTAATTACCTCCTCACGTTTAATCTACAATCTGTTCCAAATTCATTCTATTTCAGACCTGTGATTGGTGACTCTTAGGAAAGCCTTACATCTGAAATACACTCAAACAAAACAAGATCAACCATTTATGTAGAATAAATTCCTTTAATCCAGAAGATCAAAAGGAAGAGACTCAGACTAATATACTTGTTGTATACTTGATTATATTTCACAAAAAAAGCGGTCTGAAAGCAGATGATCACATGGATCCTACCAGGGTCAACTATAGAGCAGCAATATGTAACGATCGCATCACAGTGATCTAATACGTTTAAAAACGATCCAAGCCAATGAAAGGAAATGGACTATAGTGCTCCATTGTTTGGGCTGAAGAAGCAGCTTGTCTCCCGAAAGGCCCTTCTGAGCCCATCATTCCCCACTCATAAGATCATCATTGTCAAAATTGCAAAAACCGACAGTTTTTCCCCATGACTTATAAATCACACTTAATTTTGAGAAGATCCAACAACATCACAGACCTTGATCTCAGCCCGAGAGCTACACAAGGGGTTGGTCATGGGTTCTTTCTCTTCACCCCGATTTTTCTGTCTACTGAACAGCTGTGATTTAGGAAGCGATGTTACTGAACAGAACATTTGCTACGAAGGATCGAGTGAACCTAGGCCAAGATTTGCAAAGTGCTTCTGAGAGTTAAATCAGGCATTGTGATCAGGGCTCTGCTGGACAGAGACAGAATGTAATGCGTTTGTAACAGTTGCCTTGGAAAGTTATATAAACCTAGTGTTGGTCCTGGAGAGCCATATTGGCCCACTGAAAATAAATCATTTGATCATGTACATCCACCTTAAATTAAGTTGTTTAAGCATAACATCTTTGAAATTGGAAAAAAAATCAATTTCATCATGTAATTACATGGTAATTACCCTTTTTCCTGTGAATTTGCACAATTATCATTTAAGGCCCACAATACTTTTTACAATAGAAAAGTAGGAGCTGTAAACCAATGTGACATCAAGGACACGGGTTTAAAAATCTCTTTCAATTACCGGTTCCTGCCTGAGAAAAGAAAACATAAGACATTTGTTTTTGCATCAATACTATCTCCTTGGAGATATTGCAATGGACATCCCATATGTGATCATGTGGTCATGAGGAGTTTATGTTTTTCCACAATTATAACTAATTGTAATAATAGCGACTTCTCATCTGCCATCACAGTCCGCTGCGCGGCGTTTCCGAGTTCAAGGAGAATTAGCCGAGCTTTGTGTTGTAAGTGACTTCAAGATTGAATCATTTTATGAAGAAGCAATTACCTGTGAATATTGCTGTGACGCTTGAAAGCCTAATGCATCCAGTCACAAATAGAACTGGCTTCCTGGTGTAGTCAACAACACTGTTAGTGAATGTTTCGGTACACTTTGTGTCTCTTTAAACAACCTTCTGAAATTCTCCTCCCTTGAAGCTTAAAGTGCTAACAATCAACAAACCCTTCAACAATGTTTATGCTATGAAGGCCCATTAAGCGAAATCACCATAACATAAAAATGTAACATACTATGATGTGATTTCTTGGAAAAATCATTAAGTCTGACCACGGTTCAGACAGCGCATCATGTCTCACTGCTTTGCTACATTCTTAATTTAATACAGACTCTAGTGGATTTTTCCCTGTGCGTATACATACAGTAGGTGGCAGCTGCTTTTTGTAGCATTTAAACAAAACAAACCGTCTGACATGCGGGAGCAGTAATTCTTTTGCTTGTTAAATTTCAAAGTAGCTCAGCTGTATGGATTAGACAAGGACAACTGCCCCAGTCATTTCTTTCCGTGGCATACATACTCAACAGTGAGCGGGCCTGTATGCTTGCTCGCAAGACTCAAAATATGAGTTTATCACAATTGCAATCTGATTGGATTAATTGGATCTGCCACCATTCTGCAAGTGGACTGATAAGCATTTGTGCAAACGTTCGCATTCATCACATAAACACGTAATCATCGGAGCCACATGTGCTTTCCTCGATGTCCAAGATCCGCTTGCCAAATTCCGGCACTTCTAGCATAAAAGCAAATGTTTATCCCACTCACTCAGTATTTCATTCTATAGCATCACATCAGAGAGGCCAGATGGCAGAAGCGAGATCCACCGTCCGGTCATCAGACATTGACGAAGAGATGAAAATAGGGTCAAACCCTCACTGCACAAAAGCGGCAAAGTCGCGGCCGCCAATTCGCTCCGAGATCAATGAGGACTTGCCAGAAGAGTCCACTCATAACCTTAAATCACGGTTACTTCAAAGAGCCAGGGATGGTGCTGAAGATGCATGGAATGGGTTAGGGGGGGGGGGCAGTGGCCCGCAGTGCCCTGGATCAGCTTGTGTTATCTGGCCTGGTCAGCCTGACCTTAAGGATAGCTCAGCTCACCCTCCAGTGCGTCGCACCATAAATTCAATCCGCACACCGTTAACGTTGCAAGGTTTCAGACTTCAGCGCACCGGTGTCCATAAACTGTCCACAGGAATGTTACGCATTTGCTAATCAAGATGTTGCTGTTGTTTATTAAGGTGGTTACACAGGGTAATTGGGTGACATGTTCCCTATAAAGAGGCAGAAATTGAGAACATTTCATGCCTATTTGTGTTCACCCAAGCATTTATACCCCTCCGAAAAACAAACAATAGAATTTGTTTCAGTTCAAAATTTACCATAGGAAAGAAAAATGTTTTAATCTGATTTACTAATGTGGAATTCTGTATTTTAAAGGTGCAATAATCAAATTAATTTACAGCATGTGATGCATTTGTTATGGATGTGTGATCCTAACTGATCCGAATCATGATCAGTTGTGAACCTGTAGTTATTGACTTTGAGTGAGAAAATAAATGCATTTTTCTTCTATAAAGTTTCAAAGATTTCATGAAACTTTCACAATGAGTTCGAATATTTTGGGGTCAAGTTATTAAAATCTGAAATTGAAGCCAGAGATTTCAATATGAACTCAAACATTTCTCATATTTTAAAAAAGTATACGAGCTACACTGAAATTTGTTAGAATTACTTCATTTTACCTTGTACATCGGTTGCACATGATTAAAATAAGTTCTTTGAACATAAGTTTTTGAACATTAATTTTTTTCAGTGTGCTTTGTGTTTACCACTTTTTTATAGCTCATTTATTTATTTTTGGTACTTAACAGTTACAGCATCAGTTTTTTTCCTGCTATTTCTGTTTGGTTGTTATTTTAGTTTTTCTTGGTCAATTTATCTAGCTCAAAGTTCGAATGTGAACAAAACCAATAATTCTATTATGTCTCCTAAATGCATTAAAACTATTAAGCTTGTTAAAAGAAATTGTCAATTGAAGAATTGCATTGACTATGGTTTATTATACTATTACATTACCCAAGTGCACGACACTCTTAAAATATTGGATACAAGATTCTGGAAAGAAAGAATAGCTCAAAATTCAACAGAAAAGGTAAACGTCTGCATAAGATACACAAAACATCAACTACATAACCCCTGTGAAATCCACACATTCCATAAATCTCTGCTCGAGTCATGGACTCTAAACATTACATAAAATCTCTACCTGCTTCTCACGACTTAGCGTGCGTGCATACATGCGTGTCTATACATGACATAACGTGGGAAAACCTAAACAGAGATAGCGGCGCGAGTCTGTGACATTCTCGCAGCAGGGCCGCTGGGCCCCTCTCCCCCTCAGAAGCCTAGATACTAATGACGACTGTTAACATTCCTCTGCTCAAACTCACATGTGCTTTGGCGCCCTGAAGAGAATGAAGAAGAAGGGTCTAGCACCACTGACAGGCCAGAGCTTTCTCACCTGTGGTCCAGAGCTGCACTGACCCTTCCTTACACACAAAATGTTCAAAAGGTGAAGGTCATCACCTTTGATTATGCAAGGCGGTAGAGGTGTGCCAGCACAGGTCAGGCAACTTATTATATTGTTAATCTTTTGCTTCTTTTAATCAAAGTCATCTAAATTTTAATTATTTTGATTTACAGGAAAAAGGCACCATTCATGCTTGCCCTTCAAATTATAGGCTGGATGATTCTAGAAACATTTTATAGTTTGTTCTCACACAAAAAAAGTTTTATATTACATATTTGCTATAACCACAAATCCGAGGGTCAGATAAGACTAGTTAGGAGTATTATGCTAGTGCAGCAATACCCTTTAAGACATTCAATGCTCTAGCTAAGATTTAAAGATCCTTTATCATGTATGTATTGACCAATTTTATTTCGAAGTTGACAAACGTTTTTAGTGTTATCATGTACACGACCATTTAAAAGCTTAAGGCCACTTGAGTAAAATATGCCCCTTGACCTTTAAAACCTTAACATATGAAGACAAAAATATAATTGTGGAACTGTATACGGCAGCCAATAAAAGGCCAACAGAAATATATACATACATTTTTACAAGAATATTTAAGAATATATATGTGTCATTTTATACATTATATGGCTTTATATTGTTCTCCGTTTTTTTTTCATTGAATTGGAACTTAAAACTTACAAATAAGGTAAATCGAAAAAAATTATAAAATTTTAAATGGTAAACGGCATGGTTTATAACAAAAGTGTTTCCCAATACAAATTTTACAGGCAGCATTTATTGTTTTTATCAGCATTTATCTATCCATGAAACTACCATAAAGTGGCTTTTGTCAAACATATATTAATGTTTTATTTTGTTATTTCTAGTACATACATTTAAAAGCAAACTTGCAGCTTATGTCAATTTTAATACAAATTCAGGAACCAAAAGTATACTTAATATTTACAATCACTCAAGTACACTACCATACATCAGTTTAAGCTAAACATTTATTTTTAATTTAATTTCATTTACTTTATATTTTAGAATAACCATGAACACATTGATTTTATTTACTTTACATTTTGGATTAATCATAAAATTGTTTTAGAATGTATAATAAAACAAATGTGACTAAAGGATGTATGTAATGATTATGCATTTTATTGATTATGAGATATTTAAGCATACGTAAAGTAGCATTCCTGGCATAGAATTTGCCATTTTGTCAATTACTTTCTTTTGTATTCTTAATCTTATTCCTTGCATATGTTGGATAATATTTAGTTTTTAAAAAATAAATGAATATGTTGGTACTATTAATTTTTTTGCCATCTACTATCTGTTGGACCATGTTTGTATTTCCATATTTCATTAGTCAGCAGACCTTCAGATGGTGGTAATCTCCTCTTTAACCGATGCCTCAGGCACCGTGCCTCACGCCACATTTCTCTTTACCAGTGTTCGGCTTTAAAAATACACCTCTGGTCTGAGACGCGGCAAGTTTCAGACTAATGATCAATCACGGACAGGACGGCCGACTCCCAGGTCTCAATTTGCTTGGGGCAAGAAGCGCTTTATCATAATTACTAATCAGCCACGTTCAGTAAGACAGAGAAAGAAGGATGAGAAACATTTTAGTCACTTTGCATGCATTATCCTGTCACATTATGAAAACCAAAATTTGTATCTCTAAGGGCTTGTTCCTAGATGGCATGGATTTTTCTGATTGTTGTTGTTTGTATGTTGCGTGTAAGGAGGCACAGTGCAACAGAACAAGCAGCACCTCGACAGACTGTGATCTCGTGTCCATGTTGGCAAACAAGGGAGGCAGACAGGGCGTGACCTTTGACCCCTGCCTTGTGCCTTGTCAAACAATCCCTCCTGTGGGGAGTAATTACTGCACTGAGAGGCCTCTATTTTAACGTGCTGCAAGGCTTTTGCCGTCACACCCAGATTTAAATAGCATAGAGCTGTTTATAGAACACTGAGAGACTCACAAGAGGCTAATACGCATTATCTGCAAACACATACATACATGCACACATAGCCTAAACACGCACACACAGCTCTTTGAAAGAAGCCTTGTATTGTGTGTGTGATGTAATGGATATTGATAGTATGTGGTAATACATTCCTGTTGTACATCAGAAATCTCAGATCACCATGTTTAGTAATTTTTTGGGCCATAAATCGTAGTTTTGCCACTTTTTATGTTTGCCACTGAAAGTTAAAAAAAATTCCCTCTCTGACAAACAGAATTTTTTTTCATCACAGATCTCAGAGAACAGGAATGCAATGCAATGCGACCTTATTAAGTGTTATTGCTTGGGATTTGAAGGTAGCATTAAAACTTGAAGTCTGTTAACATGCAAAATGATATGCCCAGGCCTTTGATCCTGGAATGTAAAACCTGGGCTGTCAAAGGATTAATCACATAAAGAGAACAAGACTGGGTTTGCATGACATAATTGTGTGTACTGTGCAAATTTATATATAACACACACACACACACACACACACACACACACACACACACACACACACACACACACACACACACACACACACACACACACACACACACACACACACACACACACACACACACACACACACACACACACACACACACACACACACACACACACACACACACATTCTTAAATTAAAACTTAATTAACTAGTGCGAGGGTGAAAAATGTAAAAGATGGGAAAAGCCGAGCTGCTAGTGTCTAAACATAAAATAATATATTTGTCTAGTTTTCTTTTTGAAAAAGGAAATCTTAAACCAAGTTATAGATGTGACAAAAAAGGACAGTTTTTCTAAACTTCTAAAGATTTTTGTGAAGTATAATGTACAAACCAGAAGTAATAATTGAACAATTGGAAAAGGATAGATCTTAATAGAACTTTAAGTTTCCATTTATTTCCTGTTTCCATTTATGAGCAAAATGTAGCGATTTGATGATTTGAAAAAACATGCACTATATATAACAATAATATAAAAACGTAAAGAGAATCCATCCATAGATATTTAAACCACTAAAGGATGACATCTTCGCAACAAGTGTACTTCATGGCAAAGTCAACATTTCACGAAATGCCCAGATACACTTTTTAAATTGGCCTTTTTTAAACTCTTTGCCTATGTGTCTACGTGCAATCGTGTCCGCTTTGAGCGTTCGAAATGCCATAGTCCGATGACTATTAATAGCACTGTGCATCTGCTCTTCACACAGGCCATTAGAGCAATAAGCCATGTTGTTGTAAGCTCTAATAAATATGGCCATTTAGCCTCTGTGCTGAAGCTTGGCTCCCTGACACTCATTAATTTTGCCTGGGCCTCGTCTGATTCTCTGCCAGCAATGTTCCAAACTATTGCTTCCTGGAAACAACATCCAAAAAATCTGAAGCACCATGAATTCAACCGCATACTGTGCTTCTGTGCTGTGACTAAAATCAATTAAGATTAATTCCTTAACCGCCTTTAAATGAACATTGGTTCCAAAATTCGGACAACTTCCAAAGAGCATTACTAGCAACTCTATCGGACTATGTTAAGCTGACAGGGAGTACACATAAAGACCATTTAAAGCTGATAATATGGACTCTATACAGCAATTGACTCAAGTGTTGTCAATTAGCTGTGGTCAGAGCTAATGTGTGACAGAGGTAATGCACCATGAACAAAAGCTCCTCAAGCGCCCACTGGGCTTGGGTTTGTGAGTGAGTGAGGAGCCCAAGTGCATCCAACGTACGACTCCCTCGCTGTAATCTGTTTTAGGAGAAACAAATGGACAAGATAAGTTAATTTGGCTTAGAGGCCACCCTTCCTTGAAGCCCCCAGGGGCCTTGGGATGCTCAAGGAAAGGTCGGCTCCAGGACTCTCTGTCCTAGGATTCAACACGTGTCTACGGTGCTGCATTACAGTTTATTCCTGTAATGAGCAAATGTTCCGTGTTTTTATTTTTAATTTCTGCTTCATTTACGGTATGAGATGCAGATATAAAGGAGCAGGCCTCTTGACAGCAGATACAAGACTAAGATTGAGGACAGGTTTGTGGGAGATAGTCTCATTACATTCAATTAGAGTTGCAGGAGCACCTGTTGCTCTAAGCCACGGAGCAAAAGATAGAGATAAAGAGAGAGAGGTTGTATGTGTGTGGCTAGAGTAAGTTAAGATCTCTGTCCCAGAGGGCAGTCAGCTGGCTGAGGGCAGATGTCAGAATTAGCCTCAATGACCAGCAGCACTTTCACCCTGACGCACAGCCTGGGGATGGAGAGGGTCTCCTTGTAACTCACTCAAACACTTGTAGACACCTGGTGAGCAGGTTGGCTTCAACTAATAGAACAAGACAGGTGTTACTTAACATGCATAAAGGACAAAAATGTTTTGTAAACATCAGGGGCATCATCATACCCTGACTAAAGGGGCTGTTATAGGACCTATTATGGACTAGACCATTAGGACCAGAATCCTGGTTTCTCTGACTACCAAGAGAGAAAACAGGACACAACAGATTAAAATGTTATAGATAATTTTTATATGCCTGATATTTACAGAGGCTCAGGGACGAAATACATTTGGCATTTTTTTATCAGTCAAATAAAGCTCCAATACAAAAATCTGCTCTGCTATGAAATAATATTAATCCTGAATCTAAAACATCACAAAAGAGAAAATATAAAAATGTAAAATGAAAAAAGTTGCACCAATGTCATTGTAAAAATATTATGTTTGTGTTGATATGTCTTGCAGTGTTATGTAGATTTATAGTGTAGTGAAAAGATGGTCTGTATACTCGATTGTAATTGGAGGATATATCAGAAATAAAAATTTGATATTACTTTTACTAGTTCATCCTGATCACATACATAATACACAATTTGACTGTTATAGATAAACGGTTTTTCACATTTATGTAAAAAATAAAAACTTATTTTTGAATTACTGTAATTACAGAAATACACTGCAAATTTGTACACGAGATTACCGTTATTTTACAGTATTTCACTGGTGTACAGTGTATCTGTAGTAATTTTTGTGATATTTTTGAAATAATTTAAAACAAACTTCTAATTACAGTTAAGTCGAAATAATGGGATTTAAATTTTTAACAGTGTATCTTTTCATATATTCTGTATAATGAGCTAAGCTGAATAAAGACATGACCGCTGTATACCAACCGGATAGAGATAGCACAACAAAACTTGACTCAATTTTTCCCATGACATATCTGAGTGTTGAGCTAAGACTGGTGATGTGAGTGTGTTTACAAGTGGAAATACTGAGAGTTGCTGGTCCATCAATGCTATCTGTTGTTTCAGACTTATTTATTCAGTGATAGTGACAAAGCCTTTGAATCGCCATGTAGCTCATTGACTTTAAGAGAATGCAACGTGAAAAGCACCATTTAATAATCTTTGATATGTTTATATCAGAGTTGAGAAACCTAACGTTACGATAAAAATATTATAGCAGTTGTAAATAAATCATGTGATAAGATAAATCTGCAATTTGTAGAAAGATAAATGTGCTAAAAGTGTTTATCTGGAGATAGATTTGCCAAATCATTTTCCATTCCTTTACTTTTCTCTCTCTACTAAATCTCTCCGGAGTCAAAGTAAGATTGTCAACCTTTAGTTAAGGCTCGGAAACAGCTGGAACTCTGAGGTTTCTTCAACCAATAAAAGCAGTTTCCTATCCACAAAAATATGTCTTTCTCACACAGTTCTGACCGACTCGCCCAAACCGCACTACTCCCGAAATAAATCACCAACACACACCGGAGACAACTCTGCTGACCTTTGTCAAACTATACCAATCACTTCCCTAAACTCACCTCATCTAAATCACACATCTGTGTCGAATGTGTCACAATACACACACTGCACGGCGAGGAGAGTGTAACGAGTGTGTTTTTAAAGGAGCCGTGTATATGTGCGCTCCTGAGGGCCGGCGTAAATGGACTGTGCTTTGAGGTGGACTGAATCTGGCTGTCAGAGCTCCTTATTGCCTCTCCTAATGAGTGCTCCACTGCTGAAACGCCTGACAAATATATGAGGTGGAATGCATCCATATAATTTGCTCTAAAGATCACCCTTGTTTCCCAAGGACTGTTAACAATGAATAGGGCATTTTTTGTGGGAGTGTCAGGGTGTGTAAGGGGGAAAAATACTATAATGACTGTTAATGACTACATAAACTAAACAATGTATACCTAAAATCTTATTATAGTCAGGACATATCTAATACCTCACTTCACTGTCAGATGTTAATTCCAATTTTTTGATAATGAACATTATAAAATATGCAGTCTGAGAGTGTTTTATAATACAAGAAATCGGATTTACGACCGTTTAACACAGATCAAAGTTTTCATCATTGACATCACATGGCGAAACATACCGATGATTTCATGCAACTGACGTTTTTAGTAAGACTGGCAGAGGTACATGTCCAGATAAGACCTGTTCTTTCATGTATTAGTTCATTTCAAATGCATGCCATAATGTCTCAAATTATTATTGTGGTAGTTATCGTTTATACTGCCTATTACAGTCATGTGAATAGAAAATATAACACAATGGTGTGTAGTTATAGACATGGAAGTGTGTTTTTCCACAACAAGTGTGATATGTCTTAAAGCAACATGGTCTTGTTTTTACAGCACAGTTATTGCTGCCGTTGGGTCCATTAAGCAACTGCGGCGTAAAATGAAAACTGCGGCCTTGAATCAGAGCACTGTCTCCTCTAATAGAGAGATGAAGGAATGAGGTCGGGAAGTCTCCATAAAAACAGTTTTATGGGTTTTCTTTAAGGCTCTCACTGAACTCTGATCAGTCACCTTCTGCAATTTCATTTCCACAGAAAAAGAGACAGAAAGGACAGGAAATGGTGTAATGTAGCCCAAAAATGCCTGCCACTTACTCTATTACTCAGTGAAACACTCATCTTTCACATGAATACCCATCACCGCTTAAGTCACACAACATCAAGGCCCCACTAAAACAGTTGATATAATGTTTTATTGTTATCATGCAATATATTTTATGTTGGGTTATTGTAGTACTATAAATAACAAGTGCTATATAAAGTGCTGTATAAATATTTGTTCAGTACTCATACTTCACAAAGCATGAACAAAAACGTATATAAAGACAATTTGGCCATGATACAAATGAAAAAAGCTGTCATGGAATAAACCATACAATTGCATAAAAAGACCCTGGCTAAGTATACATTGAGATGAAGTTTTAAAAACATAACCAAAGGTAGAATTTAATATCTGTGTGTTTTTGTTGAAATGTGGGATTTTTCAGGATCAAAATTTTGGGGAATGACCGCCCTTAAAACGGCTCCTTGATCCCTATTTAAATGTACCTTTATATGGATATTTTGCCCAAAACTGCAAATTCTTTTGCTCCAAACCTGTAAATATTTATTTGTTAAAATTCTGGGGCACCATTGACAACCGTAGTAATAAAAAAACACAATAAAATTTCCTACTCAACAATGCCCCAAAATCGGTTGCAAACGTTTATCCCAATTTCTTTCGACTCTATTCTAGACCTAATTTTCATTGTTGGCTGAACTAAGTAATATACCCATGTCTATCTGCTACTTTGCATACTGACATAGTTTATACCTTTAATTCCTAATCTGTGTCCAATGCAGAGAATGTCATGTATGGCTACTTTTGAGGAAACTTTGGAAAGTAGTTTTCTAAGCCTTGCTGACATGATAATATTAGTTTTTATTTTATATTTTCCAGTTGGAATTGTTTTCATTTATGAATATTTTTACAGGGACTTTTATTGTCACCTTAATGTTAGTGTCACATTCTGTTAGTATATAACATTGATGTATTTAATATTAACTGAGTAAGATCATGTCAAAGGTTCAAATCAGAGTAAAATAAAAAATTTAAATCAAACAGTTTCATTTCCGACTGGTTTTCACACGCTGTGTCACATATATATATTAATATTAAAGAAGTATATATAAACACTGTACAAGTATTGTCTGGAATGACTAAACCATGAACAACCACCCAAGTTCTTTTCTGGAGAGGTGAGATATGATTATAGTGAACTGAGATATTGGGAAGGAATGCATGTTGTCATTATTCTGGAGTCAAGGGATCTTAATTAGTCGAAAATGATTGGTTTGTTTCTTCGGTTGCTAGTAATATTTTTCTATAATCATGTTTTCAGTTGTCACTAATGTATGAATGTATGGTCTCAGAGTTGGAAACATTACTAATCCTTTTATAGCCTCCTCCAGACGTTATCGGTGGGATTTCAACCAACCTTAAGACATTCGCCTCCATGAGTCATACTTTTAACATGAACTCATTGAGACTCCCGGGTATTTAGTATTTTTTCGATTTTTCATTTGAGAGGCACTTAGTGACAACACAGCTGTAAATGAGTGCACTAGTGGTGAGAAAGGAGGACCAGAGAAACATTCTTCTGTTATCTGCGAAGATGTCTATCTAACAAAGCACAAATGGACGTAAAGCTTTTAAACAGTTCCTCATAATATATTAGTGTAAAATACTTTTTTTGCAATTCATAGACAAATCACAGCTTATTTTGGGGGGAATCATGCTTTTAGGCTGCAGTGTTATTTTATACACAAGGACTTCTTTTGTAGAACAGGCTATCCAAGACAAATGAGACTTAACCAACTTGTTGGCCTTGCAAAACATGTGTGAGTCAGCAAGGCAAAAGGCAAACCCCCGGTATTTTCCATGTGTTTAATTGCTTTCAAAATATGCTCTTGTCTGTGAAAATTGTGGAAGACGTCGGTTTGTGATATGTAAAGAAGATGGCAGCTCTAGTGATTGTGCGGGTGCAATTATCCCTAATGGTAACAAGGGACCTTCCGGACCCATTTTGAAGAATGTGTGTTCTTCAGAGTGTGTGTTCCTCTGAAGTCAAAGTAACAGCAGCTTTCAGCTATTAGGCTAGTGTTTTTCAGCCCTGGATTAGACCTGGATTTTGGTTAGCCAACCTAGGCCACGACCTGACTCACTGAAGACTTGGGCGGCTGTTCTGGTTTAAGCATTATTTCTGTGAACATTTGGACAGCCTACTGTTAATGTTACATGCAAGACGGAACCAAAAAATAATTCCTCTTCTTCTAACAAATGTATCACTTTTCTTAAAGATGACAAACAAATCACTGAATCTTTGTTGCCTAATGCCAGTGTGAAATCATGATGCACTTAATGGGGTGGATGACAAAAAGCAAATGAGGTGGACGAAAGTGCTGGTGGAGAATGACGGAGATTTACTCGTGTTGGTATGGCAGAGTTAAAGTGTTCATTATCACTCTGTTAGTGATTTGATTGACAGTTGTGGATAGCTTTATCAGTCTGGCTCCACTGAGAACTTTGTCTCAGCATTGTTTGGCTCAAAGGCGTCTAGGAATAGAGAGAGCGAGAGAGAGAAAGAGAGAGGGAAGGATTTACAAAGTCGCGACTGTGGGAACCAAAGACATTTTGGTAATCAGAAATAGTAAACAATCAATATTCATCTATATCTTTGCAAATGAATACAAACAGAACTACTATACTGTCAAAAATATTTTATGTAGCTTAGTAAAGATCACACAAATAAACAGTTATATTAACTTAATAAAAGCTTTTAAAAACATGAAATAGTTTTTTCATAATTCATAATATTTATTTATTTTACATTTACAAGTATTAATTTATCAAATATGTATATCTATAACATACATCTAATATTTCTGGTGAATTCTAATAGAAAGTTTTGATTTTATTTTTTACGTGCATACACCCAACATTTTATAGTGTATAAAATTTCATTCAAAAAAAATATTTCTTTGTAAATTGTTTCACCAAAAATCAAATAAAGTGTTTTTTTGTTTTTTTGAGAATCTACAATGCTACCAAACTAAAAAAAAAAGATGTTTAAGTGCTAGGAAATACAGAATCCTATATCAAACTTTGAACTTTGAAACTGTTTCAGTGTTTTGCCTTCAGTATGCATTTTTTCCAAATTTCATGAATGCAATTGTCAAATTCAATACAGCCAATGGTATTCTATAATAAATGTTATGAATTACATGTGGTCTAGTCTGAGGTCTCACTTTCAACAAAAAGAGTGGAGCATGTGTGTTGTGGTATGATGGGTGGAGGCTCTTATTTGAGGAATGAAGGTCAAATTTCACTTGACATCATAGCAAGTCTCACAAAATGGAGCCATTTTTAATTTTTGCCGGTCTGTCTGCCAGGAAAGAGTGAGAGGAACGTTCAAGCACAAATTAGCCATCCCGTCCATCTTGTGACACATGTACTTGTTCATACACAAGCGATTTACAGTGAGCCTTGGGCTACAAAGCAGCAAGCTACAGAATGCATGGCAGATAATAATAAGCTACTTGGCTGTGCAATAGACTATCAACAGAAGATTTATCATACGGTACCTGAAGAATTCCCTCTGTTCGTCATCCATCTTGTCTGTATAAACATTGAATCAAATAGACATGTTCTTCATTAAAATAGCTTTGATAGGAGCGAAACATCATCTTGTCTCCATTCAACAGACACAAAAAGTATGCACTTTTAAACAAATCGCTTATTCTCCTCCAGAACGGCCTCTGACTCATAATTGTCTGAGTGGCCCATTGTGGACACTGAGTCCTAATTAGTTCTGCTGGCACAGGCCTGCTGAGAGAGGGTCAGAGAATAATTGGATTTTTTACTGAACTGTATGTGGCTGGCGGGGACGGATGGGACCACCAAGAGTCCCACTTGCAACTGTTGGAAAAGCACCCCAAAATTGGAAAGTATTCGCATTTCTAAAAGGCATTCACTGTCCAGAAAATGAAGCAAATGCTTTGAATTCAGCCGCCATCCTTTTGTAAGGAATTTTTGAAAGTATTACGATCATTTAAAGCGTGCGCACCATTTAGTCATGATCATTCAAAAGAAAAGGTAATCTAATCCGTAGAAAAAGAATACTTATCATTTTGAGTGCTATTAAGAGGTGTATTTATCTTATTTCCATTTTTTGGAAAGAATATGAAAAAAGTAATCCAACAAAACATTTTTAATTGGGTAAAATGACAATCAAAACTGTAAAATAACATATTCAAACTTACTCATTTCATTTATAAAAAGTGATGCAATTAAATCTCCAAACCCCATGAATTTAAATACAATATTCTACAATAAAAAAAGTGCACTGGGCTCTTACAAGCTATTTCACACAAATCTGACAACGGAGGATTTGGAAGAATATAAAATCGTGGATTTAATAGAGCCTGTCATGTGTTCTCCAAGATCTCTACCTCATTGCTTATCTCTCTTTCTTTTTGTCTTCCTCAGACCCCTATGGACTTATCAGGAGCCCTGAGGCACCCATAACTTAGACTCTGGCCTGACAGTACAGCTCAGGCGGGCAGCTGACAGCGCAGACGGCATAGAGCATAATCTTTCTTTCTCCTCTCCTTTTCTCTTCCTCTCTCTCATGGCTCTTTCTCTTTCACTCAGCCCCTCCGCTGCGCTTCTGAACTGTCAGCTGTGGGCTGATAAGAGCTGATCGATGGCTAGCGCTCTGGCTCCGTTGTGACCCAGCCCAGCAGAGGGTTCAGTGCTCAGACAGGGCAGAAGGCTAAAAGGCTCCAGCAAGCCAGAGGACCACAGATTGACCCCTGGTGCACATCCCATATACAGTACACATGCCTTTTCTTTGTTTCACTTTTTCATCTTTTGTTTTTCATACATTTATATGTGTACAGCTGGATGTGTACAGTACAATAACTGTTTTAAAGTAAGAGGGTCAAATATTATGTAGTCTAAATTTCACATTTACATTACGCATTGCAAGTTGCTTGCAAATACTTCATGCATAAGCTTAAAATAATAAATGTTGCAATGTCTGTAATTGCAATTTAGTTAATATGAGTTTAATAGCATTTTATAATACACTATTAAATCAAAAGTTATCCCTCCTCATCAACTGTATTTGTGTGAACTTACGTTATAAAAGGATTAATCAAAGCTGTAAAACTAATTTGTTAAACGTTGAAAAATGTTTTCACACATTACTTCATCCAATGAATAATTTGTTGTTAAATAAAAACAAATGTTTGTTTGAATTATTTTTTATTCAAAGCATTGTTAAATTTTAATATATTTTTTGGGATTCAGTTATAAAGTGAACAATTATATTTTATGAACAATTATCCTAAAAAATATTCCAGTCTACTTAAGTTAGCAAATAGCTGATTATTGTTACGTGTTTCTAATTTTTTCCCAAAGGTTTTAGGCTAGCTTGAGTTTAGAGCTCTTTCTGGTTTAAGTCGTCCGTAAAGCCATTAGAACAAGGTTATGATGGATGACAGGGTTGAAACTGAGTGAGCACCATATTTGGAGTCAGATAGATAAAACGGTAACCTTGTTCCCTCCGAGATTGAACATTCCAGAGTTGTAATAAAATGTGCGGGTGACAGTCACAGGCCCACTCGTCATATACAAAAATAAATCAGCCAGCAGGTATGTAAACAGTCTCGGACGGTTTTGTTCCATGTTGAGCTTCGCAGATTATAGGCTGACTTCCCTTTGGAGCAGGTTGTTTCCTCTGACACTCAACGATTAGATTGTATCACCCGCAAGATTTATCTGGTTTACTGTAGTTCTAACTCGTTGTGCCAGCTATGAGCCCTGCTGACTGCCCTGTGTTGTCTTTGCAGTGCTGATTTATGGCATACCTGCACAGTTCGTTTCATTTGAAAACTGCAAACAGGGAAGTCTTTTTGAAGGATTTTGTGTGAAATCAAATCAGTCCGCTGAAATTTGCCACTACATGTCAACTTAGTTTCATTAAAGCATAAGTAGTCTGTTAGGTTAAGTTTAGGGTTAGGGTTAGGGATGGATATAGGGTTTGGGTTAAGGAAGTAAATGAAAATGTAGTAGCAAAGTTCCATATAGTCATTGGTACGTCTTTTAACATACTTTGAGTGAAGTATTGGCAGCAGTCTACTTCTCAATTCTCTATTAACTGATGGTTGACAAAGAGTTGCAAAGTTACTCAGAATTTGTAAAATAAAGTGGAATATCAAAATAAAGTGTTGACGAAGCCTGGCATACAGTTTGAATGTAACCATAATTGAAGGACTCTTTAAATGAAGAAATCCATTTTAATAGTTTCATGATTTTTTTTAACCTATGCTGAAACATTTTGAAAATATTCTATTTATCCTGTTTACATAGTCTGTTTGCTCAGTCCGAACATGTTGTCCGAACAATGATTGTTAAATGACAGAAAAATATTTATTTGATTTATTTATTTTTTATCAAAATTCTAAAGATCCATAAAAAATGTCGGTTTATGTCTTTAAAAAAACAAGAGAAAAAAGAAGAGTTGCAACATGTGACATCAGGTTCTATAAATTAATAAAAATCAAACAAATGCGAAATGCCCAGTCAGTGTTTTCAACCCCAGGTGTAGGTCTTACTGGCTCATCCAGGCCATCCAGAGTGTTTATAGAGTTTAAATCACTCATTTAGAAGGCCGAGCACAAAAACACGATGCAAAGCATCATCATGTTGGGTATTTGTAATCTTGTAAATTTTAAATGAGAAAATAAAACAATTTGGTGTGAAATATTGATGGACAAGAGAAAAGGTTCAGTAAATAGCAAAAAAAGCATGACAAACTAATTCCTTAAATTTGGATTTTACATAATTTTGGAAAAGAGCTCTTCAATTATAAACTGGAAGACAAACTGTGTAAAACAGTTGATATTGATATAATTGATTATTCAGAACTGACTCTGATATACAGAGAAACACTAAAATATTTTATAGATGTTTCATATGGAGAAATATTAGGTAACATTTTACGATGCACTTGAATTAGTGTATTTATGTCATATTTTTGGGGGTTGGTATTAGGGTATGGATAATGGTAAAGTACGATACTATGCATGTAAGATGTAAAGCATGCACTGCAATACAGCGGTATAAGGTTTTACAATAATGCTTTATGTGTTAACAATAGAAAACGTCAAATAACATCTAATCAGTGCTAATCAACCAACCCTAACCTATCAAAATGTATCATTTTAACATTTATCAATCCTTGTTATTATAAGTTTTATTATTAGTATTATGTCAATACCGTTATTCATATTAGTTTGCTGTGCTTTAATTGTTGCTACAATATTTGATTTAGAAAATGTATTTGGAATTGGTAACATTTACATAAAAAAGATGCTAGGAATTTTTTCATTCAAATTTATGGTAACAAAGGCATTAACTTACTGTTAAAAAATTACAACTTTATTGTGAAATATCGTTTAGTGGTACCAAGCAAGAAGCTCTCTCCTGCATCAAGGATGTTCGAGAAACCAACAGAAAGTGAACAAAAACAGAGTAAGAGAGAGCAATGGACAGCTGAAGTGGATTTTCCGTTTCTAGTGGCTCTTTGGTAAAATGAAAGTGACAAACAGCTGCTTACATTTGGCAGGCGAGCGGGCTCTTCACAGCTGTTTCAAAATAAACAGAAA
The DNA here is from genome assembly GCA_033220385.1 of Triplophysa yarkandensis. NCBI lineage: Eukaryota > Metazoa > Chordata > Actinopteri > Cypriniformes > Nemacheilidae > Triplophysa > Triplophysa yarkandensis. The sequence continues at coordinate 11,950,524 of CM065655.1, forward strand.
TGGAGACCCTTGTAAAGTTTACATTCCATACCAAACTCTCCCTTTAATTATTTTGCGATCCGTCCGTTGAGCACTTTTTATCAATGGGATGTTTATGCCCCCAATAGATTAAACTGAATGCATGTTAAACACAGATAAGTACTTACTTTTAGCTAAACTGCTTTAAAAGCTCATTTTGGTTTGGGTGCAATCCCACAAACAGCAACATTTACAAATGCCTGGTCGAATGTAAGCGATGAATTGAGGCATACAGGCCCCTCATGATAAAGTGTGGAAACCAAGAAAGATAAAGAAGTAAAGTAACACCTGAATGCACTCATAAGTTTCCGATGACAAATTATAAATGAATCTTCTCAGGTCGCTGCCTATTCATGTGTGTTTATTGAAAAGCAAATGTTTGAATAGATGTAAGAATTGTGTTGTATAAACAATGGAGCAGCCAGGGGAAAAATGATGGGCTCGCATGACAGGTATTGGTGTAGTGTTTATGAAAGGCCATGTATTAGTGTTAGACTGACTATCCACCGATGGAACACTGTTTGCCCTCAGGGGGCCCTAAGTGGGGCAGAGCATTTTTAAAAATGTATAAATGTATGCCCTCACCATGAATAAATCAAAAATCAGAATGATATATAATAATGATATTAAACAAATATATCTCCAAAAAATATTATTCTTTCTCCATCCTGCTGATGGAATTTCTTGTTTTGGTAGCAGGAGCATGTTTTCGAATTCTGCAAACGCTGACATCCTCTATATAGCAAAAGCACACGGTCATATATCCGCAAGAGAGTTTTGCTCAGAAAAACTGGCTGCCGAGTCAACGGAGAGTTAAAAAAGGGAGGGTGTTAGGGCGTCTTACTCGGATTATTTACCCCAAACTTTCACCTCAGTTTAACTTGAACTGTCTTGCCTGTGATTTATCGTGAGATGTTGAACTATGTGGTGCAGGCCGACTTATAGGAATGTTGTTGATGTTGCACCTCGCTGAAAGACTTCCTCAGACTTGCTGAAAAAATTATATTTAAGCCAAGGGATGCACAGCGATTAATAACTACTGTATAAGCCTGTGTATAGATATTTTCATTCTGGCAATGTAGGTTAAATCACCGAATATTCTGAATCTCATTGTTTTATGCAATATGGAAAACACTTTGTTTAAAATAAAATTGCAACACTTTTCAATGTGGTTTATAGAAAGCTTGTGGGGTCATTTTGTTAGAGCAAGAAAAAGAGCTGTTATATACTGTTGTTGACAAATTAGGAGTGGATTTTAAATATATATATTACAGATTTAACAAAAATAGGATTGTTCTGTAATTTAAATTTAAGATTAAGGATGCTCTGGTGGATATGGTAAACGCACGATAAATCAGTTTGTCACATTGCTCACATTGAAAAACAATGACAGTAGTTTAGTGTTCTCCTTCTTCCATATTTAGTCATAAGACGTGTTTTGTACCTGAAATAACAAGGACTAACACTTACAATATGTCACTATAGAACCTTCCCGGTCTTGAATTGTTAGCAAAGGTACACATCTGGAAACACTTCGCACGTTCCAGACTAGTCAAAGGTGAGAACCAAGGTCTGAGCATCAGCTTTAAAAGGAGAACGTAAGATTTCCCACAGTACTAAACTGCAAAGTATAAAAAAATTATATTATTCTTTAACCCCCTTTATTCCTTAAGTCATTACAAAAAACATTTATAGATTTATCATAGTGGTACATACATTGATTATACATGAACTAAAGATCCTTTCAGATATTTTATTGTAAAATAAATGCACATCATTTTATGTTCTGTGCACTAAGCATTTGGAAAGCGATATTTTGACCTTCCAACTTTTATTAAAAGACTCAGTTGTTGTTGGATATCTATATCGACATATATATTTTTTTTTTGCTGATATGGCATTTGTTAGGTGGAACACTATGTATATAAAAATAAAAGTATCAGGTCTATGTAAAAATCAGAAAAAGAAGGTTCACATAGGGGAGCATTTGTGTGGTGCCATTTAGTCTTTCTGAACCTCATACTGAAGTGTGCCAACAAAGTAAAAGTATTTCATACAATTTAGGAAATGTCCCTCTTTTAGTCTTTTAAATCTTATTCTGTAACTTTATTTTAATTATAACCTCAGCAATCCTCGGTACAAATACTTCAGGAATACACAGTGTTCAGTCATAGGCTTGCATGTTTACTGTGCTATTATATATATATATGGGAACAATCTAATAAAATTGTGAAGCAGCTGTCTGAGTCAAGAGCACTTTTATGGTTTCACATCAGCAGACTTAACAAGCCACGACCCAAAGACAAAACACAGCGTCTCTCTACATTATCGTTCCACTGTAATTCTGTGTCTCTTGAGCTTCCTTCGTTCTTGTTCTTCATGTGTCCAAACACCCAAACAATATCAAAGTGCTAATCTTCAAATTACAATTAACATAATGATATTGAGTTACAAAAGATGGGAAGAAAAACAGTTGGAGTGAAAGTAAAAAAAATATTAGAATGTAGATGCACTTGAGAGAACTTTTGGTGGTTTTAAAGGAGCGCTACGGTCCTTTATAGTATATTTTTGAATCACTGGGTGTTAGTGGAGAGGAAGTGTGTAAAATATAACAATTATTCTATTTAAATCACAGAAAGAGATGTTATTAATCCAAGTTTATTAATCTTAACCAACTGTCAATGTGCGTATTATAAAAAACATATCATATTCTCAATAAAAGAACACTGAAAATCATCATACTTGGGAAATAGTATGAACAATGAGCTTTGACACACAACCCTGTGGAGTCAGATATGTTCATTTAATCTTTAGGCCTTTGCTCTCTTTCCTCCTGCTGAAATGTCCCACTGTGTCCATGAACGTGAGTTATAGATTACATGTGTCCACATACACACATGCTGAGTTTATGCATTTCAGCAAGAAAAATATGTCAGCGCGTTTTAACAGAGTTTTCTGCAAAAACACTTTGAAATATCCACAAATGGCTTGAAAATTTCTCAGCCTTAAAATCCGACAACCTTGTCATGACAGATCCTTTAGACAGGTCTCAATTAGCAATGCCTAATCAATTGTGCCTAAGTGGTAACATAGACAAAGTGGCTAATTTGACAGCATGTGTGTTAAAAATTACACCTTGTGTTTGTGCAGCAGTTAGCAAGAGCACTGGAGCCTATTTAACACATCGCAATGTGTCAAAATGAATACCTCTTCCCTCCCTCTCCCTCTGTAAACCTTCTCTACGCTCCGTCGCTCCATCATCATCCACTTCTGGAGGGTTGAGCCGGTGTCATTGGCACAGCAATGCCTTTGAAAGTCAATTTATGGTTTTACAGTGCTCTCCCGGCATGTGGGTGAACAGCAGGACTCTGCTGACGGCCACAGCGGGAGCCAGAGACCCCAATGTAGCCCCGCTGAGAGCCAGAGGAGAGCTTGGTAATACAATAATGATACCCATCAAATCTTATCCAGAGCAAGGATATGGGGATTCTTCGAGTCATAGGGATAACTTGCTTCAATAAAAAGGATCCACAGGAGCGTTCCACAAACCAAAGACAGCCAATAAAAAAAACGACCTTATAGAATCGTTAACTTAGTTATGATTCATTCAAGATAAAACCAACGTGGGACGATGTAAAAGGCTCAATCAGAATTTGAAAGGCTCCACAAAGGGAGAGCGAGAGTGAGGGGGTGGCCCCTCAGGAGCGACTGGGCCGTTAGGATAAGTCTACGGCCTCCAGTCGGCCTCTTATCCAGATAACAAGGCAGAGACAGCCTCGCAGATCAAGAGCCATTATCAGGGACTCTTCCTGGGCAGTGGAGCATTAAAGCCCCACACAGGCTCAGGACTCTCTCAACCCTGTTGGGACCACAGCCAGAGACCAGCAGGAGGGACATGAAGCTGAAATTAAGGGCTAGTGATGAACGTGTACTCAAATATTAAACAAGGACAAAGATTCATAAAATGAAATACAACAGGACTTATCGTTTGCATTTCACAGTTTTGTGGACTGGGCTGTGTGTCCTTTGGTGTCTGTCTGAGGTCATTTGATATGTAGAGCACCCTATAGTGGATATGGGTTTGCATCTAGTGATCTGTTCCTTGAACAAAAATTCTTGCAGAAATTTTTAAGCATTCCATCATTATTTTAAATGAGAACCAGGTGGTGAATCAATGCGTTGGGTGAGAGTGGCAGACAACTGCTCCGGGCTAAAACCTATCGCCTATGCGGAAGCTCCATAGATTTGCCGCAATATGCACACGTCAAGTAGCCACGGCATCACATCTCCCTATCATTGCATCTGTAAATCCTGGTAGCTACCTAGTTTTTACAATATGATTTAGCACAGATGTATTGTACGACACAAGCAGCATGGGACATTTGAAACTCGCTGAGTTTGCTCATTGGCAATCTCACCCACTATTCGCCTCAGCATGGGCCGAACAAATATATACACACACACACACATGCACCGAGGTGGTGCGGGTGGGGTGACGGGGGGTATTAAAAGATTAAAGGTTCCTGTTTTACTACAGTATTTATATTTATGTTGCGTAGTGAGACGCGAGATGCAATGGCACTGTGAAGTCAGTGTCCTGTTACTGTTTTTCGTCGTCGTTTTCAATTTGTTATACTGAGCTTCAGGTTCTTGAGGGCAGGGAACATTTGTCATGCAGTCCTTTGCTTTAAAAGCCATCTGTGCAGAGGCTAATTCATTTCCTCTCTCGGCCGACGGCTCCTCTATAAACCTCCACCAAATAAGTCATTAGAAATAAAGTCATCATAAAACCGCTTGAGCTAGATGAACATGGCGACCTCTCAGCCTGGGCACAAAACAACACTTAAACATCATGGGAGCTCTGCACTTATAGAGATCACTCGGCGCCAGAGAGAAAGAGATGTTGTGGAGGGATTATGAAGTCTTTTGCCTTCAATAAGTATGTTGACTGCCTTTGATTTTCCGGCTTGGATCTTCCTGTAACATATTTCCGTATTCACCCAATGAGGCTGACATGCGTTCACCTAGATCACCACATGTATGCTTTATGAATCACTGCTGTATACAACACGTATGGTATACGTGTATCTATATGGGCCTCTCATCTAGTGTTCTGAGAACAGAAGTATTTATAAATCAAGGGGCGCCAAGGTTTAAAGCGGTTTTGGATAGTGCCCGAGTTATTTCGCTCTTGCCCCGGATGAGCAATACATCCTGCCTGGGTCTGCATTGCAAAATGCTTCATCTCATCTTTTGGCAGACAAATAAAGCAGAGTCGCTAGTGACAGACCCACTTCTTTTCTTACGGCTGAATAAATGATGACCAAAAATTTTTGGTTCTCCATAGTACAACTGTGTGTCAGCCGTTGGCAACATAGGAGTCAAACTACATAGGACAGATTGTTTACTATATCATTACATTTTTAGATATAACATTGAGTCATTACATGAAAGGGAAGATGTTAACACTCACAGAGGTCCCTAATGTTGACCATATCGAAGGCATGCATTAGACATCTATTTGGGTGTATGGAACATTAAAACTCATTTGAGAAAGTCCAAAGTTTTTGTAATGCAAAAGGTCACGTTTTCCTCCCTAACTTCTAAAAATTTCCAAACAAACAGGCGCTTATCAGTTATCGTGAATTAAAACACGGCCATCCATCTTTAAGATAGAAAGAAACCCTTCATCTAGAGGTTTGTAAAAGATGACTCCAGCCCTCCAGGGAGAGCAGAAAAGTTCAGAGAGAGAGACAAAAGAAGGAAAGAGAAGTACTCCCTCTTACCCCTCAAACGATGGGCCGCCTTGTTTACAAGTTGGACAAGTTGGCTATGTCACTACGCCAAAACGCAGTTCGCTGGTTTATCTGTGAAACATTCAAACAGCTCCCTGAACTTCCATGTGAACATAAACATGCCCTGGAGGAGAGTCTCTGGTAATTGCACTGTGAGCATCTTTGAAATTGAACATTCTAATGTCTCATTATCAAAAGAAACTAAATCTGATCACAGACAGAGTTTTATATATTTGATGATTTGTCTCTGTTTAATTCAGATTTGCTGATCTTCTTTTTATATGTATCATTATAATGAAATATATTCTGGCATAACCACTTACAGACAATGTTTTAAATAGACAAAGTACTGTCGTAAATTACTTCCCCAAACATATAAACATAGTGCTGATGTAACATCAGTTGTCTAAATGTGCATGACTAACTACTGTATACATATAATATGACAGGTCTCTATAGTACATACGGTAGATGCGTTCAAAAGTGCTTTTAGTTGCAAATCAGCCACTATTTGCCAAGAATTTGTGGAGCAAACAAAATTTTAGGCTTTGTTTAATTCAGAAAGGTCTCTGCTGTGATAAAATGTTACGCATTTTTAGAGGACTGGTCTTGTTTTCTCATTACTTAGAATAATATAAATATATAAAATATATAGAATAATATATTTTATATCTATGCTGCTTTTAAATTCTATAAAAAACCAAGGGAATAAAACAATTGACAAAAGCCTCCATAATGTCTCTTTAAACTGCCATTTCAGTTCATTACACATTTGATGTATGACAAACATATCTAGAACATTGCAATCAGGCATTATTCATACTTAGAATACATCTTTAATAATTAAAACTTATTAAATGTTTTAATAGACTGCAAATTGTTGTGTCTTTTAACTTTTTTATTATTCTAATTTTGTTTTAATGATTAAATTTTGGCTGATGTCAACATACATTTATATTCATGTTATACATAAAGCATTATACATAAACATAAATGGATTCACATTAAATCCATTACAAGTCAAGAAAAGCTTTTTTTATTTATTTCCCAAATAAAAAGGGTTGTACATTCTATTTATGTTCCTCTGTTTAAGCGCTTATTTATGAGACAGCTATTGTTATTCTAAGACTTCAACAGCACATTCTTTCACTTTTTGTGACAACTCTAAAATAATCAGAGTCTGGAGCTTGTCTTTGCAGTTCCACATCCTGGGCCTTCCCAAACCTTTATGATTTGTGACCAAACAAAAAATATATCATTCCCACATTCGGCTTTGAGCGAGCACCCCTGAACACGTAGTTGGATCAAATCCTGGAAAAAGGGCTTCAGATATAAACAAAGACAACATTTGGTCTTGGGACATTAAAGTGGACAGAAAGATATGTGACATTCATCAAACCAAAACATCAAATGCATTTTTAAATCAAAAGTGCAACATTTTTAATAAAACAATTAATAATAACTATGCCATTTAAAAAGTCACGTGATTCTGCCTAATACAGAGGAGAACTTAAAGCTGCTCTTCTGGTCTTGACCAATAGGGACCTTCAAAGAACTCAGTCTATGGAATATTACAATTAAAATGCATTGGAAAAGGTAAATATAAGCCGTCTAAAAATTATAACAGTACAGATGGTGGGATCACAGGTGTCTGTTATCTTCAGCTTTGACAGTGTGACGCAGTGTATGTAAGGTTCCTGCAAACACCATCAATATGGGCAGTTTACAATTCCCGTAGCTACTCCTTTTCAATCTCGGCAGTTATCTGTATTTTCCCCTCCTTTTTTCTGACACATTATGAGTTCACTACATGATACACAAGCACTCCTAAAAGTCCTGCTCTTAGTAAAGTCACAAAAAACTCGGTACAGCCATGAGAAAGAATGTCTAGCGTGCCCAAAACACTTTCCTGAGTATTGCTCCACTGCACTGATATATGCGTTTTTCTTTTTCACAACATCTTAGCATGCACATCTTAAGCATCTCTGATAATCATACAATATCTTTTCTTTCACCATATCTTAGGGAGATGTCGACATAAATATGCAGACTTCCTCACTGCAAAAGATTTTAGCACATTGTTTAAAGTTACGTCTGTAGTTTTAAATCACCGGAGCTGCAATTGCATTCGCTTTAATGCGTAGGATGTAATCATAAATTATTTATCTTGTTCATCTTCACATATTGAATCACTCCCTTTATAGGAATAATAATTATTCACCTCTCCCCACTCCAAGAGCCAGTGGCATATGCTGGTTACAAAAGGTTTCAAAGACATGATCTACATCACCCCAGTTTCCCTCAGCTTCATTTATCAAATCTTTGTTCTTCCTTTCTTTCTTTCTTTAGATTATCTCTGCCAAATTAGCTCTAAGGCTCGTGCCATTTGTAACTCCTGAAATGTACGGTTTCATCAACGAACCCAGTCTAACTGGAAAGTTGTTTCATCGCAGGGGTGTTTTAGGTCATTCAGAACACAGAGAGATGCTTTAGTGGTTTGGGCAACCTGGAATATTGCCATGACTCCCATTACCGAAATTTCCGGGGCGCTCACTCCTACCGACACGTTTGTGGTGTTGCTGACAGTTTTTGGCAGTTGGAAAGCTGAATCCATGGCAGTGTGTGATTTGTTTTTCTTTGGTATTGAAAATATGCCAATAGTCACACAATTCATCATGGAAACACTAAACTGTCAGTTGTGTGCAAACAAAACTATTTATTCTGTACTTACAAAACTACTGATCTTGGGCATCTCTGCATGAAGTCCCTGGCCAAATATAGGAAAGCCCGCTATTCCTCTTTAAATGGAAAGGACATCTTAGTTCACATTAAATATTGCGCTGAAAAATGACTTGGCAGTGGTTCAACTTTAAGAAGTGTTAATGTTGGCACTTCTACTGTGTACACTTCAAGTAAATTGTTTTAGTGTTTATTTGATGGGATATGCGCTTAGGGATTGATTGATGAGAAATCAGACATCTATGCTCTCCTATCTTTCCATATTCAGTCATATTGACTGAGAAAGTGGATAGACTCACTAGGGTGCAAAAAAGCATGTCATTGAGAAGTTTCACTAGAGTTACAAGCCATCTGTGCGGGAAGGGATTTAAACTACCATCACTTCGTTTTCAAAGAATTTGGCGTTTAGAACCTGTTTGACCTTTTGTCTTTTATACAACAGAAGATCAATTAAAGAATGTTGGGAAAAATTGACTTCCATCATATGGACACAAAATCAATAGAAGTCAATGGGCCATTGTTAGGTTATCACATTTGGTCGAACTATACTTTTAATACAACTGCATGGAAATATAAGATCCAATTGATGGCTAACCCATCCATCAAAAATAATTTAAGGTTTTTATAAAGATGGCACAATTCTTTCAAAACAGTCCTATTAGCACAAAACTTCTCAAATGACTTCATACATCCAAGACAGCAAATTTCATTAATCACACTTAACACCCCCTGCAACTGCCTTGCAACATGCTCTTGGTCATTATCGGCGGTCCGAGGTCCGCAAAGACACTGAACCTAGACTCTTCGTTCTCACCGTGGAAGCGCTAAAATTTATTACTTGTTATCCTTTCTCCAAATCTCCCTAACACCATTACATAACATGCCCAAGGTAATGTACACACTAATGGGGAGAGTGGTGTAAATCCATCAGTGTGCCATAAATTAGGGCTAGGCACATTTGTGTGCGTGGATTACATTGTTGGGGGGGATAATGGCCGCCAAGAGAGCCCCAGCGTGATATATGTCGGTTTTGACGCGACCGGCGCTACTATAAATCGGCCCGGACCACAAACGCAGACCAAGTAATGCCCAAACAGTCCGGCAAACACGTCGCCAGGATTTGACTCATATCTGGGTATTTATCTCTTTGGAATTCCACCCCATGTCTCTTTGTCTCTCTTTCCTATATATATGCACATGGACCCACAGACTTTGCCTGGTGAACAAAGACCATGCCTTGTAAACCCAGACACACTTCATTATTGGTGAAGGCATGGATGGACTTAAGTGAAATACTGCAAAGTCAAGATAAGCTCTTGATCATTTCTCCGTGACAGTCTATCCATACAGCATTAATAATGCACTGGGTTTTTGGTGTGCCTGGTGTCTGTCCACTAGTGTTTCATTTGATGACCCAGAGAAAAGCATCGCAAAGTATAATGGCTCCACTCAGAGGGAAGAAAGATTCAGGCACTGACATACATCTCTTGTTTTGTTAAACGTATTGGTAATAAGTTGTCATCTGGCAATAAATAATAAAAAATAAGCTTTAAAGGGTGTGGTAGGACACTAATTCGGTTTTATTCCCTGTTCGAAACAAACCCTGGGCTGAGTTTGGACTCTTACTATAATATATTATATTCTGAATTAGTCTAGGTCTACTTTTCAGATTTATATATATATTCAGTGCCAGGTGAGGCCCAAAGAGGACATACTGAAAATCCCAGTAGACGGTAGTTCCAAAAGATGAGGCTAGCGAAAGCTGTCATGACGATTCATCCTTCTTTAATAATGAGAAAATAATATACAAATTACACATGCACCTGTTGCAAAATGAGGGCCTAGTTTAAAAAAAAAAAAAGCTTAAGTCATTCTGTTGCTTGGCAGTTCCCATCCATAATCTGCCCGAAAGAGGGAGCTGGTTTATTGGCAAATGCACATGATGGTTTAAGTATAAATTACAACATCCCAGCTTCACAAACTGTGTCAGATTTTTAAAAGTTTAACCCAGCTGTATTAGATAAAGTTATTCATGGTCTCATGATTTGTTTTAAATGCTTTGATAATAATCAAACATGCAAAGTTCTATAAACTTCCAGGGAATACACCAGCTGAAGAAACACCAAACATGCTGATCATCAGACGGTTCCTCTTACCCGTGATTGAAAAACTAGAGCTTTCGGACACGTGTGGCCCAAAGAATATAAGGTGGAGTTGAGAACGTGTAAGATTATTCAGCGGACAAGGTTTACCATTCCGTTCCATTGTGTGCAATCTCAAACATGCATGACAAAAGTAAATCTTTGAAACCAAAGATTTTTTGTAGTAGCTGGGACTAAACAGCACACTGGTATCTAAGATGCGTACAGTGTGCACCTCGAACATGTTCACATATGGCTCTGATTATAGACCAGATTCCCTTTTATTATTGGATTTGGGATATATTGCGTAAACTGGTTAGTAGTATTGTGTTAGGGCCATAGAATGTGAATTATGAATCTCATTTGTCCCTGAAAAAATATTCAAAACGGAGGAAAAGCAGGAGACGCAGAGATTCTGGTCGGGGAATTCAATTTCTTTGGAAAATCCTCATTAGCACAACACAGCAGAAACACCGGAGAGCAGATAGACGTCCCTATTAATGTAATGATTTTTGCTCTCATTTTATTTGGGAAGAGATTGATTGGTGATAACACAGGAAGTGACTTCAAGCTGACAGGCATGAACTTGAGCTTGGTGTGTGAATGGATGAGCCTTGCGAGTGTCTGTGCACGTTGACTTGTAGGCCTGCAGTTCCCACATGTGTCAGGTATATGTCTCGTATTACTGTCTGTAGGGCTTCAACATTGACCTCAATGGTATGAACGGACAGCAGTCTGATCGTAAGACACATGAAGATTAACCCTCCATTCAGTTCTGCCTTTTTCTCTCACAAGATTCAGCTTTACGTAATCAGAGAGTAACTCGGGAGGGCAAGAAACAATGAAAGGGTTGACCCTGTTTCTCTGTGTATGTGCGTGCGGTAAAGGAAGTGAGTGTTGATGAAGGAGAGGTGAGGAGACTTTGAACTATCAAAAACAGGAGAAAGGGGGATGAAAACAGAAGTGGGTGGTGATGGAAAGATGAAGAGGAGGGGGAATAAAGAGCTAGGCCTGCGGTCCAGTAAGAAGGTCTGCAAAAACACAAGGAGAGGAATGGAGATAAGTTAAAGACGAATAGAGATAGTGGTTCGGATCAGACAGACGGTTGACCACTAATAGAAGGCCCATCCACAAATTTCAACATTCTACAGATCAATTCAGCCGGTGTCATTAAGGATGTGGGAATTTTGCGAGCTTCAGAATGCATCGTTCAGACAGGCTCTGAAAGTGAGGATGAGATATTATGTGTTAGGGGGTGAACAGGTGTTATAGGACATGGGCTTCTGAGTGATGATTGGTTTGGATAAGAATTATGGATGGATTGGAAACAGGGTAAAGAATGACAGGGTAAAAAGGGGAGGGTTCTCGCAGATTTTTGTATGAAAATGAAAACTTTTCTAAATGTACAACCAGTGTCCATATGTGTCCACAAGTGGCATATTATAGCATCCATGGGTGGATGTAACATTTTTGACTGTGAAATATCAAAACTAAAGGTTTTGCTGTTAATTTATTTCCGTACACATGCAAATGCATCATGTCATCTTATGGTATAAAATAGCCATTTGGGGAACAGATGCTATAGAAATTGTTAGTCATTAATAAAAAAATCCTGAAGGATCAGGAACTGATCATTAGCTTCGTGCTACAACCAACAATACTCATAATTCACAAATTGTAAATTTAAAACAATCTATTCATATTTTACTGAATTGATTTATTTTCTATTTGAAACATTTGCTCATTTATTTGTGGCTTAAACAATACATTATTTGAAATACAAATCCTAAATAAAGACATAATATGACATACCTACAATAATAAATGATGACAAATTATGTTTTGTAAATTGTTTGTTTAACATTTTAAACCAAGGTGAGTTGTTCCAAACATTCCTTTTTTCATTGATCAAGTGCATGTAGAAAAAAACAAAGTCCACTCACAAGCCATACATTCTAAATTATTTTAAGTTTTTTAAAAGAACATTTTTAAACTCTACAACGCTAATTATTTTATAACGAATAGAATGACAGAATGAAAAAAATAAGACGAAGTTCACAGCATCCTTGAAATACGCATTTTATAATGAGTTTGATTCATGAGGGCAGATGAACTGTATTAAAATCTCGTAAATGTCCCCTAAATCTGACCCTTTGCCTGTTCCATATCAGTTGACATATCAGATGGGCTTAATACTGATGTAAATTAAGCTGTGTCGCTTGTTACGGCTTACCTGTCGGCGTGGACGGCCTGGGAAAAACATGTCAGTTTTCAATTATCCTAAAATAACAGGACAAAGGGACAAACGTCTGGGGGAGAACTTTTGGTGACGTGATTTGCGTGAATTTTCCGGCTGTGTGGCTTTATTTTAAGTGACTGGATTGAGGAAATGTTGAAATTGCACAAGATAATGAGACCTCCAGAGCAAAGAAGTCCACCGGTCATTGAAATAAATGGGGGATGGGACATTTGGTCTGCACCCCTTTATGACCAGGTATATTAATTAATTAAAAATATTAATGAATCTTAAAGGTTAAAAGAGAGACGAGCGACCAATTCAATAAATGACAAAAAATATTTATTTACAAATAAACATGAAAATATAATGTAATAGATGATTGGTGAAGAAGTGTAAATGCATAATTAACAAGGCCCAAATGCATCTTTATGGTTATGTAAGAATTCTTATAGAATGACATGATTTTTTTTACTGAAATTTTCTATTTACCGATTTTTATATAAAATCACAGCAATGCCAGTCGATACGTAACGTTTATTTTCATTAATAATTGGAACAAATATTTATAAAATATAAGCATGGTCATGCATAAAATATTTAGTTCTGTATAACTTTATTTTATTGGGACAAAATTCAGTTTGAAAGGAGATCAGAAGGAGGAGGAGGGGTCTGTACCAGGAGTCTGACCAAGTGACCTACAGGCTGATTATATGTCATTAACTGGAGACTCGGCCTATTTAAATTACTCGAGAACTTCCATTCAGACAGATGAATTACGCCTGAACCCCACACACAACACTTAAACACGAATAAATCATGAACCTTCCTTTGTTCAATTTGTGAAATTTTACACGCACACACACACACTCCCTCCATCTTTTCTGCCTCTATATCCCTATCTTACACACCATATTAGATATTCACACTTTTTATTATATATCTGTTGTATTTGGCACATGGAGGAATACACCTTGAACTGTCAAAATAAAACGACTCAAGTCCAATCAAAGTCAACTCTGAGATTCTTGTACAGTATAAGAAATATTACAATAGCCCTGCTCAAAATTATAGGGTTCGGTTGGTCCGGTCCATATTTTCCAGTTCTTCACCTGGTTTCGTATTGAAAATGGCCATTATGGGGATATACAGATACAATAATGTAAAGTCTCGGCAAATATATGTATTACAGTATTACATTTAACATTATAAGTCTTTAGGCATGATGATGTCTATATTTTAGAGGCAGCTATTTTTTCAAGTGCGCCCTCATTTGGACACACAACGTCTAGATATGTTTATCAAATATAATAAATCATATCAACAAACCTTGTGATGGCTTGATTTGTTTTTTTAGATTCAATCCATGCAACTTATAAAATATGATGTTCATTATGTTGTGCATTTGTTTTGGTGCATGCGTGCTTCTATTTGTTCATAAAAGCGTTTGTTTATTATTTATTATTCGGAAAGTAAAAGTTGAAATCAACACTATCCGCAACTTTACACAACTAAACATGTTTCGTGTAATGCGGATGTATATTAATATAGATGTAAATTATTATATTATTAAGTGTTGTTAGAGAACGTTTTTGTATTATTTGCATGATTTGATATTTATGTTTGGAATAATTACGAGCATTAGCAGCCAACATTTATGTTTGTAAACCTATGGCAAATGAAAAGTGTACATTAACTAAAAAATACATTTAAAAGAGGGTGAATTATTTGGATAATTTGCACGATTTCTAATTTCTTTCTTTGTATAGTTTAAATGTAGAATAATATTAATAATAATAATAACAATAATAATAATAAAAAATTTATAATAATTGGAACAATAAAACTAGTTTTTAAAATGTACTATATAAAATGCCGAATGCGTATTGGTAATGTATAGCTTTATAAAAAGTAAAGGTTAACGATTAAAAAGAAACACTGTTCGACATTTTTTCTGTATTTTAACTAGAGATAATATAATCTTAGTTCTAATCTTATCCAGTTTATAGTTTAAACCCAAGATATCTTCAGGTTGACGTCTTTATATAAATTTTCAAACCCAATCAATCAATCAATCAATTAATAATCGTGTTATCTCATTAAATCAGATATTGTTTATTATAATTTCATTGGCCAATCACAATTTAAACCAAAATGCGAGAAATGTTTTATTCCGAAAGACTGATCTAAATTTAAAACAAATTAAAAAATACAACTAGCCAAAAAACGTATTTTTAACGTAAAAAAAAACAAATAAGTACTATATGCTATCAGTCATTTCGCAATAAATATACATTTATTTTATCCCTGTATATAAGCATGTAAGGGCTCGTGCGCTTTACATTCGTAAACACACAACCAGGAGTTCATGTCCCTCCTCCTCTACAACGTCATTGGCTGAGAACAGTTTTGACGACATATATGAGGCCAAGCAGTTCTAAAGATGTAGCTGACATGGAGATCAAACGCTGAATTCTGCTTCAACAGAGCCAGAACTTGGAACTTTTAACACCGCCGCCGCATTGAATACTCAGGGTTAAACTTCAGACTTCTGAAACTTTAAGTAGCCTGGGGGAACTTTTTCATTATGGATATTTTCATTGGAGAATAGAAATGTAAGTAAAATTTGCTTATAACAAGAGTGCTTAAAAAGCTGAAGTTTTGCGCGTGCGTTATTGATCTCCTATAATAGCCGCAATAACTTTGTAGAAGAGTTGAACTCTAGTGTTGGAAAACACCTTTTATGGGGAGTGGGCCAGTGTTTAAAACTTTAAAGTAAGCACAACCTGAGAGCATTGAGTACTTCGTCTGCAACTCGGTATAGGAGAGATCATGAGTTTAGTTGGAGGGTTTCCCCATCACCCTGTGATGCATCATGACGGCTATTCCTTTGCTGCTGCAGCAGCTGCAAGCCGCTGTCATGAAGAATCTCCGTATTTCCACGGATGGCTCATCAGCCACCCGGAGATGTCTCCTCCCGACTACACTATGGCACCCTCGTACAGCCCCGAATACTCAACGGGCGCCCCCGGGCTCGACCACTCGCACTACGGAGGAGTACCAGGGGCCGGCGCCGTCGGAATGGGACCCCGCCCGGTGAAACGGAGACCCACGGCGAACCGAAAGGAGAGGCGCAGGACTCAGAGCATTAACAGCGCCTTCGCAGAACTCAGGGAATGCATTCCCAACGTGCCCGCGGACACGAAACTGTCCAAGATCAAAACTCTTCGCTTGGCAACAAGTTATATCGCTTACCTTATGGACATTCTGGACAAAGACGAACAGAACGGGGAAGCAGAGGCCTTCAAAGCCGAATTCAAGAAGACAGACGCTAAAGAAGATAGGAGAAAGAAGGAAATGGTAAGAAATCCAATTTAAAATATCTAATATATAGTCATATTATATCATATGGATGGATGAAAGGCAACAGTCTGGGCCACTTATGTGAATTCTTGATTCTTAATGCATTATTCTTGATGCATTAAACTTTTGTGAGGGTTTTTAATGATGCAACTCAGTTTGGTTCTTGAGATATAAGAATAACCTGTTTCTGTGTTGTTGTGTTTTCTTAGCAGAATGACGTCTTGAAAAACTCAGGGAGCAGCAATGACAAGAAAACCAAAGGGAGAACTGGTTGGCCGCAGCATGTTTGGGCTTTGGAACTGAAACAATGAGACTGAAGACATGAAACGAGGACTTAAAACTCATTTTCAGTTGTTCTCTCACTTTATTTAATGGAATATTTATGTGCAATTTCCCGCTACGGACATTGGATATTTGAGGAAAAACCATTCCATTTTAGAAGGAGGATACTCTCTTGGTAAGAGACTGTGTGTTGCTCTCTGATGATGCTTATGTTTGTTTCCTTGTCCCATTGTGAATCAAAGTTAGATATCTGCCACTAAGGAGTACGTGAAGTTGTCTCTCTCTGTCTCTCTATCACTTCAGTAGGCTCTCTCTCTCTCTCTCTCTCTCTCTATCTCTCTCTCTCTCTCTCTCTCTCTCTCTCTCTCTCTCTCTCTCTCTCTCTCTCTCTCTCCTTCTTGAGTTATCAGAAGGATTAGTCGATGTTATAATATAGTAAATGTTTTATTTGAAAATGTCATGAAGTGTTATATTGTCATTTTGTGGTCGTATAGATTGCTGATGTCTCAAACAACTGTTAAGTCCACTCAGTGCACTTCCGTCCAGAAACAAAAAACTTACAAAAATATTGGATATGTAAGCAATGTAATTAATTCAATAAACCACTGTGTTTGTAACGATTTTAGACCCTTTTTGTTGAATTGAGATGCAATGGTATTGATTAACTTTGCAAAATTACATTTACAATTATTCTAAATGATAAACATTAAGTAAAGTACAATAAATTGTTTCTGGGCACAGAAAGGCTGTTAAATATATTTTATTAAATAGTACATTCCTACATGATCGACAGAATTGGTTCATTATAAAGATAATTTACATTTCATGAAACTCAACCAGTGTCAGCAATAAAACGTTGTGCAAATTTAGTTGATTTATGCATGCTCTAGGATTTATTTTTTTTAAAAATCACAAAACATTTACAAACATACTGTTAATGATATTTGTGCTTCCAATCGAAGTGATGTCATCGGCCACAAAACGGTGCTATTATAAATATATTATAAATCGCTCTAGATGCGATATATAATACGTAGTTTTTATCTTTAAATAAGGTTTGCATTTAATGTAACCTATTTTAAAATGGGGCACAAAATATCAACAATTCAACAGGTGCCAAAAACATAAATCAGTTTTGACAACTATTTGTATCGATGACAAAAGCACAAAGCACATCTTGCAGTGAGGATGTAATACAAATACATAAACAAGTGTATTTCAATGATTGAAGGAAAAATAAATAACACTAAACCATTGCAAAATATTCGTTTAAATACATGTGAAAATCTTCGCAATAATAAGAAAAGATGCAGACAATATTTCCAGTAGTGAAAGTCAAAATTCATTGACTGAATTGAGTAAGAAAACAAACGTCAAAAATGTATTTTGTCGTAAATACCGACCATATCGGATGTGCGAATGATAGATAACGTGCCGATCAAAATGTGAATCTGTAATATTTCTCCTGGGGGGGATGGATATATTTAAACAAAATTTTGGCAATGACCATAACAACAAAGTCAGTAGTAATATATCAGCTGGAATTATGTTTTGGCCAATAACTTTAAAAAATCAAGTTACATTGCAGCAATTATTAACAGACAATAGACTTGAACTTACTCGAAATAGTTTGTGAAATGCGCTTTGAAATTAATTATGGGCGAATTAATTATCGTACTTTTGCAAACATTTAAAGAATTAATAAAACATAACGCTACGTTAGTAGCCTGATAAGAACACATTTTTTATTTACTGTCAAAGACCTGTTTGCTCTTCACCCATCAATGGCTTTATAAAATATAGGCTTTCGTCTACAATTTTCTAAGGCAAAGGCATGCAATTAAACTGACATCTCCGGTAGAGTAAATCTGTTAGGAAGCCGCACAGACGATTTAGCACCCATCACATTGTATTAAATTACCGCTAACTTTACATTGTATTGTCTGATTCCACAAGTCCTGTTCGCTAATAATTGCAGATAATTTGTTGCGAGTGTCAAGATGGCGTCTCAGATAAAATTAAGCGTCCGTACTCCCTTGATTAAGAATACAGATAATACTGTGACCTCATAGTGACCTGCTGCTGGTGCTGTAACATGAATGCTTCTCCAAATGGAAGAGAACACGTATCTTACTTTCGACACCACGATTCCTGAAGGCCCAAAATACTGGAGCTCACTCTGGCGTATAAACGCTGTAATCCCGAAATATGCAAATTGGCGGGAAATTTGCGTGTAATGACATTTTGTATCTTTCAATAGCATTTCCAAGCGTGGTACTTTAATTATTAGAATAAGGAATAGTACGAATGTATTTTGTTTTTTAATTTTAATTTGATTTTTATATTCATATTTTTTTATATACATATACATAACGAATAATATTTGTTATGCAAATGTCCGTTTTTGTGCAACAATGATATGGCTTTAATAGATTGTAAGGCAGGGACCAAACAGCATCTTTTTCTTGGTATTACACACATCTGTAAACCATTAGTTCAGAGAGCCCTCCTCCATTTTTTTCAGTCTGAAGCAGCGACTGGTAGACATGTTGACGTCAGGACTGAGCAATCTTGCGCCTATGGTAAACGTAATCACGCATGAGGCCTATAGATCAAATGCATAGAATCCAACATGTTCAGTGATAATTCATTTTATTGAAGAGTGAGGACCTGCCTGCAGTAGTGCCATAGACTAGATTGTTCAATTTGACGTATCATGAGGTTCAAAACGAATTTTTTTTAAAGCAACGCAATTTTTTTGCTATAACAATTTATGTTAATTTGCCTTGAGTCCAAATTTAGACACCTTGATTCATAAATCGACAATAGAGAAAATGAAATGAAGTTTGCTTAATTGTTTGCAATAAATGTAATATCAAATTTAAAAATTTGTCACGATGTAGCCGCATAACAATAATCCAGAAATTTTGGTATCTGATTGGACGCAAATGTGCAGTTATTATGACTAATTTTGATCAAAAAACATTTAACTAAATAAAAAAAACATATATCATTTTAAACAGATTAGAGTAACCACATTCAGCAAAATGGGCTTGTTGCTCCGACTTAAATAAAAAAATCTTTAAATTTGTTATATAGCCTATTCATATATTGATTAATTTAGTTTTTATAAATTATTTATAAATTTCATTGAATTAAAATTTCCCATAGAACAAAAATGAAAGTGTTTCCTTTCTTTGAAACTGTCTAAACATAATTAAAAAAAATACACTATGTAAGAAACAACAGGAAAGTCGATAAAAATCAACCTGAACGCAACCGGTCCAAAATATTGCGTAGTATGTTTTTCACAATAGTTCCAAAATTATTTGTCCTCTGTTTCCCCAATATGAAAGAACCAACACAAGATCAATTTAAAGAGACTGTGCTGCGTTTTGCAGAATGTTGTGTCGAAGACCATGCAGGCCTTTGCCCGTGGTGCTGTCACTTGTGACACTTCCCAGATGGAGTCCGCTACTGTATGCGAGATTGAGTTTCTCACAGAAACAACTCCCTCTCCTTCCAAACCGTCCTCCAAAAGTTCTTCAGGCACTCCTGTGTCCCGGTTCCCCAAACCAAATATCGGTTACCCGGAGCGAATGCGCCGAGTTGTGCAGGGGTAGAGACGTCCCTCTCCATCAGTGCATGCTTGAGAAGAAGGACTGAGGAAGCTGACATCTATATGACAGTCAATGATGTCTGATTAAGGTAAACTGGTCTAACCTCCCTTGTAGCATCTATGGTGATATGTTGGTGGACTGGCAGATGGCTGAAATGTTCCTCTCTTTTGGGCGCATGCATGGATATACTAAACACCAATGACCTTTAATTTGCCAGTCTGTAATAAGTGTTACCTTAACATTTTTATAGGCCTATTGATTTGGTTAATTTGGTTGCTGTTGTCTTCATTATGGTGTATATAATCGAATTGTATTATTATGTGCAAATCTAATTTGTAATGGGACAATTATTTAATCTGGATTACTTGTTGCTTGCATGCGATCAATGTTGTTTGTACATTATCTTATAAATGAGGTTAATTGCCAATAATACCATACATATTTTTCCATGTATTAATCCTAAAATCGAACAATTCAAACTATACAGGTTCTTTACTCGCCCATAAAACAGACTAGAAATGCTTACCCATCCGTAAACATTAGGACAACATGGACATTTAGGAGAAGGCTATTGCACAAAAGTCTTCAAGTATTGGAAGAAAGGAGAAGACCTCCCAAGTGGTCAGGGCATGCGTGTCATTTCAAGCGGGTCCTCTAACACTCCATTTATCCCTGCGAGCAGGAGGCGACTGCCCTGTTTTGTCGGTGATAAACATTTAAAACCTTTAAACGAGAGCATAAATCCAGACTTGGGGAAAAATCACACATGAAGTCCTGTCAAAGTTATATAAAAGAGCGTGCAATGACCCAAAACTAAATTAGATTCGTTTTAACAATTAAAATGTTCTGGTAAAAACTAACGAAAATTACATTTTATATATTTAAACTTATTTAAAGCAGTTGGTATGCACGATCCTGTTAAAAGAATCACTTTTCATGACCGGCAAAGTGCAATTTTTAGTAACAATTTATATCATTGAAATGTTTAAAATTTGCAAATATTTTTTATTTTACAATTAAGTGGATGGGATATAAATGAGATGAAAAATATAGAACGCAGTCCAAGTTTAATGTTAAATATTAAGACACGTTATGCCGCTCAATCGATTTTGCCGAGTTTCAATTAATAATCTATAAGTTATATGCACAGTTTCTTATGGAGCAGCCGTCCGAATGATTAAAGGTAGGCCTCAAAATACCATCTATTAAGCCTAATAGTAATGTTTTTTCAACTAAACGACCAGGATTGACATTGCCTGACCCTCACCAGATTTAAGCTTTTTTCCAATTTATTTCCATATAATATGTAGACGAGATAGCAACTTGCCGAATCGCAGTTCTTGTGTAATGCGTCTTGAATTAACAATAAATATACCTTTTTAAAGGAGGAATAAAGAAATTATAAAATATTGACAGAACCTTTTGTTTGACGACTTTACCTTTTCTGTTTTCTCTTTTATATTGAAATGAGCTCTGCATTAATCCGTTTTCGTATTGGTCGAAAAATCCAGTATGCATTGCAATTACAATACAAACGCAGCCTACCAGTCCCTGTTCTTGAATAAAGTGTAAAAATATCTGAATTTTGTCATTTAATCTAACGCCTAGATGTAAGCAACCATTTCTACATTTAATACTAAATTTATTACTAATTTAATTTTTTAATCAGACGATTGCGGATTTATCATAAACTGGACATGGCATAAATACTTAACCAAAGATGTAAAACAACAATAACAAAACAATCGTTTTAAGTGTTCATTTATTCATTTAATATGAGCTAAAAAAAACAGGGCTTTAAGTTTTATAGCGGACAAAAACCTTAAACCATCAGAGTTATAATTTTTACCATAAAGAAAAAAACTTGAACATGCAGAAGAAATATTTTTAAATGTATGTCACACAAATACTCATCAAACGTCTTTATCAGTCGTGGCCCACAAAATGAAAAAGTAATATTAAAGCAAGTCATAGGGCACTTATTGAGATGTCATTTTAATGGCTGATGGATGGTTAAGAAATCTTCATCTTCCACTGATGATTTTAAACATGCAAAAGCTGTGATCATCGTTCCCATCATTTTGCTTAAAATGACAAAATGAAAGTATTATCAATTGTGCCATGCCACATGTATTTGGAAGGTATGATCAGAAATCTTCAGGTTCAGAGGTCAAACAGGATATTTTCATTGCCTAGAGTGATGACAGCATGGCTCCATGCTTCATGCATCCCATTCATGTGCCATGTTATCACACAAGCATGTTGGCAAATATTGCATTCTTAATACCCATTTATGTATTTTTTCAACAAGGATGTGGGTCAAGAGCTAAAACAAAGGGTACTTTTGATTACGAGTGCTTGTGAGCCAATTCTCAGACATCTTTGTATATCTGCAATACATATGTGGTCAGTCAGTTTTCCAATCATCAAAACATCTGTTCCTGTGCACACCACAGACCTTGCATTTAAAGCAACAGACGGTAAAAATAACCTCATATGGCATGTGGTAAAATACAAACGCTCAGTGATGGTTTGTGGCTAATACAGTGAGGTATGGAGTTCAGAATATGGAGCCAATGTCCCTCTTAAACATGCCATGGTTTTTGGAAAGTGTGGCTTGGAAATACATTTTTCACTCTTTAAATTCGATAACCTGGCAAGGAATGAGAGCACACTTATGGATCAATAATGAAGAGCAGATTAGGGTGTATCCATGGACACAATGAAACCATAGCAATCCCAAGTTCTCCTGTCACTCAGGGGCCCTCAGGCCTGTGCATCCGGGATAGGTTCCTCTCCCATCCATCATGGGCAGTAATGGAGAGTTTCTGGAGCAGTCTGTGGCTGACTGTGTTAAACCACAGTGATGACAGCTATCTGCTCACCCGCTCTGAACCATACCATTCTTTCCCCTTTCTCTCTCTCCCTCTATTTCTCTGTCTGATGTTTTAATCAAATTATAAACTACAAAGGGTGCCTTTAAACCCTCCAAAGCATTTCTAGCGTGTACTGTAGAAGGGCCTAGGTAAGAGATGTGTCCCAACTTTCATTATTTTTACAAAACATGATCACCTGTATAGTCATTTTATTAATATTTATAATGATCACAACTAATAAAATAAAACTCCATTTTAATCCAAAAGCAGAATGAAACACAGTTGAAATTGATAAAATGACAGAATAAAGAAGTAAATGCTCTTAATGTGTGTGAATGCAGAACATAGTTGCCAGCAAGTATTTTAAACATCAAAGTTGATGATAAGACGGTATTGCAGGTCTTCTGAGCATCCTCAGTCTTTAGGATAAATAACTTCAAAAGCAAATTCTGGAATAAATACTACTACTAATACTACTATTGCTACTACTAATAATAATAATAAAAATAAAAATAAAAATAACAACAATAATAATAATTATAATAATTATAATAATAATAATGACAATGATAATAACAATAACCATAACCATAACAAAACAACAACAACAACAATAATAATAATAATAATAATAATAATAAAAATTAAAATAAAATAAAATAAAATAAAATAAAATAAAATAAAATAAAATAAGATAAAGTAAAATAAATTATAGTAATGAATATTGTCTTACACACTGTGTTTTTGTAATAAAAATAGCCCAGATATAGGATAAATAATCCTGCCAATATTTGTGAACATCTGGCAATAGTAAATAATTATAACATCATAAAGAAGAGTTTTAATTATTTCAGTTAAAACAAAAGACAAGTTCTCCCAAAATAAAAAAAATAAAAACTCTTTAAATCTGAACATGGGAGAAGATGGGTAATTAAATGGCCAAATAGAAATTCAAACAGAATTGTGAGATAACGCTTATGCTTTTTTCTTTGTTTAAACAATCCCATGGCAGTGAATTGAATTTCGAGTTTTCATAAGAAGTTATGTTTTGGTGTGATGTAATGAGATGTTTTCATTTGTACTGGCATTCACTATAAAGTAGAATACAAAAGTTATTTGCCATTCCCAGTAAGACACGCATATTGATTTAGGAAGTGGGTGGCAGATTGATTTGGCACTGAGTGGCCCCATGTTTATGGGTCACACAAGTCCTCTGGTCTGGGAATATTAGGGCTTCTCACGGGTGGCCAGGCCACTGTGATACACCACACCCACTGCTTTTATTACATGCCACAGAATGGTTTTGATCAAGTTCACAGGAAAACTGAACACCTTGATTCCATGATGCTGCTGGACACAGTAACTTCAGTTCAAACACAGCCTGACTCAGTCATTATAGATACAGCATAACCTTAAATCCACCTGTTGTATTATCACAAATTGTGGCATAAATATTTGTAAGGCAAAGCTCTCTTAATAACAAGTTGATAAAAGCATGGCACACAAAAAGGCTCTTTTAGGAAAGATGACTTCTCATATTGGACGAAGGGACGTTTATAAAAAACAGAAAAATTAAAGTTGTAAAAATAATGTTTTCACTTAGGTCACAATTGTAACAAACGAAAAAGAATTACGCACATTATAAAAAATTCATGAAATTAAAGCGGACGATTGGGACTCTCAAAAACTGCATCACCCAGCATCAATGACAAATATAGGCCTAAATAAATATTAATTTAATTGCACCCAAATTTAACAGTTATGCTTCCTATGTTCCTACAGGGAAATAAAGATTTGCAAGCTCCGAGCCAACAATAATGAATATGAATAAAAATGCACAGAAAATGCTGAAATAAACACAATTCTAAACTCCTAGATAAAAAATTAGATGAAAACAGAAAAATACGACACTCAGTTCAAAAGCTGTGACCCCAAAGCGCGCACAAAAATGCTTACATTAACACCATGCATCTATAGGAGACGCCTTTCCCAAAATGTAACATTTTTTGCAGTCGCTGTCCATTAATGACATGCTGAAATAACATGACATCATAATTGGATAACGTTGTATTGGTGTAAAAATGTTTTGCAAGCAATTATTAATCATAATGATATTTAAAAATTCTTTTGCGTCCTGTAAACATGTACTACCATGTTCATGTCATGTGCATTTTTTTGATCTTCTTAAATTCTTGTACAGTTTTGGGTTCAGTTGGGACAGTGATGTCTGCTATTTGCTTCCAAAACGACGACAGTTGCAGAACGCCCATGCATTCCCGTCAGATGTGGCCATACATCCCAAACATAACCCATCATCTACACTTTTTCTGAATTTCCTTTGTGTGCAATTTAATACAGCAGAAACTTATAAACTTTATCCACTTTTGCATAATGATTTCCTCACTGCCTCTTATTGTAAATCGAGCACAGTCCCGTTTTATACTGAATTCAATTTAAACGAATCTATGGGGGGTTTTCCATACATTAAATATCGTCAATAAAATAACTTTTTTATTTCATTAAAAAAAATGATGAATCACTGATTGCTTGTGTTGAGGATACGGAACCCTGAGATGGGTTTGAGATGAGTTCAGCACCTTTGAACATGACAGCTCCAGAAGCGTCGATTTCTAATCGAAAAACACACGCGCTCTTTAAACAGCCGGCGTAGTTTTTATTTTAAATTATAGCCTTGTTTTGCACCTGAATCACCTGATATAAACATATTTAAATTTAAATAAATTTACTCGTATTTATGATCAAATTTATTCAACAGTCAAGTAAAAGGCTTATAAGCATTATTGTGAACTTAATTGAATAGTTCGTTTCCCAAACCAAAATGAGATATGTGTTTAAGTGTGTTGGGCAACCAAAAGTTCTGGGGTAACCTTAACTTTTTTATTTTTCCTAGTCAATGGGCTCAATAACTGTTTGGTTACAAGCATTCGTCCAGATTTCTTTCTCCGTTTATCAGAACAAATAAATGCTATACAGGTTTGGAGGAGTAATTCTCAACGGAATTCTTTAACTTTTTCTTTAAGAATGGTTTAATTAATCATAAGTTCATTATAACTCAACGGAAAAGAAGGTTGATGGCATTGTTTTAATGGTAAAAACAAATTTGGATGCAGGGGACTTTATTATAAGACAAGCATAATTCAGTCCATGTAATGAGCTATAACGAACAGTGCATTGTGTAATAAACATCTACCTAACATCTCTGCAAAATTCCTTTCCTTTACAACATGCCTGCTAAAAAACCTTCAATTGTAACACATATGATAAAACATTTTTAGCATTATCTTGTTTTATGAACATTAGAGTAATAATCATCTAGTCCAATTTTTACAATTTAACACTTTATTTCCACACTGCTACATATCATTGGTATAACAATCCACTAAATCCTCACAAAAGATTTATAAAATTTATGGTATATAAAAGCTGAAATAACGGTGTTGTAAATATTAAAGTAATATCCAAACCTGTTAAGAAATGCAACATGTTCTTAAGACATGGCCACAACTAAAGATAATTTATTATACATGACTATGATACATGTTAACTTTACTCGTTTATCCACGTTTTAAAGAAGACATTGTTTCGTTTCATCCATGTTACAGCAAACACTATAGTCCCATTAAAGAACAGATCAAATAAGATTAAATGTATTATTTTTTCCATGCATGATTATAGTTTTCCTTTACATTGGGTCTGGTATGGGTATGAGAATAAAATAAGAAGTTGTTCACTTATTGGTGCAGGTTATAAAGGGAAAATTCAAGAATTGTTGATGTGCTGGGCATCTTTCTTACCATCATAGGGTAAGCATGCCACCTTGCGGTTATGATGAGTTATGGTAAACAACATAACATGTGTTAGTACTATATATACCACTTTTACACATTTAACAATATAATTAAGTTTTAAAATGGAAACTTTAGTAATAACCTAAAATAGAGAATGCCAGTGAGTCAAAAAATTTACAAAGTATAAGTACAAAGAAAAAAATATAATTTGATAAATATCATGAATATTAATCTTATTAATGACCTTACTTTAATTTGTATTGTGCATTTTCATGCATTTTCCCACTTCTGATTTTAAGAATTTTAAGTAAATTGTTTTGCAATATTTTTGTATACACCACTGTTTGCTTTTTCGTACATTAACGGTGATGGAATTAGTTTTGCATACATTTCCATACTTTGATCAAATGATAAACAAACATCAACTGATAAACAAACTGGTAAACATGCTTTCTTCT
This sequence comes from Triplophysa yarkandensis, assembly GCA_033220385.1. Lineage (NCBI taxonomy): Eukaryota > Metazoa > Chordata > Actinopteri > Cypriniformes > Nemacheilidae > Triplophysa > Triplophysa yarkandensis. Next base: position 11,977,861 of record CM065655.1, read on the forward strand.
GAGAATAGCTTGTGATGTTTGATCTTGAGAGTGGTCGCTAGAGGGCGCCAAAGGAACAGGCGCGTTAGATCCGGTTAGCGGCGGTTCTGACACACAGGCTGCATTGTTGTTGTTCCTGATCTACAATCATGCACATGGGCAGTTTAGTGCCTGTGTTCAACAAAGCTTGTGTCTTAAAGCATTGCACATTTCCTTTCATCCAATGCAAAAGCTACATGTAAGACTTTTTTAGCAATAAAATCTTAAAAAAAAAATCACATCTCAAACAAAACCCATAGCTCCAACATTCATTAAATATAGTATTGGAGTGTTGTATTTAACAAATGAAAAACTTTAACCAGCCTAAACTGCTCAAAGTTTTTTAACAAGAGTGTATGTCAAACTTATATTAGCTTTGGATTAAGTAATAAAGGCCTCATATTTAGTGTTGTCACTTAGTGTTTTTATTCATACATCTAAAGATTTATACGAGAAAAGCAGCCAGGCATTAAAATGACATTAAATAATTCACAGACTTATACCAAGTCTTATGTTTAGTTAAAACAAATGAATTATAGCTCTGTCCTCATTTCCTTCATTACTAACCTATGGTCGTTTCACTTTTGGTTTGCATCAGCACATCTGCTTCTGCTGGAACCTATAACATTTCTATAGCACTACACCACAGCTGAACAGGATGTGCTTCATGTAAAAATCTAAACAGGAGGGCATGTTACCAAAACCTGAGAATGAAATCGCAATTGCATCCTAAATGGCAAGGAACCACATGTTTTCCTTTGTGTGTTTTAGGCAACTTGAGAATTAAGTATTCTTGCACACCGCTTACTTTGCCAACACCTCAAAATGGACAACTACCACACAGCATGTCGGCCTACTCAATTCTCTTTATCTACCCTTTGACTCCCAGCAGCCCAATTTTGCCTTTCGTGCTAAGAGAACCATTTGCCCAACTCTCCAGAACCCTTTGACACCTTTGACCGCCCATGCCATTGTAAAAGCCTTTGCAACACAATGGTCAAATGTAAAGGTAAAACATGAGAATACGAGGCGCTTGAACGGTCCTTGTGGTGACAGTGTCATGCTAATTTATGCAGATGTTGCCAACACGTTCAGTCAACCATCACGGTTAAACTGAAAACACAAATGTCACAATATGTGTTGAATATTTCAGTGAGATTTTGAATGCTTGTGTGCACAATATCTCAATAAAGGAAACTTTTCATTCTTGAGGGAGCACCCGATACAGATCCCCTGTAAAGACTTGCATAAGACGACCATTGGGATCAGACAGCAGGAAACTGATGATTCTTCTCAACTTTGCTGCAGTCTGGGATTGAACGGCTGGTTTCATCCGGTTGGAGGAGAACTTGCCCCCCAACTGAGTCTGGTTTCTCCCAAGGTTTGTTCTCCATAGTGTCATCGGGAGAGTTTTGGTTCCTTGCCGCTGTCGACTCTGACTTGCCTAGTTGGGGTCACTTCATTAACAGTGATATTGTTGACTTTATTGAAAGTGAATGCACAGACACTATTTAAAGTGATCAGAGATGACATCACTGATTTGAACATTAATGCACAGACACTATTTAAACTGATCAGAGATGACGTCACTGATTTGAACATTAATGCACAGACACTATTTAAAGTGATCAGAGATGACATCACTGATTTGAACATTAATGCACAGACACTATTTAAAGTGATCAGATATGACATCACTGATTTGAACATTAATGCACAGACACTATTTAAAGTGATCAGAGATGACATCACTGATTTGAACATTAATGCACAGACACTATTTAAAGTGATCAGAGATGACATCACTGATTTGAACATTAATGCACAGACACTATTTAAAGTGATCAGAGATGACATCACTGATTTGAACATTAATGCACAGACACTATTTAAAGTGATCAGAGATGACATCATTGATTTGAACATTAATGCACAGACACTATTTAAAGTGATCAGAGATGACATCACTGATTTGAACATTAATGCACAGACACTATTTAAAGTGATCAGAGATGACATCACTGATTTGAACATTAATGCACAGACACTATTTAAAGTGATCAGAGATGACATCACTGATTTGAACATTAATGCACAGACACTATTAAACTGATCAGAGATGACATCACTGAGTTCAACGATGAACTTTAACTATCATTTGGCACTATGGACAAACTGTTTCACTAACCGATGTTGTTCAGCTGCTTTGACGCAGTGTATTATGTTTAAAGCGCTGGTTAAATAAAGGTGACATGACCTTGCTCTTCATATAGATATTGAAGCAGAGTTCCAGTTGTCCACCAACAGCTGAGACAGTTTCCCATCATTCCAAGCCCAAGAACCGGCTTCAACTGGCCATGGTGCAAACTACCTAAAAAGTAATAGATTCATGATAGAAGCATAAAAACTAACCTAACATTTATAAACATTATAAACATTGGTTGCATTAAGTTTGAAAGTCCAAGTTAAGAGATGTGAAGTTGTTTGTGTTTGAATTCACAGCATTTTTACATAAAGTGCACACAAGGTGTTGAATTATGTTGTTTACAAACAGGAAACACGTCACTGTGTGTTTAACACTATACACTTATGCAGAGGCTGTTAGGGCTTCCATGTGTCACACACGTGACTCAAATTAAGTTGGAAACGGAAATGAAACTTTTTAAATTTTTACTTTTATCTTCTGTCATGAAGGCCAAATGCAACATTATCTCGTGTTAATTGAAACAATTTAAATGTTTACGAATAAAAAGATGTCAGTCCGCTAGTAAAGGCCTCGTTGATTTGTTGCATCGATATTTGTAAAATCTCACAATGGGAGAAGAAACTTTTCAAAGGCTTGCCGCTCACTATTTTAAATCCCAATCCCAGCCAATCACTCACGAGATCAGCCGTGTCGTCATCGGGGGGCTTGTTTTCACAAAGAAACTTGACTGCGCTCGACAACAGCCAATGGCGTTTCAGTACCGCGGCCTGTTTTGAATTTAAACGCGTCCCAGCCAATCCGACGCGCTCCTCGAGGGCGGAGTCTACGGACATTTAATCAAGTTTGTGCGCCCCGTAGCACAGCGACAAAACAGTTTACAACAGATACAGAGCAGTCGAGGCTGACTAAAGGTAAGCACTTTATAAACTTTGTTTTAAAGTTATTAAGCATTTTTATTTCTATATTTTACTGCCAAACGTTAATAAACCAAATTGTGTTAAAATAAAAATGATTAATGTACGTTTTTGAAGTACATAATTGTGTTTTAACTTTATAGGAGTAGATTTGAACTTTAGGAGGGATTTGTGATATAAAGTTAAACAGCAATGTCTGGGTGTTAGTTTGAGGTCGTAATGGAGTCCCGTAGGAACACTGAAGTAGCCAAAAGTTCCCTGACTGAGAAAAACAGGCCAAGATTTACCCACAAAGCTTTAAACTCAACAACAGGCGCCATTATTAAAGCACTGAAGGGGTCTCGGTCGAAACTGCACGAGACGTTTCCTGCAGTTTAGGCGGGAAAACAAAATGGAGGCACGCTTATTGTTCTAGTGGAAACGAAGCAGGAACTTGATCGGCTTAAGCAGTGTCTAGAGAGTTATCACTTCTCCATGGCTTCACTTGTGTTTTATTAACACATCTGAAGTGATTTAACTAACAATGTTCTTTTTTCCCCCCAAAAAAACACATAATTTGTAGGAACCAGTGCCATGGGTAAAGATCCTAACAAGCCCAGGGGAAAGACGTCCTCTTATGCTTACTTTGTGCAAACATGCCGGGAGGAACACAAGAAGAAGAACCCTGGGACTTCTGTCAACTTCTCAGAGTTCTCCAAGAAGTGCTCTGAAAGATGGAAGGTATGCTGAACAGAAGGGCTGCATGCAATGTTTTTCCGGCCTCTGGTGTTAGGGAGGGGGAGGAGGGGGGTGGGGCATTACCCTGTGCATCTGTTACTCAAATGACTTGAATGTAGGGCAAGAGGATAAAGAGCCACACGCTACGCCTGGCAAGCACCTGCTCAGTGTTGTGTGTGTTGTTTTTACAGACGATGTCGTCCAAAGAAAAGGGAAAATTTGAAGAGATGGCCAAAACCGACAAGGTGCGCTTCGACCGGGAAATGAAAAACTACGTGCCCCCCAAAGGTGCAAAAGTAGCTAAGAAGAAGAAGGACCCAAATGCACCCAAGAGACCCCCGTGAGTCGTATTTTCTTTGTCGTGTGGGACGTCTTTTAAGGTGGATGTTAATGGTTGTTTAACCTCTCTTATCAGATCTGCGTTTTTTGTCTTCTGCTCTGACCATCGTCCCAAGATAAAGAACGACAACCCTGGTATCTCTATTGGAGACATCGCGAAGAAGCTCGGAGAGATGTGGTCCAAACTTACACCAAAGGACAAGTCTCCTTATGAACAGAAAGCCATGAAGTTCAAGGAGAAGTATGAAAAGGTAAGGGTTGCTTAATTGGGTTTTGAAAGAGGTATGTTCATTTGGGGACAAGTGCTCAACAGATATTTTTTCGTCCAGGATGTTGCTGCATATCGTGCAAAAGGAGCTAAACCAGATGGTGGCAAGAAAGGAGGACCAGGACGGCCAGTAGGGAAGAAAGCAGCAGCTGCAGATGACGACGACGATGATGAGGAGGAGGACGAGGAAGACGAAGAGGACGACGACGATGATGATGATGAGGATGATGATTAAACTATCAGGAAAATTTGAGCTGATTTATTTGCAAAACAATGTGAATGCATTTTTTTAGCATTTAAATTTTCAAAACATGTACAGAATGTGTATAACTGAATACATATTGCGGTCATGTGCTGTTTTGTAAATGTAATGGCTTTTTAAGCACTGCTTTTTTGTCTGGTAGTTGTGGTGTTTGGTTTCTGTACCTGTCATTATTTCTTACTGCCATTTTAATGAGGAACAATTGCATTTCTGTAGGATCTCATTTTTAAACTGTGCTCTGAGGTTGTGTAGACTTTTTTTATTATTAAACATCTGTGTATATTACGACTGTCCCATGTTTGTTTGAGTGCAATTTTGACCTATTAAAATATTTTGCAGAACTTGTTCTATATTTTCTGTCGAACAGAATTGGAGTATAAATTTACTGATGGATGGGTTAGAATTTGAGTTTAATTTGACATCCCTTATTTGATAAACCTATAAGCTTTTGTGGAGAGCAAGACATTTGTGCTTTATATAGGATGAAAATGACAGTTCAAGGGAGTAGAGGCTACACTGTCTGCACACTACCTCAAAATTAGGCTTCAGCTTAACACTCTCAAAGTTGAGGTCAAATGAAAATGTCATTTAAAACAAGTTAATTCCCATGTAGTTAATGTAAAAATGACGACTTGACTATAACACAATTACTGGTTGCTGTGGTGAGAGAGTGAAGGTACTATGGTTTTTACAGCTAACAAGAGCTTAAGAGACAACTGCAAGTGATAAGAATTCTACTGTCTAAAAGGTTAATTTAAACACGTTACTCTATAATAAAACCGAATGGCACAAAAAAACGTAAAAATTCTCCATTTATTTTCTCAGAAAAAGAACCATAAGTTAGATATTTACACCTTCATTGGGAAGCCCACAGTATGTCAAAATGTTAATTTAGAAATAACCATATTTACATTGTACAAAAACAAAATGTACACATTGCAATCATCATTTCCCTTATCACGCTTCACTCAAGATAGCTGATTTTTGGCCATGGACAGTAAGATTAGACAGTCCGATGATTATAATCAATCATTGATTTTCACTAACAAGTATTCCCTCAACCAATCAAACACTTATGCAGTAGACAAAATAAATGCATTTCACTTTTTCAATCATAGACCCTATTTACCTTTCCCCCCCACTTCTACATCTTACCCGTTCAAGATTGCAAAGTATGTGCCACTGTGCCAAAGACCACGATTATTCAAGTGACCGGTTGTCCTCACAAACCTAATAGTCCAGTGTTTAAAAAACTATGCAATCATGTATGCCAAATTATGAAAAACCTGTCATTCACAATGGAGCAGCAACAAAAGACCAAGTGGTACAAGATCGTCTCTTTTTGTACATTTTGTGGATGGCCGGTGAAATAGAAACACCAACGTTCCGTTAGGTAGACCCCTTAATCCAGAGATTCCAAAAACATGCCATGGATTTTGGGGACAAACCAATGTAAACATAGTCTTCAATGGAAAAAAAGTTCATGATAAGAGTTTGGAGTTATTTTGGTGAGGACTAAACTGCATGTCTCCATTAGTCACGTGTATACTGGTAAAACCTGTTTTTGTAGACGAGTGAGTGATTATCCTCGAAGCACATTTGAAACTGTACAGCCTGGCTCTTAAACAGCCACAATATTGTTCATCTCCCACTTCTGAGAGCTTTTGCTGTTGTCACAGTCAGCTAAATAAACTTTGTGCAAGACATCCGAGCGGTCCAAGCATTTCCCAGTTGGTATATGCGTGAAACGATGTAGATCCTGGGAAATGGAGGAAAAAGGTTTCAATTGTTTAGTGAAATCGAAAAGTACATAATAAAGTTACATTTGTGAACAGGCCTGACTGTTGGTTGCATGTCAAAAAAGGCTTGCTGCATTATCTGAAATACCTTAAAATATCTCCACTCTGTATACTCGTTCAAGTTGCAGTGTGTTATGATGACAGCAGATCCATCTCCACCCCTTGTCAAACACTGGTCATACTGCATGAGCTGGTTAGCTTCATTGATTCTAAACAGCTAGAACCACGATTCAAAAAGGCATATAATGAAGGAAAAATGGCTTAAAAAAACTGTCACTGCAGCATAATACTGCAAAATATTCCCCATACCTGATTGCCACCCATCCGATGACAAGGGCCGATCTCGACATTACCACCGTTGGTATGACCCATGCTGTCTATGCAATAGCTGGTCTCAAACCCACGGATCTTTAAGAATAGAATTAATTACGATAAACAGCACCATTTTTTTACTGAAATTTTAAACAGGATAAAAATATGCACCTCTCCCCATTCCACATTCTTTGGAGGCAGTGGGTAATGCAGGGGGATGTCATAAGCAATCTCCTCCATGAACCACTTAAAGCTCTTGCATCGATGTTCCTCTCTGAATTTTTTCAAGCTGCTGATGTCTCCGTAGGCCAGTGTGAGAGTCTCTGGCCGGCTGGCATAAAAATAGTCCTTGTACTCATCCCACCACACTTCCACGACTCGCACATAGTTCTAAACACAAGATAATAATGAAAGAAATTTTAGACTTGCAAAATAAAATATTTTTTTGATTTTGGAATAAAAAGTGTTCAAGCTGACCTTGAGTGTTGGGGAAGAGCCTACATGAGCAGGAGGCGGGTTTCCCTGCCAGCCCTGCAGACGGTAGATGTGCCCCACCCTTGAACATGGCACAAACAGAAGCTGCCCACCGCACTGCCATATCTGCAGAGGACAGAAGGTGCACACACACAAATAATTATCTTAAGACTGCGAAACATGTTTTTCATTAAAGTATAAAGCATTTTAAACCATTCTATCATTTTTGGTTTTTCCGAGCAATCCCAACAGTTTTTCAACACACATCATGTGACACCACACAGCACATTTTGTGGAAATTGTCAACATGTTTATGCTTTTTGCATCATGGTTAAATATTTTTGACCAAATCTGTACATCTGAACACCTGACATTTGAAATGTATGGTCATTTTATAACATTTACTCACCTCTTGTCATTTATAGATTTTGTGTTTTGCAGAATATTGAAAGCCATTTTTAAGATATGCAAGAAAACTTGTTAGTCCCCACTGACTTTTATTGTATGGACACAAAACATATGGGATCAATCCGGAGTAATTATTATCAGAATTTTCGTGAACTGCCTTTTAAAATTGATAGAGGAAGGAAAGTCAAAACCAATTTGTAACTAAAAAAACTACACCAAAGCTTTGTAGAAAACCTTGAAAAACAAAAATCCATGGGATTCTAAATGACATTAAAAAAACTATGTCATTTCTAAACCAAAATGTCCTCAAGATTTACCTTATATGAGATTTCAAAGTTTTCTCCTCCCCAGATCTGAAGGCCTGGATCATATAGGCCCAGCTCGAAGAAGAACTCTCTTTCTATTGCAAATAGCCCACCAGCCATGGCAGGAGACCTAAAATACATATTTCCCTGTCAGGGACGTTTCCCTTTTACATCACAGACATACAGAATTCAAAATGGCATGTCGACAAGTCCAGATTATTCTCCAAAACATGACGTTTTGTGTGTAGTGCTTGCATTGCATAATAACTGAAAACATACTACAGAGTACAGAAAGTAAGGTTTTCAGCTTTTCAGTTTTATGACTTGCATTTAAACTAGAATATGCACATCAAGACAGAGTTGTTAGTGGACAAAGAATGGAGATGAAATTGCAGAGAGGCAGGAACAAGGATTGTGAGTAATTTGTTGAGCAATTAAGCCAGAAGAGCCATAGTCAAGCCATACATATATGTAAATATTTGTTACCATTTTTCCGTAGTTTTAACACCCCCTTAAAGATGTTAGTATACAGTTTTAAAAAGCATTCTGCATTTAAAACTTAACAAGTGTTAAAAGAGCTGACATGATAAGGACCAAGACAAGCAGACTGCCACCAATTTAAACCACACAATAAGGCTCTCTGCGCTTTGGCAGGTTGTGGTTGGGCCCAATTCCGATTTAAATTACCGATATGGCTCAGTTTTAGTTTTTCTCATCTGCTTCTCCTTGTTACCCAGAGGCACACGTTTCCAAAGCATGCTCCAGTCCCATGCTCCTCTGGCAAAGCCATCCTCGTCCCCGCCCCCCTGGGGCTCGATGTTGTAAGTCTGGCCGCTAATCGAATCTATGAGGGGTACTGTGCACACGGTTCTGATTGTAGACACAGAGGATGGCAAGGGGGACGTCCATGCAAGCAAAACACAGGCACGCACACAAACACGCATTCACACACACAGGGAGGAGTGGGGGAACAGAGAAGAGAGAAAGAATGGGTTTAATGATCATGCTTCGGAAGGCTGGAAGCCGAGTTTACCGATAAGGCTCGGTCTTATGCTTTCTCTGAGCCTTCTCTCTGCTGCTGAGAGGGACTCGTTTCCACAGGAGGCTCCAGTCCCAGGCGCCTCGCGCCAATCCATCTGTGTCCCCGCCATGCTGGGGCTCTATGGTATAATCATTGCCGTCTATGTAATCTATCAACGGTACTGTACAGACCGTTCTGCAACATTAACACAACATGATATTAACAATACATTTAGGGTTAAATAAAAAGTAAATTCGTCTTACCTCAAGAGCAAATTACATAATAAAATTTCAAAGAAGGAATAATATTTCCTAATTTCAAAAAAATATATCAATACTTAGCGTTACAGTTGTTATGTGCTGAAAATAACATTGAATGCAGTTTGTAACTTTGCGAAGTTGCATAGCTGTAAATGCATTATTGACAGAGTTTCTAGACCTTAAAATGATATTTGGAACTATTTAACAGGCATCTCTAGCTGAAAATCTTTCAGTTCGTCATATAATGCATAAAATGGTTTGTTTCTTTAACAGAAGTATATCATCATGCAAACTATCTCATTTATAGTAAAAATGTGCTATATAGCCATCACTGCTTTCTAAATATCAATAATTGCCAAAACACATATTAGTTGACCACAAAAAAAATCCCAAGGTTTTCTTCATTAGTCATAAAATCATAAAAAGTCATACCTGTCTTTTGAAATGGGGGCCACTAGTGGGGCATACCAGTTGGGTCCAACTTCACAATGAGCATCCAGGTAGATAAGTACCTGAGGAGGGAGATAGCGTGAAACAAATACATTTTTTCCGATGGAACCAATAAACAGTGGAATGTAGGGCCCAGACCTGTCCCAGAGTGGCTTTGTGGGCTCCTATGCTCCTTGCCTGGATCAGACCCTCTCTCTTATCATTACGGAACAGTTTGACAAGTCCGTTCCACTGTTTTATGTAGTCCTCCAGCCTCTCTTTGAGATGTACTGAAGAGAAAACAAAAATTCAATCAAAATCTGGCCACTAATTTGTCAAACAAATTATATTTTTGATAATACGGATGTAGTTTTTATTTTCATTATTTTAAAAGGCACAGATTTATAACTATTGCTTTATGCATTCGATTTTGAATGTTCCTTGCAAAGGCAAGGTTTGAGCACATGCAAATACGGCGGATCTAAAAAACAAATTGCACCTGTGTGCGGCGTGAACAGTCTTACTGACCTTTACTACCAAAAGCTTAATTCAATCTCTCAAGAGACCCCTTTATAAAGCAATTTATCAATTCTCATGACCTAGTCTGCATCCCTGCATACATTCACACCTCCCCTGTGAATAATCCATCACAAAAGATCATTCACCATTCAATAACTGCCTTCCTGACCCATAATAATGAATCAGCTCAACATTATTCTACAGACTTGATGTGAAAAAGGAATGACTCTTTCAAAAACTCATTCTTTAAAAGGTGAAATGAGAAAACTAAGATCATTACAGTCAAATTGAAAAATTGAGTGTTCAAACACACACAAATCAGAGAGTAAAGGAAAGATCAACTTTTTAGTCCCAATGACCTTTTTCATTTCCAACATATTTTAGTTTGTTTTAAGCAAAACAACAGTAGTATTTAGCAAAGGTTTATTATTCATGAATCATTCATGTAAAATTTTTTTTACAATAGCCTGGAATAGCCAAAAATATTTTTTCTTTGGCTTTTTATACCATCCCCACCTCTGTCCTGCAAATTTAGGAGGAATTTTGGTAGAAGTTCAGAATAAAGAAATATGACAATAATTAAATAATGTGCACATGCCTTAAAACTAATACATTGTAGAATTCTTTTTTTTTCTGGAGCTATATATTACGAACCTCCTCTGACTGGTTCACAAAAAACCAAGTGGAAAAACAAACTGACTCACTAATATAAACTGACAAACATTCAATTATGATACATATGGCCTCAGTCTGCTTTGTTTATGTCTCAATGCAATAAAAAGTAACATTAAATGGTCATATTGCTCAACTTAAATTGACTATACTAACTACACTTGTTTGTATTTTGTGTAATGCAATGTGATTACATGGTTTTAAGGTTAAATATTTTATTAATTTTTTCACATATTGTAAAAGAAGATTTTGTCCTCTTTGTCTCGTCTCTCGGGAGCAGTTACATTTTTACAAAGTTAATTGCTCTGAAAAGTGAGGTGTGCTTTGATTGGCCAGTTAAACAGAGCAAATGGATTGGCCAAATACTGCAAGCGTATGACAGAAATTTTACAATTTGTAACACTAGGTTTCATACCCTTAACAAAACAATGACATTTATAGGAAAGCCCCTTTTTAATTCGCATTTACATTCGGGGTTTGTACCACAAACTAATGTACTATTCACACAAGCTATGCTATTTTTATCTGGCTTATTCATGCATAGGCAACTTATAAAACACCAAACAAATAGGAAAAATTGCACAACATGATGCTCATAATACCTTTATTACTAAAGTCATCTATCATGACGATCTCAGCCAGGTATCTCCTTGGAGTTCTTTTGATGACGCTGTGCACCGTTCTCATCAGCGTAGACCAACCCTCATTATGGAAAACGATGATGACGCTGGAGGTGAGGAGGTTCTCATCATAGTTCCAGTATTTACACCTGAGGATAAACACATTGCATTAAAGCACTCTCTATACTGGAAGTTAACCTAGAACACTTTTGTGGGATTTGTTACTGATGAACAGGATAACAGTCTATTAGAGTATATTGGTATGCACAAACAATGCATTATCAGTACAGCCTTAAAGGCTGTCATTAACCTATATCCTGTGGAGGCCATTTCTGACACAGGAAACAGCAATTGTGCATAGTGCTTCCTGTGCACTGGGGAGAGCACTTCCTCATTTTAATTTTTTAAAGCTCTAAACAAAAACAGGTTGTAAGTAAATACAAGGAGGCAGAAAGATTGTACATTGTTTGTGTGTTCCAGATGGGTTATAAAAGATTAACGCAGCACTTCCATGTTCTTAAAGATGCAATCCAAAACCATTCTGGTTAAAATTAAACTAACACTTCTTCAAGAAAGAAATTTTTGTGAAATAAGGAACAATTTACCCACATAGACTGCATGTTATGTTTCAACCAGATGGGGTGATATTGCAGTGAATTAGCTGGGTTGCATGGCACAATAAAACCACTCAACTAGAAAAGCTACTCACTCCCATGACACCGAATCTCACTTGAGATCAGGTTTGTTGTGTTCCACTGTACATCAACATGTTGTGAAGCACCTTACCATACTAATGCTGACAAATATAAAACCAGTGATCTCAAAAAGACGTCATATCACATGATTAATAAATGTGTGAGGAGGAGAATGCCATGTTTTATTAAATATGAAATGTCTTTATGTGCTTTAAAGACTGTATGGATGCATAGAATAATTCTTCCAGAATACTTATCCATCTTTAAAAACTAAACAAAAAATATTTGTTAAAAAAAACAATATTTACAGCTATAACTAGGAAACAGCCAAACAAATAATATTAAAATGTGTATATACACTTATAACACAACCAGTGAAGATTAAACAATTTTAGTATTTTACATTTCCTAAATTGTGCTAAGGTAACCACCAGGGGACACTGTGAACTTAAAGTTTTTGGCTTATATTAATCACTGGGGTTAATGGTCTATGAAGTGCTTTGAAACTTGAAGTCATCTTACAAGTCTTATAAAACTGGTCATCAATGCACATTACCTAAACAATCTTACAAAATCTCTCAAATGTCTCTGTATGGTAGTCAACTAAAGTCTTTACCTGCCAAGTTTTCAAACGTCACATTAAGAAAAACCCATTTCAGGGGGATTGGGTTTTATTACCAAGCCCTTAAGAAGAATTTGCCACATGTAAAAACCAAACTCTTAGCAGTCAGGTAGGGTGCATGCCTTGGGAGTAGGCTAAACTAGATTATAAGACTTTAGGGAAAAACTGCTGATTTAAGAATGGTGCCATCTTTTGACAAAAGTTGGTATTGCTTTGTCCCAGACTACCCTAACCATACCATAGTGGAGTCTGGGAAAAGTTACTTATGCCACGATCCTGTTGATTTAGTGTTATAGTATTATGATTAGGCTAAGCTGCTGCAGTGTGATATATCAACAGAATAGTGTATTTTTCTTTTTATCAATGTACAGCTTTATCTAAATAGGATTTATGTCAAAGTTCATAAAATGACGCACACTTTCACACCCCACCTTTCCCAAATAATTTCATTTTACTGAGTTGCCAATTGTATATTTATACTATGCAGACATTCTCATTGTAAAAGGGTTTGTGTTTTCAGGAAAAGGTGACATATAGTAGGTTTGCGCCACACTGGCATCATGGATTAACAAACTGAACTTGTTGATGTTTCAGGTATAATATACGTATAAAAGTATTGGGACTCTCATTTTTAATATACAGATTCGAATCAAATCATTTCGTGTAATGTATTACAAAGCATGAAACTGTAAAGGATTAATTTATAGCAACAGTTTGGGGTTGGACCTTTCTAAGACCAAAAAGAAATGGTAGATTCAGACTAGTTTGGAAAAATTACATGTCCTACATAAAGCCCAGAGCACAACCAAGCTAAACAACTTTGAGCCAAAGACTCATCAGCGAAATCCTTCCATCTACTTTACAAAAAAAATAATGATAGCCTGTTGCAGGTTATAAGGTGGAAACAAACTTCTGTAATATGATATTGTGATATAGTTGTAATTTTTGGTCCGACTGGAATATCTGGAATAGATGCATGTCAGAAGGGAGAGTCCCGATACTAGAATGTTTAGATTAACAGAAACGGCATGGAACCAAATCACATATCCTGATGAAATTTATGAATGTAAATGAAAACTGAGAAGTAGAGTTTAATAGATAAATAATATATAATAATTCCCATTAAATTAAAAAGAAACTAAAGCTATGTGTATATACTGAATATAAACAACAAGAAAATTGTATATATATCTTAAAAATGTGAATATATGTGTGTGTATTTATAGATACAACGTTTAAATGGACAATCCAAAGACATACATTATGTAAAAACAAACTTTTATTCTGGACGTAATTAATCAGTTAGACTGCCATACAAGACACCAAAAACTCACATCCGTGGATGGGTTTTCTAAAACCAATAAAGCTAAAATCAACTTAGGCTTACGCTGCTTTTGGGAGACGCAGCCTGTGTCCTCTCTCTGTTGTACCTTAGAGACACTTTGACTCTTTAAGTATTTCTCCTCTATAAGCTTTCTGAAAGCACCCTGACGTAAGTGCTGTTATTTCTTTGAAGTTACACAGTAAGTCATCACACGCACAAAATAGCTTTTGCGCATGCAACTGAAGAGCCCTGCCCTACAAGCCATTGCAATATTTGTCCAAACTGAATGACCTAGTCAAAGATGACGTTGAACCTCTTAGTATATCACTACGTACGGTACAGTCATTCCAGAAACTAAAGGAATCTATAAAGCAATCTCAAACCGATAATCCTGCTTTCCAACCGGGGCGGAGAAACAGCAGCTTTGCAATGACGTCTCAAAAAAATATTTGTGTGGCACAAAGCTGATCCTTACTGGCATAAAGCTAATCCTGTTTACTATCTGGAACATTAATAACAGAGTGTAGAACATTATCTCCTTATAGTCCTCTGTTCAGTGAAAAGGGCATAAGAGTACAGTACCAGCGGTCTGAAATCCCAAACCGTAGTACTTTGATAAACAGTGTGTGATAGAAAAAATCCCAAATACCATTGTGTTTAAATGAGGGATTGGGAAGCATACCAATGTAATTTTATCCAACTGCACTTTTGGGTTTGTATAACCTGGTAGTCCACCCTCATTGCTTGGAATTGCTTGTTTGAAGAGGTGTGTTTTATCTCTATGTGTGATCACAAAAGATGTCAAACATGACAGACCTGACTGTCCATCCCAAGCTGCGTAAAACACATTCAGAAATATTCAGACTGATACGTCACTCCACCACAAAACCAGGATTCTTTTGGAACAACGTCAAACCGCCTTCCGCCACCACACCCACAAATCAGTGTCATGCATATTTACTTACTCTTCATGCCTGAGGTCGCTGATGGTTCGATCCAGAGAGATCATGTCGCTGGCCACCATATTAAAGCCGAATTCCTTGACGCTGGCATGGACGGCATCTTTGTACTCGGCTCCCAGCACAAAGGCTTTGCTGCCCTCCCCTGGTCCGCCCTGTACTCCCTCGGGCTCAGGTTCTTTGGTCTCAAAGTTGCCCAGAACCCCCATCTTCAGCACAGGATCACTATAGGCAAGAGTGTGGGGCTTGAACGTAACGAATTGCTTCTGGATCACATTCTGCTGGTTCTGAGCTTTGAATTTGGGGTTCGGCGCGTCGACGTTTTTCTGTCGAATGGACTCCAGGTCGACCTCGACCCCTTCGACGTGGGGCCAGGGAACAACCGGCTTGAACTGGTCAGCCACGGCATTAGGAGGGTTGGGCTGTATGAATTTCCCTGCTTCTCTTGCTGCCTACAATAGAAGGGAAAACTGTGAGATAGAACAGAGCACTTGATGCTGTCTTTAAGTGATAATGGCAGGAAATATTAACACAAATCAAATGGGACACAAACAATACATCGGATACATCAAATTGTATAAATGTGTGTAAATAGAGCATAAAAGCATCAAGAAAACACCAAATATAAGTGATATACAGTACAGAGTGGCTCTGTCACAAACAATGACAGCTGTCAAAAGTGCCACGTGTCATGTAACATGATCCAATACACAATCTTGTGTGTTTGTGTAACTTCTAACTCATTTTGTGTTCTGCCTTTAATACAAACCACAAGAGGTAAGTTAGTAACAGACCCCTACAGAGCCCTAAATACCCTTTAAGTCCAATCAACACAGACACACAAAACAACACACACATCCTATACAAACATCTCAATGTTATTGTGTGACAACACATTGTCTATTAGCATTCATCATTGTGTACTTAACTACACAAACGACCTTCCGGGTTTGTGTTGAATTTGCTGAACGTGATGATGAGCACATTCTGCTCCCTGTAGATCTGCCATTGATCCCAAATTCTATACGTCATATTAATGTACATCAGGCGATAGATCACTTATATCTCGATCAGCTGGGATCATTCAGTGTCTCTCACTGCACATCTCCATGACAACCGCAGCGGCTAGCATGCTAATCATGGCTTGCTAGCCGCTGAATCCTGACATTGAGCTCGATTGGCAAACACACAAGAGAACAACAATGACGTATAATGTCACAACAACACAACTCATGACAACAAGTGTTTACCAGTCCGGCTGCAAACGGGTTGTCGTCGCTTGGTTTCGGTGTCAGGGAAGACCAGAGCAGAACCAGCCCCAAAAATGTGCCAACGACCAGCAAACTTCGAAGGATGAATCCAACTTTTAACCTCATCGTGAAGAAAGAGAGGACAAATAAAAGAAAGAAAGAAAGAAAAGGGGCTAGCTATCCAGAGCTAGCACAAATAAACAAACACTTCACAGCCGAACACGTCCAGTTCCTCTCTCTCTCTGTCTCTCTCTCTCTCTCTCCTCTCTCTCTCTCCTCTGTCTCTCTCTCTCTCTCTCTCTCTCTCTCTCTCTCTCTCTCTCTCTCTCTCTCTCTCTCTCTCTCTCTCTCTCTCTCTCTCTCTCTCTCTCTCTCTCTCTCTCTCTCTCTCTCTCTCTCTCTCTCTCTCTCTCTCTCTCTCTCTCTCTCTCTCTCTCTCTCTCTCTCTCTCTCTCTCTCTCTCTCTCTCTCTCTCTCTGTCTCTCTCTCTCTCTCTCTCTCTCTCTCTCTCTCTCTCTCAAACACACACAAACACACACACACACACATGATAAAGGGTCAGAGCACACACGGATGTGAAAGAAAGCACACGGAATTGTGTGATGATTGATCAGTAGATAAAGACTCAGGAGTGTGTGTTTAAACAATTGTTGTTATAGAGTTCACCTTAATGTAAATAAAAAGTACAAGAAACTTACTAATTAAATAAATATTTATACAGATGTGGCCTTGTTTTTATCCTTGTTTTATTGTATTTAAATGATTCCAACTTAGTTTTTTGGATCTGACCCGTTCCTCTTCCAACATGACATCAGTGCACAAACCACTGTCCATAAAGACATGGATGACTTTACTGGCCTGCACAGAGTCACGATAGAGACGGAATGAATTAGAACGGAGACTGATAGCCAGGCCTTCTCGTCCAACATGTGCGTGACATTACAAAATTCGCTTCTGTAAGAATGGTCAAAAATCCTCATAAACACACTTCTAAACCTTGTGCATAAGGCTTTGCACAAGTTTTCTATATCAGAAAAGATAAATAAACCTGCGTTACGGATGTGACAAAAATGTTTGGGTAGACAACACATTTTTTAAGATTTATGGGAATTAAAATTTATAAACCAGGATCAAGAATATCCAATAAATGGTCTTGGGCGATAGTTCTTTATAGAACATAAGATAATAACTATATTTAAATATTCATGTGTCCGTTGATGAGCAAAATGTTGCGTTATGTATGTGACAATCGTGAAAATAGCCCTCAATTTCCTCTGAAAAATAATTCTCTAAAATTTTAAAGAAATACCTCACATGGGTATTTGAATAACAAAATGTTGACATCTCTGCTTTAAGGGCAATAAGGATTTACCCAACACAATCTGATAATATTTTACCTTTAAAGGTAAAAAGGTTAATAATGTATTAAAGAATGGTCAAGAAAGTGTTCAACTTGTACTGCATGTGCTGTAGATCTGCAATGTACCTATAATGTACCCATATACTATACCAATGCCGGAAGAAAAGGGAACTTATAAGTGAAAACAAAACCTTTCACTTTTTCCTAACATGCTGAAAATTTGATGCATTTCGTAAGAGCTGGTGTGGTTTTTTTCTCAACTGTCTGGACACCAACTTCAAATAGACACAATCTATACATGTTTCTTGATTGTTTTCGCTGTTGTAATATAGAAGTAATGCAAATGCAGGCCTTTTCTTTTGCTGGACCTGTTGTTTTAAGTCAAATAATACTAAACATCAAATAATAACTGAACGTGTTAAATGCAATAAAGGAATATCTGTTTGCTTTGCCTAAACCATCATGTCATAACAATAGATCGTATCAATCTTTTATGAAGTCTAGAGTCCAACGTGCAAAGAGCTCAAGTCCCTGACTTGCAACCTAACACATACAGATTGTCAACAAACACGTTTCCTCAAAATATACATGGACCCGTGCATGGAATGGGATTAACAGCTGTGGATTCCGACTCTGCCACTAATCTTTTAGTGGAAAAGATTTCTCTAAAAGAGATAGTTCATACAAAAATTAAATTTTTTTTATGATTTAGCTAATATGCCACTGGTGTTGGCATATTTGAAGGACATCACTGACCAACTTGCTGGACCCACTGCAGTTTGCCTACAGAGCAAAGCGGTCTGTGGATGACTGCATTATACATATGGACAAACCAGGGACTTATGCAAGGATTCTGTTCGTGGACTTCAGCTCTTCCTTCAACACCATCATCCCATCACTCTTCCAGACCAAACTGACCCAGCTGTCTGCCCTTGCTCTGTTTGTCAATGGATCACCAGCTTTCTTACAGACAGACAACAGCTAGTCAGAATGGGCAAATCATGTCCGACAGCCGCACCATCAGCACCGGTGCTCCACAAGGATGTGTTCTCTCTCCACTGCTCTTCTCTCTGTAAACAAACGACTGCATCTCTAAAGACCTCTCTATCAAGCTCCTGAAGTTTGCGGACGATACTGCTGTTATCGGACTCATCCTGAACGGTGACGAGTCTGTGCACAGACAAGAGGTGGAGCAGCTGGCACTATGGTGTAGGTACAACAGCCTGGAGCTGAACACGCTCAAATCAGTGGAGATGTTTGTGGACTTAGGGAGAAATCCCCCCAAAATCATCATGAACAGCACTGTGGCTTCAGTAGAGTCATTCAGGTTCCTGGGCTCCACCATCTCTCAGGATCTGAAGTGGGACGCAAATATTGACTCGATTGGGAAAAAAGCCCATCAGAGACTTTACTTTCTCATCCACCAGATGAGGAGGTTCAACCTGCCACAGGAGCTGACAGTTCTACTCAGCTGTCATCGAATCCATCCTCTGAACTTCCATCACCGTCTGGTTTTGCTCAGCCTCCAAAACTGACCTCAGTGGACTTCAGCGAATAGTCCATACTGCTGAGCAAATCACTTGCACTAATCTTCCCAGACTTTTAGAACTGTACTCATCCAGAGTGAGTAAAAGGGCCCGTTAAGTCACTCTGGACCCCTCAATCCCAGCACACTCAAAGTTTAAACTGTCACCGTCTGATCGGCCCTACAGATCACCTAGCACAAAACCATCCAGACCAGACTTTAGTATATAGCACCTTAATAATTTATACATTTGTAGATTTCCCATAGCGTTACAGTTTGTTCGATACCATAACTCAGTCATTCACATATAGAACCTTACAACTTTTTACTTTTATATTCATAAGTCATCAGTATATACGCTATTTCATCCGTAGCTCTTCTGTGCCACCACTGTGGGTTCAACTTACATATTTATTTTTATTATGTTACTTGTTTCTTGTCTTGTCACTTACATTGTGTACTGAAAGTTCTGTAACTACAACAATTCCTTGTGCGTGCAAGCACACCTGGCAATAAAGCTCATTCTGGTTCTGATATCTAGATGTTCTGAATCTGTTTAAAATGATTTGTTTGGTTTTTAACACAGATAAAGATATTTAGACAAAGGATTGTAAGCAAACAGTTCTTGGAACCCCTTGACTACTGTTACAATGGTACTTCAAATAACTGTTTTGCTTTCCTACATTCTTTGAAACATCTCATTATGTGTTTAACTGAACAAAAATCATGTTTAAATTGAATTTATCCTGCCATGGTTGTCAATGGGGTCAAAAACTTAATGCTTATAACTAAACATTCTTCCAAATATCTTTCTGTATACTGATGTGAATGGATACAGATATAAGTAAATGGAAAATTTGGATCCCTCTAATGTTCTTTTTTTGTGCAAGTGGATGTCAAAAGTACATGAATCTAAATCCATGAACA
The DNA here is from genome assembly GCA_033220385.1 of Triplophysa yarkandensis. Classification (NCBI taxonomy): domain Eukaryota; kingdom Metazoa; phylum Chordata; class Actinopteri; order Cypriniformes; family Nemacheilidae; genus Triplophysa; species Triplophysa yarkandensis. The sequence continues at coordinate 11,998,066 of CM065655.1, forward strand.
GTGTTTCTCCCGATGGCAAAGACAGAAAACAACACTGCAGGTTAATTGTAGATAATGTTAAGGACTTAAGTCACTATTCAAATGTAGGGTCCTTTGAGTTTCCCCTACGAAAAACTCAAAAACAACTACGATTCTATTTAATGAAAATGTTTTGGTCTTTAAGTGGATGACTTAATATTGAATGAATAATAAAGAACAGGTACAGAAAATAGGTAGTAGGAGTCCATAATAGGTGGGATCTCTGTCAATGCTGTTTTAAAAGTTTACCTTAAAGACCTTCTTGATAAAATGTAATTTACATTTTTACAAATTCAAGGCAAAGAGTGATCTCGTACAACTATTGTCTTTCAATAACATCATTTTGATTAAATTGATGATTTAACAATGCCTCAATAATGAGGAAATAGCAATCAACATATATACACATAAACTGATAAATGTATAGCTTGAACTTGATTTAAGTTCTGCATATTATGCATGACTTTTATGATTCACTAAATCTTTGTGAATCATTGTTTTAATTAAACTTGTTTTGAAGAAACTAATAAAAACTGTTGTTTAATGACAGAAATGACAGAGGCTGTGTTTACACCAAATACTACTTTTGTAATATCTGTGAATTTGTGTAAAGCTTGATACCACTCCAGTTTTGAATAATAGACTATCCTTAAAAACAACAACACACAATCTTAAAACAAGCTGTACACCGGCGGTCAAAGGTTTTGGGACACTTACTCACTTGCATTCATATTTTAGTCACATATGAGAATGATAATAAACTCATCAAAGTTATGAAAATTAACAAAATTAACTATGTAAATTATAACTAAACTTAAAAAAGATTTTTTTTATATATTAGATCATCTTCAGTGTAGAATTTGCAGAAATGTATTCTTAGTATTTAATCAAGCACCTTCTTAAGGTCTCACCATGAGATGCTTTTTAAAGAATTTTAAAGGAGTCCTGTCTATTCTGAGCTCATACTGACTGTTATTTCTCCATTATTCAGTGATTTCAAAAACCTGTATGTATTTTTTTTTGTGTACTTAACTAATTTCTGACATTTAAGATCCAAGTGTTTGACAGCTTTTGACTGTAAAAGTGATTCTACTATGGCAAACTCACCACCAGGGGGAGCCAAACCACAACTTTTGAAGTCATGGCAGGCAGTGGGTGGACAGAACAGTGGACAGACCACACAGACCAAATCAAAACACATCCACTCCATATCTGTTTTATTTATAGACGAGAAACTCTGTAACAAGATAGACCCCATTGAAAAAAGTGAAATATCTCATTTAATTCGATCACTGCCTGAACCCAGTTTTGAATCTAACAGGTACAACAGATGATGAAGTCCAGTCAACACGCATAACTTAAATTTAAAAAATAAATACAAATAAATATACAGTCAAAACAATTTCAGAAAAATAAATAGCGATACAAAAAAAAGAGCAAACAGTTTCTGGTTTTGCACAAATCCACCATGCAATCTTCAAGGAGTGATACAGAACATTCTTTCATTGGATGTCACCTTAAAGATCCTAAAGTTGCTCTGTTTCAACAAATAGGGAGCAACCGGGGCCAACAAGACCCCGTAAGAGAGACAGAGAGAGTCTGGGCTGTATTTTCCTTGACCAGCAAGGTGCTTCGTGTGGACGTGTTCCACCGGCCTTGTGTCTCTCCGTTTCCTCTCAATGAAGAGCTTGCACTTGCTCAGTCTGCTGCAGAACCTTCAGAGGAGCCTGGACAGTAAGAACATCCCACGCGCTGAGGATTGTGGGAGATGTGTGTGGGAGCCGATTGGCTGAGCGCAACTCCAGGTCCTATGAGCTGGCAGCACTGTTGAATTTGTCTAAAATGGTGGCGTTGACTTTCTGAAAGATCCACTGCTGCGTTTCGGACTCCGGGTCGCACTTGTTCATGAAAATCCGCCTATCGCCAGGGCTGCAGTCCATGCAACCGCTGCTCACCAGGTGGTACAAAGACTTATCCTGCAGGAAGAGGACAAAATACCAAATAAGAACCAGTCACAGTGACCCTGTCAAACGGTATAATCCCCAACCCTATCTTCCACCAGCCTTCAGTCAGATTACGACTGATTTCATTTCATGGCTTGAGTTCGGAAATTGAAGCGGGTGCATAAGGATGTGTTGAAAGAATCAGAGAGCTTCATGGTCAACCTCCCTTCACATACACTACTAAAGAGAAGAAAGACACAGAGAGCACTTGAAAGACTTATACTTTATAGTTTGTGTGCTAGAAACTACTGAGAATGCCGAACCGAGGTGGTAGAAAATAGAGGACACGTCCCACTAGGAGTGATCGGGGGACTGTGCAGAGGAACGACATGCCTTCGGGCTTGGTTTGCAGATCTGTGCTGCTCTCCCCTGGGTTGATTTACTGTTCTTTGCGCCTCGGGCAGATCCTGTGTCAGGTACCACCTCTTCCTTTATACTGTATATTTCCTCTCTGTATAGTGCAGTCATTGACCTACGCTACAATGACAGAGATTTCTTAGCTTGGCACCTTAAAGCTCTGGCGTGAAAGGAAATCTCTCAGCTGGCTCACAGTAGCTGGACAAACTGCTTTCATATTAGGGTTTATTATTTGTGATTGACCCAGAGCAGTATCTTAATCCACCGGGGCTTTCTGTCATAAGCCGTACGCTGCTCTGTTGCTATAGTGAAGATCAACCTCTTTAAAGTGATCACATCAAATTCTGTCAATATTACACATTCACTTTTCATTTTAAAACTACATGACTTCTGCAGAACATGAAAGAAGGTATTTTGAAAAATGTTCAATGGTGCTCAGTGATTGTTTTGTCCATATAATAGAAGTGAATTATTTTTTAATGAATTTCTTCTTTTGTGTTCTGCTTAAAAGTGAGTGATTTAAGAGGATGTGGAGAAGGTATTTCATTTTTATTAAAGCTGTATATATGAAATTGTATAAAGCGATTTGAAAATTTACATTTCAATGTTAAACATTACTCATTTTCATTTTTTGTAATGCATTTCATCTCATGTATCTCAATTTCATCAAGTACATTTCAAGTATCGGAAAGCACATTCCTTTTTAGCACTTATTTCAATCTAAGGATAAATGCAATGCAAGAACACAAGCAGGTAAAAATTGTGAGACACCAGAATTAATGGTTTAAGGTATTTTATCAAATGCATTTGACTAAAAAGGCTTAAACTTGAGAAATAAATGTAAGAACTAAAGGCTAGTGAAGAATATCAGCAAATAAGCATTTATGAGAACTAGGTGTACAGAACTGAAATCAAGTAAAAGGCTCGATTTAAAGTGAAAATATGGTCATCATTTGCTCACCATCTTGTCATTTCAAACCTGTATGACTTTCTTCAGCAGAATACAAAATAAGAAACTTTGAAGAATGTTACTTACCAAAACAATGCATTGGTTCACTTGCATTGGTTTCAGGTCCACACAGAATAGAATGGGTACCGTTGTTTGGTTACAAGACTCTGATGTCAAGAGGCTAAGCAAATGATGACAACATTTTCATTTTTGGTTGTACTATGCCTTAAGTGAAAAACTTGCTAAATAATAAAGTTTTAATAATTTCCTGTTTCAATAGCTGTGCCCAATGTTAAACAGATAATAGGGTTTAAAGACATATGACATCATTACCTTCCTGTAGCTCCAGTGCTGGTTGCCCTTCATACCGTGACAGTCATACAAGGTGACAGGGCTGTTCTGACTTATAGCGTCGAAGCAGAATTTTCTGGTGTGCAGGGGATCTCCAGGCCTGATGTCCTCTCTCCAACCAAATGTGAAAATCTACCACCACAGAAAGCAGCAGTACTTTTAATTTTAAAGGCCTTCATGTCTGGATGTCATGCTTTATATATCATGCTTTATATCATATCACAATGGAGATTTTTCAGTACTGTATTATATATATGTTTGTCATCAATGTGTAGGGCAAAAGCTTAATACCTGCTCATGTGCCCAGGTCCGCTCTGCCCCCTCTTTAAGACATGTATCCAGACGCAGTTCAGTGCCTGTGGAGCCGTGCTTAGAGTCGACGCACAAACCAGATGCCGCATTACGGATCTAAGGAAAGAAGAATGGATCTGATCAAACGTCTCTAGTCCCCATTCACTTCCATTCAAAACTGGTTTATATTTTTGGTTGAACCCTCCCTTTGTCATGATTTACTCATCCTCTTGACATTTCAAAACTGTATGACATATTTTCCTCTCCAATACACAAGAGAAGATATTTTGAAAAAAAGTAAGTCTTCAAACTTTAAAAAAAAAATATCTTCTGTTTTGTTTTGCAGAAGAAAGAGACATATACAGGTTTTGAACAACATAAGAGGAAAATAAATGATGGCATATTACAAAGGTTTTATTGTAGGGTGAACTGTCCCTTTAAAAAGAGTTCTGTTACTCTCCCTCTTGACCATTTAAAGCTGTATAACATTCTGGCCTCTGTAAAACACAAAAGAATATTTTTAATAATTTCTGTAAAATCCGCTGGTCTCAATTTACTTTGGTTTTGTAATCTATACAAAAGTAATCAATAGGGATTTTTGCAAGCTGCGTTCTTCAAAATATCTTCTTTTGATTTCTGCAGAAGAAAGAGCCATGCATAGGTTAAGAACGACATGAGAGGTAAATTATGGTGACAAAGTTTTATTTTGGAATGAACAGTCCCTAAAAATTCCAGTCCTCATTTACTCGCCATCTTGACATTTCAAATTTGTTTGACCTACTTTCTTCTGAAAAACACCAAAGAAGATATTTAAAAAAATGTCCAAATTAACCTTGAATTTGCCACCAACATTTTTCTTTACAGACATTCTTCAAAATATCTTTTTGTGATTCACCGAAGATACAAAGTCATATAGGTCATAAGTCATGTGAAATGACAACTGGGCGAGCAAATGATAACAGATTCTTCATCTCCTTAATACAGATCAGATATTTTATATATTCTGTATTTTAGAACAATATTAATATTTTTCCCCAAATTTCCTAACCGCAATTACAATGATTCCACTAATGACCTTTATGGTTCTCACAGATGCAGATCATTGAGGTAACAGAATGTTAGAGTTTCACTTTTTCCTCAGCTGTCAACTGAAGTATTATATGGCCCCTGGTCTGCAATCTGTTCAAGTGCCAGTCACCCAACTGTTCAAAGACACTTGCACCTTCCCACCAAGGAACCCCAGAGTGTTCTGCTGCCCCTCGTCCTTATTTTCATCTTTTTTTTCATTTTTTGATAGGCTGTCTAAGCCTGTTTTTTTAAAAGGCATTCAGGTGTGCCGACCGTTGTCACGGTGCAGCTCAATAATGCATAAGTGTCTAGAGCCACTATACCTCGAGGACAACGGTTCTGCTCACTTATTCACCTCACCAGGGAGACATGAGGGCTACCGAGGCCTGGGGCAAGGTCACACACGCATACACACAAAATGAGTCCAGACAAAGAGGATGAACTGCCATGGAACATATTATGCTGTGCAAGGGAGTGCACGTAGAAGGCATCGGCTGAGACTGTTGAGATTGTCTGCTGCATACCAAGACCATCGGAGGAAGAGAGATTACTGAGTGTTTGTTGGAGCCGGTCTGCCCAAATATGTTTTCTCACGCTCATGAGTCCTGAACGTTTGAGACGAGGGATTTAGGGTTTTTCGTTTCCTGGCAAGGCATGACTGTTGAAAGTAATTGGAAATCAGTAGGCTGCACAAATCAACATGAAGTCGGTGAGCACATGATGTGAGGAAGATTTCGAAATATGTTTGCTGCTTTTCTTGTCGGTGACTAGGCGAGTTTACTGATGCTTATGATCAAAAGCTTAGAAACTTAAAAAAATGGGTATTTATTTAGATTTAAGTTGAAGTAAATACAGCATGAGTTTACGTGCGTGAGGAACATAACACGGTTATGGGATATGTAAGGACACACTGAATAAAATGTCCTGTCAGTAGTCTTTATTAGAGCTCGGGTCAACCCTTAAGAGCCAATTATTAATAGGAACGGAAAGAGTGTGGATGGTTGGAGCTGAGATTTCTTTTAAAATGAGCTGGATTAGAGAACCGGGCAAGGGCGAGCGACAAATGAAAGAAAATGAAAAAGCTAAGCTCTGCCTTGCTAGTTTACAAGCACAATACACTTATACAAGATGATACCGACTAACAACAAAGAACACAATGGGTATATTTGGGTTCATTATCTCCTCGACTATTGTAAGTCGCTTTAGATAAAAGCGTCTACTAAATGACTAAATGTAAATGTAAATGTAAATATATAGAGTCCAGATAATGATGAGGTGAGGGAGTCTGGAGGATAATGGGAAACTGAGTCCGAAGGAAAAAACAGTCACAAAGGCAACGCAGGGAACGAAAAAACGTGACAATTCTTACAAATTGTCATACAAAATGACAAGAAATTTCTGCAAATTCTAGTCAAAAGGGGAAATGACAAAAGCTGATGAATCAATATAATCAATAATATTTTTTGTTATAAAATCATTTCTTATTTATTTTGTATATCTTGTTGTAAAGACAGAATGGAGTTTCATTTACATTTATTTGGAAGGCGCCATGTGGAATGAATTTGACAAATCATCAGGATGTAGGTCATTGCTGTAGAATGGAGTTTCATTAATCCTCAAGTGGAAAGTGAACCACATATGCACTATATTACAGTCTAGTGTGTCCAATATTATTGATTTCAAAAAGTGTGTTGGTCCTGCCCCACCCACAAAACAATGGTTAATGTCCAAGTTTAAATATGTTTTACGCCGCTACATTCCTCTTTCCATTGAAAGGCTCACTGTTTTTCATTCTCTTCTTCCTGAAGAACATCTTATGCGCTGAAATGGTAGAGCACGCTGCTAGCAATGCCAAGGTCACGATTTTGATTCCCAGGGTGCGCTCGGGCTGATAAAACACATGCCCTGAATGATCTGTGAGTCACTTTGAATAAAGGCGTCTGCCAAATGCGTACAGCAACTGTAACATTCCCTCCCACAGAACTCAGCATCATTTTAAGGTTCTGCTGCACTAGCTGAACTCTTCACACAGAGATTGTCTGATCATGCTTAAAAAATGAAATAAAAACAATCAAAGATTAATTCTTTATGACTAAATTCTCTATAAGGTTCTACTGGAACAGTATGAGGCAATCACGCTCTGTTTTCGGTTGAGAAGTAAATATCACGGAATCAGACCAAATCAGCTTGAATCTCTCCTCTCCGTTGCTGTCAAACGGCAGGGAGGTACTCCAAAACGGGCCTAAAAACCGTATTTACCAGTAACAGCCTTTGACAGCAATGGCTACAGGCATGAAAGTCAAGCAGCTGCCTGAAAAGTCTACTGATTGCATTATTTAAAGTGATTTGAGTGTATTGAAGAGGCGGCTGTGAGGGAGCGAGAGCAAGTATATGTTTATTGCATCCCGTACCGTGAGATGGCATACAGTCGACAGCCTGCTTCCCCATCTCACCGCCCTGTCAAGCGGGGTTATGACCCCCGCAGATGCAGGTACGACCGATAGGTTCCTAGCTCCCTCTTCCCTTTCTTTCTATCACGGCTGGTGAGGGTGGCTTGCAGGACTCCAATGAGGCTATTTTATTGTGCAATACATCAGGCGGGGTGACAGGCGGACCGTCTGGAGAGGCCGGCGTATGAAGCTATCAGGCTGACAGTCAAATTACTATCATTTCGCCTCAGGAAAGAAGATATTTACTGTGCATAAATTTCCCCCGAGCAGGTTCTTCAGCCGAACGCCGCACGGCCCTTCCATTTTACCATCAATTTACGATGGGAATGCAGAGCGAGCCAATAAGTGAAAAGGGCGGCATGTTGGAGGCTAATGGACTTTTTGGGCAGGCGCGTTTGAAGCGATTGAAACAGAAGGGCTGTTTTGGGTCACCTCGATCTGATCGTGGAAGACACGGCTAGCGTGGCACATTACATCAAGTGTAGGCCTTTCAATTAATTCTGATGGGATATTAATTACATTTGTAAATGATTACTTGTCATTTCTGACACATCACCGCAGGGGATTGAAAAAAGAAAACACACGGTTCCCTGGGCGATTCATTAAGGCATGATGTCTATGAGGTATATCTTTCGGCAGTGATTAAAAAGGCCCATCAAAAAGATGGGAAATCAGTCCATGTGTATTACCCCCCCTCCCATGCACTGTGACTGACAGAGGCGAATTGCAGATGGAAATAGCCGACCCATCTCTCTGCATATTCCCAAGAGCCCATTCTGGTGATGTTCTGGCATGGGAAAGCAGAATGATAATGGATGACCCAAATAGCCTGTCCGGCTGGATCAGCCTGAGTAATAAATATACAACACTGCTTGTGTTTATTTATGGATTAGGAATCGGTGATGCAATGAATGCCCGCGTTGTCATGTATATTAGAAAGCACAATTTTAGGACGAGTTGCTGCCTGTCTTCGATGAAAAATATGCTACATCTCAGCCGGCTGTGTTGCCCGTAAATCAATGAGGGTTTCCGCGTAGACTCTTGTCATATGCGTGTACACACGCCTCCGCGTTTTCTTGCATCTATGCTCCGTCTAACGCAGGATATATTGACGATCGTTCCAGAGCCTAAGTTACAGCAACGTAGCGTGGAAATGTTGTGTGAGCACTGGTGGGTGAACAAAGAGATGTGAGGTGCAACAAATAAAAGCAGTTGGGTAAGATGTTAAGGCTGTACAGATGAGCAGACTGACTGTGTGGAGGATTAATAGTTAATGATCTGGTCTGTTCGCAGTAAAGTTCAAAGTCCCTCGAGGAAGAAAGCAAACGTGAGGATGCTATAGTTGTTTTAATAGCTTTTGGTTAAGGGAAAGTTAGTGTAAAATAAATGAACTCACCTCTCCCCATGCTGCTGGTGGTGGCTCCACAGGCGGGTAGTATTTGGGCAGGTCCCAGGCTACATTGTTCATGTACCATTTGAAGTCTTTACACTTAAGGTGTTTGCGTAGCTCCTTCTGAGCAGTCAGGTCTCCGGTGGAGAGGTGACGGTACTCGGGCCGGCGCTGGTAGATGTACTCTGTGTACTCATCCATCCACGTCTCTGCCACTCGCTTCAGGTTCTGAGACATGGAAATGGATTTCAACTTGGCATAAAGTGTATGTTATACAGCAACTACACGTTTATTACAAATGACATTTTCTTTTATATTTTTTTATTGATGTATATGTATAAGCACACTTGAAATATGTTTTTATGGACTTATCAGCACACAATTAATATCTGCAACCTCCTTATTTTGACTGAATAAAGTTAGGCAATAAATATATGCCCTCATGTTTATGTGATATTGATAATACACTTCTGTGTAAATGTTAGGTGTCATTTACTTAAATATATTTTCATTAATATTTTTCTCGTTTTAGCATTTTTAAATTAGTCAGCTTCTAGAAATTCAGAGACCGCAAACTCACGGTTTATAAACTATCTTCCTGGGAATGTTTTAAAACATGTATGGTGTTCATGCTTCTTAACTTGCCAATGTTTGCAGGTCTGGTTTTTACAAACATTGCATTGAACATTCATGTAAAGATACTCTGGATATTTTGACATTTTACTCTCTATTTTTATCCAATTTACATGCAACATTGATTTATATTTATTATCATTTTTAATTATTTAACATTAATAATACTTTTTTGTACAAATATTTTTTCTACAAATTTTTTTAAAGGTGAAATACAAATGTAATCTTCAATAAATATACATGTTTATATTCAATATATATAAGTGGCTCAATAAATGGCATATTTTGGAAACATGTAAAAACCTTTCACAAACGGAAACACCTAATGGGTCAACAGAATTGTCTTTTTGTATGTAGCAACACTTAAAAAAAAGGTTATATTTGTTAAAAGTTGGTCAATGCGTAGATTAGCATTATCTAATAAAAAACAATACTTTAACACAATTTTCTTATTCTTAGATTATGGTTTTACTTATGCACGTTTAGAAGTTTGCACCATGAATAACTGCATGGACATTACCTAACAATGGTAAGGATTAATGCACATTGAAAAAATGTATTGCTCAGTTTTATGTTACTTAAAGCATCTACTATGTAAACAAATAAAACCTTATTATAAGGTGTTATACGGTTTCCATCACTCTTATTATCAGTTTTTTCTTCATTAAACATTCCAGCCATGCTTTAAAAAATACATATACCTGTATTCCTAACTGCATTACTTTATGTTCTTGTCACGACAATGGATTGTATGATAGTCAGACACAAAGAGGGGACCATCTACATACTCATCACAATGCTTGAAGGCCTTCCTGTCAGAATGGAGTTAATGCACTGAATTTATGCAGAACATTTTTTATCACAGATGTGCTCCGATTCCCAGAGACAAGACTGAGAATAATGCACAAGCATCCTGAATATGAAATACAGAGTGATACCTGTGCTCTGAGCTACTAGGCATCTTTTATTATCAGTGCAGAACATGAATAAGAGTGTCTGAGGAACGCTAGGAATGTAGAACACTATATTATAACAGAATTAGGCCACGGTAGAGAATGACTTCATCCTTTCTCATTTGGTGGGAGAGTAGTAGAAGTTCTACTCACTCTTGCCAGGCTGGTCCCTGAGGGCACCTTGTAAGGGACGTACTTCCTGTAGATGTGGCCAACCCTTGAGCAAGGCACATCGTACATGCTGCCTCCACACATCCAAACCTGAAAGTCCATGTGCACACATAGAAATACAAGCATTAAAAAACTAACATATACACTTGAGTGGAAAAAACACAATGCAAAAGTTCTTCATGAGCTGCTACTCAGGCATTCTGGGTAGGTCTCAGTGGTAATATGCGGAGGGACTCCGAAAAATACTGCTACGCTTCCACATCATGTTCGTACCAGATACAAACAATGTCCTCGCCGTGGGCTCCAATTATGAACCGACCGGCGTGTCCACCAAAAGAAAGAAAAGCAATAGCAAAGACGCTTCAGACTCTCTTTATACTCCACATTCTCTTTCTTAACCAAAAGAACAGAGAGATAAAAAGAAAGCAGGGTCTTCCCTTCTCCCATCTGGAGCCCATCTATTTCTTTTTGTCTTGAAAAAGCCCAGACTGCGATGTGCCTTTCGTATCGCATACCTGCTCAAGCCGGTTGGAGTGTGGGTTCAGTCAGGCCCTCTGACACCCAGAGGGAGGCGAGACAACTGAGGGGAAAAGGATTCTAGTCTGAAAAGACTCTTCCGTTCCTCATTCTCGGTCCCCCGCTGGGCCTGAGAGAGCTGTCTGCAGATATCAAACCACACAGATGTATCTCTCCTGCCAGGCGGCGGGGTAGCGGTCAAGCTTACTTCACACACCCTATCGTAACGCGGAGAGAATCGACGGAAGCATAAGGAGAGGGAGAAAAATCCCCCGTGGATCTCTCATCTGAGGATAAACGAGAAAGCCATGTAACTAATGAAGTTTTATGAATAATTTTCACATTTTTCACCGTCTCTTATATCATTAGGCATGGAGAGATGCAGTCGTGGCAGGACTTTAGATATTAAGAGGACTTGTATTGCATTTTGAAAGCTGCCTACATCGAACAGATGGATGAAACTCGGAGAGAGTATGGCAGGCGACCAATCGATGGGATGGAGCCAGGACTAATCAGTCCGGGCTTTTATTTCAGGTTGTAGTTGCATGTCAGAGCCTAATGGAGACACTGTATTACAATACTAGATTTCTCAAAAGGGATGGGCGATAACATTTTAATTTCTTTTTAATTTGTTACTGAGAACGTTCAAGGAGTAGCACTGGTTTTGATCCTAATATTATGATTTATTGAAAAAGACTTTTCTAGGATAAAAAAAGACCAATTACGAAGACAAACAAATTGTGTTTATGATGCGACAGCAAAAAAGCATATGAGAGAGTTATTTTTTATATTAGTTATTAAATATTTCAAAAATAAATATGAATATACAAGTTATATCGTTAATCATTTTTTTTGTGATTATGAGATATTTTGAGGAACAAAATGACATTTTTAAGCTATTATTTCAGTATTTTAATTTTTGACATGTTCTCGATCAATATTAAATATATCAAATTCCTATTTTCATATTCGTTATGTAAAATGAATTTATCTGCAACAAATGACTTTAGCTGCATTTCAAAGGTTTGATCTGTATTTATCGTTTGGTTACTGGACATATACTAAGAATTCACATAAACCTGTTTAAATAAATTTATAATGATAAATGGTCTATTTAGCTTTGTTGTTATGCACTGTGAAATAACTCCAGATGGTTCTTTTTCTTTCTGTCATGACCTCTGGCAGACACTGTTTCAACTGTTTGGGGGCATTTCTACACATGGCTGATTAAAATCTTTTTAAATCCTTCCTTTGCTACACAACTTTATGTATATAATGTTACACTTTAAAGAGCACTTTGAGGGAAAATGAATGAAACTTTAATGGTTAAACACAATGTTAGATTCTTCAAAGCAACTTCAATATTAAAATATTGAAACATTAAGCTCATTCCCACAATCTTTGATCTGTGCGCTTTCAGATTTTACAACCAAAATAATATTTCAAAGTCATCTGTAAACAAAATAATGATGCTAAGTGACACAAAGGATATGCATTAAAGACAACGTAAAAGGATAAAAGGTAAAAATACGATAAATGTTTAAAAAAAATCAGGAGAAAAAACAGATGGTTCAGCCTCTATACTATTTTTTCTGGTTGCCATGGTTTCCAGCGTTCCAAAAGAGGACAGTCTTCCAATAACAAAGTTCAGTGCCAGCGCAAGTAAGAGCCTAATGAAAAAGAGTGGGGTGGCAGGTATGTCAGAACTGATAAACAGAACACTTCCTCACATCCATCGCAGCAGTTTTGGCTCGGCTAATCAAAACCGAATCACTTCAGAGCCACAGCCAATCACTGCATCACACAATCTAATTAGTTTCAGCAGTCCGGCCAGTCCGAGCGCGCACACACACACACACGCACACGCACACGCACACGCACACACACACACACACACACACACACACACACACACACACACACACACACACACACATTCACACCTCCACTATCTTTGCTTTATTTGGGCGCCGGGTGTGTTTTTGGCTCTGAAACATTGCTGGGAAACAGGGAAAAAATAACCTCTCCCATCCAATCTCATTCTGGCTTTGTTGTTGAAAAGAATGAGAAAAGATTGTCTACACAGACGGACGGCGCACTTCACATTAAGTGGGGGAGAGTGAATCTTGTACAGCTATAGTTATCTGTTCGTAATGGACCAGGAGCTACGAGCTGTTCTTCTGTACAGGGTTTAGAGTGGGTTTCATAAAATACATTTTAAGGCCCGGATTACACAAAGCACCCGAGCGAGACACTGTATCTTGGGTCGGCATTATTGTGTTCCCTTTGACTACTTCTGTTTGAAAGACCAACAAGAAGCAGCCTGTAAGAATGTGTCAGAAATAATGCATTATTTGGAAACTGTGCGCAAGACTTGGTTCAGATACATTAACTCACCTTGAAGGATATTTCAAACTGCTCTCCTCCCCAGATCTCCAGGCCTGTGTCGTAACCACCTAGCTCCCAAAACCACTGCCGGTTTACAGCAAACAAGCCTCCGGCCATCACAGGAGACCTGCAGGAAGCAGAAAAACCATGCTGAGGCTGACACTCTGTACAGAATGTTTCAACAGGGTCTTAATCAAACACTTGTACGCTAAGGTCAAAGCACCTCTACATCAGGCATGATTAGTATCTTTCAATTCATCTAAAGTTTTAGTGTATTCAATTAAATCACTTTACAATAAAGTTAAACTCAAAGTTAATCCAAAACGGAATATTCTGCCATCATTTACTCAACCTCTTTATTTTAAACTTGTATGACTTACTGTCTGTTTCAGAACACAAAAGAAGATATTTTGAAGTTGGTTATTAAACAGCAGTGTCACTTATTCACTTTATTTGTATGGACAATAAAACAATGCCAGTGAATGGATGTAAGGTAATATCATTCTTTAAAAGATCTTTTTTTCTTGTTCTGCAGAATAAAAGTCTTCCAGGCTTATATTTCACATAAGATGACTAAAAATGATTACTAGTTACAGTTACGTTGACATTATTATAAGGAAATGTCACAATGTCAAACGGTTTGTGAGAATTTAGTCCTATAAATATTCCTCCTGCACATGACAATATACAAAATGTAAAAACAATGTAATCTTGGAAATCATGATGATATGAATTAACAAGCTTTCATGCATATCTCTATGGGCTTTTATCTTGAAAGATGAATCATTGACTCCATCTGGACACATTCCCTATTGCTTAAATCAGATGCAACCTGTGAAGGGAATAGTTTTCTCTGTACACATTGAGGCTTACAGTCTAGGTAACTCGAACATTCATGTTTGTCCAATTTAAAGCAGAGCAATGTAGAGCAAAGCAAGAGCAATTTGCTTCCAGGCACATCAATCCAACATTCAGATCTGTCTCTGGTGTCCAATCCCTCTGCCATGTGACATGTTCATTTAGGGTTATTGTGCTTCCAAAACTTGTATTTAGTCATCATATCACACCTACATGTGGGATTTAACCCGGCCAATGGAGTTTCAGAGCGGGAAACTGATGGATTTAATGGATCACTCCATTTGTTCAGTGGCGTTTGAATCATAAGACTTGGCCAAAGCAGACAGAAAGCGGTTACAAAGTGTCTGTTGGTTTAAGTAGTGCAATCTTTTAATAGAGCATGTGGGATAAAATATGGTAATGTCTGGTTTGGAACGACATCATGTTTTTGAGATTATAGTTCTGCATATATTGCACTTACAGACTGGAGAGGACAGAGAGCTTCGGGTTGAGAGAGGATTTGCTGTGGATTTAAGTCCTCAGTATTAGAGCATGTGGGGGAAAGCTGAGATGATCTACGGGCAAATGCTTCACTCACAATTGGTGACAGCTGTACAGGTGGAAGGAGTTCACTCATAAATACTTTGCGGTAGTAAAGCAAGTTCATTTATAAAAACTTTGGGGTGAGGTTCTCTGGCCCAAAAATTATATTGCAAATTTGGTGTTTTGTAAAATTATTAAAAAAAAACATGCGTTGATTGTGTCTTGTGTTGGTTTGAGGGAAACTACAATGGAAACACTTTTAGCATATAAAATACAGTGTAAAAATTAACTTTCACCAAAATGATCTTCCTTAAAGGAGCCATGTGGAATTTTTAGGAGGATATACTGACATAAATACCATAAATTATCTGAAATTATGCCTTCAGAGTCTCTTTATGTCTCTAAAGAGCTTGTGTAATAAACCATCTTGTTTATATCACCGTTGAATAAGTTATTTATATCTACATACACCGCTGGCACATACATGGAATTCTCTGTTTGCAACACCATGTTTTGTTCAGATTACTTAGAGATGACTGTAATTCTTAAATCTGCCTCAAATGATCGCTATAATTCCCACAATACAGGTTTACTCATATAGGAAGTGATCGTTAGCAGACAAAAAGAGTTGAATGCAGCATTAAGGAATACCGTTACAGAGAACCACACTTAACTGATTTATTTTCCATTAAAAAATTGTGATTATAATGTTTGCCAATGCAGTTTATTTTCAGAAAACCTAGCAATCAGCATTTAACAAGGATGAAAACTGCAAAGTGTTGTGTGTCCTCCAGGGAAGTGGGCTTAAGCTAAACGGGGCCAAAACATGATGGCGGGCTGAAACTGAGAGCAAAAGCAAGAGGAACCGGAAAAGTAAAGCTATAAACAATAATTGAAGGAATGGGTTTGTGTAAAGACAGCCAAACTGGAAGAGCAGTAAGGCTCCAAAATCAATTTACTCTCACGTAATGCTCTCTGGCCTGCTTCCTTTCCATTTAATAAGGTGCTGAAATATAACGCTTTACTCAATTAAGGCAGTTAATAGAGGAACAAGCACTTCTCTGCTGAAATTACCATGTTGCTCTTTTCCTTCCGACAAACTCACCAATAAAACCGGTAGATATGGCAGCTTGGTGGAACATGGTGTTCTGGAATGGATTTTTGTGATTTGGCACTTGCATTAGATGGACTGGTGACTGATCTTGGGTGCGCGGCCAGATCATCATGTGTTGCTTGTCAATGGTTTGTCCGGTTATTTGATCAGCTGGGTACCCGGCTAGGAGGCAGAATGAAACAGAATCGCTTAGATCCCAGTAGAGGCAGAATCAACCATTGGGATGATTGGAGATCCGATCAACAGGCTCCTGGGCACTCCAATGACATGACAAGTTTCCTTGACATCTTGAGTCGCAGCTAGGGTCCCCTTTATTATATTTGCATGCTGGAGCCACGCTCATGCATGCAAAATGACACGGACCATTTAGGATGTGTCTCTTGTATGTATTCGTCAGTTCGTTCTTAAAGTCGATGACTTCATGGCTTGTTTTGTGGTAGTCCAGTTCTGATAGAAAAGTGTCGCACCAGGAAAATCCAAGGATGTAGGGATGGCTGGTGGTGGCTGTATTGATTGTCTATTTAAGACACAGATCTGTGGACAGAGTTAAGGTCGATGCAGAGGAGCGTTAGTGTGTGTGATGGAAGGGCAGGTGAATGAAGCAGAGAAGCTTCTCATCAGGAGTGTTCTGCACCACTGGAGCATATGACCAGGTCAAATACTTCACTACAGAGGAAGAGCCAGATAAGGAGAAGGGGAAAGATAAAAAAGGACAAGATAAAGAAAGAGGGGAGTCCTCTTAGATGTATACCACTGGGTGTTTGAATCACGTAAGTATAAATCTGACAAGATGAGCCTATCAGTTGAAGAATGTACTTCAAGCAGCAGGTGCCAAATAAGCTGACACACACATTCACATGCTTAGCTCTGTATTTAGCTAGATATGATAGACTTCAATTGCTGTTAAATACAGCTTAATGTAATTGCTAAACATGTTATTCTTTATAGTAAAACAATGTACAATGGAGTGTACTACAAAAAGTCTTTTTTGAACATATTTTACTATATTAGGGAAGCAATTTTTTATACTTCTCTCAAAGCCTAGACCTGGGGTTTTCAAAATGGGGTCCGGAGACTCACAGGGGGCCTCCAAAAGATTCTTAGGGGTATTAATGGCACAAAAACTGTTGTTCTCAGCACAATTGTTATATAATTTGCCCAATAGTCATGTCCAGCATTGGGCAACTCTTATCCTATTTCTATATTCAAATATTTAATTGCCCACACATTTAAAATTATGTATACATGATGCAGTGATGAAAAGTTTAGTATGCAACATATAAGTGCAAAGTTAAGAAATATTGCCCGGAAGAATTAATATAAAATACAGCTCAAAGGAAAGATCAACAAATATTGATAACAGATCAAATTTTAGACACGTGGTTTATATCCTGCAAACAGGTTTTCTCCATTCTTTTTATTGTACATTGGAATAACCCCCCTAATTTGACAAATTCACTAATCTTTTAAATTGACAGTTCAACCCAAAAGTCTGTCTACTTACCCTTGAGTCATTTCAAACCTGTATTAGTTTCTTTTTTCCACAGAAAACAAAAGAAGAAAGCTGTTTTTTTAGAAGAAAGCTGGTAACCGAACAGTAGTGGCATCTATTTACTTCAACTGTATAGGAAGTAAAAAATGCAAGCGTTTGAGTGTCAATTCCCAACGTTCTACAAAATATCTTAGTTTTTTTTGTGAAGAAAGGGATTTAGTCTTAATAAGAGAGTAAGCAATGGTGCTAGAATTTTCATTTTTGAAAATAATTTTAAAAAGGTATGCGATTGGCCATTTTTTGTACTGTGCATCATTTTGTACTATATTTAGTTGGATCGAACCTGAGTGGGCATTAAATGCAAATATTATACAAATAATCTCCAAGGACATCACTTTTGGCCACTACTGTATGTACACATTTCTCTATTTCTGGTACTCTTTGGGTAAGCTTTCTTTCAAGGTCTTAAGAGACTCGCTGAGGTCTCGACCTCCCAGCCCTGTTCACATTCATTAGCATTCATCACATTCTCACAACAGTAAACTGGCCACACCGCTGCTCTCATTATTATTCCACACAGCAACCTAAATTCACACGCAAGTGTAGACACACACTCACGGATTGACTCCCTGAGGACATGCAAGGCCCGGTGTTGACAAGCCCTCTCGGTGGTCTGTTGATTCCACAGAGGCTAATAAAATCCAACACTAAGGGCTAAATGGTGGAGGCGATTCTGTAAACTCTTTTGCATTTGCCATTTTTAGTGCGTGTAAGCTTTTTTTGTCTTTCATTGGTCTATTAAATGGCATTATTCCTCAATTGAACACGGTAATCTCTGGAAACAGACCTCAGTAGTGAGAAAGAGAGAGAGGTATTTACTTATAAAGTGTCAAGCGGAGGCTCTTGCTCATTTGACTTCTGCTTACTCTCTAACAGTAATTACTGTTAGAAAGAGAAATGCAGAGAGAGAAAGTGATGCATTGTATCGAGTATTGTAGTCTAGCTTAATGTGTTGTCAATCCACACGGCGTGTCCTCCGAGCCCTAAGTTAGAGAATCTCTTTGCTTTTTGCTCCTCCTAATACAGATAATCATTTGTTAAGGCTGGCTGATTTGTTCAGACAGCCTATCAGTGCAGATCCCTAAGAGCGGCTGGCATCGATCCTCGCCTCTCCCCTCCTGACATACATTTAAATAAGAGATGTGAAAAACTACATATTTTTAAAATCGACTGGTTGGCGGGTTGCCCAAACAATCAGCAGACTAAACGCTCTTGAGGAAGTCTTGAATAATTAGAATGTTTTTGGCTTTACGTGACCCTGTTTTCATACTTTAAGAGATGCGCTCTTGAATGCAACATCCAGTTAAAGCCTGATGAATGAAAGAGAATGAAAATGTCTTGTTATTTGTTGCTTACAAGGAATACTAATATAGTAAAATTACTAATAAATCGAATTAAGTACTATGCATTAATGACCACTGGTGAAACTGCTGTTTGATAACTAGCTAAAGAAAAAGTCCCTTTTCTAATTAAACTGAGAATAAGAGAGTACAATGTAAATAGAATTTAAATAGGCTTAGTAAGTGTTACAAAAATAAACTTGTGTTAACTCTACTTAATAAAATATATTAAAAAAATTTAATTGAGTTTTTATGTGCAAAATATTCAAATAATTTATTAAAAATCCAACAGTAAATTTCATAATAATAAACAACATTTTACATTTTTTGTAAAAATATATATTTGTAAAAAAAAACGTATATTTTTGGTGAATTCTAATTCATGTACATACACACAAAATTTAAACAGTCTATTTAATCTAACCTTTAAATCTACTTTCTCCTGTGTACATTTTTTAACAAAAAAACCCCCACATTTTTTTAAGTTTACAAATAAGTTACACAATTTACATAATGGGATCCCCTTCATTGGACCCCTTTAAGTGCCAGCCCCGCAGATGCCAATCACAACTCCATTCAAAGCCCAAGCAGCATAAATCCAATTACGTCTCCCCAAAATACAACATTTATGAAGCTTAAATGTCTTTGTGGAGCAATGAGGACACAGGCTCCAGAGCTCATCAGCTTTTCCTTTCTCTCCCCACTGTCCCTGTGATTTCCATAAATATAAATCCACTATTTACTCCCGTCTCTGGCAAATTCAGCCGGATGATTTCCTTTCTCAGTAGAAAAGACCTCCATTTGGAAATGTCCAATCTTGGCTGAATAGAGGCGATGGGGGAAAATGTGCGCCTGAATAATCGCAGCTTTCTATGTCTCATTGTGCGGCCGAGTTTTAAATGGTTAAGTCACGCGAAAATGTGGAAGACTTGGAAGAGATTTGCAATGAGAATTTATTTCCAATGTGCTTCCTGGCAGTCAAGGTCACAGTATGCGTGTAGAGAGAAAGAAAGACAGAGTGACGCAAAATCAGACAGTCACAGAAGGCGGAAAAAAGATGGAGTCTATTGTCATCTATCATGCTTTCTAAGAATCCCATTATACCTGGGGAGAAAATTTCGTACGTTGTGTGTTGAGGAATGGTACACGCCAGGCAAGGGCATATGTATGAAAGGCCGAGTCTGTGAATCACCATTAAAGCATATGTGTGCCATGAATCCATTATTCATTTCTCCTCAGAGAAAGGCAGAAGATGGGGACAATGTGACCCCATTATAGAAAGCCATCTCTAATGAATAAAAAGGCCAATAAGGTCTGTAATATATGGAAATGGGCTTGCGCTGTTATCCTGCTATTGACAGTGACCAGCTGGCATGGTTAGTGCAGAGTGCCCTTTCATCCTCACCAAAAGGGGGCGATGTGAGGACAAGAATGACATTTGGAGTTACCTGTAGTTCCACATGCTGGGATGTAATTCCTGTCATGGGGTAGTCAACCATTCACCTCCGTTTAATAATGCCAATATGTCAGTCTTTCTTCCTTCCCCAATCAATTGAGAAGTACTGTAGTAGAAGACGAAAGCGTTGACTTCTAAGTAAATCTGTCGTTGGCCAAATGAGCTGTGATCCAGATAGAGCGACCCCTTTCATCTTGAAACAGGCGGTAAGATCTTTATTAAGGCTTCTTAGCCGCGTACGCTTCACACATGAAAACGTTCCAGGCTAGACTGCCGAGCCAAGGAGTCGATGCGAGAGGCAATAAAGTATTAAAATAAAAGGACAGGAGATTTCCAACCCAGCAGAATTCTGTGAAGTGGGTTGAGGCGAGGCTTGTAACGTATTCGTCACGTCGTAAAGTTTTCCGTCTCGTGGGTAGCAAAGGGTACAGATTGGATGCATTTCAACTTCAGCTTGTTTTTTACCATCATAAAAATTGCCTGTGCGTTTTTCTTCAGAAGCAAAGTTAGCAAATTGGCGGAGAAAATGTCACCGCTCTAGGAACGCATCTCTGACGGAAACGCATTAGCCCACGCGAGATGCTCGGGCGTGCGAGAGAGACGTCAGCTTAACTTTGGCTTGTTAACTGCTCAAGGCGGATGTTATGTAGGGGGACTTTTTGCCAGGCATGGAAAAACAGGTGGAAGAGAGGAGGCCGAGGGTAATGCCAGTGTTATGGATGTGACATTTGCATCATGGATGTGACATGAAAACACTCAAAATATGTATTTGTAAAAAAACCACTGAACGGTCTGTTTATATTTTACTAAACACCGGATGATTGTTTCTAAACATCAGAAAAATATCAGTCTACGCACAAGTGTTTTTCAAAAAAAGGAAATAAACATGCGTTATGGATGTGAAAAAAAGGACATGGTTTTTCGGTAGACGACAAACTTTCTTGAATTTCTGTGAATTAAAATGCACGAACCAGAAGCAATTATACCCAACAAATGGACAAGGGATAGCAATACTAGCTCGCATGCTTTTATTGTTATGTGTCTTTTCATGAAGAGTATATATTTTATGGATGTTACAGTCCTAAAATAGACCTTACTTGATTATAAAAAATCATGCACTAAAATAAAATAAAAGCTTTTAAAACTTAAATAGAGACCTCACATGAGACCTCACATGGGCATTTGACTACACTGTATGAGTTGAACAGGACAGTAGATGTTGGTTTAAGTCTAGACTGCTTGTCTAAACCAGTTGTGCATCTGCAAACATTCATGAGTAATGTTTTAACATTTTAGCGTAACACAGATATAGCGAATGGGGATGGCAATAATGATAATGCAGATCAGAGCAAACTATAAGCTTGCAGGAGATGCTTAATAGTGAAATAAATACTGGAGGAAATAGTGTTTCTCTGCTTAATTCTGGGAGTATTTAGAAATAGCTCTGTCTTTGCATTTGCTTCCACTAATTCTCTCCAAATTATGCCATATATTAAGAAATGTATTCAAGTCCTAAGATTGTATCACATAAGTTATATGCAATATAAGTAAATTGTACTGTATTGATTTTGTAGGGATTTTCCCATATTTGGAATTTGTGCTCTGCATTCAACCTATCCAAGTGACCTATCATCCGACTGCCCACACAATTGTTTTAATAGCATATAGAAATATATGTGAATTAACTTTTTCCTAAATAGATTTTTTAACTTGTGTGTTTTTGTAAATGCACTCATAAATGAGTTTTTGGTATGAACATGTCCTTCCATACAATACAATGTCTCTAATTACAACAAGTGTACATGCAAGCATCTGTTTACCACATTTCCCATGATAAATCACACAACACTGTCCAACCTACAAATAAACATCTGTATCCGTAGTTCTCCCACAGTACATTAAACAGACTTACATTAATTAAATGGCCAAGGGGGAAATTTGAAGGCGAATACCCTGTACAGTTGCTCTACTTTTGTGGACAGTATTTCAAAAAAGAGTTAAATTCTTTTTTTAAAACAAAAGCAAATATATACTTAAATTAAAATGTTTTAAAATGTATTGCTATTTTGGCTTGATAAAGTTAATATTCTACCTTTGAAAAGCAGGTGGTAAACAAATTTAGTTTCATGGATATGTTTTTTAATATATATTTTTGGAATGGGAAATTATATGGGTGAAAGCAATGCTGGAGTGTGAAAATAACTGACATTATTAGCAGGTGTAATTCCTTCTTAGCAAATTCCTCCATTATGGAATAAGAAAATAAGTAAATACAAATAAGAAAGAAAGATACTCTTATTTATTTAAACTTTTTTTTTTATCAGACAGAATTTGTACAATAGAACATTTTCTTCATTTTTCTAGAGACCGGTAACTATGCTTCCAGTGCCCGTCTCTTTAAATGTCAGCCTCATGTTAGTCACAGGGCCTGTAGTTGTTAAGGCTTACATCCCGATGGACAAATGTCAAAACAGGTGTGTTTGATCTCAAATCTCGAAGTGAGTTCGAGTTAAACCAGTGCCTGCAGAAATGGGAGTTTCCCTCAGGGCTCAAAGAAGGCATGGGTTACTAGATAATCTGCAGTTGGCCATACTGGACTCTCGACACGATGACTCAAGAGCAAGGAAAGAGATAGATCCCCATAAAATCACATAGATCTCCACATATAAAACAAATAAAATCACTACTAGGAAAGCTTATTTTCTTAAGACCTAAAAAAATAATCCACAACTTAATGCTTTTCTATGGCTGGTCTAGGGCTCAACATGCTTTGATGTGATAAGGGGCCAAGAGTACACACATGCAACCACTCGCTCCCTGTGGAATGAGTCCAAAGAGTTTCTCAACTATATTTGAAGCAGGAAATTAAAAAGTCAAATTGGCAGTTATGAATGGATGAAACATAAATGGGGAATCTGACACGAGCTTACACACACTTAAGTATACTACAAGTGCATGCAAATGTAAGGTGATATAATGTGGATTAAGGCTCATGACATTATATTGAGGATTCTATGTAGTGTTGTAAGTGCAGGTCACTGAGCATATTGCATTTAATACTCTTACATCACTTAAGAGGTCAAAATCAAATTTATAACAGCGGCAGGTATAAAAGAAAGCTCTAATTGATAGGATTTTTTATGCTGCATTTTGGTCAACTTTCCCACTGCAGCTTTCCTGCCAGTTTACCTTGAAACACGGAACATTAAGTCATCACTTACTCATATGGGTCACTGGGGTCTGGTCCTTGTAGCTCAGATGGGATAGGAATGCGTTTGTAGTACATCTCCCAGTCAAAAGCTCCCCGCATGGCGTCCCCAGCTTGAGCCTCATAGCCAAAATGATTGTGGTCGATCACGTCTATCATGGGGCACACGATTGTTTTGGGGTTCTGGGCAATCTGATCTGCAGACACAATACAAAGGAGAAAACTATTAGATATATTCCTGTGCCAGACACTTTATCCACACGTTTCATAACATACATTGTTTTGGATTAAAACCCATAACCTTGCCATGGCTAACACAACACTCAGTTAAGCTACGTTCAGCTGAGAGGAGCAGGGATAAAAGACTGGGTGTCTCCTGAGTCCCCCAGCTCTCCTGGATCACTTGCTCTCCTTCGCTCCGCTCGGCTGAGTGTAGTGACCCTGTGAAATTTAAAGCCGCTGCAGTCGCCCGGCGATTAGAAACAATTACAGTGCTTCAAAGTAGGTTTGCTCCATGGAGGGCCGAGCAGAAAGGACCATCAGCCCTTCGCTCTATCTCTGTCAGTCAGCAGCCGCTAAGCCGTCCCAGATCTGTCACCCACACTCTCCCTGAACACCACCGCTCTACTGGACATCTCAGTGAGAGAGACCTGAAACATGGGCTTATGCACACAACAACACAGACCTTAAACAAATTCATTATGAAAATTAAACTCAGAAGCACAATCACTAAAGTCTGTCTGGAAGGGACATTTAACTTCACACAACTCAACACATGAATAATATTTATAATATAAATATAAACATCCACAAGGATGGAATTAGGCTTTAATGCTGGTTTCCACTTTATTCTTTGATATAGCTAAGATTTTTTATACTATTACTGTGGTGAATAAATAAAAATGAAATGCAATGTAAAAGATTCATTGTGAATTAGAGTACTCAGACTTGTATATTAAATCAGCAGCGAGTTTACACTTAATGTCATTCAATGTTTTAGTGATGGCTTTTTATTGATATAGTGTTGAACATTGTTTTGATTCAGGATTAAATTAATTCCAAGTTTAAATACCTCATTTAGAATGTGTTAAAGCAAGAAGATTGTTTTCTCTTAGCAGCCTATACGGATATGGAACACCAAAATGTTTGTAATGTATTCTGATAACTGACAATAATATCCATGAGTTTAAAATCAAAAGCAAGAATGATTAAAAATAATAATTTTTGTTTTATTCTTATTGAAATGTGTCTCTGTCTTATATTATTAACATCTAGAATATATTTCACTTTCACTTTCACTAGAACATCTAATATTGAATCTAAGTCACCTTAAGCTAAAGTTGATTCGGCTTATTTGCTGCTTCGTAAATAAAAAGAGGTATATGGTCTAAATTTTAATTAAAAAATTTAAATATAAAGTAAATATAAAGTAAATTATTCTCATAACAATAAACAACTGTCGTTCAAATACCTTTACGACCCATTTGAACAGCATGAAAATCAACATAATGAGGCCTTGGAATTATAAGGTTCTATCTGCGTTCTGAGAAGTTTTGAGATGATGAGCTTAAAAGTTTTTGTATTTCATATAGAAAAAAATATATGAGGAACAAATCTCTTTCATAAGCGAAAACGACTTAATGTATACCTAATGTACAATATCAACGTTTTCTAAAATTGTAAATGGGGATGTTTGGAACAGTTCAAAGGCAGATAGAACTTCCTGATTCCGAAAAATCCCTTTCTGCTTAGAATTAGAAGGTTCTATCTGGAAAACAGCAATTGTAAAAGCAATATATTTTCAAGCAACACAAACTATTTATTTGTAATTATGTGTAACATTTACACTAACAGGGTTTTTATGACAATTATTTCATATATTTTAGGGCGCTTTTTCTCGTTCAAGTTAGACATAAAAAGTGGTCCTAATTGTTGTATCTAAATGTTTTATCCAGAGAAAATGAGACAAAAATCTTTTTTAGAGATGATTTTGACTGATATAACATATCTTTAAATAAAATAGTATAAAATGGTTATGATTTTTCCTCTTATCATTCAAAATGAAGATTGGCTTACATATATTTATAGAACCAAATTATGATTCAATTTTGATATCGGTTTTGTTTTCAGTTTTAGCTTTTTTTTTATATATATCCCAAAACGCACACTGAAAAAATTGCATATTGTAAATAAGTGTGTAAATAACTTAAGAATGTGTGAATAATGAAATTTTGACCAAATTGTCAGATAGTACCTTGTTATTCTATTTTTTAAAGTTATGTTTTGGGACCACAAGTGCATGTGCAGTACATGTTTGTTCAAATAGTATGATATCATTATTACAATTTGTTAAATTAATTGCGTTCACAAAATATTTGATGGACAAAACAATCAATAAGGCATTTCCAAAAAAATGCTCAATACAGGTGATTTGCTGGTAAAGCTTAACTTAAGAAGAAGACATTACAAGAATACACATGCTTTATAACATAATTCGGCAAATGACAGTTTTGTCGCCTTTATCTCATTAGCTTTCATCCTTTTGTCTTCTGAAGAAAGCGGTTGTCTTTGCATTTGTTTACATGAGCTGTATGTGATGTGTGCATGTGACGTACTCGAGTTAAAAAAAGCTTTCCTAAAAAGCTAGCACACAAACAACCACCTGTGTCCTCCTGCCAACACTCACATATCAACGCCTTTTGTTTTCCCTCTGGCAACGACTCTCCACTCTCCTATCCTCCAAGAACCCGCTTCGCTGTAGCGCTTACTGGGCCAGAATCCTTTGTTTGATTTTCTCCCCATTCCAGATGCATCTAACAAGCAGTCTAAATCTGAAAACCCAGGACTCCATCTGACATTTGCCAAGTTGAGCAGTGAGAAGTAAAAAACAATAAGAAACTATTGTGGACATACTTAACCAGTGGGGGATATGAAGACCGGGCTAGTGTCTGTCGCCATTTCAGCGCTCATCATATTAAATATCTATATGTTATTGTACTGTATTGATCATGTATTTTTTCTGTCTGTGTATTATTTTTATCATTTCGTTCTTGTGCCTCATACTGGTATTTTAAGAGTTTACATTGGTTAAAGATATCAAAACTCTTTGTGTATCTGTCCAACAATTGTTAGTTAACAATGTGTCTGGTTCCACCCGGCTAATGAGTGACTGGATGAGGGGATAAAGAGAGGGAGACAGTCTGCGACACTACCTGCAGCGCGCCTGTGCAGCGGCTCTATTCTAATCATACATGCCAGGCCGCATCCCAGCATGCCTCTCAAAAACCATACCCAGCGCACTATAACCAATTAGAACTTGCCGTGCTGTGCCTGCATCCTTGGGACGACCGCCTGATGTTTAGCCAAGAGAAAAAACACAGCCAGATCAACTGCACTAACTAAAACCTATAGCCTTGAATCTGTTCGGACAATTGTATTTTAAGCGTTGTAACAGCTTCAAATGCTTCAAAAACCGAAACGCTTATGCGAGGCAGAGGGGCTAAACTATAGATTGTATCCTCAATGAGTTTGAAAAGAAGAAAAGGTTTTCTACTATAACAAGAACAAGCTATACAATAGAAAGAGAGTGCTTTTTGTTTTTTAATCAACCGACTGCAGAGGAAAAGGCTTTGAACGGGAAAAGCAACTGAATTTTGAAATTGCTAGATTCAAAATACAAAGATAAGCACAAAAGAACATTTTCTGGGATTTTCTGCGGTCTGTGTTTTCACACAGTGATATGCATAAAAAATAAGAAATCTGTAGGCGCCAGGATAAGAAGTTTTTCATCTGGATTTACCAAGCAGGGGCGGCAGCCAGTTGATGTTGGCTTCGCAGTGCGAGTCCAGGAACGTGAGGACTTCTCCTCTGGCGACCGATGCTCCCAGTAGCCGAGTGCGGATGAGACCCTCTCGCTTCTTAGTGCGCACGATACGGACCTTGGGAAATCTGGACATGTACTCTTCCAATGAAGCCTTAAGGTGATCTGTGGGCAAATAAGAGAGACATAGCATTAGAGTAGCATTGTGTGAATGGAAAAAGAATGGTTTTGAGTTGCAGTGCAGCCGTGTAATGATTTAATCTCAGAATTTTAGCTTTATTCTCCCGGTCCCATTCAAGGACATTAATGTTTAACACCCTGTAAGAATCCCCTGCTGTTGTTCTTTAAGTGAAAGCTTGAATGTCCTCTGTTTCTAGAGGCAAGACAAACACAGCAACTTAAGCTTTACATTTGTAGTCATAAATCTATGCAATATTCTAAAATATAATAAGTGTTCTTGCAGGCCCCGGATCTAGGGATGGAGGGGGGCAAGTAGTTATTCTGGTTCGATGATCTAGTAGAGAAATGCCTTCTGAACCTTCAAGTTCCTACGCTGTAAAAATAATATATAGCCGTTGCTGAATATCACAAAAATAAATAGTTTAATTGAATTACTTAATATTTTAAAATGATAAATATATATTTTCATCTGAAAATATTAGAAGAATTGAATTAAAAACCAACAGTTAATTTCTCTAAAATGTACAAATATGTTCAAGTTTATGTTATGAAAAAATAAGTATTCATTTAACAAAAATACATTTTTAAGAGAAATATTTTAATAGAAATATTTGACTAAATCAAATGTAATTATTTTACTTACATATACACAAAATATACTCACAATATATAAAATATTGTGCATATTCCAAAAACTTCCTTAGCCACCCTAAAGGCCACAACAACACAAAAGCAAGGAGAAACAGATGCAAAAGTAGATTTTCCCAGTGTTAGCTGGGTAGAAGCTAATGCATTTGACCCCTTTCAGCAAGTGCAAAATAAGAGCAAAGGCAGTAATTTCACAAGCAAAGAAAAAATGACGTTGGAAGGTCTTATCTTTTTTCACATTAGCGTTTGTTCATTTTTAGAAGCAGCAGGAGTTTGTTGCTTTCGTCCACCATTTGTACGTTATTCAAACACAAAGCAATAATAACTGCACAAACTCAATCATCGCCTCCCAGCTGCCGCGTCTGTGAGTAAACGTGCGCGTGTGAATGTGTGATTAGACGCTTTGGAGAAACCAAACACACAGGCTTTGGATCACCACCTCAATGTAAAACCATTAGATGCAACAGACGCTTATGGAGGGTTTGAACTTGAGGACCGGTGAATTTTGGACCGGTTGTGAATGCTGTTCTTTGACTGTATGATTTGTGTGTATTTGATGTAAAGATGGAATAAACATACATTAAAAAAAAAAATCTTTCATTATGAAGATGCTCAAATGGCACTTTCATTTCTAAATAAGATATCTTCTCAGAATGCTGGATTTAGTATAAAGCACACAATCAATGGCTGACAAAATGCATCTTTTTCAGTGTGTGAAATACTAGCTTTTATACCCAGGAAGACATCTGCATCATTGGTTTGGTCCTTAATCGCAACATAATACATTCGTAAAAATATGTGAAAGCATAGTGTAGTCATGTTTTTCAATATAATTACAGCTTATCATATATTTTCAGACCCCATGTGGGGAAAATCAAGCTTTTAAGGTTTAAAATCAATTCTTTAAAGTGCCCCGAGGACAGTGATAAACGTATTAATAATTCTATTCTCTGAATCCTCAACAAAACATAAATGTGATTATCATCATAAACCTTCATCACTTTGAGTGACAAGGCAGACATTATATGAATCCAGTTAGTTTTGCAAGGCCTCCGCATAAAACGATTGCGGCACTGCTTCTTCAGCTCTCAGTTCCACTTTCAGTTTAACAGCTTGAGACAGGTCTAGTTTGCATATTTATAAATCTGTGAATATTTCTGAAGCTGAGGCCTAGAGTTACATTTCATCCTTTTTTCTGTTACATCCAAGGCAGTGAAAGAACGTTCATGTGTAATTTAGAAAAATGGTTTTAATGGTTAAAATGATCGACCACAATGGGACTTTAACAACAAACAGAATTTGCATAATGCACAAAGATGATGTGTAGGTGTGCAGTTCCTGTAAGAAACGACACGGGAGCCCTATTATGTCCAGTTAGAATGCAGAAGCTCCACATTTATTTTTAATATGGCACCAAAAATACTGGCAACTTTATCATAGTTGCTCTTCAGCTCCCTTTGAGAGATTCTGGTCTTTGTACCGGCGCTCAGTGCAGCCCCCAATGCAATTATAAACAAGCCAAACAGAGCAGGACATCTGTGGTGAAAAATAAAAGAGTATATTAGCCGTCAGGGAGAGCGTATGTGGGGCGTTCTTCTGGTGGACGTCAAACAGCAATATGCGCGTGAGTGTTTGTGCGTTTTTTCTCTTGTTCATTTCTCCCAGGCCAGGGGCCAAACTCACTTCAGGGAACCCACCGGCGCGTCCTCCCTGTCTACTACACTCCAGCAAAGTCACCTGCCAACAAGCAAAGTTACATTCAGCACTTTCTTTGTGGGTTTTTTTCTCTCTTTCTTTCTTCTCGACTCTCAGGGTGCCTGGCCTTCAAACAAATGGCCCCAATAAAAGTGACAGGCTCGATATGAGTTGCCACTGCACTCTGATCCCGCGGAGCTGGAGGAGAATCACGAAACTGTTAGTGGAAACGGCTCACGGAACCACGCGCGTCGGGTGGGTTTTCTCCCTCACGCTTTCCGTGTCCTACGAGCGCTTGATTAAACGAGGTCATAAATCATTGGCGCTGATGCATGGCAGGCCGAGCGTCTGGGAAGGAAGTGACAAATAAACAGTTATGAGGAAAAGGCAAAGTTTCTTGTCCCGCTGGCATTCGGCTGACAAACCATGATGGAGGGCAGGCGCATACTCTGCTTTGATGGTTTGCAGACAGACCTCTCTGGGCCACTGCTTTCCCAACCTGGGTAGAATTTCATTTTTCCCTCTCCCTGCTGGCCTGCTATTAAGACAGATGGTCCAGACTAAGAATTCAAGGGTTCTGGTGGTTTTCGTAGAGGCAAATGTCTTTGCGCAACCTTTAGATTATGGTAAAAGGAAATATTTCTTTAATGCCCCCTTCTTTGATATGAGAGCTTCAGAGAGGCTAAAATTATCATTGTCTTTGCAATTGAGACTTAAAGAGCTTGAAGTCTGCAACAGCTAGACTGTGTTTAATTGCTGCTTTAGTGGATGAGCTCGCTGTTCTCTCTCACTGGCATAGTTGGAAGGCAAAATGAACATGCCCTATTATTAGTTGAAAAACATTTATGATAAGAATTTTAGTTCTTTCTATACTGTGTCCTTAAGTGTCCTTATACGCCAACTGTCAAAGGATTCTAAGATATAAAGTCAGTCTAAGTTTATTCATGGCAGGTTTTTGGGGTTTTGTCTAAAAAAGAGAAAAATCATAAATAAGATCAATTTAATATTACTTTTATTTCTTTTAGACATCGGGAGATTAAATTAAGTGTAAATGGTATTTGGCTCCATACTTTTAGGTCACCCAGACATGGAAATTGTTCATTCCCTTGACCTGGTGTTCCAAACTTGTATGACTTCTTTTCTAAATAAAAGTAAATTAATACATTTCTGAAAATAAACAGAATTTTCATTCACAGTCACAAATCCATCCCTCCACAAGACAAAAGAATTGGAAGCTGCACTTATTAGCCAAAAATAAAAAGAAGAACGAATGGTTTTCCGTTAAAATGTTACTTTGCAATAAGCCACAGAAACACCACATGGACCAATCAGGACAATTGTTGTCCAGGAAGATACAAGCAGCTGGATGCAAATTATGTGTGTTATTTTCGAAAATTACACATATGCTGCAGAGAAACTAACAAACACATGCTCTTCTAGACAGTTTATGCAATACATTGACTGCAATGTAAACCAAGCACCCTGTTTGCAAATCTTCAACGTGTTACATCCTTGCATTCTGTTGGTATGGTGCATCATCCAATATGGTCTTTCTACATCACCGGCTCCAGTGCAGGCTTCTAGTAATGAACTTATCACAGTGAGTGACTTTGTCTCTGTGTGTGTTGTGAACACCAATGTGGCTGCTGAAATTGTAGTCAGTATTCCACTGTGTCCCCCTGTGTCAGGCACAAAGAATATAACATCTGCTAAGCACTGGCACCATACGACCTCCGTTGCCACGGCCTTTACTCATGCCACATGGTGTGTTTTTGAAACCTGCCTTTGGCCAATGTTTGAATAAACAAAACCCACCTCCACCCGATTGCCGGTGCCTCTAATTTACTCAACCGCCAATTTCCTAAGGGGTAAAGTACAAGTTCCCTTCAAGCATTCGCAAATCTGTCTGCAGCAAAATCAATGTTCAAAACTCGATCCCAATTTATTACATTGCCGCCGAAGAGGAGCAGAAAATGAGGCACGCGAAGGAACCCCGAAAGAATCCCAAATGCACAACTAGGGAAATGTCTAACAGCACCAGACAATGTTAGAAATTCTTTTGTTATACCAGAAAGTGTGTTTCGAATGTCGAGAGACTCGTGTTTCGGTCATCAAAGCAATAATAGCTGTATAGCCGAAAATTTCACAGCTAAAACAAGCAAACAACCAAACTAACAACTTTTAAGTGCTGTGCACCTACAATGCTCAGCACAAACCTCTTCAAATAATCTGCTAATTAAAATGGTTGTGGGTCTCTCCTCAATAAGGACAGAAATTGGCATTGAACACAAAGTGAATACGGTCTGATTCGCCTCAAATTTGTTCCGTGAGTTCCCTGAAAAAAAGCACAAGGATGAATTTTCTGTTTTGCTCTTGAGAGCTATGATGAGGAACCCTATTATCTACCCGACTACACTGTGAAATGCCACCGTTTGCCATCACCAACAATATCTTCTCTCGATTGCAATTTTCTACGGGAGTTGCATCGCAGAATAAAAGGACATCTTTAGGGGTATATAATTACAAGCAAACCTCTACTCAGTTGCGAGCATATTATCTGTCACTAAAGTAAAAAAGTCTTTCACGCAACATTAACTATCTTAAATTGAGGAAGAGAGCAGCGAAGGACGATTTTATACTGTATTCCTCTGCCTGATGAAGTTGAAAATAATTCTGCATTACGACCTCTAAAGTGAAAAGCTTGTGTGAGGTTTTAATGTTAAATAGAAATAATCCCAACTATCTCCAGGATTCCTTTTGGGGTGGGTGGCATACCCAGTATAGGTGCAGGATTTTGTTAGATATCAATCCTGACAAATCTATACAAGCTTTACCTACAATATATATTAGAACACTGTTCCAAATGCACGCTTGAATGGAAAAGGTCAGACAATAATTTGGTGAATTGAACCGATATAAGAATTTATAGCAGGCATGGATTGGATATGGATTTTCCTCTAAATCGGGACTTAAATTGTATGAAAGTCTAGCCTGCATGTGTCCACAAGAAGAACAAAACCCGTCCTGACTTCCATTGATCCGGGAACATCATGCTTTTTTGGACGAGAGCAACAGGTGATAAAAGGAGGCATGACTTTCCCACTGCGATGACTAGTACCTCTACCGGCACTCTCTCCCAAAACCGGCCAATCAAAGGGCAGGTGGGTAATTGGACAGGCTATTGTTGGTGAGAATAGACAGCGATGATGCAGAGAGTTGAAGCCCTCCATTAACCTCCCTCTAGTCTCCTTGCAAAGCTCCCATCACACCGTCTATTTGTTTATCGCTGAGGGGGGAAAGCCAGCCATGCTTAGCACACGACGGGGCGCAAGCGTCTGCGATGGTCTCTCATTAATGGAAAGACTGTCAGGTTTTGTTTGAAATGTCCACCGGTCTTTCAATGTGGCTCTATTAAAATAGACAAGGTCATTCATCTCGGCTAGCAGCGGGAAGCACATCGAGTAACAATGAAGCGCCACACATGCTGATTACAAGCTAAAGAACCCGCATCTGTGGCGGAGACACGGAGAGAGACATGTAAGCTAGAATTAGTGTCGCTCTGCCAGTTAGTATAGTGTATGATGCACATTTCCAAGAAAACAAGACAATGTCTTAATTCTTCTTTTTCGACATGAAGAACAGGAAATATATGTTCTTTCAACAATGCAAACATGAGAAGGTCCAGACGGGATGTTTGAGAAAACAGCGGGAGGATGTGGACATTGGCGTTGGCAGCTATGTTTGTGTGTTGGGACCAGGAAGTGATTAGCCGGCAAGTTACAGCTCTTGCCAAGACCATTCTTTACGTGGGATCAGGAACTGGATAGAAAAAATGACATAATCTTTGAATTCATACTCATTCATACTAAATGTGAGATTCCAAAATTCATAATAATACTATTATTAAAGATACACATACTGCCAAGTAACCAAGCATTGGCTTTCACCAAAACATGTTTGGATCAGGTCTGTTCTTGAATAGGAGACCCCCTGCTTGCTGGTGGGAATAGTGTTATTCACTCTCTCAATGGTTTTGTATTTCTGTGTCTGAGGGCTGTAAAACTTGCTGTTCTTCTGATTGGATATAAAACTGACTTTTGCACTTTTTCATAAAAAAGGCCTATTCTCTGCATCTTTTTCTGTTATATACCTTAGAGCCAACAGAATACACATATTAAGGTATCCTTTTTGTGATGAAAAACATACTAATTGTATAGTTTGAGTCATCAACTATACATAAATGCATAAATAGTCCAATACATGTGATTTCTGTTAGGGACACTTACTCCCTTTATCAATAACTTTGGGATTTGTAACTTCACAGATTTTTTACTGATACACACACAAACACAAACACACAAAGGAAATGTAAAATGACAAGAAGGACCTGATGGGATCTTTAATAAACTGGTTTGAACGAATGTACTGGCAGTTGCATAAATGCAAATGTCTTTTTCAGTAAAACATCACAACATCCTTAAGATAAATTATACTGAGTATAAGATGCACAAGATATTAAAGGGTACTTAACTGACAATGAATGACGCCTGCTTTAATTGCATGCACCGCCTGCGTTGCTTTAGTGCCTGATTCACTACAGGAATTATGCAAATTGGGCAAAGCTGCACACGTTAATTGATGTTAATTGTGCCAGGCAAAGAATGCTGAGTTTTGTGAATTAGAGACAATCTATACTAATTTACATTTAAAGATGGTTGCGCTAAAAACGGACTATTTTGAGACTAAGACTATTAAAATCTGTTTGGTATGATTTTTGTGATTATGGATAAAAGGCAAAAATCTTGCTTATAAATAGGATTTTTCGGTATGCCGAGACAGCTAACTCACGAGACAGGACGAGACATAAGACTGGGTTCAAACAAGTCAAGAATCCTTTTAAAGAAATTCTCAAAAATAAAATAGAAAAATAAAAATATCAGCATTTTAAAATCTTCATAAAACAACTTAAATTTCTTAAATTTCGATAAATTATATTATGCACTAAAAACATTGCAAAATATTTTATTACAAACTGGCAGGCAAGTGCTCAATGTGCCACCATCCTGTCCTGTGTCTTTCACCATACTATTTTGAAAGGGAGGGGTAGGTGGGGGACTGAACCGTTGGTGTCAGTTCGTAACCTCACCACTAGATGCTTCTATATTTTCAAAAGCTGGGCCTTTATAATTTCCTTTATAATTGCCTTGTTTTTTTTCTATCCTTTTAATTTCTTCTAGCACTGTTCTTGTGATCATCGATAATATCAAACTTCTTCTTTACAAATACACAACACCACTCCAGATGTAATACATCCTGATTCAACACTTAATCTATGAACAAGCTTGAAGAAAGAAAGATTTGACCTTTTTTTTTTTAGAATAATATATTCTTTAACATAGATGTATAATAGTGACCTAGAAAATGTTTGAATAGCTCAATATATGGATCTTTTTGAAAGCGGAGAAGACCAGCTGGCACTAGAATATTGATATCATCCTGATGGAGTGACAGCCAAGACGTCAGTTAGACATTCTGATCAGGGAAAGTGTGTCTCACAGCAACCAGACATGACAATTTTAGCGCAGTGTATTAGACTGGGGATAGTGAGCATGTGAATAGTTACTTGATTTGTACATCATGGCAAACTATTAGATTAAGCGGTGTTGTAGTTTAAAACTATGTGTTAAGTTTTACCAGTGTAAACTTGTCATAAAAAAGGCTAAGGCCCAATTTACCATTTCGATTCTATTTACAATCCGGTCTTGAAATGCAAAATACAGTCATTTAAAATAGAGAAAAATAGGTACCAACATATCCATAAAGGCTGTTATTAGGTGCTTACCCACTCCAGGTACTCTGCTTCACACATCAATGCACCACCACTCTGATGGACACTCTTGCGCCAAATTCAATATCAAAAGCTTTTATTTCCATCCTAATTAGCAGACAGCCCAAATTGAACATCAGAGAAGTCATGATGGGGATGCACAATAGGAACAGACACATAAACAACCCATGCCATTTTAAGACTACTTCGTGCAAAATTATCAGCCTTTTTAAGGATTTGAGGCAGCAAAGCATCAAGCCGACAGCTTGAGTGGAACCCCATTATCTGTCCATTAAAAACAATCTGCTTTAGAATCAATTTTTCATTCGGTGAGATTTTGTTTGTGTGAAAAGGTGATGTCTCCAGCAAACAGCAATTTACGCAGTTTAGGCATTGTTTTGGCGATGAGACGCGGTAATCTGCCTTGACAGGGCAATAACACAGAATTACATGCCTTGTAGTGCAAATCGCAGATTAGCTCGAACACCATCTTGCAAGGACAGAGTCATTCGATAGGATTGTTTAAGTTATACAAACAACATCTCAAACAACGCATGTTTGAGTGCCATGTCAGAACTGGCAAATTAACTGCTAATAATGGAAACACATTAATGAGTTTGCGATGCCTTTTCGTATTGGATTGCAGATGCTCTTGCG
Organism: Triplophysa yarkandensis; assembly: GCA_033220385.1. Taxonomy (NCBI): domain Eukaryota; kingdom Metazoa; phylum Chordata; class Actinopteri; order Cypriniformes; family Nemacheilidae; genus Triplophysa; species Triplophysa yarkandensis. The sequence continues at coordinate 12,034,481 of CM065655.1, forward strand.
TAACCTGTTTATTTTGTAATGGTTTTGTGTCTGTGTGTATGTTTTTAGAATATTCTGTTCCTTGTTATTTGGCTTGAAATAACAATGAAAGTTAAGGATGAATACAACTTGGCAGAGCCATTCATCTTAAAAGCTGCATGGAAGTCAAAGTTGTGGCATTGTGGGAAGTGTAGTGACATACTACATACTATTTGATGTAGTGAGTGACCCGATTTCAAGTCCTTACACAATATCTCTTTCCTGTTACTTTCTGGCTGTTTTACAGTTTCTGCTATGTGTGAAAAAATGAATGAAACTGCCGAAAATATGAGTTTGGAAATATGTGAGGTTAACCTCGGTTCTCTCCTCCAACAGAGACCAAAATGAGCTGCTGAAACTTTAGGCCTGAGTTACGTCATAGCAGCAGATAATGTTCCTTTATTACAGCCAACAATAACAATCTGCAAAGATCTTCACAGTAAGTTCTCAGCCGAGACATCTTACATACAGTCATAAGAACGATTTCGAACAGCCCCCACCAATCCACACAATAAGCATAACTGGATGCAGCATTGCACATCTAATAAAGCACCTCATCTTCAAGAGGCTGCACAACACGCAAAACAAACACAAAAAATAAAGCAGCAATACAAATTCTACTGACGGAGCACCTTGGAATCACATTGTTCTGCTCGGCTGATAAACAAGCGCGAGATGGGCGCAAACATTAATTTTGGGCTTTCGAGTCCTGGAGACAGAGGATTACATAAAAGACTCAAACAGACCGACCAGAACAACTTTGTTGATGTTAAGGAAGTGTGTACGCACAAAAACAAAAGAAAACAAGACGTAAAGTCCATGTCTACTCATAGGTTGCCTTATCTGTCACCAACCAGGTTATATTTTAAAAGGGTATTAAAAAGAAGCCATGTAATGGACTGTCTTTCTAAATAATGACTTAATTAGCAAGTGGCTCTATAGCCAAGGAAATAATGAACAGATGGAGCTGGAACAGGACAAATAAGTCGACTGGTAAGCGAAATACAGTATACAGCAATTAGCACATGAAACCAAAATATAACGTTTCTTTTAACAGGCTGGAGGAGCATTCACAACACAATGCTCAAGCTGAAAGTCACATGGGTTGAGGATGAAATGGGTTGCCATGCATGGACTTTGAGAGTCTGGCATTTAAACACCATCCAAATATTTTAACGAAGAAAGATGTTGTGTACCATTGTTGGTTAAAGTTTTGGAAGCACTGCTTTTTAAAGCTTATTTTCCTTAGTCCTTGTCAAATCCATAATGAAAATTTCACATCCATAACAGTCCATATTCCTCATAAATGAGCACATGAAAATTACAAAAATATAACTATTTATGTTCTAAAAAGAGTTATGCCTTCTGAACAGGGGTTTAATAAGATATAACCAGATTATATAATATAATATTAATAAACACATTTAATAACATATATTTCAAGTTTTGAGTGAAAACGTCACATCCAAAATGCTGGAATTGCTGAAAAACTTTTGCCCCCAGTTTAAAGCTTTTTTTAATATATTAATGGTGGAATCGTATTGGATATAAAACCCCTTATTGGGTTAAAGATAAACAACTTCTTAAATGTATGCATCACATAACTGTGAAAATAATTAATGTGTTATATTACATCAATAAAATCTTCTAAAAACCTCAACTAGATTTTTTAATGGGAAATGTAAATAATTTATTAAAAATGTTGTTTAATTATAATTCATAAATATATATTTGTATATTTGTAATATACACCTTATATTTTGGGTTACTTCCAGTAGATTTTTTTGTTGTTGATCAGATTACATTATTCCTTTTATTACATACACAAAACAGTATATTTTATTATTTTATAATTTTTGAATTTTATAAATGAATTTCTTTTTCGCTACTTAAAAGTTAACCAGTGGTACATTTAAAAGAGAAAACTATCAGAACTAATGAATCCTGCAGCATCTTTACATGTTTCTCAGAGAAAAGGAAAGAGATACAGAAGAGTAGGACAGTGAAAACAGACAGAAGACAAGGTAAATAATACATAGGGCTTACTGTAGTCATACACACTTTAACATTCTCAATCTGTTTTTGTAGTGTTCTCTCACTGCCCACCATTCATTTTTATCACACAAAGCAATCCTCTGCTCAAATATTGTATATTACTTGTTGTTAGAGACAGCATTGCTAAGAATTTAAATCCAATCTTAATGGGATGGCGAGCAGCCAGATTCATTAAGCGGCAAGACAAAATAAGAAACAACTTTCACACCACATCGTAATGTGGGTTCATTTTATAGTCATCAACTTGAAATACATTTTGGCTCTCTTCAAACAAAGCACTGTAAAAAATGAAATAATTTGACCGCAGTTATAATCACCAGTGATATTTTTTCACAGACCAACACAACACTTAATTACCCTATCTTATTATAATGCAAAGTTGTTTACATTAAACTTTAGCAAGGGCTTCTGACAATAAAGCACATTTTGATGATACTGCTTTGGCATTAACATTTCTATCCAATTCCATATTCAGGGAGGAGACAGTGCACAGTCAGCGAGTTGTGTGAGTTAATAAGAAAACTGCTTATCTTTTCTCTAGGGATGTTAATTTGTTAGTATCCGGACAGCCAAATCTGATGAGTCATTTCTCAGGCCGATTTTACCAGCTGTAATGAGATAACAGGTGGAACTCTTTTGAATAATAAAAAATAGACAGCATTGTTCTGGCAAAAAAACAAGAAAACAGCCCTAAAGACCAAAGATCAATTCACCCACACATTACGGGAACATGCTTGTGATGTCCGTGCAAAATTAACAACGGCTGAAAATTGGAATATGTCTTAATCACTGCCAACAGTCCGTGAAGACCCCACTCGCTGCCAAGTCTCATTAACATCTGTTGAAACTGAATTAATTTCTGGGAACGAAAAAAACAAAAACAAATTCTAACCACATGCTTGTCTAATTTTCTTTCCTTTAATTTGAGTGCAAACTCTGACCCATGCGACAAGCGGGCAAGAATCCAAAGTAGGCATGAAATATCACATGTGGTGCTGTCGGAAAGTAGCATTTGGCGCCACGCGAGCACTAGAGACTGCCAAATAAAACCCCCAGGGTAAAAAACTCAGCGTCCCGCTATAATCGCGTCACTGTAGCGACAACTCTATGATAACTTCAAGGCCGCATCCCTTTAGGTAATGAGGTCACATCTGCCTGTTACGCCCCAATCAAATCTCCTTTATGGGAGGATTATAACATAATTAAAAAATAATCCTCAATGGCAAGAGACAGATAAGAATGGCATGGAAAACATATTTTCAGTAATGCACGGTGGGAAAGGATGACAGCGCGGTGTGATGACAGACACATCAGACAGTATGGGGAGGGTATGGGACAGGTAAGCAGAGTATTACGTAAGGAGGATTGTACAACTGGGGAAGAAACACGTTTTCATTTCTTGCGGGATTATTATATAAATTGCATTAGGGAGGAGGATGGGGTTGTCTTATTTTAAATCTATATGAATGGTTAATTCTAAAATTAGAAAAAAAATACAGAAAACAAGCAGGATGAAAAGTATTGTGTCAACAACTTAAGGGTTACCTTTTTTCTATATGTTCTACCTTCTACCTCACCTTGTGACAGAAAGGACAGTAACATAGTTGCCATTTTATATTTTGGGCTTATAACCCACAAAGACACCAAAAACTGCAGGGCAAATGATACACAAGTTTTACTTAAAATTTGCAACATTAATATATAAGTAACAGTGTTGGAGGTGAATAATTCATGTTTGCTATTTAAACCACTATTTAGAAAAAGAGAGAGAACATACTGCCTAGTCTATGACATCACAATTCGCAAATCACATAAAATTGGCACAATCCTTCTCATTTTAAATAAAGGTTTACTGCATTGTCTGCTGACAACGTTACCTGGAGAAACATTTCATAATAAATATAATTATATAAGAGAAATAATGAAATGTGCACACAGACAATACAGGCTGAGGGTAAGGGTAAGTCAACCACCCCAAATGACCCCAAATGACCCATTCTTAACACCAATTCTTAAGAATAAAAGGACACATTTATAAACATTTGCAGCTACTTAGTTTTCATTCAGCTCCGTTTTGGCCTGTGCTGCAGTGTTTTGTGTGTTGAAGACAAGCTGATCACGGTTCATCAGTCAGACCGGACAGACCTTTAGGCAGTGTGGAAAAACGTCTACGTCCACGATTACACACAGAAGAATGCCAGACAATACACAGTCCGCCGTGACGCCTTCAGGACACTCACGTTAGGCTCCAGCCTCCCACGTCTCTCAGCAAATCTCAACCTGCCACACTCAATTACAGCCACTGCTTGTGTGTTAGTACGGCCAGCGTACACAACATCTTCCACATGCCGCACGCCGAATAAAGCTGTAACCTCAGAACCAGAAAAAATCGGAACTAGTAGATCTGAATGTACGGCGTTCATCAATTCGCACGAAGCTCCTCATGCGCTCACACAATTATCCTTGACATCCACTGGGGTAAAACAAACCTTTCAAGGTCTGTTTAAGTACAATCACTGCACCTAATTGAATATGTCAAGACTGACTGATGGCAGTCGGCAGATGAATGGAAAACATGCGGGAGTCGACCCAGACAATGTGACTCCTTCAAACTCCTGGCGCATCCACATGTACGCGTGATGCGTTTACCTTGAGCTCAATAAGCCCCTGCGATCATGTGTGCTGTACTGTTTATGATGGTTATTTGCGTACAGGCTGCTTTTCTATGGGCAAAACATTGTACATTATTTATATTCTCTGCATCGGATAAGTGTTTTTTAAGCTGGATAAATATTTGTTGAAGAATCCTTCTAAATGAATTCCCAAGTATATCCAGGCAGATTTTTCAAGCATAAAACCTCCAATCCAGAGGGATCATCTAAAATCAAAAGATTGGATTTTGTAAGTGCATCTTTTACATTTATAAGCGCTTTAGTTTTTCTTCTATTTTGTAAAGACACTAGGCAGCAATTATAATCAAATTACGAGAACTTAAATGCTTGGCGGCATTTAGTCACTGTCTATTAGTTTTGATGCTATTTGTGTCCTTGTGTTGACCTAGTAAACAAACCTTTATATAAAAAAAGAATTAAAATGTTTATGTCCTTTTCTCCTAGGGAAATGTATAATACTTTACAAAGACTGTTACATTCTCTCAGCCTCTCTCAGATCAGGCTGAATAGGATGGTAGTTTATGGGCCTCTGAACTGTAGTGACATCTCGTCTCAAGATCTTGTTCCTGGTCATTTTAGGATTCTTTTTTTATACTGAGATTACATAGAAGGAGATCTTAGCTCTGGGGTTTGGACCAAGGTTGCAGCAAATTGTTTTGTGGATTGTTCAGTTACAACTCCAATTCCCATCTGACGGCAAACACTGTATGAAAACTGATAAACTTTTTTGTAACAGAAAAAAAGAGTAGCTAACTAGACCAAATATGTTGCATTGAGACCAATCTGTTCTGTTGTTCATTTCCACATACATCCACAAAACCTACAAACCCACAGACCTCAGTAGTTATTGTGGTTCTTCATGCTTAACATAAGATACAGAGGAGTGTCTTAGAGTTTATTCCTCTTTAATCTTTGTATTTGTCTCCAAGACTCAAACAATCGTGAGCCTACAATGGTGCCAGATTAAATTTGTCATTTTGTAGACAGCTTCATCCGAAGAGACAGTAAGCCAATCGCAGAGATGGTCCTTTCAAAGCAATTTTAAGCAGAGGGCTTTGCTTAAAGGTAATAGAGTGACATCACTGTAACCTCACAACCCGACATCCTCCTACCAACCCGCAACAACCTTCAGGGCCACCAGCCAGAATCTATAACCTACATAGCATTGGACTTTAAAATATAATAGCTGTAGACACAAAATGAATGGCTGACTGTAGGACATAAAAACAGTGCTAAAATGTAGGCAAAGGAAAAGGTTAGATGACACAGTTGTTTTAACATATTTTTTTCCAATTTCAAAGAAAAAAATTGAATCATGTGGAACTAAAGTACATGATTATTTTTGTGTATTTGGCCATTCTGATTGGGCAACATTTGATCAAGTTATGCCTTATTTTGACATAATGTTGATTCATTTGACAGATCATTGCTTAACAGATACAACCTTAAAAATTTGAGAAAAATCCGGGGGAAAAGGTATCACCGGCTGCATTCCCGGTGTATATTTTTTAATACTTGTTGTTGTTGCTTATGATATTTGAGAGAAAAAAACATGCATATTTTATTGCCACAACATTTGAGATGAGTCAATGCAGTGTGGGAGCCCTGCAAACATGTCTTAATTGAGCCCAATACTTTTTCTTTTCCTGCTAAGAATTAAGCATAACAGCAGATGTTGTGAATGAGGGACTATTGGATCTTTCACAGACAACGACTGGTTGAAGGAATCCTAGTTAAAAACTGCATTAACAAAAAATTAATTTACTCCTGTGTTTGAATTTGGTTGGACATTGCATTGTTGTACATTAAATGTTTCAAATGACTTACCTGTACATGAGGCTCTATTTCCATTGCTGTCTACATAGATGGAGACACTAAGGAGGCTCCAAAAACTAAGGGTTTTGGATATATCTTAAGACACTTTGGTGGGTTTTATGTTGTGTTAGGGCAATTCCGTGAAAATGTCAACTATTTAATGAAGTCAGGTAAGCAGCACTTTCAAGATCAACACATCCATAAATCTACTTATTCTACACAAATAGACACATACAAATATATTTCCTATGTTATGCATTATAAAGAGCTATCTCTTGTTCAATTGTTGAATTTTATTGCTTCTAAATTGTGCATTTTAATAAGATTATCAAATAAAAACCATGCCTTTTTGTCATGTTTATTTAGTTTTGCAAATAGAAGACAAGTGCATAGACACAATCATCTGGGGTTTAGAAATATATAAACAGATAGTTCAGTGCACTGTGAGCAAAAACACAATCTGAGTGTTTTTATGTATGCACAATGTCAAATCCATAACCCTGAATGAATATGTGCTGTGAATATTAAAACATGTTACGTAAATATTTTTGACAGAGCAGTATGTTGGAAGGCTAGCGGTCATTTCATCACTTTCTGGTAAAACACAATGGGGTTTGTTAAGGTAAAAAACACTTAAATTCCCCTCAAAGTCCTGTAAATTTAAGGGTTGTGGAAACGGTATGTTGTTTATTTTGTTTTGTACCAACTCTGCTCAAGTGTTTGCACTATTTTTCAGAAATGTATCTATGGCACAGAATAAAAACCTTCTTTGAAATACTATCACTTGAGAGTGCCCGGTTTATACGGTACACAAACTCCCAGGTGCTTCAGCCACCATGATAAGCTTTTCATGCTTCATGACTGCGTAAATGGATGAAACAGTTCAAAATACACTATGTCAAAGCACTTAAATGCCATTTATCAAGGCTAATTAAGATGAATGACTTACGCATTAGGCCTTCATCAGGGTGTTCATGAACATTAAAATGATGATTAGAGCTTAATGCCATTATTTCCCATAAATGGTGCAGCTGATATAATCTGTCTCAAAATGTACCTGTCCTTGCAGACAAAGTCTTGCTATTAACTTACATTACCCAAAGACTTGCTCTCTATGTGTGTAGTTTTATATATGTGTAATATATGCTAAAAAAGCTGTCTTTTTAAATTTGAACGTTTGACACATTACTGTGAATGATAAAGAAACTGTGAAATTGAACTCTTATTAATAATGTAGTGCGATGAATAAAATATCAATGCCTGCTTGATCAAGAAGAAGAAATATTTACGTTTCTAATATTAAAAAGTCGTGGCAACTTAAGCTTTTGAAAAGGTTTTAACTGAATGCTTTTCACAGCCGAGCTGAACATGCTGTTAGGCAACCCGCCGCAATAGACGTGAAGATCCAATCTTGCACCTCTCATGTGCTTTTCACACAACTGAATGCGTGAAACAATTATAAAAGCTCTAAATGAAAACATCAACGCTTCATCAGATCTCATCACGGCTCATCATGTAATGCAATATGACCCTTGTGCTCTGAGGTTATATTAAACTCCATTATCAGAATAAACATAAACTATCACAGACATTAACCGTCTATTGTGAAAAGAAAAATTAACATTAGCTATGGTTTTGCTGTCAAATCGCTTAACTTGTTAGGTTTCGCTAACAAATTGTCAAAGAAAGTCTTTAAAACTACCTTTTCCCTAGCTGGTATCATAATGTACCTTATGGAAGTATTGTGTACCAGTTAAATATTTGGGTTGAACAATATTTTACTATACATTCAAAGGTACAAATGAGTCCTTAAAAAAAATGTTGTACCCCTAAAGGTTCAAAATAAAAGCAGGAAAACACTGTAAATATTGCCTATTTGCATTGAATGTGTGTTTTGTAAAAATCATTATAAAAAAGCATTGAATGGCCATCCTGCTTTTGTTTTGCTGAAATGACTCTTGTTGGCTCAAGTACAACATGAAGATACAAGAAAACAAGGAGGGTAAAAGGTATGTGTCATTTATTAATGACATAAATTGAACAATGAATACACTGGAATCTTTTTTGCCTTAAACAGTCTGGTTTATTTAGGAGGTTTTGTTATCAGCTTGGAGAACTTCTAAAATGTAGTCACTTTAACATAGCATTGCCAGATTGAGAACTGGTTTGAATGGAGAAATATTTAAGGAAGAATTTGCTTATCTACTCTACCGGTTTATTAATCTGCAAATGTTTTTTCAGCTGGACAAACCTCTTAAACCTCTTGAAAATTCAACTGTCATGAAAATTTGGTTGCCAGATTGTTTTTAACTCTTGCATGAGCCTTGATGGTATAATGATTTACAGCGAGGCAAGAGAAAAGGCTAAACACTGACACATGGAATACTCAGTAAAACAATGGCCTCAGGAAATGACTATGTTTCGTAGCTGAGCACCTGTCAACGTAAATATGATCAGCCTTTCACAACAGTATCAAACAATGCCAATTGCAGCAAACACGATTTAGCTTTCAATCTAAACAAGCTTGATACCATTCGTTGGGAGGCTGCGCTGCCTTTTACAGGGTTCACATCCGTAAGCACGTTCGCACATCAAATCAGAATAAATCAAGTGCTCTCCTGAGAGAATACTGGCGATTTAGAGCTGTTGGCGTATCAGATGGACTGGGCACAGTTTAAATGACTTGATCCTGTTTTTCCCAGCTTTAAACTTCACACATACTACAGACGCCTTCCTGCTTCTGCTCTTTCACTTAACATCACATCTTCAAGCAATAAAAGAGACCTCCACAGCTTTTAAAACCTCCACTTTTGCGGGCGAATATGGATTGGTTTGAATATGGATCCTACCGTTAACTCATAATGGCGATCTCTGTGGACTGATCAATATAAACGACTGTGTACATAAAACAAGTATTTATAATCATTACTGCGTGGTGTGTGTGGGCAGAAGTTGGCTATAAGTAAAAGACTCCATCTCTCCCTCCTTTTATTTATGTGCTTCCATAAGCTCATTTCATAGAAATATGTGAACTCAGAGCATTTATTGGTTCGCCCAGAGCCGCACTATGGGAAGGGCTGCCATAATGCCTGCAATCCAAAGTGAATCACTGCTGCCTTTTCATGGTCTGAGGATGTTAGCGGGTGGCCAAAGAAAGCGGCTGATATCTCATCTCTGATGCTTTTCTAGACCGTTCGCCGCCCCATCACGGCAATTCATCCCACAATGAATCTTAATTCTTTACGGCCCTCGATTACAAAGTGAGAGGCGTCTTTCGCTTCATTGGAGAGCCGGCTGAAATTGCATCTCTGATTGAACGCTGCGATTATCACCTCTTTAAATTGATTTTTTTTATAGTTAAATACAATTTCCAGTCCAATGAGAAACCTGGAGAGAAGCTAACAACATTTGGCTTTTCCGCTTATCACGTCGGCAGGGAAAACAAACACGCATATGCCACATGAGTAAATGCACCGTGTAGATCAAGTCATTCTGTGGTGGTGGGAATGTTTTGTCACTTGTTCCCTTTAAAGTGCATTTGAGAATGTCCAGGTTTGTGGGTAAATGAGCGAAAGGGCGTGTTTTACGTATAGACATCTGTGTTGTTATGGTGCGTGAATGTGCACATGCCCTACCATGGGTCAGTAGGCAGCGTTATCATCAGAGGCCATCTCGTATCATCAAACTCCCGCAGGTCAATGAGGCTTTTTAGGATTACCGCCCTCAGATTAGACATCGAGCCTCACAAGTAAAACCATTTGCTGCTGTTAGCTAATTAAATGTGAAGGAGCTGGTGAGGTCATCCAAAGGCATATTCCATCCTCTCCGCTTTGGCAAACATTAATTAACCGAGCCTTTCTTTAATCACAACCGGACGAAAAGACAGACGTAATTACGATTTTCTGTTAGTGAGTCTTAAGCATCAGGGGCTTTCGAAATACAGGTGTGAGTGGTACAAAAGAAGCTGTCCACTAAGTTGAAAGACAGAGAGGGGCTACTTGGAAAAGAGGTTTTGTGATCGACAGTGTTTTTACATTAAGTGCCCTGATGTAATGATGCTAAAATAGCAGCAATTTTCAAGTTCACACATCGGATTGAAACTGGGAAATGGGAAAGCGAGAGAGGCTTTTGTGTGAGGGCAGTTTGAGAGAACGAAAATGACATTCTGAAGAAGAGTTTCTCTGCAGTTCGGAAACCCACGGCCCAGATGTCTGTAGCCGAAAGAACATGAAAACTGCTCAGGCTGTTAAGTCCAATTAAAAGAGAAACTTATCCAAGAGAACTCCTTAACCAAAGGCCACAGTCCTTGCACTGATAGATGTGCTCATTTTAACATGATGTTCCCATCCGAATCCCAAAACTTCCACTATTTCTTTGCAGATTCCTGTTGACATCTTTGAGACAGCCACTGTAGGACTGTCGAATCAAACTGGGAACTCGCAGGGTGACTTTGCTCTGACTTCTTCCTCCCCTGCTGAATTTCTGATTTTCCAAATCTCTCAGTCTGTGTAGCGCTAACATGCGATCCCTGCATCAAATTTCTACATTTCTGTCTTCTCAACAATAGCCCTGATATTGCGTACGAGCAATTCCACTGAGAAAAGTCAGGTTTGGAGATACATCACTCATTACACTAATAGGAATCTGAGTGCGGCAGCCTAATCGAATTAGTATGAAAATAGATAGAGCACGCTCCCTATCAGACTTATTGCTGTCACTGATTTCTCTGAAAGCTATGATAAATGCTCTGGGCTTTGTAGTGTAGACTACAAAGACAGGGACCCAATTCCGCATATTTGTAACTTAATCAGAAATAAGGTATTATGGATCCACTTAAGCTTCACTAGGAGATCAAAGGGTCGGGGAGGAACGTGCAAGGAGACACTTGTACAGTCTTGAACAGATGTCACACACACACTCTCGAACTAAATAACTCTTAGACATAAAGGATTGATTTGTCCTGCAATTCTTGTACGTGGACTCGATCCTCTCCATGAATGACCTCAACTGTTGTTTTGGCCGTAATAAACATTAATCACACTCCTTAGGGTTTGGTAATGATATCCTCTGGACCTTGCTGAAGAGGATGAAGGACGCAATCTTAAAACTCTTTACAGCCAGCTCCCACTTCAGGGCTAAAGATGCTCTTTAAAGGGATAGTTCAGTCCAAAATGAAAAGTCTGTCATCATTTCCATGTATGTCTGCAATGTTGGTAAGTGATCAACGGTGGTATGTATTGACCACACAATAGGATTGATTGGGTGCTGCTGATTCATGAGTGACTATTGAGATAGATTTCATCAAAAGGTACTGCAGTACAACATGCAACGTTCAGATTTATGTAAAAGGCCGATTTTCGCCAGAAAGCCCTCTCCATGACCTCTGTCGTCCTCATTGGGCCATGCCCATGCATAATGGAAAAAGATGAATGAGATGAATTATTAACAAGCTCCCCTTAATTAGCTGTTAAGTCAGCTATGATTGGAAAATAGTCCCATCTAGAGGCTATAATGCATTAATATAATGCACAACCCACACGGACCAATTTTGCAGTTTTTTCCTTTTGCCAATGGAAGCATAAAAGTTCCAGTCTTCATTCTTTTTATTAGATGAAAATACCCTGACAAATCCTTTCTTTTTTCCACAGAGGAAGAAAAGTTTGAAGCGACACAAGGGTGCAACTGAATTATCCTTTTTGGGGCTATTCTTTTCAAATAAATACTGTGTTGATAGAAAACAAATACAATATTGCTTTATTTGTTTTCATGTCGGCCCATAAATATTTGTGATTGCGTCTTCGCGCAGCGTCTCCCTTCCCGTGTTGTTATTGCTCGGATCAAACTGTGTTTGAGAGGCTGTTTTGTTGATTATCCAGAAGCTGCTATTTGCCGTCACAGAGCAAACAAACAAGAATGTGATGAAGTCTTTAAACATATATTTGTCTATTCATTTATTCATTTCATCCAGACATGTTTGTTTATTTTGCGCGCCATCTGATCACAGGCTCTTTGAGGAAGCGTCAAAACGAAGACCTTTGCCTTGGGATTACTTCCCATTTCAATCAGTTTCACTCATTCTAATTTACGTTTCGTTAATTTCATTTGCTGGCTCATTGCGCAAATAACCGCAGAGCGGGAACGGCCCTAGCGCTTTTTCTTCTAGGCAAAGAGACTCATTTGTCACATTATCAAGGTGTTTTGTATTGATATCTGACCCGCTGAAACTGAAGGAATGATACATTGAGTTGTCAAAGACGCTGGATGAGATGTTCATCTTTTCTGGGTTTTCTGCCGTCCGAATTCAAACCACGTACAGTGGTGCCATCGAGCTGCATTGGTTTTCTGCCGGGATGGAGAGACTTCAGGGAAGGGGGTGTTATGTCAACTTGTAAGACAGAAAGAGAAAGATGGAGAACAAAGTCAAGTAGAGATTTGAGGCTTTGAATCTGCCTTTAGTAACTGGGCTTATTGGAGTAAAGGTCCGGTCCCCACACAGCAGTGCTTTATCTTTATATCTGTAGTGTGGAATGGTTGAGCACTTTGGTTACCTCTTAAACTGATGCAAGACACCTGCAATGCATCTTTACTGTCAACAACTCCAGTTGACAGAATAAAAACTACATTATACGATATATGAAAAAAGCAACTAACATTAGATATGGTAGATCAAATGTTTCTTGGATTTTGCCCATATTGATGCAAATTCTAATATTTTGTAGCTTGATGAATCAAACATGAGGAATGTACAGAAAATATACTGACAACAACCAAGCATACATTTGTCATAAGAGGTACTATAAAGTGCAGATAAGGCAAAAACATTCACGGTGTTCCTCCATTTCCATATCAAACGTGTCACCGAGGGGTTCAAAGTTTATTAAAATATGTTTTTCCCACATCTGCGTGCCTTGGAAGTCTAGGAAGTTAATATTAAAAATTGTCTTTGATTATCTGAGTCTGTGTCTGAAGAATATGTCCACAGTATTTCAACTAATATTCAAATATACATATCAAATAATTAATTTTACACAGATCTTATTTGTGTTTAGCTACATTAATTACAGGCATAACATGTTATATATTTCTTAGTTATTTGTGTCTGAGTTATAGTTTACCAAAAAATAAAATATCTGTCATTTCGAACCAGTATGACTTTCTTCTGCAAACACAAAATAAGAATAAATGGATTTACCTGACATGCAAAAATCAAAATTCATCACCATGATCTCTAATCTTCCCCTACACACTAGATATAGAATACAAGCCATCATAAAAATGTATAATTTGCCCGCGATGTTGCCAAAAGTTTTTCAGTGCCAGACTTTTCCACCATCATTCTGTACTCAATTCATCCTTGGCATATGATAGCCTTTTTTTACACCTTGTTGTTTGTCCCCCAAGCTCTAAAATGGCAACTCGGATCAAGCTAGTCAGGGTTTGAGTGGCAAGCAGTGCATCTTTATGCTAAGCACATCGCCGGGGTTTATAAGTCTGTCTACGGTGGTAGGAGAGCAGAGATCAAGAAGTGAGATTTTCTGGTCTGGATATTGACAGTTCTGAAGGGCTCGGCGCTCGGAGATGACTGTAACACTGAGGGATTATGGAATGAGAGGAAGAGAGCACAGCCGGCGGAGGCAGCAACAAGCCCTGTCTCGTTCCGTCAACACACATACGGACCAACACTTGCGCGCGCACACACACATACCGTGGCTCACAAATGAATTTGAGTGATGAATAACAGGGTGAGTCAAAGAGAACCACAGAGGATTTACACAAGGTGTCACAGAGCCTGTAAAAGCAGCCTATAGAACAGAGTGTGTGTGGGTGAAGGAGGATAAGGAAAATGGAGTAAGTATAGTGTTTACTTAGGGCAGGTTAAACGTATCAAAGCGCATGAAAGCAAATAGGTCACACCAAGGTTTTTCATTACCTCCACGCTTGCTGAAATCCGTTGATGAATGTGTAACAGTAAAAAACAATGTGTGTTCTTTTAACGGCTGCAGAGAATACAAAACCAAGACCCGACAGGAACAGATACGATTTTGCAAACCATAAGCACTACGTTCTGCTTCTAAGTGTCTACTTTACCGAATGTTTAACTTGTGCTAATTAGTCACCTCGCACACTACAACAAGCCTTGGAAAACAAATAGGCATGTTGGGAATCTGCTAGTGGAATGTAGCTGTTAATTCAAACACAAAGGTGAATGCAGAACGCACATAATCTTTGTGTCTCAGCTGCGTGGTTTCATCAGGAAGACGAATACCTGGGCGCTCAGAGACAAAAGGCTAGACTTAGCTCATTAATGCCGACTGACCTTTACAGCCCTCCTCTATATGAGCCAGTTTATTGAAAGCCAGGGGAGAGAACCTGCGAGAGAGGCTTTTCTGCTTATCCCGTGTTGTTATTGTGGTCACAAATCCAAGGTGTCAAGTGGGGGAACTGAACGTACAAATATTTCAAGGAATATTCATAAGAGAATAGACATTTGGGGGTTTCATAATTAAATTAAAGATTGAAATTGTCAACAGCATTTGAAAAGTCGGTTACATCGCTTGTAATGCCGTTCAAATAGACTTAAATCAAGTGCTTTGCACAGGGAAATCACATAGAAAGTCAAGGCCGAGACGCGAAAAGACGAGCACTTGTGAATGACGTGAATCAGGCATCATGATTGCCACAAGTGAGCATCATTTGAGAAATGCATGCTAAGCGTTCTTTAACATGCACTGCTTGGAGGATACAAACGTGTAAACATTTTTCCTGTTGCATTAGGTTCTTTAGACAAAAAGTATTGATCTCTCCGTGTAAGTAATAAGGAGTGTTGATGTTCGTGCCTGGTGCAAACACGACAATAGCAACATATACCTAGACCTTTATATTTATGGCCAAAAAGAGTCCAAAAAGCCATTTGGATAATATGACAACTTGATCTAATTGGATTTTTGCTCAGAGGCGTTAAAACATCACCACAGTTATGGACCCATGTGCATCTACAAATTTGTCAAAAATTAACAGCAACAACATTTAGGAGCTTCTGAATTCAGAATTTAGTCGATTGTGATGAAATCTAATCATAATCAAGCTTCAATCCCCACAGGCTCATGAACTATTTTATTTTTATATTTTATCTACATTTACACTTACGTTTAAATGTATGCATTTTGAAGATGCTTTTATCCAAAGCAGCTTACATTGCAGTACACTTTACATTTGTAACTGAATATGTTCAATCCTTGGGATAGATCTTGATGTTGCCAGCACTATGCTTAAAGCTCTGTGGTTATTTTTTGGTTCCCTGAGATGTGTCATTTATAAGCAAATAAGTTATGTATTTTTCCCGCACTGTTTTAAATCCTCTGCTCAAGGAAAAGGTCTGTTTTGTGTGTTTTCCCTTTTAGACTTAAGTGTAACCACCCACATCTATGATTGACAGTCTATCTTCTAACATTACCAGCTCTTGCTACAACTAATCACACAGTACATTGTGTTTTAAGTCCTGTTTCAGACATTAACGTTTGCATTTATTCATTATATAGCTGCTTTTATCATAATTACTTGTGAGGGCTATTCACATTTTGTCAAATAATATTTAGTCAAACATTGCATAAGCAGGAAAATCGTTAAAAATGGCCCATAGCTTTAACTAGGTTCAAAAATATGCCTTTTCATATAAAGAGTGCATATCAGTATTTCAAATGTAGTTCATATTTGTTCCAAATGTACAAAAACATTCCACTAGTGCCTTGGTATATGATTTAATCATTTTAACTGAGTGCACTTTAATAGGTTTTAGCCAATAATGGGAGCATTTACTGTATAATAAATAACTGAGTTGCAGTGACATCACAAATCCAGTGATATGGGGATAATTTATATTAGGAGCTTGCTCTCACTGATAATTTTATTAAAAGTATAGTTTAGATCCAAATACATTAAATCTCATGTTAAAAAGGAATGGTTCACCAAAAAAATGATTATTTTGGATCACCATTGACTTCAATCTTTTGTCCTTATATGAAAGTCAATATTGACCCAAATTGGCAAGGATACAAACTACGTTTTAAAAGCAAAACAAAGAAATGTGTTAAGGATTTTAACTGCAGTATGTTCAAATTAGGGAGAATTATTCCTTTATACGTTTTGTGGGAGACAATTATTATTATTTAAATTTTATTCTAGTGACTATTCATCATATCATTGGATTTAAATGATTAAAAAACAACTGATATTTTTCTCAGAATTGAGCTCCTCACATATTCCTATTCTTTGACGTATTAACATTATTCCAAATAGTTTTTTATACTACATATAGGGATGTATGAAAGAGATTTGCTCTTTTAGAATTCTTGCTATATAAAATGCACAAACTTCCAAGGTCAACATTTCAAAACTACTCAGAAAGCAGTTAATAATTTATAATTCCAAGGCGACTACTGTATATTTAAACATGACTCATCAATTGCTAAATATGCATAAAATTATAATTGTTTTCTCTTTAAGTGTTCCTTTTTGTTGCAGAATTCATTTATTAATCTCTTTGGATTAAAATTCAAACTTTTAGAGAAGATGATTGCCATTTTGGGGCTCATAAACTGGAATGCCATTCAATGGCATTACAAAGTTCCAGGATAGACAATATTTAATAAAATTCATATACTGTAGGTTTTAACTGAAAAAATAAATACATTTACACCTAGGATGACATGAAAATAAGTAAATAATGGATCAAAATTATTCTGAATGAACTACTCCTTAATTGAGCAGAAAACCTGCAGTATAAAAGATACAAAAACTTCTTTACTGGCACACGTCATCACCTCTTTAAATTACATTTTCCTCTCCAACATGAGTAGGAATGAATACAAACCAAGTAAAACCCAGGCATTTGCATTATTTGCCTTCGGAAATAAAAGCAGACTTTATTTGTATCATTATTTATATTGATTGCAATGATTTTTAATAAACAGCCTGAAGAAACTCCAGTTGACGAGAGGATAGAGAGCTATCACAACCCTTTAGATATTTATCCCGGCAAATATTGACAAAGCTAATGGTCCGGAGATAACCTATTCTTGATCAGTCTTCCATTTGGAAAAGCAAACATCGCCACATCTCTCTGAGTCCTGCCTATTAGACGACACCACCCACTAAGAAAGTGTCATAATGAAATGAATCTCTTCTAATCATCTGAGGAGATGGAATTTTTCGAAATGCAAATCAACCGAGCTCATTTACATTTTCATGTCACAACAGTCAATTTCGCTGCATGTGGAGCTGTCACCGTCTTAGCACTTCTTGATTCAAATTAAATACTAAAGTCATTTTACAGTGTGAGTTATATGCGACATCTAAACATCCGCTTCTCACTCAAGCTATTCCCATTTTCCGAAGTTTTCTAATTATGCTCTTTTTTGTGCGCACCTATGTCCCTCAACAGATGGTGGCACCTGGACCCATCTGCACTAATCTGACAGCAGTCTGAGGAGAAGGCAACACAGAATGAGACGGAGAGCTAACAGCTCCACCCGCACACATGCATGAGCGTACACACGCTTGCTAATTACTTTCATAATGACTTCAGACTTAATTCTCTCCATGAAGCCATTCACACCGGTTGCCATGGCGCCAGCCCAGTACAGTTATATAAAGAAACGGAAGGACAATACAGGGGAAAGTTCACAGAGAGGATAACATGTGTATCAACATGTGCTTATATATAAATATAAGAAAATATATGTGAACCCTTTGAGATTACTTAGATTTCTGCAAGCATTGGAGAGAAAATGTGTTCTGATCCTCATCCAAGACATCACGATAGACAATCACAATCTGATTAAAGTGATACAACAAACACACACACATGCATGCACGCACGCACGCACACACGCGCATTTATATATATATATATGTATATACATTGTGTCAATTTGCAAGTAGATTTAGTTTTTTCATCTGTGGAGTACTATTTGTTCCACTCTAGTTAGGGTGAAGGTAGACGGCAAGAAACATGACAGTTCATCAGGTTCAGAACAGAACTACAGAGTCTGTTGCTTCAGATAGGTAGTGGGTATAATACCCCACAGATGCCCAATCATTGTCTCTCAGGGTCCCAGAGGGTCCTTCATCACGAGTCCTTCAACTGAAGACGTGTCTCACCTTCCTTACATATCTCTGTCAAGCCAAGAATTTAATGGATGTTGTCACAGCCTAATATAGCATATCAAATGAAAGACAAGTAGCAGTGGTCTACAAGCAGTGCAGAAACAGGTATAGGTGCTGTCAAGTCAAATCTGATGTATGTGTAACATACATGTTTTAAAGCAGCTTTAGAGACTATCATACTGTGTCTTAAGTGGAATAGAACATTACAGAATCAATAATGGTAACAGTAAATCCAGTGATGAACACAAAAATGTGCACTAAACGTTTTATTGTAAAATACTTTGGATACAGTTGTCTGGCAGGGGCATTAATGTCAATGCAAACATTTCAACCTCTCAACTAAAAAAACAAACTTGCAAGAGTTTACATCATTCAAAAAAAAAAAGACGACAGAATAGAAAAAAACCCTAATGCAATATGAGGTCCATCAAAGTCCTTATCGATTGGCCCTTTTTAATCATGGTGAGACTTTCATTTGCTTAGGCATCCATATTGAGCTTTGCTTTTCTTGCCTATTCATAGTAATGTCAGTGGTGCCCCTTGAATATATTTCTTATCTTTGACTGAACTACTAGGGCTAGGTAAAAATATTGAATCTTTATTTTAAGCAATCTTCATTTTAAAGACACAATATAGATTTTGTAAATCTCAGAAATTATTCCTAATGGAAGTGCCTCAAAAACGATTATCTATATTTTACATCTCATACAAATGTTGACACAATTATTGGAGTTGAATTTTGAAATCTGTTTATTTCTTCAATAGTTTTCAATAATAAATTTTAAGCTTTGTTTTTACTGTTCTACATTTAAAATGTCTTAATTTTTAACACAAAGTCTTGGATAAAAATTATTCAAAACATTATTGTGCATGTGTATTTCATTAATACAAATAATTAGGGGGGTTTAACTTAGCATTTATATTTAAATATGGATTTCATGTTTGCGAACCTAGCATAATTCTAAATGAAAAACAGATACCTAATTAATCTTGAATCGAATCAAAATAAAAAATGAATCAAACCGAAACCATACAAATCATGGCAGATTAGTCATCAAACTCGGTCCGACCATCTACAATACACAACAGACAGCCTACACAAATGAGACACAACTACATCAATATTTATAAGAACTAAACACATTTGACACACATTTGACAAGCAATCTGTATCAATACATAAACAAACAA
Organism: Triplophysa yarkandensis; assembly: GCA_033220385.1. Lineage (NCBI taxonomy): Eukaryota > Metazoa > Chordata > Actinopteri > Cypriniformes > Nemacheilidae > Triplophysa > Triplophysa yarkandensis. The sequence continues at coordinate 12,054,397 of CM065655.1, forward strand.
AACATTGTTTCAACAATCCACTGTCAGCAATGCCTAAGGCACAGTGCTAAAATATGTAAACAAACGAATAAGACAATAAAAGCAAACGTCAAAGACTAGTGCATGTGTTCATACGACAAATAAACTGCATGACGGTGAAACCGCCGAGAGTCAATACAGAAATGAATTCAGTGTGAACTGTCCTTGAGATGTTTACATAGACGTACCGGTAAAACAATATATAACACTGCAGGACATGAAATGAATGTGCATATGATAAATATTATGTAGCTACATAGCATGTGTTCATTTAATTAATGATAAAATAACTCAATGTGCCAGCAAGGCGGCGTTTAATCTGTAGGGTTAATGATTCAATTGTAAGGGTAGTGATTAGTGTGTATGCTTTGGAGTACATCCTAGATTGACTGGATAGATACAGGCAGTGATCAGTGAAGTGTCCTTCGCTGGCTGGCTGGTATAGGCTGTAGTTGGCAGTACTTCATTAATTTATGGTCTTTCAAGTTCTCAATGGCTGGAAGACGCAGGCAGTGGTCAGTGAAATGTTCCACGCTGTCTTGCTGATATAGGCTGTAGCTGGCGGTTGTTTATAGCCCTTGAAACGAACAAATTGCTCTACAGATTGTGTTTGTAAATACACTGATTTCTTTGGCAAAGAAAACTAGATTTTTTTGTCCTCTGATAGCCTCCGTATTCCTTCCATTTTAGCCATTGGTTGCATTGATTTCATTGATGCTCAATGAATCTTTTATAAATGTGCCAAATCAATCTTTTGTGGATCATTGTGTTTTATATATTTATTTTTGTGTGTTATTTTTGTGATAAAAAAAGTGGCAAGGAAATTCTTTAGAATTCAGACTTTCAAAAATCCTCTTGTGTTCCAACGAAAAATCTGACGTGTTTGGCAAGACACAAGTGTGAGTAAATAAAATACATCATTTTAATTTCTGATTGAACAATTTCTTTTGAAGATGTCCTATTCCAAAAACTTAATTTTAATGTACCGTGCCAGCTCTATCCTCTTGCTTTGCCATATCCATTGCAAAAGAACTTTAGAGAAACCCGGGAAAAATAAACACAGCTCATGTTAAATATTAAAAACTGATGAGCCGTGACTGACGGGACAGACGCTCACCCCTGACCTTGCTGGAGAATTCAAACAAAAAGCCTTCAGCCAAATACAGACAGACCAAGCAGACCCCCTGGATCAGACTATGCAAATGTACCTCAATCTCTCTTCTTTATCTCTCGAAGGAATGAGTGACAGCGATCTGAACCGGCTGACAGATCCACACTGATGGGAAGAGCTGCAGCTCATTATTTCCTTCACGGAAATGCTGCAGCTACTTTGTTTTCCCAGATATAGACAGTCAACCAACGCCTTGGCAGAGGGCAATAGCTGTAGGCATGAAAGGTTTCAAACGCTGCTGTTGTAAAGATCAAGGCTGAAAATTCAGATCAGATATTTTTTGCATGTAGGGATCTCCATGCAGTACTATATGTTTATATCATCAATGTAAAAGCTTGTTGAGAACCAGGTGTTCCAATGAACGTATCTTTTCTACATCTCAGATAATTGGAAACCGTATAATTTTCATCATGCAGGTGCAGAACTGCAGCATGAAATCTAGTATCTTTATATGAGAGAGCACTCAGACAAGCTTCCTCTCATCTAGACTTCTCTCATCTGAAGCTTCTGAAGAGCTGGAATTTAGTTGGGGTTTGTCAGTAAGACTCTCATGTGCAAATAAATGTATCTTGAACAGAAGACAAGATTTTTCCCAATCAAATTTCCATTTTCTTCATACAAGAACAATTGCATCAAACACATGCACAATTTCAACAGAAAATTAAGAAAAAGTTAGTTAATAATGAGTCAAAGAAATAATCAATGTTAGTAGAATAACTGCTAATCAGATTAGACAATACAGAATTATACAGGTATTCAGCATATTATCACATTTTTCTCATGTATTTGTCAGATGCTACAATATACAGAGCATTCAGTGTTAACATTGTAATAACTTGCGTTTATCCGTTTATATTTAAGGTTAGGAACTACACTCCAATTTTCTTGATTTAACATTGAGAAACTTTTAAGTCTGAGTATAGTAAAGTTTGACATGTTAATACATTCAGAATTGTAATATTCTTAAAAGTTTGCTGTAGAGCGAATGTGAATACATTTTTTAGTTGGCCCCCCATCTTAAGTGATACACATTGCAGTACCTGCAGGACAGTTCCCTTAAAAATTGTGAGGTTCAGTGCCCAAGGACAGTAAAATGCTGGTGTAAGCTTCAGTGATTCTCAGTGTAATTGATCACATGGCCACATGGCCATTGTTGAGGTCAAGTCTTTTACAGATACACGAAAGTTTCATAAATGTAAAGTTTTATACAATAAGACTAATAATAAAGCCCCTTTACTGTATCTCTACCTGCTACAGTTCATCATACAAGAATAATATTACTATTATGTGGCAGTTTTGGCACAGTGAACATTGGTAACGTTTACATTCTTTCTACGATAGAGAATAAATCTGGTGTTGAATATATGTCTATCTGAAACCTTATACTTTCATATTTTGTGATTTAAATTTTTTCTGTCAATCATTATTATGAGTCACTCTTTATGAAAATATCTAACCAATAAAAGTTCTTCAGTTGAAAACAGCTGATAACCAGGGCAAATATATCCTGTCAATCAAAAAAGAATTGCAATAAGTTTGTGCTATGTATGATGAAAATTATATTGTTTAGAAACATCAACAATTTGATGTGCAATATATACGGTTTATATAAGGGCTGCGCAACCCATCGAAATGGCATCGCAATCGCTATTTGCAGTATTGCATTTATTATTATTAATATTAATATAACCACCAAAATATTGGTATAAATATCACCCTGAATTCATCTCTTAACTTAGTATTTGTAGTGAAAGTTAATATTGGTACATTTCTAACAAAAAGCATTTCAAAGTGCTTGTCAAATTTTACAACAATTACAATAATTGTAAGTATTTCTAAAATCATTGATTTTGTACATTTTAAGTTTCGAAAGGACAGTGATGCAATAGGCTGTAAGTGCATCTAATGGCACACTGCAGTACATAATTTAGCCCGTAAGTCCAAGAACTTGAAGTGAATAGGTCACCTGAAGGTTCTGTACCACATGGGTAAAAACTGGGCAGATTCGAGATCCCACACTAAGCTGCACATGTTGTCAAGAGCAAAAATCCTGAATGTTGTGGGCAAAACGTCTGGACACAAGAGCATGTGAGACCACTCCAAAGATTAGGTCATTGAATTTTGTACAACGACTAATTTATTGTCTTCCTGTATAATGGGGAGCATTCCAAACAAATTTAGTTTCCTAAACAGCCAAATGTGGTTGAAGACAGATTGGAAGTAATGGGGGACTGAAAACAAAGATGTGCGAAAGACAAAAGAGAGACAAATTGACAGCAGCTGGTTGGTTTAACTTATAAACCCTATTGGCTGTAAAGACACAGCATGTTGCAGCCAATGGTTCTTTGTATGAATTAGTCAGAAATAGCACCGAGTGTTTAGCAAAGCGAATGAGGCTCTTACAGTACCAAAAAAGAAAGATTGATTCTTTTCTGCAGACAACTGCAGTAATTTCCACCCCAAGACACGTTCAGTATATGTCTGAAATGAATCTCGATCCAGGTATAGAATCACTTTTATTTGAACGAAAGAAAGAAAGAAAGAAAGACGAAACTTGGCAGTGGATTCCTGCATTGTGTGCTTTTATGAGATGTCGAGGGACAATCTGTTGTGTCCTTTGATGGATGCCCCCATCTGATCAGAACCATCTCTCTCACAGGACAAGGAAATAAACTGGCCATGTCCCCAACATCAGACTGCATGCACGTTGAGTCGTTCTGGTAAATTTAAACCCTGACAGGTTTACTGACAAACCTCTGCAATTCGTAGTGTGTGTCCGGACGTGCAGGAAGCTCAATAAAAAGCACATTCATACACAGACGGATGTAAATTTTCTTGGCCTCTGTAATGGCTTCTGAACATCGCAGTCAGCTGCTGATATACAGGCTTGCAAGCTCAGCAAGACAGATGCAGTTACGCGTACTACCCATAATACTCGCAGAACAGACATTTACAATGTGCATCTTGACAGAGTTTCACTCAATTCAACTAAATAGCATAAGACAAGTATAAGTATAATTACACAGGGATCATTCTGCAATTGGAGTGCATAAAAAATATTAGGATCATACTTATATAACCACTAAACAATATAGCAGTTTTCAGATTTAATTCCTAAATATATAATTTGCTAAAACGAACAATGACCATAAAAAACACAATTGTGATCAACACGTTGCACAAATTATACTTAATACATAGGAATGGATTATTTATTAGTTTGTTACATTATATCGCAGAATCGCATATTACAATTAAAAAAACATTAAAATTTATATATCTAGAACTATTTACATATTTATCTTGGAGCCATGGCAAATATATTTCGAATATATTTTCAACCTTTTTATGTTCAAATTTGTTTATTTTTCAGTGAAACACCTTGAGGGGTACCAATTCTTTTAATCTGACTTTTGAGTGTCAGATTCGTATTTAATTTGCAAATTTGAATATCGTAATGCAATAGTTATCGTAAACAAAGCAAGGGGTATAGTAATGAATCATGAACTGAACTTATCATTACACCTCAATTTATAACTGTAGTTTTTGCTTTTCTTGCTAAAATTATAATTGCCATAAAATGTACAAGTACGTTGTTTCTTTTAATTTGAATCATTTAGAATAAACCAATAGATATTCTATTATGATTTGTGCCTTGTCTCCCCATTTCTATGTGATCTTCTGGTTTAGTCCTGTGTAATGTGTCTTATAGTTCTTTTGTTTAATTGGTGCTGAGTGTTTTCCAGGTCTGTCTTATTGTCTCATCAACCCAGTGTACACAAGCCCTCATGTTTCCTTTGTCTGGTGTCAGTCATTTAATGTGTAACTGCCAGTGCTGTGTATGCCTGTTGTTTGGTTTACCTTGTTTTGTTCTTATACCGGTTCTCTTTATGAAATATTCTAATTTAAAGCTGCATTTGGATCTACTTTTTCTGCCTGATACACACCACGTTGCACACCGTTACACTACAAGATGTTCTTCAAATCGACAGATTATTAAATTATAATAGAAATGAAAAATGAACTGTTTACAAAAAAATATATTAGCATTAAATTTAATTTAGTTTGAAGAAACACATCTTCCAAATATCTTTAAAAGGCTTACTGCAACTTTCTATATTTTATAATGTTCTCTTGTCACGCTTTGGACACAATTTTATTTTTCATTTTTATACAGATAGTTTTCCACATTCAAAATTTAGATGACTAATTTTCTTTTGAAATAAAATTCATTCATGTCTAGGCATGTAACAATATTAAAAGCTTACTCAAAGATAATACCTTGGCCCTTTTCACCAATTTATTATTAACTAACTGTTCTTGATGGTATCTTCCTTTCATTCCACCACTCCACCAATTAAATCAGAGCTCTCTTGTCTCGGTTTTAACCTTTGACCTGATCTGCTTTGGTTCTTTGTTTGTATACAGAACAAAGAAAAAAGCATACTTATGGATTACCTTCTGTGATTCACGACTACGCACGCACATATCCTCTTTGTTTTTTGCCTTCCCATTAATGCGGAGAAATACTCATGACCTTGGCCAATGGTACAAACGTAAATGCCTAGTAAGATACATATTGATATTTTTCAGCAGCATGGCTGTCCGAGACCTAGAAAATAGGGGCACTTGAGAAATAATATTACCTTGCTATTTACAAAACACCAAGTTCCAGAAAACATGGTTTACTGCGTAATTGTCTAGCTGTCTGTTCCATTGAATTCTCAATAAGCTGTGACAAAGCACTGAGAGACCAACCTTTTAAATATTGGATAGAAATGTTAAAAGAATATATTCTTTGGGTGCTTTTTATAACAAGACCTCGAGCCAAGATGGTGACCTGGCTGTGGCGCTTAGGGTGAGAGAGATGTTAAAATTCTCCATGTCCAGCGCACAGCGGATGTGTTACTAATAAAATAGTTCTGATTCGCACTTCTGTTATACAGAGAAGTTCAAAGTGGATACGCTTCAGAATTATGAAGGGATCCTCATTAATATGCATAGGCTGAAAGGTACTTTATGGAGTCCAACGAGACGTGTCACTTTAACTCTACGTCACATGCCATCCCAGGGTCCCAGGATTACCTCACCCTTAAATGTTTCCAAGGAAACAAGAATTTCAATAGTATTCAGAATGGTTCTAGCGATGACAGAACAGAAATTTCTAAGCATATAAAATGCATTTTCAGTTGGGAACAGACTCCGTTACAGATAACAGTAGTACTGCATAGGTCTTGAATTATGTTTTGTATGTGAGCTCCTAAAAACCGCAGTGCCGTAACAAATCCAGAAAGTAAAAGTAAAGACCTTTGCTAGGTCACAAGAGCGACATGCCTCCTTCGAGTTGGCAAAGTCAGACTCCCTGGCAGTAAAGATAAGCATTTGGGCCCTTAGCAGTGGCAGGAGATTTCAGGTGATATCACTATTTTATTATCTAAACGAGAAAATCCCCCCTGAAGTTGGACCGGGGCGAAATCAATAGACTGGTGGTGCGGGGAGAAGATAGCCAAGCTCTGCTCGGGGATGGTTTCGGAGGGAAAAGGGATTAGAACAACATGCCTGAATGCATGCGTGAGCAGACATCCTCAAATTCCAGGAAAATGTACAGTGCAATTAAATAGGATTTTTTTGACAAATATACAAATTGTAAAACAGGTTTAAAGATCTTATTGGAGGTGGCACATTTAAAGGTGTGTGTGTGCATATATGTTTTAATAGAATCTAACGCACTACAGAGGCATGCATGCAAATATTTAAAATATATAAAACATTTACAATACACAAATAAATACGCTGAGATACAGCAATATAACAAACCAATAAATGATCAGTAAACTACTTAAGTTAATTGAGAACATACTGTACATAACAGCAACGTAAAAAAAATCCAGAAAGGCTCTACATTTCAGTAGGTAATACAGGAACAAGCTGTTCCTAGAAAATTCTGCTGGCTTGAAGCAACCAGGTAAGAGCGAAAATGTCCACGGTGTAATGATTAACAGGCCATTTTCATCTATTCTGGTAGAGAGCCGCAAAGTGGAGAAAACCCACCGTGAAAACGCATTTCTCATAGGACTTGCTATCTGCACTCTTCATGTGCAATAATGGCTTTTCTTTTCGAGAGAGTATTTTTGTCTGTCTCTTCCAGTGTGCTAACCAACAAAAGCTCAGCATGATTCTCTTTTCAATTTCACAAATGCTTTCCCTGAAACTCTGTGGAGGTATCGATGGTTCAACCTTTGGGGGAAAATGTACGAAAAACCCTCAAACTATTTTCTTCTGTAGGTGGTGAAAAAGGGAATGAACCATGTTTCCCACATCTTAAATACGGAGTCATGCTGTGTCACAACGCAGTGTGTTGGAAAGCACCTGCTAACATCACCCCGACTGAGCAAAGAAAGCAAGGATTGCCTTTTTCTACCAGCATGAGTTAAGAAAGAAACAGAAAGAGCTTGTATCAAAACTATAGGGTTACATTTTACACTAAGGTTAGCATTAATGAAACATTTACTTACTTTGAACATCTTACACCCTGTTTCTTGTTTGCATATGTTTATTGTGCATTTACTAAAGGCAACACATTTGAGAAATGGATCAGTAAACATCAAGATCATGATAAAATTGACTCTAGTATAACTGCTCTAGTTGAACAAAATCTTTCCTTTAAAAGTGAGAGTGACCAAAACCAAGGTGCTTTGAAGAGAAAACAAATCCATGTGATAATAGACTGCATCACGTTCACATTTCAGGACGCTACATCCAAAAACATATCTCGCTACTGTGCGGACTTAGTCTGCCTTACTTTAGTCCCTTTGCTATGGTGAAGAATCAATACGACCCCTTGTGTAATGCAGTAATAATTAGGTTTGAATCCTCAGTGCTGTTGCGCTCTGTGGTGGCTGAACCCCATCAGAGCCTTTGACAGCACCTTGCAGAGGACACCTCTACTCCTCATGTCCCTGAAAGCTCAGTGCTGTTTTATAGGAAATCAATAAGAACAGAAACTCAGTGGGCTGCTCCGAGATCAGTGGTGAGGCTGACAGTGTTTCGGCTTAGACCAGTGCTCTTATTATATTAAGTTATGGTACTGCATCCATGAGTTAAACAAAGAAATTTATTAATAAGGAAAACCAAAATCAAGCAGTTCAATTTAGTTATATTTATAACGTTATGTATAGTTATATAAAATCCTTTTATAAAATAAAGCAGAATTTTTCAGTAGAAAATATAAAAATGAATTAAAGTAAACATTGAACTGTTCTTTTTTTACAAAATTACAAATATTTGTAAGATAAGTTATGAAAAAATAATAATTCCATGTATATTTGTAATATACACCAATATTTTTGGTAAATTCGATTATACATTTTTGAGTTTATTCAGAGATAATTTTACACTTAAATATACCCATCATTGAAATTGAATCATTCAAATTTAAATATTTTTCTGTGTAAATTGTGAAATGGTATACAAATACAAGTGTGTATTAAATTTCTTATCTGAGAAGTTCACATGGAAAGTAAGTCTAAAGTATTTCTTGTCATGACCTTGAAAGACAAAACACGACTAGAAATAAAATCCATGAAAAAAAAGGAATAAATAAATCCCAACTAACAATGTTCAGTGACCTATTGCAGTATTTATGGTGTGGGAGAAGAGTGCAATGTCAAAGGTACAGCGGGTCAGTTAAAATACCCATCAATTATTTAGCTGTGTGTGAATCATCCGGCCAGAAACGGGAGCATGTAAACGAACAGAAAAACCTCCACGCTGAGCATTATTCATTCTTTTCTGCAAGCCATCACTATGTGCATATTTGACATGAAAGCTACATGGATTTCAATGAAGGATTGTGGTATACTGCCGCACCACACCATCAGCTAATCTGTGTTTTTGCGGTACGTGACTTGGCCAATTCTTCCCCCAGGATGTTTACGCCAGTAAACACAGCAAAGCCTACTTCGCAACTGAAGGTCGCCCGAAGCATAAGCAAGCCAGGATGGAAAATATAATGGACGGATCAGTGATTTACAGTAAAGAGTTATCTATGCGGTATGGACTTGGCCTGTGACTTGTGCGAATCCGGCGTGCACAGGAAACACCGAGTGGAAGAGTTCTTGTTGGAGCCGCAGTACCGTATTACAAAAACAAAAGGACGTGTGCGTGGAATGCAAACGTTGAACTCCTCAAGCTCTCGTTTTTTCTTTCGGTCTCTCCGCAACATTCAGAAGATAACAGATGTCTGAGATGTTTCCAGACAAGTTTGTTGACTGAACTGAAACGTTCTTTGAGTCCGAATCGACAACTAAGCATCTTACTTCTCACGAAAACTTTGTGTATCTTAAAAAGACAGGAGGGAGGTGGTGATTCCATATTTACTTTTAAATTTAGACACGAGGACGTGCAAAGGATTGTCTTTGATGCAGTTTGAGACTGTATTGTCAGCTGTATTTAATTAATCCACATTAGCCCCATCACTAATTATATGCTCCTTCAAAAAAGCCGAATAAGTAGGCAGAGAGTCGAATTTTAATTCATATAATCCCCCTAGAGTTTTCCTGTGAAATCTTTATGAGAATGTACAACCTCATCTCATTCCCCTCCCACCTGTGAAATTGTCCATTGAGAGATACAAAACTAACACTAATTCACACTAGCCAACGTGGACAAATCAGAGAAATAATGCCGCTTAATATCTGTATCTGCTTGTGTGTGAAGACAGTATAGGTATGAACAGACTGAGTATGACATTCTGGCAAGAGAATTTTAATACAACCCAAAAACATATTTCATCGATATTTCACCTCCACTTCAGCTCTGAGAGAAAAAGTATTTATATTCAGCGCGCACTGACTATTGCATATTTACGATACCCTTTACTTCGGTGCAGACCTCTTGTGGAGCTGAAATTAACCCATCTCAGCTTTCTGAATAAACCATGAAGGGTCTAAACTTGCCGTCATTCCAAGATTGGGATTAAGGGTCTACGAAAGGGAAGATGTCTTCGTGTGGGATTCCTCGATGGAGCTGTCCTGTCCCAGTCAGCAAGACCTGCCGAACTCTATCCATTATTCAGGCCTGCAGTAACAGTCCATACTGTGCGGTTGCTTTCCTGAATCCATTGCTACTGGCAGAGGAGCTTCATATCAAAGAATACAGAGTTCATGTGCTTGAGCTGGCAGATGGCCAGCGTATGCAATCTGCATTCGAATGATGCAAAAGTGCTGTTAACTGGTTTTCCTTGCTGTCTGAGAATGTATGTTTGTATACAGTATGGCACCTAAACAGTAGCTTATGAATTTTTTATAGCTCAATGAAGCTTTATAGCTTGTTTTTAGAGAAAGCCATCCAATAAAAGCAATAAAAAATGGTAGATTCAAAGTCAAGATGCATCTTACAAACTAAATAAAATGTTCCTTTGGGAATACATAATTTAATCATGTACAGTTTAATTAAGTTTCCTTAACATATTTGTTTTTTTTCAAATTTCAACTTTTTCAAGAAATATTATGTGAAAATAACTCAATTAAATCATGTGGAACCCATTTAAATTTCTTTCAGTGGTAAGTGCAATAATATGTGATATTGTACACAGACATGCAAATGAGGTTTGGAATTTTGGCATAAGTGGATTTCCTAAATCATGCCAAGCACTGAAACTATGTACTTCCCATAAAAAAAAACAGAAAATAAGTTCAATGCCACATTAGAAAAGTCTTTTGGGACTCTATTTTCGAACAAATACTCTTACTTTTAGCATTAACATTCATGCCCAATTTGCCTAGGCCACCACGTTGCAAGCAATGAGCTACAGGAAAGAAGCAAACGAAGCTCACACCTGTAAGAAACCAAGACCTATTAATCCAAAAAGTAGGAACATGTTCTATAAAACTATCTTATCTCCAATGAATTGCATTTAACAGAAATTAGCATCTCTTCTTGACCAACAACAGTTCCAAGAATAGGACTTACATAACCCCTTTCAAATATGAATATGAAAAGTCATGCTTCAAGATTTCCATTTCAAACCATACAGTCTCGGACTGGACAGGATTAACCCGATTAGACAAGGAAGCAGAACCAGCATGTGTAGAATTTAATTTGTGAGTGGGATTCTTCAAATTAAGAAATGGGCTGAATTAGAGCCAAAGCTGAGCAAAATATTGAAAGCTCACATGTGCTTGTGGAGAGGACCATGTCCTCCTATTAACCTGTCTTTTGAAAAGAACCCATTCTTATGTCCTGTGAGTGCGAAGGATACACATTCCTTCAGGTCTTTGATGTCTCGGGCGGGATAAGCGTGAACAATTATCGGCAGAGATGTGTAATTATTTCAAGCCGTGATTTAGCAAAGAAAGGAGAGGTCAGAACCTTTCATGCTGCACTCTGGCATGGCGTTTATTTCCACTGCTTAGGGAAACTGAGAGGATGATTGCTGAAGATTCTCTATTACAGGAGGTCAGAAGTTAAAATGAGACTATTTGTTAGAGCTGGATGCAAGTTGTGCATGTTACTTAACCTGTGAGATGAAAAATCACCACAAATATATGCAACTCACTGGAAAAGCGATTACTCTAAATACTTATTTACCAATTTTGCCAAGCTTTTTTATCCATAGAGACTACAGGGCATTCTGGCTTTTCACACGCTGGTAAATGAACTTATGCCCTTGACATAGCCCAATGCACCATTAGTTTAGCTTTGACAATTACTGATTAAAATTCACATGACTACATATGGAACGACACATGTAGATACTAGTTTCATTGTCGGTTGAACTGACCCTGCCGCTAGAAATGACCAAAAGTCATTACGAGATTGAAATTTTCATTTTTACACACATAATTTGAAAGAAACATGGCTTCTTGCAGACAATGAAAAGCTTAGTGCAACCTCTGGTCTAGACGACCCTTGTTGTTTACAAATCACCGAAGCACCCTTCGACACTTAAATCATCCTAAAATCAGGGTGAATGTTTGTGTTCTGAACCATGATTCTGAATACAAGAGTAATATAATCATGACTGTGAATGTTCTGTTGCAGTGGGAGTGTTAAACTGAGTTTAATTACATTTTCCTTAAGGGCATTGAAAACTTTTTTGGTTCAGCAGTATAGTGATACACTTCTCAAGTGAAATGGAAAACACCATGCCATTAACAAAACAAACACCCCTATCCAAATGGGAGCCACGATTTAAAACAACAGCTCGATCAATATTTCCCTCAAGTTTTCCATTTGGCGAAAATGCTGCGATCCGGAAAGCGCAGACGAGGAAACTACAAGGCCGGACCTGTGTCATCTGAATCAATGAATTAAATAATGTACACGTTCCTCCTTTGATCTTTCCTCTTTCGATAAAGCCGGAGGTGCAAAATTCACAAGCGTCCCAGATGCTCATGCACCGTGCTAAAATATCAATTTATCTTCAACTAGAACAGGACACAAATACCTCTTTGTTTCTGCAGATTAAACAACACACGGAAAAGAAACCAAAGGCCATTACTCAAAAGACTGCCGGCACCTTCTATTAATGAGTGCCATCTATCAAATCTGAGTATTTACCCCCGCAACCACCTTGCATGGAGTGTGAAATGGATTTGAGAGTGGGCACGCTAAGTCCTGAGATGTAGTACCATCAACCAAGCAAAGGAGGTTTTGAACCCTTATTATAGGACCAAATAAGTTGGAAACCCCCACTAATAATGAGGGAAGTACTTGGCGATTTATTACTTTAACGTTGGTGTCTTTGCATATGTTATGTGTGGGGTTGAACTTTTATCCACAGATACAACTCTGTTCCAAAATCTAAAAATGTTTTCAAAGGAACACTCTATGGAGGGATTAATGCCCCTTGTCGTGTGCTCCTCGCCTGCGATTACTCTCAATTGTGACCAAGATTTTACAATGAAAAAAATCCCCTGAGTTCCCAATGCAAATCTTTCTGAGGCTTGTGAACAAAATCCAAACCGGGAAGAATGTTAATATTACTATCAGTGCAGAAACTGGGTAATATAATAACTGCTGGCTTTGCTGTCTGCTTAAGATGGAAAGAGAATTTCCCACTGGGCTGGCGTAGAACAGCAATGGATAGAACTAGAATGGGGTTTAATTCTCTCAATGCCCTTCAAAAATGCATTTGTTAAAGCAAATTATCACTGTTACAGCCTCCACCCCCTGAAAAAAGACCGAAATAGTTTTTAGGGCACAGCAGTTTAGAAGATGTATACGAGACACATGCATTTAGCTCCTATTTTTTCTTTTAATTGCGTAAGTAAATCTAGTTAGCGATGTTGTTTGGCAGTGGATTTCCCAAGAGAGTGATGTTTTGCATTTTAGTGCTCCTCAGTCTGTGGAGCTTCAGACTTTTCCTTTAAGGATTTTATAAAAGAACATGGTGCTAGTCTCCAAGCAGGACGTCACCAATCTTATATCAATCAAAGCCAAGACCAAGTACCAGATGAGTTCTAATATTACAAACTTGTTCATTCAAACTTGACGCCATTCACATCCTCTGTGAGCGAGAATTAGACTTTTCTCCATGCCTGAAAATTTGGATAAATAAGATAATATGTAATATATTTTCTTTAAATGCACAATAGGGAGATATGTATTCTCCAGTGCCGGGCCCCTCAGGTTTCAGTGCCATGCTCCTGGTTTTCTCTCTTGAAGCCCCATTTGCACAAAGAACATGGCTGCTTATGCTCCAAGCACACACAGAGGTCTTTTTAATTGGTCTACGCCCGGGCCGCCATCTGCCGAGCCTCAACGGGCACTTTGGGACCGTCCAGGCCTGACCTCACTTCCCACTTTAACAAATGGATCGCCTCGGTGGGCTGCCCAGACTCGAGAGAGGTGTTTATTGCGGCTATTTGCCTCTGGTTTCTTAGCTTAGCCATTTATTTTCCTGGACCTCCGGAGCATGTCAGGGTTACGGCGACCATCACAGCGTCGGCATAAATCAGACATTTTCTTGATAACAATGACATTGAAGTGTTATATGGCCCTATTTGTCATCCTTAAGGATTTTAATAGAGTAAATCAAACCCATTAAGGCTTAACCTTTGTGTGGGCTAGAGGTGCCAGGAGAAAGGCTCTTCACTAAGCTTTTCATAGACTCCACATGAGCTTTTTGCGTTTATATTAATAATATGATGTATTTCAACTGTAGTAAAACCCTTTTTTGTAGTATTCAAAGAGTAGTTAACTACGTTTTGTAGCTTTTGTGCTAAAATCTCATTTTTAAGCTTTTCTTGAAACACCTTGACAGTATTCAAATGCCTTTATCACAACAAGTAAACATCTTCCTTTATTAAATCTCCTAAATCAGTATAAAAATGTGTTCCATTTGTTTCCTGTTGATTCTTAAAGTTTCCCTTTGTTCGATAATTGTAAAACGTAAAATTTAAACAATGACGGTTAAAATTACAGTTATTTTTTCTGCCTTAAAATTCCTTGAATCTATCTGAATTTTAAGTATAAGCAGATTCATAAATAACGGTACCAGAAGCTGCTTAAAATGGAAAATCGAAAACGAGGGCTGTTGCAGTAGTAAAGTGATCGTTTTAGCCTGAATCTATGTGTCATTGATGAAAAAGAAGTTTATTGAATTTTGCTATTCGTATATTTTTAACTTAAAATAGGAAAGCATTCTTTTATAAACTACAAAGGGGGGCAATTTATTCCCAAGCACTACTAGTACACTAACAATTACACTACTAGTACATGGATTTAGTATACTATATTTAGTATAATTTTACATATACTTAAAAAGACTTAAAAATATACTTAAATGAACTTCAAGTGTACTTCTTTTTCAAAGGGTGCTGATCATACAGGGTCAAAGAGTCAATGTGATGTCTTTTGAAAAACAGATTTATGGAGAAAATACTCAGCACTTGTAAAAATAATAAAGCATAAAGCATTTTAAAATACCATGGCCGTCAATAATAATACAAGACCCATCTCAGCAGCAACAGCTGTACATGAACATGTGTTGCTGTCAACACCCAGTGTCAAAGGGAGAGTGTGAAAGAATGTACAAAGACGAAGGTGAGTGTGTATTACTGACAAAGGATCAACCCAAAGAATCAGAAACTAATCTCTTGGTCTAGAACAGAATGTATTATAATTGAATTGGCCCACTGTTGGTAATATATAGTTTATTACTAAATTTTACTTATGCAGGGTGCCAAATATCCATTGGGGCCATTCAAATAAAGTCATTTGTATCTACAGTAAAAATAGAGAAATAAATTAGCAGGAAATAAGAGACAAATGAAACAACATGACAAGTGCATAGCATGGTAAGTTACAATATATCTGTTAAGTGTAACTGAAACACTTTGTGACCCAATGCTCAAAGCTTGGCGGCAAAAGCCTCTTTGTGGATTATGGGAAAATTCAGTGGTCTGTGTGTAAATCATAATTGTTTATTTTAATCTGCTTTTGCATAGAACATTTGACCCTTGCTGATTGAACACAAACAGGTTGTGGGACTGCTGGTTGAAAAGAGCAATTACTATATGGGCCTGACCGATATGGGTTGTTAGGGGCCGATGCCTAAACCGATATCAGGTAGAAAAATGAGCAGTGTCCCTATATCGGACGGTATTCTTTGTTTGTATTATATTACAGTACCAATTTACTTTTCTGTTCATCTGTCTTAAGAAGTTTTAAGATATAGCTTTTTTCATTGTTGATTTTTGCTACTTAATAATATATGTATAAGTAAATACATAATTTAGCATTTGCTCAGTTTTACAATAAAAGGAAAATTTGTGAAAGTGAATTGCAGGAGATATTGTGGTGTATTGCTGGATAGAAATTATTGAATAGAAATGTGGATATTTTACAGTAAAAACACTGCACTGTAAATTAAAAGAAAATTAGAGGGTACTGTTAATATTTATATTTGTATTACTGTAAGGTTAATTTACAGTAAGTTTCTGGCAAACTGCTACCAGTAAGTTCTGTAAATTCAACATGAAATGTCTTACATTGTGGAACTGAAAATAAACATATAAACAATACAACAAACAAGACCATCAATACAAAAGGTATGAAAGAAAGTTCTCGGCAAAGGTCAATTATATAAACCAGCTCATTTGCAAGTGTCTTTGAACAAAGTTTTTGTCCCCAGCAGATTTTCCCACTTGGCTGGGCACACCTTTAATGTCAGATCTCAAGGTGCTGGACCTTCACTTTACACAGCTGTGTGTGAAGAGAAATAAGCTCAGTTCCGAATAAAGCATGTTTGAGAGAAAGTGGCTGGATGAAGTGTAGTGCAGTGTCCTTTTCCGAGCACGGACCAATCAAACCTGTGAGGGTGCAGGACTACCATCTCTCTGTAATGAATCAGCATGTGAAACAGTGTGAGGAAAGACACGACAGAGGAACAAGATGATCCCAGCACAAGAAACCCTTGTGTCCAAAGGAACGATTTACTGCTCTGAAGTTGCACTTTCACAGCTCTGGACAATAAATGTTCCATTTCTAAATGTCTTTAATTTTAAAAGTTACTTTTAAAATGCATTAAGTAGATAATAGAAAAACGAAAAAACTTTCGTAACAAAGTAATAAAAATAATCAATCTGATGCGATTTCATTTCTAAGATAACCTCAAAATCTCATTTTAGTTCATATATCAATCCTTTAGTTCAATAACATCCTTATTGATTGTAGACATAGAGGTTTGTTAATACCTCAGCATTACACATACCCTGAAAGACTATTGCTGGGTAGAATCAAATCTTTTTTGTGAATCAGATGGATTCCACAGTAAATGCCAGGCTTTAAGTAATTCAATGGACTTAAAAATACAAGGGTAAAGTAGAGGTTATCTGAGGAACCCCCAAGGGTAACTGTGTTTCCTTTTGCAGGGCTTCCATGGTCTCTCATGTGCATAAAGCTTTTCTTGCCAACATGACATGTAATACTATTGCCCCAGAGCTGTCAGGCGAAATCTGTGAACCGCTGCTGTCTTCATGGATGGCTGGTTGCTGCTGTAATCACTCCGCATATAGTGTAAGATATGCAATGCTAACAGACCCAAAGACACAGCGATAAGGCAGTCCTCTTTAATACAGGGAAATGGAGCATGTGCCGGTGCAAGACACAAGGTACATCCAGACAGCAGGGCATGTCAGAAAAATAAATGAAAGGGGGTGTTATACATAGCTGATATTTTCAGTCATATGGGCCTTGAGGATTATGGCAGGAAAACAGTTAGATCTTTATGATACAGTTTGAAGGAATAAAGAGAAAGGACATTTAAAGTGAAAAGAAATGAAAAATGATGGCATCATTTACTCACCTTACTAAACCGTGCAAGTAAGATAGCTATTTTGCTACAGAAAATGCCCATCAAAAACACTCAAATTTGGTAAAATTTTTAAGCATAATTTTCCAATGAATTTAATTTTTTTTTACAGGATTGTTTGATATTCCTCATGGTCCATGTAACTCAGCAAATTGTACCAACATGGTTTTTTATTTTAATATCATCTTGGACTTTTTGACATCTTAGTTGGGAAGACGTAACTTGATCTTGATTTTACAATCCCCAACTACATCATTAATGGAAAGGCGTTACTGATCCAGATCCCCTTATTGTTTTCAGCTCATACGTAGTTAGGACAAAAATCATCTCTTATCAACCAATATCAGGAAGCTAAACCAAACAACTTTGAATATACATATATAAAGTAATATATATATATATATATATATATATATATATATATATACACATCTGTCATCAAGATATTAAAAAAGTTCAGTAGCACTCAAAACCAGTGCAAGCAAATAGGTTCCACTGCTGTTCAGTTACCAAAATTCTATAAAATATCTTCTTTTTTTGCTAAAGAAACAAAGTCCTACAGGTTCAAAATGACGAGAGGGTAAAAAAAACTAAAAAACACCTTTTCATTTTGGCTGAACTATCACTTGAGAATAAAAAATTCTTTCATCATTTACTCACCTTTAAGTTGTTCCAAATCTTTATACATTTCTTTCTTTTGTTTCTTTGTCCAAGAACTGTTTGTTTCAAGCACTCATCCAAAAATCTCTGTGTTTAACCAAACAAAGACGTTTATACAGATTTGGAACAACTAGAGAATGAGTAAATCATGACAGACGTTTTGGTAAAGCATTTATTCCTTCCCAGAAAAACAGCAAAAACTACCATTCATTATAGAAAGTATTCTCCTCCTAATGAGCAATATCTTAGAACTGGACATTCGTTACAGATGATCAAAGCTTAAATTGATTAGAATTCTGCTAATTATTTATGTGTCAAAATAAAATAATACCAGACTTGGTGTAAAAGTGGTACAAAAATGATAGAAAGGTACCAAAAATATGTTCACAGGAAACACAGACTTAAAATTTCTTCATCTAATTAGAGGAAAAACAACTGTGAAGAGCAGAAGGGTGCAGAGAAGCTTTCTTCTTCAGTTAATTTAATTGCTCTGTCTAGTTAGAGACAATGAATCTTATTATCATTCTGGAGTGAATAAAAAACAGACGGAAAAAACACACACACGCCTGCATGCACACACTTTGGCCTAATTTCAGCATCCCAAATGGTTGGTTGTTCTTTCTGAATATCATAATATGCTACTATGGTAACAGAGAGTTTCTCCTGCATATTTGTGGAAAGTGAACAAAGTTCTTCAAGAAAGGAGTGAGAGAGCTTTTGAGTCGTCGACTGTGCGAGGGAGGGAAGTGCGCAGAGATCAGGTGTTTCCACCGAGAAAACTAGGGAACAGATTACAGACAAAAGCGGCTTTTCTGCCATTTATTAAGAGGTCATTGTGAGCTTGGGTGAAACAGAATGTATGACTGAGAAACAGCTTTAACTCGAGGGGAATTACAATTTATATCATTGCCTCCCTTTGTTTGCTTGATGAAAATTACAGAGACTGTTCCGCTGTGCTACTATCGTGCGTGGCAAGCCAGATCTCCAAGTATGTTGGTGGTGATTGAGAGCTGGGTGCGTTTTTGTCATTTCCCACCATGTTTGCTGTAATAGTCATTTCGCAAAACATGCAGAATTAAATGGTTGCTTCCACGACAGTGATTTTCTGTAAGCAAGGTGAAACTGAATAGAAATGAGAAAAATGAAAAGAAAGACAAGACTAGATTTTTATTTTGTGGAGATAAATGGGATGGTTTCAGAGCATTTGCGTTTCACTAATGCGTGGTGTGTACTGTAATAAAGACAGGATGTCCAAAATGATCTTAAAAATGCCACAAAACATTTCCATTGGATTCTGAAATCATGATGCCAAAAAGCTTAGATGGGTCTTGAATTATGAACAAAGGAACCACACATGCTCTCCTGTGAACGTTGATGTCAGTAGTCTCCTCTGATTTGATCTCTTTGATTTCTGTGTACATTACAGTTAAACACTATTAGTATGCTAAGTCTCCTCGACAGTCTTCTGTAACTAAATCATAATGGGTTTTTTTACCGTCTTGACCTCATTTTCCAGTATAATTTTCAGATAGTTTCGTGTAAAGCTTGACTTAAGGGAACATAAAACTTTGTGCATCTGTAGCGGCTACTGTGAACTGTCACTGGTATTAAATTTGACAGGGCCCTCTGTAGTGCTGCCACCCAACCCGGCTAAGTGCCATCTGCCATCACACTGCATTAGTGATGCAACATTACACCAGGTATGACATGAATATTTTACTACTCCAGGTGGGCATATTTGCTGCTCTTGCAGTTCGCTGACTCAATGAACTATTACTTGGCGGACAAGACGCCCTGCGTTGATATGCACAAATATTTGCCACCTTAAAAGGTAGTTTACCCAAGTGAAGGGTGAATACAAAACAATTTTCAGTTCATGAATTGAAAATTAAAAACGCAAGGTTACATTTTAGAATTAGATAAACACATCTGCATAATGCATAAATGTAAATTACAAACCTGACAGTGGGATCACTTAAACCCATCGGTTTGGCCGCCTTGGTGTCCCGTGTGGTGATTAAGCAAAAGCAAAGATCTGTTTCTCCCGTCACCTCTGTCATGGGCTGACCAATCACAGGCCAGTAAAGAGCAGCATTTTATTGGCCTGCATCTGCTGTGCAGCTGCTCGCATCCCATCAGGAGATTCTCTTTTGGCAGGTGTCACCGAATGCCAGATGCATCAGCCACCTCCCAGAGACCTGTCGCATCATTAAGCCATCATCACATCGCTTTGGACGGAGAGAAAACAGGCCACGCCAGTGACTATTCCAGCCGCAAACCTGTCCAGATGAATAATACATCAGCCTGCCAGACAATGTTAAGCTAAGCAGTAGTGGACCACAGAGAGGGTCCAGAGATTGACTTCTCCACATCAGGTTTAGTAAGCAGAAAACATTTCTCTTTTTTGCTTAGCTTCAGAAATGCTGAGATGCTCATGAGCAACTGTCTGTCTGAGCTCTCCTGAGTAGATCTGAATCCACATGCCGAAGACGTTCTGATGTTCTTCCCATATCTACACGGACTGTGGATGTTAAGGATAAAGGTACACTAAATGATCAATCTGACAGGAATGAACACATAAATGAATAAGTTTCATAATTATGTCATATCAGTCAGCAATGCAGCAAAACACCGCGACATCTTTGTCCAGTGTTAGCCACTGTAGTGATTCGTGAGGGAGGGGTGAGCAGTGGATTGAGCCGTTGACTGCAATTTATAATCTCATCAAAAGACGCCACCTGATTTCACAGACCTTTAACCTTTAATTTGGGCATTATTAGGCAACTGGCCATCCCTATAATGCTACAACATGTTGTCTGTGCTTCAAAAAACAACCCTGTGCTGAAACAACCCAGCATTTTTAGTGCTAAAAAGCATTCCAATAAATGAAAATGAAGGATCCAGGAAGCAAGAGTCAGATGGCTACATCAAAAGCCGGCATCCTCATGAATCTGAAAACCATTTTCAATAACAAACTCAAACTATTTTCTTAAAGAACTGAGTTCACAAAAGCATTGTCATTCTGGGAAAGCACAACCTATTCTAGTTTGCTTTATTTTATGTACCAGTTAATAACTTGTTTATCTATATAGCCAACCCTCTAATTAGAGGAAGGTCTTCTTGTGCCTTTTGTAATGCGGTGTATAAAAACAGTGACATTTTCTATAACCGTCACACAGTTGCGGATTTACCGAGCTTAGTTCAACGACTGGAATTTAATTAACAAAGTCACACTTGAGTGATAACAGCAGTCACCTTCACTTTTATCATGACCATCATTTGCCTGAGGAATTAATTGGAAATACAATTAACCGTATTTGCGAGCGTGCCTTAATTCCTCAACAGCAACCGCACAACCGTCCATGAAAATCTTTCTAAAACGGTCAAGACAAGCTTCAGCGGCGACCCACCACGTCACGAACCGGCTGTGTTAGGCATGACTTCGCTTTGTGGAAAAGGAACCAGAATCTGTTAAATGAAAACGGACAATGAAAACGGAGAATGAAAAACCCAACCGACCAAATATATTCTAAGAGGTGCCTTTTGCAAAAGTAATAGAGGATAAAACCTTCAATATGTTCCTATTTATAGAAATCAGGATCTTTTTAAAACTCATTACATGACATGTAAGAATCTCATTCAAGTGCTTTTTTAAATACAATTTTCTCTCTCTGTGTTCCCCCTTCGTCTGGATAATGTAAATCAAATGCGCATTCAGTAGTTGAAAAACTGAACAGTCCCCTTTTTGTTAAACAAAACCCTTTTAAACCTAATGACGTGGAATCGTCTGCAAAAAGAAGATACTTGCAGGACTATGAAAGAAATGTCACATTTGCACATACTGGCCATTAGAATTACCAATAGCTGTGTTACGGCGAGGTGGCAGAGTGCACAAACTGGCCCTGTATCCTTGTGCAATGATTTGTCTTGTCAGACGGTAACAAATGGGCCCATCTCGGCAGAACGGCGCATTCATCAGTCTCAGCGCTGCGGCACGTGGCGCTCTGGCCCAGAGACTGTCTGCTTCAAAACACCTCGCGCCATTGCACAGAAATCCGGGTCTCGCGGGCTTTTGTGAAGTTCACATTACATGACGACAGCAGACATTCTGCAGCAGAGTCATGTGGTCACTTGATGCTCACTGGCAGATGGTATTTCATTCAAGTTTTGATTCTGTGTCAGATTCAACTAATGGAATTGCCAATGGTGATATACTGTATTGTCTACTTCTGTTCAACTCTGTTACATTTGGTTGCACAGTTCTGACATCGGAAGAGCCGTGCTGCCATGTGTTGGTCTGTTTCCTTGTTTTGATCTCCAAATAGTGAAACAAAGTGTTTTCCATTTTAGAGCATCTAAGGTGCTTCTGGCTACACTGACATCAGTGTTGGCCAAATAGATGTGCTGAATGCTTATACTTGACATAAGGTTCTACAGCTACTACTAAACATTTTTAGAGATTTTCTCTATTACAAATGTTATTATCAGTCTTACTTTTTGAGTTAAAATCTATATCTACCATCCATGTTATGCTAACACAAGACTTTTCATGGTCAGATTAATCAATCAAGGTGTCAATATTATAAAATTTTTATATGAGTATAATCACCATGATCTTGGATGTTTTAACCCTCTGTTTATGAGGCTATAGAATTTTTAGAGCCTTGATTTTTAATATATAATGACACATTAAATAAATAAATTACACACTTTTGCATTATACACCCATGGTCCTCATGCACGAAATAAAAACATTAAAGCATTGTGATGGAAATGGCTGTGCTTAAAAAAAGATTGTTCATTTCAAAAGCTTGTGGTTATGTATAATTAATATCATTGAAGCTATATGGCTCTCTGCTGTGCAGTTGTGTATTATTTATTGGCAATATGCATTGCAGCTACACAGATCCATTAACATCTGTGTATAAATACAGCTTGGCAATAAATGTATAATGCAGCATTTACAAAAGACATTCAATTCTAAGCTTTTATTCATTAAAAATACTGAATCATTTAACGATAACTTTTAATTAATAACAAATAAATTAGACATTTTTAATTTAAAAATAAATTTTAATTCTCTTATAATTTGCTCACTTTCCTACTGAGATAACATTTTTAACATCTACACGTTTTCAGCAGACACTTTTATCTAAAGTGACTTTTATTTAAGTGCATACATGCCATATATTACATCAGTATGTATGTTCCATGTGAATCAACCCTTCACCCTTGCTGTTTATGCAGAAGCACACTTCCACTTTACAGTTGAACACAAATAAAGATTATTTTGTACATTTCTATAAATCACTTATTATTGTATATGGTTTTCTAACTAACATATAATTTCTCCAATTGTTCTGGATTACAGTACTAAACAGATGAATGTGCTGTACATTACTGAACAGATACTTGTATTAAACAAAACGCAGGAATCCTTTATGAGCTATTTGCTCTAATACTGCAGCTATTGTGTTTGATTCCTATGGGGATGAGTGAATGATACAGTGCCAGACTGGCATTAGCAGCTGGGCTGAATGCACTGCAGCATGGGCCTGCGCTCTTTCTAATTAGCTGATCATTACACAATCAGAGACATTCAGGACAACTCCAAATCAGCTTGGAGACATGAGGCTGATTGTGTTCAAGTAATAATGATGAGAACTTTTATTTTTTCAACACGCCACCGAAACTGTGCTGGAGATGTTGTGGCCAAAGCTTCATTCACCTCAAGGCAGTCCAGTCTCTCATGGCAATATTCAATTTGGGAGTTCATTTTTTGGGGCCCTTCATGCACGAGGAAGTTCATTTCCATGATTGGCTTCACCAAGTAAAAAACAAGAGCCAAAATCCGCCCTCCATACAACGGGCTCAACCTTCTCGTGCTCTCTACAAAGCACCCAGCAAGGTCGGTCATTACATTTGAACAACATCCATCAAAGCTGCTTTCACACCCCCTCCCCACTACAGAGATGTTACTCTGTTTCTCAAGGACAATAATGGCCTTGTATTTAGCAGCAACAAAACTGGCATAAATGGAGAATAATTTCCACCTGTCTCTTAGCTTAGTGAGGCAACGCAGACCACGAGAGGAGAAATCCGCATGGTTTGGTGCTGGATGTTCTTTTGATACCCGAAGGGAAATCGATAGCTGGCAGTGATATGATAGTTTCAATGGTTTCAACGCAGTTGACAGGCTTCGGAAGCAAACCATTCCAAATTCTACAAAGGACATAGTGGCTGAACACGTCTTAAAATCTAATTTAAGACCATTTAAGACCCTTTAAGACACAAAGTTAGAAAAATGAACACAGTTAATGCAGCAAAACAAACAATTTATCCAGGAATGAAAATGCTGTCATCTCTTACTCTCCCTTTTTGACATTTAAAACTGCATTCACTGTTATGGTATGGTATCCATACCAATGCCACTGAATAGGCACCAGTTACCAAAATTTCCAAATTTCTAACTTTGTGTTCTGTAGACGAAAGACAGTCATGAAGATTAGAGATAAAAAATAAAAAATAAAAACACTAAAAACTATGACACAATAGTCATTTTTTGGGGTGAACTATCCCTCTCAAATAAAATATTTTTAGGTAGATGTGTCTTATAAAATTTAAGACTATAAGTGAAAATAAGACTTAACCCTTTTTATGATCTTCAATTATAAAAATCTTATTTGGGAACTTTTAAGGCTTTTTAAGGATCTGCGAGAACCCTGAAAGGAGAAACAATGAATCTTGTTGAGGGGGGTCAAACTTGAGCTAGTCAAATAAATGTCATCCTGCTGGGGGTCGTTATCAACCCGCCAGATCTCCACGACTGGAGATGTGCTATCTAATCACTTCAGGGCTGTTCATTAGAAACTGCAAGAATCAATTTGAGTTATTATTAAAGTAACACAGCGACTTCTAACTTCTTACCTGAGACGCTTCATAAAACTTTCATTAAGTGCGGCCAAAGCCTTTTATACGCAGAGCTTTTAGAAGCATGCGTGGTGACGCAATTAATTAATCCTGAAAGGGTTAACACAATAGAAAGCTGTTACGGAGGGCCGTAGGTTGACTGGTGGTCATGAGGGTGAGAAAATGATCGGCGATCTCCAACAATGGACTTATAGCGCTTGCATAATAAAAGGAAAATGGCACTGGTGCCTGCATTAGATTCCACTCATGCACACAGAATGGTGGATGCCAGAGGTAGAGCTTTGGTAATGAAGCAAATAATAAAGGCAATGTTCCGGTAATGATTGATTAATGGCAGCACATTTTAAAGAGAGTAGCTGCTGATTTCAATAATAAGACTACTGATGCATGTTCCTGAATATTTCACAACCTCCCACAGACAATGAAATGGACTACCTGAGAAGACTGATTGAACAGCGTGGGGCGTAGATGTATCTCATTAAAAAGCTGTGCATGTCAAGGTGCCAAGCTGACTTTGGTGGGCTGCGGACATAGCAGGGAAAGGGGGAATCTTTAAATGAAGCACTATCCAAAAAGCAGTGCCCGCTGTGCCCTGAGCAATCATGAATAAAGAACGAAAGAAAGGATAAGAATGTAGCTAATACAATGGTTTCTCTTAAAAATTCTGGGATTCAGTTAAGTCCACCCAGAAGTTAAAAATCATTCATTCAACCTTGAAAAGTTGTATAAGACTCTTTCTAAAACCCAATCGACAATATTTTGAGAAATGTCTAATATTATAATCCAGGTGTTTACATTTACATAAGCACATTTGTGGTAAGAAAACTTCAGAAAATACTGACTTCTCACTTTTTCTTAAAGTCCGTAAATAACTATCTATTAACATTTTTAATTTATGGCTCTAATTGAAAAGTATGCCGTAGTTATACAGATAAAAATAAGCTTTTTTTTGCACTTCAACAAATCTATTAGTAGTGTTGCACAAGTTGAACATAACAAACACATAATATAAAATGGCTAAAAAGTATTTTCGGGTCAGATTATGCCAAAATTGCTTTAAGCATTACAAAAATTTGAGAACATCTCTGCAAGGATCTCAAGGTCACTCCATGCAGGACATATCACAGAGAGCAGCTTACAGAGCCTATTACTGGTGCAGTGCCAGAGAAACAAGGAGATGGCCCTTTAGTGCTGAAGTGTCTAAATGGCTGAGGATATAACATACACAGCGTATTTTATGTAGCAGCGACATGCAATTCCTGTCTTTATATTTATGTGTAGCTGACTGCAATACATGGAAAACCCTTGCAAAAATGGATGCTATTTGTATAAAAAGTCAGTAGTATCATAATGACAAATAAATGTAAAAAAATAAAATAAATATTTGTATTTTATATACATATATTATTTTTAAAAGTGAATTTTATATTGGAAATTTGTTATTTCTGTATATTTGATCGAATTACTTACTCATTTTCGAAAGTAAATGTGTAATCGTATTTAATAATTGCAATTGTATACTTGAGTGATATACTGATGCGGCAAAGATACGGTGTAAAGTACATTTTATTATACAATTCAAAATACTGTAACAAACATGTAGTGTACTTAAAGGTAAAAATAATATACTAACCATATAATTTTACTAAATTATGAATAATGGTTAACTAACAAATGTACTTTGTGTAAATTACATAAAGTAATATATAGTATTATACTATATAGTGGTTAATTGTTATATAGTAGTATGCTCAATAAAATAACAAAAAGTAAAAGTCTAATTTATAAACTATAAAAGCTTTTAGTAAATACTGTTATACTTGGTTAACTTGAAGTATCTCTTTCAAAAACATTGTAGTCCCTGCACATACATTCTTAACTAAAGGTGAAGTATTAAACACAAGGTTTTGTTATGCAAATCCCTGCTACACATCTGTCCCTTACTGCGGTTATTAGCTTTATCAACGCTTTATCAGGTCCTTAGAAAAAACTTAAAGCTTTGTCTCCATGACAATCCCCCTGTCCGTGCTTGGCACAGGATTGATGGATGCAGCTTTCCATCCGATATCTGCCAAAGTCGGCAAGCTTGATGAGGGGCACAAACTTTGATGGGAAGGTCAGGCACTTATGACTATCGACAGCCTCCATGAGGCGGCCAACGAGAGGATTGATTCTTGCTTTAAACTTTCACGCCGCAGGGGAGTGGCAGTGACAGGGAGTACATCACTGTCTCTTTTGCCCGTTCTAATCAATAGCATCTATGGCCACTTCAGAGAGATGCTGCCATTTCTTTCTATGCAGAGCACAGGTCGCAAATGTCCAAGGGCGTCCGAGTAGGTCTTATCTCTTATTTGAGCAGTGCTCTCGTCCATCAAAGTGTGGACTACCACAACACCCAGAAGACCGGTCTTATCAGGTACTAAGAAGACTGAAGGCTCTTGTTCTGTCTTGCAAATGGGAGGCAAAGACTTGTGAAATCTGCGAAACGCATATTGGCTGATCCAGAGATTCATGTCCTTAATTAAAAGATGCTGCTGAAAAGGGGCTTTATTCTGAGATACGCACAAACAATGATTTCACAGCGCCAGCAATTAAAAGCGGATGCACAGGAAGTGTTTATTTAAAAAGCACCTCGGGATGAAAAAAGTCAGCATAATCTTTAAAAGCAAGGGAACACATTCATTACACGGGTCAATCTCATTAGGGGTAAACTTTGCACTTTTTAGTCCGGCCAATTAGTCTAGCCAAAAATGCGATGGAATTGCTTTGATTGGGCTTAAGAACATTGATCCTTAAGGCTGATCCTGAGCCCAACCAGCTTAGGGTACATTAGTTCCCTCCGTGAAGCGAAAGCTATTAGACAATGGATTTTCTATTCACCTTGATTCATTTATTGCTTAGATAATCCCCGTATTTTGGGGTGATTTAACCCAACAGTTGCTTACCGAAAATGCCTTTTAGCTAATAGCAAACGCATGCAATTAAAGAGTGACTTAAGTAGAGAAACAAATCACCAGCTCTTTACTCTCTCATTGTTTTTTAAAGACAAAGAATTTGAGGAACACAGCTAAATGACCTGCATATAGGAGCAAAGTTTGCTTGGTGTTCTCATCAAAGCACTGACAGATCTGAGAAAAGAGCTCTCTCCTCTCTCTTTAAGTACCATCTTGGGCTGCCTATGAATAGGTTGACCATGTGCTGGTGTCTGCCTTTACAAAGAGGCAAGGTGATTGTAATAATTACGCTGTCTTCGCAGAAGATTCTGAGAGGCCTTGCTGGCAAAATGGCCAAAGTTTTGCCGCCGCTTCCCAAATCGGACGGCCTCGGCAGGAAAAGCTTGTTGCAATTTTAACATTCAGCCCTTTACATCAATTTGTGGAAGAGCTCAAGGACGTCCTCTTAGAAAGAACGCATTTGGCTTGCAGAAGTCGTTCCTCGTGCTTTGCAAAAAACAGAGCATAATTATTCACTGTCAAGGTGTGCCGGCAAAACTGCAAGAGTGTGTTTGTCTGTGCATTTGTATATAAATATTTCTAAGTGTGTGTCCAGAGAATCCTTTATGCCATACTAATTGTGTCAGCCGTGGCTTTTGAAAGGGCACATGGATGCTGGCCAATAATTACCACAAATTGGACTAACTCCAGGTAAAACGCAAAACAGGAGTTCCGACTGCTCAAGTTCGTAAATGCGTTTTTTGCAATGTGCCCTGTAAGTGCACTACTTATCAATAATGCATACGGCTGATGCATGCATTTAGCATTATAAAACGAATGCGGTCTGCTTTTTTCCATGTAACCATGCAATCGGAGGTGTAATTAGCTTTTAGAGAGAATGAATGTTGACTTGCCCATGTTCTATCTGCCTTTCGAAAGCATCTTTTATGCTAGCAATTTAATATGGGTTCATTAGAAAGCCCTGTGAAGCGAACGCTTTAATTACATGTTCTAATTGAATACTATCTATTAGCGCAGAATAAAAATGGCTTTTTAATCATCACTTAGTTGACTTCATAGCTTAACTAAACACATGAGCAAAAAGAAGCGGTTTGAAAGCTTAACAAGTCACCCAGCCCATTGGAAGCGCAGAGTGATGAAGCACCTTTGCGGCTACGGATGCTACGGCGAGGTTCCGCGACAAGGATTTTTCTCAATTAATCAAACGCATGCCGTGAATTTAATTTGTATCCGCAATTAATGGGAGCTCGGCCAGGCTCTTCTGCTCACAGTGAGATGTGGTGGAAATGCTCAAGGGCCAAGTTGGCGGCAAGAGACCACAGCAGTGCTTCCACTTTAGCCCCGCTCTAAAAATACTCTCCACCAGGAAACAACAACATTTTCTGCATCTTTATGGAAATATATCACAAATACACTACACGTTTGTAAGTGTGCATGTGTAGTTATTTTTCAAACTGGCTGCGTGGATATCATGAGTGTTGTTAAACCGAAAGAGGGAAGAAGTGAGAATCGATCACTTCATCCCTCTTTATAACCACTTCATACAGTGTTGGGTGATTATGAGTGGCAGTTGGGTGGCACTCTATCAGTCAATCAGGACTGTCCCTAGCTCTATGCTAATTGGATTCATATCATTTTTAAGCCGTTGTGATTGACGGTGCAGGCTGTCTCAAAATTGTCCATTTACATTGAAGAGGAGGCAACAGACACCATCTGCGTGTGTGTGTGCGGAGATGGTTCAATTACAAAGACTGATAGAGCTCCTGACAGGTGTTGATTTCTTTTGAAAAATAAAGTTTGTCATTAATGGCCAAACTGCCGAAAATGCCTGGAAATCTGATTCTTTTTAACAGACCGAAAGAAAAAAATGATCTCAACGTCTTAAGAGACCCAACAAATGTTTTTTTGATGAGAACTCGGTGAAATATAGCTGTGTGTTTTGTTATTATTATTATTATTATTATTATTATTATTACTAGTAGTAGTAGTAGTAGTAATAATAGTAATAATAATAGTAGTAGTAGTAGTAGTAGTAGTAGTAATACTAGTATTTAAAAGCTGTATTACATGTTGTTATAATAATTATAATTATTATTGTTTGTATGTTACTATTATTATTATAAAACAAGCTGTATTACTTATTAATTGTTGCTTGTTGTTGTTTATAAAATTATCTTACTTAAACAACATTTATGAATCCCAGTTAATGTTAGTTAATGTTAATACTGTTTCTCGTGTTATTTCATTGTGCATTGATAATTTTAACCAGTTACAACATTTTATTTTAATGTATATGTCAAATTAGAAATCAACCTGAAATAAGATTAAAGTAATTGAAAAACTGAACAAGAAGTTTTGCACATTGATAGTTCCATACCACCCACTAATCATGATTTAATAAATAATATTAAAAACTTAACAATGATATAAAATTGTTATATTAAAAAATTACACCTTAAACCAATGATTTCAATGCTACTAGTTGTCGTCCCTGGGCAGTGGCCATGTTTTGTGAGTTTGACATGCTTGAAAAGAATGTCTTGCTCAACTTGTTGCTATGATACAGAAGGTTAAGTGTGAGGTTTCATGCCATATCAAGTGAACGTCAGGTATTTTTTAATTACTTTAAGAAAGTGTTTCTATTTTAGCTGCTTCATGTCTCTAAGGGTTCAACGCTTTATACCAGTCAACATAAATGACTCATAAGATCGTAGCGAGAATTCACATGGGGTTTGGATTTTTATCAGTTAGGCTCTCTTTTGAATGAAATCTGCAAGGAAGCTAGAAGTCTGACATTTTGTGCGTTTTAAAAGTTCATTGCCATTTTGCTCCGGGTCAAAAATCTGTTGAGAGAGAATCTGTGTCTCATACTGTATGAGCTCATTATCAAGCAGAGACAGAAGTGACCAATGAGCATGCATTGATTAGCATATTAAAACCTTTACACACAGAAACACAAAACCCTGCAGATGTACCGCACCCATGCCAACTGGCCTTACATGTACATGGACTGAGCATCAGTGTTGCAACACACTACCAAGCCGACACAGCCAACACATCTGTGTAACAAAAAAGGCTTGTTTATCATTATTAGCCAAACAATGTGAGATGTCTCTCCGTCTAATAGCAGCTCATTTCGGTATTGTAATGGGAACAGGAAAGGATGGAGCAGAGCAGATCATCACTATAGCTCAGTGTGCTCCTGTTCATCCTCTACGGGAGAGCTGGGTACCAGCTGTGAGCTGTAAGACTATTGGCTGGGATATTTTGTAGTACAGAGGGGCATTGTGGGCTGAGATTTTCGCATTGATTTACTGTGCAAGGTATTGAAATGTAGTGTTCCGTACAATCGAGCACAACAGCACTATCAGTTTGTTTTGTAGCCAAGACACCATAAGTCCTGGCATGAACAAATGTCACACTGTGGTAAAAACGTTTCTCGAAGGTGCACAGACTGCCAGTTAAAGTGTATAAGGGTTATAGTTAAATGTGCATATGAAATTCTTAATGCAAGAAACTTTTTGGCTCAAAAAAGATAAAAATTGGTGGGTTGGACTGGGAAGTGAAGGAAAAGCAGCCAAAGAGTGCTTAGTATGCATGGGATCTGCTTCAATACGGTTCAAAAAGCATCTCAGGTGGATACCTCATGAAGAGAATTCTGCGCAGAGCTGGAATCTAGACCGACTACCTTTATAATCCTTGTATGTGAGATATTTATATTTGTATTTTTGTACAAAATCAAGTTTCCAATCGTCTTTATGTGGTTTTTCAGTTTTATCAACTTACTATTATCTTAAATACCATCATGACATAACAAGAACATACAATATTTACAGTGTCTGTAAAAAAAAGACAAAGCCTCTTTATCTTTCCCTCTGACTGTTCAAAGCCTATTTTGCACACAAAAACCCAGCAGGGTCAAAGCTCCATTCTAAACAAATTTCCTGCACCTAATGCATAAAGAAGAAGTGTCTAACCCTGAGGTCAAGCAGTGAAAACAAACACAAGGCCACCGTCTATTCAACTTACCTCTGTCACTGTAGTCGTCTACCAGGATGATCTCTGCGATCAGGT
The DNA here is from genome assembly GCA_033220385.1 of Triplophysa yarkandensis. Taxonomy (NCBI): domain Eukaryota; kingdom Metazoa; phylum Chordata; class Actinopteri; order Cypriniformes; family Nemacheilidae; genus Triplophysa; species Triplophysa yarkandensis. Next base: position 12,086,522 of record CM065655.1, read on the forward strand.
GGTCGGGTGTGCGGTTGGTGATGCTGTGGATAGTTCTTAGCATGGAGGACCAGCCTTCGTTGTGGAAGGGGATAATAATGCTGGTGTTCGGGAGCTTTTCAAGATAAAGTTTCTGCTTGCAGCTAGAAGAGAGAAAAAAGACTGAGATAGGAGAGAGCCAGGGCAACAGCACCAACCCCATTATGAATAACACCAAATGTTTCACCGGAGCATCAAAGTATAATCAAGACATTGTAAGACACTCCTTGGAACAATAAAAGTGAAATGTAAAGCTTGTCGCCAGATCTTGCCAGACTGTAAAAACATTTTCTGAAAACAAAAAACCGGTCCTGGCCGGCCCAATGCCGTGGGCAACAACGATGGAGCTTGGATCATAAATCAATGTTTTGAGAGGTCCTTCAGTTTCAGCGCTCTCATAAAGCATTCAGAAATCTGCATGCTAATTGAGCTTCAACAAAGCCGGCGCTGACAGATGAAGTGGCACTTTATGGCACACACCGGTCTCTCCAATTCAGCACCCTGACAAACTTGACAAGCCTGCCCTAATTCATACACCCCCATGCAATAATCATTCTTAGACCCATGTGTGTTTTATTAACATTGAACTGATCGAAAAACAACACATCAACTCTAAAAAAACAGCACACGGTTAAAAAAAAGGCATATTGGAGAGGAGCAACAATCTGAACCAGGCCTGTCTGACCTGTCAGATCATTCTGAATTACAAAGCTTCGGAAGAGCCAAGCATCTACTTTGCATATTAATAGCCAGAAAGTGTCATGTGCATAACTGGAACATGCAAGCATCACATACGGCACATGCTGAGGATAGACATTTAAGACAGGAGAAGTTAAGGGTGTAGGCTTTGCTATGTGGCGAAGAGAATTGTGTGCTGTGCAAAATAATAAAATGCTTTAGCGTTGTATACTTATGTCAGAATGTCAATTCCTGGATCCGTTAGGGCTACTGTTTTGCACACGTGTTCTTGAATGTTCTTTCTGGCATAACCATAGGTGTTTTTGTTTCTTCTTTATTAGCTCATGCGTAAGGCAGACCGGACCACTGTCGCGTTGTGTTCGGCTTGCGTCGCATCCCACAGTCAGAAGCTTTCATATCTATGTAAGCTGCGTCAATACAACCATTTCAAATCTCAAATAAATTAGTTTATATGAATAAGAATATACATAATATCATTTATTATATGGCATTTTCTCTCTACAGCTAGCGAGTGAGGCTGGATCTCTCCCAGGTAGTGTGATTTGGCCTGTTAGTTGCTTTTTGCGTACAGATTGCCAACAGCTTTTCACTGTTGTGATGGTTTATGAGCTGCATCATGTCCGTTGTCTTGTAAGTGTACCTATATGTACTTTTGCAGTATACCTCAATTCTAGTTTCATCAATATTATTATCTAGACTTGTCATTAGAAGCAAACTTTGGTTTTAGAGGCTCTCTCAAGTGTACAGTCATGATGGCCCAGGTCTTATGAGAATATAAACACCATCCTTACAATAACAAGGAGTAAAGAGTCAGTACCCAATCACACATCATCTGTCATTCTAGTGTTCTTCAACTTATTATATGCTCAACATGGGCCAAATTTCAACCTGTGCAACCAACATGGATACCACAGCCAAATTCTGTTGTTTGTTGTTGATTTTCTTTATTATGTATCTCTTGTTTTAAATTTATGGAGGTAACTTGTGTTATGGCAGGGTATCCTTTTTTCGAAAACGGTTGTTCTTATTTGAAATATATGATAAAGCCTTCACACATTGCTCTGCCCTCAAACATGATCGCTTTTCAATAGCCTTTCTAATGCCTTCTTGCTTTCTTCCCACCCCTTACTGCTGATTAGCTGATTTGGTTCTCTGCCCTTGTTCTTTAGTGTTTTCTGAAATCCGCTACCCTGCCTTTAAGCCTCTTGTGTTGTTTGTGTTCAAAGTGACCCAAAACCAACTTTTACATCTTCTGAATAGAATCCTGATTAAATTTTTACTGTTAGAGTCTTGCAAATAAACAATGCGAAAATATATCTATACTATAATAACAATATTTATACACAAAATGACAGATTTTCAGATATTTTTAAAGAACACATGTTATTTTCTCATTACTTTTAGAAAGTAGAAAAAAAATTTAAAAAGTAAAGCTTTGTCCTAATATTTTATTTAAATATCAGGTAGGCAAAGTGTAATAAAGCAAAAACTAAATTGGAATTATATATCAATAATATATCATTCTTAATAGGCACATGTATTAAAGGAAATTAAACATCTGTTATTTATTTCACTAAACTGACTTGCATGAAATGTGTGACTTTATTTTTTCTGCAAAATAGAAAATAAGATAATTTGAAGAATATCAGGAAAGAAAATCATTGGTCCAAATTCACTGTTACAAAACCAATGCAAGTCAACAAGCACCAAAACTTTTCTTTTACCCTAAATTTACAAAAATACCTTTTGTTTTCTGCGAAAAAATGAATGCCATACAGGTTTGAAATGATAAGAAGTTGAATAAATAGGGTGAACTATCCATATTATTTTGCAAATAACAGGAATATCAACTATTATTAACTACAATAAATACTAACATCTTAATGAAATGGTTAACCAGCTTCACCAGCTAAAATTTGTTGTCAAACTCCATTGCTATAATGGTCCACCAACTGGCATTAAACTAGCCATAAAACAAGCCCATACCCAATGTTAATCAACACTGATATTCCGCAAGGTAGCGCAGATCTCACTGTCATTTTTCACTTTTTCACTGTACAGAAACATGGAACCAATCCATTTTTTCTGCTTGTTAAAATAACTTAAAGCAGCAGCACTCCATGTATCTCTCAGTTACCTGTATTAAGAGTGAATATACAAGCATGCTGGCTCTCGCCCTGAGACACTTATTCACATTCTGTCTGTTGGCAGGTTCCACACTGGGCGCCACAGGCTTTTATAGGGAATGTAAATAAAAGCACCGCACCAGGCTTCTCACCGGAATGCCGTCTGCAGCACTTTAAAGCGGTTTACACAACTTTTCGGTAAACAGCAGGAGGCCCAAAAACAAACTTTTACCAAGAAGACATAGAGAAGAGTAGCTCACTTTGCAACGGCACCAAGTTTAAAGCAACATTGTTCACATCCTCCACCAATTACATTTTTTTTAACTATCGACAGCTCTGTATCAAACAGGTTTGTCCTCCTGACATGGACTCTATTGGGTATGAGTTGAACAGAGATGTTTGCCAATGAAAAAGACATCCAATGGAAGTTAATGGTGCACAGCATTCTGAGAACAATTACCGACCAGTCCATCCATCAGAGAGCACATTTAGAGAGATGTGTGAAACCGGCCCATCTCCTGCTAAATGAATAATTCTGAACATGATTAATATTGTCCCATATGCTCTGATACGGGACATGTCAGTACGTAAAATCTTAGCTCTCATAACATACCGCAACATTAACTACTAAGGTCAAACTTTTTACAACCACCACTGCCTTCAGGGACAATGGTTAGTTTATTTTGTAGATATACAAACATGAACATCTTTACCATTTATCTGTGTATAGTGAAAAAACTGTATTTGCAATGTTTTTTAACAATGAAAGAATAGACAAAAAAAAGCAAAATAAATGCCACTGCCTTTTAAAGGAATGATGAATTAAATCTTCCATTAAACTCATATAATCTGAAGGTGCATCATTAAACATTTGAAATTACACTATTTGGCATATGACTTAATAAGTAAAAAAATCTATGTATATATAATTTGTACAGTAAGTCTGTGCTGCTTTAATTTTACATTTATGACTAGGGATGAACTGGTTGACCGGCCATAATACGGAACCTGACAGTTTTGTTTTTATCGCAGTTGTTTTTTCCTGGAAGTCTACACGCATCTTTCAAATAATTCACCAACATGTTTAAAAGCAGATACTAGAAGTAACGACACACTACAGTTAACAGTGTAAACACGCACTACCCAGCCATGTTATTGCAATAAGCTGTAATTACTTATCCTTCTTCTTTTGCAACAATCCATGTTTTCGAAGAACTTGCGGCTGATCTTTGAGAGTGGTTAATCTGAAAAACCGCAGCAGCATTTTTTAATTGTTGCTGTGTTAATCGACAGGACGGAAAAAAAATGCTACTCACGCAGGCAAAAGTCAATCAATTACAAGGTACCTAACGGACCCATATAACATTCCTTTTGAAGATCAATGCAGAGGCAGTTATTAAACCATTTATCCTTTTTATTCCAAGTGGTAGAATATAAGTGAATGGAGGCAACTTTTTGATGATTTTCTGAAGCGTAGCACTGCGTATATTAAGAGAAATATTCATATTGACAACATTAAACCATTAATGCCCAACTTCCCTCAGCCCTGCCATAGAACAAAATTGGAAGTAAGACATTTTATCAAAAGCGTGGTCAATAAGGATATTTCTCTCATACAAACTATACTTAAGAACACAGAGCTGTGTTGAGCAGTTCTTTGATCATTGGATGAATTTCCCCCATTCACTTTCATTTTTTCATTTTTTTTGATGATTGGTTCTATACCTGAAAATGAATTGTTCCCTCAGATTTTAAAAGCATATTACATTTTCTGTGTGTGTTTGGTGTGTAGTTAGTACCTGTAAACAATCTGTAAAGTTACAAATTCCGAAGTTTATGCAGTAACTGAAAGTAGAGTTGCCACAAAAACAGTGGAGTAGAAGATATTTCCAATCAGAGTACCCTGGGTGGCGGATCTTAGTGTCACAAACTAAATGCTATTGTTTTTTAAACAGAAGGAAAGACTTAAAGCAATAATTTTGATCGATTTAACCCTTCATATTCAGTTGAACTGACCTTTATACAAATACCAAAGTCAAAGTCACTTTTAGAGATCTTAGGAGTGTTAAGTTCTATCTTAACACAGTTTAACAATGGAAGTCAAATTCTTAAGAATAAGGCGAAACATAAATATTAAATAAACATTAATTTCAAACATTGCAATTTATTATAAAAAGGTAAAAAGGTGTCACAATTAACTCTACTTTCCATTATTTATGTACTATTACTATGTCATACAGTATGACAGCAAACGGTAAACAAACTGAAAAACCGACCAGCCTTGAAATCACCAGGCTAATTAATCCAAATGAGAATAATTCCCCAGTTACTCTACAAATTCATTCAGTAAAACATATTGTGTAAATGCAGCCTGCCACGGATGGTTACGATGCTGATGTCTAGCTCAAGCTGTGTGAATCTGGAGAGTGTTTTCTGTGGACCCTGCTGTGAAAATTAGCTCTACTCACTTTGGATGTCTGATGTCGGGAAGAGAGCGATCCAGAGCAATATTGTTGCTGACGTAGATGTTGAAGCCGTTCTCCTTATATACAGAGTCATCGCACTCATCCTCTGCGAGTGGGTAAGGTTTCCCGTGCTCTCCTTTACCTGAAACAGATCCGGTCAGACATCAGCAGCCATGCTGAGCACAGTGAAAAGGTTGGCAGGGTGAGCATGTGTGTACTAACAATGACACCCTGTCACTTTTAAGACAGAATGTGCTGTTATGAGAGCTGACAGGTTACATTATTTTATGGCTGGAGAGCTGAAGCAGCTTAACTGCAGAAACTCAGTTCAACCCGTTCCCTGAATGCTGACTGACCAGATGTGCTAAAGTGTTGTCAGGCTGAGTGAGCTGATGGATCATACATTGGCAATGTATATTATGGCCTTCGCTTCTGCACTGTGAATCAGTCTGTGTGACATTTTATTGCAGAGTAGGCTGGACATTCCCCCTAGTTTTAATTTTTAGCACAGGATTTTTCATTGTCAAGTAAGAGCTATATTTTAAGGATAGTAAAATACATAACACTTCATTTTGCACAATAAGAGACACATGAAAATTAAAATATAGTCATTATTATATGTTTTATGAAGATGTTGGATACTATTCCTTATGGTTTGTACATTTTAATTCAAAAAATCTTAAAAAGCTTGTTGTTTCTAAAAATCTGTGTCTTTTTTTTCACATCCACAATGCTGTTTTTATTAAACTTTTATTTAAATATGACACTTGTGCATAGACTATTGTTTTTTTATATGTTTAAACACTATCATCAAGGGTTTTGGATAAACAGTTGGTTTAATTTACTGTGAACAACTAAATTCTGAGAGCGTTTTTTATGGCACGTCTATTAAATATCTCATCCGTTACGCTGGTATATGCCCAATTACTTTTAATGGTTACCAGTTAAGTAAAAGGGAAACCACTTTAAAAAATCTTGATAAAAAAATCTATTACTTATCTAACATTAGATGTTTCTCTAGTTCTAAGGTTTGGATGTAGATCTGTAAGTCTTATCTCAACAATGCATTTTTAAACAGCCATAAATCGTGTGTTGAATTGACTTGTTTATTTCCATTAGGTTTAATTGTCTCTGTATTGGTTTTTTGTACCAGATAGCGCTTACGTGTATATCAACATGAATAATTTTGTCCTAGCAGATAATGTTCTAAATTGCATGTCTGCCATCTGTTGATGAACACAGTCTTGTATGCGAATGACTTTTTGTGAGTCACTAAGGCTAGGAGCATCTGGCAAATGCAATGTTAATGTAAATGTGTGCTGCAATGCAAATCTTCTGAAGCCATATGATAGCACTGGGTCCTATGAGGTTCTGACCAACCTTTATATTCATAAAACCATAAAATAATATAATCAGAAAAAATAAAAAGAGCACTCAGGTTTTGAATTTGGTCAGCATTTTTTCATACATTGTGTCCAGGGTGTGATTTATTGAAACAAACAAACCTCAAGAATGATATGAGTTTAGCAGCAATGTATGAGGCTGAAAGAATGCAAAGGTGTAAAAAGTTGTGGAAAAAACGTATTCCATCATTTATAATATTCATGTTTTAACCAATCCTAAAATATTAGGGGTGTAATGAAACACTCAGCTCATGATTGGTACAATGAGTGATACTGGGTTCGTTATGGTGATTAAATAGCGATATTTTTTCATCACTTTTTTCATAAACCATTTACAGTTCATGTGTATATTTATTATATGTAGCAGTGTATGTAGTATAGAAGATTTTACTTAATTTTAATTTATTTGTCCTCAATATTTTCAAGAAAAAACGTGTTCTTTCAGAACATAAATATAAAAGTAAAACACAACAAAAATGCATATACACCCAATGTAAAAAATACATGTTTACAATTTGAAGAAAGGATTACATTATCAAATCCCTTAAAAAAAAGAAAGTGCCGACTTGAGTGTTGTGTCATTTGCTTTTGAATTGAGCACCCCTCAATGAATTAGCACTGTTATAGTAAGAAGACACCACCTGTTCCTGAAAACATATTCTACCTGAAATGGTTTTCTTATGTCCTGAGTAAGTAATTGACCGAGCAGTAGCACTAACATTACCCTGTGAACAGCTGCTTGCCTCAATCATTAAATACCATTTCTAAACATTTTCTTCTTCCCCAATAAACATTAAAATGCCAAATGGATGCCAAATCACCTATCCCCCAAACAGCTCTCAAACATTAAAGATCAGACAAACATACAATTCATGCTTTTTTAAATGTTTTCATCTGTCAGCCCTTGAAACATTGTTGACAACCACTGGGAGCACTTTCAGCTGTACTCTCTTAAAACGCTTTATTCTTTATAGCCTCGAAGTAATGTTGTTCTGACGAAATGTCAAAGGACTAATTACTTTTATTAATATTAACTCATACTTCACTGCTAAATCAAACAGCCTCAACAGAGTGCTGGCACTGTCAAAATATTGTCTTGTTTACCTGCACAGGATTGGATACCCATCAACCTCTTAATTACTTTTCATGTTACAGCTTTAATAAAATTTCCAGACTGGAAATAGGATATTTATAAAAAGGGTACCACATTTCCAAACATGCAGCCTGCTTTGATTCTTTTGAATTTTTTATAATCCAATGTGGAATTTCTTCACAAGAGACTGAAGTCATGCCGCACCACGATCTTAGCAACGTCATTAATGCATTCTGACAGAACTTTTGTCTGATCTACAAAAATACCCCTATTGAGAACAAAAAAATCCAATGCAATAAAAATAGAAAGTTTCCCAAACAAAACAAAACAACCCATAAGGGGCTTTTTTCCTTTTTTATTATTATTAAAAGTACGCAATTCAACCAGAATTATCATTGGAGGGCTCCACATTTTAGAGAGAATGATTTTATTTGAGTCGTTATACAAACTTTTCAAATAATGTCATCATTTATGTTATTGTTATTGAGCTGTATTCCCCATCTCTGTTAATGAGGACCATTCCCACAATAAAACAGCAAGAGTGCTTCTCTGTTGGTAATAGTTTTGCGTGTGCATATAGTTCTTACTCAATTAATACACTGGTTAGTGCATTTTAACGCAAAGTCATCTCACCATGTGCAAAATTGCGATGACCTCACGTCTACTCTTGAGGCATTTACTGGCATTATAAGACAGGAGAGACCATTCAAATCATAATGCAAAATAACTGATTTTAATACTCCCACACACGATTGCTCAATTCGTGTACATGTTTTTGTCTCTACGAAGCATTGTTATAAAGATTTATGCAGAGGTTTTATTGTTTTAAACTTTTGGGGCAAACATTAAGAAAGCACTGCCAGTTTGGTTATCATGAAGCAGTGTGCATAACAGATTTAGTTTGGAAAAAGACTCATATTGGGGCTTTTAAGGAGTGCTTTGCACAATATGCATTAAATGGTGATCAATATTTGTTCGATACTGGCTCAGATCAGTCATTGATAAACAGTTCAATAGAAGACAAAAGCACTATTGTGACTACGCAGTAAATGGTTTAAACCCTAAATTTAACTGTAATAATCATACTCATGTTTTCTTATTAAATTAAGAAAAGTTCTGTCAATTAATTTCATTTATTCCAAACCATTAGAATATAAGCTGTCAGATGGACCCATGCCACGCTTGGGCCTCCCTCTTGCCTTAAAGTCTCTAACTGCATGCCTAAGCAGTGATCAAGGTCCAAAACCGAGATTAGTTTGGACAGCTTATAAACACAGATCCCACACGTGTATTTTGTTGGCCCTGTCCGACTGAATTTGGGCAGATCAATCACTCTTCCTTGGGACTGGTGTACCGGCATCTCCAATGATCTCGATTCATGAAAAATTAACAGGCTTTTTATAATGGAAGCTGCTGTCATAAGATTTGTCACAGACAGATGGTGTGCACTGAAAATCCTCTGATATACGATGCATGTGTGCTTTAAAGTGATAGGTCAACACAAAACAGTTGGCCGTATGCAGACGTAGTCCTGCCTGTGGGCGCCAGAGAGATCCCGTCCCAATCACAATGCTTAATACTGTAACTTTATATTATTCCAGAGGACAATTAAATCAAGCCTTCTGAATGTCTTTTGATGTCCCCCAGTGCTGCAAATTGTTTCAGAGAGTTATTTTTACCGTCTATAGTCTCAGATTATTTTTATAATACTGGCAATTCTTTCATAATATTTAACCCATGCACCAATCAGAGAATTCGGAAAAGCATGAGCATCAGCTTGTAAAGCTGTCTTCTGTTTATGTGCAAAAACCAGATTTCAGAGATTTGAACATAGACACTGAAGATTGGCAGAAACTGCGTGGAATAACCCATCTTTAACAGAACAAAAAATATAAATGATGGTTTGGAACAACTGTCAATTACTCAGAATTATAATTTTTGGGTTTGGCACTTTAACTCATCACAATATCTGCACACATATAGGATGCATCTTTAACTTCATGCGGAAGTGAGGCAATGTCAAAACGCATTTACCTATCAATACAGTCAGTAAAGTAGCATAAAGAAACATAGCTACAAAGGCAACACAATGACAATTCTAGTGAAAAAGAACATGTGAATGTGGATTTCATTGGATTGCTACATCACATTTTAAACATGAAAGATGTAGCCCGGTAATGCTGTTGGTTAATGAGACACTAGAAAACTGTGTAAAACAAATCTTAAACTACGGCCAAAAACCACATTTTACCAATAACCTTAGGGATCCTTAAAAATGGGTCCAAAATGGTGAGAATGATAAAATACGACTTTAAGCACCTCGACAGGCATTTATCTCTCTAACTGTTGAGGACCTAATGCGGCTAAAATTTAAGGCCGCAGAAAGACACCCTTACATTATTAACCAACCGTAAATTCAGCCGGATCAATAAAGCCACCGGGGCAACCGGTTGATTTACAGGCAAGGCTTGGCAGGGATTCTAAAAGCATGTCCTGCGCCAAATGAAAGCCATAAAGAACGCGACATCATCATCATCAAATCATCTCTGCATGTTTTTCTTTACGTTGTGATAATATGACATTTAAATATGCTTTGATGAGGACGACAAGGTATATTTACAGTTCATCAAAATATTCTGTTGTATTGATGGATTTAGTTCACATACCAACACGTAGCTCATCTTTCCTGGCTCTCTCAATGTCATGCCAGTCTCTTCTTCTCAAACCGTCTGTCCAGGTATAAATGTGACCATCATTTAAGCTCAGTGGAAAGCCCTGAGGAGACAAAAAACCTTTTTCAAGCAACATAAAGCGATACACTTTCGATTTGAGAAACTTCTATACGCGTCTCTAAGATCAAGATAAGTTGAGTAAACAGCATATTGAAAGTGAAAAACAAAAACAACAAAATCCTTATGAGAGTTAATTCAAGTTTTCTTTGGAGACATCTCAAAGAACACCCCGAGGTAACTCGTCCATGCCTAAATTGTCCAATATTGCAATGATTAAGATTTTAATCGTAACGGTTGTTTAAACAGACTTTCATTCTGTTGAAATCACTGCAGGCAGCAACTTAACAAACAACCAGAAATATCTATGAGTATTTCAAACAGAGACGAGTAATCACATTGTCTCTGTATGTGTCTTTCTTGTGCGTATAATCCCATCAGAAAGCTCACTTTATAAGATTGTGTCAGACCAGTGGCGAGCTGGGGCCAACTATCAATTTTATCACGCCAGCACAGAACGCCACATTTTCGTTCCCTGGAATACTTCAGATTTGGGTACGGGAAATGTTTCAAAATGATCAGGCAGAGCAGTAAGAGGTGTGCAGTGGACAGAACCTGTTTAAGTGCTGCGACACAGCCCTGTGTTGTTTTGACGCCTCTCCTATTTGTGCGATAGGCAGTTGCAAGATGTAAAAGTGGAGCTGTACAGGCTGTGAGAGGCCCCATTTGATCTACAATTTACCCATTCAGATAGACCATTTACAGATAGACCCCGACAACAGCACTCTTATAGGCAAAGGGTGCTAATGCACTGAAGGAGAGAGATGGGGTGGCAGGATTTTATGCTACATACATTTGTGCAGAAAAGGCTGTTTATAGAGATCACCCCAATACCTCTTGACATTTCAAACGTGTATGACTTTCTATCTTCTGCGGAACAAGAAGGATAGTCTGAAAACCACTGGTCCCTTTTGACATACATATGTCAAATGGGGAGCAACGTTGTTTTATTATTATTCTTTAAAATATCTTCTTTTTTGATCTGCAGATAAATTAAAGTTGTAAAGGTTTCACATGCCAAAAGTGTAAGTAGATAATGTAAGATATAATTTTGGTGTGAACTATCCCTTTAATACAAAATGTTTGGAGCAAGCACGTACATTAAATAAAATTAGAAACAAGAGAGGCTGTTCCCTAAACATTAATCCAGCAAAAAAGACACAAAGATTATTAGAGAAATGATGTAGTACTACTCGGTGAAGTGGATTATGGAAGGCAGGTGCTTGGATTTCACTAGCAGCTTTGAGGATTTGGGGAGGTGGTTGGGGTTTTGTGCAGTGTGCGAGGAATAATTTAAAACAAAGCATTGCTTTATTAATGCCTCAGGGAGTTCTTGGAATATTTAAGAATGAAAGCGCATCGCAGTTTGGCAGACAGGAGATTTTAAAAAGAAAATAAATGTGGATTGTATGGTTTAGGTGTCAGTGCTAGGCCAGCAGAGCCATGCCGTTATCCAGCAAAATAAGATGGTCAGCTAGAACGTTTTTTCTGGTAAAGCTGATCTGCCAACTGGTGCAGAGCCATAGCTGTAGAGCTGCCACAAAGGAGGTTGGAGGACAAGACAGAATGGCCACACGATTTGGTAAAAAAACTGCTCACAGTGTTTAAAATCCTACTTTTCCATTTATGCATTTGGCAAACACTTTAATCCAAAGTGACTCACGATGCAGTTACACTTGATTCTGTTATATGAATATAAGCTAAATCAAACCAAACCAATGACCTTGCTGTGCAAGAATAGAATAGAATAGAATAGAATAGAATAGAATAGAATAGAATAGAATAGAATAGAATAGAATAGAATAGAATAGAATAGAATACTTTCAATGTCATTGCACATCTTTACAAAAAAAAATTCTTCAAAATACCCACTGGCCTTGATATGAAAGAACACAGCAGAACACTTTCGCTGTCATTGCACAGCAGAACACATTTTTTTCTAAAACAAACCAATGACCTCAATATGATACCATAGAATAGAATAGAATACAGAACAATCAAGAAACAACAAATGTAGTATCTTACAATTCCGTCAACATTGGATCAGCTTATTTGCATATTTTTCTTTTAAAAATACTAAAAGAAGCCAAAGATTTCTGAAAGCCATTCTGAAACATAACAGGAAGTTGCTCTTCCAGCTCAAAGCTCTTTAATCACTCTGTGCCAGGTCTACTCCGGCTTTTATTTCCAGTTGTCTGCTTGCTGCTGAAAGAAACACTACTCTAAGCAATTTGTAGGGTTCCAGAAAACACCAATAGTCTCACTCAAAATAAAAACTACACAAAAATGACACAATGCCTATACCCACCCCCATAGATTACAGTATGAACAGCAAAGCTGTGCTGTTACACTAATATCACTGAAGATTGAATTGAAAGTACTTCCACACTGTTATCAGCTAAATGTTTTTCTTCTCAGTTTTTTTTGGCAGTCCATCAAGCTCTGCCTTTCTCACATTGATTACAGTAAATTTAGCAATTACTGTCTCTCGCCAGACCGAACTGGGATGTCTCACTGCACTATTCTGCTGCCTAATTAAAAGCAGTCAAGAGAGAACTGTAGTGCACATATCCTTTAACAGAGCACTATTTCATATCCCTGCTCCCACACAACACCATGGAGGAAGGTCACTAATACAGCACCTTAATAAGAGTCAAATCTGCACAAGATACAAGAATAAAAGAAAATCAAACTTTTTTAATTGTAATTTTTAAATTTTTTTGAAAATGTTTCATTGTAATTTATTTATTTTATACATTTAAAAAGAACTAAACTTGATTTATATTTTTCTGTATTGTATATTAATCTGTATTAAACTGAAAACACAGAAAAGAGTTCTATCAGATCCTGTACATTATCTTCCTAAAACCGATGTTTATATCCTACTTCATAATCTATAGTAAATATTAATAGTTGGGATCTCTCTCTCTAGAAGTTCCAAACCCCTGTATATATTTTTGTTAAATACAGAGAATGACCTTTGGACGAATGTTTGTAACAGTAAGAGTTCTTGAACCTCATTAACTACCATAGTAAAAGAATTACAACAGCAATCATAAGAACCCCAGAACTTTTTTTAGTCCTCCATTCATCAAGATACTTCGATGTGCAACAGAACAAAAATGTTTAACGCAATTGTTCCAACCATGTTTGGTTTATGTATTTTTCCAAATATCTTTCCTGATGTATATGAATGTATATAGATTAAATACAGATTTAGTACAACCGATTTTGTTTCGGGGCGAACCAGCACTTAAAAGTAAAAAATCGGTCATGAATGACTCACTCTATTGTTTCAAAACTGTATAATTGTTTTGCTTGGTTGAACAAAGAAAAATACATTTGGGGAATTGCTTGAGATGGGAACAGTCCTTAGATCTTATTTACTAGTAGGAAAATTGACATATTTTCTGTCTTATATAATTTAAAATATCTAATTTTGTGTTCATCAGAACAAATAAAATTATAAAGATTCTTTCTACAATGGCTTTCAATGGGGTACAAGAACAGTCACAACCATTCTTTAAAATATTTTTTTTCTCTTTGTTCACAGATTAGGAAAAACTCGAGTGAGTAAATGATAACAGAAAATTAAATTCAACTTTTACTGTCTTGCTGTCAAGATGGGCAGCCCCCGAAAAGCACCCAGCATGTGACCTCAAACACATGAAAAATAAGGCTACAATGTTCTTAAAAACGCATATTATTATGCTCACATGCTTTGGACAGCTTAAATTATGCCCTATTAAATTGTGTTTTAAATACTAGTGAAGTCACATGCTTCTTTCCAATGCTAAACCATGCGCTCAGTGCATGACCTACATATAACACCCACCTTTAACATCATTAAATTATTTTCATGAGCTGAAACCTCTAAAGACAGATAGACTGTTTTATAATACATTTTTCACATGTGTGTAAATATTGTATAGATGAGACTGAATCAGTTCCATTCATTCACTGTGTCTTACAATTCATTAAAAGACTACAAATTTAGAACAGTGATACATTTTGATATGTGATTCAATTTAATTATCTTATGAAATGTAGTGCTTTATCAAAAAAATTATGTATTTCTAAACAAATGTTTGCTTGTTTAAACAATATCCGTGTTTTGTTTTGTCATCTGACAAATGAAATTTAAATTTTTTGGTTACTTTAAATTTAATTATAATTTTACCTCTTAAACATTTTTGTATTCCAACCATTCAGGGAGGCTTTTGTCTTCGTTCTTCTGAAATAATTTTTAATTTAAACAATATTTTCTTCATTCAATGTCAAACATACCAAACACATTTCCCTAAAGCACATACTGTATTAAGGTTATAATACATAGTATGTGTGTACAGTAAATATTCAGTCTTATAGGGTAGTGTGCAAAGTTAAGTCCAATATTTCAAGCACACATTGGACACACTTGTAATTCTTCCCTGTATCTCTACACCCCTTTCTCGTGTTTTTTTCTTTTCTAACAGATAAGCAAGCAGATGTTTTATGCAATGCCAGCATTGCTATTTAATTATGTCATTTAGTGGTGCTGAAATCCCCATTGCGAAGATTTTCTTTTTCAAAGGCATCCCCCTCAAAGCCGATTTTGAATGTTCTGAGCTCTGTCTATCAGCTGTGATGGCTGATGCAAGCCATGCTTTGTTTGTTAAATAGAATCGTTCTCTGAATGGCCTACAGTAGGCGTCAGCAAAGATGAGATTGAACCACGCTTCATGGAGGCTTCGATATACACACTGCTCACGGTGACAAGGACGGTTCAAATTAGCCCTTTGTGCAGCTGTCGAGAGCGATCCGATCAGGCCGGCCAAGATTCGTGAATGAGCGTGCAAACATCTCTGGGTGGGGACAGGGATCAGAAGGTTGCTGTGTCTTAACATCACATCCGAACAAAATGTGCGTCTAAGTAACATCAGCACACTTTTTTTTAATAAATTGTTGGGTCGTGGTGTATTATGTGTTGGAAATTCGGCTCCCAAAGGTTGGGATGAGAAAGAATTACAGAAGAAAACTAGTGTAGCACATTTCACCAGACCAAAAACATTGCAAGCTGACTACAGGATCTATCATTATCTGATAAATAAATGATCATCTGCTGTAGGTTCAGCTAATGAGAACATCTGCACATCAGAGCATTGCTCCACATCACAAACAGAACGCAGCCCCGGCTGAGACCACTCGACCCGTGACGAGTTCAAACGGTAACAAGAAAGACATGTCCAGTGGAGCAGGAAGCATTGTGTTCTGATCAACCACATCATTTGCCATGTGCCCGCTGCAAGAGATCAGAGAGCTCATCTTATTCACCTGTGAAATAAACAGAGCCTGCTATTATAATGATTCCCAAATGATGATGATGGAACTATCATGCACTGTAAAGCAGATTGGGTTTGATTTTCATCTGGAGCCAGAGCTCATCACAAGGATGGTTAAATGTTATTCATACCGATGGGTACAAAAAATCATGGATAGAGGTATTATGGAATATGGTGTTTTGGTCAACAATTGTATTGATGTAAAATCATGTAAAAATCCCGAAACACCTAACCTAAAAAATGAACCCTGTTCTGAAAAAAGTTGCTATTTTTGTATCTGGAGTTAATGGAGTGTCACAATACACCGGTAGCGACAATAAAAATTATATTACAAACCATGATCTTCAATATTATGTCATTATCATTTATAACATAATAATTTGCACATAATTCATCAAAATAAGAAAAGTTTTGCCTTTAGTGACAGTATGGTTACAGATATTCTCTTTAGATTAAGCTCAAATTAAAGTGTGATTTGTTACAAAAATTATAATTATAGAAAATAAAATGCAAATGATAAAAAATTATTGTTAATAATAATTATTTAAACATTATTGTATAAACATGCAGTAAAAGCAAGCACAAAACCCCTGATAAGGTCAGAAAATCATTAATGTCGGATTGAAAGCCTGTATCTTTCAAACGGCCCCTTTACAAGAAACATCTCATTTTACCACCAAATTTGTACCATTTTAATTCATATATTTGCAACAAACAAATATGAAAGGGGACCAATAGTAATGATGTCTAGGTCAAAAAAGAAAATATTTCGGCTGAGTGTTTAGATGATTGAATTAGTTTAATGGCAACAGATTAGACATGCTAGAGTCTACACCCCTAAAAAAGAGTGAATTCAACAGCAAAGATAGATTTAACTAAAAGCATTGTTCGATCATTTTAAACATTTAAATAGATATTGGGATAATATCATTACTTTGTATTCTTTATGTACGTGTCAACTTCAACTTGAAATCCTGATGTGACAGCACTGGCTGGGTTGTTACAACTCAAGGTCTGGGAATTTTCTGGGTTAATTAACCTAGAGGGGGTATGGGATCATCCCTTTTTGACCCAAACATGGGTTGAAAACAATCCAGCATTTTTTTGCGATAGAATCCACATATGACTGACATATGATCTTTTGGATCTTTTAGGATGGCTTTAAGAGATAGTTCACCAGAATCAACATTATAATTGAGTCATAATATTAAACCTGTATGATTTTCTTCCACGAAACATAAAAGATGCTTTCTATGAAAATTGGTAACAGGGGAACACATTGACTTCTATTGTACAAACACAAACCAATGCAGGTAAACGGTGCCAGTTACTAACATTTTTCAAAACATGTGAATCATAGAAAAGAAAGTTACAGGTTTAAAATGAGTTGCATGCTTTGAATTAAACTTGGTTTCCTTTGCAGATATTACAACAATTATATATTTTTGAACTATTAATTTCAAAAGATAAAGTAAACAACCAAATGAGATGCAAAGTCAGGTTTTCCGAGAGATACATGCCAGCTTATTCAGTAGACTTTGTGTTGCTATGGAGGCATGAGC
This sequence comes from Triplophysa yarkandensis, assembly GCA_033220385.1. Classification (NCBI taxonomy): domain Eukaryota; kingdom Metazoa; phylum Chordata; class Actinopteri; order Cypriniformes; family Nemacheilidae; genus Triplophysa; species Triplophysa yarkandensis. The sequence goes on from CM065655.1 coordinate 12,103,998, forward strand.
CTAAATCTGCCTTTAATGGGTAGCAATACACAAGTCGCACCTTATTCTCATGGGGTCCATGGATAAATGAAGAATCGTAGGAGTCTGATAGATATGTAGTTGTTTGTGTGTGGGAGAAGGGACGCTGTAAGATACAGCACTGTGCCATATGACACATGCTGGCAAGTTTGATTTTTACATTAACCTCCAGTGCCCATGTGGAGAGAAGGACTCCAGATCTGATTCTGTTCAGCATGAGCCACATCCACCTCCTCTGGAGTGAGATTAAACATCTGCTGAAATTACAGGAGAGCGCAGAACTAGCTCACTGTCATTACTACACACAAACACCTAGAGAACATTATTCAATTTCTGAAACATTCCTGATGGTTACACTTGTCTGGAACTTGATTAATTCACAGGCTTTTAAACTTTATTTCTCTCTATGACTCGATTTATTTGGCAGGAGACATTGGACATTTACCTGGGATCATTCCCACTGAATTGGAAACTCTAAATATCTGCTGTTTCTCCTCTGAGATCTCTCTTTCCTTTTGACTCTGTTAATAGATTGCAATGCAAAACTTCATCCTTACTTTCAAATTACCAAATATTTTACAAAGTGACACTTAAGAGGTATAAGAGATTAAATATACAAAGCAAGACTACAGGGCTGTTAAAAGTATTAAAATGAAGACAGCCTCAGGAGACATTTACATACTGCTGATTATGTAATTGTCTGATACTTATTACAAAAGTGTTGAAAATCACCTGTGTGCATCCGATAAGCCCGATTCTATGTGTTTTTCTGCAGACAGTATAGGATAATAAAGTTGATGGGTATGAGAGTAATGAAAAAATCCAAGAAACACACACTCACTGAATTTGCAAGATGTTTTATACATTTCTTTAAGTTTGTTCTTGAAGTTTTTTCCTTTCCAATCTCTTGTGAAACTGATGTTCTGCAATTAGTTTGTGCTTTCTAGTGTATTAAACTGTCTCCATTGGCTGAACATCTGTTGCATTAATGGCAGGAAAGAAACACTTCGGGGTTACAACTTCGTCTTCTTTTTGGTTATATTTACATACTGTTTAAATCTTAAATATTGTTAAATATTGATTGACAAAGGAATTTGACTTTGCATTTCCGTGGGAATAAACATGGTGCTATACAAAAATGAACCATAACTTAGTGCTTTTAATGTCAATCATCCGTTTATGATTTTATCTATGACCAGCGATGCCATATCTTGCGCAGCTATTAGAACTTAAACGTAAGAAAGCTGATTAGATCAGCATTTGGAAATACTGCGAGCAGAAGAAGAATTTTTGCAGAAGACACAGAGCAAAGTTTTCTTGACTCCATTCTCTCTGATCACATCATTACTTCTGACAGTAATGACTGCTACACCGAATATCAACACCAACTGATATGTTGAATGATTTTGATTAGAGGCAAATATACCACACTGTGAGCTTTGAAAATCTAATTAGCCCAACTCAATGTGGAGTTCAACAACAGCTGAAAAGCTTTTTCCCGCCGCGTTCAAACACGCTGTGCTCAACCGCTTCTCATTCTAAAGTTTGCATTTTTTTTCAGTGTCTCGCTGTTCCAACTCCTTTGGCTTCAAGCTGCACCGCATCTGCAATCTGAGCACACAGGCCCTAATTTGTGTCTTTCTAGTTAATATAGAGCACGTTATTACAATTCCAGCTCGGGTTTTATTTCTAAAAAGCCTTTTTCAACAAATAGCAGCTTTATGGCAGGAGCACCTTTGGCAACTCCGAAATTAAAGAACATTTATTACATCTTGAGTCATTCATTGCAAAATAAAAATGGCGTATAATTGCTCCTTTTGTAATGCATTATTCATGCATAGAAATGTAAAATTAACTAAACATACCAGCACACATACGGTGCTCACATACTCAAAGGGTATTATCATACACAGTGTATTTTTGCTTGTTTTAACCTGCGTGGCAATGTAACAAATGCATTTCCGCATCAGAAATAGCTTGAAACTTACAAACAAAAAGTACAAACACACATTAAGGGTTGAAATATAAATTTGAAATGGGATATATATAAAATGAAATGGAATCAAATTTAAAATAATAAATTATTAATGTAATGACAAAAACAGAACTGCTGAGGAGCTTAGCCCATTTGCATCCCCATCGTAATCTTAAACCCCATTTGAGCTGTACATTATTAAAAAAAGACTGGGTCGACCAATTCAAACCTGGAGTGAAGTCAATGTGAGGTGCACAAAACACAGAAAACCCATACAGGCACATGCAGCAGTGCACAACACTTGCCAAACATTACAAATATAGGATTACAATGTGAAAGATTATTATTGTGTACATAAGGATGTGTCTTGTACATTTTCATTTGTGTTAACTCTCTAAAGAACCGTTCAATCTTTGCTCTTAGAAATTCTTCCTAGTAAACAGCAAATCTGCCATAGTGTGAGTGCAACTCAGAATAGGGGCTGTCACTCTGATTTGTTTATTGTCAGTTATGCCTTAAAAAAAACATGACTCAGAGAATTGGGACAACCCATTTAGACCATGGCAGGCTTATTGCTTTCCTGTCATTACACCATCAACATTGAATTCGGAAGAGCCCGAATCCACCTGTGCCGTGCGCCTTAGACTGTTCATTCAGGCCAAAAATGGAGGCAGAAATAATTCACTTCACCTTGAAACCCTGAACTTTTCAGAAAAGACCATCTAAGATTGCCGTAAACTACCAAGATGATTTATGCTGAACTAGCCAGTAGACCATGGTTTTAGTTTGCTGGTTAGACTATTTTATGCAAAAGCCTTTTGTGGCACTATTACATCCCAGCTGTGCCCCAACATTCACAAAAACACACACCGGTGATCAGCTATGTAGGTCTTTTCCACAGGGCAAGGAATAAGAGAAAAATAGGGCTGAATTTTGGAGATTAATCCCACACTAATCTGATTAAGAGGGCTGTGGGTTAAAACCGAGTCAAGAACAACAGCCATCACCTTTTCATTTATGCTTTCGGCACATTTATCTATTAATGGAATCTGGAGAGGTAGCCTGGACTCACAGGTTCTATTGTGCGTGTGTGGTTCCATAAGATAGAGGGCTACATGGTAAAAAATATTTCATGTTGTAAATATCACAAAAATTAGCAGTTATATCAACTTTCTTATTAAAAAATTAAATAGATTATTTCAGTGGAAAATATCAAAATAATTAGTTAAAAACCAAACCGTTAATTTCTTAAAAATTTGAAAATATTATATATAAGATTTTATGAAAAGAAAAAGGTATTTATTTAACAAATAATTTTTTAAACGGTAAAAAAAATGAGTGTAGTGGTATACTTAGAGACATGCATTTAGCCTTGGGTGAACAGAGCAACTCAGCAGGACATCTGCACAATGAGTAACAGTGTCGCGCTGCTATCACAGAGAGCGAGAATGAGAGAACTCCTCAAAGGCAAGTGTCCAACAGTGAATTCATTCTGCAGGGTCACCTCAGAACACAGTCGGTAATAATCCCACTCTGCCCATCCTCTACAGTATATCCAACCACATTGGCTAAATACCAAGCGTTGTAAGCAGATCAGTGATCATCTAACAGCACTTGCTCAAAAGACCAAATATCAAGCTGTGCTCCGATAAAAGTAGATATGATGAAACTTCATCAAATACAGTCTAGTGCTAAAATCTAAATTTCATTGAAATCAACTTTCCCTCATGCTGCCTCTTTCAGACATTATGGCATGCATAAGAGCCTCTAATCTGGGAGCAAACGGAGACAGACCATTTCAGCTTGAAGCACCCTGGGACACTACATCTTGCTTTTCAAAAATGCAAACTATGTACACATCAAATACATTTAATGGAAAGTAAAGGCAAAATCAAGTTTACAACTTTACAGAAACAAATTGCATTTTAATAAAAAGGAACAATTTCAGTCAGGCTGGTCACATTATCCACAAGTACACTTCTTTCAAGCTGAATTCGCGTATGCAGAATTACTACTTAAAGTTTTCAATTATTCATTCAAAGGGAAAAAAACATGGTGCCTTTATAATTTGATGCCGAATATCACTGATGAAAATTTATTTGCAGCTCTTATTGTTGAGCCCTGTGTATGGCGGGCACCTCAAAAAGATCATGCATGGTACATCGTGCCCGCGGGCACCACGTTGGAGAACCCTTGTGTATCGTCTTTTTGTACTTCAATCATCTGCAAAATAATCGGTTAGAAAGAACATTTGGATAACATGTACAATATACCAGCAATGATTAATTTTGTATTAAATTGTTGAATCGCAAATGCTTTTTTAGTCTGGCACAGGTGATTGTGAGTAATTTAAACTTGAATTACCTTCAATTCAATCATATTAAAAAACCTAACCATCATCGATATTTTCGGTCCAACTCAAGACGGACAAAACAACACTGGTACAGAAACACATCCACAGTAATTTTTACATACTTTATATACAGTAAATTAGTCTCAATAACTTTGATTAGCACTTTAATTGAATTCTTAATGTTCTCTGAGTTCCGTCATTAGGCAATGGTCAACATTTAGGAAGAAATTGTAAGGTCTTAAAGGTTCCCTTTTTTATATTGATGGCTGAAATAAAGCTATTATCTTTTATTTTCCCTAATTAGATTATTTTGTTTTAAAAATATATCTAAGTATTATAAACCACCTATTTTATGATAGTGTTCACCTCAGCCCCATGAATGGTATAAGGAAACTGCTTTGCATATAGTAGACCTTTGTGTAAGATTTAGCTCCTGTGCAGTTGAACAGTCAGAGGACAAGTGAAGGTTATTAAAGTGTGATCAAAGCAGCATTTGTGGAGAGATGCTTTGTCGCTGTCGACGCATCTTCCTGTTTGCTCTGACATTTTTGTTTTTATTTTTGAGAGCTAATACTTCAACTGCGTGAAAAAGCAGCACGCCCTGTCAGCTTTTGATGTGTCAAATTATCACACATAAGAAACAAACTTTGAAAATTCACCATCATAAAGTAAGCAGGAGAGGTTTGTTTGTTTATTCTTCATTAAACGGGGATATAGTTTCTTCTTTTGCAAAGAACCTCCTCTATTTCATATCAACGATATGATGGAAAAGCCTCCGATAAGTTTATAAAATATATATAAATTGTGGAAAGGGAAATCTGACTTAGAAAATAATATTGTATTTAATAACCAACATACAGTTGTTCTCTCTAAATGAATGGCCTTTAAAATCTGTGTAAGCCTTCACAAAAATATCTGCTTTATCTAGTTGTTTTGGTGCTGTTGGGAAAGCTACTGCAATGGGCCCATGATAACAAGAATACACACTCTCATAGTTTTAAAGATGTTACAGAATAACAGAATAATGCATTCTCCCCTCATACACTGTATGTATAGATGACCCTTCATTGCAAGATTATTTGTAACTTTGGGTAATTTTTCAAATTAATGAGTAAAATTGATTTTGTTGTTAATCATTGCTGAATACTAGAAATTCAATTAATGGAAATATTATTGCCTAATGAATGGAGGTTTATATAATACAGTCTCACATTTCTTTATGCGAGAAATGTCATGACTTTTAAACATATTTTCACAAACTTACGTCAAAATAATTATTTATTTATTTTAAATATCTTTGTTGCCCAAGCTTAACTTATGGTGTACCTTTAAATTATTTCTGGGAACAAAATAATGAAAAGAAGCTAAAGACTTAAGTATTTTATTGGCTAGCAAAATAAAACTATGTCTGGCCAGTGTCATTTCGGGTTACTTGGTTAAACTTAAAAGAAAAAGTTACAAGACCCATTAACAAGTTGTTGATTTACTATATCATAAACTTCAACAAATTGTTTTTGATACAAATATTAAACAATAAATTAGTTAAATGATAAATTAATCTAAACAATAAAATAATAACATGAGTGTAAGTATATCGTTTATATTAGTGCAATTAAATTAATATAATCTTAAGCCATAATAGTTTACCATATTTAAAAGATATAAAATAAGATCAAGCCATCTTCTTTTCTTAAAAATTCCAAGCTTATTAGTTTATATTAGGCTGATGTACCTGCCTTTATAAAAACTATACTGTGAAAGATATTGTAACCACGTAATACATTTTTGACCAAACCTCCCAGCTCTACATCTTAAGGAGAAATCCTATTTCTTAGCATACTTTCTAGCTTAAATAGAAATGTACACAACAGGTGACAGACTAAGAGTGATATGGCAGTGAAACTTGCAGGTCAGCTATAAACCGCCTCCAGCAGGCCTCACTTATAACTGGGTCCAAGGCCGCAGAGGAGGACCATCAAATCCAACGGCGAAAATAACTAGTGTCTGATGGGCCATGACTTTTTGACCTATTCTAGATAGCAATGCAACAGCAAAAACACATAGAATGCAACATCCAAACAAACAGTCTTGTGATGATGGAGTATAAAGCTTTCAGTGACATTTTATAATGTTAAACACTAAGTCTCCTAGGACTGTATAGAACTGTGATCTTTGGTCACTTTGTTTTTATCAACAAACAGTCTTACATGCCTTGACTGTAAAAGTACCCACCAAGCATACACGTTTACCCTCAGCTATTCCCTTCCATGGAAACGTTTTACTTTCAGCACCTTGAATCAAAGCCAGTGAATGTGGTTCTGCCTTGGGATCACTGAACTTACTTGCACTACAAAGTAAATCTGGAAATGTCTCAGTGAAAATAAAATGCAGAGGTTTTTTCAGTGCTTCTCTGAAAAAACGAAACGATTTTAAAAGGTCTTCTGCAGTTCCAGATTCACAGTTCAATGTCAAAACTGATTCACATCAGGGACCGCTAGCTTTATTGTTTACCCGATTTCCACTCAATTTTTTGATGTTTGGTAAGCAAATAACTGTAAGTCAGTCAGTCAAACCATTTGTATTAAGTTTTGGTCTTCTAAAATACAGTAATATGTCTTAATAAATAACTATGAGGAATAAATAATTCTTCATTATTTAGCAGCAAAATAGCACATTTTTTGTGACATTAGGTCCAATAGTGATATGTTCTGCTTAATAGTTATGAAAATCACTTACACTATTTTGCAAGTTAAACATGTAATTTAAATTGATAATTTATGCCTAAAAATAATCAGAGACAAGATGAATAAGAAAAATTTAATCTGAGCTTTCTGGTCCCTTTATTAATCTCTCATCATAGAGTACAAGTAATTTCTCAGCCGCTATACCATTATAGATAAAGTAATCTCATCATTTGACTAGATTGCCATCGTTTTCATTTTAAAGCATCAAGACGTATCCCCATTTGGTCCGCCCGGATTTTTCCATCTTGACGTTTGCCCTGTTCATAGTGAAAACAATTGAAAGTGTGAATTCAAAATCCCAAAATAGGACAAAAGCCTGAGGTAGAGAGAGCACTCACCCCTGTTATCTTCTTTAATAACTCAACCCGAGAAACACAGAATTCTCGCGGCGACCAGGCCCTGTGATTAATGACACCTTGCTTGGCCTTTGTATAACTACATACCATCCTTAGGTCTAAAAGTCATTTCCAGGGTTATTGTTTCGAGTCTGAATAACACTGTTAGGGAGCATTGCCCTTTACAAGTCTTACAAGTCCTAAAACACAGGTTGATTTTTGCATCTAGACTCGAAAAGGGGATTTTAAAGGCGTAAATATTTGTAAGGATATTGTTATGAATTTATTGCATTTTTGTTGTAATGCAGAGACACCGCTTCGCTCATGAAAAATGATGGCCAAGGGCACCCTACTGCTTGTGATAGATTGTTCGGGGGAAAGATAACAATCGTGTGGGGTTTTACTCATGTTATTCTTTGTGATTTAATTTCTACTAAAGCTTTACACTGTCTGCAAACCAGAAAATCTTTTGAGAGAACAAAATTGAATTCGACTTGTATTTCATGTGGTCAATGATGCATGTTTCCAAACTTAAGCGCCTTGTCAATGGAGTCCAGGTTGTCAATAGCTTACGGCAATGACGATTCATATCTGGACCTCTTTCAGAAGACTGAATGTATTCGTGCCAGCTTCCTAATCGATATAAACAGAAGACCATAATATTCGGGAAATTCTACAGCGATCATGCATGCTTATGTCCTTGTGACCATCAGATGTCCTGCGGGCTCTGAACTGAACTACTGCTCCATTAATAATGTGAGTCGGCTTCTAGCCGCTGTAGGGCTCATTTCCTGATCATATTATAATGGCATCGCTTCCACTTCCCCCGATGGCTTTGACTCAGCACAATTCTAAATATATTCTCACACACATGCAGAAAAAAAATGACCCTAGGCTCAGGGTGATCACTCACACGACCAGTTCGAGCAGAACTTTAATGAGAGCCTTTAATTAATGCTCAGTGAGAAGGAGAGCAGGTTATAAAGGTGAAAAGGAGTTTACTACCGAGGACAATAATGCCCACTTCTGAGATTCCAATGTGGGCAGCACTCGAGTGGTAAATAAAAACAACCAACACAGGTGCAAAGAGCAGTTATGACCCTTAATGCACGTTCCCCCAGCCAAACTTGATCCAACATGCACCAATTTGTCACCCTAATCATGGATGTCCATGTTGTCCAATGGGACAACCGCCACTCATAAAAGTCACTAACCTGGGGCCATTTACATCAGAGACATGCACAAGATAAACCACCGGGGCCAATTAGTTATGATGTTAAACCAGAGACACTTAGGACTCATCCAATTTAAGAAACAAATAAATTCCGAGGGCACTTACTTTGGTGGAGTGCTCTCAGCAGCCTGTTGATGCTGATTAAATATTGGCGCATGGCGAGGGAGGCACGGCGCATTTATTACCCTTCCTTTGAGTTCCTCTCTGTTAGAGGATACATTTTTTAAAGTAAATGACTCTATGCTCACGGGACTTCTCTGTTGCCTTGAAACATTAGAAACAACAACAGCCTGTACATGGGCTCTGCACGTTATGAGAACATCATAGAAATGGAAATGATAGGGATGAATCTGGGTCATACAGTTTCAGGAAACAGGGCTCTTGTTCAAAGTGGCGAACAGAAGGAGTGGCTACGTTTTTTTTTTAAATGACATTGGACCATGAAGTGCACAATGAAAACTGAATTGTCAGGGATAGAATGACAGCGGCTTGATCTGTGCTAACAATAAATATGCACTTCAAACTCCAGTTACAGATATAAAACCAAAATATAGATGTTTTAAAAGAAGAAGTTCCAGGACGGGCACATAATACACAGAAAAAAAAGACTGTTGGACTTACTTAATTGTATCATGTACATCAATTCTGTATGTTTAATTAAGTTGTTTTAAATAATTTCAAGAGAATGTTAATCCAATTTAAATAAATCATGTGAAAATTATGTACATTAAAAAATCAAATATTTTCAACAACGCATTTTTTTCAGTTTAGGAAATTAATTTTGCTTACCACACCTGTATGAGATTATGAACAAGGATCTTTTATGGATGTTTTCTCATCAACAAACATAAAATATGAAGTTTAATAACACTTACTGATCATTTCATTTCAGCCTGAACAAAAATATGAATTCTATCATCCATAATTTCCTTATAACCTCGTCATTTTAAACCTGTATTAATCTCTTTTTCCTTCAAAACACAGAAGATATATAGAAAAATGTTTGTTACCAAGTCAATAGGGACCAATTGTTCTCTTATAAACAATTATCAAATTATGAATTAATTATTATTTAAATTGAAAAGGTTTTTACCAATGTAATAGTGAAGTGTAATTAACAAAATTGTATTTAATTCAAGGGTCTTTCTCCTTCAAAACAAAAGTACTGTTCCGTCTAAAAAAAATTTTTATTTACAACTGCTGTCTAAACAAGGCCAACCTATAATACTTATATACAAGTCTATCTTATTTCCTACATCAGGAGTTTAGGTCACAAATATTGATACTGTAACACTAATGCTTTACTTAATGTCACTTTCCAAGCAAATAACTGCAGTGCTTTATTAAACCAGATATCCCCCTAAAACATAAATACAGATTATTTTCAATTCCAGAGAAAAGTATGATGCTATTTTCAGTTCCGTCAGAAAGTCCTCTTTCCTGTTCATTAAATAATGTAACAAAAAAACGGTATGGATTCTCGATCTATAGGGCACATGCTCAACCTAGTCTAACATATTCTAGTTTCTTCAATATGAAAATCTACATTGTTTATACTATGCCTGAAGATTTGGTAAAAAGCTTCCAGATAATCTTGGCTTGTTCATTATGCTATCAGCCACTCAGAGGCGACATGACAAAAATGTCACCGCCTGAGCCGTAATTACATTTCTAAACCCTGTGCTGGAAAGATAAACACTGCGTCTATATTAAACTACCTACTGGGGGAGTCAGCCATGAGAGAGCTTCACAAACATGCAAATGAAAAGTAATTTGTGACATCAACAAATGCAGAAGAAAATAATCTGAGGGTCTTCAGCCCTGTTGCATTGAAATGAACTGAGAGCTGCTAGAAATTATAAAGGAATGAGAGAGTACATTTTGTTTAGTTTTATTTTTTCCGAGAAAAAGATGAATTATTAAAAACACAACATTGCCTTGATGTTAGGCATGAGCTTGTTGTATAATTCAACACTCAAAAAGTGGGTACGCTTTCCTAGTTTGACTCCTGGCGCTGGCCAATTCTCTACAGACTCGGAGACAACCGAGCGAGGGAGCTGTCAATCAAGCCGGGACACAGAGGCCTGTGTCACCACAAAGAGACAGCTGTGCCAATCTCATCTTTGAATGTCAGTGATTGGAATCTCGAAGCTCACAAAGGAGCAGCCAAATGAGGCTTTTCTGCAAAATCTACCTCGATTGTCATTTCTAGTGACGTGAGGAGGTGCGCTGGGTCTCTGATTGTCAGCCATGCACAACACAATTTCTACTTCTTATATTGTGAATCTGACGGAAGGAACAGAGAAAAGCTACAGAGGAATGTAAAACTTTTCCTGTAAACGGCATATTCGGGGCACAAAACTTCTCAAAGAGAAAAAAAAGAAAAGCATCCGATCTTGTTCAGAAGAGAATTGTGCTCTGCTCGAAACAAGCCGAATGCATTTCTCGAGATGCTGCATGCCAGATTAAGCAAATACACACTACAGTGTTCATTGGGGGTCCGAAGTCTCTAACCAACCACAAAAATGACTGTTTTTACGCCCCCGTGAGCTGCTATTAAACATTGGCGCTGAAGCGTCACTAGTTAACTTTCATCTGACGGGAGGTGTCAGGGAGGCGATGGCATTCTTGAACAAGGCATTTGACGTTCACCACAGTGTCACTTACAGAGCCTGCCTAAAAAATCTAGAGAACACAACGCAGATAATATCACCAACAAGCAAGAAACAATAACCCATGTAAACAAATAAGTCACAAAGTGGATGTCACGCTCGGCAGAGAGGATTGCATCAAAAGCTGGTGTCATGCTGATTTGAGGAAAAAGATGATAGGAAGAAATCATGACTGTATTTGTCCCGATTTGTTTGTTGGTGTTTTTTACGAAAAGGGGGATGTAGGGCTGTCATGGTTTGTCTTTATTATGCTTTAAGATTTAAGATCTCATGGACGGGATTGTTTCACAAGATTACAAGAACATCATTCGGGAATCAAAAGCTGTAGAGCAATGACACGGTTTCATCGCTGTCAGTAAAACAGCATTTAGGCCAACCAGTGTTCCAGAGAACATCAAGGACACTATCCACATGATGATGTCACACCAAGATAAAAAAAATACACATTTACCTCTCACTTGTGTCAACTTCGATGGTGCATGTAGGAAATTCAATGCAACTGTCAATCTTTACATATAAAAATCAATGTTGAGGTACAAAACATTTTAAAGCATGACTGTCCATAGATGACCAATAACTGTGGGAATAAATATTTCATCTAAATGAATGCATGCATAGTCCGACAATATCCAAGATGTGATTGCAAAAAAGTTTTTGTTTTTTTATTATAACATCTGGCTTGATATCGATTTTGTATGATTATTTGAAAAATTCTTTAGTTAATAAGCGAATCAAATTTTACACCGAATTAAACAAGTTTCTTCTATTTTGGCAAGTCCCAAAATTGTTTATATGTAGGATCATGAAACGCCCAATACCTACATTTCTGCATAGTAAATCACCCATTACTACATATATTACTGTTTAATGATAGTACTGATTCGACTACAACACTCGTTTGAAATTGACCATATGAAAATGTGTGCATTAATTTTTCTATAAATCAAGTCAGTGGGGTAAAACTTTCCCTAAATAGATGTGAAAAGATTAAATGGATTTTAAATGGGCAAATTCAGTTAAAAACAAACATAGGACAATAGAGGCTTAAAACAAAAGAAAACATCTAACATCATTCTTGCTCTCTCGCCGGTAGTTTAGCAGCCCCTGTGGAAAAGCATTGTAAGGCATACAGCCCTGTAATTGTCTTTTATTTATTATTCATAGTGTTCATTCGTCAGGTCATACACAATTTCACGTAAAAGCATAAAAAATGAGGAAAAGTTAAATATTCAGTATTTTCTGCCATGTGAATCATAAAAGATTTACATCGATAAATCTGCAACATCAAAGACCACAATTTACAAAGATAGATAAAGAGGAGGAAGAGGTCACGCACCATCTTAATAGCAATAAATGAGGCTCGTCAGGCTACTTCAGGAGAACATTACAGACTTTTATCAAGCAGTTATGAGCTCATGTGTCCATTAATGATGTGTGATCCTGAGATGTGGCTCACTTAAAGCATCATCAAGTTTTTCACCCAAGCACACTTTAACAACTTCCTTTAGACATAACCTTTCAAGCTGGATTTGAATGGTCCTCACCTCTTAGTAATGATCCTGCATTAGCAACGCTATGAAAGCCACGAGAAATGTCCTTCAAGTTCGGAGTTAATAGGATGCAAATACTTACTTTGAGTGACAGAGGAACATGATAATTTTTGAAGAATAAATAGAAAACATTTTTTTAAGACAAAGCATTAAACGATTTGATCTTCATTCCAGAAATAGTTTTAAAGTAGGTCCAGATGTGCCATGCACGCTGAGCAACAGCAGTAGCAACCGTTCCAAATTTTTGACTGATAAACCACAGTTCAGTGACAACGGGGAATATCGAGAAGCTGGGAAACTGCATATCAGGCGGACGGGAGAAAGGTAAACTTGGCAGATGTGACTAGTTGAGGTCCTCCATTAATCTTAAGAGCGAAGTGTAATTAGGATGGGCTTTATGAGTTCACATCATGTCATAAATAACAGAAAGTCGGCGGTCTGAGGAGAGAGGAGCTTGTCTTCTAATGACCCACGGAGGTTGTGTGAACAGCCAGGTGTCAACGAGGACTTTGATTCATGTGTCTGCTGTGTTTAATTTCTACATAATGAACACTTGGCAACATAGCAGGTGTAGACCTGCGGAGGGCTTATGTGGCTAAATATTTATGCATAAGCTACTGAAAAAAGAAAGGGTAATTTAACTGTATGGCGCACTTAATTCAACTTTCTACTTAGTGATTCTGAGGATAAATTAGCTTAATAACAACACTATACTGTGCGAAGGCTGCAGCCAGCATTCCGATCAATAGAGAGCTGAAGTGTAATTTCAGTAACACAAAGACATGTTTTCAAAAGGATCAATTGCTGGTGCTGCATGGAGCTTCAAGGCAGTTATGCAGTGAGCCACTGCACCGGTCGACCTAACACTGATATCACAAAGCCTGGGTGTTAACAACAAACTAGGACAAAACAACTTGCTATTAAAGATATGTGAAATGGTTCTATTCATGCATTTAACTAGTGTTATGTGATGAAATTACTGGTGGGAAAAAGTTGATTTTATGCATTATTTCACTGAATCATGAGTGCCGGGTTATATTTTCTCGGCAGAATTGTTTTGCTAATGTCATCCTTTCAAAGAAACCTTTTTTGAATAACATACTGGTGAATCATGCACAAAATAACCAAGAACATTTATTATAAAGGATATGATTCCAGGCATTCTTTTCAAAATAATCCATAAAAGAACATAATATTCATGCAACCTTCCATACAGTAATAGTTATCGATCATGTTTATACAACCTTTTTAAAGGACAGTTTGACCTATAAAGAAAACAAAGGGATTAAAAATACCATAAAAGGTAGCTCATACTGTCCCATTTCCTGTCAAAGAAACTTCTAGCAACTTTACAAATGAACATTGGCTTTCATTTACGCTTTGCACAGTGTGAAAGAGTAAAACCAGGACCTTCACATTTTAATGAGTTAGTTTATTCACAAATAAAACCAAAACAATTTTTTTATATAACTAAAAAACCAAAACTGATGTTTTACTTCTATTCTATGGAGACAAAACCACTGTAAGTACCAACATTCTTTGAAATATCTCCTTTTGTGTTCTGCAAAAGGTAATGATACATGTTTGAAAAAACAACAAGTTTGGTTAATGCAGGCAGATGATTTGCTTTTGGGTGACCTATCACTTAAAGATGGCCTGACAACAGGAAATATGTACCCGAGTCTGTCTGTTTTGAAATTATGATTTAATAACTTACAAAATGTTCAGAAAGGAAAAGCTTAATGGTTCTGAAGTGCAAATGCAAATACATTGCAATGACATCACAAATATGTGATGACATCATCAAGAACCAAAGTACCACAACATCCTGCAAACTCTACTGCGAGATTTTCAAAGCCGATACGATGCGATACATGTGTGATGAACATACAGAAAAATGCAAGTGCATATAGAACATACAATAACATAAATAAATATAAATTCTTATCACAGAAAGAAAGAGCTGAATATGAGAGCATGCATGTGGAAAATAATCCAACATATGCGCCACTGGTCACTGTAACACCTATCTCTACTGTCACTTGTGGCAGTTTGCTCTTTCTGTTGTCACATATATCGCTGTATACCTTTCCTCCTTATCATTCCTAAATAGCACATACATGGTCCAAGCCCCAAGATAAATTGGTGCTTTGGGCAGACAGTTGCTCCCAACTTTACAGACTAATATCTATCTCAGTTTTCCAACAGTGGGTGATTGGTTTCAAGCTGTTCCCTAGCCGGTTCTGTCATCTATCTGGCTGTGCAGTATGGCTTCTAAACCTGTCCTCATCCATCTCATAAATCCAGATTCTAGTCCCGTCTTTCAGTCTCATGCGGTTGGAAAAAGGCTAATATAGATTCATTGACAACATCTAGCAAACATTCATCACAGTCAGCGTCTATTTTCCCCATTAAGAGATCAAAGATGTTCTGTGGGGCGGTGATTAAATTGGATAATATTTCAAAATGACTGAAAAATATCCTAATAAGGATCAAGGTCTTTCTTGTTAGTGGGCCCAGCTGACTTTATTGAGTCTTTATTTCAGGTTATGTGCAATAAATTAAAAAAGAGAGAGGGAGAGAGTTCATTTCTAAAGGAGAATAAATGAATTTAAAGATTTATTTTTGAGAACTTCCAACAAGCCTGAAGGTTTTTCCACAACATTAAAAGATACTTATCAAGTTTATTTGAATGGTAAGAAGGGAAAACATTAACAGAAATTTATAAATAACTTTTACACAGTCTAATGCTGGTAAAAATCTAAGGCCATGGCAATTACTGAAAACCATAAAAACCATAAAAACCCTACTGTTTTCACACACTGAATTGTTCTCTACACATTTTCCGTATAGAACACTACTCCATGTACCGAAATTATGACCCTTATACTGAAAGATGACATCTGGAAAATGTGCCATCAGTGGGGTCATTTGACATATACAGTATTTTGGAGCATATGGTGTATGGCTGTGAAGACCATGAAGTTCACCTTTAAAAAAAATATATATATACTGAATAATGCAATACAAAAACAATTTGTTAAATGCAGATACTTGTGAAGGTTTCATACTAAATGTTTAAATACAAATCTTACATGCAGACAGATTTTTTGTGACCACTGAAGGACAGAAAATATACTTGGCTTAATATACAGAAAACTCCCAGCCATATTATCTCATTCAATTGATAAGAATGCCAATCAACACCCACATTAACATATGGCAGAATTTCTTGCAGTTTTCTGTTGGACTCTTCATCTTATCAATCTTATGTGTAAAGCATAAAAACTCTGTAATAGTTGGCACATAAAAATGAAATCAATTTCCTGAACAGTTTTATGTAAACAGTACTATTAATATTTTTATTTTAACTATTCAACAAACGATTCTCACTGAGAAAGTGTAAGACTCAAGCTGAGAATAAATCAATGTCGATTTGATTACGAGGTGGGAAAACACAAGAATTATATGATAACTCCAGTAAAATTAAAGTTCAAGTGAGCATGTAAGTCAATTAAGTAACAGAGATGAGAGTGATTGTGAATCATCACTTTTAACAATAGGAGTACAGCACTGTTTCACATGACCAACTTTACCTTAACCTTGACAGAGAGAGACTCGGGTTTAGAAAATGAAAACGCGGCAGGCAGACAAATCATGTTTTAAATAAGCCATAACCTTGACTTCCACTTTCTCATTGAGGCTATGAAATGCATATCATTTTGCATATCTGTAAAATTGAACTGACGGATTTCTGTTTGACTACAGATCTGCCCCCAAACTGCACATTTTCTTGCCAAAGCGCGAGTGGAAAATGTTTTAAGCTTATCCTAAAAAGGGCATTTGGATACAATGCATGTTAGAATGTCTAATACATTAACTCTCTTGTCAGCATATATCTGGCCTAAATATACAGATTGTGAAAAGTTTCAAAAAAGCTGATTCTAAACTGTGCATTAGCTGCACATTTTGCATAATCGCCCTCTTTCCCTATGATCTGATGATAACGCTCCTGACAGGGCGACATTGTTAATGCGACCAACCGATTTTACTGTTGGTATTTTTTGCCAATGACAAATATCACCTTGCGTGGTGAATTTCAATGCCATAAATCTCCATGCGCTCTGTGAGGAGCCATAAAAAAAAAAAAACTCACTTTCCTCAGATAACAATCACTCGGGTGGAGAAGTCAGTGAAAACTGCCATAACTCAACGCAAGCAGCTCTCAAATCACCTCGGGACAAATAAAAAGAAGATTAACACACTGCTGCTCCCCTACATTTACATAATGTATACCTATGCAAATACACATAACCACATGACGACAGTTCCTTCAGCTTTTATTATTGTATAGTTTCTCAATCTCAGTTACACAATCTAGGTGTTGCGTTGTAAATACTTCAATCAAATTATATAATATACATAATGCTATAGAATTGGGGTAAATCATTATTAACGCAAAGATCTGGACAATGTTCCCTTTCTGACTAATCTCAAGACTAAGTGGAGGTTATTCCACAGCATATAACCTTCATGCCCTAAAACTACTGAAATGTATTTAAAGTTAGATTCACTATAATAAGTACACAATAAGCAATCACACACATGGCCATCACAAACATGGCATGCGTGTTCTTGTAACTTTTATGGCTAAAGACAAATAGAAAAAGTAAGATCCCCTCAGTCGCTTTCAATCTCTTATAATAGTGTTATTATCTTAATGGAGGTGCCAAACACACAAGACCGGAAAGGTCTGTGTCTCTTTGTTTTGTGAGCAGGAGAGTAAGTGGTTTTATATTACCCTGCTCCGCTATGCGGTCGCCGCTCAATATGAAATGCGCATTACTCGGGGGAGCCGTGTAGAATGGCCCAAGACATGGCTCCATCCTCACCAGATGAGGCACATCAGAGTAATCAAGTTTAAATTGTCCTCTTCTCGAGAGGGTCATGGCTTCGTTCATATAAGGGTCACAGGGCATCAAGTGTGGCTGCAGATGGTAATGATGGAGAGCAGAATGTATGGAGTGAATAACAAGTATGCGGACAGTTTGTGTTTTTTTCTCCATGCATTCATGTGACCATATCTTGATGCCGGCCCATATTTAAAAAAAAAAGCTAAATTGCTTCATACACAAAGAAATCCAATTATCCTTAACCTTTTCTCAAGGATGGAGAGTCCTATTACAGAGAAACAATGTGAAGTTGATGACTTTTGATAACAGAATGCCATGGGATCATGGAGAAAGGATTCATGGTCTATTAGATTGTAATGCCGGACACTATCACTCCAAGGTGAGATATTGAATTACATCATCCCCCAGGGTCCGACGGAGCCCTTTCCTCTCATACCTGGCAGTCTGCCCCCTGACAGCACAATTCAATTTCTATCAGGGAAATTATGAGGAAAAAGCATCTGCTTTTTCACAATTGTCATTAGTTTGTATATAATCCAACACGTAAGTCTCCAAATGGAACCCTACCCACGCAACCCAAGACCCTTACAATGAAGGACCCTTAAACATCTCTTGACAATAAATATGGCGTGCAACACAAACTTTAATGTATTTTTTTACCGTCCCTTGATTATCTAGCCTCTTTCTGAAATTCTCTTTGCTATCTGTGTGACCCTTCAGAATTTCCGGACCACAATACAGTTCAAATAATCCGTTGCTCTCTTAACCCACGCTCCCGCTGTCAGCTTGACGTGTACATTACCATAATGTATCTCTCCAGCATGACACTAAGGGTAATTGCAATTACAACATCTCCCTTCCTCTTGTCACTTTGCTGGCAAATGGAACGCGACAATAATATTCCTCCGTCTCGAGTGACACAAACACGGTTGGCTTAAATTCTAATCTGAGGAAGCTTAAGGGCCCGAGGTCACCACGCTCTCTACCTCCGTCGTGCTTCCACCCAGGTAGTTAACAATGGCAAACCTCTCGTTATCCACCTTGCTATCTGTGACAGCACTTACACGCCCTACTGTTGTCGAAACGTAGAAAGCAGCCGAGCGGTGAGATAGGATTGCTTAGACAGCCTCTTCATAATGCTCGCAGGCCTTCGCTATGTCATGCTCAATGCCGGGGTCTTGTTAGGAGCCGAGGGAAGGTTATCAGTCCTGACACACGCTTATCAGCGCACGTCCATCTCATAGCACCGCCGCTGTGTGCGCCACCCACTGAAGTACCCAGATGCTGTTTACTCGTGCCAGGAGTGGGCCGCCAGAGCTAATTCAACATGATTGTTTCCCAAAGGAGAGACGGCGAGGGTTTTGAAGGGAAGGTGGGACAGAGATCAACACAGTTTCTCTCAACAAAGCAGACAAAGAAAGGAACCCGGCGCTTGTCATCCAGTCCGCTTTCCCATTCCATTTTGTTAAATCTCGCTGAGGGAGGATTTTCAGAATCCGAGTGCTGATTGAATCATGGGTAATTGCTATCGGATAATAAAAGGCGGGTTTATTCACCGGGATTCTTGGGGGCTTATTGCCACAATATCTCCTTCGTCAATTATCTCTCTCCTCTGACAGGTGCACAATGAAAAGCACAGGCTTCTTTCTATAGAGCTGGTAAACTCCAGCTTCGGCTCGAGCAAGGGAAGCGTGTGACATGAGGGGATTGAGTTTTATCCCATAGACGGTTCTCGACTACGCAATGCTCTCTCACCATTCCCCCTTGCGGCACGCACGTTTAATCCACTAATTATATTCTCTTAAAAAATCCTGGGAATCAATAGACTGAGACTCTACTTCATTATTATATGCTATTAACTATTCAAGATGACAGAATGTACAGATAGAGAGTCTGTTTCATTAAAGAAGAAGCCAATTTCGTGTGGCTTTCAATGCAACATCCTACCTGTCCCATTGGCTTTAATTTCTTCAAAGGATCTACTTTAGGGTTGTTTGGCCCGGAGAATGCCTCTTGAGAACACAGGAAAGTCAACAGAGACAAAAAGGACAACACCCTTCATGAGGTTTTGTGATATTTTTGTCCCTGTCAACACTGTGGTGCTTGCTCACTGATTCGGCTTTAATGAAGAGACTGCTTTAGTGCAGTTGTGCTAGCCCAGGGCGAGAGCCATGCAACTCCGGCAAAACAAATGAGAGAGGAGCAATTATGAGAGGCAATAAACAGACTCAGCACTTTTCCCTTGAGCAGAAAAACTACATCACAATTGCACAAACCAAAAGAAACCAGGTACCCAGGGGCGAAATCACACGCCAGCAGCACCCCTCGGCATCCGGGAAAGGTTGCACAGTCACAGTGAGAGAGGGGATAAGCAGAGAGGATTCAATGGCAAGTCTAGTGTCTCTTCAAGCTTTCAGACATTGCAAAAAGAAATGTGATCTAGTAGGGTTGCTTTGGGAAGTGAACTACGACAGGCACGTCAATAACAGCCATGGTGCACTAAGTGAGTGCAGCCAACCCAGCTCAAGTAATTTTCCACATAGAAGATGCTTTCAGGGGACTAAATATGACACAATGACAGCTGGCAAAGAGAATCACTGATTGCGCTCTCATCACGAGAAGCAGCCAGTCGCCGAGCAAATGAGCTTATCCATGTTGTTCGCTGAGAGCTCGAGTTAATCGTGACTAAAGATTTCAACCCTGTGAAAATGATGCAATAATCCCGACTCTTTTAAAGATCAATCATTCAAGGGGTTGAGTTACATCCTCCTCCTCTTTGAGAGAACTAGACAGATCCACAATAAATATTCAATACTAGCATCGAATTGAGCGCCATCCTTTTTCATTTTTGTACGTCGCAAGGAAAACGTCTGAGCCGTGATTTATGCTTCCCCGAAGGCAAACTGCTGACTTCCTAAGTACTCCTAAATGTATAATCTGGTGGGAGGCAAACGCACAATAATGTAATGTTAACTATTCATTAACAACTGTGCAAGGTGCAAGATGTTTGGTATCCTAAAAGTTTCATTGAAGGACTGAACTTCATTGCGATCTTAAAATTGCAATTACAATCATTTATGTGGCTGACGCTTTTATCCAAAAGCGACTACAAGTATTATGCAGTAGTCAATCATCACTGCACAGCAAAACGGGGGCGAGGTGTCTTGCTCAAGGACACTTCAGTCTTTGTCTCCTGGCCCTGGGATTCATCCCCGTAACCTTCCGCTTACCAATCCAACTCTCAACACCAGAGCACGACTGACCCCTTGAATAATCTTGAACTTTTTTCAGAGTTGTGTCGGCAAGTGTACCATTGTATTTGGTAGACTTTAAGTTCACAATCAAGTGTTGTACTGTAGTAACTTTTGATTGTTTTCTTACCAATGAAACGAATCTAGAGAACCAGTCAACCAGACGGATTAAACAAGCTCAAGTTGTTCAAGATGTTCAAAGCCATATAATGCACAGATCATTATACAAAACCAGTGCTCAAAATGAACTAAGTATGAGTAGTTTAACACATGCATCTCTGCACATCTCTTGAAATGTGAATGCAACTCTTGAAAGTTAAAACTAGTCTGGTGGTCTCACAAGCCCAAGCTCTCATCAAAACATCTGGAGCTTCATCTCAATGCATCTGATCTGATTGACAGCTACTCCTAGAAGCAAGAGTCCCAGTCATGAGAAATGTGTTGACCCACCTGCTCTCCGGACTCGTGTGCCTTCATGAGACTCTTTTCTCGGTACATTGACCAAAGTCCGACGTTGGGCAGAAAAATTAAAGCCACCATGAACAGAAATGCCATCTGCAGAACTCGCTTCTGTCTTCTCTTCATCTTGAAGACGCAATCCAACGCCAGGCACTAAATATTGGCGAATCTGTGGCGCGTGGACACCGGATCTTCCCTCGGAGACAAACTTTCACCTGCAGGGAGAAACAAACAAGTGACGACATAACACGACGTGTAAATAAACAAACAAACAAACAAACAAAGAGGAAGCGGAGACGCAGCGTATCAAACGGAGGCATGAGAAATGATAACATGGTTATATTTATTATTAATCATAACGTTTTTAAACATGTCTGTTTGTTTTAAATCGATATAACGGGGAAGAATGGATCAGTCAAGCGAGACTACACACCCGAGAACGCAACAATCCTATAACACACGACTTACAGTAAGGGAGGATTGGCATGTTGAAACACACATATATAAATATATATTCCTTAAAAGTGTCTTCTGCTCCCCTGAAGACCCAACTGGACGGTTCCGCTGGACACAGCAGCACAACGGCCGAGCTTCGCGTCTGTATCCGAGGTAACGCACGCACGCGCGCGCGCGTTTTCTTTAAGACTGTCTCGTCTGTTTGAGATGTTTTCTCCTCGGGTCTCTTCTCATCGCACTCGAGATTTGAGATACTGCGCTGATTAAGCGCGTGTGTGTTTGTGTGTGTGTGTGTGTGTGCGTGTGTGTCACATATTAATATGGAAACATCCTCACAGCCGGGCGACGCTTCATCACTATGGGTTGGATGTCTCTGCCCTGACTCTCTCTCTCTCTCTCTCTCTCTCTCTCTCTCTCTCTCTCTCTCACACACACACACATACACACACACACACACAGAGTAAAGATGTAATACTCTGAATCTGAGTAATGTTGAACTCATGTGTTTATTATTACTGCCTATACTGTTCAGATTCATATTCTGTATATAATGTCAGAGATGTATCTGTGCACAAACTATTTATTTAAATATTTCTTCTGACAACTTTTTATTGTTTTGATCGGTGTGTTATCCAAAGAATTGCTAGTTAGTTTTATTTATTTATTTTCTGTTTTATTTCTTGAGGTTCTTGTGCCAAGATGCGCTACTGTGAACTCTGAAAACCATGCTTTTCTTTCTTTCTTTCTTTCTTTCTTTCTTTCTTTCTTTCTTTCTTTCTTTCTTTCTTTCTTTGTTCTATCTTTCTTTGTTCTATCTTTCTTTCCTTCCTTCCTTCCTTCCTTCCTTCCTTCCTTCCTTCCTTCCTTCCTTCCTTCCTTCCTTCCTTTCTTTCTTTCTTTCTTTCTTCCTTCCTTACTATGTTCTATCCTTCCTTCCTTCATTCCTTCCTTCCTTCCTTCCTTTCTTCCCTTCTTCCTTCCTTCCTTTCTTCCTTCCTTCCTTTCTTCCCTTCTTCCTTTCTTCCTTTCTTCCTTCCTTTCTTTCTTTCTTTCTTTCTTCCTTTCTCTCTCTTTCTCATTCCCTCTTTCTCTCTCCCTCTATCCTTTACTTCCTTCCCGCCCCCCTCTCTTTCTTTCTTTCTTTCTTTCTTTCTTTTTTTCCTTCTTTCTTTCTTTCTTTCTTTCTTTCTTTTTCCTTTTTTCTTTCTTTGTTTTATCCCTCCTTCCTTCCTTCCTTTCTTCCTTCCTTCCTATGTTCTATCCTTCCCTCCTATGTTCTATCCTTCCTTCCTTCCTTCCTTCCTCCCTTCCTTCCTTCCTTCCTTTCTTCCCTTCTAGCCCCCCCCCTCTCTCTCTCTCTTTCTCTCTCTCTTGCTCTCCCTCTCTCTCTCTCTCTCTCTCTCTCTCTCTCATTCCTTTCTCTCTCTCTCTCTCTCTCTCTCTCTCTCTCTCTCTCATTCCTTTCTCTCTCTCTCTCTCTCTCATTCCTTTCTCTCTCTCTCTCATTCCTTCTCTCTCTCTCTCTCTCTCTCTCTCTCTCTCTCTCTCTCTCTCTCTCTCTCTCTCTCTCTCTCTCTCTCTCTCTCTCTCTCTCTCTCTCTCTCTCTCTCTCAATCTCTCTCTCATTCCTTTCTCTCTCTCTCTCTCTCTCTCTCTCTCTCTCTCTCTCTCTCTCTCTCTCTCTCTCTCTCTCTCTCTCTCTCTCTCTCTCTCTCTCTCTCTCTCTCTCTCTCTCTCTCTCATTCCTTTCTCTCTCTCTCTCTCTCTCTCTCTCTCTCTCATTCCTTTCTCTCTCTCTCTCATTCCTTTCTCTCTCTCTCATTCCTTCTCTCTCTCTCTCTCTCTCTCTCTCTCTCTCTCTCTCTCATTCCATTCTCTCTATCTTTCTTTCTTTCTTTCTTCCTTTCTCTCTCTTTCTCATTCTCTCTTTCTCTCACTCTCTATCCTTTACTTCCTTCCTTTCATTTTTTCGTTCTTTCTTTCTTTCTTTCATTTTTTCGTTCTTTCTTTCTTTCTTTCTTTCTTCTCTATTTTTTTCTTTCACAAATAAAGTATAAGCAAGATGAGGCAAACATTTCTCTGAACTCGTTTATTTATTATTGAATTCTGCTAGACTTGATGTAAAGAAAAGAAGACAGATGGGGTGTGTGTTTTGAGGGTGAAGGGGGGGGCTTATGCCAAAGGCAACTGCATCACAACATATGGAGACAGCACACACAAGGGATCACCTGATGTTTCTGAGTGAATTGCAGATCTTCATGAATTTTGTCAATACCTGAATATTTAAAGGCACACACAGGCACTCCCTGTTGCTATTGTAAAGAACTTATTCAAAAAGTTTAGGTTGGCACTAGTTGAATTTTCCCTACCACCAACAGAGGGGGCTCTGCCTCTCAGAGCTAATTTACAGTGACCTAGTAGTAACGGTGTTTCAATATAATACTATTCAGTTCATTCGATATCTTTTCAATCAAATCTCATTATTAAAAAGAGATTTATTTAACAGTCTTGCTTTACAACAATGATTTATATTACACTGCTCTCTCAGAATGATGTGCAGTACAAGGGGTCCTCTAGGATTCCAGAACATCTTTTTGAATCCATCATGTAACACATCTGATTTAACCCAAAAGTAAGGGAGACCCACTGTACAAAATGTGCAGCACTGGGAAGAAAGGACTTTAAAGTAAAGTGGGAGAAATAGTTCAGTACCATGGACAGCACCCTTTCATACACATTAAAGGGGATATTTGACTTAAAAATGAAAACTGTGTAATCATTTACTTATCCTAATTATTTAATTTATATGACTTCAATTTTTCCTCAAAACATAAAAGAAGAAATTTTGTAGAATGATTGTAACAAATTAACTTGCCTTGGTTTTGTCTCCATACAATTGAAGTGAATGACTGTCCCCACTATTCGGTTATCAAATTTCTTAAAAACATCTTATTCTGTATTCCGCAAAATTAATAAATTCATATACAGATTTGAAATGACAATAGTGTGACTAAATAATTATATTTCCTTGCTGTAATAGCTGCATCATTGCAGAGTTCTACCAATAATACTTAAAATACTTATTTAATGAAGATTTACAAATAAAACATAAATTTGTTAAGTTACTTTTATTACAGACATAATTTAAAAACTGTTATTTTCACTATACCTTAAACATTGCCATCGGTTCAAGGCAAACATCTTCTCTTTGTCTTAATTCTCAGACTGCGGCACATCAATCAACCCATTTCATGCCGCATATTGGCTATGACATAAAAGTGCGAGACATCTCAATCTTACAAGAAAATTAAACTTTCCAAATGGTTGACAGAGACAGAAAGAATGTTTATGATGCTTGCTCACAGGGTTTGAAGTCTAATATCAGCACCACACTGTTGTTCTGATAGTAAACAAGAATGCACTTGTCTTTTTCTAATCATTTCAGCGACTTAAAGCTTTGCTCATGGAAAACTTGTTTTCATCACAATGATAAATCACAATCCCTCTTGTAGAGATTTCAGAATTCTGTGACATTGAGATTTGCCTAACACTGTCAATTTCATAGCCATTGAATCTGAGCAGAGAGCCCTGCTTTAGTACTTCAATTCGACCCAGTGATTATGAGTCTCAGAGGTTTATTTATCCACTTCAAAATGCTGGTTTATGTGGAACCATCAGCTTGCTGTGACTCATACAAGATCGAACCAATCTTGAAGCGATTGAAAACTGAAAAGTGTTAAAGGGTTCGTTTTCCTACAAAATGAAAATTCAGCAGTGAATTACTCACTCTGAAGATGTTCGATAGCTAGGACATCCTTTTTACATCTGAATACAAATTTAAATGTATGTCTTGAGGTCTTTCTGACACCTTTTTCTGACTTTGACACAACCAAAATAGTCTGTGTTTGTTTCCATTGGATTTTCATGAATTTTTGTGGTCTGGTGGTAAGAGAGTTGGAATTGTAAGCAGAACGTTGCGGGTTTCAAATTCCATTGCCAGCAGACAATGACTGAAGTGCCCTTGAGCAAGGCACCTTACCACTATTTGCTCTGCAGTGGTAGTTGGCCACTGCACAATACTTCTAAGTGGCATTGGAGAAATGTGACTGCCAAATGAAAAAATGTAAATGAAAATCATGAAGTATACGATTCTGACCCCATGTACCGAAATCGCCACACACCTTGATATTGCCACACTGTCAGTCACACTGACTATTTTATCATGTTCTGCTATGTCTTCAGCTCCCTAAGGTTTGGATGACATCTCAGTCTACGGAGAAGTACAAAAGCTCCTGGACCTCAACAAAAATATCTTATTTTGTGTTCTGACGATAAACAGATATCCTAGTGTTATCGAAAGTCTTGAGGGTGCTTCATTTATTGCACAATTTTCATTTTTTGGGTGAGGTAACCATTTAAGGGAACAAAATATAAAAGTGTCGAATATGCATCAGTCAGACAGTACATGGGTCTTTTACCACTGGATAGATGTGAAAAGTTATTATTTGTGACACTGGGTTTAATCAGAAAGGTAAACTCCAGAAATTGATGTCGACAGAGAGCATTGTTAGCTTTAAGGTCAAACCAAAGGGCCTGGTACCACATTACCCCTGGAGAAAATTGGAGGTCAGATATCAAGGTCTTACAAGCGTCCTTTGGTGTAACATGTCATGTTACAGGATTCGGTTTTACAGCCTTCTGGGAGATTTAGCTTTTTGTTTCCACTAGCTGTCTCCGTCTGACTTTTTTTGCCTCTGATTTATTAAACAGTCCGACGTATAACCAACTTAAGTCTGACAAGTAAAATTAATGCAGCATAAACTAGTGACATAAATAAAACACTTGGGATGGATATTGGATGACAGCCACGCACAAATTACAGCACAGATATCATTTCCATCAAACGCATTCAGCATCAGCGTCAAACGAGGAAGCGACAAATAATGGGCATGCTAATATTCAGCAGTCCCGTGTGCTGACACCGTGGAGGACAAACACAATGAGTTATTCTAATCACAAACCAATGAGCTAAATGCCATGCCTGCAGCTAATTGTGAAATGTGACAAATGAGTGTTCATCTGAGGAGAAATAGACAAATTGTTTGCCTGAGGACTAATGTGCGTTTGAAGGCTTTCAAAAAAAAGTTATGAGTTAAAAAAAGAAAGAGACAGTCTTATGAATGCAAACTGACACACACACACACACACACACACACACACACACACACACACACACACACACACACACACACACACACACACACACACACACACGCATTGTTGATAACCAAGTCTCTTAAAGGCATGCAAAATAGAAAAAGGCGTCTGACCAAAAATTCAAACTGACACCATGAATAACATCTAAATTAGTAGAATGAATGACATGCTAATACAATGTTTTAGAATGTCATCACAGGTATGGAGATTATACAGAAGCAAGCAAAGAGTGCAATATATAAGCAACCATACAGTAGACATCCAATGTGTTTGAGAAATCTACTTAAATGTAAACAATACGTTAAACGCTGGAAAAATTATGTAACGCTGATTCTTTAATCGGGAAATCGTCATCGGGACCCAAGGCAAAACACAAACTTTGTTCATTAGACGGCCCTTTGAAGTGGAAATTGGCCTTGACAGACTGTACGAATTCATGAATCATTTTACAAAGGGCTGAGCGATTTCCCAACATTCAGCCTCCCGGGTGGAAGAAGGTCATATTTAATAGGGAATGTGCCAGTGTAGTTACTAAAGTGTTAACATCAATAAGACAGAAATGTTAATGGATGCAAACGCTCTGTGTTCCACACATGCACACAAAGAATTTACAAAATTTGACAGAGGGATTGATTCCATGACTTTTCCACCACCTCTGTGGCAGGTGTTACAGCTCCAGTGTTTGTGGTTGAAGTCTATTCACTTCGCCATCTTCTCCACGCTTTTCGTGGAAATAGAGCAGGGGGAACAGATCCTTGCTTAATCCCTGGCTGGAAACAAGGATTCCCTTTTTAACAGGGTACCGCGGCTCTTTGCAATGCTTCACATCCAACGGTTCCATCCACCAAAGACATCATTCATAATTTCTAATGCTTTAAAGCACTGCATTCACGAGTCAGAACTAGATTTTGTTATGTTTTGGATGTGTCTGGCCTTTAAAAAATGCCAATCAACACGACAAGATCAAATGCACAGATGTCATTAACAAGACACGTCAGAGATGTTCTTTTGCTGACAGCAGAAGGGTCTGTGGCTGAGAGATGAGGCGAGTGGGCTGAATCGGGGCCGCTGCTGCTCTTTGAGCACAGGTCTAGCACAAGAGATGAAAGCGGAGGATAAACCAGACAGTTGCCGTTCAAATGGATGCGGCAGCCGCCTGCACGCACAGCGATAAGGAAAAGGACAGCATGAGGGCCCTCCAGAGCCTGCTGGAAGCGAACACCCGGGTTCTGCTCAATCGGAAATAAATCTCCTGACTGAGTTTTAGACAGCATAGCAATGGCTCTCAAAAACACGGAGAGAGAAAAGTGACAGTTTGCATTACGACCAGAGATCATAATCTAGGCCAAGAAGAGCAATGATGGATTATTTGTCATGTTTCATTAGGATTACTGTTTTCCTTTATTTATATCATATTTAGTGTTTCCTTGATTGCAATATCAATAACACCTAAAAACTCATCTTTTCCGGCTACATCTAACTCACTAACTCACTACTTTTCTAACCTACTCACTCTATCAAAAAAAATATATATAATAATTTATATATATACTTTTTGTAACTTCGCTCTCTGTGTAACTCGGTAGCATTGTTGTAGCACTTGTTAACCTATTGTTGTATCGGCTATTTACCGCTTCATTGTCTCCTCGACTATTGTAAGGCGCTTTGGATAAAAGCGTCTGCTAAATGACTAAATGTAAATGTAATGTAATGTAAATGCAATATGATTTTATGCACTTGAATATTGTGTATTGATTTTATCTTCGTAAAATGTTACTTATAATTGACACAGTTTTGTGTAGAATTGTTATTTTTTTGCAAAAAGTTTTATTAAATTATTAAATCATTATAATCTTTCAATTTGTTGAGACCTTTGGCTGGATGAATGTACACTGTTATGTGTGTACACATAATATTGCTTGGGTAATGTTCCTTGAAAACATACAGTAGTGCTCAAACGTGATTCCCACTTTTGTCCAAGTATAATATTACTTTTTATTAAAATATATTTTAAACTATGTATTTAAAATTTTCATGTTAAAAAACGAGTAGGTTACTTAAACTTTCATTGAGCTATATTTTCTTTGCATTTTTATAATCAATTTTATATTTTCAAAAAAAAAAGTTTTTCCAATAAATATCTTTTGTGGTTATGTTATCATTTATGTTAATACTCATGTTATCATAGTGTGATGAAACTGTGATGTCCCTGGTGAAAAGTATGAACTGAATACTCAACCTTCTAGTGAGATATTTTTTTCTTAGCATTTTTATCTTCAAATTTAATTTTGTTGTCCGAATAATTTTCCAGTAAATATCTTGAAATCCTAGTGTTTTTTGTTTGTAATTCATATCATCATAGTGTAATGAAACCCGTAAAGGCATTAAAAGCAAACAATGTACCCACCATAAACATCAATTTTTGCCCCTACTGTATAACAGCAATGCCAGTACTGTAACAAGTGCAATATTGATTTTATTCAACATGTCAAGACGTAAAGATAAATCCAAAGAACAAACTGGAGTACAATCAAAAAAGTGTGGCATGACTTGAACACAACCATTAAAAAAGAAAGAAAAGTAGATATGTAATGTATAGCCTTACAATCTATGCAAAGTGATGGAAAGGGTTTCAAGGTTTTGTATTGATAACAAAGTAACTTTCAGTCTAAAGTATATCAGACTATATCTGTTAAATGCTCTTTAAAAACGTATATTTAAATATAATCTGTGTAAAGCCCAATAAAATGTTTGTCATCAAAACAAATCGGGTCGGTCTATCTGACAGTGACACAACAATACCTCAAACTCTGGTGATGACCAAACAGCATGATATTGGATTTTAGAGCACTACTTTCGAGATCCCATTCAGAGGCACACAAACACTGATCAGCAGACTTTATCATTGCCCCCACAGCACTTTGAAGTGCCATATTAACATTCATTTAACTGATGAAGGTAGTTTTTTAAGCAGGGAGAGAGTGTTTCGTTTAGGTGAGCCTTTGGCTCCCGGCATAGCCTGAGGATACCACCAACTTTCTGATCTAGTCTACTGAAATCAAGAGGTTAGGTTTTGTCGGGTTCCTAGTGAAAAGTTCTATTGTAGCTTGTGCCACCAAATATTTAATTGAATGGGTTTTTTTATACAGCTGCACAAAAAGTATAAACGTCTAAGGTTGTACTTTTTATCAAAGCAGTTCAGCCCATAAAATTACAAAGTTATTTCTTCTCAATGTGGGTTTGATCAATGTTGTTTTTCTCAATGGCATAATGTGAACCTCTTAGGTGTATAGATAGATATGAATCCAGAACTGAAGTAGGCCCATTATCTATGCAGCACATAGGAGTGTTCGTGTCTCCGTGGCGCAGCTTTCTTTTAATGACTCCATAAAAAGTGGTGGGCTAAATAGCCGTCAAAGCGCGACCATAACTGGTCCTCCACAACAAAACGGCTGTATAAATAATCCAAATATATAGTGCCATTATACAACGTGATTCATTTCGACTTTGTGAAAAGATTTTACTCGTCCGTGATATTCACTGGCGAAAGTCATCCCTGGGGAAATATACTAGTGTATTATACTCAACATGTCTGAAATGACAAATTAGACCGTCCGGTGTGCAACATTACGAAACCGACGTAAATGAGCTGTTGGCTTTGTCACATCTTGGCTCCTGAAATGCCTTCGTACGATGACAAATGTCTAACATAAAAATCCATCAGACGTTCAAACTAAATGCTCAATTGTGTATAACAAAACGCTACTTTAACTTGAGTATTCCCATCTCTATCATTCATTCTGCGCTTTGAAAGAGGCACGATCAAAGCTCAGAAGCGAAATGAAAGGCAGGCGTAGACTCAGCCTGAGCCTAAAATACTGTTTGTTGAGCATAATAAACATGGAAAATTGCATTCGGATGGTGTTTTCTATAAAGACACTATTCACCACATGCTAGTTGAATTTAAGGGGCAGGAGCTAAAGGTGGGAGAAAAAACATCCCTGGCAGTAACACGAGACGGACAGCGCCTGGCAAATAGCTCTAATTTTGTGGGTGAAAATAGATGGGAATGAATAACTAAATGTCGGGCACCATCTTTCTCCGCATGACAGTTTTCCCTTTGGGTATCTCTCTCCCTTACATGCTCTGTTCAACCTTTTGGAGGTGGGAAATCTATTGAATTTCAATTTCTTCTTCTGTGGGAAAGAATACCCCTGAGGCAGAATATTTGACACAGGCACATCACCGGAATAAAATGATATCTATATCAGGCTCCGAGAGGCCGCGTAAAGGGCGAAAGCAAGTAGCTCATGCTTACAGAATATTCCGGAAAAGACATTACGTATGATCCAATTGGCATTGAGCGGAGATATAAAACAATGAACTGTAGTTACAATGGCATGAGACAAAAGAGCGAGGAAGCATACGTGCATATCTAATTCTTCGCGTGGCTATCAGAAGCATGATGGGAATTAAATCCAGCCATTGGACCGCCACCATTAGTAGGATGAATGACCACCCCTTGAGCAGGTGTAATATCATCCAATGGTGAGTCAGGCGAAATGGTTGGCTTTATCACAGCATCCCCCATCCCGCGGGATGAGGCAGTGGTCCAGGTGAGGGAACTTGGCCTCATTCATTACTCTTCATTAGTCTGAACCTCATACCTCAGCGGAGCTGAGATGGTGCATTTTATTCGTACCGTAGTTTTCTTGCTCTTTGTGTTAATGAGACCATCTCAGACTCTTTGTTAAGGGGTCACAGTCATTATTTCCCTCCGCAGAGAGTCAGAACCTCTCTGTGCTCCGACGCAGCTCATACCATCCTGTCCATCCCCTTCTCAAACCCCCAAGGGCCTAAAAGTCTTAGCGTTTATTTGACATTCCTGTCTGGAAAGCTTCGCTTTATGTCTCATGGTGCCTACCACTCCGGAGTCGTTTGTCTCAGTCGAGCCGATGAGACCTAATAATTCACCTCCCGCTCAGGAGTTCTGCTCTTTGACTTTAAATTAGTGCCAGAGAACCCGAGGTACCCAAAGAGAGCTGATTGCAAGCAGATACTACAAGCACAGTTTGCAAAGCCATGCGATGCTTTGCTCGGTTTAGTCTTGATTTTCAAGGCCATAGAGCATGTAAATTATTTCAATGCTATCCGATGTCAGTAACTGAAGTAGTGAGGTAACTACAGTAGATGTAGCAGTTACGGCTTGTTGTCACTTTTCATTTAATGCCTATAGTAACTGTAACTGTAATATATCATAACGAAGCAACAGGGTTTTATCAATGTATCTCAATGAAAATTTGAACTATTTTGTAAGGTGGCTAATTCGCTTTATATGGATCGCATAAAAACATGATAATTAGAAATAAAAGCAATACTAAAGCCACTCCCCTTACCCCAAGCCTTTTATATTACTAGCTAATGTTATACTAGTTACAATAGTATAATAGTTAAAAATTCCAGTGACTGTTTTGTATTTACCTGTAGATTTTTTGCGCATGCTGAATTACGTTTATTTAATGTCACCATGAAACTGAAGATGCGATTTAGTTTTTTCCATATAGTGATATAGATAATGTTTGGAGATAAAACTATTAATAATTGTATTGTTTTATTCCTCAACTATATACTATGCATATGCCACAAAATCTTGAAAGAACCCATAATTGTTTTTATTATTTACATTATCGCGTATTTCTCCTGTCTGAAAGACACTCACATTTCATTTCTGACTCTTTAAGGCTCACCTCCCACTGTCCTCTGATTGGCCAAACAGTCTAGTCCACTGTTAATGGTCAACTTACCTCTCAGCTGCTGCATCCCCACCAGTGAGGAGGTGGACATCATGTGAATTTAGTTACTTCTGTGATGAGTCTCTGACTACAAAATACAGATAAAGTAAATGTACATTATGAAATTTAGTGACTTACAACAATTAGAAAAAATGACACAATACATCAAAGCTATAGTAAAGTTAACAAGCTGTAAAACAGCTTTATAGAAAAGTTCACAAAGTCTTTTGTTATACTGTACATGGTAGTACGAAATACACCAATATCGTAGAAGTAAAGTTTTTTTCTGGTACTCCAGGAGAACAATGCTTGTACACAACACACTATAACTAATAAAGAAAAAGACATTTGACATTTTACAAGTTGTACCCGGCCTTTAGTATCGATGTAGAATGATTAAATGAGATTGGTATCAGTCTATAACGATACTAGTGTCTGTAGTGAGAACTATAGATTTCAGTTTGATTGTAGAAATAATAGTTGAGTAATTATTGTACACTTTATGAATGGTCTGAAAGTAATAAACTATAAACAATTCCACCTATACTCTTTCGAATTCAGACGTTAATTTAATTTAACTTGATAAACAATGCATTTAATGTAAAAGCTGTTGCATTGCATAAGGTATATTAGATGTTTCAGTTAAAGTCTTTGTTATGGTGATCTTATTCCCTCACTGGGACTTTTCTTTGAATTAAGTTTCTCTCACTTTATGTATATTGTTACAGAACCCTGATTTTCATTGTGTACAATGGAGCAGGACCTGATTTTGACGAGTGTGATGCATTCCTGGAACAAGATTATGGGATTATATTTGTGCCTAACAAAACAAATAAAACTTCTGTGAAATCGAACAAAAATATACAATAAGAAGAAAAGCACCTTGATGATGAAAACATTTACTTAATTGCCAGACTGTGACAGGATTTTCAAATAAAAAGCTCATTGCTTATGAATTCACTGCCGGATATTTTATTTGCACTTTATGGTTTTCGTTTACACTTCTAAAATGAATGTCCCCTTTTTGGCCCGAATCTCCTCTTTGAACGGGACTTTTGGGCATCTTACACTCATTGGCTAGGGAGTTTTTGATTGAAAGCTCCATTAATAAATCAGTTTTAAATATACTATCACACTGCAAAGGTTCAGGCAAATTAAAGTTTTATTATGTAGTTTTATTGAAATATTTTTGTAAGGAATTTGTAACTATTTTTGAGGCTATTTTGTATCTGTATGAATCATATAAAAACTCACAATTATTAAAAGGATAGTTTCCCCAAAATTAGAAATTTTAAAGTGTATAGGTAAAGGTTCTAAAGTAATTTTGACTAACCTGGTAGTCAATGGTGTCAAAGAACTGTTTGGTTACAACAATTCCTCCAAATATCTTTCTCTGTGTACATCAGAACAAAGAAATGTACACAGAACTGAAACAACTTGATGGTGATTTTTTTTGTATACCATCCCTTTATAGATACAATATATTGAAGCCTTTCCCCTGAACAAACGTCAATGCATGCGATCTTAAATGTAGAAATAAAATCACCTAAATAAGTATGAAATTATATTAGAATGAATTGCAGTGAGATTTTTTTGCTGCTACTGTGATGGAAAGCAAAGTAAATTCATGCTAATTTTCTGCAGTTTAATTACTTGCAGCTCACTCAAGATCAACAAGCTCAACACACCTCAAGAACTCCATCAATGTGAAGTCTCTTGTCGCTCACGTCGTCTAGCTTCCCTCAGCCTCCTAGGGGGATAAATCCGGAGACCTGTGGCCCTGTAAATCAACAGGACAGGGTCCTGCAAAGGTCAGGCTATGTGTAATTACAGCTAATTAAACTGTGCCGGGGACACGGAGCTGAAATTTAGCACCACTCATTAAAGCCTAAGAGACGGAGCTAATTGAACATCAACCCTCCTGTAACTCAATGCCCTGTTAACTGTCATGCTGAATCGCCTTCATAAGTCACAATCAATGTAAAACATCAGCGAGCGTTTTTCAAATGAGGCACAACCTCGTGCGCTGAATAACTGCAGGATCGGGCGCTGGAGCAAACTGAGCACTAACAGGAAGTGACATCTACAAAATCCAATTACTGAGGATCAATTGATGTGAACAACATATACAAATGGTGTTTAACAAAAATGTATGCTACCTATATTATGTGTTTTTTTGAGTTGTAGGTGAAGGTCATGGCACACACTGTAGTGAAGTGAAGTGACGTGTTGCCAAGTATGGTGTTCTATATTGGGAATTTGTGCTCCGCATTTAACCCATCCCAGTGTGAACACACCCGGAGCAGGTGTAAACTTCTATATATTTTTAAATGAAGCAAAACATTTGAGTTTGGATCAATCCATGATTCACCATGAATTTTGTTTGTTTAGTGTTAAATATCCACACAATACATACATTTTAAATATTGGATAATGATAATGATCAATGGATATAATGAGGAATACTGTATTGAAATTCGCTTGTTAAATGGATAGTTCACCCAATAATAAAAGTTCTGCCATCATTTATTTACCATGGAGTTCTGTATACATTTCTTAATTCCAATAAGAAGATATTTGGGACAATGCATGTAGGAAGATTTGTAAGAACCCTTATAACCAAAATATTCTTGGTAGACATGGACTACCTCAGAGGACACAATAGTTTTTTTTCTAACAAAGAAATGTGTACAGGTTTGGAACAACTAAACAGTAAGTAATTCATAGCAGCATTTTCCATTTTGGGTGAACTTTCCATTTAAGGCTGACATCACATAACATTTTATTACAAAAAAAACATGTGTATTATAAATAAATAGTGATAATAAACTGTTATTCAAATCACTTTAAACTAATAGAGGCGTGATTCACAAAACAGCCAATAATATGGCAAAAAACAAGTTAATTCAGTCTTGCATTCATTTAATAGTCATTTTATATGACAAATAACGTGTATTAGACATTTGGATGACTCCTTTGTATGGATCTATAAAAGCTTGATGCTGCATTGTTTGCATCCCCAGCCATCTTTATTTATTTCATCTATATTATTCAGTTTTGTGACTGAAAATAATACAGTTTGAAAGATTTGATTTAAATGAGAGTCTATTGTAGGAATGTGCCCGAAACTGTGGCAGACTGATGATCATGTATCTGCAAACATAATTTCTCATTTGCTTCACATGACTTCACATGATCATTCAGTCATTAGAAAGTATAGGCAGTCTCTTACAATAGGCTGTTTAGTTACTCTATTTTTATCTTGTGCAGGCTGGAGTTCCCTGAGCGGATCATTAAGAGTGCCAAGGTCCCAGCTAACTAAAACATGTTGCAAAGACGTATTTCTTACATCTCCGTTGTGTTTAAAAAGTTAACCAGGATATGGTTTTTAAACTAATGTATACAAAAA
Organism: Triplophysa yarkandensis; assembly: GCA_033220385.1. Taxonomy (NCBI): domain Eukaryota; kingdom Metazoa; phylum Chordata; class Actinopteri; order Cypriniformes; family Nemacheilidae; genus Triplophysa; species Triplophysa yarkandensis. The sequence goes on from CM065655.1 coordinate 12,140,376, forward strand.
CATTCTACAAAATGAATACTATATTTGAAGTACCGTCAAATGTACTAGAACAAACGTCTGCAAAGCCACAATTTGACCAATTGTCTGCTGACATGAACAAGAAAAGAGACAGACACGGTAATGATTGCCCCCCCCCACTTCTAGAAGAGAAACTGTCTTTAATGGCAGTTTATATAACCTCTCTCTTCCTTGTTTTCTATGTCGGAACAATTATGTGAAATAGCCTCGGAATAAAGTGACACCGCAATTGTAATCTGTTCTTTATCCATCGCTGGATCTTGACAAGTCCGATTAACACCCCCATGGGCTGTCAGCAGCTGAGACAGAACGCATTCACGTTCCATCAGACTGTCGTCTGTGATATGCCACTTTTTGCTCTTTCTGTCCTTCAATTTGTCATTCAGTCTATTTCTTATTTTCTTCTTATTGTCGATTTATGCTACAGTATTTACTTTACATTTACAATTATTATTTACATTTTTATGGCATTGTGTTTGGACTAATATAGTTTGCAGTATGGTATATGAGGAGCTGCCAATATTTTTTACACCCTAACGTGACAACAGATGGTAGTGATGATTTTGTGAATCGCAGGTGATAAAATTGAGCTTCTGCGAGGCGTCTAATATCTTGTGTTTTGAAACCCATCACTTTCTCTCTCTTCAGCAAGGGATTGAGAGGAGTCATAATGTTGAGCTGGTGGGATTAGAGCTCAGTTGAGAAATCAATCCTAGAAGTTCTCATAAAAGAAATTCATATCAGAATAACATCTGGAACTACACTCATGCTTTACGGTTTTTGTTGCATGTGTTGCCCATCTATTTTCACCCTACTTTTAATCATCATCCTCTTGAAGCAACTCAATAATCATTCAATATATTATAAATAACTAGACTCTCAGTTCTCTTGCCAAGTAATAAAGTTAATTGTGCTATCTCTAAGCTGTTTGTGTATGCCAAGTAACATGGCATTTAATAGAAATGTGTAATTTGACATTTTGTAACAGCTTTGAATGTGGCATTATTTTTCCTCCTCAATGAAACACACTCAACGGTGTCCAGATATGTTGGTGGGTTTTATATTAATATGTCTTACAAAGCCGTACTATAATATCCAACACTGTCTTATATGAACGTTGATATTGTCAAAACGGTAATCTATTATTTTGTTTCATCGACACAATTTGGCTTCCCCCTGTGTCATTAGGTTCAGGGCAGGGTTGAAGTGTCCATTTTCCCTTGAGACTGGGTTGTTATTTCAAATTACAGAAGAGACCAAAATGTAACGTAGGGATAACACAGAAGTAGAGATTGTTGTCTTTTCCGTTTTCTGACATATAATCTAATAAAATCTACATCAGTGACATCAGCATCATCACGTCAAGACCGGTGACCTTTTTTCTCTTTGAATTGTGACTGTGCATGTTTCCAAAATCAGTATTCTCCCTACAAATTTAGCAATCACTTAGTCATTAAAATGCAGCCTGTGCTCGAAGAGTCACAAAATCAATGCTGAGCTAAAATCTAAAGCACCCCATTATATCAGTGCAGCTTGTATGTACCAAATAACCGAAGCAAAATTTGCTTCAACCAGAACTTCAAAACATAATGTCAAAGTAGGTTTAAAAATGAATTCAAATTTTTCTCAGAACTGATGTTTAATTCAATGACTGGCCTGACGTGGAATGCTGAGCATCAGTAAAAGTAAGGTAACCTCTCTGTGAACTTTCTAAGGTGGACAGAAGTTTATTTTGTTTACTTGGCACACTGGTGTTATTGAATAGCCAGTAAAGCTGTGCCATGCTAACAAAGACACAGGTGGGTAGCTTATTATACTGTACGGTATTGCTTTTCCTACCTTTAATACATTAATGAAGACTAAAAAGGCCATACGAGCATTTTCTCCATTTGATTTTTCTCCAGCCAGTTTCTCTTCATCCTGCAGTCTTTTATACACTTCTTTACTCTCCATGTTCACATTGGACCCCATATGCCATATGATAAAACCCTATGAAAAAGATTTCCCTGATCATAGGCCTTCTCAACACCTCTCGATTCAATTCCCCTTTAGTCCCCTCTCATCAATTGTGTTATGCTTTTTTGTTTGTCTTCTTTTGGCATCATTCTCACATTCGTCACCTCATCTCCAAATGCAGCGTGTCTGGGCATATACAGGCACTGTAACACATGGCACTGGCTCCCACATCGCCAGCATCGAAAGACTGGGGACACATCACTCAATAGGATGTGTTTCACTTTAACAGTGTCTACTTCCAACAGGTACTTGCTGTGAATGTCTGTTTTGTGCGAAGAGAGATGTATGTTTTTCATCATTTTTCATCTCAGCCTTTACAATGAACTTTGCACCCCATGCCAACATGACTGTGATATACTGCATTCCTTATCCCAAAAATCCATGTGTGTTTTATTTTTATAAAATATATAATATTGTAGTTTGTTAAAGTATAGTATATTAAATATTATATAGTATATAAAAAGAAAGATCACTCAAAATAAAAAAAACACATTTATTTCATTCCAAATCTGTATATTACAACATAACATATTACAGATGTATATACAAAATCAAATAAGATATTATTAGACATGTCCAAGTTGTTTTTCCAAACCTAAATTATAGTATGAATATCATATTTTTTACTCTTATATGATTGAAAATATGCAAAGTACTCTATAATTTGTGTAACTAAAATTTTCAGAAATGTCTTAGTTGTTTTGTGCCCTATATCTTCTGTAGATATAGCAGAAAGTGTAGAATGAGTTTGATTAAATGATGATTTTTCACTTAAATGTGTTGCCAAAAATAAATTTATAATCACTTAAAATTGCCATTGAATGCCAGCCCTGAATTTACCCCCTTCACTCCAACCTCACATACTGTATGAAATCCTGGAAAAGCCCCCAGCCAAATCCTCCCCAGGGCCTTTCTGAATCTTTCTGCCATGTTGATCACCTACACAACACCGCATCAAGTGAACAACAGATGCCGGCCAACACCTCAGTTGCTTCCTAATTCAATTATTCCGCCCGTTTGTTTTCAGGTCACACTGCCAGCATGCAGCACCACGGCAAGCAAACTGGGCCAGTTCACACCTGCCATCGTTGAAGGTGAAGTAAGAAGAGAGCGGCATTCAGAGCAGAGGTCTCCTCTGCTGCGCTGGTGTGACTGAAAGTCAGCAGGGCTCGAACTCGAAGCTGCTTATTTTCAGAGCATCTGACAGTGTGATTCATTTCTCCTCTGCAATCCAACAGACTGTAATGTGAGAACAAGAGCAGACCCTCGGGACACGTGTACACGGCGCACGTCACACACACACACCTCTCAACTCTCCTCGTGTGTTAACATCCAAAGACGAGAAAGGGTGAGGATGAGAGGAGCCTGCAGCAAGGTGAGATGCTGTGCATATGAGTGTGTGAAGGCTGGAGCTGTGATTCTGTGTAGACACAAGAGAGACGCACGCAAGATGTTCACAACAACACTCAATACCTGAAGAGACATCTTCACTGTCAATGTCTCATGCTCCAGTGAGATGTCTATCCACATTCATGGGCACTCTTCACATTCAAGGGTCAGGGAACGCATGAGACTGAAGGTTAAATTCAGGTAAAAACAGTCTGAAATATGTTGGTATAAATATGCACTGCTCCTGCATATTTTTCCGGTTTGAAATTGATTACGCAAAGTAGGACATGTCCTTGAAAAGTTAAGGGGAATCTTAAGGATTATTCATGTTTCTTGGAAAATATGCACCCCTTAAGATCTACTCCTATCCATTACTTAACAAACAGTCCTGTCTTCATTATTGAACAAAAGTAAATGCTTCAAAAGTATGGAAGAACAAAAATGTAACTTAAAAGGATGAAAGGACGGTAAAAAAAGCACCACATTGTTATATTTAGTCAGCCATTTCATAGAATTTGTTAAAATGTACTCTTGACATTTTATCAAGAAACTTCACAGGCCCTCATACAGAGATGCTTTGAAACAATATTAAAGGAGTTTCAGTGCATTTCCTCCATTTTCTTCCTTATTTGTCCATCTATTTGAACTGGATTCATTTCTTTTATCTGAATACAATGTCACCTATGGCATCTGCAATAATATTTTGACTACAAAAACAATTTCAATATTTAAGCATTCACATCCATACAAAAAGACTTTAACATGAGAAACACATTCAGTCAAGTGACATTACACATTTTAATACAAGTATGCATGCCCTAATACACACAGACACACACAGCGAAACCTATCTCTATTGGTTGGTTAATTATGTTTACTTAAACGAAATCGTCTTGAATGTGTACATTATCATGTGAACTTCCAGTCACCTGCATCTCACCTTCTTGTTGTTTGAATCATGTATGAATATCAAGGCTTTCATAAGACAGTGATGGTAAACACATACTATTGATGTGTTCTCAGTCATTAGACACTGCCAGGAGAAGTGGGGATGTCGTCATGCCTGAAAACCCCTATATGTATGTGACCAGACCCAAATATTTAACAGGATGTGAAGGGACAAGTAAAAATGTGAAAATGAGAATAATACCCAAAATGTGTATAACGTCCACAATCTTCAGGAAATAGCACATCATGGCTGGTGTAGAATTATGCTCAACAAGAGTAATAACTTACAGCTGAGGGAGAAATTAAGAACCACTTGATTGATTCAGTGAACAATTTCATTTATTCAAACTGAAAACCAGGCCCACAGTAAAAAGCTCTACAAAATGCTCTACAAAACCCCTGGAGAATTGAAAACTTCTGTTATTCAGAGTATTTTTCACAATGCCACTTATGAATTGTTATATGCACATAATACTTATATCTATGGATAGTTCAACCGAAGATGACAATTCTGTCATGAATTCATGAATTACTAAACCTAAAGATCTGCAACAAAAATAAAGATATTTAGAAGAATGTGACCAACTGAAATTTCTAGGGCACCATTGACTATTATAGCATAAAAAAATCCTAAATTCCTCATAATAGCTTCGGTGTTCAACAGAAGGGTCGTGAATTGTGTCCCAGATATTTCAGTTGCTTTTAATGTCTGAAAAGATTTTTTTAACAAAAACTTTTAAACCGGTTATCATATAAAAACGAGTATCAAACTCTAGCAAAGGTTGTCACATGCTACTACATAATTACCATGTTTTGCTTGTTTCATGCTTTTTTAAAAAGCTAATTTAAGATGGGATGGTAAAGCGATTAGGTTTCTAGGGATATAAAAGCGGGAAATTGGATGAATATTTTTTAAGAAATCTTGTGACAATATAAGACCTGCCCCCACACTCTAAATTAAGGAATTTTTCGATTCCATGTTACATTTGGCTCAAGTATTTAAATAAAATCAGAAGAATCAGAATCACTAACATTCCTAACCTTTTGATATCATGAGATGGGAATGTGGCTAATAAGAATATGATTGCAAGATCAGAGTACGTGGCTAAATCATAAGCTTCCATAGTAAAACATGAAGGCAGGGAAAATGCAATGACGACGTCTGCAAAATATAAACAAAAACCCTATAATGAAACATTTTCCAATCTGGAGGGGCACTCAAAAATCCTCATCATTTATTGAAGCGTTGCACCGGTGCCATCGCCAAAATGAAGTGCAGATGAAACCCACAGGACGCTGATAGGATTTTCTTTTTCATCTCCAAAACAATAATTCCATATTACCTCTGTAAACCTGTAAGAGGATAAAGCGCTCACTCTGTAGGCCTGGCATTAAACAGATGACTAAGCACAGCCCATTTATCTTAATTAAAGCTTCTCTCAATCAGAGAGAGGGACAGCACCTCTGAAGACAACCTGACAACACACACGGACACCAGCACACACACACACACACACACACACACACACAAGCATCAATTATTCTCGACTTGTGAAAGAGATGTGCCCTTCCGACGCCCTGAAGCTTTGCTGTTTTTATTTCCACCGGAAATCAATCACGGGCAAATGAAAAGTCAGTGGTATGTGAAAACACTCTCACAGCACCTTTTCTTTCTCAGTTTTAATACGGGATAGCTGGTCCTTGTGTCAGAACCTTGTGTGCTCTCACGAATAGTAAGAGAGTTTAAAAGGAATTCTGTGTCACACAAAACCACAAGGACAATTATAAGGTTGTTCATCATTATACAATTACCAGGATGATAATGTAAGGTCAACAGTATTATGTGTAATGTTATATTAAAACACAGTAATTAAAGGAAAAGTTCACCTGAAAATAAAAAGTGAAGCTAGAGTAATACCTTTGCTCCCTGGTGGCTGTCTGAACGGTAGGTTGTACACCCCGCCATATAATAACATGAACAGCCAACTAAAAATCCAATTTCACTTCAAGTACATTTGAAGCAAATATTTTAAGTTAGCAAACCGACGTATGATCAAGTAATTATTTGTATAATTACCAAAAGTTAGATTTATAGATTACGAGCTCCAAATAATGGCATCAGTATTTTTACAGTCTATATTCTAATCCTATATAATATTGAATATTTACCCATCCAGAAATGTTTTAAAGTGTCAAGATGATTTAATGCTGTGTAATTATATGTGGTGTTCTAATGTGCTTTAAGAAAATGTATCACTATGGGCATGAGGTCTGGGGGTTAAAGAGTAAGCCCAATGCTTACAGACAATGTCTGAAGTGTCCTTGAGTTACACTACTCCTGTTTAGTTGGACATTATAACATTTGAGTTTGCTCGCTTCATTTGCGTGTCCAAATTGATTCATGAAGCTCCGGGTGTTCACACAAAGCCACAATGAGTTTCTAATCCATGTCTGTTTTAGCTTTCTGCCTCCCCTCGATACGTCACTGTATCAAGTCAATGCTAGAGCAAGCTCCTGATTAGTTAACGTGCCGCGCTTCAGCCAAAGTTTAAATTATTCAAGATTGCGTGCCATTCATGCAATTCGCATCATTTGTGCCGAAGTATGCCTATTGGCGTATCCGCATTGAAACACTGAATAAATGTAGACCTATGCAATGCTCGTTGTACCTTTATCAGTAACATCGACCATAGGTTAAGGCAGGAATTGTTTTTGCAATGATCGAGCAGCCTGGTCTCACATAATCCTGCGTGATGACAACATACTCCTTAACTCTGAATAGGTGGTGACATCACAAAATCCCTTAAAATTCCATGATTGGCTAACAAAACACGTTTTCAAGGCCCCAGATGTATGTAGACATACATAAATATAACATGATATAAAGGAAAGTGGGAAATAGTTGGCTAACAAACAACTTACCACTTCAAAACCCCAGTCATCATAAATGCAAAGTTTGCGTTGACCACAGCTGATGCATGTCACTGACTTACAGCATAGTATTATATATCATATATGCCATGATGCCTGCACAGATTCAGAGTTCAGGAATAATGAGAATGATGCCAAACTTATGGTGGTGGATCCAAAAGCGGACCTTGATGTCGGTAGTTAATGACAACTGCTGAGTTCCCTGTTATACGCAAATACTTACAGCACACTCGCTTAGGCGAAGTTCTGCGCCAGCGTCAAAACAATGGGTGACAGTCTACTTTTACTCTACAACCCAACTGTCTATCAACTTTCACAGATGCTGCCTCTGTCGGCATGACACCACATCGACAGGAATCTGAAAATGGATTGATGTTAGACGGGTCAAATTATTTTACCAAATTTAAAGAAAACTACTATGCGGAACTTTGTCATTCTTGGGTGGTTGTTTATACATCACACATTACGGTTTAAAAAGCCTGTATAACTGTATGTATCACCTGATCACTCCTTTAAGGATGTAATTATGATATTGAAATATTAGTTCAAAGGAATAAAATAATTTGCCAACTTTGAATCATCCAACAGTGAAACAACACGAGAGTTGAGTTCAAGAATTTCCTCCTTCATTTCATGCAACTTTGGTAGCGAGTTATTTTTAAAAGAGCGTGACCAATTAGCAGTACAGATTTCTATTTTCATCAGGTTCTCACAAAGTTGTGTTTAGGTGCAGGAAGAGTGAAGCCCAGGTGTAAACAAGTAAATTAGAGCAATGCATTCTCCAGATCCCCAGACATGCTCTTATACACACACAGAAAATAGCTAGACAATTTAGCTATTCCACTGGCTGACAAAATGTGCTTTACATGCAAATTGTGCTTTTATTTCAATAATGCTAAGTACCTTTTTGGCTTTAATGGTTCAATTAAAGAATATTCACATATACAACGTGTACAGTCAATAGTGCATGTTAATGGGTTTTGTCCTTAGCCATTTATTTAAAAATGCATACAAAACCGTAATCCACAAACAAGAGGTGTTATGAATCTTAAATATTTGTGTTTTATATCCATAAACGACTACATCAGTTTATTTTACTGATGATGATATAAGGTTTCCTTTTAGGCAAGAATACTGTAGGTTCTCTCCTCACAAGCTCCCTCTACATCATCGAGTCAGAAACGCTTGTCTGCACATCTGAAACCCTTTCAAGCTCAGCATGTGACTTGTACACTCACATCATTCATCTTGTGCACAAACCTCCCCATGTGACTCAAGCCTCTTGGATTGCTGACACTTGTGTGTAAACTCTCGCAGCCAGAGGTCCCTGCGAGAAAACTGTAAGACTGTAATGGATTAGTTTAACCAGACCTTAACTGGTAATTATCAATGGCATTGTGCAAGCATGGAAGAAATAATTCTAACAAATGAACCAGTCTATACTTAGCTTAGTTCCCTGTGTCCACAAGCGTGGCATTTTCTGATCTTTAGTTCTGTACAATAGTCAAGATTACTGTTTCAACATAATATGACTGCCCACACATCGTGTTTATTACACAGTGGTTTTGCGATGTTTGTTTATTTTAGGCTCAATAGTGGTCTAAATTTCATATGTCATTTAATGTCCATTACATTCAATTTTAGACTGACATGACATGGTATTTGACCTGGGTTTGTCATAACAGTGAAATAAGAGTGTAATCATGCTGTCAATGTCACCTAGGCCTTGATTAAGTGCTTGGAAATGTTGTTTTGAATAATTGAACAAAATGTTTCTTAAATGTTCTCAATGCTTGCCTCTAAAGTAAATGGTGCTTTGAAATCTGACTCTGGGAATACCAACTCAAGAATCTCTAATAAGAGGCTGACTTGCACATTTGAATAACTGTATCTTGTGCTTTGTTTTGCATAATTGTGAGCCGAACTAAAGCCTCAACTTTCCAAATACTTTTATTAAAGATTAATGTTTGCCATTTCCCATTTGAAATCACGTTTAAAAGAAAAGTTTATTGCAGCACTCTATCAAAGACAAATGAACTGAAATTCTTATGTACTTACTAAGTATGAATGTACTTCAGGTTTACATGTTCGCCTAAACTTACTGCAAGTACACAAAAACAAATGTTCCTTTTTTGTTAAGAAGGTAGATAAATACAATATATACTTTTTCAATGTCAACCCCACCTATCCCTTGAGGGATATACATTTCATTATATTTTAATATTTTGCCTTTATGACTATATTTCACAAATCATAAAAGAAGAATATCGATAACCTAATAGCGGCGATGGCACCCACTGACTTTCACAGGTTTTGTGTCAGTTGAAGTAGTGAACTTTATTTAAAAAATCTGCCCCTAGTTTCCTGCCCAAGAAAGTCATGGTTTGAAAACAGGGTGAGTAATTAATAACACAAATTTCATATACATTCCAGAAGTACTCCTTTATATTTTGATCACATAAAACAGCTAATAATATGTTAAAACAAGTAGAGCATATATATATATATATATATATATATATATATATATATATATATATATATATATATATATATACACAATCATAGAGATATTTTATAAATTTGTCAGACCAGAAATGCACATCATGTAAAAACTGTTGCCAGTTGTTCATTTTAGTGATTTACAGTACATTGAAATCACCTTCCATACAATATTTCATTAATATACAACAATACAGTCAACCAGCTGTTTTGAGGCTTTGATAACTGAAAGAATTAAAACATCTTTAAAGTCTGAAAATTGAAGGACAGAATTATTCAAGTGATTCATATATCAAGCAATAAGAACCTAGAATATTGTCAGAGAGAAACAGGTAGCTGAATGCATAATCTCTCACACTTTTATGAACATCCTCCTGTGTGTTTTCACAAACCAATGTCCTGTCGCTGTTTGTGTCCTTTGCAAAAGCCTACTTGATTGATGAGGGTGAGAAAGGTGAACCATCGCTCAACCCTGCCAAGACAGACTGCAAGAGCTCATGGCAATTTTTGTCTCATCGCCGCCTCCACTGTGACTCCGATAATGACTGTGAATGTTAAAAATGACCTCACAATAAGATATTTAATATAGCGAACCTATCCCATTACACAATAACCGGGTAAAACTCAACTCTAACTTCTCAGCATGATCAAAATTAACTGCCTATGCCCCTACATCTTATATCTAGTGAATAAGTGGCATGTGTTTCCAGGAAATTTTGGGCGGCGTGCTAAATCCGATCGGGTTAACCTCGAGGCCTCCGCGTAATTCCTTACATAATGAATGAGGATGAGCGGAATCAGAGATCTGGCAACTAAAAGCTGCTTTGACAGCTGTGGACCCATCACTGTGTCACTGGGCCTGTTTGCACTCAGAAAGGCAGCCGCTTTTAATGGAGATGATTGCAATAATTACATCCTGACATATTCCAGCAATTAAACATCACCGGCATGCAGCTGATTACTAATGAGAAGACTGATGGAGTGAGGTGTTTAGCTCGTACTAAAAAATTATGTTAAAACAAAATACATGGGAATATACTGAAAAAAATACAATGCAATTTTTAAATAATACATTTCCATAAATTGGGATAGTGGTGTAACATTACATGCTTGGCAAACAATGTACTTTTTCAGTACACTCCCATATATCATTTAAAAATTCTACAAAAATGCGCACAGAATTAGAGTATTAGTTAGGCACTGGCGATTCACACACACTGTATACTGTATCCAGTACATACACAAATAGTGTAGTTTCTAGTTATTGAACTATGATTTGTTACAAAATACTGCTGTAAAATATCTGTTGCATCTCTATCCATATCTTAGAGGTCCGTTTGCATGATATATTGACAGAAATACAATATAATACACATAACTCTGTCTACAGATGTTTTTTACAGTAACCCTTAATGAACAAACTGTACGATAACATAAAAAATTGAATTTTGGAAAGAATTACAAACTGATGATATTCTTGTCCTCTGACAGCCTCTATTTGTTTTCAAAGGGAGGGGTTGGATTCTGTTAATAACATTATATTTTACTACATTTTAAATAAAACATATTTAGAATATCACCTTTACATTCAATTTTATTAGTTTTATGCTTTTTTCACAGATTTCTTCATCTACATAATTAATTGTTGTTCAACTCAAGTAAACAAATATTTTTAATTGACTAGAGTTATGGAAATATAGATGTAAATCATTGCCTTTCATTTTACATGTTCAAGTGTACCAAAACTATGCGATTTGTTTACTGTTCCACCTATAGTTCTTATATTTTTCTCTATTTGATAAGCAGAAATTCCTTATGTTTTCTAATATGTCGTCATATTTTAGAATAGAAAAATAAAATAGAATATGAAAATAGTTAATTTTTTGTGTAACTGTAAATATAAACAAAACACAACCAGTTACACAGTCAAAACTATTAAATGAAAGAACAACCTTTCTAAAAATGCTTTTTTGCCATTTAGGATTAATGAAAATGCTTACGAGAAGCTCTCTCCCAGACCTACTTCACTTTAGTTTAGTGTCACATTAGTACTTCAATATCAGGAACATTTTGAATATTTCAAAGCATTTGTTTAGTTTTACTCTGACAAATGAATAAAAATGTGTTGCTGACAATCATCGTCACAAATCAGGAGACAGGAGATGAACTCAGCAGTGGGGTTTATTGAACAGATGGTGCAAACACAGACAAAATCTGTAACTGTAAATCTGTAGAATAACACTTAAGAAATGAATGAAGGGAACAAGAACATAATATTTTGAAGAAGGCCGAGAACACAGTTGCCATTATAAATGTCATTCTCTATATTGTTCACAATGACCTCTACCTTACAAAGTCAAACCCAGACTCAAATCTTTTCTTTCAATACTGACTGTGAACTTGTGTTTGCAGAAATGATACTTCAGTCTGGTGGCCGTCAACTGGGTGAAACAGCAATCCAGTGGAAGTTCACAGTAATGAGAGCAGAGCAGCAGTTTCACCGGCTCACAGCAGTATGAGCTGCCGGCTTCGATTTTTCTCAAGTTAGACACTGAGACAAGCAAGAGGGAAAAGGAAGAAAAGTTTAAAGTTTCCATTTTTTTATAATACAAGTTATTAAAGTAAACTAATGAACGAAAGAAGAAAAGACAGCCATCAAACTACAAGGTATTCTCGTACGATCACAGACAACTCAACAATAATGAAACTAATTCTGCCACACAAATCCCAAAAAATCTCAAAATAGATCTCTGTTATCAAGTTGTAGAGTAATGTGATCCACAAAGATACAGCTGAAAAACATCAGAGTCTCTTGAGCGAGTGGGTTCAGATCTATTCTGCCGAGCTCAGACAGGCAGGAAGAGTCACCCAGGAGAATCTCAGCATCTCTGAAGCTCAGCACAAAAGAGGAATGTTTTTGCTTACTAAACCTGATGTGGAGAAGTCAATCTCTGGACCCTCTCTGTGGTCCACTACTGCTTAGCTTAACATTGTCTGGCAGGCTGATGTATTATTCATCTGGACAGGTTTGCGGCTGGATTAGTCACTGGCGTGGCCTGTTTTCTCTCCGACCAAAGCGATGTGATGATGGCTTAATGATGCGACAGGTCTCTGGGAGGTGGCTGATGCATCTGGCTTTCGGTGACACCTGCCAAAAGAGAATCTCCTGATGGGATGCGAGCAGCTGCATAGCAGATGCAGGCCAATAAAACGCTGCCCTTTAATGGCCTCTGATTGGTCAGCACATGATAGAGGTGACGGGAGAAACAGAGCTTTGCTTTTGCTTAATCACCACACGGGACACCAAGGCGACCAAACTGATGGGTTTAACTGTCACATACATTAAAACATTTTAGAGACAATAACGGCTTTATAATTGTATTATTTTCAACAAAAAAATCTATTTAATATATAAAAAATGATTTTATTAAGTTGATATAACTTTATTTTAGTGATATTTACTAAGCCTTTTACATACTTGTATTTCAAAAACAATTTATTTATGTCACTAAGTAAACAACAAGTCTTGAGTAGTGAAGTATTTTGGCTAATACCTGGTGTAGCGTGGCATCACTAATACAGCGTAGCGGCAGATGGCATTTACTTAGACCGGACTTCACCACGACCGAGAGGCCTGTCAGATATAATACCAAACTGTGACAGTGCGCATGCCGTGATCAATGAATGTTTTATTTCTTTCCCATCTTTAAGAATTGGCTTGAATTATCAACAGAAGAGAGAGAGAGAGAGAGAGAGAGAGAGAGAGAGAGAGAGAGAGAGAGAGAGAGAGAGAGAGAGAGAGAGAGAGAGAGAGAGAGAGAGAGAGAGAGAGAGAGAGAGAGAGAGAGAGAGAGAGAGAGAGAGAGAGAGAGAGAGAGAGAGAGAGAGAGAGATAAGATATCAAATAAGATATTTTGAAGAATGTATAACATGAAAAAAACTGGGCTACTTTTTTACTGCCGTTTTAATATTTTCAACTATAGTATCAATGGTAACAATAAAATTGTTTGCCTTCAAGCATTCTTCCATGTCAATTTTACTTTAACCAAACAGAGAAATTTATACAGGTTCAGAACAACAGAGAGTAAGTAATTCATTGCAGAATTTGGATTTTTGGGTTTACTATCCCTTCAAGCGCTGGTAGCACCATCCACAGTTAACAGTTGAAAAACCTATTGCTTTATTTTGAATGCTAAAGAAAACAAGCTTTCCGTGCTACCCAGGCCAGTTGGAAACATCATAAGAAAACCGAAAAGAGCTTTCTCCCAGCCTCTGTTATACATTTTAGGTCTACTTAATGAGTGCCCCAAAAACAATACAAAGGCTAAAATCTTTTTCGCTACAGAAGACTGAAATAATAAACTCCGCCAGCTGTCCAGAACACACCAGCTCGACTCTGCCTGCGAGTCAGCAGTACTAAATGTGTGTTTGAGAGTGAAACAGATATGAATATGAATGAGGAGCTGTTTTCTTCCACCGCCCCCCTGCTGTGCTTAAACAATGCTCGCCTATTGCGAAAGCCAGACAGGTGCATATTAATACGGTCGCAAACGCGGCATCTGCAACTCTCCGTATGCGACCGGGCCCGTCAAATTGCATATTTATGTCTCCTTACAATTTCTCAAGTGACTTTCATGCCAAGGGCGGATAGAAAGCTCAACCAAAATAAATTCTCTTTGCTGTCAGACGGAGCACCTTTTAAACTGACAGAGTTGCGTTGAACGTTGTGATAATAAAACATGCTGTGCTTATGCATAAATATGTATATATACGCACTGTTAAGGTCTTTTTATAACTCATCAATTACTCAACCCTGTATCACATTATTCTGTAAAAAACCCAAAATAAAGTCATTTGAAGAATGTTGCTAACATCACCCGTTGACTTTTATTGTACTGCATGATACAAAAACCTTTGCCAGTCAATGAGGACTGCTGTTGCTCATTACCAACATTCCACCAAATATCTCCTTTCTGTTTTGCAGAGGAAAGAAGGTCATACATAATTAAAAATGAAAACAGGCTAGGCAAACAATGATTTTTAATTTTAGGACAAATTATCCCTTTAACTACAAGGTTTAACCTTGTGTGCCATCCTAGTTATTTTAATTGTTAGTACAGGAGCGCTTTGCCACCGCAACAAACAATGCCCACAGGCTTCATACCTGGAGCCAGCTGAGTGACAGTTTCTCTAGGCTTATCCTCGGCTTCCATGGCCACCGTCTCTCATGTGCACAAAGCTGCCAGCGTGTTGTGTAATGCTGTTGCCCTAGAGCTGTGCAGCAAATCTGTGAGCCGCTTCTGTTTTCATGGACGACTGGCTGCTTCCACTGCTGTAATCACACAACACATATGCAAAGCTCAGAGGCTCAGAAACACGCCTGCTCTCCCTAACTCAAGGTATCGGAGCGCGCGGACGGAACAGAGCTATTTACAGCCAAATGATCCGCCGTCTCCAAGCGATTGTTTTCAAAAAATGATGGATATGTCACGCTCTTCGAGATTTCATTTCTATCTCTTATGAAACACTGACATTTCGCAGCAACATCTTCTTTACATACTGTAGAGACAGCTACAAAGAAAATAAAAGATCTGATCTGTGCGGGGTTCGCCCACAGAGAAAAATTCAAGAAAAGAAAGATGTCTGCACGGCCCATTATGAGAGCGCTCCTGTCGTTTTCGTGCATCCTATTGAATTCTCACCAGATCATAAGGGGGTTTATGGGCACACTTTACGATGACGAATAATTCCATGGAGCTTATTTCCACAGGCCACGTGATCAATCGATGAGAAGTCCTGGGGCTCCAAAGCCATCAATCTACACTTGGTGTGTGACTTAAATCAACAAATTGGCTTTGATTCCAGGAGGTAAAATGCTGATGTGGGAAACACAGCATGTCTCTTTAAACAAGCGTCTGTTGGAGCACACAAAGAAGCTTCAATAAGCCGGAGTGTCAGAGTGTCTCAGCAAGATGCAAGCAAACAAATAACAGCAACCACTATTAGATTCAGTAAATAATAATTTGGCCCAGAAGGGTGTGGGCTTGGTTTCAAAGTTGGTTGTGTTGCAAGAAGGCAGGGGACAAGCCTGAAATGATTTTGTATTTTATTTTGAATAAACTAGCTATTACTATAATGAGTCATAACAGCATGCTTAATTTGCATCAAAAGCCTGGTTTTCAATGATTTATCATGGGTTCTTTTCTTGATATCTAATGTCATAGTATTTTACTTTGAATCATCATTATAATGGTTGAGATAAACTTTAAAGTTTTATTCTCATATTAATATCTGACCATGGTTTATAATTCTGCAAGCCCGTTCTCATCAATCTGGGCATAAACAACACTAGTTTACTTTTTCAATAGGCATGTACACAAAATTTGCTTGCATGTGCTGTGCAAATCCTTGTTGTTTACTTTACTGTAGAGCAGAGGAATGCCTATAAAATGGCTTTAGAAATACAGTATGTTTTACCCTAAAACTATCTATTAAATATGCAATAGCAAAGATGTCACACAAGCTCACACCAAAAACAATATAAAAGCATTACAAACAGGTGGGATTGCATTCAAAGTCTTCAAAAACGGAACAATTAATCTCTATAAAAAGCTAGTTTTGAACGATGCTGAAGCTTAGGGTGTTGAAATCAGAGTAGTAAGGCCAATGCTGCTTAATAATGCAAGTATAATGGCAAGATCAGTCACAAGACTCACAAGAGCCGATGCAACTTCACAAGGGAAGTTGACATAAGGAAGCAAGTTTGGAATTTTGTGGATATTCGTTTTATGGCAGACGGAGAAGGGGTCCACATCTTAGATCGGTATCAAGGCTTTGGAATGGTTTTTATAGAAGAGTGTTTTGGATAAATTTCAAATGTAGCTGTATCTGCCTTTTCTCTGTTGTTTTTTGTATTGTACAATAGACAAACCATGAGTTTTATGGGATTGGTTATTTATAACTGTGCAAATGTTAACGAAATATGACATGTTATCAAATGAACAATCAAAGCAAATAATAATGAAAAAATTACAACACAATCTGTAAGACAATTCTGTCATGTTATTGGAATCATCCACTCTTCACCGGAAGGTTTTGCATACCACATGTACACACGTATAGACTTTTGAGTGTGTATTACAATACAATTGTAAGATGATACCAGATTGATAAGATCTGGTTGTTTCTGCAATAAATTGGTCTTCAAAACTTATCTGCAACCAACAAAAACCAGCAAATTGCAAGAATCTTTAGAATAAAAAACGGTTAACATTTAAAATGCAAAAATCCAGAAAAAAGGACATTGTATGCCATATTAATATGAATGTATTTTTACAAATATTTGTTTTAAATTTTTTATTTAAAATAGCTTTTGCGTAAATTGCGTAATAGGAAAAATCAATGAAAATGTTTGTATTGTTGTGAATATAAGAATGCTGTTTTCTTGGACGTACATCTGAAAAATGAAGTCTTCCTATAATGCCATATCAATAATACAGCTGCAGAAATAGAGGGCACATTATATGTGTAGGTAAATGCCATTCAATTGCATACAAAAAAGTACTAACAGTGAAACAACAGCTTCTTGTCTAACGTACTTCTATGTTAATGAAATTTTGGTGGATTCCATGGTTTTCACATTGAAATTATTAGCCTTAATAATATTCAATTGAACTACCTTGCACTACTATTTTCATAGTTTGCCATAAAGGTGTTTTAAAAGTAATTTTTAGTAAATTTTTACAAAAATCTAATCTCTACTATAATGACAAATAAAATAATGGGTTTGTGACAACTTTGAAACATACAAAAATAAAATGCAATAAAAATTGCATCGCATAAGAATTGCTATCACTTTCTAGGACCCTTATAATTTAGCTTAAAAGTATTCCTGTTTTACTTGTTGATGTCACTAAACTTTGAGTGGAGTCAAACTGTATCAAATTCAATTTGAGAACGATTTAGAAAGGCACAGACCTTTCAATAAAAGATCAAGTGCCAAACATGCATTTGAGAGCTAAAAAGATGCAAAGAGATTGATCGAAACACCGATTAGACTCAAGATACAGATCAAGACTACAAAAAATTCTCCTGTATTGGATGTAAACAGAAGCATGTAGCCCCTGATAATCATTAACAGAAGACGTTGGAAATAACAAGATCTCTTACTTGAGCTGACCTCCTGGCCAAACCAAGCAATCGATGGAAAAGGTATCATGACCAAGAACTTGACTGTCACTCTTGAGTCTACTCAATCTCTCCGTAGTGATTTCAAACCTGCCTAAATCTGTTTGTTGGATTGAACACAGAGAAAGATATTTGGACAAGTGCTTGCAACCAAACAGTTCTGGGAACCCGTTGATGACCACAGCAAAAAGGGTTAAAAAGGGTGTCAAAGGTATACAAGAACTTTTTGCTGTCCCACAGTCTTGAAAAAATCTTATTTTGTGTTTAACAGAATAATAAAATGATAAAGTCATTTTATCACTTATCGACCAATCTTATTCAATTGAGTCTTAAAACTGTTTGGTTACAAGCATTCTTTCAAACATATTTCTCTGTGTTTATTGTGTTTAAGAAATATATATAGATTTGGAAAAATAAATAGTTATTCGATAAATAATTTTTGGATGACCTCTTTCAAAATATAACAAATTTTTCCAAGTTGTCTCAAATATGTTCTTTGTTTTGTCATAGTGTATGCAATGTACACTCACTCATAAAAAAATAATTTTAAGACGTTTAACATAGAGCAGCAACATAACAAAAATAGTTAAATAAAGTGAAGGGCCATTTTTGCAAGCCAGGGATTATACATTATTTTCAGGTAAATCCATTAAACAAGATCTTTAAATCTTCGAAAGCTACATTTTATAGCTCATCCAAAAATGCCCCTGTTATGTCTTTAAGAATATAATAACATCAGCACTTTTTACTGTTGACTAAGCAATCCCAATAAATCTAAAAATGCCCCTAAAACATATTTAAAAAAGACTGACAACTTAAATAAAATAAGAGCGGCTTGTCTGCTCTACTTAATATTGTTACACAGCAAGTTATGTTGTGTTTGTATGGTTCTCTTTCAGGCTTTAATGACGGCACATCTCAAAAACTGCCTTCATGAACTTCTCTTGACAGCAACCATAAAGCTTGGTCTATAAAAACATGGACATTTAAAATACAAACCTTCCCTTAAATGTTAAAGCAACAAGCTCATACACACTAACCTATAAAGCTCACAGCCTTACACACTCAATCTTCAATAAACTACCCTTCAAAACCTCCATACATTACAGCCAAAGGCCAAAGTACAGGCTTCCATGGATAATAAAGCATCTCCTATACAAAAAAATACATACTCACCTTTCATCTGCTTTTAGCCTTGGATTATAGCAGTGGCCAGACTCACATACCTTGAGGTGCCCACAGAAACCAGAGCCTGTTATTACCTGCCAGTTGTTTAGAAGTGAAGAATTCTCTTATTACCACATCACACTGGGGCTTCTGGTTAGTAAGTAAAGCGAGAAGCCATCCTTCCCTTTCTAGCTCAAAGTGATGCATATCCTCTTTTTCAATAAATCATTTAAGAACTCATGGAGATCCATCAGGTCTCTGCTTATTGCTTCGGCCTCATGCCAGTGTACAGTTACTCAGTTGTGGGGTTGTCACGTTGAGGTAAGATGGAGAGGATTGATCAAATCTTTTCGGCACCAGCCTCATCTGTAAGAGAACGAGAACCTGGAATGCCATTAAAAAAGACTTTGTGCAGCATTCATTATCTTAAGACAAATTAAAGTTGTCTTGCGCCTTGGAGAGGATAGTGTACTGAGGATTCATGGTTTAAGCGTAATGCTTTGGTGTGGAATTGACTAAATTCAAAGCACAAGCCTCTTGGGACATCTTTGTCAAAACAGCGTAATGCGTTAACTAGATTTATACATGAATTAAGAAGTTTCACGTTATCCAAAAAGAACCTTAGCTAGATGTCTTAAAAGAGTGCATGAGGCAAGCTGTGAAAAAGGAGCATGTAAGAATACCTTGCTTTGAAATAAGTGAATTGGGGAGATGGAAGGTTTCAGGCAATGTACTGTATAAACATTTTTTTCGGAGACAGGTTAAGCAAGTGAAACGCTATTCAACAAGTGAAGCGCTTGTGAAATTTCAAAGCCAGTGGGAAATCGTTCTCCCATGGGAGGCTTTTTTATGAAAAGATGGTTCAATGTTGTTCTCAGCGAGACGGTTGGAAGCTTGGAAATGTGTATTCATATTTGTATGAAAGAATACAAAGGGTATAAAAGAGTAAAAGTAAAGTAAAAACAACAGACAAACAATTCCTATTCTATTCTATTTTATATTATAAATATGAATATAAAATTTAAACCCATGAACAGTATATTGTTACCCATTTGCAGAATTTTCTCGCCCTCGTCATTTCAAACCTGTATGCAAACCTGTAAAGATTTACACAATTTACGTAATTTAATGTTAAAGCATTGACATTTATTAAATAAATGTATTTAAAACAATTAAAAAAATAAAGATTTAAAAATAAGTACATCTTAATTACTCAAATATTTCTATTAGAATCCTTTATGTATATTTGTTTAATAAACACTGTTTTTCAGTACATTAAACAAACATTATATTTAAAAATGTTAGAAAAAATTAACTGTTAGACTCTTAATCAATTCTATTAATATCTTCAACTGAATAAATATTTTATGTTTTTAAAATATTAAAAAATACATTGTATCTTTATATGTTAATATTGCTTATTTTTGTGGTATTTACTAAGCCCTATTCATCATTTGAATTTACTTGATTATTTGAGACATTGACTTGTGTCAATGTGCAGTGCCTGTTCAGGTTATTTAAAAAAGATATTTTGAAGAAAGTCATATGACTAGGGAATGAACAAATTATGACAAAATGTTCAGTTTTGTGTTTATACAAAAGAAGTGAATGTTGTGTTACCAACTTTATTCAACATTTCTTCTTTCATATACTTTGTTTTCATCCTGGGGTGAATTACTAAAAATCTAAGTAATCAATATGGTTAACTTAAAAAAGTAGCAAAATAATCTCAAAATATTAAGTGTTTCAATATCTCAATTCTTATATGTAAACAAAATGACAGAATACTATAAAATCATCAATCTTCAAATTTAAAAATAAAATGTGTTAATATAAAATGTGTGTATGCCATGTTCATTTATATGTAGTGTTTTGTTTTTGTCATACATTACTTAGTATTATTTTCAATAAAAATCATTAATTATATAATTAATAATTTGTAAAATACACATTTATACCAAATAATCGTAACCGGATTCCAAATTCAAATTTAACAGTGAGAGAGAAGAGAACCAATTGCGTAACACTTATTTAATCTATATCTCCAGAAGACAGTCAGTAACGAGTTCTGTGTTTGTCCTCTTTACAATTAAACTACACAAGCTCTGCCATGAATACACTTCTAATATTTATATCACTTCTTAAGAACTATGGTTGACTCATTTTGTTGGCACGGCTAAGTATGAAATACAGGCAAATTTCAATTAGCAGTTATTTAGCAATGGAATGGGAAGAAGCTTAAACGCAAAAATAATTAAAAGTTAATAAGAAATGCTTGGTTTTACAGTAAATGGATTGCAGCTTTCGCCACCAAACCAGAACACCAAGCGAGGTGCATGGGAAAGATGTAACATTTTGGAGGTAATAATGATTCAGACCTTTCCCTGAGCCTTCCGCACGTGTCTGCCCCAACGGGATGCACGGCAGCTGTAATTAGATGATGTTAGCGTCTGTGTCACTGCCTGGGTTAATGAGTACCTCTACCACTAATATAGCTACCCATTCTCAGCCCAGAGGCTAATACTGCACATGTAGCTAATTACACAACCCCTTAATTCACACCTTGACCCAAAACACACATCACTTTCAGTTATGCAATTTAGAGGCTTTTAAAGAAATTTCTTTACAGATCACTCCTGCCAGATGATGTAGTTACATTTTCCCCAAAAACATCTTGGGTACAGTTTTAGTGTTTTGAGTGAGTGCTGAAATACTGAGATTTTCATGCACACGCATCTCTAGAGTTTACAAAGAAAGGGATTAGGTTTCTTGTTGACAGCAGAGGTCAGAGGACAATTGCCAGACTGGTCAAAACAACCATATCAGAGTGCTATGACAACTCGATGAAAACAACCTGTACAACTTTCTTCTGATGAACACAAAATAACACATTTTGATGAATGCTGGGAACTGAACAGTGACAGAATACATTTATTGGCATTGGTTTGGTGAATGTTGGGTTACCAACTCTCTTCAAAATATCTTCTTTCGTGTTCTAACAGAAAATAAAGACATCAACATAAATTGTTTCAATAATTAAAAACAAAACCACATATATATTACCATTGTTTAGTTATAAAGCTGAATATAACATTGGACATTTCTTGTTTATTTAAATTTTTCTATTAACTAACTGATTTTCAAATTCAATGTGTTATTGCGCTATTTATCAATGATCAACAGTTGGCAAACTCATTCTAATTATAATATTTTTCATAATCGAGCAGTCCCTAGTTATATTATATAAGTATTTGTTGTACACACATGTATGTCTGAGTGTATTTGTATATAAAAATACATAGCAAACAAAAATTTGGCTCATGTATCTCAAATTCACCTGGGATGGCATCAGGGTAGGGGCAAGTAATGAGAAAATGTTCATTTTTGTTTAAAACAAACTGTCTATGGCAGAAGACAATTAGGTCCCATTCCTAATAAACCTATAAAAAAGTAATCAATGAGGGAGAACAGGCACTCTTCAGTTAGAGGAGCAAAGCTGCATTGTATCTTAAGCATACAGATTTCACTTTCCATGAATTAAGTGTTTAAATTAATGAAGATTTCTCTTCCCTCTCCACGTTCCGTTGCTACATTATTAGAAAAGAGATGGAAAGAGAACAATTAAACATAGTTCCAAACAACAAAGACCCACGATGCATCAAAAGACAATCAAGCTCTCATCTTGTAGTGAGAAAATGAAAAAAAAACAGCTTCACCAATTAATTCTCACCTTATCATGAAGTGAATCTTAAATTATAGTCGATCAATGCAAAAAAAGCTGTTGTTAAATTTTCTCTTTGTTCTCTTTTATAGTTTTGTACATCTTCACACACCAATGCCCCCCTTCCCCCTTATAAACCCCTCATATCAATCAGCAAGGTTGTTCTCAGCTAGCTGATGACTTATCGGCTAGATAAAAATAATTACAAACCATTGATTCAAGTTCTTTTCTAATGTTCGTTAGATCATAATAGGATTTTGTAAATGCCATCAGAGAAGCTATTTGTGTTGGACTGCCACAAAGGAGGAGGCTTGATTGGCAGAGAAGAAAATCATTATATTGAAGTCATACATTAATAATCCTCCTACATTATCTGAAGATATGGGGACTGTCAGTGGCTCCGATCACATCAAATTAAAAATGGACCCAGCCTGGATGCGAGCAGACAGAAGGTACCCACCCATTTTCTGAAAACAATTCCATGTATGTGAATGACTGAGTGCGGACCAGAAAAGAGCCATCGATCACACACTGCGTCTGCATGACTGTGTGGTCTCTTCTGGCGTAACATTATGCTCTATGATGCCGGATTCCATTTTTTTACATTTATTCCATTTTAACACATATGTTAAATTGCTGTTAAACCGAGAATAAAGAGGGGTTGTACATCAGCCAGGTGCTTAAAGGTTACAACCTCTTCTGTCATGCAGACGTCAATGTGCTGTTTGTATGATTTGTTGTTCACGGGCTTCACATATAGATTTTGAGAAAAGGTAGTAAGGTACAGTATGGATCTTGTGATGAGTTGAAGGTTCATGTACATTGGGAGCCTGTAGAGTACACCCTATATTCAGTTAATTTATTTGAACAACGTGTAAAAAAGTGAATCTTGGATGTCAGTCTCTCCAGTTTACTTAATGATATTATGACCTATTCAAAAAAAAGTATCCAAAACAATATTTTCTGTATTTTTCTGTTTGCTGTATATTTCAAATTAATAAAAGTGATTATACCTATGACATTTGCTAAGCTACATAACATATTTTTCATTGTATGTACACATTCATCAAGATGGTTTGAAACCATGAAATTGTGAAAAGCACAAAATAAAATAATTATTGAATTTACTATTATGACTAAGCAAACAAATAAAAAGTAAAGCAATTTTCTAATTAACATCATATTTTCATGTGAACTAGAAATTGGCGGTGTGAAAAATCTGTGTTATGGACAAAAACAAAATGTACTAGAACTTTTTACTCCAACTTTGCAATTTTTTTAATTCAAAAAATGTTGTACTCTAACTTTGTGATTTAGTAAAATTACAAATTGACATTCTAAATATGGTAAGGATGTTATAATAAACAACACAATATTTTGTTGGCACTTTAATGTTTATGCTCTTCAGTTGAACCTTTAAAACGCTTCTATATAATTGTTTCCCCTAAAGCTACGATAACAAAACAAAAAGGGTTAAACAATTAGAAACATCTTTAAATTACTAGGATAACTGAGAATAAACAGCACCATGGAGAGCTACACGTTTGTTGCTCATTCTAAATCATACACTTTTTTTGAGAGCTTTGCCCGTGAGCGAGTGATTTATTCTGAATGAGCAATCACACCTTACCTGAGTAATTTGCTCGATGCTTTATTAAATACATCATTTGCATGTTTCTCTCATGCCAAGTCAATTTCCTCCAACGACTTTAAATTGCCTAAGAATGTCAAATAGATTATATTATAAACTAAACTCTTCGGAAAACCATACAACGAACCAAAACGTGTTTTTTCTGATTTAAAATAAAACCAGCTCACTGAAAAATGTCATACAGTAGATTGTTTTGCAGTATGTTTCTACCATAATAACTTTGTTGAGTTATTATTAGCATACAGCAACAGCATTGAGCTAGAGTATAAATAAAAGTGTAAAGCGTTATTTTGGCGTTAATACAGTAAAAAACACAATTTTTGACTTGATTAACACCTTGCCATTGTATCCCATTTTTCAACACATGTGAGATTAAAACTGATAATAAGTGAGTGTAACTATGGCCAGTCAAAAACCTGTAATATACGCTCTACCACTGATCCCAGAACAGGTTACAGCCATAGGTGCAGGAATATACTTATAGCAGATGGGGCTCAGTACAGTGTTTGGGGGTCAGTAATGATGGGAAATTACAGGAGGCAGATTTTTGTTACAACATTCACATATTTGTTTATTTTGAAAACGCTCTTCCACCGACCCATCTTTAATATAGTTCCGAACCAGGGGCTGCTGTAGCAACCTCAGCACCCCTACCTCCAGGGGTAATGGTTCCAGACCCCATTTTTAGCGATTTTCCGTTCAGCCGCATTTGAGCCTCTGGTGCTAATGGACACAAAGGGTGGACATGTGCTCTGTAGCTTCTGCCCCGGCTCTGATGGGGTTCAGTCTCTAAGGTTCACAACGGCTCTAGGGATTCAAACCTAATTATTACTGCCCTGCATCAGGAACCTATTGCAATCGGTCCCAAACCCCAGCTGGAATACAAAGGGATGTGCTGGGTTATGAAATAGATCAGACCATCTTGTCTGTGCAAATATGCCTGTTATAATTTACTGATATTTATTTATCTGCTTAACTCCGTCTAGGAATTGCTAATTGAATATTTACAGAGTATTAAGAGGGATTCGTCCCAATTCTCACTAATATCGAATGCAGCAAGCTAATAAGATCACACATCTAATTTATGACAGAGATTACAGAGATGTGAAATGACACATAACAGGAGAAAAACTGATACGAACAGACTTTAAAAGGGTAATTAAATATGTTTTTATACAAAAATTCTCCCTATAGAGTCTGTCCACTGGGACATATGCTGTCATATCTACTAAAAATAAAAAGGAACTGGATTCATTAGCGAGTTTCTCCAATATGCCGTGGGTTTGCTATTGGCAGCGTCCCTGTAGATTTTTCTGGGGTTTTATTTCTGGCTGTGTGACCACACCGGCTGTTATAATAATTGAGTGATTTGAGTTAGCTGATAAATAACCGAACTGAAGACCTTTGATTGCTGTACACTGCATCACTGAATGAAGCAGAGACCACCATGGCAAAATTGCATCTGGGATGTTTTAGTGAAAGGGACAATTTTCGTTCCCTGCACCGAGCAGTTAAGGATCAGGCAAGGCTGGCCAATCATTGCTCAAGATTGCCTATCAATTTTACTCAATGTTAACCTACCGTGTGCTGGTGAGGTTTATTTTTATCAGTGGGCTGTAGTTAAAAAAGTGTAGCACTGAAAAGATTCCAATTAGTTCGACTTGGCCAAACAAGCTGTCGACCTAAATGAAGAACTGGTTTATACGGCACCCTGTGTATTTTGTAGGTTAAAAGCTGTAGTTCACACAACAATGAATATTCTTTCATTATTGAACTGCCCCTATGTTATACCAAAACCTGTCTATGTGTTTTTCTGCTCAACACAGAAGATTGTTAAAGAATGGTCTCTAACCAAACAACATTGGACCCCATTTATTTCCATTGTATGGACACAAAACCACAAAGACATTTCTAAAAAAAAATGTATCGTTGGGAAACGCCAATTGTTTATAATTATATCTAAATGGAAACTATTAGAACTTCTGTGATGGTTTCTGTTGGGTTTCTATAGTATAGGTCTAAATAAAGGTGTCTACCAGTATGTGATGGGCTACACATTGCAAAAATTATATTTCTAAAGGATTTAATGGGAAAAGCCAATGGTTCATAAATAAATTTCAATAGAAAATGGTTTCTCCTGAGTTTTTGTATAGCTGTTAAACATTAAACACAATTAATTGCAACTAGGATAAAAATTTCTTCACATACTTGCCAATGTACTTTTTTAGAATATATTCAAACAATTATAATAAAAAATATGTAGATATTTACATATAAATCATTGGAAAACAAAACAACATGTAAAGCTAGTCAAAGATGTTAAGATACCCCATTATTTAAAAAAAATAATTAAAATTTTTTTGAAGTAGAAAGAAAGCATATATAATGTAAAATGGTTATGGTTTTAACAAATTTTTCTTGAGAATAAACTGTTAAAATTTGGTTGAAATAAGGTTATGTTGTGAAACAATTTGTACATACTGACTTATCTCTACACATTCAACTATGTTAAATAATAAGGTAGAATAATAAATAAAAAATATATCTGACAAACGAGCAAAACTTATTGGGGGCTGACAAAATTATTAAATTAATATAAACATTTAATCAATCTATTTTTGTAACATCCAGTGTCTGTTTTAGTGTCTGTCTCCTGTAAATCAGAGAAAATATATTTAATGTTTAAAATACAAATACAAATATGCAGAAAAAAATCAAAACCATACTGTTTTTGAGCCTCTTGGATCCTTCTCATTTTTCTTTTCTTTGAAGTTAGTATGTGAAATCAATCTGCAAAGTGACAAATCCCAAAGTTCACAATAAAGCAAGTTAGCATCTAACCAAAATCATGTCCCACTAATGTATAATTGAGGCCGCAAACAAACTTATTGCTCAACTTATTGTTCTTGTGTTTAAAGGTCAAACGTTTAAAGCATAAACATAAAACTTGAGTAATTTACAATAAATACAAACTATTATTCTGTATGCAAGTCATCACTTTTCAGCTCAATTGATATTATTTCAGCAGGGATGATGGGCTATCTATTACCGGATGTTGTTTTAGTGAAAAAAGTAAGCTCTACACTCAACGTACACTGGAAAGAATAACAATAAACCGCAAATGATACTGTACTTGCTAAGCATTTTGCTGGCATAACCTCATTCTCCATGGCTGCTGTTTGGCAGGAGCACTCCTGTCAGAACCCATTTCTCATTACAAAATGTGTTCCCCTGTAGACAAGGGGTTTGTGCATCTTTTATGTGGTCGAGATACTAGGATAGCGTTTGAGGTAAAGTTAAAGTGACATGTGATTGGAGGCTGTGAAGTACCTATTAGATGTGAATATTAATAAGGCAGCCCATGGTGCGCCACGGCAACGACTCCTCAATCTAAACGCTGTTACATGTTGCAATGAATATTTCTGCAGAACGCAGAGGAAAAACGGAGTCGGGCATTACTAATGCATCTACAGCGAGATGGGTAAAGTGAATTCCTAATACGGCTTCAGTCGTACGGCGAGCACAGATCTCAGAAATTTTCCACCTGGGTTATTGTTGTACAGCAGAGAAAGGCTGACACAGATAAAGTGACCGTGCTTCGTGTCAAACAAAGAAATAAATACCTTTTTAAAATATTTAAAGCGTTTACAGACCGTAAAATGTAAAAGAAGGTGAGGCTTTTTTAGGCATGCTTTCTTTTTTCACTCTTTAAGTCCGGTAGGCTATCTGGAAGAACAGAACAGCAAACATGTTTGTTGAAATGACATGACTAACGTAATGTCCCCATGGCACATTCTGTCCTGATGCCTAGCAACAAGTGTTTGGGGACATCCAATTTCATTTTTGATGAATGCAGGGCTAGAACAGAAGAGCCTTTACTGGGTTGAAAAAGCAGTAAAACTACATTGGAGCTGTGATCAGTCACCTCAAAGCCAAGATTCATCCACTGGAGGAAATCACTGCAGTTGTCTGTGCTGAAATAATCAATCTTCCACAATCACAGAACCGTCCTAACTTCTTCATAAGGTATTGCACATGCTCCGACACACTTCTAAAGCCCTTTGGAAATGCCTTTTTACCATTTTCATTGTTTCAACTGTACATGAAACATGTTAAATTACATTTGTTAAAAATCAAAAAGTATAAAGCACACACACAGAAATTATCAAGGAAAAGAAACACAAGTAAGAATTAACCAGGATATATGGTCGTAAATAGAAATTTAATTTAGTTAATAATTAGTGTAGTTAAAGCTGATGGCAGCAGTCTCCTGACAGGCATTACAAGGGCAGAGAAGCTGCAGCCAACCGTGGCCAGTATAAACAACTTTGAAAGAAGAAAGAAACCTAGAAAGAAACCAGATGCAGCCAGGAGAACCAATTATCCTCTGGCAAAACTCACCAGTGTTTGTACAACTAGGCTTACTTTATAAAGAAATATAAAAGAAACTCAAACAATGTTATTGTGGTAGATATAAAAAAGTTTGTGTTGTGTGTGGGGAACATCTTAATTTTTACGCTCCATCTTCTGGAATGGTTTTGAACCGGATGGCCGCACATTATGATTCTCAGGTGGATGTGTAATTTCTGATTGTCTCTTGAGTATCCCAAGGCAGGGGAGGAAGGCAGAAATAACAAATGATCAAATCTGCTGTTTACTGTACTACATGAATTCTTCATTTAAAAAATGTTTTTCGTCTAGATTGAAACTGGAAAACTGTGTCTCAGCCCTGAGCAGTGTCAATAAGTTTATTTTAAAGTTTAGGTGCTACGTATTAGAACGCATTACCACCTTACCTGTGTATTTATTTGTTCTGGATGTTAGAGTGGAGAGGTGGTAGTAGAATAACAATCTGTTAAGTAGGTCACTGCCTAACCATTTAAAGCATTGTAAGTAATCAACAGAACTCTATATTCTATAGGATACTTCATGGGTAGCGAGAGTAGAGGATCTAAAAAAAGGGGTTATGTGATCATATTGTCTAAATTAAGTAAGCACCCTGGTGCCGTATGTTGAAACTGTAGTCTATTTAGTGATGATGCAGGACAACCACTAAGTAATACATTACAGTAGTCCAGTCTGGAGGTCATGAATGCATGAACTAATGTTTCCTCCTCAGCAACACCCAAAATATTTTGCAGTTTGGCTATGTTTCTGAGATAGAAGAGAGCAGATTTTGTAACATTTTAAATATAATTTTCGAAAGACAGGATACTGTCTTATATTACACGTAGGTCTTTAACTGTATTTGCAGAGGGCAGCCTTCTATTTGAGAAGAGTAGTCTGAAATATTACACGTTTCAGATTCTGTGCTGTGATATGGCCTAAAGCCAGACTGAACTTTTTTAAGCACATCATTATTCTACTAAAGGTTGCTAGATTGTGGAGCATGCTTTTGTGGGCCTTTACATCAATACTACTTTAGTTTTTTTCATGGGACCTCTACACCGGTGAGCCCAGAGGAATGTTTCCACTTTCACTTCTATACAGTTCAGAAAAATGGTCAAAAAATAATTCACTGTCACTGGGGTGGTACTGTTTAAACTAGTATAAACTCCTAGTATAGTATGTACCATTTAGGCACAGATATGTATACATTTAGTACTATTATGTATCTTTTGAGGAGTATTGTGCATTTTTTATACTTATATACATCTTTAAGTTATTAATATGAAGTTTTTTAAAGGGTACCACTCAAGTGAGAGCTTGAGTAAATTTTTTTTTTTATTTTTCAAAAAGTTAAGAGTGAGAGTTCATGCAAATATTACAAATATAACTTTCTCTGCAGAACGCATAGGAATATATTTTGAAGAATTTTGTAATCAAACAATGACGGAACCCAGTGACATGCACTGGTTTTGTGTCTATAAAATAGAAGTGAATAGGTTTCACCATTATCAAAATATCTTCTATTAAGATATGAAAAAGAAATAAAGTCCATTGTTTGAACTTGAGTGCAGGATTGGGGATTGCACATACTTTGTCTATTCCTGTAACTTTAATAATGCTAGAAATACAGGGGTGTTTGCTTCATCGTGATAGACTCAAGATGGAACCAACGAAACCTGTTTAAGGTATCATCTCATAGTCTTAAATATGCAAAATAAGCAAATAAACCATGTCAACCAAATTGCTGTAAAAAATAGAAAGTTGTAGAACATAGTTACAAACAATAGAAAAGTGACAGATATGAACTGATTGTCAGTATTGAAAAAGAGTTTCATATTTCCTATAGTTTTAAAGGCAATAATGATGAACTTAACTGAAACATAAAAGACATTGAGGAGGACCACATGGCAAATATTGTATGAATATGCAGACGAAAAAAGAAAAGGAAATATATAAAGTTCAGTGGGATCATTTGGAAAGATGTCAAAAGTAATTTTCCTCCCCAAAGCTTTAAATGTCCCATATGTGACCACCTCAGAAATACGGGTTCATAATGACAAGAGGGCGAGAAAGTGATGACAAAATTAAAAAATGTTAAATATTATTTTAAATCAATCTGTTTTGGTGAAATTTTCTTCCATAGAAACAAGGACTGCGAGGTTCCTATAGTTCCTAAAACGTAAATTTCTTGATTTTAATGGTCCTGGACAATCAAATTGTTGTATGAGAAAGGATAACAGAGAAGAAAGAGCGTTGTTCATATCAAGCCATGTTGTCATTTTCTGTGCTGTACTGTAATTTACTGTACTTTCTAGACTGTGATATTGCTTACGGATTACTTTTGCAACAATCAAAATATTCTTGAAAATTTTTTTATTTTATTTTTGAATTCTCTCCATATTTCATGCAAATATGTATATGCTTTTTGTTTAGAGATTCCTCGCTCCTGCTCTATTCAAACACTGTATTTAGATGGGCTAATTTCACAGCAGATTTGAGGTGGATGGCTAGATTAATGTAGCACAGAAAAGCTGAGAGGTTGATGTCAACCAAATGGCTGTTCTGGGGCGACCACCTTCAGCCTTCATGAAATGGATGAGAGACTGGCTGTAAACCCATTTCATGGTCAACTTTAATCGCTGATATGGGTGTTCTAAAAAAATCCACACCTCCTGCTAAAGTGTATTTCTTTATTCTCCATAAAGTTTTATATAGGGTGGAACTGCTTTTGTATGAAATTAAACAAATACATGTTAGACTCCAGAATTATCAACATTGTAAGTCTATTCAATGCTATATTTATGAAAATGTAATTTTGAAATATCAAAGGGCATCGCATCATGAATTTTCATCATTCAACTGATTATAAAAGAAACCTTTTGATCTGTAAACTACAAACATGTTTTCAGAAATGTGTGTTATGAAATTCATTAACCTTATGTGATCCCATTTCAGAGGTGTCATTTCTTTCCATCGGCTTTGTTCACATTGCATAAGAAATGTGAGGTCTTCCAAATCGTAACTTAAGAAGGCACTATATAGTCAATATCTGATGTTTTTACACGTGGATCATAGAAATGACATCCTAGAACCTAGAAATTTATTTACACATTCCTGCTTTTAAGCTCATATCCACGGGAAGAACCAGTAAATCTATAGTCTGCCCTATACATAAAAATTCAGAGTTCACCTAACTTGCCTGTCTTTGAGGAAACCAGAGCAATCAGAGTAAACCAATGGTGACACAGGGATGATATGAAATCGAGCCGGCCCTCGCACCAGGGACACAATACCAAGAAACTTTGTAACATTGTGAGGGTCAAGTAGCACATTTTTGCTGCAACACGTTTAAGTGTCCAAATCATTATTTTTATATTGATATTCACATGGTTCTCGATTTGATGTAAGAGTGTGCAAACAACAAACCAAACAGCCTCTGCCATTCAGAACAACCACCTAAAAACAACAAAATAATACAAAAAAATCAACATTTGAAACATTTGACAGGTACTCAGGAAAATTTACATACTTAAGAAGAGGTAAACCATGCTGCCAAGTCAAAAAAATATTTATAGTCTTAACACACAATAAATAAAAAAGTAAACTGTATGTTTTCCTTAAGTTACTTAAATATTTTAATTCAATTTACTCCAACAATACAATTACAGTTTTAACAACAAAGTTAAGTTGATTTTTAACGTCTTTACTTAGAATTTGGTTAAAAATAGGGAAATAAACCTATTAAGTATATTTTAGTTTATTTTTCCAAATCTACTAAGGTACATAATCATTCTTTCCGGTGTATCACACAACACAACAAATTATTGATAGAGGTGCTTAAAAAAGTTTTTCACAATAATGTCATGGAATAATCATTTCTGGTTCCACAAACAATCATTCAGTACAAATTTAATTTCTTTCTCCTTTTTGAAATACAATGTAAAACCTATGATGTAAACTAAAAAGATTTTGTTTTAGTAAGTAACTTAGAGCTAAAAGACATGTTGACATGAAGACTTGTAAAGGGCTAAGTTCAAAGTAGTTGCTTTGATAGACAACTGTTCTTTTAATACCAGTAAAGGGCTTAAAATGCCTGGAGTGTCATCATTAATTTGCTAAATTATTTTATTTTATGACCTCAAAGAACAAAGAAAAATTATTATTACTCTATTCAAACTACAGCATCTGAAGTACAACTCCCAATTCATTAGTCATTATGCTTTGTATGTATGTAAAGGTGAGATATTAATATTAATGTTGAGAACTTGCAAATATCCTCCAAATTCACTTATCTATCATTGTTTTATGTGATCCAACACTGTGCCAAAACACATGCAACATTTTGATCTAAGGTTTTAGTTCATCAGAGCAGGACATAATAGCATTCAAGCATTTTTAGCTTCAGATCACAGCAATCTTACATTTCCAAACTCAAATCGAATCTTATTTTCACTTTTGCTTTAGAGACAAAATTGCAAGAGAGAGATGTTATATGATACATAATAATACAGGTATGTTCCGTATCGATGGTAACGAATCCAACAAATGCAAAGACAGGTGATGAGATTGCATGAACATAATCAAATGTTTCAGAGTCAATTCTTCAAAAATGGGACGTAAAGAGAGAGAGAGAGAGAGAGAGAGAGAGAGGAGAGAAAGAGAGAAGGGGGTGAGAGAAGCTGAGAACAAGATTAATCAAGACCCTGTGGGGAGAATATGTGAAATGCTGTCCAACCGTGCACAGAAATATCATTCTGAAAAAGGTCATTAAGCAGCGACTGTGGCAAATTGAAAGCGCATAGATTGTCGTGTCATAAATAAAGTCTTGTCATTTTCACCTGTCAGCAGGCATGCAGAAAATCCCGCCCTGACATTATCTTTGTCACCTGGTCATTACTCTTAATACCAGTGTCTGCTCTGAAATGCAAACACAATCCCCTCACGTCAGAAAACCGATACTTGCATTTTCTCAAGCCCCTCGCCACTGCTGTCAAAACCCATATGAAATATTACGATTCCTTGCAAAATGGCCCCCTCCCAGAAATTCGAAATCAATGTAACCTTTTCAGCATTGAATAATGAAGCTGAAGAAAAGCCGGCATTACGCTGATGGTGTCATAAAGCAAACTGCGGTAATTACATGATTAATGCCACATGGAGAATATCAATGGCATGGGGAGATGGGAGCAGCCACCTCGACTGTTAAAGCATATTAAATATTAAATAATTTCCATGATAATGGCATACATAATCCGATTTTATTTATGCACAGACAGTGGTGGTGTGTCGGCCCATCTGTTCTACAAATACAGGACTATAAATAGGAATCTAATTTGAAATCTTTTTACAAAAGCAGAAACATCCCATTTATCTTAATGTACATTTGCAATGTACTTCAAAATCCCATTTTAACAACAATGGGAATCTAACCCCCATTTGCATTGTATTTCATAATAAAGAGTTTGAACAACTTAATACTTTTATTATACAGTCGCACTTAAAAAAATGGTTAACTTTTCGGGTACATTGGTTCCACATGATTAAATTAAATTTAAACTAAACTTTCAAAATTCAAGAGAAATGATGTTAACGAAACTTCATTTAATCATGTGGAACTGGTGGACATAATAAAATCAAGTAATTTTAACAACTCTTTCTTTCATAGTGGAAGACAGAGGTGACTTAAAAATGGCCTTCACCACTTCGGCTAAAATTAAAACCATTGGTCAAGGTTTATTTTGTTATCAAGCTCCCAGGAATTCAAGGCAGGAGAGTTACATTCCGAATAAAATTGGTTAATAATATAGAAAAAACGTAAAAATTTGACCCATCGCTGGTTTTGTCCGCCTCCCTCAGACTCTCCTATCGATTGGCTGTACATGCATCACACTTAAAGGACACCAGTAAAGAAATCCGATGAAAGAGCAGGCCTCCTTTTTCAAATTATAAGACAACAGTGTAGGGCAAAAACAAAAGCATTTCCATGTCTGGAAAGCCACGCCGGTAGAGAACTGGCTGGATAACAGCTCCCCTCCAGCATCAAGCTTTTTGTGGGTCAGGGAGTGTTACTGTAGAATAAGGCTCAGCAGTGAGTAATTGGCTGCCTAATGAATTGTATTGGCAGACGTTGTTCTGTGGAAGGTTGAGTGTGTCACAGGGCACTTGGCTAACACTCAAGGGCTGGGCTTTATTGGCTCTCTCTTTGCTTCTTTGCGGCCGGTCGTTCACCCCTACAGATGCTGCGGGGCAACCATGTGGACGTATGGAAACTTTCTGTAGGGCTCATTAAAGGAAACTGATACTTTTGCAACAAGTGAAGAGAATTCACAATGGTACAGATTGGGAACTCGATTTGAATGAAAAGTAGTTCCAGATTGATTTTGAGGCAGAAAGAAAAATTTGATTCTACCACTGGCTATGTCACGGATTCTGGCTCTGGCTTTTGTGCCCACTGTTTGCAGGAGATGGTGGAAGGGTATTTGACACTATATTTGGCCGATCTGACACGTGGGGAGCTTTTGGCTCCGATATTTGGGCACGTACAGTATATGCGAAACCTTCCTATGACCTCAAAAAGTCAAAACACGGACTATGTGGAGCAACGGTAAATGTAACTTGCATCCCTAGTATGGACATGACCGCAGTAGCATGTGTTACTTAATGCAAAAAGTTCTCTACAAGAAGAGGTTGTCATTTAAGACAATATTTAAATAATTGCAAATATTCAAATATTAAAACTATAGTGCAACTATTTACTGATTGTAAAAGAATCCAATTTTCTGATCTTGCACAGAGAACTAACACATTTCATTCATTCTGAAATTATTTAAATGGAAAAAAATAATATAAAAAAACTTTTAACAACTCCTTTTTTCATAGTGGAAGTCAGAGGTGACTTAAAAATGGCCTTCACTACTTCGGCTAAAATTCAGTGTACACACTGACGGAAAACTATACAGAGAATCTCCAAAGGTTCATGGTTAGAAGTAAGGTAATTTGTCATTTTCTCTCTATTAAATCAGCCTAACTGTACAAAACAATTTTTTGTACAGTCGCCGGGTTAACATACTTAGACCTTGAACCCACAGGTCAATGCAGCATTATGTGTGACTTGAAAAGCATTCTTTGAATGCCATCATGTTTCTTCCAAGAACAAAATATAACTTAAAATGTACCCTGAAAAAGTGTTCCATATTAATTGTGAGTCTGACTTTGAAAAGTATTTTGTCGTAACATTAATTACAGCTAATGCTTAAATGTAGACTGTGGATGGAGTCAGACGGGCAAATCATTTACATTTGAATACAATGACATTTAGCACATCATTAGCGCATTGTTGACCCAGAGCGCAGTTTGACAGGTGAAGAATGGAAGAATGATAGGACGGCGGGTGCTCGGAGCATTGAGAAAAAAAGCGAACAAACCCTTATTCGAGAATACATAAAAAACAACGTTTAATTGTCTCTCATGGGGAAAGCTATTGGCCTACAGATGCACAGAAGCTTGTTGTCATCATTCTAGGTTATAAAACATTGTCAACAAAAACAGAAAAAGAGAAAAAGGTTATTATAGTTAAATTTTTGCTAGGACACGATTAGCACGGGTCTCTAAAGACAACGTATATGATGAACAAAGAAAACTTGAAAGTTGTCCTTATACACCTTGAGAGACCATGTTAGGCTGACTGTAGATCAGTAGTGATGTTGACTAGCTTTTCCCTTTTTATTTTTAGTGAGTTCTGATGTTAAGTTGATTG
Source organism: Triplophysa yarkandensis (assembly GCA_033220385.1). Taxonomy (NCBI): domain Eukaryota; kingdom Metazoa; phylum Chordata; class Actinopteri; order Cypriniformes; family Nemacheilidae; genus Triplophysa; species Triplophysa yarkandensis. The sequence goes on from CM065655.1 coordinate 12,177,051, forward strand.
GATTGGGTTGAGTTATGCCTGCGGCAAACAAGTTAGAACAGAATCCAGATTTCCAGAGTGCAATAACAATCCATCAGGCGACCAGCAATGGTGAACGAGAAGTAAGGTGATATAAAAAACCATTACTAGTGACAAGAGTGTGAAATATAGTACGTCAATTTATTACTTTCAGGTCTAAGAGATGCACAGTCCAAATTTTGTAGCAGATGGGGTGCGAATGGTTGCCCATTCTGTCAAAGCACTCCAAGGGTAAGCCATTTTGAAGGTGAAAGCATAGTATTTCTGAAATGTTGGAAATTAAATCATTTTTCAGGTTAGCCATTTTAATGGGATATTTATCTTCGCTGTAAATTAACGAGCGTTCGCAAATTAGTCCCATTACCCCAACCTCAACTTCAATTTGTTAACATCGCTTAAAGAGAGATTCAAGCACTCTAGAGCACGGAAATAGCAATCTACAGTTTTACGTATTCCTACGGCTTTGGTTTAAAAGAAAGCAAGAAAGAAAGAAAGAAATGTTATAGTTTTGTGTCTAAACAATGGAAGTACGTACAACATATCTTCTTTTGTGTTCCCATTCAGCAACATATTTTAAATAAACTTCATTGTGCTTCTGGATACATTTTGTGTAACCTCTATTGTACCACAAGAGCAAGGATTTCCTTCCTTAAGGCAGAACTGCGTTTTTCGGTCATTATTCAGTGAGCAGAAGAAATAAGCAGTACTTTCAATTCAGATCATACAGCAAGTAAGGGTGTAAATCTGACTGTTCATCACAAAGCCATGCAATAATTTCCTCCACTAGCAATACAATATTTGCCAATACCTTAAACATTTACCGTTAACAGTCACTTTTACACAAAGCAACTTGAACAATGAGGAGGTAGATCACAAATACTGCAATATTTGCTACAACAAGTGGCAATTTATACGATACAAAATGGTTCAGTTAATTTATTGAAATTTGGATACTACGTGCCTTAAAGAAACCATTTACATATTTGTTGATATTTACAAATGCAACCAAAATATATTTAAAAATTTAACCAAATTAATAAATAAATGTAAATGTAAAATATATAAAATGACCATTTGCTTCAACAAAATGAACAAATGCAAGCGGAAAAGTTCACCTTGGCGAAAATGCATAGAATGAGAATGTGTTAAGTTACAAATAAAGTTTTTTTCTTGTGGCATTGATGCGTCATATCCTTTGATATAGATCCATTGGTCGATTAAATTTCTATTTATTTTTACATTCTAACTGTGAATAAGATGCACATACAAAATAGAGTTTGAAAAAAAATCACTTATCAGGGCCTGAATTTCATTTTTCATATTGTGGGGTAGGACTATAACGATAAAATCGCGACCCATTAAATCCTATTGAAATCGAGATGGCCGCAATATGCATTGGTCGATATTTTTATGCATTGGTTGTTCATAAAACACAGCTCTGATCAGTTGAAAATGCTGCTTTAGGGGGGAGGGGGTTGTGCATGTAAATGGATTTAAAACGTGTTTCAGGACACGGGCTAGAGAAAACTACATTATCAATTACTGAAAGATGTTTCCACATCTGTTGCATCTCACATGTTTTGAGCTTAGCTTAAATAATGCATGGGTCCATAGAGTGCAATCACATGCTTATTTCTTTTTAAATTCAAACGTATATATTACTGTATGATCAAATAAACATTGCTTGTTATAATATTAGGCACATTTTGCAACACATGTAGATTTTTGCAGTTCATCATATGTAATTGATGGTTAACAAAGTGCTTCTTGTGTTAAAGAATCTCTATGCATGAACAAGGTTGAGAAACACGTTGACGCATCAACACATCAACCTTTGTAGAGCCTGGGGTAAAACACATCTCATTTCAGAGCAGGATATAATTGAATGAATCTGCAGAACCTGACGTGTAACCCATTGGAAATAAAATGTCAATAAAAGTCCTTCAGAGAAACATAAAATAAGTTATGTGATGGCTTTCGGGGAATAAGCCACCGAACACTATGAACTTTATGAAGACGAACCACATGGGCACAATTCAATGTGTTTCTTACATAAAAGCAGGTCTAATTGAGACCCTATGGATACTAACTCTCATTGCTGGGTTTCTTCGGGTTAACCACACACTTAGAAAAGCCTCAACAAAAATAAATAAAATGGTGTTGTTAACTTCCTTAAGTACAGTCCAGGGAAAATTAAACATTGTTTTTGTTGTATTATAAAATAAATAAATAAAAAGGTTATGTAAATATGTTCGTAAAGAAAGCATGATGCTTCAGCGGGGATGCGGTAATGACCGCAATACAAGCCAGTTTCACAGAAGATTATTTTTCAGACAGCAAAACATACGCACCGCTCTATACACTTGAGCAGTGCTATATAACAAATAGTTTCTTTTGGTGAATCTTGTTAAATGTGATACTTTTGCGCATCTCGGGGAGGGGGTGGGGGGTTGAAGTTTCCCTTAATGAAAAAGACTGGTGCTGAAAAACGGCAGTCGTGCGTATTGAACCAACATAAAATTGCTTTGTAATAGTATATTTGGAGCCAATATTCCAGTGGGGACAATTTAGCCCTTCAGGTGAATGAACTGCAGTGAAATGAGTGCCTGAAGTGTGGGAGGCGACCACTGGGTTCATTTTAGAGGAGATGAAGGTATGACTTTCCCTCTGATGTATTGATGTTGAAGTTTATTGCTTTCTCAAGCTGCTTTTGGGGAGCACTGGATGTGGAGAGTGATTTCTTCATTCTTATTTATATATCCAAGGGTTCACAAAGAAGAATACCAAGCATGAAAAAGGGGCAAGCCGGTTCAAAACCAAGTTTGTCTTGTGCCTCTGCCTCCCAGCATGTGGGGCATGCGATTTAAAACCAAGAGCAATTTGGGCAGATTTGTTGCTTGTAAGCATTTAATCCTCAAGCAGACGATTTGTTGCCGTCTAAAAGTGCGGTGAAAGGACAGATTCATCATCAGCCGTGCAATAATGCTTCATTCAAACGTAATACTGTCCTGTGGTTATCCTGAGAAACTTATTAATAAAAGCAAGGACACAGGGAAAAATAAGATGTCTGTGTTTATGTTCCCGGGTGAATAGAGCAAAAGATGAGGATATTTCGGTTTTACTCATCTGTCAAAATTTCAGTGACGGTGACCATAAATCAAATGCAAATCTGCCTGACATTGGACTGGTCCTGAAACGGTCTTAAAATTCAAAGGGGGAGAAACGGCCTCAGGAGACGTCTTATATCCTCATTAAACTCTGCAACATTGATCTTTTTCATTTCCCCTTTAGAGAGCACAGCTACCCAGAGAAAAACACAAGCTGAATATCTCTGCATTGCAAGCTCTCTCTGACGCAGAGGTGCTAAACTCTTTGGAAACACAAAACCCAGTTAACCCAGATGGTCGTGCAGTTGTGTAATACTATTACGTGTCTATTCACAGATACTAAAGCAAGTTATTTTAATTCAAACTTTGATGTGATTGCTTATTCTGAGCTATTACTTAATGTAAAGCTAACATAATGTGCCGCTTAATGGTTTGCCTGAAATCATATTTTTAAATTATTACAAATGTGCATGCATGGTCCTTTTTGTATACATTAAATTTGCAATCCATACATCTTTGCAATCTTACATGGAGCCAGAACCAAACATTTATATAAACGTATTTGTTATTGTATAGTACCAATACAGGTTTATCTACAGCCTGCCAATTTCATCTGGACCTCTTCTGTCAAACTGCATTTCCACCATTGGGTTTAACATACATATTTATTTTCATCTTTTCTTTTCATGCGTTACTCGTCACTTGTCTTGTCACCTTACATTGTGTACTGGATGCTTCTGTGACCAAAACAAACTGGCAATAAAGTTAATTCTGAATCTGATTCTGCTTAGAATAAAGATTTTTTTCCTTTATTATCAATAACTTTTTGGTAAAACAATTTTCATAAAACCTGAGAAAGCTAAAGAGTAAATGTATTCAGTAGTATTCACCAAAACATAAAAAAAAGGTTTGTAAATTAAATACAAAGTGATTTTTTATATAATAATAACAATGTTTTAAAGTCAAAATGAAAGGATGTAAAGAAAGTACATTTTAGAGAAATTAACTGTTAGAATGTTAATATTTTTATTATACTTAAAGATTAGACTTAAAGGCAGTGTTGTTAATTTTAAGACTATTATTAGTAAATTTAAAAACAATAAATCAACCATGTATAACAAAGCATCATGAGTGTGACTTGGTTGTATGGTGCTGCATTCTACACACTCCTGTAATAAGTTGACGTCATTCCCCGATCTGTGCATGATCAAGTCAAACACACCAAAGATTTCTACAAAAGTCAAAAGCAGAACCCAAGTATACAACATCATCAACAAACATCCTTTATTCAATGACATTATATTGGTTTAAACTTTTGGCAAAAAATGTTTCTAGATTTAAACGTGTTTGGAAACATTTGGGAGGAACATTTTATTCCAGAAAAAGGTGGTTTTGGGATATTTTAATTGTACATATGAAGAGCTCTTTTCCAAAATGCTATAAATCCATAGTAAATATTTATATGAAAAAATATTCAATTTTAATATTCAATTAATCCTGTTAAAATTGCCTGTTGGCTCAGTCTGAACATGTTAAGCAATGATTGTTAAATAAGACAACAATATTGTAGAACATAAATTCGAAGGTTTTTTCCAAAACGCTACTAATCCATCCTTTTTTTTATTGGTGTTTGTTTTTTTTTTGTCTTCCTTTTCAGTTAAAAAATTTTAATTTCTTACAGTAAAATCCAAACAAAACAGCACGAAATGTATTACATCAGGGACTTAAATAAATTTATAAATTAATATAAATCAAATAAATATAAATGTCAAGTTGTCATTTTTCACCCCTGGCTCATCCAGGCCATAAAAATGTTAATACAATTTAATGCACTTATTTTGAAGGACTGAACACAAACAAACGCTTCAAATCATTGCCATGTTGGATTGCATTGAACAAATTATGATTGGACGATCACATTTAGGCCAAAAACTGGTTAAGGATTTATAGGGTTTGGAAAAAAACTACATCTTGCAGTTCATTTTTAAACAAATAGGTATAGTGAATTGACATGACACATTGATGGAGCAGAGAATAGGTTCACTACACAACACTTGCATGACAATCTCTTAAATTAAAACTGCCTTTAAATTTGACACTTAACTCATTTTGGAGAAGAGCTCTTCATATTCTTTAACGTAATAAATACATCTGTAAACATCTAGGGAAATGACTCGATGGTAATCGCTTTAATATTACTGTACTGTATTATGATCATCACTACCAACTTCCTCAAATTCAATAAAATTCATAGAGTTTAATGGACAGTTATTAAACACTTTCAAGCGCCACTGTATAATTCCCATCAGATTTTATTTCCATTATCCATTACTGTTAGAAGTGGTGTTTTTATTCTCAACTGCAGTTGGAGATGGATTCGTTCTGTCATCTTGGTGTATAACTCACCCTATTTTTCTTCATGTCTTTTTTATTCTTTTGTCATGATGACAACTGCATAGTGATACATCATTCGGATACATCACCAGAATATGGCAGTGTGACGCGACTACATAGAAATGTACATTTGCCCTGGCACCTTAACATGATTATACATCAAAGACACGAAATACGGTTAAAAATAACAGTCAAAAATTTTACAATAGAACATTTCGATGTAAAGGTCAAACTTAATTATAAAGACAAAAATATATACTTCTCAATTTCGTCCAGAATCTTGAGAAGTTGTAGCGAAAACAAAGGATCTAATGTTTATGCAGTGTTTTTTATATCCTTCATGACGGAAGTTTCCCAAAGACAATTTTAAAAGGCAGCTTGACACTGCCCTGGGAAATGATGTCAATGTAACCAATGACATCAACTCATTCAACCCAGCAGCTCTGCAGGTCAAGTAATAGATATACAGCGGTGACATACAGGTTATGTTATAAACCATGGTAAAACTGTGTCAACTCTTAGTATTACTTTCAGTTTTGCATTTTCTGAACTGCAGTGGAGTTGGCGCTTATTTGCATATTCATATATTTAATAAATCAAGGTGGATTGTTACATGAAAGATACTTTAATCCAGGAAAAAAATCTATTTACCACAGCTTTTTTGATATGCAAGGAATAAAATTGGCAAAATACTTAACTCTTAACCAAAACAAAAGTAATTATGCTCAGTACAGCAAGTATTTCTTATATAACACATACAATTAATTTTGAATGTCAAGCAACATTAGTACCTTAAGTTGTCATGTTAAAAAGAAGCAATTGTAAATACAGTAGGGTCAGGTCGTTTAAGATTTAGTGTGGAGTTTTTGGATAGAAAAGTTATAAAATTTTTTGAACATCCAGCGTTTTCCCCAAAGTTGTTGCGACAAATAACTGTGTTTATGTTTATTTAATGCAAGGTTGGGCAGATTGTCATAATTTTGAGTGTATCGGGTAGTTTCTTCCACTAAATAACATTCCAACAACCATTCAGACTACTATCTTGAGGATTTTAAAATGCACAACACAGTCTAAAATTTAATCACAAAACACACTTGATTTGTTAAGGAATTGCAATTTACCAAACACTCTAAATTAACTTTGTACATATTTTCAACATATTTAATTAAAATACTGCCCATCTTTGATTGCTGTGAATACGTTGTGTAGCACCATTCTTTGAGGAGTCCAAAATCAAATTAGATTTAACTTTTACTTGCCCAACCATTTTTAAGCCACCTCAATTTCATTTGCCTGAACAATGTTTCAAGGACAACCACCAGACATGAAATTCATCAGCAACCATGATCTGATGGCTAATTTTCTTAATCATACAACAGATATGAGTAATGTGTAAATAGGGTTTTCTTCACAGTTGGCATTTATAAATGCTGTCCTTTAAAATAATACATGGGCAAGCTCCTCGGACCGAGAACATTGCTCATGACCAAGCTTCTCATGAGGGCTTCTCCTGGATTGTACACGCTGATGCTCATGCTCTATGCGCTCTCTGATTGTTGCGTGGTTTGGATTTTACCGGTGAATGGCCAATAAATAACTTAAGAACTAGTGACGGCAATAGGTTGATTATTTGAAAGGACCTTTACGAAGCCTTTGGTTGTATGGGGGGAGTGGGCACAGAAATAACACGTCATGAGTCTAACTCGGTCTTAACCAATGGACCATGTTGAACATGATAACTCGTCATGTATGTACAATCCAAAGCACACACAACGCATGAAACCGCATTCTCTTTTAAGAAAGCTACATGCCACTGCACAAATCTGACCTGGTGAACTACTCACAAAAACCTATGAAACCCACTGAGTAATGATTTAATAGATTCGAAGACATTGTTTAGCCCAGTTCTTTGTTCAAGTCTGGCCTTAAGGTTTTTGTAAATGTAGAGAAAGCAAGACTATTAAAGCCACCTTCAGATCAATAACATTAATTCAGTGCTTTGAAATAAAATGTCTTCCACTAGCAATGTTAAAACTCAGCTAACTGTATACAGTGAATGGATTTTCGACCCCTCGGTTAAAAGCCTGAGTAGCAGGCGAGTAACACAGAAACTGCATTAGGCTGAAAATGTAGAGAGTGGGGCTCAATGCTGGAAGCAGACTCGGCTTTCATGTTTCTGACTGATACATGACAACAGACATCACATAGAGAGCTGCCGGAATGGTAACCTCACTCTGCTTTATTCATTATGGCTCACCAGTTGGTTCATTGACCTCTTGCAACATTGTTTGTACAAGTGCACTTACGGTGTGTTTGATGGTTTGCATTGACCATGGAAAGCGTACAAAGAACAATGAATCATACTGACTAAAAGGATAAGTCTTAACATTCGATTTAATAAATAATAATTTGTGTAAAATATATTATATGGCTGTTGATATAAACAAAAAACACTGGCATAAGTTACTGTAAAAAGTATTTTCAAAGGGGCCGAATTACATTCATTGAAATGGACAATTTCACATCAGATGGTGTTTTTTATTATTTTGTTTAACAAGTTGTAATCACAATTAGCAATTATGTTATAAATTTGTAAGATATTTAGTTATATTTCTTTTTATATCTTGTTTTAAATGTTTGAATCCAACCATATAGATTTTAGTTTAACTTAAGTAGGGTTGTCCCCAATAAAATATATATTTATAATTTGGAAATAGATTCTTCTTAAAATAAAACTCCAGACTTTGACGTGTTAATAATACCCCCAAAACAATGGTGACGCCCAAATTCAGTTCACACAGGACTGAAGTTTCCTTTCAGGTTAATTGCAGGCTTAAAAAATGCTCTTTGTCGTAAGAAAAGATTTTAGTCTAGTTGTACTAAAAATGGCAGACTGCAAGACTACAATTTCAATAACGATAATGATATTTTGTTTTGTTGTTATTAACTTTCACAATAATATTTCATTGTACTGAATGTTGCTTTCATTGCATGCTATAAAGTGTTTTTTATAGTGATTGTTGGTATAATTGCCCAGTATTTACCATAATTTAGTTACAATATATATACAGTTGGGGGACAAAAATTAGTCATCATGGTTAATATAAGCAATAATGCTGTGAACATAAACCTAAATTGTAGGTGTTTTTATTTTTTATTTAATAAATAAACAAACATCCAATATTTGTTTGACATAAACAAAGGAAAGTGGAGGTAATATAATATTATGAATAATGTTTTTCAACCTCCCTGGCCACAATTATTTTCCCCTCCCAGAAATCTTATGAGTAAAATATTTCTCAAGTAGATTCCTATAATTTTTTTAAAATATTTTTTAGAAACAAGATGTTTGTACAGTAATGTCCACATCTTGCGGTACAGAAGAGTAAATATTACCAACCCAAAGTTCTGCGCTCATCTTCATGAAAAATATAATAAAATCTTAAAATCTTAAATCCTAAAAGAGGTGAAAAATGGTGTTAATATCATACATTTTTAGGAGCAGCTAAGAGGACTTTTGAAAGGCTTGGGTGTTTTTTTTTTTAGCAGAAGACAAGGTAGCTGAAAGATATATATTAAAAAATCCTAACCTCTTGTAATGTCAGTTTATTTCTACCATGCTTCCTTACTAAATGTTAAACGTTTTTTGGTTTTTTTCCTTGCTCGAAGTTGCTCCCAGGTTGCTCCCCAATCGCTCTTAGGTTAAGAATCATTCATAAAAGTTTTTTTAGCAAAATTAAGAGATTTTACAGAGGATTTTAAGAAGCTTTAAGAATATGGCCCTTGGTGTGAGCAAAGGATTGCTAAGGGAAATGTTGCTGTCCCCAACGGTACACAATAAAATGTGCTGTACGAAGTTTCATATCTAAAGTTTTTTTAATTATAAGGTAGACACAGTATAATTTGTTTAATTTTCCTAATAGTTTAATAATAGTTTTGCATTTCATACAGAACTTTTCCCTGTAAACAGTACAGGTTCCATTTTGACAACTTAGTACGAAAAGTGTATTGTTATATTTGTTCACAAAGAAAACAAAAAGAAGCACATTCTGTTATAGTTTATTTTAGGTAAAGCGGCATACAAATTTAAAGATTACAAGTGACGAAAATCCCAAAACATTTCAATGCTTCTGTCTGGACAATAATTTTTACGTCAACACAGAATTATTCTCTGAAAACCATTAATAATGGTGACAGACCTAAATTGAGCAACACCCTCAAAAATAACATGCAGAGGGAAAATAGTAAGCCCAGAGACACATTTGACAACAGACATTTTACTGAACAGAAATATGTGTTTGACGATTGTATGTAGTGAGATTGAGACTGAATAGAGGGCGGATAAAAACACGGGAGAAAAGAAGAGGTCGCACATCATGGCAGGAAAGTGAATGTGCTCTGTCCTACTAGACGACAGTTAAAGGAGCTTTAATTGCACTTGTCAAAATCGAGATAAGGCGAGATAAAAAAAACGATTGTATCGCTGCATCACTTATTCTGAGCCAATACAGCAGACGGGCATGCGAGGGGAGACGGAATGAGGTTATGAAAGTTGTCATTACGGAGCGCTTTTCCCTTAGGAGTAAAAATATTATTGCAAAGAATCTGCAAGGCCTAGAAAAAAATCATCTGAACAGGATGTTTTAAATTTTAGTCTTAAAGAAGGGATCATGGGGTATGGAAATGACTTTATTCAATCATAAAAGACTGCAAACACAAAGGAGTCCCATTGTAATAGTCATTTTATAATTTGTGCAATTCAAAATGTCTCAATGGGTTTGAGTGTGCATTTAAAAAATCATTTTGTATAACTGTATGTTACATTACAGGGAGAAAAGAAACAGTATTGAATAATTTTTATGATCACTATTCATAAAACAAACGAGTTTTGGATGAGGCCAAAAAATGTAAAATTAGTGTGTGTGTGTGTGTGTGTGTGTGTGTGTGTGTGTGTGTGTGTGTGTGTGTGTGTGTGTGTGTGTGTGTGTGTGTGTGTGTGTGTGTGTGTGTGTGTGTGTGTGTGTGTGTGTGTGCGTGCGTGCGTGCGTGCGTGCGTGCGTGTGTTGTCTCCCAGAACACACACCAAAAGATCCCATTTGAAAAAGAACAGCTTGCTGATGGCCAAGTCACATGAAAATGATATTAGTTTATTATAGCTTATATTCATATAAGAGCTTGCTGGTTTTAATCAGAGTGTGATATGCACTGGGAGCACATTCAGAAATGGCAGGCTGGTGTGGCCCGCTGCTCATATGAAAGATTTATAAATGTGTTGGTGTTCGGTAATGAAAGTCTGGGGCTGTTCATCACAGTGGTTGCGGCAGGTGGCCGATCTTATCAATAACAAGACAGACTTTCCTGACTCTCAAACCAAATGCTCTCCCTACAGTGGAAAGAGGGAGATGGAGAAATTTGAATTGGGGTCAACCTACATTTATGTTTATACACTTAATTCATAAATAATACTAATAATTTTAATAAAACAAATTAGTGAAACGTTTGCTTTTGTTAGCTTTTATCGTTATAAGGTAGATTTATACCATAGTTATTGGCTGTCTATAGACATTATTCACTGCAAATGATTATATTCACACTCTGATGGTTGCAAGCAATATTAACATTTAAACATTTAAGAAGATTTAACATGTTGGATATATCTTAGGAATAATGTTTACCGTAGTTATATAAGCAATAAATTTAATGAGAATTATAGCTATCTATGTATTTTATGTTTATACAAAATACATTTATAGTTTTAGACTCTGTGTTGTTGGTCAGATCTGTGTTGTTGGTCTTAAATGTTTGTGTGTGTGTATTAAGCGTGTATACATGGTATGTGTTTTTAAAAACACATATACACCCCTGTTAACATCGTTAAGAACACGTTCAATATAAATAAATAAATGTTTATATGAATATATTAAATTATGTATAAATAAATGCATGTGAATATTTACATACATACATATATATGTACATGTATGTGTACATGTACGAAGCAAGTATGTAGCACTTATAATATAGAAAGTAAGTTAATTTAATGGTTTTTGCATATGCTAAGACAATTTTTCAAAGACTCAGATATCAGATTCCTCTGTTCACTCTGGTTTTGGCCATTTTGTTAATATTTACAACTTCAATCTTATTGGTTTAATACAGTAGACTCCCTCGTTTCCATGTCCAATGCGGTCCATTTGTTAAAAACCGAGTTAGATGCGTAACTTATTTCTGTTATCAACACAGTTCCCCAGCAATGTAACTCATTTCTAAAAAAAATTTTAAATCTGCAACTTTGGAGTGTCATGAAGTTAGTGTTATTTATTGGCCATTCACTCGTAAACTCCCGCCAATAGGAGAGCGCAACATTTGTCCACTTAATTACATAATTATAGTTATTAATGATAACATCTTGCTTTATTAAATCATAGGATTGTATTTTTTTTGTTTATTTTAACCAGACCAATCTACAAAAGTATTTTTTAAGAATGATTTGTATTACTTATTTAAAACTGGGACACGTTTAGAAAACTAGTCCTGTCCGAATCCTATTACATAAAAATGACTTCATGCTGAAAAACAAAAGATATTGCAGAGCCCACGCATATAACAGAAACCAAAAATTGGGCTGCAGAGGAGCATAAAGAGGTTCTGAGTTTCTGCAGAGGCAAATAATGACTGTGACCCCTGAACACAGAGTCTTTGATAGTCTCATTATCACAAAGAGCAGGAAAACTATGAAACTAATAAAATGCAGCATTTTCACTGATCATGTCACAGAGCTCTGCCCGGGTCTGAAGTCCACACTAATGAAGAGCAATGAACAAGGCCAAGTACCCTCACCTGGACCACTGCTCCTCCAGGGAGGAACGTCTACACTGACATCTCACCAAGAATCTCATATTGTACCGCCTTGATCAGATTAACTTCAATCATGGCTGCAAATAATACGTGTGGTTGGTTACGCTAGACTTTCTTTGGGCCATTGACTCATGCACACATGCAGGGGTTGCAAAAATCTGAATAGATAGTACAATTTAGCAATATAAATTTGCCATTATTTGATATTTGGGATGTCACCTATTAAGAATAAAAGAACTAGAGCGTGACATCAAATCCTGTTGCTGATATTAATTGCCGTGTCCCAAGTAATTCTGCATCAAGTCTAGTCTAGTGTGACCGCACTTTCTGACTTTCTAACATGCATACTAATGAAACTTAAGGACCATTATCAGAACAGTGAAGCATCGAACAGAAATGTGCACAGACACGTTCATAAAGATGTGATTAAAGATCTCGCTCAACCCTGCTCCGATCCTATTTTAAAATGCACTTGACTGCAATCTATGAGTTATACTGTCTACCTAGGTAATGGTATCGCATAGCATTCCCATTTATCTTGAAGAAGGTTGCTTACTGGTGCATTCAGCCCCAGAAGTATGAGACTATAGTCTGTGCATCATTCATCAGAGCCATACACTTCATGTGACTGATCACTCTGGAAGCTCATTAAAACGACTTCTTGACAGATGATTGGCTGATAAGGCTGTGAAGTTTCAAACCAGTCACTTGTCATATGTTCTGATTTTAGCAAATGCATGAGATAGGATGTCAAAAGTAGCAGACAGGCAAAAATAAAATATATAATCAATAAGCAAAAAAAGTAAAAGCATTACTAATAAGATATATTCATTACAGGATTAAATGTTATATGCCATGTTTTTGTAGCAATAATGCCTAAGGCTTAACACACTATTTTTCTAAAGTACAGCTCAAAAATCACACATCTAATCCCAATGAAGTTGTACCAGCACCAACTATCTTATAAAGCGTATCATCAGCTGCTTATGCCAACAATAATATTAACATCAAACTTAACTCATCTGATAGAACCTTCATTTCACAGGAAACAAAGGACGCATCAATACAAAACAAGGAAAATAAAATTTTCAAGTTGCTGCAACTTAAAAAACATGCCAGACATTCTAAACAATCGAATCATATCTTTCGAATGATGCAGAATAGATACAGAAGCTGATGTTAATGCTAAAAAAAAAAGCATTAGCGGCCGCATTTATTTGCATTCTGCCCACCTGGAAAATGCCCTGTATGCCCATTTGCCAATGCAGCCTAGGCACCAGCAATTCCAATGTAATACCTTCAACAAAAAAAGGCAAAACTCATTTCATATTTTTTTGAAGATTGCAGTGATCCCATTTTCAGGCTAAGCAAATGTTCTACTAGTCTGCACTGTGGTAACCTCATAAAAAACATCAACAAAAACTCTGTAAATACCAACAATAACATGTACCATCCTGGTCTTATCTTAAGTAAAATAAATAACAACAACATTGACATTTACTGAAATTACTGCATTGCAATACCAGGCATGCTGGGAAGCAAAAATCCTTTTCAGTTTTATTAATGCTACTTAATACGACACAAATCCATTAATGTTGCTCTATCTTTATTAAATTTAAAGTTACCGATACAAAGATGATTCGACAAAATATATTTTCAAATTGTGTAATATAAAGGTTTTTCACCGAAACTGAAATAAACTCGAGACGGTTGTAAAATATTTGAGACATGAGAATGTTTTAAAAGATCTGTTTGAGGAGCCATTCAGATTTTGTTACATCGATTGTGGATGCTTAACAAGTGTATTCAAATTGAGTGGCGCTGTCTCGATGTGCCACATCAAGATTTAAATATTTCTATTCCTCAGAATAAAACGCACACCACGGATAAAATGACAAGAACTAGCCGTGATATTTGCGTTTTTCAGAGCAAATAAATGCTCAAAAAGGACTAGATAAGTGCAACATTGAAAGTTTTTGTTAGGGATTTTTGGTGCTGATAAAACATTTATCCATTTCATGAACCTGGTCGATTTTAAGGTAAGCGCAACTCATGGTTGCTTGAGTGCAAGGTCCACAGTTAGTTAGTGAAATAAAGAGCAAACGGCACGGCCAGTTTTCTCCACTTTTATAGAAATGAAATGTGAATGGCCCCTTAGGATTTAGATCCTAAACAGTGGTATTGTTTTGAACATAAAAAAATTAATAATAGGCTTTGAAAGTCTTGAAGGTTGATGTTACTGAACAGCCACAATCTCCATTGCAAAAAAGCTTTTTTATTTTGCCTGCATCGCTCAATACTGATATATTAAGTAATGCAGTTTCTTCCTCTCAAACACCACACCCATCTTAGAAATGTCCACATCCCATTTCTTTTAGTACCTCATAATCAAGGCAGCTGACACTGTCATTACTCAATTTAATGGCTCTGTCATCAAAGCAGACTATCCCAAATGCAGCATTGTGAATATAAACCCGTGTCATAACAGAGGGAGGGAGTTCAATCAGGGTTTTTTGACACATTGATAACAGGTTAATATAAAATCTCATCATGGAAAGTTTTTCCCCCTTATGCCTTTTTATACCAGTGCTTTTTGGAGATGAGAGAAAGGAACTGTTTGCAATTAATATTGTCACTAATATATATAATGTTTACTGTCGTTGCAATCAATTACGCCCTTAGATTCAATTTGCCTTTACCAAGTGTACTTTACTCAATGCTTGAAATCCAACACCATCTTTAAAGATAAATAGGGTTTCAAGGACATTAGGAAATGGTGTGGCTGTAAATAAAGCAGGACCTGCATCTGCTAATTAGTAGTCTTTACCCTTGAAATGATTAGACAAGATCAAGCAAGAGAATGCAAAACACTGCAGCAAAATATAACCTTTGAATATGTATAAGCTTTTATATCCACCAACATGTGCATCCTCCAGTTCTGTGAGCCTGGACCTTATTTTTCAGTCACCTGAATATGCATTTTGTTCATTATCATACAATAAAATGTCAGCATGTCACTGAAGCTAGATAAATTACTCGCCGTTTATTTTGACCTTGCCACCAAAGGAAAGTTTACCGAAAAATCATCTTTTACAGTTTGTTTATACAGCAACAATGGAAACAGAAAGTTTGGGTTTGTAAAAATATTTACATATACGAAACATTGTTAAAATTCATCAAATATTGAGGGGAAGCGTGTAAACCAGCTCAAGGACAGTAGTAGGAAAATCTGCGTTTACTGAATTGACCACTGTGTGAGTAGAACCTGTTGTTAACAGAAGTGTAAGCTTTTAGTTTTGATTAGTGTTATAGTTTTCGTGAGTTCGTGTTAATTTGTCTTTATTTGGTTAATGCATTGCTTTGCCATAAAGGGTGATCAAGCCTTCGTGATAACGGAGCTATTAGTGGTATCAGTTTGGGATTTTTGTGATAATTTACAAGGCGCATTTGGCGCATTAACTAAAGAGAAGAGTGAAGACATGCTCAAGGACCAACCCTCCTTCAATCTTATTCTGCGCAACCTCCTCAACACCAAACAATCGGCTTTAAGAAAGAACACTCTACAGAGACGGCGTTGCTTTCTGTCGTTGGAGCCCAAAGGCAGGCAAGGGCAGCCACTAAATAATCAGTTCTTATCCTACTGGACCTCTCTGCGGTTTTTGACTCAGTAAACCACTGCATTCTCCTTTCAACTCCTTCCAGCGTCTCCAGTGGTTCCAGTCCTACCTCTCATGTAGACCCTTCAGGGTTTCGTGGCACCTCAGGGCTCTGTTCTTGGACCGTTCCTCTTCATGTAGATTAGTAATTAGTCATTTGAAAGCATCGCTTCTTCTATCACTATTATGTGGATGACACACAGCTCACCTTGTGTTTCATCCTGAAGATAATAAGATTTCGGTCTGTGTCTCAGCATGCCTAAGTGACATCTCATTCTATATGAAGAACCATAACCTATAGCTAAAACCTTGCAAAAATTGAACTTCTTGTCATTCTCGACAAGACCTTTCACAACCTCTATATTCAAATAGGATCATTAAACAACGTTCAAAGAAACTTAGGAGGAGAAATGTTAATACGTTGGGTAGTACATTGTTTTGCGTATACTTGTGCTAGAATACAGTCACATAATTTGCATGTGTATGAAATTAGGGGTTTTCACAGTTTTGAATTTTATACGCAAAACTACCAAAATGTTGGTGTTGTGTAAACTAAGAGCTAAAATTAATAAAGATCTCTGTAATTTTTTTGCCATTGCATTATTTATTATTTTAATTTTATGAACAGCTCTTAAGTTGTTTGAGGTCTGTTTGCTGTTGGACTAAAGTCTCAAAAATGTTGAATATTAGCCTCAGTTCTTTTTACTGTACAGTATAAGAGAAGGACCAAGACTCTTGAAATTCGCTCCTTGTGTTTAACTGAAGAAAGCCATAGAGGTTTGGAACTTAAACTTGAAGTTTACTGAACTACCCCTTTACATGCCTCTTTTCTTATCTACTCATTTTCCCTACACTGAAA
Organism: Triplophysa yarkandensis; assembly: GCA_033220385.1. Taxonomy (NCBI): domain Eukaryota; kingdom Metazoa; phylum Chordata; class Actinopteri; order Cypriniformes; family Nemacheilidae; genus Triplophysa; species Triplophysa yarkandensis. Next base: position 12,193,943 of record CM065655.1, read on the forward strand.
AAAAGGCATTATGATTCACATCGGCTTTTGAACCATGTCTTATATACCATTTCATGGATTAACTATTGTTTTCTGGACTGGTCTGTAAGTGAGAGGAATAGGTTTTTTTTCGCTCAGCGTTTCAAATCAAGGCCCATCAACCAGAAAACCTCCCCTGTCGATATCTGATTTCACCTGGCGCTAGATGTTGGCAGGCCTGCCTTGAAGTTTAAGAGCATTGATTGGGTATGCTGTGTAAAACTCAGTTAGGAGATGTATTTTCGATAAGAGCCGAACTTGGGAGTTCTTCTACTGTGGTCTCTTGAGGTTCTGCGCGCCATCCGTACTCTTATCTATGCACATGCAGGCGACCGCAGCATCGATTCAAACAGCAAGAACCAGTTTATTTGCAGCTTCCATTTTCGACGCTCAAAACATTGACAGCACCGATATCTAAAGCATCATTTTAATCAGTCCATCTCTAAATTGCTGAATCGATTGGGCTGTGGGAGGACAGGCAAATCTCATTAAAAAGGGTTATGGTCATAATGATGGTTATGATTTTAATTATTAATATGAGAAAATGGCACCGTTAACCTGATTTCACACAGGCTTGAGTGGGTATATATACATTATTATGTATATATGCATATATCCATCCATGACTGTCAAGTTCTTGTCCTGAAGAAAAAACGTGTTTATTCAGCTGAACACCCACTTAACATATTTCGCAGTTAGCCCCAGGCATGGCATTTAGCTCACGGCATGTACGTACGGTAACTAATTATGCCTGTCTTAAATGTGCTCTACGGACGTGTTATGTAAACCATTCTAAAAGATTATTCATCAATGATTTAATGGGGCGGTGAATTGTATAAAACAAAAATGCATCAATATAGTTTCCAAAGGTGCTACATACTGTAAACAGCAACAGATCAGTCATGCTTTATAAATTTTGTGACTCATTTTTTATATTTTATGTGCATAATTCTAATAGTTTAGTGCATTTGAAAACTCTGTAGGTGTATTATACTACATCACTAAACATAGTTTAACTTACAACAAACAGCCCAAACAAGTGACCCAAAGCTCAACTTTGCTTGTCAGATTATCATAATTATGAAATATTCCACCTGACCCCGACTGCATCCCTGAATTCATTTCCATGTCATTAAAAAAATGCTAATTGTTGAACCAAACACCATATAATGAAACATGTGGCTACCGATAAACCCGACGTCGTGCTCCCGCACACACGGTGGACGCAGTCCGCCTGCAAATGGAGGTCTTTTAAAGGTTGTGCTGAAGATCATACAGTCCCACGGGCATGATTAATACTGCATGCTGAGAACCAAGCGAGGCTGCTCAGAAACCCAACCAGTCATAACGGGTAATGATATCTATGTGCTGACAGGAAACTAGCTGGAGAAAAGGGAATATTGTGGACAGGTGACCTTTTCTCTGGCGGGACCTGGACTAACCTCTGCTCCAAAATCCGTCAACTGTAATAAGCCTGTGTTGGAGACCGCATCACAATGCTGTTCAGATATACAGCAGAAACCCTAAAAAGCATCCGAGGGGGTTTCATTGCTCATCCGTTCAATCACCGTGAGTTTCCATGGCAAACTCAGGTTCGGGTTCTCTGCTAAATAACATCTGGACGTAATCTCTCGTATTGATTTCAGTTAACCTATCATCTCAACTGAAATAAAGGAAGGAGGAGAAAAGGGCACTTGGTAGTGGCTTCAAAGATGACTTGGGGGACGTGTAGCATTTCTCTAAACTAATACAAAGAACGCCATCAGAAAATACTATCCAATAGTGCTTTATAATCGTGTTAATTGAGGACACAGACTGAACATTTATTACAAGGATTAAAGTCTTGAAAGGGTTATTAAGTCGCAGTATGGATGAAGCCCGTGGTGGAAACGCTGCAGTCCATAGCTCTTTAACAAAGCTTAATGTATTGAGGCACCTCAGGTGGCGGCCTGATTCCTTTGATGAGGATGTTTACTTTTAATATCTTCTTCGCTGGCGAGCTGCAGGGCATTATTAAAGCAATTTTCTGACTTCAGAGAGGCAATTACGTTGAATATTTGGGGTAAACAATACCCCTGGTATGGCACCTTTTCAACGGAATAGTAGGAAAATTCTCCTGATAGACACAAGGGAAATTACAGAAATAAATATATAATGCTCTGGAAATTTCATTTTCTCACAAGTCTCTCTATAACCTGGTTATGCCGACATATTAGAAATAATTGGTATGCCTCAGCTATATTTCGTTGACTAAATGAAGAACGAAGATGGTGAAAGTAGTAACCTAAACCACAGCAATTCGCACAAACCCGTAAGCTCTTCCCGCAAATATCCCACTCGCGTAAGACATGATCAAGACAGATATCAAGTGTTTGTCCAATTTTCGATGATTTTTAGCTGTAAATACTTACAGCTGTAAATAATCACTCACAAACACTCGCAAAGTTAAGTTCATGAAGAGCCCGTCTTTCACAGATTAAAATATTGCAGACCTCAACTATACATTGACAACAACTGTACACTTGTTAATTTGCATGTAACCTGTCGTTAATCCACAACTTCTCAGTCCCTGAATTTTTTAATGACTGATCACTCACTCATGCTTGCAACAGGCAAGGTTTGTACAGCATCTTCATGAAAAAATGATATACTCATTTTAGAAGTAATTAGAAAATTGAACTTAATATTTTGTTGGTGAAAGTGAACTACACATTAGATCCGTGAACACTCTGAGCTCAGTCACACCGTGTTAATAGAATTAATCGAGATCAATGAAGCATCACAGAATAATTTAATGTGAGTGTACTTTAAACATCACATAAGAAACCACGAGTTAAGAAATCCTGGGAAACTGCTGTATTTTGATGTATTTGATGCCGTGTAACCAACATCGATCCCAATCCATGAATTCTGTTTTGATACACCTTAAAACGTTTAAAACTTTTCTGTTATAAAAACAGTACATACTGCCACAGTGCATATATACAACAACAGGGAAACACTGCAGAAGTAAACACTTCTGTCCAACACTATAGTATCACCAGCCACCACAATATAAATATTTGTTGATTAAAGATACTAGCAACATATCATTTCTGGCATATTCCATATCCTAGCAACCAAAAAGCTGTCAAGCACCCACAGAAGAGTGCCTCATGGACACAGCTTTTGTCTTTCCTCCATCTTTAGCTCAATGTGACAAGACAGACAATATCTAAAGCTTTGTTAATTATACAGACTCTGCCATGCATATGACGCGCGAGTCTCATACAAAAACCACACACTTTACAGTTAATTTGTCATCAAATCATTGTAATTGCTTTCTTTTTCTCAAGCTGTAGGACTCGGTTGTGCAATCATGCAGATACAGTATTGTAGACTTTTCAGCTCGGAAAGATGATAAATCATGTTTTTGTCCCTTTTAAATTTTTTTCACTATTTCTCCTCTGCATCTGTTAAATTGCCTTTAGATGGAAGTAGTGTTCACTGTCATATCAAATATGCTCTCATCAGATGCTTGATGGATATGCAGGCCTGGTCTAATTACGATGTGGGGGAGCCTGCGCCGGGTTAGGTGGAAGGACCAAGCCATTTTGCTCGGTATTTTTAGAAGCACGGGTTTCCAATAAGATATACATTAGCTCGCGAGCAGATGAAGGCTGTTTTGAGCAGATGGTGCTCTCATTAAAAAACCTATTGAGTTCCAAAGGATGAAACAGCACAGCATTGAAACAGACAAAGTCTTCTGTTCCTAGGGGAGGAAGCCACCTGTAGATACCGGGATAAACCCGAATTAGCACATATACACAGGGATTGCTCACTGCGGGTAAAGGCAGGTGCTGAATGAGAAGTTTCACAGCGGTATGGGCAATGAATGTTAATGTTTTCATCAAAGAAATTCATGAATTCACACTGCTTGTATTAGGATGAATGTGAGGCTGATTTGGACACTTTGTGTCACAAGTGTGAAGCCGTGGGGTGGTTTTATGAATTTTCAGCATCTGAACCGATTTGTTTTTTAAGACTGATGCTTAAAAAACCGTGTGGCTATACTTGCCCGCCACCCAATTAACGACAAAATGATTTTGAAGCTACATTTAAAAAAGAAGTTAAAAATGTATTGTCTATAGTGGAAACTTGACATACAAGACAGAACAAGTACAGGGCTCGAAATTGCGACCAATTTTTGTACTTCACTTGTGCAACCTGTGCACAGTATGTGAATAGTATTTCACAGTTCAGATGGATGTATTTGGCCGTTGCGGCACGTCTCCCGCATAAGCGATACGTGAATACATAGATTTGAGTTGTTTTAAGCAATAGCTGATTGTGCCACAAGTATAGCAAGTGAAAGTTCATATTACAGTATTTTCAACACATTTACAAGCTAAGCTCTTCATAAAGTGATTGTGTTTCGCTGTAATATTGTCTAACATAAACGTATATGAAAAGTGTTTATGTAGTTTAACTGTTTCTCTATAAGCTATAATGGGGAATGAGGGCTCAGTCACTGGAGACAGCACGATTGACAGCGTGACATGATGCCTTTCCTCTTACATATCTGGATTTAAGAATAAAACATATTGGGTGTTTGTGGTTTTTCTTTCTTTGTAGTTTCTGTTTTATTTAAGTATTCAGACAAGCCATGGTATTATTAATCTTTGGGTGGAGGCACTAACATTTTTACTGGTGCTTGACATTGAAGAAATGGGTTGCATTAACTACATTTAATAATGTACATGGGTTCTACATCATTGAAGTTATTTCAAAATAACTTTGTTGATTTCGAGAGAAATGATGTTGAAACAACTTTATTTAATCATGAGAATCTGGAGCACAGGATAAGTACTTTAAACAAATCATTTTTTTAGTATTATAAATTCATTTCGAGCCTTGAAGAAGGGCTTCAATCCGAAGCAGTTGGGGCGGGATTGGTTACACTTCAAGTTAAGCATTGTTCTTCTTTGATTGTTCTATTTAGCACGATGTCCCAGAGGTGCGAGGAACACGTCTGACAGATTTACAGTTGTCTGAAGGTGCAGCTTTGACTGACTCTTTCGTGTCTACGACTGGGTGAGCGATGGCTCTTACATTTTATGGCTCTTCTCTTCTGAGCATGTACACCGTTTAAATCCTCTGCATGAGGTGACACTTGTCACGAGTGAAACATATCCGCTGTAAATTTGGACAATCTGTTTAACAATGGAGTTGACAGTGATTGTGTCCGGCATACTGAGTTACGACATAAGAGATTAATGTGCTCAATATTATTTTCATTAAAATGTACTCGTTTTAACAACCAAATATGAATTAAAAAAAATAAACTGAATGCTTCATAAAAAGAAATTTATGAGATGACCTAACTGTCACTATTATCCCTTAAGTTGTTTTAATTCAAATCGATTACATTTAATAAATATAATCCTAAAATGTTTGCTGTACAACCTCTTTTTTCTGTAATTCTACGAATTGATTTAAGTTTATTTAATGTACGCAAGCTTCTTAAAGTCGTTCATCAATAGTAACATGCTGAATATGTGGCAGAACATGTTAAGTATTACCAAATGTTTACAAACCAATCCCTTTTATATATGTGATGGATAATATATAAAGTTAAAATGCAAACTAATGTTCATCCACGTAGTGTTAGCCAAGCTAGTTCCTTGATAAATCTTATAACATATTTCATTTTAAAAACAGTGTGGTTAGCCAGTTATAACCTATATCAAATTTTTATTTCCCAGGTTCCAGAATTAAGCAAACTGTGGAAATGAAAGTACCGTGTATTTTCTTGTGAAAAAGGGGAGACTTGTTAAACCAGGCCAATCTATTCCATGCCTGAAGTGTTTATTTACTTTCAATCTTGTAAGACAAGAAGTTGGGTTTTGGTGCCAGCTTTGTTATTTCCTTGAACCGTGTCAGGACACAGAATATTTTGGATACTCTTTTAGGTGTACCAAGAATTCAGCCGGGTGGTTGTGAAGAAACTTAAAAGTGAATTCCATGGTTCACTTGATTATCACTGTTCACAATTGATTCAGATCTTTAGGTCAAATGGAGGTCTCATAGGCCAGATTTTGAGTTATCTTCTTCAATGTATGTAAATGTAAGTTATGTCTGCATTACTTCTCTTAGTTACCTTTTGTAAAAGGCTTTTAAGCATGTTCGAAAGAACAATGATTAAAATCAATTTTCTGATTTTAATTTATTTTTACCCACTGAAACCTTAGGCCTCAGAACTTGCTGACATGAGATGTGCTGCTGAAGAAGGGTTCTTAGTTCGCTCTGACACTTAAAACTTAAATGTACTCTAGAATTAGATCATTTAACTTTTGTGATGTGATCATCACTCTGGGTGTCATTTAAATTAATATACAATATTTTGATCGTTTGAATATTGTAAAACAGACGGAAAAAACTTTATTATTTTATGTACAGTTAACTATTGGGTAAATCCCATGTCAATTTCTGTAAGCCACTCATCAGATCACATTCAGAAATTTACAGGATCACATGTGAAACATGAAAAACATGTACGACATGTTGTCATATGACGCATTATGTGATCACTTGTGATCAAATTGGGTTTTTAGATGTGTGTCAGTTGTGGTCTACTGGTCAGAGAGTAGGACTTTAAGCAGAAGGTTGCAGGTTATAATCCCTGTGTCAGCAGTAAATGACTAGAGTACCCTTGGGCAAGACACCTTAGCCCCATTTGATCTGTAGAGATGATTGGCCACTGCATAATACTTGTACATTTATTCATTTGGCACATGCTTTTATCCAAAGCAACTTACATGGAAAACCACGTGTGATTCACTCAAAAGTGTTCCAAAGCACACATTTCCCATGTGTCCACATGTGTATTTTCCACACATGGATTTATATGTGTCTTATCATAGGAGAAACACTAATCACAATGCTCTTTGGGGCAGTCATTTATCTCAATAACACACTGATGTGGAAAAATTGTTGTTAATATATTGTCTTTGTAGTTTATAAGCCCATAGTACCAAGTACATATGAATTTAAGATAAACTACAGTTCCCAGACTAAAGTTACATACAATATTCAATAATAACACGTCATCAAATATATGGGAGGCACTGTGAATCTGATGTACAGAAAGCTGTTTGTTGCCACTTGATCACACTATAATTTAATTTTACAATGAAAAACAGAACGTGAAAGAAAATAAATATATTTTAAACTGCACTTTTTCATTATTTCTAAATGAGAGAAGCATACACATGATTATCTTCTCGTGAGGTTATTATAGTTTGGGCATATCCTGTTATTTAGAAGGTTCCAAACCACTACAGAAGCAGTGCCGGTAAAAGGATGCTCTGCCGGAATGTCTGTACATCTGTTTGGGTTACAAATTGTTTTTAATTGTCATGTTTGTGCAGCTTTCACATGGATGAGTCTCTCCATCAGCCGCATTTATTAAGATTCAGCGCTAGAACATGGATTAGAAATGTAATTACAGATTAGAAGTGACATTCCTGTCATTTCTTTTCAAAATGAACAAACGTGAGATTTCCAGAACGCTGGGCTGCAATTGTTGAATGGCAAAACAGCAGCAATAAGCATTTCTGCCAGAACTAATTCACCGTCCAGATAATATATACATCAATAACAGTGAATCTTAAAGTGTCAGATAACCTCAAAATGTACTTTACTGGGTAGCATTTATATCAGCTGGGTTTCAATGGTATATATAAACGTACACATATAAATTACACAGAAACAGTGAATTTTTAATGATATAACAAGTAATTGTTACTATTTATATTCCTTTTTTCGTAGTGAAAATGATCACAACACTAATTAAAAAAAATTCTTTAAATTAACAATGAATATGATACAAATAAGATCAAAATCATGGAGGAACAGCAATGATCCTTATTCTTTTCCAAAACCCCTGCCATCTAAAACACTTATAACCCTGACTAGACCCACTGGCCTATTTCTTGTTCTTTTATGTAGCACACTTGCCAGTGGGGATGTCATTCTAGGTGAGGATCAAGCCCCTCTGACAAATGCACCTGTCTAAATGCCTGTGAGGTCATATCCCGAAGCTCTGATCCAGCCTGGCTCAGTCGAGTGGAATGAATTCATAAGGTTAATAAACAATCGTACTTCCCCAACTGCCTGTGAGGCATCTTATTTTGCACCACCGATACATCATCCAACTGTCAACCAAGCACAGAAAAGCTGACCTTAAGCATGTTTACAAACTAAGAACTATGAGCAGAGTTTCGTGGACCAAAAAGCAGAGTGTCAAGACTCATGGGAAGTTTAATCAAACAGGTGATGCTGGCCCCAACATATCTTACCGATGGGCCTGAGTAAATCAGCAGCGTTATCTCTTGACCTCAGGTGGCAGGCCGACGCTTGTGTGCAACCAGCCAATCCAAGTGACTTGTCCTTACTAAGGACAGAAAGCAAACACCGCACAAGTACTATAGTTTTGTCATCATGAAACAGCTTCCGCCATCTATCACCACAGATGTCGAAAGTTACCCGCTAACTCTTATTTAATGGTTATTTTACATTTTGAAGCTTATTATTATAGTCAACATGTTCCTAAGCAATATCTGAAAAAGTGTTTTGCAGGCATCTTTTTTGCCAAGAAACACTTTAAGCAATTAGAATCAAGGGGCAGAAAGCAGTAAAGTGCAACATAATGACAGGAAAGCTGACTAGAATGCAGATCCCAGATGCTGTACAGCTTGAAGCCAAATGAGTTGGAACAGCAAGACACTCTTGAGGAAGTGAAAAATCTTCATGACGGAGAGATGGCTGAGCTCGATGCGTTTAAATGTGTCGGGAAAAGCCTTTTCCACTGGTGTCCGCATTTATCGGCTAATTAGATTTTCAGAGAGCATATTGAAGTAAACTGCAATTTGGTCAAGACTACTTAATGTGCCGGTAATTGTTATTCCCGCGTTTTACAAAGTGCAGTCTGTGCGCCACGGGTGCCACAGAGGCACCATCCCTTTTTTTCTGGTTAAAATATCTTCAAAATATAGCAAAACTCTCCTCATCAAACCTTTAACATGCCTGTGGGAGGAAAGATAAGTCACAAACACTCACATGAAGTCTGATACTTCACCAAAAGATACACATTTTTTTTCCTAATATTTCAGGTTACTGAATAATGGTCGTCTCCACTGTCCACACTGCTTTTTATTAATGCAACAGAAGTGATTGTTTATTGGTTATCATCATTATTCAAACTAACTCCCTTTATGTTCTGAAGAAGAAAGCGATACAGGTTTGAAATGATATTTGAATTTTTTGGGGGGCTTTCTAATCCTTTGAGTTTGGTTTTAATTGGTCCTAGCTAATGTGGACAACCAACTCATATTTTGTTACTTCAAATATGATATTTTAAAGAATGTTGGTTATGGAATAATAATAGTCCCCACTGACTTGCATCAGTTTTGTGTTCATACAATATAAGTGAATAGGTACTGTTGCTGCTGGGAAACGACAAGCATTTGATATTTTTGGTGAGCTTTAGGCCTCATAATACTACAGCATTTTCCATACACAAGGTTTATTCGGGCAGACGACCTAGGTAAATTGTTATGCACCTAGCTAGAAAACATCCACTCATTTGGAAATGTATGTAGCCATTAACATGTATTCTTATGTTTGGATCACCATTGATATTATTAAATGAAGATAAATGATGACAAACGTCATGAGGCAGCTCCCCTCTCTAGCCGCTTATTTGTGGAGCAGATCGAATTATCACTGCAGAGCAAACAGGGGTAAGGTGCCTCAAGGACACTGGCACTGAGATTCAAACCCATAACCTTCTGCTTACAAGTCTAACTCTCTTACCACATGATAATAAATGACCCCCTTTTTACTGCACACTGCACATGTGGTGTTTGTGTGGTAACACAGCTGAATCTTCTCCAGCACTCCTCTTAGCGCTTACCTCATGTTCATTTCACAGTTTTATTGGAGGGATGCTGTGTCAATAATGAATTTAAAACTGCCTTGTGAAAATGTACAAAAACAGCAATTAAATTTCAATAGACTTTAAAATATAAGCTCTAGCTGCTGCTTTATATTAACATAGTTCTACATCATGCTCTGTTTTTATGAACCTGCGAGTAAACATAAAATTATAGCAGTAATAGGCCTTAGAAATGTTCAAAGTAGAGGAAAATTCCCTGCTCAGACAGAAACTATCAATTTAGTAAATGAATTCTTATATCATTGTGAAAATACTCATTCCTGCTTATAGTACAATTCGTTTTTCTTCATTATTAATTAATTAATTAATATAAATGTTTTTTTAATTAACTTGACAATTTTGTTTTTTAGTTTTAGACAAATTGTTAAGCAAAGGCTGTGTGAAGAAAAAAATCTGTTAATCTAGCACTGTATTTATTCCATTACATACATACTACGTAATGCAACTCTGCCCTGTCCACCACCCCAAGTAAATTTTAACCTTTTGAAAAACTGTAGTAATTTATAATAGACAGAGGCGTTGCGACTGATGGGTCACCGAATGCGATTCGCTGATACAGCAGTTATTCGGTAATCAGCACAAAAAATGCAGATTGGAGCAACCCTAATAGCCCTTTTGTTAATTTGTGTCAAAATATTGTTTCTTTTAAAGATAATAGGCATTCCAAGAGTACTGGAAAAGATGGCGTCAATAATAAGAGCACAACCACAGGGACATTTTTAAATTGATCTTTTGTGTTCCACAAAATAAAATGTGATTAATTAACCCATTTAATAGTGTGTAAGTCCCTTTACATCTCTTTATGAATATACCCACTTTGTTGCAAACACACATGACATCTTAAATAATACACCAATGGTAAGATCTCAATGGACATGTTATGTTGGTATCCAGCAGAATGTTCCAGGATTCAAATTTACTTTTGGCCAGTCTGATCTGTAGAATTTGACAGCAGTAGGTACTTGAATGTAACATGGAAACTCATCTGTGGGGAAAAAGTATAAAAAAGAGAGTGACAGAAGGGAACCCAGACATCAGGAGTTTTTAATTTCATGAGAATGATCCCAGGTAAATGACTCCTGCAAAAAGCGATCGATTCGTAGAGAGAAATAAAGTTTAAAAGCCTGTGAATTAATCAAGATCCAGACACGCTGTAACCATCAGGAATGAATTGAATAATGTTCTCTAGGTGTTTGTGTGTAGTAATGACAGTGAGCTAGTTCTGCGCTCTCCTGTAATTTCAGCAGATGTTTAATCTCTCTCCAGAGGAGGTGGATGTTGCTCATGCTGAACAGAATCAGATCTGGAGTCCTTCTCTCCACGTGGGCACTGAAGGTTAATGTAAAAATCAAACTCGCCAGCATGTCTCACCTAGAGCCCGCTGTACCACACATAAGCCGACACACTACTGTAAAAGTAAGCGCGACTGACACATTTCGCTTGTCTAACCTGTACTTCCTTTCATCCCTCACATTTACAACAAAAGAGCACCAGAGGATAAACTCCAGCAAGATGTTTATCAGATCTTTTCATCATCTTGTGTTTCTCATTCCTCCCTCTGGATACTAGAGACATAACATGGTTTTGTCTTCAATTAAGGAAGGAGCACTGAAAACAGACACAACGGAGATACTGGCAAAGCTCAGCTCTGTTAAAAGCTACATAACGAAATCCTCAAAAGACATCGAACCTGGAAGGGAGACATGTAGCACACCCCACTGATGAATAATGAGATTATAGCGGCATGCGAAACATCCCTCCCAGAAAAACAACGACAATGATCTAATCGAGTGTTTTGTGCTGCCGTTTGTGTGGAGAAACATGGCCCGTTTAGGAAAAGATATACACGCCGCTGGTTATCAAACAGCAAACTGAACCAACTGTTTACTAAAACTCAATCCATATTATACACACACACATCATGATAGAATGATCACTTAAAAGGAAAACTTTATTGTAGAATAATACAAGATGTGCCTGTGGCCTTCGTGGCCCAGCCTCTTGTTTACTACACAATATAAAGGAATTTCTTTCCTATAATTAATTTGTTTTATGATTAAAGGAACTAAAGTTTCTGCATTGTGAATAATAATCTAATAAAAGTGGACAGTTCAATAGGAATTGATCTCTTATAAGTGTGGGTTTTATTCATTGGGGGCATTTGTCCAAAGTTTCATTGGTTGCAAGGATGTAACAATCAATTTCTTGGTATCACAAAATTCTCTCAATATTATCGTGACCATGTTCACTGTATGAAACCATTGGTCTTCCGGGTATAAAATTTTATAAAATATATATATTAAAAATTTATAGAACGTAAAAAAAATAATAGATGTTACTTTGATTTGCTGCTCTCATTTTATTTTGTAATAAGGAGTTTTAGCTCCGACTGGACATCATACCTTTTATAAACAGTTCGGTGATTGTAAAATAATTACTTTTCAAGTCATCATTTGTCTTTTTAAATGTGTCAATAAATATTTTACCGTAGACTTCACACTAAGGCATTATTGTACAATGAGATTTTGCTATATTTAAAAATAACTACTAGGTAGGGTATTTCTTTACCAGACATTCAGGAAACACTTCTTTTGTTTGTTTGTATGAAATTACACATTGAGTTGTCATCTATTTACTATATGCACAGTTAATTCGTGACTTCAGATTATCCATTTAAGGCTTTTCCAGTGATCTAACTATAAGAAAGTGACCGCTAAATTGGAACTTCCTGTTAAAAAACACAGGGACTAAACTTTTCTCAGAAAGCACATCACGTAACTGGATGACTACAATCCTAACTTTTGCTGTAATCCAAAACATCTGATTTCAATTTCTTCTTTTATAACAAACTTTGGGTTTTGCAAATTCACAAATTGTTTACAGATACGAACACACAAAAAACACAGAAAGCGAATGAAAATTAAGTTTATTAACCGAGAGGCACTTTAAAATCCAATGGTTTCGACTTTAATGCAATCTTTTTTGTACTGGGCAAGATAAATTTAGATTTCTCAAAGCTAAAGTAATTGCAATATATGAAAGTTGACGTGATCCCTCCGGAGATAAGTCAACAAAGCTTAAATATAAAAAAATTAAAACATGCCGTATGTGAAATAGTGATTCCGTATAATTAAAGTACAAAAGAAGTCATCCACGGTGAGGTGGGAACATTTGATGAAGATGGCGTTCTATAATGGTCTCACTTGGGAAAGGCAGTAATTTAGTGTGTCTGCCAAAGAGTAAATGTAAGTCAGCAGGTGGCTTGCTGGCTAAAGGGGTTTTATTGATCCAGTGGAATTTACAGTGCGTTAATAATGTTAAGACTTTTAGTATGCATTGGCTGCCCAGAGCCACTGAAAATGAATGGCCCTGATGACGCTTTTTAAACATCGCATTATAGTCTGTGTGACAGTGCTTGTTAACCTAATGCTAACAAAAACCTCTATGATTGTGTGATTAAATGTGCGTTTTGATGGGCTATAAAGAAACATCAAGCTCACCTTGCATTTTTATAACGCGTCTCTCACAGTCAATATTTTAATTTGCGGCTTAACCACAAAGAATCTTAACATAATTTCTGTTGTAGTTTTTAAATAAGATATGCTTTAATTTAAATACACATCTTACTATCATTTTCGTTTCTAATTTTCTCTCAAGGTTTCTCTTAAGTTACCAAAAGTCACATCAGTCACTTAACCTCATGTGGTCCTTTCCTCACCTGGGCAATTCCATGCAAATGTCAACCTAAAAATAATATAACTATTTTGTGGTCTGTAATGAGTCATTCCTTCTCTTTTTGTTAAATATTACTTCTGATTTATACATTTAAATTAATAGAAATCATATCTAAATCCTATGTGAAGTATGTTCTCTTTTAAGACCATGCTTTATTAGTTTTCAAATCCATAATGCATGAATTTATCCTTGTGATAAAATAGAAAACCCGACTGATATTTTTCTGATATCTGTAGTCTATCATCAGGGGTTTAGTAAACTATAAAGAGATGATTCAATATGTGGATATCAACATTCCTTGAGAAACTGTTTTGACTGAAAATGTCATAAACATTTACAATGGCAGACATGCTTATCCAAATCGACATGGCATCTAAGCATAAATTTCAGTTTTTTATAATTATTTGCAATCCCTGAGATTGAACCCATGACTTTGGTGTTGCTAGCACCATGCTCTAACCCCTAAACTACAAATAACCTTTACAAACAGGGCCCCAGACTAACTTTTGCATAATAGAATAGAATTATTACCAGTAAACTGAACCAACTGTCCGTACAAAACCCTTGATAGTGTTTAAACATGATCAAGTTTTCTATCTAAAAAAGGTCATGTTATGGACGGGAAAAAAAAGATTTAGGTAATCCCTAAGATTTATGTGAATTAAAACGTACAAATCAGAAGCCTTAAATTTCCAACAGTTGGAGAACAGGTGCCTGTTTATGTGCAAAATGTAGACTTACCAATGGGACAATTTTGAAAATAGTCCTTAGACTAAAAAAAAATTGCACTTAAAAATAAATACAATGCTTTAAATCTCCAAAAATAGACCTTACACGGGGGTTTTGTGCTTGAAATAAAAGCTTTGGTTGTTGGTATGGTTATTGCAGCAACGAGACTTCATGCATATTATTGATGCATTGCTTCATTTCCATCTAAACTTGTGTATTTTTATATGCACACAACTGGAATATTGTATTTAACATGTGCAAGGAGATCAGAATTTCATTCCAGTGAGCTGAAGGGATAAAATCGACACTTCTTGATTATTTTAATTTTCCAAATTAATGCGCATTGTTGCGCTTTCAAACAGCATTAGAGGTGGGGTAATCCCTTCACTTTCCCTAACGACACGGGCCTAAAGTGCATCTGTTGTTGAACCAATGTAAAACTTGAAGTGTGATCGCACCGGTGCTACCTCAGAATTTTTGTTTGTTGCACTATTGAGAAATGAGGTCGCATGTGCAACCGAACTGGCCTCCCTCTAAAGCACTGATAAACATTATTATTCCAAGCTTTGAAGCATAAATATCAAACATACCAAACAACAATTCAGAAAGGGTTGCAGGTGTCCTGTGTGGGTGTTCCATCTCAGCAATTATGAATGAGAGAAAACGCCACAATATACACTATCTATACACATTTTATAGCTCATTGTTTTTCTAAACAGATTATACTGGCATACTTTGCATTTGGAAAAGTGTTTCAAGAAATAAATGAACATAGGGGTACCACTTATTCCAGGAAAACATTTTTAAAGCCATTTAGATTTCATTTTCTTCAAACTCAATGCAACACTATGATTAAACTGCAACAGCTTGCACAGTGGAAAGAACTGATGCTCGGGTGTTCAGTTGTGGCTACATTAAAGCCCTCTACCCGCTGTTATCAATAAAAAGATTAGTTTGTGTCCCACATGTCTTTGCAGCATCACCTTATGTGGGAGGCAGAGTAATGACCACCAGGTGATGTGCCCGGTGTTGGGGGTTTATTTATTTGCAGTGTAAGAGCCTGTAGTGCACAATTTGGAACTCTATAAAGAATACCAAGTAAATAAAAGTCCCAGCATGGACCAAACATGTGACTTATATATGTAATGATATATTTACACAACTGAATACGTGGGATAATGGCAAGGATGTATCACCAACATCAATATGCCTATATAGCTTTTTTTTCACAAAACACAAAATAAGATATTTTAAAGAAAGCTGGTATCAGAACAGCTGGGGCACACCTTGTTGTATGGTGAATGCAAGTAAATGGTTGATAGTTACCAACATTTTCGAATTATCTTGTTTTGTGATCTGCAGAATTGAGAAATTCATACAGATATGTAATTAAAACAGATTCTTAAATGATGACAGAATAGAAACTTTAAAATGTTAGTGATTAATATATTAAGTTATTGTTAGGCTTGGGCACTAATATGGTAAAATGGTACATTGCAGGATCTAAAAATAGCAACAGTTTCAGTTTCAATAACGTTATTCCTTCATAAAAACTATGCACTTATATAAGAAACCCAAGTTAAATATGCAATAGAATTTATTTACACTCTAAAAATGTTTATGCGTTAGGGCTGGACTACAATTTGATTATTCAATTGGTGGGATGGATTTTCCAATTTGAGATTTGAATATTCATTTTTAAATACATGACATCAATACACAAAAATGTTTCTCATTCGCCCTTGAATAGTATTGCACCAGCCTTAAATTTAATGCCTAACCTAGCCCTGGTCACATGTGAGGAGTCTCATAGTCTTTTTCAGTTTGACCCCGACAAAACCTTAAAGTTTTACATGTTTTACACAACTCTCAACAACAAGCAATTCTAATTGTTTTTAATGGAACTTTAATAAGCTTTAGATTAGTTTCATTATTTTGTTAATTTAGAAAAGTGTTTGGAGCATTTGGAGTTTTTTTATTTACTGTTTCAGGTGCTTAAGCGATGTTTTAATAAATAAAACTGTTTAAACTGTTTATTAAAATAGTTACTTTGTTTTATTCCATTAATTAAGAAAATGTAAAAAGATTACGGTACTTTTTGTAGATTGTTTAGGCACAGGTTGTAGTTTGACCATCTGCTCTGAAATGAGGATTTAAAGTTTGACAAGCTGACAATACAGCATCAGTAATTACTGAACTGCTAATTTTGTAATTAATTTTGAAGAAAATGATGGGCTTTAACAGACTGTTTTGTATGACTAGTGCAGTGTCCGAAAACATATAAATCCTTTCAGACCATAAGTAGTCTGCGGCATAGTACTGTATGCCGTGCTGTTCTTTTAATTTATTAAAAGTTTCTGAATGTGCACTGGCATTTATTCATATTGCACCAAAATCTGACACAACCACTTGCCTCAGCAGCAATTGAATGAATGTTTTTGACTAAATTAACATAGACTGACAGCTATTCCTGCCTTTACTAGAGATTAGAATATGTTTAACCCCTCCTTCCGAAGCTTTATGTTAAACTGTAGGCTTATGTCATTATTATTTAATTATTTGCAGTACTGCCATTTCTTCAACCCCTAGAAATTGTAAATTTATTCTTTCATTGTGTGCATCTCATGTGCTGAAAAAACTGGCAAAGTGAGCTTATATCTGCTATATAAAGCTAATAATGATCACTTTGCCATCTTTACCGTGCAATGATTCCTTATCTCCCATAGCACTACCAATAACCTTTTGCCCTATATTATGACCTATTCATCTCTCTGCCCACATTACCACAAGATTTGCTGTAAACCATATGTGAAAATATATGCAGATGTTAATGTTTATATGTTATGCGAGAGGAAAATAATCACACCTCTTCAAATCTAAGCATTTCGAGTGGCCTTGAGATATCCACCCATGTACATAATGGCATGTTTCAGCAAGACACATGACACTATCTGCCTATTTCTATTCAAATGATTGTGTTTCTTCTCTTAAGCTGTATTTCATGTTATAGAATGATCTGACAGGGAAGACATACCTCGCCTCATGTGTTCTGATGCTGGATGAATTTCTTTAACACCTATTCTGATTTATGAAAACCTCTGCAGTTTACAGTTAGGCATAACATACGGTCAGATATTATTATAAATAAATAAAACACAGACATGAGAATAAAGCATTTTTATGGTTGTGTATTCCAACAGATAATAGTAAAGTTTGATTAATTATGTGAAAATATTTATGTTTCATAAGCATGCATATTATTCATTGTTTTTATGTGCCGGCCTAATATTAAGATGTTGATAACAACAAACTTTAGCATAGAGAACATCTAACAGTACACAACAAAATGAAGCATTTCAATTTTTGCAGAAGGTTTATGTAGGTGTCCCGTGGGTAGATCACCAAGCCAAATGTAGCTACTGCGCTCTGGCTCGCTGTTGCTAAAATCTCCTTACGGTTCATGGATCTGCCAAAATTTCTCTCAGTCCATTAAAAAGAGTCACACTTTGGCTATTCCACTTCAGGTCTCAGGGCACAGAACCCTGGAGACAGGTTACTTCTACCAGCAATGAACAAACACACTCATGCTCAAATGTAATTGTATTCTTGGAGTATCTATTCAAACTGCCGTTTAAAGAGCACATTCCACATGTTTATTTAGCAGCAAACCAAAGACACATAAACAAACAGGACTGGCACCTAATTTGTGGTCAAGCGATTCCCGTTTTCCCCCTCCAAATGTATAATTGACAAACAGGCGTTCTATAATTACAGATACAGTTAATTATGTAGTATGAAATAAACCCTGTATGATTTTACATGGCAAGTCTGGCCTGTCTTCCAAGAGGTCTTGAATGTTTTAACTGCACCCAACAATAACAGTTGATCAAATTATTATTTGATATTATATATTATCATATACTCAAATTTGTTTAATTGGGATGTAATATAAATATGTGGAAATCCAATGATGAAGCATAGATCCAACTGCAGCTTTTACTTACAAATGTGTGTATCCAAAACATGCAGGGGTCAAGACAGGCAGAATAATCCAAAACGAGAATGAGAACCGAAACAAAAAACATCATTACATACGACTAAGACTGGCACACAGACAATGGAAACACAAGAGATATTAAACATTGGGAAAAACAAGGTAACAAGACACCTGGGAAAACAATCAAGAAAGGACCAATGAGACAGAAGAACTACACAGAACTACAAGACACATGACAAGGACAGGAAATACACAGGACTAATTCAAAAGATCACATGTACAGGGGGAGACAAAAGACGAATTATAACATTAATAAGAACAAATCTTTAAAGAACTGAAACAAACTATATTCATACTATAATACTTAACTGTGCCCTACATGTTTGTGCAATCATGTTACTACACAATTTTCCCTATTTTATTCGTATAGCTTTGTTTTCTTTAAATGTGAGTTAATTATTTTCGATATGTCGATCAGGCATAAATGCAAACATTTAAAAGGATAGTTACATAGAAATAAATTACTCAACTCAAGTAGTTCCAAACCTGTCTACATTGCTTGGTTTTGATGACCACACAAATATCTAGAAGAACGTAAGGAACTGAGATTCAGGGCATAGTTGAAAACCATAGTTTAAAAATTGTAGTCCTCAGGCCCAGAACTTGTTTTCTGCTGTCTTATCACAAAAAGTAATGGTAGTCAATGGTACCCAAGAAATCTTAGTTGATAACATTCTTCCAAATATCTGCTTGTTCAACGGAACAAATACAGGTATGTAGGTTTGGTTCAACTTGAGGTCAAGTAATTCATGACGTATTTTTATATTTGGTGGACTATCCCTTTAGGGTTCCAAACCTCTAAGCACCTACACTAGTACATTTGTAACCCAGTTACCCAAGCACAATATTTCCAAGATGACACACCGTATATTACTAAAAATTAGAAAGTTACCTCCTCTTGAATTTAAGAAATCACAATTATCTCACAGTAAATCCAGTCCTATATGTGACCATATACTGGGAATACAAAAAAGACCTAATTGGCAGATACCATTTTGTACACTATTAATGAAAAGTGCCCATTAGCCTCTAAAAGAGTTGGCAATAGGCATTAGCTAAAAAGATTAATTGAACATTTCTGCAATGAGCATTTACAATTCTACACCTGCTCTACATGACAGAAAACATGAGGAAAGGTCATCTGAATTAACCACGGGTGAGGACTGCCAACGTATCATTACGCTAAAACCTGCAGCAGTCCGTCTCCATTAAATCACAAAATCTATTGAAACAAGATAAATACCACAAATGACCATACTTTGTTCGGCAAACTTTTTCTCTGGCAAAAGTACTTGCTTTGTTTTTGTTTTTGGTGATTGTGATTGTTTAATGCATAGAGAAGGTTTCCAGCTTGCAAATATGACATCTCTTTTACTTATTAAACATCATCAAATAAGGTCTGGGAATTGTGTCACGTTCTATAGCATTGACTTCTACATAATGCTGTAGATGAAATGCTGCTGTGCTCATTTTTCAAAAAAGGCATGTTTGGGTCCACAATGAATAAGTCAATTTTTATTTAATTAACGGTTTGTGATTATTCCCATTTAGAATGACATGCAGGCTTGTATGACTGCTTCAGTTACAGTGAAGCATTAAGACTGTCCTTATCTGTCCTTCGTCTGCAAAGTCATGTTGACTTCCAGGACTGTGAATTAAATTATGACTTCCTTAACGGCAAATCATATGATTTTAGTTGCTCAACTGAATAAAAGTCCATAAGTAATGGAGTAGGTCAGGCATTTTTTTTTTGAAGGCCAACACAGAAAATGACGTCATACTAGTTCTCTCGGCCAAAACCTTATGGATTATTTCCATATACTTTGGCCAAATCTGAGAAAAAGTAAGCTCTAGGATTATTAAAAGGTCATGACACCTACACTTACAAACCACAATGCTTGAAACTAAAAGCATTATAAAACTGTAGTTTCTTTATGTGTTGTTATTTTATTTTAAGTTACTTTTGCTTTGGCACTGCTAGGATAGACCCGGTCTTTCAGTGTGAAATTAACCAAATTTTGAAAATTTCCCTGCCTGGATTTGAGTTATTTTTATATTTTTGAAGAAGCAGGACAAGCAAATATTAAAGGTCATGGCTGAATCTTTACTGAGTAAAGGTCCTAGAAGTGTCCTTCGTATTCTTAATCATATTTTAAAATTAGTTTTTTGTGTGTGTTAGTTCACGATAAAGCGAGTTATGTTTTTAATAGAAATCAGATGTCTTGGATTACAGCAAAAGCCAGGATTGTAGGCATTGACATGATGTCGCCTACACGTGTGGTGATGCAGTTACTGAAAGACAAGACCATTATCAGTAGACTACACCATATGACTATTCAGAGTACACTGGTGCACTGTCATCCAATGTGGGGTTAGTCGTGCTCTTGTGATTAGAGAGTTGGACTGGTAAGCAGAAGGTTGTGGGATCGAATCCCAGTGCCAGCAGACAGTGACTGAAGTGTCCTTGAGCAAGACACCTCACCCCTGTTTGCTCTGCAGTGATGATTGGACACTGCATATTACTTGTAGGTCCCTTTAGATAAAAGCGTCTGCTAAATTTATAAATGTAAAATATAATTGTCTTAAAGAGTCGGGACCTGCCACCAAGGGTTTTCACAGACAGGTGGAAAGACGCAAAGCAACAAGGTATAAAAAACAAATAATGCATATTTTTATAGTTTTTATTGGCATTTATGTTTAGTTGAGGACACAAACAATACAATCAATATAGTTTTATCACTAAACAAGGGATCAAAAATGTAGTGCCTAAAAGATAAGATGCGTAAAAATGTTTTATGATTCCTTCATGACCATGTTTTAATATTTTGGCTTTTTATGTATGTAATTGTAGCTTGTTTGTAACTCTAATTAACATGAATCAACCTTAAACAAGAGAAATTTTATCTGAACCATGGCGCGGTACCCATTTTCTTCTATTGTATAGACAGAAAGAGTAAATGAGTGCCTCCATTGTTCAGTTACTATCATACTTTAAAATATGTTCTTCTGTGTTTAATGCATTCTTTGGCTCAGAATATAGATCATTCTTTCACAAAAACTCTTCTGTTAAACATGCATACCAGTCCCTCGATGGTGATAAATTATACCATTGTTATGTCTCCAACGTCATACTGGAGACATGGTTATAGCATAAAAAGAGCATAAATAGCACAATAACCCAATGAAATTACCTTGTACGTCTATACAATCCCAAAGAACTGACACTCGATATCAACAAAACGGTATGAAAAATTCGACATCCGTAAGTCTCCGCTGGCTGGCAGAATATTAAATTATTTATTTCCCTGATAAATATCATTTTCTGAGGGTCCCTCAGATATGATTTGCTCCTTCCGCAGCTCACCGTATCAGTCGTGAAGTGATTAAAAGTCTGTTTTGCCACACTTCCTATTTTAAATTAATCAGGCCCTGAGGGCTTTTGGATTCTTGAGGACATGCTTTCCAGCTGCGGTGGTGAAGCCAATAGCTCCATCTACAGAGACTCAAAAAAACAAGCAAGCTTGCACTTCTGCACTTCTATTCTGAGAGGAACTTCAATTACTCCAGAAAATATTGGTTGCATGGAACACTCATCAGAGGAAACAAAAGAACACAACAACCAGCTAGACAGAGTCCTTCCTAAAACTTCAACATGTTCTCAAGTCTTAATTAGGCCACAACCAGACATTAATGTGTCAAACACCCATAGGAATCCAAGGGAACATTACATCAAACAAGACCTTGCAAAC
The DNA here is from genome assembly GCA_033220385.1 of Triplophysa yarkandensis. Classification (NCBI taxonomy): domain Eukaryota; kingdom Metazoa; phylum Chordata; class Actinopteri; order Cypriniformes; family Nemacheilidae; genus Triplophysa; species Triplophysa yarkandensis. The sequence goes on from CM065655.1 coordinate 12,216,228, forward strand.
GAAAAACACTGCACCTATGGTCCTGCTTCTTGTTCACGTGCAATGTTATCATAATATATTTTACAGCTCGAGTCAGGACATCAGAGAGATAGAGAAAGACTCGGAGAACATCATACTCCAGAGACTCAATTAGACTCTGCATGTCAGACAGATCTCTCTGCGTCTCATCCGAGCACCAGCGCTAAATTGTGGCTATTTGTTTCCACGCCTACATGCACCGCAGTGTCCTTTTAATAAAGGCAGGAGAAAGATGCTGGTTTTCTGCTCCGGCGTTTCGGGGTGGAAACGGGATTTAGCTCGGGGAATAGGTTATTGATTTATCCGACTGACCCACTGAGGCCTGGCTGAGGACAAGCAGTGCTGATAAGGGTGAAAGTTAACAAGTACCCTTAAGTCTTCTGAAATGCTTGGGAATTTAGACTGGTTTAATCCTACAGACCTACTGTTTGGAAACAAAGATAAGAACCCAATGCTGTAGTTGCAAGAATGTATATGCGACCATGGACAAGCAGCGCACCACAAGACATTATAAACATATAACTGCTGAAAAAACATGCAATGGTTTCCAATGCAAATACCAGTGATGAACCAAGTGTCATTTGCCATTAAAATATAACTAATAGGATCCAATAGGATTTAATTGTGTTCTATCTGCTTTCCAGATAACATCACGCCAATACAACCTAACACATTACAACTAGAGACCCAAGACACCATTACAGTTTCAATGTAAATTAACACAAATGTTATGAGTAATACATCCTTTTAAAGTTCTAAGATTTTTGTTCCCAGAAGAAAATAAATTCATTAGATTTGGATAAAAAGCAACCGTAATTATAAAAAAACGGACATTGCTTTGCAGTAACCTAATGTCGTGGGCCTGTCAAAAGCTAATGTTTGAAAAACGTTGCCTTCACAAACAAATATATTTGTTATAATACACTTTATCAAATGGTTTAAAACGCCAAACAGTGGTTTATGGTTAAAATAATATTTTTTTTTAAATATTTTTTTTAAAAAGTATATTATAGAATTACCATGTCTTTTGTTGTGGGCTTCTTTCTGGAAAAATGTTTAATGTATAAAACTGATGTGGCTTAATTGAATTATACATCAAATTGTTTCTCATAGTTTTATTTGATTTAAATTATAGGAGTTTACATACCTTGGAGGCAGCAATTTTGAGTTAAAATGTTATAAATAATACTGTATTAAAAACCTTATAACAGCCTACAGTAAGTACATCCTGTTTGAAGTCAGACAACCAACCTCGTGGATCAATATCAATCCCCAACCAATATCGACATGCGTCAAATGCGTTATCTGTCCAAAAAAAGTATTTTCACAGCACGAAATATGAAACAAAGTCATAAAACTGTACGTTTTGTAAATAAATTATGAATTTTTCACGAACATTGAATAGAGGTTATTTACACGAGACGTCAACGTAAGCAGTTCCTCATGACTCTGTGGTTGGTAGAGTTCTTTCTGCACACTCATACAGTGCCATATAGCACCTAGATGCTGAAGTTCTAGACAGAATCTGCTGTGGAAAACTACCTGCATGCTAAACATCTTAGAAGAGACAGTTTTATGTCTTTTATAAAATAATAAACATCTTACAGAGATCGATATGACATTTGACAGTAGACGTTTTAGAGATGTATGACAGATGAGCAAACAGTGTCCGGCAGACTTCTTACAGATGAAATTGCAGATATCAAATAGATGTCTAACGGATGAATGTGTGTTATCAGGGGTAGACAAGTCAACTAAAGTAGTTCCATCTTTTTTGTATTATATACAAATATTTGTTTTCTTGCCTCCTCTGACAGAATGCCACTTCATATCACGAGCCACTGCACATTTTTATTCTAAGATTTAATTTACTCTATCTGAACTGAATAGCATATTGGCTTCCAATAGTTGAAGAGACCTAGTCCATGGACAGAGAGATAATAGAAGTGAAAGGGGAATGTCTGTGAAATAAAGGATCTGCTTGGACACAATTCTTTCTTATTGCAGGGGACAGCCGGGCGGAACGGAGAGCAGGCACAGTCCCCTGAAACAGCCACAGATGAACCATATAGTGAAATGTGACGCTATGTCGAGGGATTGCAGTTCATCTGGTGGTGGTTCCAGCACTGGGTCTGACTAAATATTTGTTATGAATATTTTAAAGAATTTTTGAATTCATGAATGTAAATCAAGAATAATCTAAGAACCAGCACAATGGGGAACGTATTGAGCACAGAAATACTACATCTTACTAGTTTTTAACAAATGGACCACGTTGAACATGACTTCATAAACAGTTAAAAGCACTTATAATGCATGAAACATCGTGATGCCCTTCCTTTGACAAACTTATAGTGTATTCCCATGTAGTAGAATTATTTCTAAGCGATGAAGCACTCAAGCGCACAATTCTCTCCTACACACATATCATATAAGCAAACCTTTGCAAAGATGAAACCAACAGGCCGTCATGAAAAGGCGAAACATCCCACGTGTCAATGAGAACACATACAGTCAGTGGGCTGAGCTCAATACTAATAAAAAACAAAAGATCTGACAGGAGAGAGACGATCCACCCCGGCAACTCATCAAAGGACGACCTGTTTTTCACAGTCTTCTTATTATTCACATGGTCAACGTGGCCTAGAAATCTCATTATACCATTGTGGCAATATCAGGTAGAAACAACCTGTCGGAGGATTGTTGAAACACTGTTAACCACGCATTAAATAAAGTAAACCAAAAAACACTCCCTGAGGGGAAACAGGTTATCCGTGCCGAGACTCAGCTTTAATAAGATGCTGTGCTTCTGAAGTCATGTCTATGCATTTAGTATTGATTTTGACACTCTGACACGGCTCGTTCATTGATCTCACAACCTGGCAAGAGAGATGGAGAGTGGTCTGTGTTAATAGAGCCTCGGATCTGATGTGTCTCTCCAGTGAGAAATTATAGCAAGCTTGTGATTTCCAATCACACCCTAGTGGATTTGCATTGGATTTTCTGGAATAGCTACCAATTAAAGCCTTGTCTACTTTATCTACTTAAACGTAGAAGGATTGCTGTAAAATGTCTATATTCATGAGAGTTGAACATGAGGTGTGGTAAATATGGTAAAAGGGTAATACATTTAAGTGTGTATTTTTTAACATGCGATAGCTTAGATATATAACTATATAAATATATAAAAAAAATTTAAGCATTTATTATTTTTGTGATAGTTCAGACAAAAATAAAAAATCTGTCATCATTTACTCACCCTCTTGGCATTTCAAACCTGTACGAACTTTTTTTCCACAGAGCACAGAATTGGCACCCATTGACTTCTATTTTATGGGCACCAAACCAACACAAATGAATGGGTGCTAGTTAGCAACATTCTTCAAAATATCTTCTGTTTTGTGAAATACAGAGACATACAGATTTGACCAGAATTTTAATTTAGGAGAAAATAACCCTTTTATGTTAATCCGTTGCAATTCAGTTGTTTATGGCAATAATTTGAAGTGTTTGTTCAATCTTTTAAAATTAGTGCTTTAAATTCTATTAACACTTTTGATGGTCTAGATGAGCAACTGAGACCTGCACTTGGGGGTAAAAATGGCAGACTGGACGTTTTCAATTATTTGATTTAATATTAATTTATAGTAAGATGTCATACAGTTCATGTTATTTTTTCAAACGTTATCAAAAGAAAAGTGGATAGATTTGTTGCGATTTGTAAAAAAAAGTTCAATTTATTATCCATTATAGTGTTGTCCTATTTAACAATCATCATTTAACATATTCACACTGAGGCAATAGACAAAATAAATGGGTCCAGGTATAAAACTTTATTTTCTGAAAACTACAGAAATGGATTAATGGCATTTTGGAAAGAGCTCTTCCAATACAAGCACATTGTGTGTATTACTAAAAGTATGAACACACAAATGACAATGTGAGAATTGTATAGAAATCTCCAGGAACAACACTGGCTATTCATTTCGAAATGGTTAGGAAATCGTAGCAGTTTTTTTTGTATAAAAGTGAAACAATCACTTAATTAATAAAACTTGAAAGAGTTTTATTAATTGATTTTTGTTACATGATTTAAACTACGATTCTCTGAACTGTGTATCCCCAATCCCAAAGGCCTCAGGTAAACAAGATCCAGTACCACTCCATCACACACTGTGCAGGACAATATAACAAACACAGTTTTCCCAAGTGTTGCATTGTAATGCAAAACTAAACCAAATACAGTGTTAACCTATCAGAGTAATTACATTTATATAAATTGCCTCATTAGAATTTTGAGCAAGCATCCTACCATCCTGCTAAATGAAATCCAATTAACATTTGTTTATCCGACCGAATCAATAACCATACATTTAACTGCAATGACTGTGACACACAATTAGCTCTAATTGCAATGTATGCAGCAGGGATGCACTGAGTGATGTGTGAGCATTCTGATAAACAATTAAAATAACAACATTACTGTCATATTCGCCCCATGTTGTCTATAGATGAGCCTCTTTAAAAAGAAACTTAAAATGTTATCAGAAAATATCTTCACTTTGTCTTTTGGTGTGATAAGAAATACACAACAATATCAAACAGGCCTGGGTTCTTAAGGGGAGCTTGTAAACAGAGTCTCTAGGCGTTCATTAGAAAATAAGTTTTCCAATGTGTTACCAAAGATTTTCTTATCGCTGTTATTTCCACGTCTCTAGACAAGGGGAGAAAATTCTGGGGCAGATGATAAAGATCTAATCTTTTTCTATCCCGAATCTTGGCCGGCCGCTGGTAGATAATAGGGAAGAAAAACTTCTTGCTTTTCATCCAATAGCTAAAGGTCTTGCGATGTACATGGAACATGCTGCGGTAAGCGCAATTGCTTAAATAGATTTTTGATGCCTTAACAGAAGCATATTTAAAATTGGCCAGCACAGTTGTGCATTTGCATATTTATAGCTAGCAGCTAAAAAGTTTATTTGCAAAAAACAATTAAAAGTGATAAATCGCAATTAATAACACCCAGAATAAACGTTCATGTTTACTATATGTCCAGACTATGCATGTCTATGAACTGTGCATATTATTTTGTGTTTATTTACAAGTACATACATATTAAAGAGAGTATAAAACTACCACATATATGTTGATATATTTATATTTTTGACTAATATAAATAAATGCATCTAAATACTTCTAAAAATGTGTACACTACTGATCAAGGTACACTTGAGTGAAATGTTTCGCATTATTTGAAAAATCCTTTGATCTGAAGACAGTTTCTATCTCTCTGAAATTAGTGAAATAGATAAAAATGTAATTTAGCAAACAGTCCTAAAAAAATTTTATATAATTTTATATGCATTTTATATAATAAAATTGTAATTGAAATGGATAACCTTGACTGAGTAAGAAAGAACAGACGGTTAAAGCTCAGAACAGACTGTAACCCGTTTGAAAATCTTTTGAAAAGCATCTCAGGGTGAGACCATAAGATACTGCCACATAAAACAAGAAAACATTTCTGCAAAATGTGAAGATGCGAAAGGGGATCAAACATAACATGTTTATTTTTGGGATTTTTGCATAATTCTCACAATTCCTTTGTTGTGTTTCATAATTCTGATGAGTTTGTTATTATACTAAATTGTGGAATTGCATAAAAGAATGTACAAGTGAGTAAGTCTGCCAAAACTTTTGACTGCTCTGCGCATGTGACACTGCCTGTGAGAAGCCAGCTGAAGTGTCAAACCTTTTTATGCATAAAATCCTTTTACACAATGTAAGGTAAATCTTGTGATATAAAAATTATGTATTTAATATTAACTGAGTAAGACCAGGTCATATATTGAAATCATAGTAAAACTAACAGTTTAATTCAAACGTTAATGATTGTAACTCTAGCCTGGTTTTTACAGACAGGGTCACTATGCATGAGTTGGCTTATATGAATACAAAATGAATATACACAATACACAATACACAGACATATGTTATGTTAAAACAAACTATTATTTTGGTTCCAATTTATCATTTGACAGATCTAGTTAGGTGTATTTTGTGAATCACTGTTACTTAATCCAAATAACACAAGGGCCGTGTGTTAAGCACATGGTAAAGCAAATGGTGATGAGAAGACCGCGCAACCCATTTTGTTGATTTTGCCGTTTCTTACATAATTTCAACAACATAGCGTTGCCTTCTTTGAAATTAAAACGTCTCCAAGAAAAGAGCAAAATAGGTGAGGGTAAATTGGATGAACAGCTTTTAGTACAACTGCTTTTGATGAAATTGAAAGTTAATTGAATTAAAGGGACATTTCAACCCAACCTTGAACCTCAAAAAATCAATTTACAAGCAATGTGTAAGCCGGTTATATGACTGCAGCAAAATGCTGTTGCCTGACGGTGAAAGAACGTTCATTTTATTCTTCCTTGGCAATTCGTACTCAAAACAGCAAGAGATGAACTATTTTACTGTTTTGTATTTTAGTAAATAGATAAATGCATTGCTTAATTGCAGTGATGTACATATAATGTAGCCTTTTCTAACCGGTCAAATTTATTTTAATATTCAGAGCCAGGAATGTCAGAAAGGTTGTTTGTTGAACATGCAATCAATAAACTCTGCCAAACAAATCCGTGTGACCTCAGGACAACATTGGTTTGTTCGTCTATTGAGGTCTGTACTTTTCAAAAGCACTCTCACATCAATCCAGGATATAATTATTATGTCAAAGCGAAATAAATAAACAAAAATGTATAAATCAGATCAAACTACATCAAAGTAATGTTTGTCACACACCTTTATGATGATGCACCAAATAACTATAATGTGCAATAATGACACGCAATTTTGTAAATGCATGACATGCTTTCCCATGACCTCTTGCTGCCGTAATTCACAGCTGCGATCGGTAAATGGACAGGATGCTCCTAGGAATCTTTCACAAAGAGCTGGATGGGGGATCAAAGGGGAACGTTAAAGTCAGACACTTCCGCACTCATGCGCACACATAATTCAGCACCTTCTCTGACAGCACATCTCACATCCACCCTCTTCATACTCCATTAAAGTGTCAAAGAGCCCTTGAAGTGTCACCTGTACACCATTAGCTGCTTCATCTAATTCATACAATGCTCACAGGCCACGGCCAAATATTTATGCCAGAGCTAACATTGCTTTTCAGAAGTCAGCAGGAAAACCTCTTGGAACATCCTGTCCTCTCGAAGGCGTTTTTGTATTCACACGCATAACATGCTTTCAGTGACCGTAACAAGACTGAATCACAAACAAAAATAGTTTAAGATAAAATCCAAGTCCAGTAGAAGGAAAGCTCATATAGCAGTCACGTGGCCTCTGGTAGTTCACACGCAGTTTACAATACACTTACAGTCAAAGGGTTTGGCACACTCACTAACTTATGCATTCATATTTATTCATATTTATAGACGATTTAAACTCATCAAAATTATGACATAAAACAAAGAGCACTAAAGGTAAAATCATTCAGTGTAGTCATCTTCTGGCAAGAATTGGCATGTTTTCTTGTGTTTTTTAAGAAATCTCTTTAGATCTCATCCAAGATGCTTTTTGGGGAATTTTAAATAGGTACCTTCTATTTTGTGCTCTCTGATTGGCTGTTCTGTCTTCAATATTCAGTCATTATTTAAAAACATTTTAATGAAAGAAAGTTCTGTTGTGAAAAAAAAACACTTTAATTTAGCAAATTTTTGACTTTTAGCACAGATCAAACTTTTCAAAATTATAAGAAACATTTCACTTTAGTGTCTTTTAACTTCTGTATATTGCACTGAAGTAATACTGCTCTCTACTGGACATACTCACTGTAATACTAGGGCAGGGAGTTGGGTTTGAATCTGGCTTGGATCTTGCCACTGCATTTACTTTTTTATTAAATGATAATCTTAAATCATGAAAAATAACGTCAAAGTCAAAGACACTTTTATTGTCACATCACCACAGCACATGTGCCATGGTGCGTGAAATTCTTGGGAGCTTCCTCCTGAAAAATTGCAGTACAGTTAACATATAACATGTAACATATAATACAGACATCAAATACAGACTAACATGTCTTACAGCGAAAAGTAAAGCATATCTTCTCTAACAGGGGTTTGCATGCATTTCAATCACTTCTTACATAGTTGGGTTAATAGAAGATTGAAATTAATAGAAAAACATGCCAGCATATAGATTCTATACAGAAGCTAAAAACTGTGTTCTCATGGGTTTTTATATTTTTGTATACATTCATGCAATTTTAATCAGACTTACAAGAAGCAGATTGCATATTCATACAGTATAATGCTTGATGAAACCACGCATCAAAAATACATAAATTCTGGCAGAAATTAGAGAAGGGTGCCTTAGGCTTTTACGTGGTGTCTTCACAGATGCGTTTCTTCTTCCAGAACATTAGTCTTCTGATTATAAATAAATTACATTGAATCACAAAGGCAACTTTAAATACGGCAACAGAAGCTGAAGAATAAATCTTTCAGTAGAATAGAAGCACATTCACACAGACTACAAACATTAGTGTTGTCCTTGAATATGTCATTCGCATAAGATTCTAGTTTTGTAGTAAACTTTGTGTTTTAAAGTAATGTGTCGCTGTATTAAAATTTTCTGATGATGTCTACAACATGCTGTGAAAACTGGTATTTATATCATTGAAAATAAATATATGAAAACAGTTTATGTAGAGCTGGCATATTTATGAATAATTGAGGAATGCCCATAACATAAAATTCCTGCTAAAAGAGCGGATTTCCAAACATTTTACTTTTGTAACGTTCAATGTCTTATTCATAAGCCATGAAATCAGGCCTCTCTCCATATGAATTTCCTGTCTATATTTATTTATTTTGATAGGACTCAGTATAGCTGATGTAATCCAAACAGACAAGTTAAAAGAGAAATATTATGAGAGCTCTTCCTTCTGCTTGCTATATATAATCTTATTCTTGTGGGTAGTAATTACTTCATGGCAATGGTGAAATACAGTCTCACTGAGACTCATATTTTCAACATATCGTGGTGCTGTAATGTTTTGTTGCTAAGGGACTTGAAATTTTTGTGTAAAGTCATAAAGTCATTTGAGACTATGTTATTTCTAATGAATTATAAAAGTGAAGTGTTCATATACAGAGATGAACAGAAGCAACATCAACGATGAGTCGTGTGGTCCAGATGACTATTTTAATAATTTCCTAACTTGTTTTTGTACAGAGAGTATTTTCATTTTAATTACACTGCCACCACCCACACATCAGAACAAAATAATGAGTGTATTTGACTTATTTGCTCCTTTATCATTTATTTGTTATTTTAAGAAGTTTCCCAGCACATTGTCAGTAAAAACGATCCTACATGAGGACTTGTGGGGGTTTTGTACCCCTTAAATAACATTTATGCAAGGTATGTGATAAAAGACATTACTTCGTGATGCATGTTGTAATATTACTTTTAATAAAGTTAAAACAGTTTTACAGTAACAAGCCAACATTCATATTTTACATACATGGACATACAAAAATGTTTTTCAATTTAGATCCTGATTTTTCCTTGAAACGTATAATATATATTTGTGGCAATCATTCTGCATCATGCACACATACTGTACTCCATGAGCGCCGTATGTTCTTCATAAACTAGAATCGTTTTAGAAATTGTGTTTTTATTTTGCTTTCTATTCACTATGTAAACTTTGATCCCCCTGGAACATATACAAAAATACTAAAACAAATATTCAGTAGTTTGTAAGTTGCTAACTATAATACCTTTTTAATGCATCAAACAAACAAAACAACTTAAAACATCTATTGTTCATCTTATATTTAGGAAAACAGTACCATCTTGCTTAATAAATCCATCTCTGATGTATCTCATTTCAATAAGAATGTATTGTTTTTTCTCCAGGTCATTCAGATGTGTTTATTTACTCTAGGCCTTCAGGAACATTCAGAAAAGCAGATTGGCATCCATATCCTCTGTTGGAATGAAATGATAAAGGAGGTTGGAAAATAAGCAAGGGTTATATACAAAGTTTTGTAGAAATATAAATAAAAATTTGTTGGCAACTTCAAAAAGAACGCTTACCTTCTTTAATGCCAAAGCAGCTGCACCACTCCCTGAACGAGACAAGCTTGTCCTTGTCCTCATCACACTTCTGGAAGAAGACAGAGGTACAATGCTCCATGGGTACCAGAGGAATACGCAGAGGAGCCAGCTCAGTGTGAGAGAGGAACCTGCAACGGTTTACAGATAACATTCCCTAATCTTGAAATACTGCCATTGAGCGATATCATGAATTTTATCATTAGGGAGTTAGTACAATATCATCAGATATATAAAAATACTTTTGCTGATAGTTCATATTTTAGGTTTTGTCTGAAAATATCACATTATAATACTGGAATTACCCCATTTTCTGACTCTCATATCAAAACAAAAATACAATTTTGTTAATACATAGGAAAGCAAAGATAAACATAATTGTGCTATTATTCGCGGCTCGTAAGAAGGAAAGGAACAGTGCTGGATTGTTTCTATTCTGCAAACTAGAGTTCAACCCATTCACATGTTGGTTTCTTAAAAAACAGTTAACAACACTTTGTGGTGTTTTAATTATTTTAAGAAAAAAAAGTTTGTAAGTTTTGTAACTGGCAAATTGTACATGTTCTAGAACATGTTCTAACATTCGTATTCAGACATTCATACATGCCTTAAGGTCAAAAGGTTTTTTAAACTCATGAAAACATCTCAGTCAAGTGACCATAAAGTTTTGGATGGGGATGTATATAATGTCTGAGGTTGCCTCTAAGAGGGATATTGGCACTGAGTCATTTTTTTGCAGTAAATGTCCATCGACCACATCCTTACAGACTTACAGAATCTAAAAATATTGAGATTCTGTAAGTCTGTAAACTCCTCTGTGAGAGTTAGAATAGTCTAAGCCTCAGACGGTTTACCCACAAACTGCCCATAGACCATTCACCGTCTGTCTGCACTCTACCAGAAACAGCCAGCCGCTTTCGAAGAAGAACTAGTGAATGGTATGTCTGAAAAACATAAACCAACCAAACTGCCTTTTCCACCGTGGGTTATAGTAATTTATACATCCCTCAAGACTTTATAAAAACAAACAGATCGTGGTTGGTTCGCCTTAAATGTCAGTCTTCTCAGACAGGTTAACTCTTGACCTGAATAAGATAGACCGGCAAGTAAATGAATAAACTAATAAATATTGCCACAGATCCCACCTGTCTGAAGGGTGTTGGTCCATCTGTGCAAACTGCCAGTGGACAGGATAAATGTACATGTTGTAGTTCTTGTTAAAGTCCTGCAATAGAAGCTCAATGGGATGATCACCTGCATGTAGGCGCCTCTCACTTTCATAGATCTTCTGAACCTGTCGAACACATTCAGATTTATTTATGTACAACTAATTAACTCGTCTTTTAGAAACTACTAATAGCATAACTTTTTACTTAAAAAAATTGGAAGGTGGAATTTATCTTTATCGATTAGCAATTTAATAAATGACCCATACTCTTATTCTTTGTTTAGCCGCAAGAAAGCCAGGAGACACAGAGTCTTGTTCATACAACTGGAGAAGTACGTTCTTCAGCCAGTCTCTCATGCGCAGAGGAAACTGAACCAGCTCTGTTTCTAGACATGGAGCAATAACTTCCAGACAAACACAAAATAAACATTTGCTCATATTAGTACAACATGAGAGCACACGTAGATCTCAAACTGATTTTGCATGTTTGATGGTCTGGTATATGTCACTTTTATATAAATGTTTTTGTTACATTTATATTAAAGGCAGGAAGTTGTCCTGCTAATAATGTTAATGGTAATAATGTAAGTATACTTGTTTTTAACTATATGGTTTACATGCTTATTGCCTACATATGCCTCACTGGGTAGCTAACTGTATGAGTCAGCTGTCATCAATCGTAGCACTGTCTCAGTTAAATAAGATGTGTTTCCTACATTTGCAGGATCCGCTGTAGTCCAGGTGAAGTCTGTGCCCCGTTTTGGTGCCCTCAAGACTGCACTTTGTGGCAAAGAGTTGACAGGATGTGTCATATGTCTTATTGTCAGTTCCACATACCTACAAAAATATTTTCATAATAAATTTTTTTTAATAACCAATATCTTTCAGAATCAAGGATGTCTTACTCAGTCAAATGAGAGTTAGGAGATTAAGATAAAAATATGTATCATTCTGGGGTAGTTCTGTACACATACTCCTCACACAAAGTTGTGTTCACACATTTAAAAGTTCCTTTTACCCGTGGCCTTTTAAACAGCCCTTCCTATTTATACACAGTAAATCAACACTGAATGTGTATATACAGTATATCATCTGTCAAATAGGTCATTGTAAAAAGTAACAATACTTACATGGTCAAACTCATTAAGTCCGGGAGGACATGCAGACAGCTCTTGGCACACACAGGTGGGGTTGTTGTCATCATTCATTTTGCAAGTCTTTCCTTGCTTACAGTGAAAATTCTTGCAGGGGTCTGAATACAGTAGGATTCAATGTGTTTACTGCGACAATACAGTTAAATACTGCACATTTTCAGGGCTCCTAATGTGAAAAGGCCATGCCCAAAACTAATAACAGTACAAATAAACTTATTTATAGGGTTCTATCCGACAGTGTCCAATCTTTTGTGTATAAACATGTAGATACAACAATTAGCATCCTAACTTGTCCAACTTGAACGAGAAAAAAACGTCCTAAAATATTAATTAATATAAAAGTAAGTTGTTAAACCATGTAAGTGTAACTTTTACAAACATAATTACAACTCTTATTTCACGGTCTTACAAAAATGATAAGTAAATAGTTTGTGTTACTTGAAAATGTATTGCTTTAATGAATGTGTTGCAGATAGTGTCTTATAATTCTAAGCAGAAATGATTTTTCAGAATCAGAAAGTTCTTTCTGCATTTGATCTATTCCAAAAATCGCCATGTACAAAATTTTGAAAATGTTGGTAATTTGCATTAAGAATACATTAAGGATCTCTATCTTTTTCATTAATGAGAGAGATTTGTTCATCATATAATATTTGCTGTATAAAATGCAAAAACTTTGACCCTCAAAATCCCAATCCTTTTTTATTCATTTGTTTTAGCAATTGAATTGTTCTCTTTATTAAGTGTATCCTCTGCTCTGCCTAAACATTTTTAGATCCCGTTGTGGTTTAGCAGGTGGGCATTATAGATTAAAGAAAAACTGTAAACATGTAACTATTAAAGATTAAATGTAACTTTAGTGTAAAAGAGGGTATGTACATTCCTCTGGTTCTGTTGGTTTGTACAGTGTATAAACCAGGGGCTAAGGGTCTCATTGACTTCTTAAGCCAGGATGCATCGACAGTTTGAAAAGTCCTGCTCAGCAGATTCCTAATAAAAATTCAGGGCTGTGTTAAAATAACACTCACCAGCTGGCACCTTCTGTCCTCTGGGTGGATGGGTGGGTCTAATGTCAGGATAAAGCTCCATAGTGGCTTTAATCTGGACTGGATTTATCCCAACCAACCGTGACATCGTCTACAGAACACAACCAAGCACAACAGTATCAGTCATTGTCAAACATTTGTAGGGTTTTGTATATTTTAATGTCACATGTGTCTATTTCTATTTAAATATGGAATACATAAAAAGAATGGCCATGACATGTGGTGCAAATGCTTATCCATTTCCCATTCTTCTTCTTCTTTTTGGGTTTAGGCACAGTGTTTCAGTGGGCTTCACCTGTTTTTCTTGATCCTTATTTGCTTCGGATGTAATGGGCTGCTCATTCTGCATGCCCTCCACATTTTGCTTCTTACGCTGCTTCTTGCTTTTGGTCTTTCCATGACCATTCTTGCTCTTCTGCTTCTTCTCTTTCTTTGTTTTCTTGACACTTGAGGGAATAGAGTCCATCTCTCCCTGAAGATCCCTGTTTTTGTTTTCACTAGGTTTCATTTGACCTATGTTTTCGTAATTTACATTTTGAAGCGATTCTGTCAGCTCATCTTGGGTTTTTTCTGCTGCCATGTCCTCCTCAAAGTGCTTCTCCTCTTTGGAGTCTTCAGAGCTACTAAATTGTTGGGAATCATAATCCATGGCTGTAGGAATCACTTTTACTGTTTTCTTCATCTCACTGTCCAAAGTGTTGATGGTTAAAGCCTTGGTACCCTTCAAGTTGATAGACAGTGGTTGTGAGGCATCCCGATCAGATGCATCATCCAAATCCATTGGTATCTCTGAATCGGTACTGCTGTCAATCTCCTTTCCATCTTCTTCCTTATTCTCACCTTCATTCTCGTCTGCCTCATCTATTTCTTCAGTTGTAGACTTCATATGTTCATTGCTCTTGACCTTTCTCTCCTTTACATCTTCAGTCTCTTCTGGATTGTCATCTGGATCTTCTTCATCTTCTAACAGTTCTTTTGCTGCCTCAGAGTCCTGCAGGAGTTGAGTCAGTGCCTCCTCACTCAGGAGCAAAGGAGTGTTCTCCTCACCTTCCTTTGAGACTTCGAGTGTTTTTGCCCCTGTTTCTTTCAGCTCCACATAGCTCTCATTCTCTTCACTATCATCTTCATCTTCTGTGTCCTGAGTGCTGGACTCGAAAGGCAGAAATGTAGGAAGAATGTCGCCTTTCCTCTCATTGTGCTTTAATGAATCTAGCTTGTGCTAAAAAAAAGAATAGTTTAAGGTTAAACTCAAACTTCAAAATTAAAAGTTTTCTTAAGTTTTTAAAAAAAAAGATTAAGAACATAAGATGTCTTGGAATGCTTGCTAGCTTATCATTTGCACATTACCAAAAAGTCTTTGATTTGTAAGGCTATGTCTCACATCATGCGCTACAGGGGATACTTGTGAAATACTTTACTGTCATTCCAATAGACTTAAGTGGACAATGGAAATGGAAAAGTGAAAGCAGATGAAAGGTATGTGTAAAAAAGGAGTATCTTGTTTTTCATGACCTAAAAGCGATTGAAAATAAAAGTTATTTACTTTAAAATAAGTGTATGATAATCCATGCATGAAAGAAAGGGTTACACATATGTGCATGGTTATTAGCAAAAAACAAATTGTAAAAGATAACACAATGTGCAAGTACATGTGAGAAATAAGCCCAGTAAAGGTTTAAGGGAAAGAGTAATATTCGAATATTACCTGTGCCTTTGGAGTTTGGTCATGTTTTGAAACATGCAGATTTTTCTCATGAGGTTTACTTTGCACCTTTACAAAAAATAAAAATGCAGAGCAAAAAATAATTAGTTTGGCAGTTCAATGCAATATAGGTAGGATATACATATAAATATTTTTGTATTTATTTAGTAAAATGCATTGCAAATAAATGACTTTGATTTAAAAAAAGCAGCATCGAATAAGATCACCAAGTTGAATGGAAATACTTTAGAATTGCTTAAAAAGAATCTTATGTTTAAAGTATACGCCTATAATAATGATAATCTCATTATCAAAATTATGAAATAAAACAAAAGTGTGTTTTATAGTTGTGTTAAGAATTAAAAAATAAAAATTGTATACTCTTTAGTGTACTCACCTTTTGACTAGAATTTGCAGAAATCTATCTTGTCATTTTATCTTATTATTTTATCAAGCAGCTGAGACATTTTCAAAAAGTCCATGTCTATCAAAGACATCCATTTAAAAAAAATTATTAAAAAAGGTAAGTTATGTCATAAAAAACATGAACATTTGCAAAATGATTTTGTCTATTAAACTTATATTAGACATTTGGGAATCTTCCTTCAGATCAAAAGTTATTTTTCAAATAATGATTAACATTTAACTCATACTGTCCCACAATGTTGCGCAGAGTTTGTATAAAAGTGTCACATGCACATTTGACACTTTGAATTAAACAATCTTTCTTCAACCGCAAGTTGGTCTATTCCAATTACACTACCGGTCATAATATCTTTTCAACCTAGTAGTTTGAGGTTATCTATGGCTAACCACTTGAGATGTTGTAATTTCCTTGCTGTCAGTGAAGTGATGTATTGTCTTTTCTCTATGGCATGTTGAGCAACTAATGTTAAGACTCCAGAATGTACACTAGATTCTTCTGGCTTGATTCACTGATTTAAGGGATGAATTTAGTCATTTTAAAGTTACACAATTGCCTCTTTACCCACCTTCACTGTGACATTGATTTACTGCCCAGCACAACTCCATTTAAGAGTAACACCCTTTTCCATTCCCGAGTGTCAGGCAATATAATAATATATTGAACTCAATAAAGCCTCTCAGTTGACCTGAGTCCTATATTGTAATAGATTTCCTTTCCAGTTTACCTGTTTACCTCACTTTATTTGAACACTTAATAATATTTAAACATCTCTGTAAAATCTTACGGAATTGAGCTTCATAGCATCTAAAAAGGATTGTTAGTAAAGTTGAAATAAGGGCTTTCAGGACTTTAAAACATTATTAATCGCATCTAGAATAGAAGATTTGTGTTAATATGATGCATATCTCATTATTATGCATATTCATTTTGTTTTTATAAATACTTACACATATATGGCGATCACATCTTGAATACAGAACTTTACACAAAGTTGATGGATTTACAGTGAATATTGAGATATTGAATTTACTTACTAAATCAGCCAGGGCAGAGGCCAAAAAGCACAGCAACAACAGGTGATTCTTCATTTCTAGAAAGAGATCATTTGTTTTTATTCATAACATCATTTTCAATTTCAAAAGTCATAAGTCGGGCATATAATTTGGCTCAACCTGTCAGAATTCTGGATTTTGTCAGAAATCTAGATTGTTTTATAAAGGTTTTTTGGATGTGATCAGCATCATGTGTCTTGTCTCAAAACATGCCTCTCAACGCATTTGAAGTGACACAATCCCCCTCCCTGTTATTATGGTCTATGAGAATTCTGCCTTTCTGCCCATCTGTATGCTGGACGTTGTCCTGCCATGACACCCCAGCATAAATCGGTGGCCTCAGTTGCTGTGGCAACTGGGCCTGGGAGATGAGCTTCACTCAAAAGTCAGATTCAAAGACTGGAGGGGCAAAGCAAACAACAGAAGCTACTAGACTGGAAAAAGAGTCGACTAAGTACACAAGCTTTGAGCCTCTTGCACAGCCACAATGTTCCCATGTTGATGCGGATAATGGTCGGGCTGCAATGGCATGAAGATATCACATACCAAAAGATGATAAATAATGACAGCGATATTTTAGATATGCTTTTATATCTTTGTCTGTAACATCTATAATTTATTTACAGAACAATAATGAGGAATTGAACATTTATGAATTGCATTAAATTGCATAAAATTGAGCAGTACAAGATGTTCTTAAAATATATGAAAAAAATGCAATAATAAAATACTTTATATGAATTATTTTCTAGCAATAAAATGTAAGCAACTAATCGTCAATCGTGTTAATGACAACATCATTTGCATCATGCATACTGCATGTTTTTTACAATACAAACCTTTCATTCTAGTACTCGACTAAAATAAATATGTCAGACTTACCTGAGCTGTGAGGAATGATGGGAAGAAGCAACTTAAAAGTGGTAGTGAAACACTTAAAAGGCAGTCGGTCTCACTGAGGGTGCTCTCGGCACTGAAGAACATCAGATGCCCTTCATGTGCCAGGGGCATAAAAGGGGGGGCGGGGCAGGGGGCTCTGATGAATAGAGAAATATACCATAACAGCCATTTCAACTTGTTCATACTGGAAATGATAAGAAAGCATGGGGCAGAGATAGGGGAGGGCAGAATTAACTAAGAATTCACAGGATCTTGGGCAGTCATGAGCGCACTGGCTATACGTGTATTTCAGCATGCTAACCACAAGACTAAAAGTCCTACAATAACTAACTGGCTGTGTGTTACGCTGCTTGACATATCTGTAATTTTAACAGATATTTACTTCAGACTTTATGTCCGGTCTTCATACAGTATGAAGAAATGGTCAGTTGTGGTCTAGTGGTTAAAGAGTTTGTCTTGTAAGCAGAAGGTTGTGGGTTTGAATCCCAGCACCAGCAGACAATGACTGAAGTGTCCTTGAGCAAGACACATTACCCCCATTAACTCTGCAGTGAGGATTGACAACTGCATAATACTAAAATTGGATAAAGCATAATACGCTTTGGATTAAAAAATGAATAAATGTAAATGTGCTGTAATGAAAAAAATGTACTGTAGTAGTTTACTGTAAGACATGGTATAACAAACTGGCAAAGGTGTTACAAGACTGTTACTGTAAAAAGCTGGTCAAGGTCTAATACGCTTTGGATTAAAAAATGAATAAATGTAAATGTACTGTAATGAAAAAAATGTACTGTAGTAGTTTACTGTAAGACATGGTATAACAAACTGGCAAAGGTGTTACAAGACTGTTACTGTAAAAAGCTGGTCAAGGTCTAACAGTGTTCTTAATAAAACACCATGAAACCATCACAATACCATAAAAATCTGTAAGCTGTTTGATTCTCACGTTTGATGTCCCAAACAAAACATTAAAATCAGAAATCACGCCATTCACTCAAATAAGTCAGTATATTACTGACCTTACAATATTACTTTTCTTTTTTCCTCTTTCAGAAAATAGTTTTTTTTATTCTATCTCTCTATTTCGAAATCTCAATTTTCACTCACTTTTCCTTCTTGTTTCCACAGTACATTACCCACATCCCTCTATCCTCAAATCAAATGATAATTCCATTAAAATTACAAAAGTAAATTAAAGTTTTGTGCATTTTTATATTTCCTCGCACCATTAGCAACACACATCACGGAGGGTTCCTTTATGTGGGTCTTATGGGTACACTGTGATGATTATAAGGAATGTTTAGAAAAAAAGGAAAATATTCCACTCTCCACCAAAACCACAAAAACAGGAACACTCCAAATAGGGAGTGCTAGGAAGTCGTGCGCTCTCATGTTCATTTTAACATGAGCCTGTGTAGTTAAATGAATATAAAAACGTCTGTGCATAAACTTTTAGAAAATTGTAGAGTCATAAAGTATCTCATCCAACATTAAACTATACATTTAAAAAAATTATTCAGTGTGTGTATAAAAAATCCAGAGAAAACCTCCATTAGAAGGTTGGTATGCTCTCATTATGGACTTCCTGTCCCAGTGTGGGACGAGACGGTACTCTTACATAGTATTTAGAGGCCACACACCCTATAGTTTGGCAGCTTAAAATAGACTCATACAGTAGAGGAAGTTTGAGGGCACACTGTAGTGTGTGTCATCATGTTATGTAAACACTCTTAGTGTGGCACTCTCATTTTCTCATGCATACTCGAGCTTGAGTTCACGTGCCCCCACAGACGTCTGAGGGTGGAAGTGCAAATAAAGTGTTGGCGAACAGGAAATGATGCTGTTACAGTAATGAAGACTTAGGTTGATAAATAGCTGCTTTGCCAGACAGACCATTTAATCCGCTCCTGAGCTTCAGCTAAGCACGGTACTCCTGTTCATTGAGCAAATTTATACTGCATTGTCGGACTTAGTTTTACACAACGAGCAAGGTAAGACTGAACCTACGCTACTATTGAATCAAAAGGAAATTGTGTTGTAAAATATTATGAGTATTAATCATTTTTTTGTTTTCATTTTAATTTTCAGAATGAAGTTCGCCATATTGATCTTCTGCCTGCTGGGAGCAGTCTACACAAATCCAGTGAGTATTAATAATAAACATCTTTTAAACTTTCAAGAAGTCCATGCTGTGTACATGCTCATGTAAAAAGTTAAAGAAAATATATTTTAAATATTTTTTTTCATTTTATCTTGCAGATCTTGCATAAAACAGCCATGGAGATGATTAAACATGCATCGAACTCTGTGAGTATTCCCAGGTTACTTACAACAAGACTTGCTTGGATGAAATTGCTTTAATGGGAAATACAAATTCTATCATCATTTATTTACCTTTAAGTTGTTACAAATCTGTAAACATTTTATTAAGATGAACACAGAGAAATATATTTGGATTCTTGGTTCTTGGTGCCATTGATCACTATAGTAGAACCAATAAAAAAAGGGGTTTTGTTGAAATTTTTTTTTAATATTTTGTAGAATGTAGTTCAGCGCTTTTCTGGGACACTTTTGACTACCATTTTCATTTGTTTTACTATGGTAGTCAATGATGTTCAAAAACTGTTTTGATTTTTATAAGAATTCATCCAAATATCTTCAAGTAATTTATGAATTTTTTTTTTATTTTGATTCTATCTCGTTAAATAACTCTCATTATTGAATATTATAGTCGGAAAGCTCCTCTGAATCCTCTCAGCTAAATGATGCCTCTGAACCTTCAGATGAGGTACGCTTTAAAAAAATAATCTAGCAAGAACAAGGTTTTTTCTTTGACTTAATAAGAGTTCATATTTTCTTTTTAGAACTCCAAGGATAGCTCCTCTGAAAGCAATGTAAGTACACCGATTATTGTAAAATAGATTGTATGGAGACAAATCTAGGAAAGCTTTAATATTTACTGTACATTTTAACCATGACAGACTTCAGAATCCTTTGAATCGGCCCAGACTCAATCGGACTCAGCTGAACCGGTATGAACTGTTTACAATACATTTTCACTTTTTCAGTTGTAAAAAAATTTTTAAATGTAACAAAATGTTTTACGTTGTTTTCCTTTAAAATGAAGAGCTCTGATGAGAGCAAGAGCCATTCTGTGGAAAGCCTGGTAAGTTCTGTTGCACCATTACACAGAAACTGTTCTATAGAGCACATACTGTCAATTCAATAATAAAACATTATTATAAGAAATAACATGCCCTGTGCTCTCTTTGCCCACCCAGACTAAAAGTGAAACTGCAATGACATCAGATAATACTCAACACAGTGAAGAAAACGTTCGTCGGGTAGGCATCATAAAACGAACACCCTACAATAATAACTCTAAACTTTCCTAATAAAAATGATAATCATGATAAACTTATACAGGGCTGGATCTACACCCTCAAATGGGTCCATGGGAACAACAGCCAAGTGCAAGCGACCAGTGAACCAGATGAGGATGATGTCACGAACGAGGTCAAATCCATGGACATCACAGATGAGTCGACAGGTGCAACATCACAACCGAGCGAAAGCAGCGAATCGAGTGAGAGTCAGCAGAAGGCCGAAAACGGAGCTGACACAAGTGAAAGCGACGAGAACCAAAATGGGGTTGACTCGACACAGTACAGTGCTAGTAACAGCAGCAGTAGCAGCAGTGAAAGCACAGAGTCCACAAACAGTGCACAAAACGACAAGCAAGTTAATGATAACGGTGCTGACACAAGCCAAAGTGACGAACACCACAACGGTGGCGATGTGACACACTCCAGCACCATTAACAGCAGCAGCAGCAGCGAAAGCACCGAGGCCAGTGACAGCGTCCAGAATGACAGCAGTCACTCAGTGGAGTGCATCCCTGGAACTGACAGCCAAGACTGTGACAGCGAGGAAGACTTTCCCAACGACATCGGGGACAACGGTGCGGCCGACCCCTTCAACGGCTTTCTTATGCCAGATTATGTCGAGTCGTAGCATGTAGTCGAGCAGTAAACGCAGAAATGTTTATTACAAGTGGAAATCCCAGGAATTTGTTGGAGAAGGAATGTGTATTAGAAAGAGGGCACATTCCAGTATAAACAACTGTGTCTGTAATGCCCATCTCTCAATTTGAGATTGCTGAGGAAATTTGCTGCATATTTTAAAGCATTTTTGATATGTTGTATACGCTGTAATGGTGGACAGTCTTAAAGCTGCATTATTTTTCTAATTTATAAACTGAAGTCGTATATTTATACAGTGTGTTAATCCTTTTTGAATAAAAGATATACCTTATTGGATTTGTGTACTGTTTTTATCAATATTTTAATAGATCACTTTTACATGACTAGAATCAGAGCTTGTGAGAAAAAGATGCATATGGCTGAGATGGCATTTTAAGGGATAGTTAACCCCAAAATAAAAACATTCACTCAACTTTGAGTTGTTTAAATCTCTATATATTTCTTTGTTGTCATGACCACCACTAAATATATTTGGAAGAATGCTATATACTAATTAGTTATTGGACCCCATCAACCTCCAGGAAAAATACTTTACCTTTGTGTTCTGTTGAGATTTTGGAAGAATCAATAAAAAGTTCAAGAGAAATTTTTGACTATACTTATTTTTCCAACAAGGGCCCTTGTTATGCATCCATATGCAATAAACTCACATGATTAAACATTTACAGTGAACTATTAAATAAAATGTGCTATAAAACACATGCCATGCTGATTTTATACCATAAGGGGGTGTCAGACTTTAAAGAACAGCTGTGGGTTTTCCCTGCACAGCATGTTATGAATTAACCCAAACATTACAGGATGAGAGGGACTTTTTTCTGTTTCATGTGTGCTTCTTTTGGAAGATGAATAAAGATTCCCATCCCTAAAGATGAGGGTTTAGACATTGTAAGTTTGTTAATTGCTGTATAATTAAAATAGCTGCTTTAAGCTTCCATCTACAGATAAGAGACTATAAGCACCATTGGCATTTATTGTCTAGACAATTGACATTTGGTGATCCAAGATAATGGCAGGAATTAAGGGGCTATTATGGATGCTGTATGAGAGAATGAAAGGTGTTTTTGGAGACATAGTATGCAATACAACTTTACATAATGGGACGTCAGAGCTTTTAATGTAAAGAAGTCAATAATTTTGATTGAAGAAAAGTAATGCTTTTGTTTCTTCAGATATTCTTAATTCTAATTCATTATTTAATTCTATTTATATTTGGATTCCTCAATTCTGCAGCTGTGTTGTGTTCATGGTGATGCACTGCTATGACCGCTTCACACAACACTTGTGAGTATCATTGACCCCCCTAGGAAATCACCATTAACAGGGGTCAGTCGTGGATTGTTGGTTAGAGAGTGGGACTTGTAAGCAGAAGGTTGTGGGTTTGAATCCCAGTGCCAGCAGACATGACTGAAGTGTCCTTGAGCAAGACACAATACCCCTTATTGCTCTCCAGTGATAATTGGCAACTGCATAATACTGTAAGTAACTTTGCATAAAAGTGTCTGCCAAATAAATAAGTGTAAATGTAAATGTTAATAACTTAAACATACAGCGGTGACATTAAGGTACTACCAAGTTACTACTTTATACTGCTGACGCAGTTAATGAATTTACTTAATGAAAACTTAAAACATAATAAACAAATTAAAATATATGTTTACTTTTATTATTTTTAAATGGTGACCATTTTATAAAAACAAAAAAGGTACTCAGGCCAGGCTGTAACGTGAATAAAGGAAGAAAAAAATATATATATATAAAAAATTAATATACATTTTTATTGTGTGGCAACCGTTCAATAAAAGCAATAAGGTACTTGAGACTGGGCTGTATCGAGATTTAATCACGGCTGAAGGGCGTTGAAAGGCACGAAGCGAAGCATCTGCTATAACTTCTTTACTCAAAAGCTTTGTGTATCAATGAGCCTTCTTAGCAATCATCATTAACAACATAAACAAAGATCAGTTAGGCGCTACTTTTTACAGCGGAAGGTGTAAATGATCTAATTTAATGAAATCTATACACAAAAACATTTAATCCACACAAAAAACATTTAATCTACACATAAAAACATTTAATCTACACATAAAATATTTAATCTACACATAAAAATATTTAATCTACACATAAAAAATTTTAATCTACACATAAAAAAATTTAATCTACATATTAAAACATTTAATCTACATATAAAAACATTTAATCTACATATTAAAACATTTAATCTACATATAAAAACATTTAATCTACACATAAAAACATTTAATCTACACATAAAAACATTTAATCTACACATAAAATCATTTAATATACACATAAAACATTTAATCTACACATAATAACATTTAATCTACACATAATAACATTTAATCTTCACATAATAACATTTAATCTACACATAAATATTTAATCTACACATTAAAACATGTAATCCACACATAAAAACATTTAATCTACACATAAAACATTTAATCTACACATAAAAACATGTAATCTACACATAAAAACATTTAATCTACACATAAAAACATGTAATCTACACATAAAAAACATTTAATCTACACATAAAAACATGTAATCTACACATAAAAACATTTAATTTACACATAAAAACATTTAATCTACACATAAAAACATTTAATCTACACATAAAAACATTTAATCTACACATAAAAACATTTAATCGACATATTAAAACATTTAATCTACAAATAAAAACATTTAATCCACACATAAAAACATGTAATCTACACATAAAAACATGTAATCTACACATAAAAACATTTAATCTACACATAAAAACATTTAATCGACATATTAAAACATTTAATCTACAAATAAAAACATTTAATCCACACATAAAACATTTAAACTACACATAAAAACATTTAATCCACACATAAAACATTTAAACTACACATAAAAACATTTAATCTACACATAAAAACATTTAATCCACACATAAAACATTTAAACTACACATAAAAACATTTAATCTACACATAAAAACATGTAATCGACATATTAAAACATTTAATCTACACATATAAACATTTAATCTACACATATAAACATTTAATCTACACAACAAACGATCACAAGGTGGCGTCAGACCGAAATGTCGAGAGTTTATCAACCTTCAAACTTCTTAAATGACAAATAAGCGCACGTGACTGGACAATTAACGGAATGTGGGATGGGGAACAGGGGGCCAAGCGAATATCTGTCGACGTTTGGGTGAAGTGCGAGAAAAAAGAAACCCAAATTGAGCCGGGGGAAGTCCCGGAGAGGAAATCCCCTCTTCATCAGATCATGTCGACATGTAGTGAAGCTCTGACAGTGTGAAGATCTCAGCGCAGACGTCTCTGGACGTGTTAGTGGTAGAGCGCAGTATGGATGACATGAAGAGAGAGAATGAAGCGCTCAGAGTGAAGCTGCGCAGCTGCTCGACGCTCCACACATTCTATCACGAAACCCAACAAGACATCGATCATTTAAATCAACTCGTTTCCTCCAAGAACGGAATTATCGCCGATTTGAGGACCAGGCTGGGCAAGTATGAGAAGACTGTGCTCATGGATGGAGAGGAGCCTTTTATTGTTGGACCATCAAAGTCTCTTCTTGAGAGTTTGTGTAAGGAGATCTGGAAGTTAAAACAGAAACTTAAAGACTCAGAGACGGACGCCGCCCAGACACTTGAATCCAGTAAAGCTGTAAGTTGTGGTTTGTATCAAATAAGTTATTTGTAAATCACCTGTAAAAAAGTTGGCACACATTTTGTTATATGGACCACCAATGCCCCTTTAATGGACTGTTTACCCTTTATTTATTATTACTTTGTTTATTTACATCCATTTATTTCATGTTATTTCAGACTTGTGTGAGTATGACTTCCTTTCTTCTACAGAACACACAAAAATCATAAAAATGTAAATAACACCCATCGAATAACATTGTGTGACGCAAAACCACTGAGGCATTTCTTAAAATATCTTCCGCACAGGAAAGAGTCATACGCAGTTTCTGAACTGCATGATTGAATAAAATGTCACTACCATTCAAACGACGAACATGGTTCAGTTTTACTTTAATATTTCTGTTGACACAATCCAGAACTTTTAGAAGGTCATAGGTCCGATCTGATTTAGTTTTTATTGTGGTTTTCCAGGAGATCCAGCGGTTGCGAGAAACATTGAAGGAGAAAGATCAAGAGCTGGAGGCGATCAGACACAGGCCCGAGGAGGAGAAGGAGAGGGAGATCCAGCGTCTGCGCTCCATGCTGGCCGACAAAGATCGGGCCCAGGCCACCAGGGCCGTCCTATGCAATTCTCTGGCCGAAGAAGCTGAGCAGTTAAGGACCCAGCTGGGGGCAACCGTGCAGGTGTGTCAGGAACTGTTGGGACGCCTGGAGAAAGAGAAAAGCAAGAACTCGACGTCGGATCAGGGAGATCAAGTGAATGAGGTGCGTAGAGGACATGCTTCCCACCTTTAAGAGGTTTTCAGTGATATTTGACGTGTTTTTTTGTATCTTCAGACAACAGTTTCTTCTGAGGTTTCACATCTAAACATCATGGTCGGCAAGCTACAAGAGGAGAACGACCAACTTAAAAAACGAGTTGCATATGTAAGGAACACATTGATTTATGAAAAAAACATTGTTTTTCACGGAAAGTCTTGGAAAATGTCATGTCATTTTTTTCTGTTCCGCACAAACACATTTTCGTTCCGTTCCTCTCAGGTGGAAAGTTTAAACTCAAAGTGGCAGAAATATGACTCGAGTCGAGAGGAGTACGTGAGGGGTTTGTGTCAGAAGTTGAAAGAATCAAATGGCCTGGCATCCCGTCCCAACCTTGCTCAGACGTCAGCGGCGGGTGGCACTCTGATTCAGCAGGAGATCGCCCGGCTCAACGGCCTCCTGGAGGAGAAGATGATGGAGTGTGACAGACTTGGCAGAGATAAGGAGGACAGAACCAGCAGAGACCAGGAGCACATTCAGATGCTCAAGCAACAGGTGTTAGATCACTCTTTGACCTTCACTTTCAAACATTGCTGTTCTGCTAAATCCTTCCTTTTGAAATAGGAAGTCATCTCCTCCTTTGTTACGTTAAAGAGAAGCAGAAATGTTTAACTTTCGAAACATGAAGTTAATAACTTCTTTGCTGTTTTATAGGTGCTGGCCTATATTGAGGACTTCAAATCAGAGAGAGCAGACAGAGAGCGGGCACAAGGGAAAATCTTGGACCTTCAAGAGCAAGTCGCACGACTTCAAGTACAAATACGCACACAGGTCGGCATCGTTCCTCAGACCAACTAAACTCACATGTAAATATGAGTCTAATTTTAAGTTTCGTGTTTGCCACACAGAACGCCCAGGAAGCCTCGTCCTCACGCAGAACTCACGCAGGAACCAAAAAAGCCCCGCACCGTCCCATAGATACTGCCGAACCGTTGCTTAGGAACAGTCCACCAGACACAAGCTCGAAAAGGACGATCGGTAACACGGCACCACAGGGGGCATCTGAACTGCAGTGCCCTCGATGTCTCACCACATACGACGATGAACACACGGCTGAATACCTAAATCACTGGGACGAGTGCGCCAAGCTGTGAGTCTCTCACCTTTCTGAATTTCACAGGCGATAAGACGCACTGAGGACAGAATCACTACAAACTCACTGACTATGGGAGAGTACATTGAAAAAGGATCGAGGCGGAGAGCTTTGTAGCTTTTTGGAATGGACTTCAGTTGTGGACTTTCTTACGGCTCAGTTTGGATTTAGGGATATGAATTTCGCACATTGGTTTTGGTGCGAATAGTTCCATTATAATGGCACGTGGATTTAAGGAAATGCCAGTTAAGCATGGTACAGTTATGTGTCTTTAGTTTATGACTTAATACAGTATGGCAGATCTGTACATAATTCTGATGGATATTTGGTATCATATACCTCAATATGTATTTTCTTTATCAGCTGGTTTGCACTTTGCTTTTATAATATTGCCGGATGATATATTTGATACATAAGCTTCGTTTGAAATAGACTATTAAATATTATTTGTATATTTTTCTCATGGTGCTATTAGTAATGTACGTATTGTATTGCAACCGTTTTATTTTATCTTATTTTATATTATTTGTATGTATGTTGCTCTTTTTTGACTTAATGATTTTAAAAAGAAATAGAGAACAGGACAGCACACATTATACATACGTTCAGTTCTCTTTTTACATACAGTATATAACATTTTTTAATTTTCCTTAATGTTATTGAAAGGGTTGTATGGTTCTGTTATAAACTTCTGTTATAACTTTCTCAGACTTCAAGGCACTTTCTGAGTGTGAGGTACTTGCCATTTGTTCCCTCTCGGCAATTGAAAACATTCTAGTTTTAAGTAAGAGAGGAAGTTCCCTACATCCTGGTAAACTGACGTACAACCTTCTCAGTTTCAGACGCCAGAACAAAATGGCCGATCAACTTAAAGACTATTAAATATCACCTTTCTTGAAAATTAAGACACAATATCATTTATTTTTGTAATAAAATTAGATTGGATAATGACAACTTTCATATGTTGTTTTGTATGTTAGTGTGTGTGTATTTTTATCAAGTATGGTATGAGGAAACTGAAATAATGCTACTTGGATCATAAGGCAGTGTGTCATGAAGTGTTTTAGCTGAAGTCGCATGGGATTTATATGTGTGTGCATGTGTGCAAGTGGTGGAAAGCCCCTTCCCAAAGCAGTACTGAATGGACCGGCTGTAAATTCTCAGCTGTCCTGAGGCCTGCAAGTAAATAACAGGAGAGAAGCAGGCGACTTTAGGGTATAGAAGGATATAGAAGCACTGGCTATTTAAAGGGCTATTACAGTGTTTGTGTGACTAACTGAAACTAGTATGTGAAGATGCTTGTATTTCTATTTGTGTAACAAAAGCTAATTTAATTTAGTTGTTAAACACACTGGACCACTATTATTGTCTGTCTTTGACAGGGCTATTTATTTTCCAGTACATTAATACACATCACATGTGGATGCATGCATTTGGGAGATGACACTGAATTTAGTGAATTTAGTACCATCTGTCTGTCGCTTTTTATGATTTCCTGGGACTCAAACCCACAAATTGTAAACTGTGCCAAACTTACCACTTATTAAGTGTAGTCTAAATACCAAAAAACCTGAGAATGGAGGGACAGTTGACTTAAACATAAAAATGCAATAATTTTACTATGCACATTCAAAAGATTTACAGGCCTCTTTTTTAGAAGACAAGAGAAGATGTTTAGGAAAATGTTTTGCATAAATAATGCATAAACAGATGTCAATGTGGGGAAAATCCTCAAAATATATTTTTTGTGGTCAGCTAAAAAGTTATACAACCTGAAAAAATATAATAGGGCATAATAAATATCACAAAAACAAATTTGCTAAAATCTTATAAAATAATTAGATCAATTTTTTCCTAAATATTAAAATAACTGATTAAAAATCAAAAAGTTCTAACATTAGCACGTCATTCTAAGTTTATCCAATGAAAAAAATATTAATTTAACAAATCTACATTGGCAATATACACTGCAACATTTAAAAGGCTGAAAACTAACTCTTTCACGTAAAAACACAGACGGACAGGATGAAAAAAAATTATAGAACTTTCATTTTTATGTGAACTGTCTCTTTAACATCTAAGTCTTCATACCCGATACATCAGCGCCTTCTTTTCTACAACATCAATTCTGGTCTATATTCAACAAACATTCCCAAGAACACATTCTGGAGGTTTGAAATCATGGTCATCATGGTCTCGTGAGTCAATGAACCTGTGATGAGGTCAAAAACAAGACCCTGACACGGGGGCCGGAGGGAAAACTCCACCAGGAGTTTTGTGCTTTTTAATACGGTCAAATCACATTCTCGAAATGACATCACCCAGGCGCAAGTACACGCACTTCTAAAGTTGCTTGCGGCCGCACCAGTCAGGTTTTACACAGAACAGTGTCATTTTTCTACCTGGAGTCATTTGTCGTGAAGTCATTGTGAATATCGTGTGTCTCTTAAGAATGTAACTAGAGATGTCAAAAAAGCTCAAGTAATGGATGTGGGGGCCTGGTGTAGTTTACTGCTTTTATGAAACCTCTTTCCTCTGAAAAGTATTAAAAGTTGCTGGAAGGGATTCCCCACCTACAGACACACTTCGAGACTACTCAAACACACACACACACACACTCACACACATGTAGGGCCCACAGACCTGCAAAAGCACACATACCACAAGCCACCCTTAAAAAGGAAATAATTAGGTCACAATATCACATGACGTGTACTGTAAAACTTTTCTTAAACAAGCAGCATTTGGGAATTTATACATTCATCACATTTGCTTGACACTAAATAACACACAGGCTATAAACACACACACACAGAAACAACAAATCTATTATAAACTTCACCTGCTGTACAGTACATTTCCAAGCAGGAAAACCTTACAAAACACCATGCCAAAATGAATAAAATTGGCCTTTAATCTTTAAACCAGGGAATTCCCAAGCATCGGCTCACTACATCATTCATTTGAAAGACAAGCACCTTACTTAACATAGATTGCTGTTGTTACCAAATGTGTTATCAAGGCCTGTTGTGTTATTTGATAAGAGAGATCACGGATCAGACAGAACTCTATTGTTAATTCCAGTATGTGGAAGGATGGGGTTTTTCCCTCTTGGGGCTCATCCTCAATGGAAAGATCCTTGTGATTATAAACTACACGATCACATCTCCAATTCCTAACTAATAAGGCCAGCTGTCTTTTTCTTTTCTTTCTTTGACCCTATCATTCTGCAAATCCCCCCTTTAAAGACATGTTGAAAGACATTAAGTCTCCTATAAAGACAGCATTGACAAAAGCTGTTGTTGTTATAATGATTTAAACTTTCATCTTTGGGTATTCTTTTTTTCAGATTTTATTCATCCATCTATAAAACATCTATTTTTGACTTTTGTAATTACTTTGACTTTCATGTTGAAACGCATGACGTAAACCAGAACTGTATTACTAAAAAGATTTTACATAAATGAAGTAACTCCAGCATTGCATCATGGGTGACCAGACGTGGGCAGACCGGAGTATTACAAGGAGATTCACTAAAACTCCCGTCAATGGCTCACTCTCCAATTTCCCAGACATACACATTCATTTCTTTAACCCATTCACACTTGTAAGTATTAGTAGTAATGAAGGAAAATGTTAGAATGTTGTAAACCTACAAAACGACCTTATTTCCATACACTCTCCATATGACTGTTTCTTAAGAGAGGGTTAAAAAATAACAGATCATGTTTTCTCACTAGCAGGACACCATTCACACGATGACAACCAAACCGATCTTCAGATTATGTACTTAAATGATTTTTCTTGCAAAACAAGACCTAACAAGAGGTTCTTTTAACCTGCTCTACGTTTCTTTGTTACACGTTAAAAGAAGGTAGGCGTGCACCTCCAAAAAAGTTTTTGGCAGGAAGTGAAGCCCTACATAAAACAAAGCTTGATGACGGATAGTGATAAAAGTTCCCTTGCTGTGGGACTCTTTAGAAATAGTCTGTCAAGTGGTTTCTAAGATTAGAAATACACAACTCTTTAAAATGCGATTCCAAAGCAATGGTATCTTACTGTTTGTTGAACTTGTGAAATAATAAAGCCAGCATTTGAATTCCAGCTGCTCTGTATAACAATTTCCTAAAATTTCTAACATTTAATTTCTTTCTTTTTTGGTTTGTTTGAATTCTTCAGAATGGACCGAGTAAAGTACATTCATTTCCTCGAATCTCAAGTTCATTGAGTGCTTTCTCCTAACCATAATCCCAAATGAAGATACAAATCGTAAAGAGGAGTTCGAAAGAGCCATCTCATTTTACGATGATCAGTATTTTAAAATGTGTCACAGTGTTGTTTCACATGTCATCTTTACTTCTTGAAGGAAGTCAAAAGACTTGTAAGGGTTTAATGTTCATTTATCTTTGAGAATTAGAAAAATGTGTTGTTCAGAAGATTGGAGCCTTTGCTTATGTACATTAAAAACAAGAACTACTGTTAAGCTCTGATTAAAACTTTTTAGCGACCTAGAACACTAAGAACGAAACAGTTGAAACATTTTCATACAAGTATCATGTTTGATTAACAGACAGAAATTAAGGAACTTGAATACTGGCAAACTCCAGGATTGAAGCCCTGTGATACTTCTGCAATGTGTTGTCAGAGATCGTTACGGAAATAACTGGATTCATATCATATCTGCCTCAACGCTGGACGTGATGCTGTAACTGAAAGTCGAGTTGACCCACAACAGTATGGCCTATCAAAATACACTGGGAGGATGGCCTGAAAGAGTCAGCAACTAACAAAGACTGTTTTCACAGACAGGAGAAATGACACGAATTGGATAAATAGCAAAACTAATTAAAAGTTCTTAGGATATTTAATGACATTTATGTATAGTTTAGGACTTCAATTATAGATTTTATTCATGTTTATCTCTATCCTTGGGGCCCCCAAAACTGATCCATTTTCATAACTTGCTTGGTTAAAAAACAACACAAATATTGGATGGAGAAAAAATGATTGAGTTGATCCATTTATTACCCAGCCTCTGTTTGAAACCCGGGGTACTCATATCCCTTCAATGTGCCTGTATATGCATTTAAATCATTAAAGAAATAAAAAAACAGATTAGGTTAAACAACAAAAGCAGCTTTCCTTTTTCCTTAGTTTATAAGGGTATTGCATGTTGTTGGGTAGAAATATAACCTTTCTATAAATTGAATCTCTTAAAAGATTTTATCTACAAAACTTTGCACATTTGGACCTCGATCAAAGCATACAACTACGTCTTCCTGCTGTGCAACCACTATCTGGCTGATACGTCTTGCACCCTTGCAATAAGGTCACAGAACATTATTTAGAGCAAGCCTAAAATGTATTGATTACTATGATTGCATAATAATTACAATGTAGTCATTCTAAAACCATAAATATTGAATAAAAACTGCAATGTGGTGTTTTACCTGTGTCTGTTCTTTCCAGAATGATGGGGACGGTCCCGCCTCGAAGTACCAAGTCATGCAAATAAGGGGCGTTAGGGAGACCCTTTTGCATTGATTTGCTTTCGATTTCGTGCTTCCACTTTTATTTGATGAGGTTAGTTGTCCGTTAAGCGTTGACCTAATATCTAGGGACCAGCCCTATGAGATATCCCTAAACGTATACAAGATCATAAATAAGGCAACAGAGTCAAATTTCCTGCCACTCTACTGTATTCCATCTTTCAAAAAGAAAGACAAGATTTTAATATTACTTAACAATATGTTAAAAAGTAGCCAGTCCGGCTTCAGTGTTAATACAATATACACTCTATAACAGATTGATAGCGTGAGTATTGTTCTTTTCAATTTCATTTTGAACGTATTCTGATACAAGCTCGGTACAAGTTGGAAAAAAACAGGGAAAAGAATAGTTACAATGAACTGAGAAACGTGAAAGTTGTCAAGTATTGATTCTCCATTTTCCCAATGATGGAAATAGATGCTGACCGCTCGTTATTCTCTTGACAAGAAGCTGTAAGGAAGAGTGCAGAGTCGGATGAGCAGAGCCACAGTTGATTCCAATAAAAATATCATTTTTTTTAAATTCATGGATTTTTTCTTCAAGCGTATCTTCTGCAGCATTTTCATTCTGATTTACATGAAGCTTTTTGACAACTGTTAAGGCTTCAGAAGGCCCAAAACAGGTCCAGACCTAAAACAAGCGGCCCATTCACTGACGAAAAAGCACACACGCTTTAAAAAGAAAAACAAAGTGAAACTCATAGAGTAGCTATTTTGTGGTTGTTTTTTTGACTTTGCGCTTTTTTTCTCCAGAGGTACTGCAGGAATAAGCCCATTTGGGTTGTTTGTGTAACCCACAACGACGGAGAAAGGCAAGGCGGCATGGATAATGTAGTCCGGAGGAGCGGTTGAAGCGTAGCAGCACTGGGGTAAGCCTGTAGAAACGTGGGGGAAGAAGAAACCGGAGGAACGCTTATGGATTCCTGCCATTGTCTGTTGATAGGAAGACCCATTAGTGGGCAGCAAATGTGGCCTTCTTTAAGCTAAAATTCGACCAGTTGATTGACAACCTCTGTCTCGTCTGTCGTGCGGAGTCCAAGCAGAACCTTTAAAGAGGAGACAAGATAAACCAAAGCTCTTGAATTACATCCATTTAAATAAAACATTAATTTAAAATGTACCTTTTAAAATATTCCACTTCACGTTCAGTCTCGTCCATGTCTACGCTGTCCAGATCAATGTCTTTGGGTAGAAATACATCATCTATTGGACAGTAAAAAAGCTTAGTCTTCATGTACTCCTTATTATTAAGACACATGAAGCCTCACAACACTCACCTATTGAGTTATTCATCTTGTCTGATTTCTTCTTTTTATTCTTCTTAGCTTTGCCTTTAGGCTGAGGAGATTCGTTGTTTTGCACTTTGCCATTCTGCTGAGGAGGTTCTAACACAAGTGACTCATCAACAGGAGAGTTCCTATCATCTTTCCCTCCATTTTGATGCCTTTTCCCAATATTCCTTTCTTCCCTCTTGAGCTCGGTTACTGACTCCTCTGAAGCTCTTTGCTTTACTTTGGTGTCAGATTGAGAGCTGGCTTTGGGAGGCTCTGGAATCTTAGAGGTTTCGGCTGGCCTCTTGGTGGCCTCTCCGTTGGCTCTAGGGCCACTTGTCTGTTGTTTGGGTTTGAGCTTGGGTTCTGGGTGGGGTGAGGTGCTGTTGTGGAGTATTGGAGCCTCCAAAGGCCTCTGCCTGCAGATCTTTGAGATTGATTGATGAGATGGGCAGTTCTTCCTACTGACATGGCATTCGGGTTCTATATGAGGGCTAAGACGGATGAGATTATGCAGAAGGTGAGTTTTCCCGTTTTGAATGTTCCTTTCTAGAACGCTCTGTGCCGTCTGTCGAAGAGGTTGAGGGTTGTTGGTTGTTGGAACGAGAGAAGGATTGTCAGACTTGGTTACCTCCTTGACTCTATTGTCCTTTTTCTTCTTCTTGGATGCACGCAACTGTTGCATTTCCTGTAAACGGAGGAGTTCTTGTTTTAAAGCTGCCTCCTCTTCTTCTTGTCTCCGCCTCTGCTCCTTTAAAATCTGCTGCTGTATTTCCAACTCCCGAGCTTCAGCCTCAAGACGAGCTTTCTCTTCCATCTGCGCCCAAACAGAAAGTCAATCAGGTTGAATTTTTTACAAACTATATGTTTACTGAGAAGACGCTCACCTTTTTTTGTTTGTGGCGGGCACGTTTCGCTGCTTTGGAGCTGCTGGCGGGTTTGTTATCTGCACTGTTGATAAACTGCAGCAGGTCCTCTACTTTGCGATGGTCTTCAACTCCGTCCCGCTCTAGCAGCAATTCTTCCTTTTTGGGCTGTTCCTCTTTTCGTTTTGTCAGCCGGAGTCGTAACTTCTCCCGCATCTCTGCATAGTTCCTACTGGTGGGTGCGGCGGGGGGCTAAGCATCACAGACAATGTAAGCATGTTAAGGTCATTAGACATCACCAACAGTTACTGGTAACACAGACTGGTTTCCCATGTAATTCAAGGGCTGATTTACATAAGCACTGAAGCATGAAAAACTGGTTTGCAGACAGGAAATAATAAGCTGCGGCCATGTCAATTTGCATACAATTCTGACTAAAAGCTGTGATAGGTATATGAGATCTGTTAATGCTGTTTTTTATGTTACTATTTAAGACTTTGACTCTTAACAAGTTTGTTAAAAGTGAGAGCGTATTCTTACCCCTCCATGACCAAAAAATTCACAGTAGCAGCAGTCACAGTACTTTCCCTCTTTCTGATTGGTGGAGGTTGATGTAGACGAGCTATGTTCTGAGCTGCTGTCCTCATCTTGGCTCTCATCTCCTTCATAAGGTTGGTGCTCATAGCCTCCGTTCCCTTCGCAGCGATGACCCTCGCAATCTGGATCACTGCAATAAAAATTGTTTATTACGTATGTCTTACTTATGTTACAATCCAGACAAAGTTAGTCAACTTTCCAGACAAATTTAGTCAGAAAGCTCATTTAAATGTAAACATAAAGCATCTACTGAAGGTAGAGATGAAAAGGTGGTTTACCAAAGAGACCAACACAAAACCAGCACAAACTAGTTAAACCTGCATTCAGAAATTCAAGTTGGCCTAAGTTGGTCTTTACAACAGGATAACCTCAGACCCACACCTGAAGGCAAAGATTTGCATTAAAATTATGTATTTAGCAAAATCGATGAACTGACCTGCACACACTATTTGGACCACTGACCAGCCCTTCCCCTGGAACAGTTTGCTGTTCACCAGCTGACAAGCAGAGACCTGAATGAACATCCATGAAGCCTGGAGTCTGAGGTACAGTCTTTGCAAAGGACTGGGTGCCTATACTAGGCAGGTGTGTATTAGGGGAAGAGGGATGTGTGGTTCCGCTAAGAGGTGGGAGAGATGCCAGACTGGTAGGACTATTCCTAGGAGCAACAGGAGTGGGATGTCTATGGTCCTCTTTACCTAAATTATGAAAAACATCATCTAGAGAACAAAAAAAAAGAAAAACATAATAGTGAGAAAACTTTTTTTGCATGTAAATATGTACATCAGTGCAGCTTTCTATGTATTAATAATCGTCTGAATTGCGTAAAGGTAACATTTGTTTTTTTCCTAAATATGTTAAAATTCTTAAGAGTACAAGCATCGCAAGGAATATGTTGCATTTGTATTGTCTTTGCAAGTATTTATGAGTGTTCAATGGTCTCATTCTGAAGGTTTTTCAATAATGCAACACGTCATTGCTCTCAAGCTGAAATTTTCTGTTCTCTGAGCTGAGTTTACTGATGAATGTATTTCCAGGCAGATGAAGTTAAAATGAGCAGAACTTGACAATGGGCTAGTGAGACTGGACAGAGTCTGGGTTCCTGATGGAGCTAAAATCATTTTATTATAACATCCCTTCATCTCTTGCTTGCTGTTCTACCCCTTTGTGTCTACTTGATACTCTAATTTCTCTATAGATCTCCGAGATCTATAATGTCTGCAAGTCCTTTCAATAGTTGGACCAATCTTCAATATTGACAGCTTTTAAAAACAACTCTGAAGATGATGTCAGTACTAGAAATGAAAAATATATCTGAAATGTGATCATTACTTGACTGGAAAGTGGTGTTGTTACTGGACACAGAGGAGCCAGCAGAGGAAGTGGCCATCATTCCTTCACTAGCCTCCATGAAGGCATTTTGGTAGTTGAAGAGACACTTCTTCTTAGCGCTATTTTTCTTCTCTTTGCAATCTGGGATTGGGTGAGGGTTGAGAGTAGGGTCGAGACTAGGGGACAGAAGGGGAACTTCAGGAAGAGGTGGGCCCAGTATGTCACCTATTGAGAAAAGAATGAATACCACCAATGTAAACATCTTAACAAGGTGAACACTTTAACTTTATTTAGTTGGTTGAAATAGATTGGGTTTTGTTGGGATATTGATCTCTGAAAGTCATATTATGGTATTGAGGGAGTGTACTAGATGTTATCACAATTTCAAACTTAAAATAAAAAATTAAATTACATTATTTTATAAAAGCTTAGCTCTAGGAATTTGTAATAGGAAACCAACCAGGTAAAGGCTCTTGCAGCAGCACAGACGGGTTCCAATTCTTCATCATGTGCGTGTCCCAGAGGTTCTCTATCTTGAGCGAGGGACATGGTAAAGAGCCGTTCCAGTCCCCCGTTGTGCTGAAACAGCTCTGGTATACATGATCTGGTAGAGTGGGATTGAAACCTTGCGGCTTTCCAACTGTGTGATTGGACATTTGGGAGGAAGGGAGCGTCTAGACATGATAAAGAAATAAGGAAGATTATTACATTAAGTCATTTAGGCAAGTTCGTCATAAATCCTAAAAATAGTTGATGGCGGAGTTATATAATAACTTGAGATAATGAATCAGTGTAATGCTGTTGGGGCTGTCAGTGGTTTGAAAAGGGACATGCCCAGTAGGAAGTGAAATCATTGTACCTGAGCCTCTGTAAGATTTTGACTCAAGGCGCCACCTTGTGGCTTTAAAACCGGCTTTGAATTTTCATGTGTTTTGTGCTTGTATTTAACCTTGCTGTGAGTGAGCGGAGGAGTGGAGTACAAAGTGGGCAGCAGTGGTCTGGGCAGGTGGGAGAGGTTGTGTAACGGGAGATGACCGTGGATGTGGGGGTAAAGGTGGAGTGCTGGGTGGGTTGTTGTCTTGTCGGAAAAGAACTGGTGACTTCCCGCGTGCAGCCGGCTGCTAGGCAGACAGTTGGAGCCTAGTCCGTCTCCAGTGCCCTGACTACACATGTGACACTTGCATGGATGATGTACTTGCTCCATCTAACAAAAGAGAGATTATCTAGATTAACATTATATCAAAGATGATTCTAAGCAAAGGCATTCAATTGAAAACACTTTCACTGAGTGTCTTGTGTCCTTTTAAAATTGTTTTTACATTTAAGGAATTAGCCCAAAATGGAAATTCTATAGTCTACTTTTAGCATATATTGTCAAATTTCTAGTTCTATGGATTTAACTTTATTGTCTTGTCATTTTAAAGTCCATTTAAATACTACAAAAAAATGAAGATATCTAAAAAATATGGGTAAATGAAAACTGTTGGTCTTCCAATCATTTCTACTGTATGGTATCAAAACCAATGCAAGTGAATGGGTTTCAGTTACCAACATTCTTCAAAAATCTTTTTGTGTTCTGCAGGAGAAAGTTAAAACTACAAGAGGACGAGTAAATGTTGACAGAATTGTAATTTTGGGGAAATGAAAACTCTTCCTATAAATGCAGTGACAGGGTGATTAGGAATCTCCCCAAAGCAGATAAGACTATGTATTTAAATAAATTAATTTCTGTAGGAAAATAATATTTTTTTAAATGTTGGTGCTCAATTAAAGCACTTAAACTAGCAACAAATGTTAAATCTTGCTAGTTGTAATGTCACAACGTGAACACTGTATGTCATAATCTAGTTATTCGTGGATCCTAG
This sequence comes from Triplophysa yarkandensis, assembly GCA_033220385.1. NCBI lineage: Eukaryota > Metazoa > Chordata > Actinopteri > Cypriniformes > Nemacheilidae > Triplophysa > Triplophysa yarkandensis. The sequence continues at coordinate 12,254,973 of CM065655.1, forward strand.
CAATGTCAAATGACTTTCAAACATTCCAATAAAGTCCATTAATGGCCCTTTACCTGTGTGTGAGGATATGATGGAGGAGGACAGTCACTCTTTCCACCCAAAAGTGCCCCCTTCTGTCCTGGGGGTTCCCCACCACATTCCCCCTCCTCCTCATCACCTTCAGAAGAACTGCTACTGCTGCTGCTGCTACCTCGAGGAGACTGAGAGAATACAGAAAAGGGGTCTAACATTCCAAATTTACTTTTCATATTTTGCTGAAAAGTGCATGCAGTCACCTACTTTATCTTTAAGGGTCATGCTCTCCTCCCCTGCACCAAGGTGGCTGTGAATGCCATTAATGCTGGCCACCAACACAGGGTCCTCATATCCACTCATAGGATAAATGGCAGACAACGGAGGAACATCATCATCACTAACACATGGGTAGAAAAGGCGGAAGTATGTAAACAAAAGAAATTGAATGACTCATTTCAGATGTATGACAGAATAAAAACAGAAATTTAATGAGCTCAGCAGGAAAGTACATGATGAAGTCATTTAAATAATAAAGACAGGAATTACTACAATAAAGACTTGCTTAATCTGACCCCTATTCTGTTTTGCTTGCGATCTGTGATATCATTTACAAACCGCATATTACTGTAACTATTATTCCAAGTCATAAAAAGTTCCAATCTTCTGACATATTATAAAATGCTTCTCATAAAGAGAAATCACACAGTGTCAAAATAAAAATTTGTCCGGTGGCAAATAAGAGTTGTTTTAATCAAACTGTAAGCATATCAACATCAAAAAGAAAAGCTGGTCTACATTTTAATAAACAAGCAACATTTCTTATACAAATTTATTAGATCTGTCCCAAAGTAAGAACATTTAGGGTACTTAGCTAACTTTCAAATTAATAATAAACCTAAACTTATTATTTCAAACTCACAATGTGGTGCTGCCATCCTGTGGCAGCATGAGACGTTGGCGCTGTTGGATGGTAATTGGCGAGCCTGGGGCTGAACCGGACCCCGAGCTGCCTGATGACATGCTGGGAGGGTGAATTTCCGACAGGTAGTCCCGGGGAGGTTCTGCCTGCAGAGGCAGCTTTAAATGCAGGTCCTCTGCCATTGGAGCATCTATGATGCCACAGGTGAGGATGTGAGATAAGCTGCAGTCGTCACATGTGCATCTAGAAATAAAAACAGCATTGCCATTACAACTTAATATGCGGCTACATAACATTTTATTTTTCAAGTGTTACAGACAAATCCATTAATTGAATATTTATAGGATATGTATAATATAAAGGTACCTCCGCCGATAGTTGCAGTTGGGGCAGTCTGGGATGCTCAGCCTGGAGGACAACATTTGTTTCACTGTGTCTGTGAACTTACTGTCGCCTCCCAGAGACTTACTATTGGATAAGAACTGAAATCACGAAGAAAACATCATTTGAAATGAATGGGTACATACTTTGCAATCCAGCCAAATTAACAATGATACTGAATGAGCACCACAGCACAGTGTGAACTGAACCCATGACCATACCAGGACCTTGCACCAGCAGAAAGCTGTAGCTAACCACTAGACACCAGCTCTGACCTTTGAACTTGTTTTACAAAAATGATCAAAGTGGTATATAAGGCATGTGTCCTGTGTTTGGAATCTATACTGTACCATAATAATCAATCATTATTATTATTATAAGATAAATAAATGTGAATGGTTTTAGAATAATAAATTGTTCACCCAAATTAAAAAAATTTTAAATTAGGTCACAAAACATAAATTCATTAACCCCTAATAATGTTCATGTTTAGTCCTTAAAGAAATATTACCTGCTCTTCAAAAAATCTTTTCTGTTTGAAGATCTCTGCATCTTCTTTGAGCATCCGCTGCTTAGTTCTTAAAGACATCTGAAAGTGCAGTATATCTTTAGTTAAGTCGGTACATATCTTTTTTCATTAAGGAACAATTGAATTGTAATGTGACTTACATTTCTATTAATTAAAGACTTGTGTGGCTCTGTCCTTTGATTTGTGAGATTCTGACCTTCGACCTTGAAAAGCAACTGCAAACAAACAACTATTAGATGGATGCTTAGAGCCTCCAATGACTCACAATGTTGTGAGTCAGGTTAGAGTTGGCACATTTCTAAATAGTACTTACAATGTAGGGCTAGGCTGTATAAAGGTATTTATTATTATCAAACATTTTAAATGTTTACTATAAAATTTCGCAAAATGTAAATAAGTAAACATGCGTCAGGCTAAGAAAGACACTCCATGAGAGACTTGGCAAATTACTGAAGAAAACAAGTTTGATATTTTCTTAAGATGTTCACATAATTGTATATTTATATTGAAGTTTTCTTTACCTACTACTGAGAATATATTTAATATCTGTGAGAAGCTGCTACTTGTAAAAAGTGTATAATAATAAGGTCTTTCCAACTAAAACTGTGAAATATGACATACAGTAGAATTTATTGTTTATCTAAAGTCATATTTTGTTTATTTATAAGGTTAATAATAAAATACAAAACAATAACATAAGACCAAGTCTTTTTTCTTAAAAATTCAAGCTGATTAACTAGCCCTTTCATACATTTTCTGGAATAACTACCTTTATAAAAAACTATACCAAGAAATAAGATTTCTCCTAATCGTGAAATAAAGTTTGGGCATACCTCCCAGCCGTTTGGCAAGGTCATATTTGCTACAAGTTTTACACTTAGTTTTTCATTTTTGTGATGTAGAATGGATAAAGCAAACTGAAATTGTGTCCGAAATTGTTCAGAGTTTATGGAGATTATCAGAAGTATCAGATGAGTGGTAAGCATCAATAAGACCAACTTTCCATCAGAGATCTGAAAAGAAACCTGCCTGCTCATCGACATAGTCATCAATCCTCTTTTCACACTCCATCCATTCTAGAGCCACAGCACTCATCTCCTGGTCCAGCTGATGGTATCTCTCCAGAAGGGTACGGTACATGTCCTCACTATATGAGTCATGGGATGTGGTGCCCTGCCTGTTCACAAAAAAAAAACACAACGATGATATGACTGCATTTTAGATGGTCTTATTTAAAGTTTTAGGGAAGATCGTACCTCAGCTGGGCCACTAAGGCAGGTAGACTATTGTGCAGGATGGGTTCAGAGAACACCAGGTTCTCAAAAAGGTGCTTATTGTGGAGCTCCCACGTAACTTGGAACTTCTGCAAATGCTCATTCTCCTGCACAGGAAAAACAGTGAAGATCAGTTATGGTATACTGTGGATAACTTTAACTAGAATTCATTTTTGCCATAGAAAGTGCTGGTGGCAACAACATACCAGAGTGAGCAGGAAGCTGCTGATGGTGCGGGCAGCCTGGCAGAGAGCGTTGTATTCTTCTAGTAGCAGCGAGATGAACTGGTAGGACTGTGGAGGTCCCTGAGCCACAGCGACGGTTGCCTTGGAGCCAGCGGACAGTTGCTTAAGTAACCGTACCTTCATCTCTAACACATACTCCCTTGCCTGCTGCTCCAGACGCTGGTACAGCTGGTATGGATCCTTTTCGCAAAGCCTGAATAAAGTACAGCTAACTAATTGATCTGCTTCTGAACCTCCATAAATGGTTTTATTTAACTGTTCATACAAGTATATATTCGGCACTTCACAGAGTTTCACCAAAAACAGCTTCTTTGCCGTTTCATCATAATACCTGTCAACAAGCTCTTTCATGCTCTCTTTGTCCCTGTCCAGAGGCTGATCCTGATCATCAGCCAGAGGAGTTCCAGTCTGACGGTAAATGCACCTGACCAGGTATCTCACCTCAGACCAGTGATTCTGCAGCTGTTGTGACTCCCGCTCGGACTCAGCCGTGATCTCCCTGACAAAAGGAATGACACCAATTCAGATTGAAAAAATACAATAGCTCAAAATCTCAGAATAAGGATAGAACATGTCACTGCTAAAGTTAGGAGACAGATGACTCACCTCCGCTCATAACAGGCCTCACAGCTGCACCCTGTGTCTGTGGTGAGAGAAGAACTGAGATCTGGTGCGGATAGTGTGGGAGCTCCGACAGCAAGTCTCCCACCAGTCCCCATGGGCTCGTGAGACAAACCTCCATTACCCATCGGCATGTGCAATAAGAAGTCCTGATTCTGGAGAGGAATCGATTTGAAATAATTAAATCTAAAAAGCATCCTGCTGCTGCTTTTCAAATCTGACACCTTTTGCTGCCTCCATAAATATTCATACATATTTACCTTACTGAAAAAAATCCACAAAACAAAACTCACAGGTACCAGATTTAAAGGAGACATCATAAAATATTGTATTCATTGTTTAAAATATTAAGTGCAAATACATACATGTGGAAGTTTTAATAATGTGTTGGTTTTAAGACGGATATAATCCCTTTTGACCTTTTAAAATAAATTTTTTTATCAAATATATTTTCGACATTGAGCGTTTATCTTCTACACCTGCAAAATATTACAAATACACCCACTGAGCGTGGATAATGAGCCGGGAGGCAACAATAACTTTATAAAATATAAACTTGTGCAAGAACAACTGTACAGGGAACCCACTTAAATGTAAAAAGCAGACAGTGACTGTTAATTCCAGACATAAAAACCAATATGACTGCATTATTACCACAACAGATTCAAATGACTATTTATTAAATTAAGCCTTATTCAATTAAATAAAAAATATTTGTGTTTATCATACATGTTGGATCCTTTCTGAAATAAATTCACCATGTAACTTCAACAAATTGTTGTGTGTTGTGGGACTTGTTCGGCTATACAAATATTCACACTCTAAACAACTTTAAAGGTAACAGGGTGTGGATGTACTGGACATTTGTGGTTAAAATAATTGTCCCAAACAAATCAAAGTTGGGAATACTTGAATCAACCATTTAAGTCTGATTTTGCATTAATCCCATCATAATGTGGTCAATGTAAACAAAATAAGACTGTGTCATGACTCAAAAGTACAAGATAGTTTTCTTATACCAATTATTGTACCAGCTGTTGAAAAGAAACAGTCAGTTCTAACAGTCACTGAAAAGTCAAAAGAGATATTACCCCAAATATTATTATCCCAAATCTAAGATGTATACAAAATCATTTTGATTTTGGATTTGTATTTACCTGACAAAAATTCATTAGGCATATATAATAGTGTATATATTGTAAATAGAGAAATTTGCTTGTAAATGTACCGACAATCACTTTTTTATAGCATACAATGAAGATTCACAATAAAAATCACAATAGCTTTTTAATCCTATTGAAATCATGATGCCCTCAACCTGCAGGATTAATATATTTTATACGTGGTTTGATCGGAAAGCACGACTCTGATCAGTCAGAAATGCAGCTCGATTGAAAAAGCAGTTCAAGTTCAAGTTGACTGTAACATGAATCATCATTTTTACTAGATTTTTTGTCATGAAAATTCCTGAAGAAGTTTTAGGAACAGTGACAAAAGATTTTCAATTACATTTCCCATAAATAAGCATCTTCTTCTACTATGCTCATTCGGAGATCCTCAAAAGAGCCTCCCTCTGGCTTTTGGAATATACCTATCTGGCTTTTTTTATTCTCTCACAAACTGTGCGTAAATATAACTTGTAGTACAATTAAGAGTATTATTTATCATTTTTATAACATATATATATTATATTAATATATATAATAATTTGAAAACCAGCTCACCACAAGATCGATAACAAAGGTAAATCACAGTCTTTCAATCTGCCTAAGATTGAAAGACAGACACCCTTTTTATATTACATTACATTTTTAAGCTTACATTTGACCAGAATGGTGCCTTCAGTCTTATTTTTGCAGATATTGCTCTATTAAAAGATGACCCCGTATATATTTCATTTATAAAACACTGTCTTATATTTGGGATACTGTAAAACGTAATGATAATTAATGTGGTAGTATTCTTCAAGATGGTGGGAGGATTCCAAAATAAAACATAGCATAATATTCCTATTGTCATGAACAAAACCTAATCAAATGGTACTTGCAATTAGAAAGAAGAAAAGATGTGCATCTGATTCCATCTGCTGTGAAAATGAAACGATTTCTAAACCTCTATAAAACAAGCTGTCAGAGGTATCACAGCTGTCTATCACAGGAGCAGAGAAAACACACACAACTTATCAATACAAAATTTGAAATCGTTTAAGCTGGCAGAAAAACATAACCCTTAGACATTTCCCCTTCATGACAATCCTGCCTAATACCTTAATAAGAATGAGACTCATGTGACTCATCCAAATAGTAACACAACCCAGAGTTTATTACAGCAATCCACAATCATTTTTTGTACAATGCTTATGACTGGAGGCAGAGGAAAAACATGCCGGTTTTTGAAGGCTAAAGGGACATACCAACAGAGACTGGTCGAGGGGGGGCTGGCGGTCATCCTTCTCTACGGTTCGCTTACAGTCGGAGCAGACATACAGAGGCAGCTGAAGGGCGCTGGAAGATTTGGGCGATTGGGTTGTTCCATTTTGTGATCCTCCCATGTCCTGGGTGTCCTTGCGTTCGCTACGGCATAGCAGACAGCGGTCACCTGTGGTGTAAGGAGCCCTCTGGTTTACACCGAAAGTGAAGGGAGTCTAAACAGGAAAAAAGTAAATGAAACCGATCAAAGCTTTGAAGCTCACCAAAAAAAAGACTATGTTCTATACATTCTCAGATTGCACCAAAGGCTGTCTATAGCAGATCAATGAAGCAACCCTTTCATTGACACCAAGTGGAACGCTTTAAAACGGATTCAACTTACAGCAGGGCTGTCTTTCAGAACATCACAGCTGTGCTGCCATACAGAGGAAATGCAAATGTGTCAGAATACTGCAGAGGTGATTTGCCTGTTACCTGAAGGACTCCCGAGAAATCTGCGTTTACAGGCCCTTCTGAAAACTGTGGTGCACCATTCAATGGAACCTAAAGAAAGAAAGGTCATAAATCAACTCATCCCAGTGTTCCGAATGATGTTGACCTCTTAATCTCAGAGCATGATCAACAAGTTGTAGCTGTCGGATTGCAAGGAAATGCGCTCTGCAGCAACATGAGTTCTCTGGGAAGAGGCTGACCTAGAATGAACCCTTTCCACTAGCAAACTTTGTGTAGAAGAACTGTGCCTATCTTATATTTCTGTTCAACTGAAATGTAAAGATTATTTATCGAGGTTCATGTATCCATATACAGGTAAAGTTACATATCCAATCGTTTCCATAAGATATTGCATGTCAATGCAAATGAGGTAAAGCATCCGGGAAAACTTATTCAAAATGATAGTTAACCGAAAACAATAGTTCTGATAGTTCTTTCATCATTTGCTCACCCCTTTTACATTTCAAACATGTATGATTATCTGTCTTCGTGAGAACACGCAAAAGAAGATACAAAAATAAAACGTTGGTCTTTCTGTGTCCATATAATGGAAGTGAATGGGGACCAAGCTTTTTTTCAGAAGGAAGGGATACCGATTAAAAATGGCAAATAGGTAAGTTAACGGAGGGGATGCCGAGGTAGTCTCAGTCTCAGACGCCTCAGTTGGACAGTTGACTGAACATATGATGAATAAGGTAAACTCAACTGGAAACACTTTAGCAAATTTTCCATGACACAAAACGAAACGTGACAGGTAGCTTTACCTGTCAGTCATATGCTTTTTGGATGGTCCTAGTATGAAGCACAAGCAATGCAGGATATTCATAAGATCTATAACAACAAGCTGATGTGGATAGAAATCATGACAGAATTGTTATTTTGACAGAATTATATACAGGCTATAAAACTGGACGAAAGGTTTACCATAAATATCCAAGCAGGTTATAACTAACACAATAAACCTTGCTTGTTAAGACTGCCGACGCAACATTTAAATTCATAGCTTTAGTTTTAAACGATCATGAAAGCTGAAAAACGGAAGAGCTCCTGGAGCAGTCTTTTGATCCTGTGATGAGGTCTACAAAATGCCATTTGCAGAATCGGTTTCCCAAGTCTGTGCTTAAAATGTTTGTTTCAGCAGACCCGTTAACCCACTAGCCACCAATGGATGGGTTTGGGATGGGAGTATCTGTTTTCTGGACCGATGACAAAAGGGAGACTGTTTTGAAGGCGGACTCAAAAAACATTTATTTTTGGTGGCACATATTTCTGTTTTAAATAACACCACTACACAGTTCTCTTGAGGATGTGATGTCTTGAGTGCTTGCTACATTAAAAATGACAGACAGACACCTCTGGCAACAAAATCTGTACAATAGATTACAACCTGAAGGCACCTTTAATACGAGTGTCAATTTGAGTCAACACGCCTGAATTATGTGACCTTAATAACGGACAGCAAGATGTGTTTTTACTCCACAAGCATCTCAAAATAATCATTTCACACATATACAACATGTACATTTATTTATTTGACAGACGCATTTATCCAAATTTACGTACAGTGACCAACTCTCACTGCAGAGCAAACAGGGGTAAGGTGTATTTCTCAAGGACACTTCAGTCATTGTCCGTTGAGAGTGGGATTCGAACCCGCAACCTTCTGCACACAAGTCCAACTCCCTAACCCCCAGACAAAAATGGATCATACATCTTTGCATGCAACTAGTTGTAAGACAACTTAATGCACAATGTTATGCACTACACAGGTCTATTCGATTCACTATGAGTGAATGCCACAATTCAGTCCAGACATGAAGCAGTCTGCTTATGTCAACAGACTGATACTCTTGTTAAGCTACAGATGTGGTCTCCTTGGAAACACAGGCCTACTACCAGAAAGAATAAGTCACTGCACACTAGACTCTGCGCTGTTAGGTGTCCCATTCATACCCTGACACTTCCAGTGCTTTAACAGACCACTGACAACATGAACACACAGTGGCAACTACTAAAAGCAGCTGATAACATAAGGTAATTGAGTATTTACCACGGGTCGACCACGGGTCAATCTGGTGGTTAGAGAGTTGAAGGAAGCAGAAGGTTGCGGGTTCGAGTCCCAGTGCCAGCAGCCAATGACTGAACACCTTACCTCTGTTGGCTCTACAGTTATAGTTGCCCACTGCACGATACTTGTTAGTCGCTTTGGATAAAAGCGCCTGCCAAGTGAATAAATGTAAACACATGTGTCTGTGAATTACTATTATGATTATGTGGTTTGGCAGCAAAGTAGGAAATGGCAAGTGTTACTGTTGTGATGTCCAAAGCCCAAATTTTGCACAAGGCCCGACAACTGACAGATCTCTTAAAGGGTTTGTTGACATTCACATCCACTTCCTGTTCAGTCCACAAGGGCAACTTTTACACACTACTCACTTAATAACGCAACAAATGCTTTGAAACGTTTTTAAGGAGCGTTTACTATTCAAAGTGCGATTGTATACACGTACAATAAGCAACGGGACACATATTTACATTTAATCATATGGCACACGCTTTTATACAAAGTGACTTACAGTGTAATGCAGTTGTCAATCATCACTGGAGAGCAATCAGGGGTAAGATGTTGCTCAAGGACCCTTCAGTCATGTCTGCTGATGGTAGGATTCAAACCCACAACCTTCAGCTTACAAGTCCGATTCTCGAACATCAAGACCAGGTCTTTTAAAACAGTAACATCCGCTCGAAAGGAAAGTATAAAAACGACACAACACACTTATATCTTGCATGGCATTGCTTGCCTGGCACACAATGTGTTTATAGACTATTGACTTATAAACAGCAGGAAATCCATCAGCAGGCCTCTGACAACTCTCAAATGTTTTGATGGATACTAGTTCTATACTTCATCATCAATAATCCCACATTATATACAATAAAAGCTCAACACCAGTGATGTTTGACCCAAGGATGTTTGACCCCAGGGATGTTTGACCCCAGGGATGTTCACCAGGGTCAGCTGTGGTCTGCTGGGCAGAGACTTGTGAGCAGAAGGTTACAGGTTCGAATCCCAGTGACAGCAGACAGTGACTGAAGTGTACTTGAGCAAGACACCTAAGAGTGAAGATTCACCACTGCACACTACCTCGGATAAAAGCGTCTGTCAAACGAATAAACGCAAATGCAAATGTAAGCCATCATAAGGCCCCAAACGTGACGGGGTCTTAACAAAACTGCCCCCTATTCAAGTCCAGATGCCCCATTCCCAGCCCCCGTGTGTCGTGTCCCGTCCTCACCTCTCCATTGAGGACAGGGATCGTGTTGGGATCTCCGTGAGCGGCGCTGCTCGAGGGTGTTGGCGGAGCTCCGGCCTTCCCTGCGCCGCCGCCCCGCTTATTCTTCCTGCGCTTCGCTCCGCGTTTGGCGTCTGTGGGACTCATCTTTACCCCACGAAACACACGGACAGCTTCCCGTACACAAACAGCGGGACCTCGGGCGCAATGCCAGGCTGTGGCGCCGCTCGTACGGCTTGAGTTCGGGTTAATTTTCAATATAACGTCAGAGACTGCCGACCCGCTCGCAGTGTAGCAGACTTGAAATTCCAATATGGCCGACTCGACCGGAATTGGCCAATGGCGTTGACGCGATGACGCAGTGACGTGAGCACAGCAGGGGCTTATGGGAAATGGAGTTTGAAGGAAGACACCAGGAGTTTACTTTACACCCGGAAAGATGAATGTACATTTACATTGGACATGCAAAACTGCTCATTGTAATGGGACCATGAGAGTTTTGGAACTGTTATTAAATTAATAAAAACAAAATAATAATAGTTATTGATAATAGTTTTATTAGTTTTTGAATTTCTTGTCTACATATGCCTGCATGTTTGGAATAATATGTTTTTCACCCTTTAACCAAAAATATGTTTGTCACCATTCAACCCAAAATATGTTTTTCACCCTTTAACCAAAAATATGTTTATCACCCTTTAACCAAAAATATGTTTGTCACCCTTTAACCAAAAATATGTTTGTCACCATTCAACCCAAAATTATGTGTCACCCTTTAACCAAAAATATGTTTGTCACCCTTTAACCAAAAATATGTTTGTCACCCTTTAACCAAAAATATGTTTTTCACCCTTTAACCAAAAATATGTTTTTCACCCTTTAACCAAAAATATGTTCGTCACCCTTTAACCAAAAATATGTTTTTTCACCCTTTAACCAAAAATATGTTTGTCACCCTTTAACCAAAAATATGTTCGTCACCCTTTAACCAAAAATATGTTTTTTCACCCTTTAACCAAAAATATGTTTGTCACCCTTTAACCAAAAATATGTTTGTCACCCTTTAACCAAAAATATATTTATCACCCTTTAACCAAAAATATGTGTCACCCTTTAACCAAAAATATGTGTCTCCCTTTAACCAAAAATATGTTTGTCACCCTTTAACCAAAAATATGTTTGTCACTCTTTAACCAAAAATATGTTTTTCACTCTTTAACCAAAAATATGTTTGTCACCCTTTAACCAAAAATATGTTTGTCACTCTTTAACCAAAAATATGTTTTTCACCCTTTAACCAAAAATATGTGTCACCCTTTAACCAAAAATATGTTTGTCTTCCTTTAACCAAAAATATGTTTTTCACCCTTTAACCAAAAATATGTGTCACCCTTTAACCAAAAATATGTTTGTCTTCCTTTAACCAAAAATATGTGTCACCCTTTAACCAAAAATATGTGTCACCCTTTAACCAAAAATATGTGTCACCCTTAAACCAAAAATATGTGTCACCCTTTAACCAAAAATATGTTTGTCACCCTTTAACCAAAAATATGTGTCACCCTTTAACCAAAAATATGTTTGTCACCCTTTAACCAAAAATATGTGTCACCCTTTAACCAAAAATATGTTTGTCACCCTTTAACCAAAAATATGTGTCACCCTTTAACCAAAAATATGTTTGTCACCCTTTAACCAAAAATATGTTTGTCACTCTTTAACCAAAAATATGTTTTTCACCCTTTAACCAAAAATATGTGTCACCCTTTAACCAAAAATATGTTTGTCTTCCTTAAACCAAAAATATGTGTCACCCTTTAAACAAAAATATGTTTGTCACCCTTTAACCAAAAATATGTGTCACCCTTTAACCAAAAATATGTTTGTCACCCTTTAACCAAAAATATGTGTCACCCTTTAACCAAAAATATGTTTGTCTTCCTTTAACCAAAAATATGTGTCACCCTTTAACCAAAAATATGTTTGTCACCCTTTAACCAAAAATATGTTTGTCACCCTTTAACCAAAAATATGTGTCACCCTTTAACCAAAAATATGTTTGTCACCCTTTAACCAAAAATATGTGTCACCCTTTAACCAAAAATATGTTTGTCACCCTTTAACCGAAAATATGTTTGTCACCCTTTAACCAAAAATATGTTTGTCTCCCTTTAACCAAAAATATATTTATCACCCTTTAACCAAAAATATGTGTCACCCTTTAACCAAAAATATGTTTGTCACCCTTTAACCAAAAATATGTTTCACCCTTTAACCAAAAATATGTGTCACCCTTTAACCAAAAATATGTGTCACCCTTTAACCAAAAATATGTGTCACCCTTTAACCAAAAATATGTTTGTCTTCCTTTAACCAAAAATATGTTTGTCACCTTTTAACCAAAAATATGTTTGTCACCCTTTAACCAAAAATATGTTTGTCACCCTTTAACCAAAAATATGTTTCACCCTTAAACCAAAAATATGTGTCACCCTTTAACCAAAAATATGTTTGTCACCCTTTAACCAAAAATATGTGTCACCCTTTAACCAAAAATATGTTTGTCACCCTTTAACCGAAAATATGTGTCACCCTTTAACCAAAAATATGTTTGTCTCCCTTTAACCAAAAATATATTTATCACCCTTTAACCAAAAATATGTGTCACCCTTTAACCAAAAATATGTTTGTCACCCTTTAACCAAAAATATGTTTCACCCTTTAACCAAAAATATGTGTCACCCTTTAACCAAAAATATGTTTGTCACCCTTTAACCAAAAATATGTGTCACCCTTTAACCAAAAATATGTTTGTCACCCTTTAACCGAAAATATGTGTCACCCTTTAACCAAAAATATGTTTGTCTCCCTTTAACCAAAAATATATTTATCACCCTTTAACCAAAAATATGTGTCACCCTTTAACCAAAAATATGTTTGTCACCCTTTAACCAAAAATATGTTTCACCCTTTAACCAAAAATATGTGTCCCCCTTTAACCAAAAATATGTTTGTCACCCTTTAACCAAAAATATGTGTCACCCTTTAACCAAAAATTGTGTGTCACCCTTTAACCAAAAATATGTGTCACCCTTTAACCAAAAATTGTGTGTCACCCTTTAACCAAAAATATGTTTTCACCCTTCTTCCAATAGATGGCAATGTTACACTGCAGCTATTGTAGATGTTGTTTATTATCTTAAGAGAAATGGGACAAAATAACACAAGGATAGACAAGACACATTTATTGCATTTCCTTTACATTTTTGTGACACTATTAAAAATGACATATATTAAAACATCTAGTTTGCAATGACCCTGAAGACTGCCTTATTTACGTAGTGACACAATTCTCAAAACCTGCAGAACATGTCAAAAGTCTGCAAACCTGCGCACTGTCATACACCAACATCAACAATAATCTCATCCATCTATTTGTAGGCAGACTTTTGGAGTATTTTGAGAAACTGGGACCACTGAGAGCTTATTTGAAGTACAGAGATATACAGAACTAGCACATACAGTTATTGATGATTGACAGATCACACACAGAGTCACTATTGCATCTGTTGGCCCTATAGGGACAGAAAAGTAAAATATCTTGCACTTACATTTTTTGACTTGAAAATCAAACTACTCTAAAAGTACAATTTCACATGGTTCCTATTCTGAATAAATAAGTGAGCCAAAAATGAAATAACCATTAACAATTCCAACAGATGTCTTCGCTGGCTCTTATAAAGGCAACTCTAAACTACTGCAAAATTACTCTAACACAGTAGTGTGGGTATATCCTCTTAAAAAACACACTCAGCCCCACACGCATCAAATGTGTGTTGCCTTTCGGTGTTGAAGTAGTGTAAAGAGTCAAGCAGTCTATCATCAAACACTCAAAGAAAACGACTTCAAGTTTCAGCAGGACAAGTTTCAGGCCGTTTTTTATCCAAGTAGCATCCTTAGACCCAGCAGCACCCTAATTTATTTGATACCTAAACCATCAGCTGCTCACAAATGTGGAAAAGCTGGGGAGTATTTCAACACAGACACTGTATATACAGTCAATCGCACATAAAGTCTTTAAATCCTGGAATCAGAAGCCATAAGTGGGTTTTGCGAACGGGAGGCAGAAACTATAAGCAGGGAGAAACAAGCAGGTGACCACTATATAGACAGCTATGACCATACTATGCATACTAGAATGAATTTATGTATTTTGTGTGTAGTGTGCCTTCTTCATATCGTCTTCTTCCTTAAATTTTGTTATATTGGTGGGTGTTATTCTTCCTTTGGAAAGCCCTCACTGGCTTCAGCCTCAGCATTGCATCGGGGGAAGGAGGGAGGAGGAGAGGTGATGGGAGATGGGGGTAGAGGTGGGGCAGAGTTTGGGGAGGGCAGGGGATATGCACAAGAAGTCTGAGGGGTGGTCGAGGCTAAAGGCTCAACGGGAGCGGCGCTCTTCGTATCCTCCGATTGGGTCGATGACCTTCTCTTATAGGAGCGTCTTCTCTCTGGATGGGTGGAGGAGGGGCTCTGTCCTTGAGGGGAATTATGGTCCTGGCAACGTCGAGGAAGCTTGATGGTTTCCTTATCTAGAGCTGTGTTCTACAGAGAAGACAATGCTTGTGTTAGTTTTTACAAGTCCGCTGAGGTGCACCCATCCACAAAAAGAAAGCAAAGGGAAAAACTTCAGCGGGGAAAGAGTGACAAATGAAAAGGAAATTGAAATTTGGACATTATTTACTCTTTCTTGTTAAATTTTTATTCTGTGGAATATAAAAGAAGTTTTTTGTAAATGATGTAACGGCCCGTCTCAGATAAGGCAAATTAATTGTTTGTTTTGGACAATTTCGTTAAAGGCACAATATGTAAGATACTATTTTAAACCAGTGCAACTTTCCTTTTAACTCTGAGTGTGATCCTTGGTTTCCAGTTTAAGTGGCATAGCAATCAAAGTTGTTTGCGACTTTATTATACTAAGTAGGCCGACGGGCGTTAAAGTAACACAATATTTTTTTCAAACAGTTTTATTGAGTTGCTCTCTTAATATCACATGCCAACCCATCTGCAAAGCGTCACATGCAGTCATTGTGGGTTAGTATTATAAAAAAACTTTTAGAAACCTTTATTTCATTTGGATAATAGATACATGTCAAACTGATTTCCATCAACAGGGGAGGTAAAAAGAATACAACTCCCATCATTCTTTGTTTCTTCATTGCTTTTATTGTTTTGTGACTGTTGGTGGTAAAAATAACATATTGTGCCTTTAGAATTTAATAGAAAAGAATAGTTATGGTATAAAACATTTAATTAATAGTGATTATCCAAAATAAACGTTTGTGCTTAAATGACATATGTCTGTGTCCTTGTGCATATTACCTTATTATTTTCTAAAAAACTCATATTTAGAAAATGTTTAATTTAAATGATACATAAACATGTTTTCAAAGTTCTATTGTTCTTACATATAGGCATCCACATGTTTGTTTTAATGAATACAAAATTAAAGCATACAAACATTTATATAAACACAATGCATTGCTCTGGAAGTGATTAATAATTGAAGTTGTAATGTTTTTCAACATTTCTCCTTTGTGTTTCACAAAAAAAAATAAACAAATGACTTGAAATAATATGAGAGGGCGACTAAAAGCAATGTTTTTTCTTTTGAAGTAGAATATCCCTTTAGGAAAGAGAGGTCAAAGAAGAAATAAAGTGTCTTAATGATTTAAAGAAGCAGCATTCTGTTGAATATTTCAACTGTCTGTCCCTGTTAGAAAAATGTCTTCATACTAAAGTCAGAAAAAAGACAGAACAAAAGACCTGATTTAAATTAAAAGTCAATATTATCAATTATCTCACATGAAGAAGAAGAACACAGGAGTTAAAGAGCATAGCAGAGGCCGAGAAACACCACTGAAGGATTAAAGAAAGTCCAAAAATGTATTTCAATTGAATTTCTGTTGGCACAGTTTAGGTTTTGTTTGTCTCTTCGGTGATGTTTTCCCTTTCTCCCACTTCTGGTAAAAGAGTGCATGTGTATAAAGACAGACAGGGAGGGAGGAGCATAGCAGTTAGTGTTAGTACATACCATTGCCTTGGAGCTAGTCAGAGGATAGCAATGCCACGGGGAGAGCAGAAGCAGAGGACAGAGACTAGTCTTACTCACAGAACACAAACAGCACAATTCATACAGAGCGCTCTAACATTAAAACCTCTACCACTCGAGCCGAGGGAAAGTTCATTATAAACACCAGCGTCTGGTGCTAAACTGAGACCCGAGTTAATAAATAAGCTTTTTATAGACAGTAACTAATGGTAGTTATGTTTTTTAAAACCTGTATTTATTTCTTCACGCTGTAGGTCTTTTCATTAGAGTATTTTAAAACTTGTTGACTACAAAATGGATGTGAAGTGCTATAAAAGTATATCCACTACATCCATATTTTCTGAAATCATAAAATAGCTATTTGTGTGAAATGGACCAATCTTTAACAATTTGTAATTCGTATTATATGTAAGGGCTGCAAAAGTTGATCTGTAAATAATAACCTAAGTATGACTTCAGAAAAAATGTGTCCCTGCCTTCTTTTTTCTGTATATGTTTTTTATAAATTTAAATTATTCAACATAATGTAAAGAACATTCTATCGTTATATTATATTGGTATATTTCATATTGACTAAGGAAGACCATGTCAAAGATTAAAATCATAGTCAAATTGAAAAGGTTAAGTTACACTTTAATACATAGTTTCCGACTGTAGCCTGGTTTTAAAAGGCAGGGTCACACATAGACACATTATTTTTAATGGTCTTAATGTATATATATTATAGTTGTTTTGTCAATTTAGAGTCCAATAGTGGTCTGCTACTGTGGTCAATATTAGTTCCACATAAATAATAACAAATAGAGATTTGGAACAAGGGTGTTTGACAAATGCCCGCATTTTGGGTAAACTAACCCTTTATTTTATAACTTATGCAAAGAAATGCAAAGTGACTAGACCCCATCAAGACCTGGATAAATATAAAAAAATAAATTCAAATGCAAAACCTAACATTAAAAATAAATGTTTTTTTTCTAAAAACCTTAAGTAAAGCATTAATCCAAGGCAATTTCTTATGCATATCTCTATCTCTGTCATTTTAAGATTGAAATCTATTGTTTAATTCATTGCACTTGTCCAGAAGATGGCATGATTTTCAGACCATTTTCTTTCCAATCGAGATTATAAGGAGAAGATAAGCAGAATAATGTGCCAGTAAACTGTGTCTGGATTACCTGACAGAGAGCGAGAGAAGCTATCGCATTGCAGTGTTAATTTGGTCAGTAATGCATGCACACCAATACAAACCTGTAAGCTAGTATACAATATTGTGCAACCAAAACAGCCTGGCACAGATTAATACAAAGATTTAAAACATCCACTGTTATCATGAAGTGAAATGTACAGATGAGAATTAGAAGCAAGACCAGGCTAAACCAGATTAAACCAGACCAGATTTTAGACCAGAGAGTTTTAGTAAAGAGTCATAAAGGACTGCAGCTTATTAAAAATAGGTTTGTATTTGGAGTCAAATACCCAATTTCCAGTGGCAGACATCCCTTCGGGTCTCGGGAGAGCAAGGAAGGGGGTGTGGATACAGCCTTGCCTTTACAGTTCAAACTGTCAAATGAGATTAACATCAATACAAATACACTCCCCACTGCTTTTTAATATGGTGTGGTGCATAACTCCAGAAAATTGTGTTCTTTGGATAGAAAAATTAGGCTATAAATCTTTCCCAATAACATTTTTAATACATAATGTATATGATTAAAATAATGTATCATTCGTTTACTATAATAAGACTTACAACATTTTTATGTGATTTAAGAAAATTGTGCAAATGTATTATTTTTAACCATTGCTGAATATCTCCTAATAAAATGGAAATAGACTTAGAAAATGTAAGAATGAAAAAAATGTGGTTTTAAATGTCCCAGTTAATGACAGCAAAAACCTCTTACCAATCACATCAACACATTTGACCCCCTTGATTGGCAGATTTAGCCACTGGTTTGCAATAATGGGTGATTTGAGCTAAAAGTAATTGCTGCACAGCCCTGTCAGCTCTCAGTTTCTTTTTCAGTTTAAGCAGCACCTGGGACTGCCAAATATGTTCAAGTGGAGGCGGGGCTCAACCTATGCCTTAGTCTGACACTACCTCTCTAAGAATGTAACTATGTGTAAATGTAATGCTAATCGCAAAAGCTCTACGTGAAATCCTCCTTTTGGGTAAAACAAATTTCTCTATAGTGTCGGGTTTACACATGTGCATTTCCACATTAATAATCTAAATACATTTTGTTACTTTTGCATTAAAAATGCAATGTGTTACCAAATAAATGTATATGTAATGGTTTAAATGTAGACTGAGATTATTTAATTGAAACTTAAAGTTGTGAAGAAGTAAAAAATGAAATAAAAACCTTTGAGAACATTGAAAACAACATATTCAGAGACTAATAGCTGATGACATGAAGACAAGCTAAAACACAAGTCTGGTGTAGCAGTGTTTAATGCACATATGAGTATTAAACATCCATCCTTGTCCGATGTGTTTGGAGTATAAACTAGGTTAATAGTGACATAGACAATGGCTGAAAATCCTTCACTTGTGCTTCAAAGAGCACATTTTGCCAATACAAAAAATATTTTGATAACTTATGCTGCCATAGTTAAGCACTATTTCACATCCTGTGAAAGCTCTAGGGCTGATGTTCTGATTTTAAAGTCTTTTTATAATTTTATAGATCTGGCATATTTTGTGCTGGGCTTACTTACAATACTATAATCCCTAATGCTCTCTGTGAGATTTGCCTGTTACGTAAGACGTGTGCGCCAGGGACACGAACTGATTAACTTGTATTTCATACAGCAGCTGCAATTTCAGTGTGGATAAGGATGGCCGTTTTAAAACGAAAACTACCATAGAATATGAATGTATGTATGCTCACCATTATCACCGAGACTCCGGGAGTTGTGTTGCTCTGTTTCTGCACAGAGTTAAAGTGTTTTGCCAGTTTACCTGCCACCTCCATCTTCATATTGTTATCCATTGCAGCATCGTCCTGTAAAAGTAGAAAATGTGTTTATAATGATTATACATATTTCATTTTGTTCATTATTGCTATTTTCAGTACTGGGGAATGTTGCTTAAAACAAAATATCTATAGTATTGATATAATATACATTTATTAAGGCATCAATACAACAGTAAATTCATACACTCACATTCACACCAACATTTACCGTGACCCAGTGATGACAGAGAACATCTTCGGCTGTGTATCTGGCCTCAACATTCACCTGCAGCATATAAGCTATCAGCTCCTGTAGAAATACATCAGAGGTTTTACATATGATGTACTACGAGCAAGCGCAAAAGAATAATATTAAACTCTCAAAATGAAAAGAATGACAGTATTAACAAAACATATTTTATATATTTTACAGTTACGTGTTCCCTTCAATCTCACTTGAAAAGAGCCATAAACTTAGATATAGAGATGTGAAAGATATATCATAATTGCATTACTTAGCTTGAACGATGTGTGAAATTACATTATCACGTATGTTACTCGCTTTAAGTAACCAATCAAAAACTGTTCACCAATTCACTGCATGCTGTAGTTATTTCTGTTTGTGCGTATTCAGAATGTGACATGGCGGCACATAAATATTTACGCTTTCAAAGCACTATTTGGGTATTAAAAAGTTTTATTATTATATAATTTTTTATTATAGTTTTTATTTATGTTCTGTCCAATTTTGGAATTTTTTGTCTGTTAAAAGTTATATGTGCCAAACCTGATGTCTTTTGTTAAATCCATTGTTTTTGTTACTATTATGAATTATAATAATTGAATAACATATTGTAAGAGGAAGCTAACGGTACAATGTAAAACAATTCTGGCTTGGTTAAACTTTTGTATAGTATGCATTACCTGTGTTTATGAGTCTTGTGAATGCATTTTTAAATGAGCTAAAATGTTTCTTAACATCCAGAAGAATTTATAAAGAAAAAGCAGTTTTTACAAGGTCAAAGGTTTGCATAATGTTTTAGTCTGCATTATTATTATTATTACTATTATTATTATTATTATTATTATCTGTTAAACATAAACTACTGTGTGATAAACTGCTGGTGTAATGCTTTTAAGTAACACCATTAGAACCAAAACCCCATAAACATGGCTCAGATTGTTGAAGTGTGCAAACCCATCTTATTGTTGTGCAATGCAGTGCTGAGAAAGATGTTTAAAGGCAAACTCAGAAAATCCCAAAGTTCTGAAACAGTATTTGGTGAAGTATGAGAGGGGGTGGATGTGAATGAGATGATGGATTGAGTAGGATGAGTGTGGGATGCAGTCAATAAAGAGAGCGCAAGATAAAGAACATACAATACAGACACATTAAATGAACGAGAGTGTGTCTATTAGTAGGCTTGAGGATTACCTTTGTGTGGTAGTGTGGTGTGTAGGTGATGATGTGTGTTTGGCTGAACTTACTTTAGCAGAATCTGTGATATTATCCCAGAAAGGTGAAGGAAACTCTAAGTGGCCCAACAGGATCTGATCGAAAAGGTCTTCCTGATGGTTATTTTCACTACAAAACAAAATGCAGTGCATATGCAGATATGATCGTACATTGTATACAAATAACAAGTAAGACTCTAAAACTAAACGGCTGGTTGAATGACATGCTTAGACTAGTCTTGCAAGTCAAAAATAAATGAATATTAAAATTTGAAGGTTGTGCAGCAATTAATAGCACAGAGAATAAAAATGTGTTCGTTTACATAATTTATGTCTGTGTATGGTGCATATTAATTTACTATTTTATATATATAAATATACATTTACACTTGACAATAAAATATATAATAAAATATAAATCTAACTACATTTTTTATCTTTTTAAATATGTATGCATTACATTACACAAACATATGACATATATTATGGAAACGCAAACTTTTATTCTGGATGTGGTAAAACATAATTATTTGTAGATTCAAACATTATAGAGTATGTTTGCTTGTATTACCTGCGGAAAGGTGGAAAGCCACACAGTAGGATGTAAGTAATAACTCCAGCTGCCCAGATGTCCACCTTTAATCCATAACTATAGCAACACCCAAACATAAATGCACCATTAAAAACATGAAACCCTCAGAAAACAAATCTGATTCTTTCACACATTATATCTATACATTATTTTTGCCTAAAATACAATTATTGATTCTTACCCAGACTCTGCTATTATTTCTGGGGCAACGTAAGTGGGTGTTCCACATACAGTGTACAGTGGCCCTTCTACCACTGTGGCCAAGCCAAAATCACCAAGCTTTAAAGACTTTGTACCATCAGGGTACTCACACACCTAGAAAATAAAGAGAACATGCATGTTTTTACTTTCTCTTGCAATATTTATTCTATATTTGGTTTTAAACTTGATGTAGGTTAAATGCCTTTGAGTGCATGCACACCTACACACAGCTACTCCATGACTCAAAAGCATCGTGCCTATGAATGTGTTAAAAAAGGTTATCTAGGTGCGTGTACATGTGTGGGTTTGTAATCTTGCATAATGGTGTGTGGGTTTATGAACGGAGATTTGTAATCTCTTATCAGGAATAAACCAGTGAATGGGACCAATCAGCCTCCAGGACTTGAACTACTCTGTTTATCAATAGAGTCTTGATGTCTCTGCTGTTAAGGTGTACAGTGCATGGGGACATATTCGGTTATGAGATGCCCTTAAAACTGTAAAAACAGACCTTTGAGAACCTACAAAAGTGTTAGACTAATGAAAAGACTCATATATCAGCCAAGCCATTAACTATAAACGTAAATATTACTATATTGTCCCTACATCAATGAGTTACACTCACGTATAAAGCATTACAATTAAAAGTGCATACCAGCAGATTCTCAGGTTTGATGTCTCGATGGACGATGCTCATTCTATGTAGATATTTAAGAGCCGCAGCCAGGTTGAATACCATTGCGCTCGCATCTCTTTCAGTGTATTTTGTGGAGGAGGTGATAGCATCAAATAGATCTCCACCCTGGTAACAAACAGACACGTTAAAATAGAAATGACTAAAATGTTTTGTGGTAAAAACACTTTCACACAGTGTTTACTATTTTTATGGGTCTGATGAAGGGTTTAGTTCAAATGTATTTAAGGATTAAACAAATTAGCAACTAATTCAATTGCAGTAGTATCATGAATTTCTATAAAAATACGAACAACTAAAATAAAAGGGAAAATATGGTAGAGTGGATCTGATTGTATGAAAAGTGACCATGAAACATAAAAATTTTATGAAATTGTTATAAATGTTATAAATTCAACAATCGTTTATGAAAAGATTTTAAAACATGAAAAACCTGTAGTGAATTTTGTCAAAATGAAAAACTACATTAAGCACTAAAATAAATTAGATTAATTTCATAAAGATAATAAATTAACGTTTTTCAACACTGTGGTGTAATAAAATAATATGCACGTTTGTGTTGTTGTTGAGAAGTGATAAAATGAACAGTACCTTCACAAGTTCCATGACTAGATAAAGCTCAGTGGGCGTATCCACCTCCTCGATCAGCATAATAATATTGGGATGCTTCACACGCCTCAACACCGCCACCTCATTCTCGATCAGGTGCTCCTGAGTGTTCAAAGCATGTGTCAGAAAAATTCCCCAACTGTAGCCTTCAGCATCTCAGCAGTCTTTTGTCTTCAGCTGCTGAGGCGTACATTTACATGAACTCCTGAGGTTTGACGGAAACAGGCAACAGGAAGCTAACTTCCTCAGTTAACTTCCACACAGGCTGAAACTAGATCACAATACTTTCTCATCCTAACCCCTATTTGCTGTAACAATAGGCTATTCAATTGAACTTATAAATAGCAGCAGCACTAAGATGGCAAAGACATCAAATCAGCTTTCCAAGCAAGAAGCTACACTGAAGATGTCAGTTTAATCAATTTTACATTGGAAAGCATTTAGAATCAACTAGGAATTTTAGCGCTCTATAGTAACATTTTAACAATTTTGAAAATATAATGTAATAACTCTAAGTCAACCAGATAAATGTCCAAAAAATCTGACTCACAGCAGCTTATTGCAAACATGAATAATTCACATCGCAATATTCCACCCATGAATACGGGCAAGATTGATGTAACTCACTTTTCCACGGCATTTGTTTTTGTCAATGATTTTTAGCGCAAACTCCTTTCCGGTGGATCTGTGGTAAAAGATAACACAGAATAAGACATCTGTTTGGTAAATTGCTCATGACCCTCAAGGACCAATTTATAAGGTTAATTTCTTCTAAGTACATAAGAGATGGGCTGTAAGGTGGCAAGGCAAAAAGAATTGTAAGGAAGAAAAACATTGTATAGTACAATGAATTGCAAAAATGTTAACTTTTAAGGCATATTTAACGGAATAGATTGGCCAAAAATGAAAATTGTGTCATCCTCTACTCACCCTCTTATAATTTCAAACCAATATAGCTTACTTTCTTCTGGACAACATAAAGGAAAATAATTTGAAGAGGGTTGGTAACCAAAAATGTTGGTCCCTATTCATTTCTATAGAATGGACATGACATCAATGCAAGTCAATGAGGGACCAACATTTCTGAAAGCAATATTCTTCAAAATATCTTTCTGCTGACAGTATGACCATGGTGGCAAATCTCCCACACAGTTAGTCAAATGTGATAATGCTGTATCAGGAAAAATTATGGAGCCACAGGTTGCGTTTTTGGGCTACTTTCATAATGTCCTGTGGATGCCTGAATGTTTTTTTATATTCTAAAAATAAATGTTACTTGATTTATTTGTTAATGTGTTTTCATTCTTTTAATGAATACCTGGCAGGACACAGTCTTAAGTGTTTGTAGAGCATATGTCTGTCATGGTTCTGCCCTGCTCCAGGTTCAGTACAGTGAGTGGTTTGCGAGATGTTTTAGCATGGTAATTTTTTTAGGTGTAGATGGTTAAGACCAAGTCAAGATTCAGACCGTCTGGGAGTAAAGGTAAAAGTTAGTGGGTGCATTAAACAAAAAGGTATGCACACAGACTACAAATAATAAATGGGGCTGGAAATACTCCCTAGGACCCGGCAACCCTGTCTATGTTTGAAATATCAAAAGTGTGTGAGTTTTTGTTTTTCCTGAGCCTCTAACATTATTCCAAACACGTAAATAAAACTTAAAACACATAAAATCTGAATGACCACCATACCAATAGGCACAATTGAAAATACAATGTATATCGATAACTCTGGCTGACATAATGAATCAGATCTTATCATTTAAAAAATAACATCATGTACAATCAGATCAATTTGTAGGACAGAACAGAAAAAACATATTTGTTTAAATAAGCTTTAGTCTTACCTCTCAACGCACTCTTTAACAACGGCAAAGTTTCCATCACCTATAACTTTGCCAATCTTGTACTTGTCCGAAATCGTGGAGGTAGCAAAGTTCCGATTGCCATTGACTAAAAGAGAACATAGCAATATAAAATAATGACATCTTTGGTTGCAGCAAATGTCATTTACATACCAGTCAAGTACATAAAGAAACTGAAATTCTGTTTCCTAAAGCATTTGGCACAAGAATCACACACTTCACCTTTAACTTTGTTTATTTTTGTGTCTGCCTTACACGGATAAAATACTCAAGGTCGATCTGACTCATGCACTGCTGAGCAGAGATGTTTCCTAATACACTGCCGCTACAGCGTGTGAGAGTGTGTGGTGCAAATGTGGCAAAGAGTCGTATGTGTGTCAGCACTTTCTTTGCAGACCGCCATGCCCCTAAAATGCCCTTTGGGGACGTCAGGGCTTGAAAACCACAGTGACATGCAAGGTGAGTGAGTGCATGAGGGTGATGAACAGTAAAGAGAGACAAGGGATGGACATGTACCTTCAGGGCTTACACTGTTTATGTGTTGCTTGGGCTGCTCAGATGAGCCGTTCACATTGGTAACAGAGGAGTGATGTGCTTGAATCTGGAAGCAAACAGACACTGAATACATTACCTTAAAATGGAAAACTTGTGAAAAGGTTTTATGCGTTTTAACCACATGTTAATGACGTGGGACTAGCAAACATAGCTTTAAAAGAATTTCAAAAATGTAAAATAGATTTAAGCCTTAGGACAAAATGTGTAGGTAAAAGAGTGCATGGCAGAGCTTGACAAGCACAGTTCAATGAAATAAATCATAGCGTTGTATTTTTAGAGCACTTTATTTGACAAAAATCTGTGCAGTACAAGATGAGTCATATTTTTGGTACATTTTTTCAGAAGAAATATATTTAGATCATCTTGTCATCTCCTATATCATAAATATGATCAATTATCAATAAATTTAATTAAAAATAAATATGTATTGTTTTGATGAACCAACAATAAAAATAAAGTTTACATTTGGAAACTGTGCTTTAGTTCGATTGTGCACTAAGGCAGCTCAGAGAAACATATTCAGACATTTTCAGTTCCTCACAAGATGTCATGAATTGTGAGGACAGAACCCAAGTGCCGACAGCTCATAAAAAAAAATACTTTATTTCTATAAAACATACATAATATGCCCCCTCGAGGGGGCAAACAAGAACAAAACAAACTAAACTTGACAAACAACCTCAAGACAGGCCACAGACAGGGACACGGTAGACACTCCGATCCAGCCATACAAGAACCCAGCAGACAGCTCACTGGGCATCTCTCTGTTTGGATCTCCCTGGCATCCCACGATGAGCCCATCTCGTTGGGCTCAAGGGTCGAGGCAATAAGGATCCCACTAAAGGGTTGATGCTGCCAGGTTACCCTCAGGGGGCGATGCCATCGGGTCCCCTTCAGGGTTGATGCTGCTGGGATTATACTGAAGTTGGATCCTGTCTGTGGTGCTCTCAAGTTAAGATTTTCAAATTTAGTAAGTTACGTTTTTCTTTTTTCTTTTTCTTGGTTTTTATGTTATGTATGTTTTTGGTAAAATAAAGTATTTTTGTCTAGAGCTGTTTGCACTTGTAAAATGGGTCAAAATGACACTTATTTGTTGGAAAAATAAGCATTTTAATGTAGCAGACATGTCAGCATATGATTTAAATACACTTTATTGAAAGTAGTAAAAGGGTAACATTACTAACTATTTTTAGCATAGATTAATGCTATTTTAGTTCATAAGTAACCTAAAAGAACAGTAAGATTATTTTGAATGAACTAAATAAAGCTTTATATACTTACCACCATAAGAAAAACTCATTGTAAACCAAGTCAATAGTAATTTTAGAAAACTTTAGCTACATAAATGGTAATGTAAATACTTAAGATTTGCAAGTAATTGCTAAAATTGTACATTTTAATGTTCTTTTGTCCAATTGAATCATTCAGGGTCCTAAAGGAGACTGATTTCTAGGGGGGCAACTTAATTTGTCACAATACTGGCGGATTAAATAGGCCCTCTGGACTTTTATGAAAACACAGTTAGGATTATTGTCCATAGGACTATTGTAAAACAGACACTGGCTGCTTCGAAAAGAGCATTAATGTGAACAAAGCCTTACCCAGTGACAGAAGCTTTTAATTGGCATTAATCCTCTTAAATAATGCATAGTGATTATATCTACAGCATCTTTCATTGAGCGTCACTACGATCAAAGTTAATAAATGATAAGAAAATGGCAAGAGTAAACTTACTTCTTAAAAAATAAACTTAACAACTGTCATAATAAATAATGGATCTTGTCTTAAAGAAATTTAAAATGGTGCGACAACCTACATGGTTAAAAAGCTTGCGAATTGTCTTATATCAGTAACAAAATAAGAATTAAAGTGATGTAACATTGACTTGAGAAATGACTTGGTGAGCCATAGAACAGACAAATGCAAGCATGTTGGTTAAAGCTGGTTTAATACTAATGGATTCCTCTGGGTAGACAGTTAGCAGTTGGGTTTTGAGCAAAGCATTGTGATGATACAATGCCAAACAATATGCATTTGAAAACACAATAACACTCCTGATTGAAAGATAATTGATAAAGAACCCAACTGAAGACGTGAATACCCAAAGGGAACTTCAGAAATCAGAAATGCTGCCACAGATTTTCATAATACCTGTCGAGTGAGACGGAGGGGGACTCCCATTCGCTTGTTGCAACTAAACTAAAGGCAAGTGGGAAGATATTTATGTAACTTCAGCGTTGGTGCATTTGCTCTAAAACAAGCTTGAATTCAGCTGAGCACTGTGCAAAGAACCTTTCCATCAAACTACTTATTCAGTAAAAAAAGAAATAAAGTTGAAATAATTCTTTAAGACCAGTTTCAAAATAGACATTCTTAAAGACTTGGTAGACAAAGGTGGTTTGATTTCCTAATATGTGTATTTTGTTTGCTTTCTAGGACAAACTATTCATACCTTATTTTCTATAAAGGTACTACAAATAACCCACTATTTAAAAAATCTTTAATTTCCAAGAATATTTGAAAGTTTCTCCTCTTTAGCAGTTTCTCCTTGAAAGAACAAGAAGCTTACAGTATCTGCCAGACAGGCAATAAGTTAAGGAGATTAATCCAAGAGTTCAGTTCTCAAGCTTTTGATTGTCCTTGACTTTGACCTTTGGTTTAACTACAGTTTCCTGCAGTAAGATGCCAGTATCAATGGATGACTCAAAATGTTTCCATGAATAGGAGTGATTAGGTTATCTTTAGAGCGGATTTTCCATTACAGTTTGTATTGTAAGTGTCTATGTTGGTCCCATACTTCATTGAATATAATATGTATATTTTTCAAACATCCCAAGTTTTGCTAAACTGTGATCCTGCTTGTAAAAACCCAGCTGATATCATTTTGTTGCAAATTATTTTTTTTTGAAAGTATATCATTTTTCACAATGTAAAAAAAATCTGTAAGAATATAAAATTATGATCTGTAATATTGAATGAGTAAGACCAGATCAAAATCATAGTGAAATTCATAGGTTAAAAAAGAAACTTTAATGCTCCTTTTCTCCGAAATGTAAATTTCCGACTTTCAGTAGCCTGGCTTTCACAGGCAGGGTAACAATTGGTAAAATTTTGGAATATTATTGTGACCCCTGTGGGTCAGGGGTCTTCAAACTTCTTTTTCAGCCAATCCATTTTAATTTAAAATTTCTTACAATACAAGCTGAGACATTTAGTAAATATTTCAACAATTAAATTGCACTATGACATGTTCATTTTTAAAACACATTTTTATCTGAAGTGTAATTAGTATTTTACAAAATGGAACAAAGCTTATGGTGTTTCTCTCACAGACTCCCTGCAATTTCTCAACAAGCGGTCCTGTTCTAGGATAACCAGCTAAAACCCTATTTTGATTTTTGCAAACTTCAGATTGAATATGTTATGCAAAATGGTGAATAGTCTGCTGAATAGTCTGCTGGAAATTAGTTGATTGCAATTGAGTGATTTTGAGAAGCTTAGCTCTACTCTCTCCGACCCACATATACGAGTGATGTGATGTTATCATACATGAGTCAGCATTCAGATGCTTGATTCTATTTCTGACTTGACGAAATTATCTATTCTAAAACTTAGGACGATGTGCCTGTAAACTGATTAGAAGCACAGAGGGAGCTTATCACTATGCCAACGGGTTTACCTTAAAGTTGCGCATGCTGCGGGGGCTGGTTGGGGAGGAGCTGGAGGATTTGGCGGATTTGGGGGTTGTGATTTGGCTGTTGGGTGCTCCATTTACTAAGGAAAGACAGAAGAAGAGGAAAATATTAAAAAATCACTTCTTATATCAACTTATTGTCTTCTAATTTTTTGTTTCAGAAAACAAACATAGAAAACTTCAATCATAGAATCAAGACTACAAAAATGAATGTAAGAATGCCACTGTAACCTAGTTTAAATACATCAAATACCCTTTCACTAAATGTCTCATCCACATATTTTATTGAAGGACACGTATGCAAAACCCAGCACATTATTGACTGCATCCCAAGTACATCAGACTCCACAGGGGGCATGGCCTCAAAGAAAACAAGCTCCTGTGTTTCGCATGCGAATATATCTCCTTAGACATATAACAGGACCCTAGTAGGTGATGGGCAAAGGAATTTTGGGGTGCTTGTGTAAGACGCTTTAAGCAAAAGATAAATGAGGATGCTTGACTTTAGCATCCTCATCCAATAGTGTGCATGGATTTAAGTGTGTGGGTGTTAAAGTGAGAAGCTGTGGCGAGTTAGGGAGTTTTAAATAGCTCTGTAGACAATTTGATGGATTTGGAGGCCATGAAGCAGAGCTATTAGCATGATTGAATGCTGCACTGAAGGGCAGGAGGTCACATATAGCTTATTCCACAGAATAATGTCCTTTACGTCATTTCAAATGCAAAGTCTGAGTTTTGTTTAGTTTTTTTATGGAATTGTGGGCAAAGATGCCTTGATGATTGGGGAACCCATGCAAAATATTGTACTACTTTAAAAACTATAAGCTGGTCTTACTATAGTATTAAACATTTCAAATATGTTCTTATGGTTGTACTATTATCAGCAAAACTTACCTGGTGATTTAACCGGAGACTGACTAGAGAAGTGGCCTGCAGTTCTTCTTGCTATAAAGCCACAAATGTGAGAAATGGAAAGGATTTAAACAGCAAGATATAAAGCAAAACATTGTGACAGGAGGACAATGACTGAAAGTGACATGATTCAGGGAAACAGTAAGTAAAAAACCAATCAGATATTCATTTTGTAATTCTTTCAATGTTGTAAGCACTGTACTCTGGATGAAGTTGAAGATAAATGGATAGCTCACCCATTCTTTCAATATTGACTTCTCATGTTTAACTAAATAAGAAGTAAAGTGTTGATATGTTCACTATAAATAAACTCGTATCAGCTGTTCAAGGTAGTTAAAATAATATATGCCAGTGGCCAATATAAATGATTGGTATAAGGATTTTTATGTATTTACTCAACATCGTGATCATCATGCTTATCTCCTTTTGTGCTACATGACAGAAACAATATCATATAGTTCTGATATAATGTGAATTTGAATGACAGAACAAACTAATAAAGAGTTAGAGTTTGGATTAGCTTTAAAGTACATAAATGTTTAAGTTGCCCAAAAGTGAAAGGAAACATTTAGTTCCCCCCTTCTCTGGATGTTCCTATTAAGGACTACCCCACCCAACACTCTCAGTGCATCCTCACCTGATCCAGGGGATTTGCTGCGTCGAGTTGGCCCTGGACTTTTACTTCCAGAGTATCTCACAGGGGCAGGAGACCGAGGAGAGTATGAAGATTTGAGTACTTGACACTCTGGAAACAACACAGAGAGGATAACTCACTTAATTTCCCATAATAACACAGATTAAACAGCTATTTGAGGATAATGGGTTACGTGATCATCAAACAGTGGTTTCAGAGATTTCACGAAGATGCAAGAATTAGGAGCAATTTTGTCTTTATTCCAAGATTAACTTTAAGTGGCCGAAACATCTGTCTTCTTCATATCATTAACCCTTCTAAAATAGTGCAATTCACACACTTAAATAAAATCACAATGTGTGCTTGGTGCACGAACACAACAAAATATGTACACTAATGTAAATGTTTAACAAATTATTGTAATGATCACAAACAGGTCCTATATACAGTTACACCTATACAGTACATGAGTTGCGAAGAAACATTGGTGTGAAAGATCAGGTTTACATGTGCCAAGACTCTAAAGCAGAGCGTGATGAAATTGCATGCGCAAGGCCTTTTAGAACAGCCCATCACAATAATGAGAGACATGGTGGCAGAACTTGAATGATTGTTCTAAGGACGTAATAGAATAAGGTATCTGAGATAAATTAAGTGATGAGAAGCAGATTGCTGAATGATAAAGATAGAACAGACTAAACAGTGACATTGAAATGTCATTACTATTAAGATAATCTGTTTCATGGGGATTAATGGAAGAATCAGAGACTAAATGTAATGAGCTCTTTAGTTACAGAGGATTTGAGTTTGTGGTAGGTTGGAGTTTTGAAGTACTCCATGCCTGCTGTAAGAAGAAAAGATTAAGCAGTAAATACCATCAGACGCTAACTTACCGTTACTTTATATTTTTGGAATAGTCCTACTTAGTCTAAGTGGGGCAGTGGTGGAGAACTGGGACAAATTGCCAACTAGATGAACTAAATTTACACGGCTATGAATCGAGCTGTCACAATTCATGTTTGGGAAAAGCTACATGAACTGAAAGTGTAAAATTCTGAATAAAACTCGTAAAATGTCTTAACCTTTGAGAACAAAATGCACATTAAAACAATGGTGCTTAACGGGTTAAAGGGTTTATTTTAACTATAAACACTCGCTGAGGACATTAAAACTAGATATGCAAGTTTTATTCTTGACCGAATTTAAGGGATAGATCACCAAAAATGAAAAATCTATAATTAACTCCTTTTCATTTCAAACCTGTATGATTTCTTTCTCCAAAACATAAAAGTTGATATTTTGAAGAATGTTGGTAACCAAACAGAGACGGCACCCATCCACATACATTGGTTTTGTGTTCATACAATAGGAGTGAATCGGTTAGCTGTTCGGTTACAAGCATTCTTCAAAATATCTTCTTTTGTATTTGAATTACGAAGAAAAGACGATAACAGATCGACTTTAACTTTTAACAGAACAGACTTTAACTTTTAGGTTAACTATTACTTTAAAGAGTTATACTTGATTAAGGTGCAAAGTTAACATCTTGACAAACCCTTCTTGCATATTTAGAGTTTAATGCCAATGATCTGTGAAGGTGTTAAATGCAAAGGATTTGTAAAGCTGGGTATATGAAACTTAGTAAAAATGAAGTTAGCGTATAGCTGATCCTACCGGTTAGAAAGGCTGCAGAAGCCTTACCGCTGTGATCCAACACAAAATCGTCCTGCGCATAGCGGAATTTCTCAGGCCCGCATGCAATGAACACGTCGTCCTCCCCGAAAAAATCCTGCAAACATGTAATCTACACAGAGGGGGTGAAGAGAGAGAAAGAAAGAAACGCTGTTTGAGAGGTAAATGGAAGCAATCATGTTACAAAAACAGATATCTGATACACCGACAAAGCATGTCCTTCATAGATTCAGATCAGAATGTTTTTAAATATGAAAATACATATAAAAGGCATACTTCTAATAAAAAACATGCAGTTTGTGCCTCTACTGGTTCTTGAAAAGTCCAAACAAGAGATTGAATCACACTAACTCTAAATACAGCAAAAGTAGGATGCATCTACTTAAATCCATCACTTCGGTTCCAATATAATTTTTAATATCCCTCAAGAGAATTTATACACAAAGGCAACACATGATACTTATTCGCAAATTTAAGTCCAGCTCGGTGACACATTTTGGAAATACAAAACCCCCACACATCCACAACCACGGTGATGGTGGGCAAGGACTGATGTCCGGATTTCAGCCCACTCGCCTCCACTCATGGAGGTGGGCAGCAAGAAACAGATGGTCCTAATGTGGCCCTCCATCAAACACACACACAGAACTGAGAGAATGGTCACAGACAGATGGAAAGCTGAGGTACAGAAGCCCATCCTCCTCTTTTTAGGCTTGACACACTGCTACTCAACTGAATAGTGATTGAATGGCGCACAGGACAAGACCAAACGGATGAAGACAAAGCTCTGAAGTCACTTTGTTAACCTGGTAATGATGTTAACAATGAATCCGCTATTGAACAGGACAAAATAACTATAAACAGACACAATAAGGACAAAGTGGAGATGAACTGCACAACACTCCACCTTTAGCATTCAGTCATTTTTTAGTTTATATTGATTTCTACACTTCATTTTATAGGGATGCATGGACGTATTGGTCTGGAATATTAATCGCCCTATTTGTAATGTATTGTAACTGTGCCATTGAAACCCAGCTATAGACCATTTTTGTGATTTACTGTTTTATACATAAAATCTTTCTACACAATGTAATAAATATTCTGGGAGAATACTATTTTGATATCTTTAATATTGACTGAGTAAGACCAGGTCAAATATTTAAATCTGAGTAAAATAATAGGTCGAAAATTTAGGATTAGATTTCTCGACTTAAAAATTAAAAAGCTTGAATATATGAAAGTATGAAAAAGGCTGATACCAACTTTTTATTAGGACAGCATGAGTCAACTTTTTTTAAGCAAAATAATTAAATAGAAACAGAACCATCTTTAAGTTTACTAAAGAAAAGTCAAATATGAAGTATCGTTGTGATTAAACAAATGTTTAATTGCAAAAATTTATCTTTGAAGTTTGTCATGTTGCCTTATTGTATTTTTATCTAACCTTGTGCCTCTCTTAAAATGTAAAATGGATCCCATTCATGTTCAGTAAAATAATTAAATGCAGAAAAAATAGCTTGTATTGTGTAGTACAGATGCAATGAATTTACCAATATCGATCTCGGACTGAAAAACTAAAAACCAATCTGAACATTGGCTCATGCAAGATAAACTAAAGCTAAATTAACCAAACCCCAAACAAATAAAATTATTACTATTTTGCTTCAGTTCATGATGTTACGGTTATTTAAGCTAATGATGAAACTGTTGTTGAAATGTGTTCCTTAACAAGTGTATCTGAATTCTAATTGACCCCATCAATATTCTTTCTTTTAACAGAACTGCTGCAGAGTCAAATACTTTACAAATGGCTGGTTCGTGGGACAGATCGTGGGCTGTTTTCCCATCAGTCAAAAGATCCACGGAACATATGTGCTCAGTTATTGGCCTGAGTACAGTTACAGTGGGAGACGATTACCCACGACTGAAATGTTTAAGCTGATGTCTTGGATCTGCATAACAAAATACAGTATGGAATAGAGCCAGTAGTGTTTGTGTTATGTACAATAAAGCGTGATTCCTTAAAATCGTGAGGAAGATATCAAATTAAAGAAAAAATATAAAGCACCTATGTTGCTGGAGATGCTCAAATTGGGTTTTTAATGATCTACAGGAGTGTCACACATTTCTTATGGTTCCACAAGCAAAGTATTACAAATATGAGCCATTTAAGTTGTCTTTAGCTTATCTTTTTATTTTAAGTATCTTCAAGGTTTTCATTAAGACTTTTATTATTAAGCTTCTTGACATGCCTAGCCTCCGAAGACCAGGAAAGTACAGGCCTGCACTCAGGGAGACCTGACAGGGTGCTGAGTGTAATAACAGCCCTGCTTTATTCGGCTGACAATAATGACTGGTGTAACAGCAGCTTCTTTCTACACTGTGTCAAGACCGAAAAAGAAGGGATTGCGAAATAGAAAGAAAAAAAAACATTTTAAAACAGATGTCATCCTTAAGGACCGTTAAGTTCAGAATATATCTTCTAAAAATGACCCCATGAGTTGTTTCTGCAACATGTTATTATAACCTATAGTTATGTTTCAAATTTAAACACTCTCTAGCTTTTGTCCATCATTACCACTCAAAATATGGATTTGTTTACAGGGCTGAATGTCCATGCCTCTTAGAGACCTTCTAATGTCTGTCAGAATACACATTTTTCATCTTAAAAATGTGGAAAATGCTAGCCCACTGCTTCTTGTTTTTTCAAAGCTGTTGTGGCGTATGCCCTTGCTGAGCAACCATGAGCTGTGCCCATTTTTGGAAGTCATGCCACTGGGCGGCCGTGTTTGCAAAGTCTTTGAGGAGTTTAATTTATGTTGAAGAAAGTCCTCTTTTCTATTCCCTTGAATAGCTGAAAGCAGATATTTGAAAATCACAGTTAAATAACATTTTTCAGGTCTGTGAGAGTTGTCAATTTACAGATTGAATCATTTTACTTAAACACGAGACTTTCTTAAGTATAGCGGCCAATGGAGCATTGTGTTTTCCCCATGCATTGTAATGGCAATGCCACTTCTTTAAAAAAAAATACTTGTGGATGTGCTTACTGTGAGGGTCTAGGCAAAGGATAAATGGATAAACGGATTGTAAGCATCGATGCACATGAAAGCCTAAACATGTCGATTTCTATTTGATAGCATTCCGCTGGTCCAGAAGGGTCGCTGAGATGCAATTTAGGACAGGCCACTAAAGCATTATGGTACGATCATACCAAAAGCTCATCTAACATTTGGAAAGTCAAGACGTGCAGAAACAATTGAATACAATGTGCTGTCAGCCAAGAGTTATAGCGCAGAGCTTTAGTTTATTGTTAACCGTCATCTTTGCAGAAATTTTGTTCTGAACGTGCTCGATTAACCCTAGAGAGCCACGACAAGTTTCTCCTCTATTACTGATCTCTCCGGGCACTGCAAACCCCTGTTAAGTTCCATTACCACATTGGAACCTCCGCCTCTTTGTTCAGTCAATTAACGCTTTTCTGCCCCGAGTTGAAGCGTTCTGTCAAAAACGCAAGGCACAACAAAGGTTATAAATGCGAGGCGGCCTTCGCGCATAAGCAGCATGTATATGCTCTTTAACTGCAGGAAGGTGTGATCGCCCCTTATGCTATTCAAACCTATGTATGTAATGCAACATCTTATTATAAATAAAGATATTTACTACATTTGATGTTCTGTACATTTTATTCAATACTTTTTTTCATTTATAGAAGAACCTTTGTTTTATTCGATTCTTTTTATATATTTTATTCTAACTGGTTTTAAAAACTATTAATGTTTACAAATGTTTATAGTAATTACAATAGGGTTTTAGCCCTTCAGGCTCATGACCCCTATTTGAAATGTTGTTAAATATTAACGACAAGAAATGTTATGTTATGCAGATTTTCTCACTATCTGTACCGAAAATGAACCGAAACGTGACCAAAAAAACAAGGCATGTACCCTTACATCCCTACTTTAAAGGGATTTGTACAGGGCTGGGCACTAAAAACATTCACTTTACTTTAGTAACTTTAGCTCACCCCAGCGCCGGCCATGTGCGTTTATAAGCACTTTTTTTATGACCCCTCGACCTAATATCCATTTAGCAAAAACTGCAGAGGAACTAATTTAGTAAAGGCACTTATGGGTCTTGTTTCAGCTAAGTGACAAACAACTCATACTTTTCCTGGACTGAAGGATATGGTGTTAGATAAGAAAAAACAATTTTTTTATATTTTGTGGTTTGCAGAAGAAAGAACGAGAAATGACAAGTGGGTGGGTAAATGATGACAATGATATGAATGAGCAATTTTGGAAACAAACAAACGTCTCCAGTCAATGCATGATTACTGCTAATGCAATGTGTTAACATAGCTTTCAAGAACATATGACTGCTCAAGGGATTTAAAAGGGGTGGAACCTTCGTCACATCAACTAGGTTTGGATGCGCTTAAAAACCATTATCTGCTAATGGACCATTAAAGGTACTGTTATTTATGAGCCTTTCCCAGACAATGGCCTTGTAATGACTGTGTTAAGAGACTGATAAGTATAAAGTTACATTTAATAGATTTCTTTGCAAAGAATTAAAACAAAGTAAGCATTGAAAAACATTGCAAGTAAAGAAATGGAATGTTCTGTATTGTGGAAATTGTATTAATAAACACATAACACACAACATTAGTGGTTGACTTCATAAGTTTTAACAAGCAGCTCTTGATTTTCCTAATGATTGCAAAATGAAAATGAAAGCCATTTGAGGGTTCTGTCATCAAATGTTAAACTGATGAGATTGAGGCTGTGAAAAGGTCATCAGCTTTCATTTCTCACTGTAATGACATGAGCTGTCTAAC
Source organism: Triplophysa yarkandensis (assembly GCA_033220385.1). Taxonomy (NCBI): domain Eukaryota; kingdom Metazoa; phylum Chordata; class Actinopteri; order Cypriniformes; family Nemacheilidae; genus Triplophysa; species Triplophysa yarkandensis. Next base: position 12,291,985 of record CM065655.1, read on the forward strand.
CAGAGCAACATCAGCACCATGCCTCCCACAATATATCTCTGTGGGTTAAAGTCAATCTAAGTGCATTTTGGGTAGACTTTAGTCACTACATTGCAATCTAATATTCTAATCATACTTTTTTATGTTGGTATCTATATTTTAAACATGAAATACATTAATGTTGTTCAAAAACACAATTCCCTAGACATTTGTAATTAATTGTTAAATGTTAAACTTCGTCAGCATTAGTACAAACCAAAATGATCCAACCGGAAAAGTGATTCAGTATAACAATGAGGCACGTGGAAATGCTTTCCTTATTTTATGAAGTCTCCAGTCTGGCAGAAAAACACAAAAGAGGGCTTTGAGATCGCAATGACCCTGGCCGGCTTCACTGACACATTTCTGCTGGTGTGCTAGCCCTGTGTCTTCTGGCAATGCCTGCTGAGACAAGCCACAGACAGGATATTAAATAATTTGGGTTTTATTTCGTTTTTATTTTTGCCTTTTTAAAGTGTGAAGCGCAAAAAGGTGGTTACCAGGAGCCTGCGTGCAGACTAATGGAAATATTAGTGGTGTCTTGGTTGAAAACAACTCCCTCTTTTAATCTTCTTTAAAGTCTTTTGTTAAATTGATATAGTTCAATTCTTGCACCATTCACAACTTACCCTCGGCAAAACACAAGATAAGATATTTTGAAGAATGTTGTTGTTGTGTGCATACAATAGAATAGTACCCGCTGCTGTTCAGGTACCAACTTAAACATTACATTTACTCATTAAACAGTTGCTTTTATACAAGGCTTAAAAGAGAGCATTATGTTTTGTTCCCATGATAAACAGTATTAATATTTTACAAGGTTATATTACTAGGAGGGTTATAGCTAAGCGAAGAAGTGAAAGGAAAACAATTTATTTTTATTTTCAGAGTTCATTATCTAATGTTAGTTTATTAAAATGATTTTTTCTCTGTTCTCCGGAAAAATAGAAACTCCTTTAAGTTTGAAATAACAAGATGGTATACAAGTATTTCATTCGGCTTCACAAAAAGAAAAAGAAAAAAAAGTAAATGTAATGAAAAATATAAGTATTTAATTTTTTTTATTTAGCAATTATACGTTTGTAATATAAATCAATGTTTTGTGTGAATACTTAAACAAATATTTGAGTTAATCAGATTTACTTATTTTTTCCTTACACAGAATTTAAACAATAGATTTAATTAATTTCAAAGCTTTGAAATGTACAAATTTATTTGGTGTAAATTTTTTCACGAAGACTGTAAAACATTGAGGGTAAATAATAACATTTAAAAATTTTTGGCTAAACTATCACTTTAAATTTACTGATTTAACTAAGCCCTAGTCATCGCATCCAACGATGATTCTGTAACAATTAATTTAATTTTAAACATAATCCATTCTGAGATATAATCTTATCAGACTTCATTATCCTGCACTGTTTGTGAGTTAACACATGGGTAATTCGGAGGTCAAGGGGATCGGGTTAGACATCTACGTAAACCCAAGCTGAAAGTATTAAAAAAAACGTGTACTATTTACTGCCAAATCTAATGTGAGTCATGTCCTGAAAGAATGTAATCTGATGTCTGTTGTCTTTGCCATTAGGCATGCATCTGACAGATCAGAGATCAGTTGCCTGTGAACATTATTCTGATGTGTTGCAAAACACAAAGCACTGTAAGGCTTTTCTTATGCTAATGCACTCGAGGGGCTACATGTCAATCACCGGCCCCCGCTGTCCATCACACGCATCACATTACTTATTTCAGACACTGCAACACTATCATTTACACAATAAGTCTTTGTCATCTGCTAAAACTACAGAATTAAATACATTTCAATAAATTACATAAATTAAATAGGCGGGGTTGTAATTCTTATAATTAATTGTTAATTCCCTAGATTGCATGACGATTGAATACAATGAAAATCTTCAGCCGATGTTTTATTTGTCCTACTTTGTAACATTCCAGGTCACACACCCATTTACTCTTGACCTCAAAACAAAGATAACCATATCTATGATAAAGTTAACTTTCGAAGTAAGAGTATTTTGCTCTTGGGTATTATTTCGCTGCCCTACAAGGTGTTCAGAAGATTTTGAGACTTAACATGCACGTTTATCATTTATGATTTTATGACTTTTTGTACATACATAATGTTTTTAATGAATGTTTAAAATGAACTTATATGTTATACTTGTATGCTACTTGTAACCCCAATGATGGGGTGTAAATTAGAAATAGATACAGCGTGTAGCATATAGGATACGATTGATAACTTAAGTGCGTGACCTCTCTTTTCCGCCTCTTGAGTCCTTACATGCAACTCCCCTTTTCTGTTGCCTTAGAAACAATCTTGTCCCTATGCTGACTTATAGAACAATTATGAAGGGTCTATAACTGTGTAATTGGATGCCATTATTGGCTAAGCGCAAAGCACACAGTTCAAAAAGGATGTAACCAAGTGAACAGGCCCACTGCATCAAACCGGTCAGTCTTATTTACAGATTACTGTCTTGGCATGGCAAATCCCAACTCCTGCCAAAGAAAGTGTGGGACTTCTTTTTGTCCATCTGCTTGTGAGATGTAAAACCAAGCAAAGCTTTTTAAGAAGAAAGCAGCGATTGGCATTCATGGAGTTTGACGTTGAGGAACGTGTCTGACTAAGAATCTTGTGTTGGCCATTGGGTATCTTCCAACCCCCTTCATGCGGCCCGCACCTGCCAGCCGCACTTAAAATCCCCCGGCCTTTAGGTTCATGGAATCGCAGTGGGGTGTCCACGCCTCTCCACCCCACCCCCACCGCCCGAGAATCAGGCCCGGAATGCTCAGGAGCAGATGGCACCCAGTGGCTCTTGTGTTAACATGAATGCAAGCTAAATATTCACAATTTACTGTTTAATGAGGACCTTTCTTTTGTTTAGAGACAATGCCTGAATGATGCTCGGGCTGTGAAGTGTTCAAATAAGTCATCTTATTTGAGTCTATGATGTATAATAATAGTCAACAAGAATCCTTTAATACCAAAATGATGAATTTCATCATGAGGGATGAAATCGGGTGTGTTTGCAGCTGTGCATCGGGGTCGCACCACCCCAAAATCTTAACAGTCCTGGTGAGGGTGTGCCAGCTGTAATCACATATCATAGACAGGAATGCCCAGCCTGAATCAACTCGCAAGAACTCTCTAGTCAACACAATGCCAAGTCAAGTTCTGTCTTTGTGTAAGTGCATACTCATGTCTTTATTCATGTAAACACGTATGCACCCTTAAAGCAACAACATGTGTATTAAAGGTGTGCAAAGCAGCTTAACTGGTAGACACCTAAATCAGTTTAATGGATTTGAAAACGCTGTTATGTAAGATTCCAGAAAATATCTGAATTTGTTTTACTTTCTCAGTCCATTAGCAATTTGTGAGGTGTGTGTTTAGGTCAAACCTTAAAAGATCAAGGGATTAATCACATATGTTAATCTTCCTTACGAGGCTAAAAACAGAAAAACAGTGAGAGTAAAGTGGCATTTAGTAATGGTGTGTCCAACCCCACACCATCATGGCTCATTCCGGCACAAAAAGCACAGGTGATTAGATTTACTAAAAACAGAATGAAGCTGAGATGTCAATTCTCAGTTACATTGAAGGTATTATTCAAGCGAGATTCAGAATGAAAGTTGGTGTTTACATAATGTCTCTGGATTGTGAATATTCACTTTGTATTTTTAAATACATATTTATTTATTATCTCTTTGACATTGATACAAATGCACTGGACATTTTTCATGATGCTCTTAAAAATGCTGTTGTGAAACCACTTTTAAAGAAATAAAACCTGGTGGTTTCCTCCTTAAAAACTTTTATGATATTTAAGTTTTAAGTAATATTTATGAAGTTTATAGACGCAATAGCTTAACCCATTAATGCCGTAATGCCTCTGTATTAATGTTTCTGGACCTAGGTGAAGCATATGCTGCTTTAATAACCAATACTGATATACAAATGAAATAAATTTAATTCACTAGTGGCTAAATATAAAAACCAATAAAGGAAAACACACAACAATTAAAACAATTATTAAATGAATCATTATCATTCTCTTTATTATCTACATAGAAAGAATCTTGCTATCTGAAGCTAAAACAATTCAACATCTGCCGGTTAAAAAGACATGTTTTAAATATAGGACCTAAAGACAGCTATTACTGCATTTTTAATGCTTATCACTGACATTATTGTGTGTCCAACTAAGATGTTAATAGACATTATCCGCCTTAGAGCTGCAGAGGAAAGGACACAATCTTGGACACCTCTCGAGCCCACATATATTAGTGGTATGGATTTACTGGCTGACCCTCATCAGCACCAAGTTAATGAATAATACAATACAGCACTTTGGTCTAAATATTCCTTTTAGAGGATTTAAGCCTGTTCAAAATTTGGTACAGCCCAAAGCTATCCAAAAGTTATCCCCTAATTTAACATTATACAAATGCAAACAAAAATATTTATTCCGGCCAACAAACCAGATCAACCATTGAATAGAAATTAACATTTTTCCTCATGCAAAACCAGCCAAAGACTTTAACATAATAATTCTGCATTCACCTTCTGCAGACACTTGCATAATAATGGAAGTTTAAGTCGAGAAACACTTTAAATATGCACAATAAGCTCCTTCACCCTACTCCAAGAAGACTCACAGTGGGAGATTGCAATGGAGAGCTCACAGCATACAATTCACCACCTCAGAGAGTAAAATCCCTGTTGACAACATCAAAACGCCTCAAATTTTTGAGAAAAAACAGTATGTGTCCATTTCTCATATCTTTTTACCATCAAGTTAATAAAAAAATCTGAAAGTTGGTCATGCTCAATGTACTTGTCCCTACCAAAATATAAGTCTATTTGGGATTTATGCTTTACTTTCAAATAAGACCAAGAAACACATGATACTATTCCCAATGGAAACCAATCTTATACCAGTCCAAGACGATTTGTTAGTCTGGTTTCAACTGGTTTGAACAGATTGATTTTAAAACCAAAGTACTATCCCTTCATATGGTTTGTCAGGCCATGATGCTCCAAGTGCCCGATCCAGTTTAAAACCAACCCGACCAGCAAATACAGACAGGGACAACCAACCAGTCTAGTCTGGTTTAAGTTATTTTTTAGTTTAAATCCAACATTTATTTAAGATGTTTTCAGAATATGCTAGATAGTTCCAGTAAGTATTTTATAGATGTAAGTCATTGCAAATTTACAGCATGTATCTTTGTTCTTTCTAACTTATTTATACAACCTTGAAGTCCTGGTAAAAATGTATTATTAGTTTTGGGGTAAACCATGATATAACACAAGGATGGCTGCTTTATTGTTGTAATAACCGCAGAGGTGACTACAGACCTGTCCCATCTAGGTTTTCTGTTTGTCCCAAGCGTGTTGGGGATGAAGAGGGTTCAGGTGGACATTACCAGCTTCTGGTGTATAATTCTGCTCCATTTATATGTAAATTCTTCAACAGCCCGGATCATTATTTGAGGGTCCCTCGAGGGTAAGCATTCACATTTATTAGGTGATAAAAGTGGCTATTTTTCTTCACTTCAGGGAGAAAATAAGGTTATGATCCAGTTAAGGGAAAGAACGCGAAAGATGTTAAATTTGCATAAGATTCACAACGTCCGATTCATGCCAGCCTGCTGTACCTCAGTTAGAGAGAGGAAAACATGACCACCCACTCAGAAAACATGGAGTAATGATGCCCTTCAGCAACATGGGGATCAGTTCCAAACCCCATTGGGTTTTAGCTAGCTTCTTTATTTAAATCGTTTTATTAAATGTCTCTTTCGATTTATCACTTACTTGTTTTCCCTCCAGAGTGTAGAGTTTCTTCACTGCCCCCGAGTCCAGTTTAATAGCGTCGGTTATATCCGTGAGCACCTGCTCAAAGGAATGAGCTGTTTTTTTATTCAGAAGGACGCGGACGGCCTTGCGTGGTTTGACGCCGCTACGGATGACCGTCACCAGCTTGGGTTTGATGAAGTCTTTGCTCTCTCGTTCCCTCTGCTCATTCTTGGTGGTGGTAAGTGATGGCAGTGAGCGTGATGTGCCCGTTTTCACATTGACTGACCAGTTTGGGTTAATGTTCTTGGTGTAGTCCACTTTACGGTAGGGTTCGTTGGAAGCACACACGTAGCTCTCTCCTGCCATTGAGAAAGGAATACAATGAATGGAATGAAATGGCAAATGTTTAGCATGCAAATAAGGACTGCTTCACTGTTTTCAGCTATTTTAGGGCTACAACCAAAAGCAAGTCAGTGAGTACCACAATGGTTCATTTCCCAAAAATCTTAAAATGTTCTTCATCTGTGTTCTGTAGAAGGAACAGGTTCGAAATGACAAAAGATGGGAGTACTTTATGAGAGAATTCCTTTTTAGATAGACCTCTGTATCAGTACCAAAAAAGATTGCAAATTCACTATTCTGGCCAAGCCCTTAAGGATATTTCTCCAAATTGAACATTTTGTTATAAAATACCATTTAATCTTATTGGTTCTTGCATGTCTCAGGGTATGTCACAGGATAACCAATAACTCTTTTATATTTGGAGGCCGATAGCCGATATATAGGCCAATAAATGTTTTTTCTCTTAGCATTAAACAAAAGGCAAACACATACAGTGAACAAGAGATGAACAACTAATTTTATTATTGGACAGAAAATTATCACATTAAAATAGTATTTATTTGCCAATATCGATAAGGCTGCTGATATATTGCCAACCATTAGATGTTATGTTAATGATGTGCTACCATATTTGATTTTAAGATCCTAATAAAGAGATTAATGTGTTGCAGTTTATATTTTACTAGATAATTTCCTCAAAGTCAATTATTCTTACAAATGTATTAATCCTCTAAAGTACTTTAAGATGGACATGAATTTTCAAAGTTATGACATAAATGAGATAAATCTTATTGCTGCAGCACACGATGCCATTCAAGGGAGTTGCGTTTCCAAATCTGTTGCAATAGTTAAGGAATTTTGTAGACAGTCTTCACAGATGAACAGAGGTCTCCCTATTTTTTCTAATGGTTAAGAAATAAAATCATTTTAAAATATGCATCCACATGCAATATATAACCCGAGACTGCAAAGGGGTTTATGCATTGAGCAGAACAAAAATTTGCACTAAGCCCGTTCATGACCCTGGCTCCACAACTGGGTTCTTTTCAACTGTGGTTCTGGAGAACATCCAAGGCAAAGTTTCTTTTATTGCAGGAATTCCAACATAACTGTTAGCCAGACTTCACCCACACCTATATCCAAATGTCTTAGTAGTCCCAAACCAAAAGATTGAAAAGTGATAAACTGAAATTTGTTTTAGAGATGTTGTTTTGCCTGAAGTTTTAAAGCCTGTGAAAGTGTATATGAGAGTATAAAGGGCATGTTTGTTGTGTATGTGAGATGGCACATCTTGGCACAAAAGCAGAGGCAGCTGGTCTGAAAATGGAGCTTTGTCATCGTAAGAAGAGCAGGGCTGTCACTGCAAAAGACATGCTTGGTTATCAAAACAAGACAAGCAACCGTCGACTCCAAACATCCGCCTACGTCTTACCCTTTCTCAGAGAAGATACGTCTGAACGTCGTGTTCATAACATAACGATATAATACCAGGATATACAAGAATGACCCTTACGATAAATTGATTGTGACTATAACAAATGAATGATGCTCTTGTTGAAGCAGGTGAGCATCTTCCCTCAGCAAACAGTATGAAGGGCATCAATCTATAAATTGACAGTGTAAGCTTAATAGTAGTAAACCTATCCTGATGTTAAGGTTGATGGGGTCATAAAAACAGGACACTCAGACGGTTATGAAGCAACACAGTTTATGAATTGATATCATCATCCGTGTAGTCCACAACGGGACGCACATACACTCCTTCCTGCCAGTGTTGGGGGAATAAAATATTGAAATAATATTTAGCGAAAAAATACTATGCTTACACTGTAAAAATGTTTGTGAATGAAATGCTGCTTTGTTGAAACCTTAATAAGGTAATGATATGGAAGAAAACAAGAAGGTCCTAATAGAATACAATAAAAATGAGTAAACATATATTGACAGTTTATATTGAATTAGGAAACTGTATTAATATGGGTGTTGTCTTGCTCAACATATTCAAAGTATTGGCAAACAAAAAAGAAGAGGTTTTGAAGAATGTTGGAAGCTTAACAGCAACAGCAACTTTTCAGTTGCGTAAGTTACAATAAAAGACTGCTTAAATATAATGCAGAATGCTTAAATATAATGAAGAATTATATAATTTACATACAGTATTTCTGATCTCAGTTGCTAAGGGAATCAGAGGCATCTGAGAACCGGTGACTCATCTAGTGTGAACATTTGTTTATTCACATGACAGTATAAAGGATCTAATACAGAAAACTCAATCATCTATTATGCTGCATGTTCACAATGCAGTCAAACGTATTTCAAACTAAGTTTAATATTGCAAGAAAAATGCCATTTATATTTGAAAGCATTATGAGAAAGGTAATACACCTTACTCTTAAATCTTTAAGGACACCTAAGACGTTTGCCTACGCAACTGAGCTGGAACCACAGCCGTCCATCCATAACATAAATGTCGTTTCATTGACACTGGATAATAAAATCTCAATTTCACTCCGTTTGCTCAGAAACAGGAGGGAGGGAGACGAGGGCTCCCAAGGCGCCGGGCTTTATTAAGCTGAGAAATGAACAAAAGGCTAATTAATCGGTTAGACACCAGATGGGGTCAATAATACTGACGAATAAACTGTCCCAAAATACAAAAGGAATGACAGCAATTTGACACTTGGTACCGGATTAAAGAAATAAAAAACGGATACCGGTCAAGGGACCCAGGTGTGAAACAGACACACGGGTTATGACCCCAGATCATCAGATGTGCAGATGGGACCCTGATGTGCCGGTCGCTCAACGTTAAGTGGGACCAAGACGTCAGCTACAAACACTTTTTCACATGGCTGCCTATTAGCAAAAAGCATTCATGGCTTTCGTCCCGCTGTTTATAAGTCTGAATCAAAATAGAGCTAAGCCAGACCTCAGTCAGTGTGAAGGGATGCTGAGCTCGGCACTTTAGATGCAAAGCTCACGGACAATTGCATTACAGAGCACAAAGACACATTCTGCGTCATGAGCTTGCATTCTGGGCCAAAGCTGATGGACTTGTCTTTACATACCAATTTGGTCAAATAGAGTTGGACAATGTGACTTTGACAACTAAACAAAAAATAATGCATTTTATTGGGACTTGCTTTACTTGCAAATGTCAGCAAAGCTCCCATTACGGTCTAGTCAACTTCATAGAAAGAAAGATGATAATGGTTTTAACCTCAAATGACTTGAGCCTTTAAACGGGCAATTATATGAGCACATATCTTCTATAAAACCTATGAGTCATGTCTGTCAGTCGTGTTCTGGTGGTTAGAAAGTTAGAAGGTTGTGGGTTCGATGAGCAAGAACCTTAGCTCAATTTGCTCAGCAGTGATGATTGACAACTGTATAACACTTATAAGCAGAAGGTTGTGGGTTCTAATCCCAGTGCCAGCAGACAATGACTTAAATGTCATTGAGTTCTTACTCAATGACATTTAAGTCATTGTCTTACCTTTCCCCAATTTGCTCGGAAGTGATGATTGACTAATTCATAACACTTGTAAGCCGAAGGTTGTGGGTTCTAATCCCACTGCCAGCAGACAATGACTTAAATGTCCTTGCGCAAGAACCTTAGCCCAATTTGCTCTGCAGTGATGATTGACTACTGCATAACACTTGTAAGCAGAAGGTTGTGGGTTCTTATCCCAGTTCCAGCAGACAATGACCGAAGTGTCCTTGAGCAAGAACCTTAGCCCAATTAGCTGAGCAGTGATGATTGACTACTTCATAATACTTGTAAGCCGAAGGTTGTGGGTTCTAATCCCAGTGTCATTAGACAATGACTGAAGAGTCTTTGAGCAAGAACCTTAGCCCAATTTGCTCAGCAGTGATGATTGACTACTGCATAACACTTGTAAGCGGAAGGTTGTGGGTTCGAAACCCAGTGCCAGCAGACAATGACTTAAATGTCATTGAGCAAGAACCGTAACCCAATTTTCTCAGCAGTGATGACTGACTAATGCATTATACTTGTAGGTGGCTTTAGATAAAAGCGTCTGCCAAATGTATAAATGTAAATGTAAATGCCTGTCAAGAACAAAAAGTGTTTAACAACAGAATGTAAATGGAACAACCGATGCCAATGAAAACCTTTAGTACACTTAACAATCAATGCCTTTAAGTCAGCATCACAATCCATTCACCATAATATATGCTCATATAAGGTCATAAAGTCATACTTTGACCATGGTGCTTCAACTTCAGACAGCTTGAAAGCATCAATTTGTCCATGTTCCAGCTCACCTTCAACCAACTCATCCAGGCTGGAGATCTTCTTCACCCCATCTGCAGTGTAGATGGCCCGGACTCCCTGTGGCAGGTTCACATTGTCGGACAGAGACCGGGTGAGCTCCATCAGCAGCGCATCTAAGGACCTGAACCTGTCGTGGGACACGGCGTACACCAAGCCCTTGAAGTATCGGTCCCCGTTTCTGTAGAAGCGAACTTTCTTGGCTTTCTTCTCGGTGGTGAGGGTCTGCAAGGTCCGCGTGCGGTAGAAGCTGCAGTGCGCGCTGTGCGCGGGACTGTGCCCGTTACCCCTGGAGCCGCTGCCCCGCGGGGACCGGTGGACCTTCTCGCGCTCCTCAAAATGCTCCCATTCGATGCTCCTGCTGGACATGTCGGCTTCCCTTGGTCAGCTGTATCAGCTGCTTTAAACAGATGTCCTTTAGTTGTTTTACAGCTTTCTTTAAACTTTACAGCTTTACACTTCAGTTAGAACTCATCCAAGTTGTGTGTAGTCCATGAGTCCAGAGACGCAATGTTAGGAGAGATGTTCTTGCTCTTGAGATGGTCATCATGATCCACGTGTGTGCTCATCTCCTGCTCTCTCCATCCCTTCACTGACACACAATGAGGCCAACACACATCTACATCAGCAGCAGCGTCACTGGAACGAGATGTGCTCCTCTCCAGGGTCCTAAACACATCGGATGGGTTCTGCTGGGAGTCTGCTGATTCAATTCAATTCAATTCAATTCAATTTCAATTCACTTTTATTGTCACATCACCACGGCACATGTGCCCTGGTGAGTGAAATTCTTAGGAGCTTGCTCCAAAAACAGCGCAGTACATGTAACATATAACAAGTAACATATAGTACAGACATAAGACAGTGTGCAATATGCACATACATATAGTCAGTACACACAGTGTACCATAGACAACACAGTCGAAACATTCAACATACATACATTTAGCAAGAGAAAAACATTAAACACTAAACACAGAGTGTGCACGTTCTGCATAATGTAAACAATGTAACAATGTAAACAAGTTGTGCATAGGATGAGGTAGGCTGTTGTTTAAAGTGCAGTGTGTAAATATTGTCCAGTGTTAAACTTGACGTTAAAGTGCAGTGTGTGACATATTGTGTGTGGGAGTGTATCAGTTCTGATTGTTCATGAGTCGGATAGCCTGAGGGAAAAAGCTATCCCTAAGTCGACGTCTTCCTGAGGGCAGCATAGAGAGCAGTCTGTGAGATGGGTGGCTGGAGTCCCTGATGATCTTCCGGGATTTCTTTATGCACCGCCTGGTGTAGATGTCCTGGAGGGAGGGAAGCTCACCTCCGACGATGTGGCTGGCAGTTCGCACGACCCTTTTCAGAGCTTTGCGGTTGCCAGCAGTGCTGTTTCCAAACCAAGCAGTGATGCAGCTCGTCAGGATGCTCTCTATGGTGCAAGTGTAGAAGGTTCTGAGGATGCTGGGGCTCATGCCAAACTTCCTCAGCCGTCTCAGAAAGAAGAGGCGCTGTTGGGCCTTCTTCAGCACCGCGTCGGTATGAGTGGACCAGGTGAGATCCTCGCTGATGTTGACGCCGAGGAACTTGAAACTGCTCACCCGCTCCACAGGTGTCTCGCCGATAGTGATGGGTCTGTGTTCTCTGCTCTGTCTCCTGAAGTCGACCACCAGCTCCTTGGTCTTGTCAGTGTTGAGTGAGAGGTGGTTCTCCTGACACCATTTAGTCAGGGTGCTCACCTCCTCTCGGTAGGCCGTCTCGTCGTTGTCGGTGATCAGGCCTATTACGGTTGTGTCGTCAGCGAACTTGACAATGACATTGGAGCTGTGCATGGCTGTACAGTCGTGCGTGTACAGGGAGTACAGGAGTGGGCTGAGAATGCAGCCCTGAGGAGCACCAGTGTTGAGTGTCAGCTAAAACAGCTTCAACTCTTCAGTGAATGCTGTCCACAAGGTTTGGGAGTATGCTCATGGGAATTTTCACATCCTATTATTATGTAATACAATGATGTTGATAGCCATTTTCAAATTATAAATGTCATTTGGGGGATTATGTTCGCCGCTCGCTTTGTGATTCTTGTGGCCGAGCTTTATTCGATCTATAAAGTAGCTTGTGTTAATTGTGTGGCGAGTTTACATTTGCATTTATTCATTTGGCAGACGCTTTGATTCAAAGGGACTCAACGCTCACCTCGCCGGAGGTAAGGTGACTTGCTCGAGGACACTTCGGTTGCTGACACTCGGATTCAAACCCGCAACCTTCTGCTTACAAGTCCAATTCTATACCCACCAGGCCACGAGTATAGTTTACTGTGGTTGCCGTCCGATTTTTTATTTACTTTGGGCATTTCGTTGTCAGTTTTATCCAAAAAATGTAGAGGAGCGAGACATTTTGGACAATTCCATGATCCCAACTTTGTGGGAACAGCTTGGAGCTGACCCCTTCCTCTTCCAACACGACATCAGTGCACAAAGCAAAGTCCATAAAGACATGGGTGACAGAGTCTGGTGTGGATGAACTTGACTGGCCTGACCTCAACCCGATAGAACACCTTTGGGATGAATTAGAGATGGAGACTGAGAGCCTGACCTTCCCCAACATCAGTGTGAGACCTCACAAATGCACTTCTAGAAGAATGGTCATAAATTCCCATGAGCATACTCCCAAACCTTGTGGACAGCATTCACTGAAGAGTTGAAGCTGTTTTAGCTGACATCATATGGTTCAATATGATGTCAGCTATGGGTTAGGAATAGGATAACACTTAAGTTTATATGCGAGTCAATGCAGTATATGCAATATATATTAGAACTACATTAATACACCTTGAAATCAAAAAAGGCCCAGTCTTCATTTTGAGCAGTTTTGAGAAATTAAGAGATTTTGTATGCAGAACGTGTTTGGTGTAAATAACACATTACATTAATAAAATGTCACAGAAAGGAATGTGAAAATAATTGCAAGGTGACTATTTTTTTATACAGTTCCTTCAAAATATTTATCCCACCCCATACTTTCTACAAGTTACATCGAAGATCTAACATGACATGGCATGTATTTCTAATACAGATGTACAGGTGGTAACCGTTCTTCAATACCTCCATCATCTATTTTCACATGTATGTAATATCTTTAGGTAGCCTCGAAAGCTCATTGGTTGAAACCTTCATCATGAACCAGAAGCCAAGTTCCATATTAACAACCCTTATATTGTGTAATTTTATTAGCAATAACATTGAAAACTGTTTTGAACAGTATGCCTAAAATGCCACTTTTTGTATCATAGCTGATCAAGCATGTCTAAACAATGTGTTTGATGCAGTTTATTATTGGATAAATTATGATTAATGGCACTGGTCAAAACATGTATAGGACATAAAAAAATGGCAATTTAGATATATAAATCACAATTTAAAAAGAACCAACACATATTTCCTTATAATATACACAGGGTACCTTGTGATTTTCTGTGCAGTATTTTTTATATTGCAACGAAAAATGAAAGATGAACATTCAAGATAATTTAAACACAAGTTTGTCTTAAAAATCAAACACATTCATCAGAAGAACAACTGCACCTGAGGCACAGGCTGCAGGCCCATAACACAACCGTGTAAGGGTTGACTCAAAAACCACACAGACAAGACAATGTCTCTGTTGTGTGTATCCTCGTCAGTAAGAACAAATACTGTACACCCATGGTGGTTCTTTTATAAATGAAAGAAAGAATTATAACAGCTGAGTCTGCTCAACAGGATGTAAATGGAAAAATAAAGCCCTGGAGACAGGAAATCCTGAAGACAATAACAGTTACAGAAAAGGATCCCTCCCACAAGAAGGAAGAGAAACAGGAGATTCCCTTCCGTGAGGAGACCGATCGGCCTAAGGACTTGGTTTACATAATCACTGAAATCCTTCAGCTGGAAGAACAATAAGCTTTAATACAAATTAGGAATTGATGAATAAAATGAACAATGTCAAATCAGTAACCCCCCTCCTTTAAAGGAGAAAATACTGTGAACCTCGAGGTCAAAAGTTCATAGATCACCGTATCACCACTGAATGTCGAAATAATAACTGACCTCCAAGTGTGTCTCAATGAAGGCTTGCACCTGATGCACTAAAATAAATATTAACCTACATTTTCATAATAGTTTTACATGAAGATACTTTCTGCACATTTAACCCATTTCCAAGACATGAAAGAGATTGCCATCTAGTGAATAAACTGAACACACACAGGATGATATGATGCTGGTCTGAAACTGACCAGGGTAAGGACACAAAACTAAACGATTATTGTCACCATGGAAACATCAGACTGCTGGAAATGACATCAGAAGGACAGAGGGTCATTTCGACTTGGCGAATAGAACATGCAGATTCTTTAGGCATAAACAAGTTTGAGTGATGATGTCATCTTTTGAGCATGTGGAATAAGAAGAATTCCGAAGAAAAGAATGAGCTAATTATGCTGTTAGAATCTTAAGAAAAATATAAAAGATCTTTATTTGATTTTCTGGATAGACAAAAGTCAACATAAGCAATCTATTGTTGCCATCATATCGCCATTTTATCTTGTTTCTGAAGAAATATCTCTAGCAAATTATGACAAATATTTAAAAAAATGTTGCTCTACTGAATTAAATAAGGACCTTAGAAGTATCTAGATAGTATGATTTGAAAAATCAAATATTAAGGTTTAGAAAAACCCTGAAACAAAATTTCTAAATTATTTAAGTATGATTCTACGGAAGCGTATTGCATTCACTTGAGAAAAAAAAATTTGCTCTGTTTTTCTGAATTAACAACTTAATTATCTCAGAATTACGAGATAATTTTTAACGAAAAAAAATTTTTTTGTTCTGTTTTTCTGATTTAATGACTTAATTATCTCAGAATTACGAGATAATTTTTCATGAAAAAAAATATTTTGCTCTGTTTTTCTGTATTAACGAGATCCCTCAATATCCTGCGAGTAGCTCTCACCTGCACGAGGTAACATCAGGCCACAGCTGCTTCAACAACAACAACAGTGTCAGACCCACATGGACTCAGTGCAGGTAAGATAGCTAAGTTATGATAGTGAAACGAGGTTAGAATAGCTGTTTATTAACATGTCACGTTAATGTTACGGTCATATTTTGAGCTGTTTATTTGTTGACTTTTTACGCGCGCTGCGTTTTTAAAATGTCACTAGTCAGCAACTAAGTACACTGTCCTGAAACAATCAAGAGTTATATCACTATTGCTTTAAACTGTGATATTTGCATAAATATTGAAAATGTTTAAGCAGAGGTTTCTTGTTCCAAACATGCTGGATTAACCCTCGAGATCCTAAACAAGTTTCTCCACCACTGCTACAGTTTCCAGACACTACAAACATCTGTAAAGTTCCGCCCATCCGTTCATTCGATTGGACAATGATTCATGACATTCATGACTTTTGTGCCACGAGTTGACTTTTTATCAGTCTTTTTTCAACTCGAAGCGCTTGGAACGCTCTGTTATAAACCCAAGACGTCTGGCGCGCTAAACGCTCTCTGCCATTGAAAAGAAACGCGTGTAACTGTACAAAACTCTTTTGCTGTGATCTGCCCCTAAGACATTTTGACTTGCAAGTGATAATAAAAGTCAATAGTGGCCTACCTATTCAATTGATATATGAAACATACATTTATAGCAACATCATTACATTCTAGGCCTTCATTAATGTTCTCGGAAAAATGCAGGAATACACTTTTTAGATATTTTAGCAAATACACTTTTGAGGTAACAGTCCTAAATCTGTTCATATTTGTGGTACAACACATATTTCATCTGTTCAGGGCCAGCTATGGCTACATCTTCAAATGCCCCTCTCCCACAAGATGATGTCTGTGGAAGTTTCTTCAGGGCCGAGGGATTCCTGAGGAAAATATTCAGAAAATGCAACAAGATCATGTAGGTGACAACACAATCATTCATTCAGCTTATTCATTTTAATTGTTGTAAATTGTATTGAATCTCAGCAGATTATACAAGTAATCATCATTAATTGTAACCCTATCACATTTAGTGCCAGTGCTTCAAAATTCTTTTTTATTTCAAGCACACCTGCCTCTCCCAACAATGCATTAATGTCTTCCCTATTCTACCCCTGTAAAATAGGTATCTTTAGATGTCAATTCAATCTATACTTTGGTCTCTACCCTATATAAACAAGTGACAGTAGTTAGACTGTAACATGCAGTAGCCTCGCCATTTTACATTCAGGTAAAGTGCTGACTCATATTTTTAAAATGATAAATAAATGCATGATAAATAAATAAATAATAAATAAAATATTGTGCCCCTACAATTACTGCTTTCCATTTTGTTGTGATTTGATATTATTTTGAAAGGATGTCGTAATGTTAAGATGCTTGCACAGGCGTTGGTTGGGAGCTGAAGTATGGAATCAATATGGAATGGCAATAATATGGAGCAGTAATATATGGGAGAAATGTTTTTCTTGTAATTGAGGTAAATGGTTTTTATAATTAAAGAGAAATACATCAATGTCCACTGCCTAACTTTTTCAGGATTTTCACTGTTAATACACCGTATTTTCAGCATCATTATGTCAGTCAAACTTCATTGTTATGGTTCTTACCATTTTTTAGACAGCAGCTTTTGTTTTAAATTACTTAATATTACTTATATACTTTTAGCTCCTTTTTATCCCCATGCAACAAAAAACGGAACAGGCAAGTGAAGAAAAATAGAAATAAATTTCTGATTTTGTAGCTACTGCTAAGAAATAAATTTTCCCTCAAATGGAAATATAGCCATTTCTTAGATTAAGACAACCTATATGTCTTAATGCATTGTTTTGTTTTCATTATAGATTGACAGCTCGGTAGTTGGCGAAATAGATGATGCCACTTTGACTGCTTACATTCCAGCATATGGTGATAGGATTGCTACAAGGCGTTTCTGTATGGGAAAACAGAGAAAAGGTGGTGATGATTTAAAAAGACTGTCCTTATTTGAAAAACTTAGAAGAAAGATGGGCACATTGAATAAAGAAACAGATCCGGATTTTGAGGAGGAGCATTCTATGCAGCCAACAAAGATACATCTGAGAAATAACAAAAGGGCCATGAAGATGACAAGGAAAATAGAACTTGGATGGATACACGACAAGAAACAAGTGAGAAAATGCAATGGTGGAGGAACCAGAGTTCTTGATATTTCCAAGAATGCCACAAAAACAGAGATTCTATCACAAGCTAAAAAGCTATTTTTCCCCAACGAGAAATCGAGAAAGGGAAAGTGGGAAGAGTTCAGTCACAACATTGTTGACTTTCAGGAAGCATACCTTGATGAGGGTGTAAGTGTGGGAGAGCTCTATGAGACACATAAATTGGGGGTTTTAAGATTTTACTTGTTCACGGAGCACCTGACAAATGGAGATGAAGTGTTCACAGACATGACAGAAGGAACTGATGAACAGACAGATGCCACGATGCTAAATGAGCGACAGAAAAACACAACAGAAGATAATGAACAGCTGGCACACGACAGTGACCAGCAGACACACAATGAAGCTTTTGTCTCTTTTGCTGTAGAGACTGTTGATCTTACATCTTTGTGCGATACATCTGAGGTCATTTTTGGCCCTTTGCAAGGTGGACCATTTTTAGAAGATCTTGATGACACAATCTTACATGAGCCTATAGAGGAGGCACAGACAAACATCATCGCCTACAGCTCAACTCCTGTCCATTCTGACACAGTGCATGCTGGCCCATTAAATCCTACTTATGAACTTTTGCATGTGACAGTGAAACTCCACAGAGTCAATCTCTTGGAGGAATTGATTTTCCAATTCAAGGATGATGCGATGATGTCCTACCCTGTGAAATACAGCTTCATTCATGAAATGGGGGCAGATGCTGATGGCGTGTCCAGGGATGTATATGCTGCTTTCTGGACAGAGTTTTTAGACTGTGCAGCAGAGGGTGCGGATGTGAGGGTGCCATCACTTTCCCCAAAATGGCAAGATGAAGAATGGAAATCTATTGGTAGGATAATGGTCAAGGGATTAAAGGACCATGGATATTTTCCTTCTCGGCTGGCTCAAGCCTTTGCAGCAGCAATCACATTTGGTGAGCACACTGTCTCACCTGATTTATTGTTTGACTCACTAATGTTGTATCTTAGTCAGTCTGAGCGTGATCTCTTGTCCACTGCTTTGCAAGGCACCCTTGATGGTGATGATGAAGATGAGCTTCTTGATCTTATGGATCGCATGGGAGTAAGAACAGTACCAACACAAGAGAATTTGAAAGCTGTGCTTCTCCAAGTGGCCCACAAGCAAATAATCCAGCAACCAAAATATGCACTGGATAACATTGCA
Source organism: Triplophysa yarkandensis (assembly GCA_033220385.1). Classification (NCBI taxonomy): domain Eukaryota; kingdom Metazoa; phylum Chordata; class Actinopteri; order Cypriniformes; family Nemacheilidae; genus Triplophysa; species Triplophysa yarkandensis. The sequence continues at coordinate 12,310,834 of CM065655.1, forward strand.
GCAGTCGCAGGACCAACTCTCAGGGAGTTCTTCCCCAGTGTGCTGGATATGCAGAAGATGTATGATGATCTTAAACCATCAACCCGAAAAGTATTAAAGTTGATCACGGCCTCTCCAGCTACTCCAGCAGAGAACCAAAGTTTGCGTCAGTACATAAATTTTTACATCAGTACATCAGGGGATTGGATGAAATGGGCCTCCGGAAGATGTTGAGATTCGTTACAGGGTCTGATGTCATCTGCGTTAAAGACATTCAAGTCATATTCACCCCTTTGGAAGGGTTATCAAGGCGTTTCATTGCACATACTTGTGGCCCTACTTTAGAGCTGCCATCAACTTACAACAGCTTTCCGGACCTTCGAGCTGAAATGGAAGCTATACTGTCCAGCAACTTCTATGCAATGGACATTGCATAGAAGTGTCTCACTCACTAACATGTACACACTCTTCCCTCTTGCCCAGTTGTAGACTTATCAGTGCCATCTCTTTACCTTGAGAAATTGTGTGAATGTGAGAAAGAGCATATAGGGGAAGTAAATAAAGCATTAGGAGTGCAGGGGGATTTATTTTCTAGTTTTCAGTTTCAGTTTCATCTAGAAGGTCATTACCAAACTTACTGTGGAACTATGTTTACCGGCTGATGAACATTTTGTTGATGGACTCCTTATATATCCAGCCCATAGAAACATTTACACATGATAACAAGATGCAATAATATGTTTGATTTGCTGATAATGATAAAGGACTATTCAAGTGTCATTCAGGTTGCCCAATTTGCAGTGGGCCAAAAGTGTGTTTAATCACATTTGGTCATGCTGAATAGTTCGATCATGATGACAAATTTGACATTTGACCATGGCAACATTGAAATGTTTATATGCAGTTGCTGTTATGACCAGACTTAAATTGTCTGTAGAAACATATTAAGTTGCTGAACATTTTGTTAATATACTTTAAGGTCCACTTAACCACAAAAAAATTGCCTTTTACACAATGTATTTTATAAATGCATGTCGATACATTTTCATTTTTATGTGATATAGATACATGTACGTATAGTTTTAAACTTTTATGTAAGCCATCATTTTTGTTAGCTGTTTAGGAGCATACTTTTTGGGACGATTTAAAAGAAATTTTCTTGTAAAGTTGCATCTTCATTGAGAAATTATAATTAGCTTGGACCTTGAGGTAATGTCAGCTCATGTTAAATCTTAGTATTGGCAGTGTTGGGAAATCTGTTCTAACATACAGCACTGTATATTAAAAGGTATTCTACTCTTTACAAATAAAAAGCACAGGTTTCTCTCTTGTTTTGTACAGATATTTTCAAACTATCGGGTCTTTATTGCATAGAACACATGGATCTTGTCTCCCACAGTAGAATTACTGAGTTTTGCCAACTGCACTGCATTTCCTGCATTCACCAGCACTCTTTAGACAACATATTAAATGGACAATTCTGGTGAAAAATTTACCTGGGGAAATTAACTGAGTCAATGGTTTTCATGATAATCAAATATAAAGAGTTTTATCTCTAAAACAGATTAACTTGTGACAATGGTTTATTTGGTATATTTTAAGTAAAAGTAAATTGCTTGTTAATACCACTTGCCAGGCTCAAAATAACCTAACACTAACACGGAGGATAATGAGGATCCCTACATGCAAATCGAAGCATTGAGAACTTTGTGTACAGTGTACAGGCAGTTTAATAAGAAGATACTTTATAAAGATAGTACACTATGCATATACAGACAGAATCCATCTTGGAAAACAGTCTCGACTAACTGAGTCACATAAGCCATGCCATTCCACAATGGCAACATCTGATGCCTTTCATTTGCAGGTACAGGATTGATCCCAGTTCTTTGGTTGAGATATTCTTTTCAGATAATGATAAACAAAAAGAGATGGTATTGGGAGATGTCAATTATAAAAGAGTTGTCTATTATTTATTGCTTAAACACAGAACTTCTGTCAAACATTTACAATGAATGTCATGGTATATAACCTTTTCAGTTCAAACTGCAATTCTGTTGTTTTTTGGGCTACGAGTGGGTGCTCACATTCAGTAATTTTATCCAGTACAACATTAAACATGATTATTAAATTTGGGTTCGTATGTAAGCATGTAAGAACATGTAAAGATCAATGGCATCCTCTGGAGAGGTTGGTGGATGAAGACTGTTTTCTGCCATGGCAAGGCAACAAATGTCAAACACTGTATTATCACAGGGATATGGTCCTCTCTCACGACATCCCTCCCTACAAGCCTGTATCTTCTGTCGGGATGCCTCTTTAAGGTACTCTCTAGCACCAAAAAGTTGGGGTAGGGTGTACATCATCACTGGACGTCCACCTGGAGACACAGCATTTCTGGTTGGGCAAATTCTGTGAGTGTTCCAGAGGTGAACAACATCCTGCAGCTCTCGCTTTTAAAGAAAAAGAGTAGGAAAGTAAGAAAATTAGTCCACACCGTTGCATTACCACCTGCAGGTAAAATAAATGCTTATGGTCCAGATACGGTTTCATGCATGTTAAATTCTCTATTTAACAATAAATCTCTGAATGTTATTATGTGTGTTATATGATCAGGGTCAGATAAGTCATCCCTCTCTGACATACTGTGTGTGGGACAATTTTCTGTCACAATGTACATAAAAGTCCAAAAATTTAATTGATATAAGTAGGCAGTAAATTCCTTGTCAGTGTTTTACTATTGTGATATTTTGGGGTTAATATTAGATAACAGTTTATGCAAAATCCATATAACAGGATTAATATTACAGCTGCATAATTATACTCTGTCACGTATTGAAAAAATCTATAGCTGAATAACATATCAAAATATATATTTCTGAAGCACATTTCTTACCTCTATTATTTCAAGACATGTGAACTGTATTCAGAGGTGGGTAGAGTAGCCAAAAATTGTACTCATGTAAAAGTACTGTTACTTCAGAATAATATGACTCAAGTAAAAGTAAAAAGTAGTCATCCATATACTTACTTGAGTAAAAGTAAAAAAGTACTCGGTGAAAAAACTACTCAAGTACTGAGTAACGTCTGATTTATTTTATCAACAAGCATTCAATCAGACAGACAATACAAAATAATCATGTTTAAGCAAATTATAGTTCCTCAAATCAATAAAATAAATACAAATTAATTAATTAATTACAAAATAGCTTAAATTAAAAAATACAGATAAATTCAAGTACTTAAAAAATAAAATAAATAAAATAATAAAAAATAAATAAGCACAAGTAACACAAATTTCCAAACCTTTATACTTTTTTACGGTTCAATCAATATCTCGATTTCTGTTTGGTCCCTGAAAAAATTGATAATTAAAATTAATTTGAAAATTTGCTACATTTCAGATAAATATAATTGTTTTCCTACTAACAGTAACTTAAAAACTTTGCAGTTTGAATGATGTCCAGCATAAACGAAATGACGCAGTATGTTTTTATGTTTCCACTGTGCGCCACACACACACACGCACGCACGCACGCACGCAGACACACACACACACACGCACGCAGACACACATACACAGACACACACACAGACACACACACGCGCACACAGACACGCACGCACGCACGCACGCACACACACACACACACACACCATTTGGATTCAATACACATACATGTACCGTTCCACCCCTAATATATATTTTGGAAATGTTTAAAATATATGTAACCTAAAAGACAAACATTCGCCTCTCCACAGAAAAAAACGAATTTAGAAAACAGAAGACACTGTATACTGTAGTTGCTGTTTGGCACTTTTATTAAGGTAAACACGCTTTCAGTATGAGGCCGGGGGTGTTCCTCCTCCTCACCTGTGTCTGCATTGCCGATGTTTGATAGAGACATTTTAGTGTTTTTATATAAATGTTAGGCTGACCCGTCCCGCTGAGATTGAGTGTGGTCACGTGACGAGACTGCACAACTACCTCTGATTGGTGGAACTCACGGTCACGTGGTAGAGCCTCTAGTGGAATTCTCACTCTGTCACAATGACGCTTAAAATATTAAAGTAACGAGCTCATTGTTGCCTAATGTAGCGGAGTAAGAGTACAGCTTCTTCTTCACAAATCTACTCAAGTAAAAGTAAAAAGTACAGTGATTTAAAACTACTCCTTGAAGTATTATTTTTTCAAAAACTTACTCAAGTACATGTAACGGAGTAAATGTAACTCGTTACTACCCACCTCTGACTGTATTAGACTTTTGTCTAGGAAGTCACCGGAGAAGTCATCAGAATCCTTTAGATCTTGGAATAGATTGATCCAGAACTGTGCATGCTGCTTCCTCAGAAATCCCCACCAATGCTCTATCCGTTGGTTATGATTGCTTGAGCCATACAAATAGCAATTTCTTGAAAAGTTATCCGTATGATCATGTCTCAAGAACATCTGCATCTGTTCCATGTAACAGTTCTCTGTCCCTAAGTCTGAGCGGATTCGGGTGGCTGTCCCACTCCTTGATAACACCGCATCAATAAAGTATCCAGCGATGATCTTGGGATCACTACTTGTAGAGTATGCATGTAGCCATATCACTATTCGTGAAAACCCGTCGATTGCACCATTGATGCAGATCCCATATGGTTTGAGTTTATCATATGAATCAACATGCCATAAAAAGTTCGGGCCTGGATTATGATACAAACGTCGCCGAAGACGATTCCGGCGCCTCAGTCGCACTCCATGGGGATCCAGTATCTTCAGCATTTGTCTGATTGTCTCTTGCGTCACCACGTACCCAGCCTGAATGCATTTCAGATGCATCATCTTATATCCGTGAAGCATACCATATCTGTTCAACTGATCCTGGAGAAACACAGCAATGTCAAGCAGATCAGAGTGTTCTTTTCGTCTGAACAGGCGCAGAGTCTTGAGTTGTCTTCTCAAAGTTGACGCACTAATAACAATACCATTTATATAACTTAAAGACAGCAGTATCTCCCAATGTCTCAAACCCAGAGTAAAATAAAACTGGATTAAACTTGAAAGGCGGGACATGTTTCCTTACGTGCAATCCATCTAAAATAGAGGTGCTAGCAGGATTTTGAGGGATCTCGTTAAATCAGAAAATATTCTAATAAAAAAAAATTATCTCGTAATTCTGAGATAATTAAGTCGTTAATTCAGAAAAACAGAGCAATTTTTTTTTTTCTCAAGTGAATGCAATACGCTTCAGTATGATTCTGCACATTATACGAAAATGTTTTAAGTTACAATTCAATACTCTGAATAAATCTACATTCAAATGTTTGTAAGAAAATCACTTTGTTCACCCAGAATATGTAAAAAAAAAAAAACATTTCCTGTAGTTCAGTGATTAGAGCATGGCACTTAGGTCATGGGTTCGATGCCAGGGATTGCACCTTCTCAGAATCAAATGTATAATGCAATATCTGCTTAATGTAAATGTAAATGTAAATTAGTCATTTTGGATAAAAGCATTTGGCAAATTCATAAATGTAATTGTAAAATACATTCTTAGACCACCAAACAGAACAGCCACCAGTGGTTGTACAGTCAAGTGGGCGGGTGTCTGCAAGAGGGAAACACAGTTCCCATGACCCAGATCGTTCACATTCCATCAGGAGTGGGATGTTGGCCAGCAGCAGTGAGAAAAATGCGAGGTGATTTATGAATGTTTATTTGTAGGTTGTGTCATTACTTTAAAACTGGGAAAATCATCTCTGTTGACATCATCAACCCCGTCACTGATCTCATGGAAAGATAAAAATAACACAAATAACATTCTTTAATCTTTATTTATTTGGCAACCCCATTTATAAGTACTTGAATACCTATATTTTCTAAAATAATACATGCCTTTTACCTAATGTTAATTAAAGAAGTAGGCCTAGTGTTTTACATTTTTTTAAATATACTTGTAATTTTATTCTTATCTTTATGATTGTCTTTATGACTGTCTATGCTTGAATGAATTAACAGTGAGGCTTAAAATTGCAACGTAACTAAATTCTATTAAATTATTATGATATACAGATATGTACTCTTGAAATTTCCCCTTTTTGCCACATGGGGTTGCACTATTACCTAAATTGACATAGACTGTTTGACAGCAGTGCTAGAAACTCCTTCTGTATACATTTTTTGACAAATGTCCCTTGTTAAATTCACTTTTGTATAGTTAACATGTTGATAACATCACCCTGTCTCTGGCCAATACTTGTACTGGATGATTTACACACATGAACACTTAAACAGCAACAAACAACAGGACCTTTCATAGACAAAGGGTCTTTATAAAACTATTTATATTCCCATTTTATTGAACAGTTTAATATAATACATTTCAAACTCAAGCGTTATTTAAATTGTTGTTTCTGTGTTGTTGCAATTCATTAATGTAGCTGAACCTGTGTGCACACAGAAACACGGACAAACACACAATTGTTATTTGGTCATTCATTATGGTGACCTTGCATTTGTGTAAACGACGCATCAGTAAAATAGAGTGCTCTGTATTACAAGTGAACATTTTGGCTGATGGCATACACCAGCACCAGGCGAGTAAAATATCTGCGAGTTAAAAAAGCCATCAATCTGCCATCCAGCTCATTTGTTACTAAGCAGCGTCCTTCTGGTCTGTGGCCCAAAAATGATCCAAGGTTACACACATCAGGATGGCCTCACTGGGTATTCCGTCTGCTCACATGACTCTCACTAAAAACTCTCCCTGGAGAAATAATGCTGTTGCCATGAGGCCGGGACACATATGGGAGTGTTTCAAGCACATGCTTGAATTAATAATATAAAAAAACTTAAATGAACCTCTGTGTTAGAAGTCATCTATATAGAGTTATGTATGTGCTCTTGAGATAAGCAATTTGTAGGCATTTGAGAGACGTGTGCACAGTATTTTACCACATACTGTAGAAATATCCTATAAAAAAGCAGTAATGTTCTGGCAGCTGTGGTGTCGTTAAAAAACTGAGAAATACAACCTTATTTGCTATGTAGAATGACATGTTGTTTTCATAGATTTGCATTCTTTTTCTGTAATTTGACAATTTAACTGTATCTCAAAAATTAAACTGTTAAAATCTTTTTAAGAACAGAGCTATTCTGGCAGCTGTGGTGCAAGAAAAATACAGGAAAATAACATTGTAAAAAGATAATATAATATATCAAGATATACAGTACAGTTTTATTTCTGTTATTATATGCTGGTAAATGATAACTGTTAAATAGTTCTGTAAAAAAATATTTTTATCAGGTCAGGTGTCAGGATAAATACATGGAAATATAAATGATCTCATGCGAAATAATTTATTTCTTGAATTTCTTGTAAATTCACAATTATTTTATAATTTAGTGTCATGTTTTTTCTTCTATTTTCTTCTATTTTCTATTTAAAAATATAACATTTTATATATAATACATTTATTTATGTAAGTTTTATCTTCAGCCAGGGCACCAGTAAAATACCACTTCCATTTTTTTTACACCTGTCTTGTAAATGTACAGTTCTGTAATTTTACAATATTTTTACCGTATTTTGGTACCGTGGGAAAAGCTGTCAAATATAGCAGAATATAACTTTTCTAACGTGTGTCAGTGTCTGTGTATGTCTTATGGAAATCACCTAAACATATTCCAAACAAAGATTCTTTTCACTGTATTTTTAAGAATAAAATTGTATTTCTTAATTAAATTGTATGTTTGATGTTCTATGTCTTATTTTCCTTATCCTTACACCTCTAAATAATCAGAATCAAATCTATGAGGAATTTAATCTTCTTTCACAAATTCCACACATGGCATTGTTATTTCTGCATAGCTTCAGGAGTCAAATTCATTGACGGCTAATTTCACGATGAATATCAAGTAATCTTTGTGGAATGACGCTTTCTGGGCAATTCCTCACCAAGTATTAATCTCTTTGTCAGTGCTGTAACATTTTTTCCCTGTGAAAAAAAGAAAGTTTACATGATTCAAGTTCCAACAGACACTTTGAGGTGAGAAGACCATAATGACGGACAATTGTCCATTAACATAACTCTCATTACAATGAATTCTACTTCTGCTGCAAAATAGTGGATAAAATGAATCAACTTGGACAACCCAAGGGCCTTAAAATGTTCAAACACTAACGGCAATATTAGAACCTGTTTAATTTATCAAAATTGATATAGAAAGTTTAAGTTGTGCCCACAAATGAATAAAGACATAACATGTGGCTGGCTGGTCAATAGATGGAACTGTTGTTCAGTCTTCTGGTTTTAATCTTGAGAGTATCGTTCTAGTTCCCAAATGTCCTGGTTTGAACTGTAAAGTGCAAGAACTTTCAATTTGATCAAAACTCTGTGTGATAGGCAGCCTGTCATTTCTTTCATAAAATAGAACACTACGCTGAATGTTCTTAAGGACCTGCTACCACTCCTAACATTCATTTAAAAGGATACTCCATCTTGAGAATTCTGCCATTAATTACCTGTATACAATTTTTAATTCTGTTGAACAAAGTAAGATATTTAAAATAATATAAGCTGGGATTTCTGGGGAATAATTGACTACCGTAGAACAAAATAAAATGTAGTCAGCGGTGACACAGAATTGATGAATGTCTTAAAATCTCCAAGATATCTTTCATTTTTCAATCCAACAAATAGATTTATATAGATTTGGAACAACTTAAGGGTTGAGTATTGACTTCATTATCATTTTTACTATCCCTGAAAAGTCTCACTGTGGTTTCAGTCATGCCTTCCACCCATGCAATTTTTATATTGGCAGAATTTTTTATAATGTATATTTTTTATGTATAATAAAGAACCTTTGATGAAGATATAATAGTGCTAATAATGACCTGAGCTTATCAACTTTAATGTCACTGGATAAATCATATAACGTGCCCATATTCATGAGCAGATTTTCAGCTGATTCAGTGTGAGAGATGCATTTCAAACGATCTGGAGCTGAACAGAATCTCTCTCAGATGTTCTACCGCCTCACCAAGACAATGGTTCCACTGGTTGCTAGGAAACCAGCACCTCAATCTCCTTAGCTGGTCTCCAACCTTCCTTAAGGTGCCTCTAACGATCAATCACCTCCCTGCACGAAAATGGGCTTGGAAGTGGAGAGAAATATGTACGGCCACTTAATCACTTTCAACTTATTCTTTATTCGTGGATTGAGTGTGAAATATCCAAAACCACTTCAATGTGTCTGATATTATGTACGCTTCTGGCAAAGTTTTAATTAATGCTTCTCAAATCTCCGGTTGTGTCTTTCGCTCATTTCCTCTCGTGCTGTCTTTCTTGCCATCCATCTGTTGCTCATTTCCATTTCTTCTGGTTCAGTTTGGGATAGACCGAAGCATTCTTCAATGCTATATGCTCTGTTTCAAGTTGTACTTTGTACCGTTAACTGATGCAGTTTGATTTATGATTTTTTTTTATTTAAGATTGTGATTATCTTTGAATTAAAAGTTTGGAGTGGTCAGCAAATGAATGGGAAGCAAACAAGGAGACTCCAGCAGAAAGACTTGGTATGAGCTAAGATGGTTAGTGAACATTGAGATCTTTGAGGGGATGTACATCGATCAAAGGCTATTAGACTCAATTTTTTGACTGCGTTTTAACGTGAAATAAATTACAATCAAAAATATTAAGTACATTTAAAAGCTTTGAAATTAAGTAATATACTGTTTAAATTTTGTGTATGTGAATAAAAATAATTAATTCAGATCAACTCAAATATCTCTATTAGAATTCACTACAAGTATTGTTGTATGTTACAAATACTACAATGCTTTGAGCAAAGGGGTCAGCTCCGAACTCTTATCACAAAATTGGGAGCTTGGAATTGGCCAATTTGTATATTAAAGTATTCAGAGAGAGAGTGATAGAAAAACCAGATTTTGATTATTTGGATTGGCGAGCGAATACTTTTGGCAATATAGTGTATATTAACAACTAGATTCTTACCCAATTCTTTCCCTATTTTTTATTAAAAATGTAAATGTTTCAGAAATTTTAAAATTTGAATGTTTTAAAAGATTTTATTAGGTAAATGTTTCTTATGTGGATTTTTGTGATATTATCCAAGCCACATGTAAAAATGTTCAATGCACATAATCCTGAGTTTGGTTCCCAGGAAACTGTGTTTACTTGTAAACAGGAATCACTATTTACAAGTGCATATGACTTATCATCTTATATAAACTGCGTGTTTACCTGAAGTTTGTGAATCTTTGAATTCATGTCTTATTTTATTGAATTTATTTATTTATTAGTTAATGAACTGAAAATAGCATTTGAAGTAAATTTTTTATTTTGTTATGTTTTTATTTTTTTTCCATTACTACCTGATTTATTAAAGTGTGCAATCACGTTAAATAATCCTGATCTCATTATAGGGCAAAATTATTTAGATTGTTATTTTTCAATAATAGTATTTTGATTAAAATCACAATGATTAACATAATTGTGATTATTATTTTTGTTATAATCAAGCAGCCCTAAGGATTAGATTGATATCCCTTTTTATATCTAAAGTTAGACTATATAAATAAAAACAAAGACATTTAAAGCCACTACTCTGTAACTGTTTTAAAAAAACTCTCATTCTTTGTATAATAAAATGGTAAAACGATTGTCGTCAGCAGCGTTAATGCTTCCTTTAATCGTTGTTACCATGGTTACATCTGTTATGTCTATGAAGATTGTGGAAAGATGATTGGTTGGTTATTTATTTATAATGGCGTCTTGCTCTTAACTTTGGTAAAACTGTGTTGATATGGGATATGGAATTTAATAAAAGCATCTGATAAATGTATATAAAATTGAAACTAATGAAACAAATCAATTCTAATGATATGCACACACACACATCACACTTGCGAGGACACGCACACACATAACATTGGCCTTTGGAGGACTAACACAAAATATGTGATTATGTGAGAAAAAGCATGTGTGAAAACATCTGGGGTTTGCCAAAATGCACAACATTGACCCAGTTATGACGTGGGAAGAGATTTTATGGTCAGATTGAATCAAGGGAGCATGAACAAGTTGAAAATGAAAGTGATGTCTGTGGTGTAGTTAAAGACATTCCAAAAATGCTGCTTATCAAAAGATATCACTTCTGCATTAATATTTTTTCATATTTTGTAATAATAATAAACTCATCAAAATTACAAAATAAAGCAAAGCGAAGTATGGAAATTATATAATAACCTAAAAATTCTAAGTTAAAATGAAACATTTTATATTTGAAAATATACAGTGTAGAAGAAGATTTTGCAGAAATATTTTCTTGTTATTTTCTCATACAGCTTCTTAAGGTCTCACCCTGAGATGCTTTCAAAGAATTTTATGGAATGCCTGTCCATTTCTTCGCTCTTATTGGTAATTCTTTCTTTAATGTTTAGTCAGAGTCATCCATTTAGAAAAGAAAATTATTAAATAACATTTAAGTTTTGTCATGAAAAAACATGCATGTGTGCTAAATTATATTAAACTAATTTGAGACATTTAGGCAAACACCATCATTTATTTTAAAAATGAAAGACCTTTTACTTCCAAAATTTAGCCTGTCAGTGTTTGTGTGTGTGTATAATGTTTAGCTGTTGACAATCATATTACATTTTGATTCTCTTCATACTCGTGATGTCAAAAATGTGGGCCTGCCAGCAAGCAGTATGTATGAGTATGAGCTTTACAGTGGGCAGTACTTTGGGCTGTGTTTTACCATTAAACCCTTTTACTTTACTCGCTTTAAACGCTCTTATCAAACCCAAACCACCCAAACTCGATACAGTGATGTCAATAAGTATTTTACATTGTAAGAGAAAGAATCTAAAAAGACAAATCTGTAAATCACAGTGTGTGATCTTTTAACTATTTATTTGTGAATTACTGTGTCAAATAAATCTTCAATCAATTCAAGTCAAATCTTATAGTACAGTATGAACATACACGTTCAAACAAAAGTGAGGATTTGATTTGAGAGATTGGTTTAAGTTCTACTTGGCCTACTTGTAATTTGACTGGCTAGAATTTTGACATTGACCCATCTGTTACCGCTGTGGCTAGTTGACAGAAATCCCAGCTATAACAACTAAACAAAAGAAAATATAATCATTATTTTCTTTATATTCTAACAGTGGTCCAGCCCACACTGAGTAGCGGCACACTGGAAAACCTCCCAGTGCTCCACACGGCCAATTCTTCATTGAACCAACAGATCAAAATTAGCAAACCTATGAACCAATAAAAGTGATTCAACTGTGATTTTCACTCAAAAAACCTTGCATGCTATCTGTACCTTCTGAAAGATCCTGATCATTTGAAACATATTTACAATGGATAAATTCAGGTATGAGCTCCCAAACTGTTGACTGGTCTCCTTGTCCCAAGCTCTTTCTGTCACAGTGAGCGATCTTTACTGAACTGCCCTAATTGTTTAATTAGGTTGGGGCGGATGAGATGTGACAGCTGCAGAGTGATTCATGAGTTTCCCGCTGTCATGATGGCCTGTCGGTGGGCGCGAGAAATGATGAGGCCTTTGGCAGGCGGGCCGGCATCTGTCGTCCATGTCATGAGTAATAGAGGAGAGGCTTTCCGAGTACTGCGGAATCACCACTACACCTTTAATATTTGTCTTTTATCCTACACCTGGCTTTCACTCTCTCCTTCAATCGTAGCCGGCTAAGGGGTGCCAGGAACATGTGCTTTCATATAGTCTTTATCTCATTCCGCTGCTGCTCATACAACATGTGCTTAATATTCTTTCCTAATCTCCTTTGGTTTCAATATTCTCTTCCGCACACATTTATGTCCTCCTTTATATTTCATGCCTCCATATCATCCTTACTATCAAGCTTTCTTTCTTCCCAGCTCAAACATATTCTTTGTCAAGGAATACATTTCTATGTATTGCGTTTATTCCAGTTTCTGCTTAATTTTAACAGAAACAAAGCTCGGGGAAGATATAAATTGACCCAGCAGCAATGTGAGAGAGAAACATGAACGTTTAAAAAAAAAAGGTATTTTGACCAATTCTAAAAAAAAGCATTTAAAATCATTGTGCTGTTTAAACAGGAACATGAACTTTTTGCAAAAAGTGCAAATCTTTTTTTAGGGGAATTTGGTAGAAATGTCACTTGTTCAGACAATGAAAAGAAAATTGTAATTAAAATCATTTTTATTTAAATATTTACATTTAAATTTTTACTAAAACCCGTACCTAGAAATAATAAATTCAGAAGAATTTAGTAATTTGGGATTTTTGGGGGGTTCGTGCCTGTATATATGTACACATTTTGTGCAGTTGAAACAAAGGCAATAAAATGACAATATAAAATTCAATGGCAGTTAAACATACACTATATTACCAAAAATGTTCGCTCACCCGTCCAAATAGTCAACATCAAGTGTTTCAATCACTCACACTTTGAATGCTCATCAATATATTTTGGACAATTCCATGATTCCAACTTTGTGGGATCAGTTTGGAGCTGACCCCTTCCTCTTCCAACATGACAACAGTGCACAAAGCAAGATCCATAAACACATGGATGACAGAGTCTGGTGTGGATGAACTTGACTGGCCTAAACAGAGTCCTGACCTCAACCCCATAGAAGACCTTTGGGATAAATTAGAGTGGAGATCCAGACCTTCTCATCCAACATCAGAGAGATCTCACAAATGCGCTTCTGGAAGAATGTTCAAAAATTCACAAAATTTAAAGTAAACACACTTCTTAACCTTGCGTACAGCCTTCATAGGAGAGTTAAAGCTGTTATGGCTGCATAGGATGGACGGACATCATATTGAACCCTATGGATTAGGAATAGGATTTCACATTAGTTCATATGCGAGTCAATGCAGATGAGTGAACACTTTTGGAAATATAGTGTACATCTACACAACTGCGTTAATGAATGAGCAGGGTGCAAAACGTTTGTTGTTTACTCAATTGTACGTTTTATTGCTTTTTTTAAACCTGCAAAGGGAAAATGGAATTAAGCTGTTAGATCGTAGTACTAAAAAATACGAAACAGCAATTCACTTAAGATGAAAATCAATAGATAAAACAGAATTGTGTGGTGGAAGTGTGATCTGTAATGATGATTTGACATGAAGTTTTCATCAGTCGGTTTTCTCATGAATCTTGTCTTATAGACTCCTGGCTCAATAATTCTACATTTAATTGATGAAACAGCAGCACTTGAACTCCAGAGATTAGTTTTGGGGTTGGAAACAAAGCTCATAGCAATTAAAAAGTTATAAACCAAACATATTGACCTGGGTGAGAGATGATTCAGCATTATTGTTGCACACCAATATAACCACAAGGAAACAACGATAAAAGAGACGTAAGGAGAGGGGTCATGAGCAAAGAATCTAATAATAGTGGTCTCTGCAGGTAAACAATCATTGAATTGATCGCAGGATGATGCATAGTGTGAGCTTTACTGACTGCACTGTGTATTACTGCTGTAATACAGCCTGGCGCTAAAACAGGTATAGCCATCTGACCTGCTGAATGTATATCATAGCTGCACAAAGTCGCTGCATGCGCCTGTATATAAGGAGGACGTGAACCATGTTGCTATGTAGATGTTTCCTTTAGAAGGCCAATTCTAAATGGCTTTTTAATTTAATTAATATTATATGATATCCATATATGATATCCATAATATTATATGATGTATATGAACGAAAATATAAAGGTGGTTCATTTAAAAAGATTCATTCTGTCTGTCATTCAAAATACAAAAGATTAAAGAGATGAAGAACATAGGCAACGAACAACATTTCCTCCCCATTGACCTCTTATGGACACAATATCAACAAGACATTTCTCAAAATATCTTTTTTGGGTTAATGTTCATAACTTTTTCTGCAATGTCGTTTATATAATACATTTAATTGATATACACTGTTTGAAGTCAATATGGTCAATAACATAAAACGAAAACCAATAGAACAGTTATAGGATACCTAAAAACATACAGTAAAATTAAATAGTGACCGATACCCGATCTCACAAGTAGTTTGAACTATTTTACATGGTTGCAAATACGTAGGACTTTGTAGAATGTAAATCAAACAAAAGTGCATGATTATTAGAAAAAAGTCATCCTAAAGCTACGGCACTATCCCCACCCCAAACCTGTCGTTTTGGACTAACTTAACATAGGACTTGGTATCAGTACATTTTGGACATCTCCAGCACGTTGTAAAAAACCATTATAAAACTGCTAACCAAACACGGTACACTTTGCCACTTTATATAGTTTGGAAAGATTTAATAAACATAAAGCACATATAAAACTGTTATGCTGTTGCGACTTAAGAAAAGACTCCGGGGAAAAATGTCACTGTTTTAATTAACAGCTCTGATAAGCACAAACATGAGAAACAGCCGTACTTCGATCTGCAGGAACAAAGACACCCAGCTCATCCGACCTCCCCATTCCCTCATGAACTCCACTAATTAAAAGCTCATAATAGGTCAAACAAAGTATGTGCAATCAGAGGAAGGTCAGACATGCAGCATGGTACTCAACAGCATCCGCTATATTACTTGCAAGATCTGGATATAAGCCAGCCTCAAGGGCCAAGTGTTTTCTTCAGTCCTAACAGATGAAATCTGGAAGCTACATTCATGTTACTATGCTATCTGTATTCGAGTCTTTCCCCTTTAACCTAACAACAAGTAAAGAGAAACTCATGAAGTTCCTTAGAGTTGTTCTTGCACCGGAGTTGCATTAAGTCCTTGAAGTTGTGGTATTCAAATCCTTATTAAATAAATAATAAATGTTATAATGAGAGCAACAAAATTGACGCTTTTGCATATATTCCGCTAGAGAACTCGAAACAGTCTTTATTATATTGACTTCATGAATTGTTCACCCAAAAATGGAAATTCTTAAATCATTTACTCACCCTTTAGTCATTAAACATGTATGAAGTTTTTTTATGAAAAACCCCAAAAAATAAATTTTGAAAGTCAACACTGAAAGTCAACAGGAACCCACGATTTCTTTTAACAATATTGTTTAAATATCTTTTCCTGTTCTGCAGAAGATTAAAACACATGCAGCTTTGAATCGTCAATAGGGTGAGTAAATAATGACAGAATTATAATTTTGTTTAAAAAAAATTTTGTTCTGATGAAGACAGAGAGAGATATATGGAAGCTTGCTCACAACCAAATAGTTCTTGTACCTTATATGCCAGCAAAGTAGAAAAAAATCTATGTTAATGGTATTCAGTGGGGTCTAACAACTGTTTGGGTAAAAGCGTTTGTCCAAATATCTTTTTCTATCAAATAAATTTTTACAGATTTGAAACAACTGCGATAAAATTATCATTTTTCAGTGAACTATTACTTTTAGTTTTTATACAAAAATGTCCAGTCGTGCTATTGTTGTGCCCCCTGCCCTATCTTTCCGTAAGCAACGGAAGGAAATAATATTTCCCATTAGGAATAAAAATGTCTTCCAAAGGTCACAGTTATCTGGAGTGTTGCCTAAAGCGCAACCATTTAAATTAGGAGAACCTTCTAATTCCCAAGGCATTCAGGTCATTGTTTAAGGTCATATCATCTGGATTCTTCTTTCATTAAATAACGCTGACAAACTCTTCAGGTTAAGACTTACAGTCATGCATTCTTCTAACTTATTACGCATCCCTTGGATGCAACACTTGTCAAACAAGCAGTTAGCCTGGCGAATAACGCTGTAAAAATAGATAAGTAAAACATGTTTATGTTAGATGAATGCGTCTTTCTATGACTGTGGATGTTGAGGCCTAATGAAGGTTTCCTGTTCACCGACCTTTAGCTGGGTTCAGTAAAGCCTCGAGAGCTTTAAGCTGCTTCCATGTGTCACGTGACCAATGTGTGTACACATTGTCCAGACATCCTTCCACAACAACAGCAGGATTGTTAATCCTTCTTCCTGTAAGGCTCCTAATCCTGTCATTTATCTCAGGTGATGGGCAGAGCAAGGTCGGTAACCTCCGCTGGAGATATATTAGGAACTCATTTGACCTACATTTTAGAGGAACAATAGGGGGCATCGCTTCCTGGATGGAAAGGGAAAACGGACGATCCATCTGCATGTAAATGCATTTAATACATTATATAAATGGTGCAGTTGTGACCTTAACTTCAATATTCTACATTATGCTTTGGTTATTGGTTGTTTTTGTTTCAATGAATTGAATCACTTTATCAAGCTGACATTTTCAACTCTTTTAAGAACAAGGAAGGCACCATGCATTTCTGTACTCATAATGTTATTCAGTTGATTTAGTCGATTTTAATAAAAATGGGAAAACCTATTGTTCTATAAATGTAAATATTCACCCTGTTCATCTGTATTCATTCTAAATGCTAATAAATACAAATAGCCTTTTTGCTCAATTAAATAATACATTATTTTTTGTAAGAGATCTAACTAACAAAAAATTTCATTGTCTGTAAGTAGAACAAATTAATATTGAAGTACCATAATAATAAAATTACATTTTAATGCCCAATAAGCCTTCAGGCCGTCTTTAAATGTAAACAATTCAAATGTAGGTTCAATGTTATACTGTGATTCATGATGCCATTTTTTCTACATGGCTCTGTGGTGAAATAAAAGTTCTTTAGATTGTAGAAAGGTAATGGTTCTTAAAAAATCTTTGACACTTTCTCTGGTAAACTAATTCTCCTTTTGCATCACTGTCTAGAACCTTTTAAACGTCTTTATTTTTAAGAGTGAAGTAGAGAAACTGCTACTGTTTTTTTTTTTTGAAAATCATAGTAATTAAAGAAAAAATGCTGTATTTTCATATAAATATTGTCACTTAAACTAGAGCTTTTTGCAAGATTATTATTTTGGGATTATAATTATTAAGTATTTATTTAAGTATTGATATATAATCAGTCATATTAAAAAAATTATAATAAAACTCAAATATCTTCAACCTAAAAATTGGCTCAGAATAAAAAACAGTAACTGTCTTTAACAAATCAGTCAAATTACTTCATTTTCCAAGTCTGTACTGTCTTTGGATTCAGATCAACCGGAGGTGTTGAATCCCTACACTCTTATTCTTATTATCAGTAAACAGTCATTTTATAACACATCTACTAAAATAGTAAAAACACGAAGATGCCCTCCCACACACCTATTTAAGCCTATTATACAGTTTCACAGTCTTATTAACCTCGCTGCTGCTTGTTACTCTTACATCTGTTGCTCTGTCTGCAACAGACATAATACATTGCTCATCCATAATACATTGATCATCCACCAAGAGTCATTTCCAAAATCAAATGTTGGATTTTACAGAGCAAACAAAGGGGATATATGTTGTAATAGTGCAACACACTCTATTTTGATCATTACTTTGCCTCTGGCTGTGTGGTTCAAATAATGTTTTTGTTCCTGATGACAAGTTTACCATAGATCCTTTTTATAAAATATAATATCGACTTTGAATAACATACTCTATATGTATTTGTAATATGTCTATGTGTATATTTGATGTTTAAAATATTCTTATGGACCAACCATGTGTAAATGCATAATTTAGTTATTGTACGACAGTGTTAGAAATGTGAGTATAGTGCATAAATTTCATCAGAAAAAATCACTGTACGACTGTGTCAGCTTTCAATATTACTTTCAATTTTATGTTTGGTTTTGGAAGCATTTTGAACTGCTAGTGTGACTGAATGGTTACATTTTAGCCACTGTAAATCACAAATATTTTCAAAGTATTTTTTATTTCAAATATGTCCTTTTGATAGTAAAATATGAGTTTTGATAAATTACATTATCAACCACAAGGGACATTGAAGGACTTTTTTTCAGACATTTAGTCATAATATAATATGTCATGTTTACGGTAAAATTTTAAACCGGCATTTCTTCCAGGTCTCTTCTCAAAGGAGAAATTTGGATCTCAAGGCACTAACCATATAGAAAAATAAATAAAATGAAAATAAACATAAAGCTGTATGAAACAGAAATGAAACTATAATCTCATTCACTGCCTCACTGATCCCTTTGATAAGGTTATGAGCTTTTTCTTTACCTTCCATTTGGGCACCCAAACCACACTGATTCAATCAGACACGTGTAATAGGACAGATTTTAAGATTGATTTATTGGAAAGGCCCTTTCTAGGGTAAGATAGCCGTCCTTACTGTCTAATGGGAAAGAAATAGATGAAAAACAAAACAACTGCGATCCATGTTTTCTGTTTTTCGATTGCAGGTCCACACAACAGCGAACAAGGTTGTTTGACAAACAAATAACAATCACATCGCATTAGAGGATCAACCGCCACAACATTATTGCCATTTAACGCTAAAAAGGGCTGTTGCCATGGTGTCCCATGAGCCACCGTGGAGTCAATTGGTGGGCGGATGGTGGTTCCTTGTTCCTGAAATAGCTGCTTAATTGTTTAAACAGATAACCGGAGATCTGGCTCAGGGCCAAGAGCATGCCTGTCGGGTGCCCACCTGGGACGTGCGGCCGGCACAAACAGTCTACACCGCTGGAAGTGAATGAGTACATCAGCTAAAGCGGCACATCTCCTATTCTGCTCTCATTCACCGGGCCAGCACGTGCTAATTGCCTTCTTTTCAGTCAGGTTGTGAGCTCATTTTAAATGGAATTAAAGCTAATAAGAGGTTCAAATTAAGGGGGTTTGTGCTGGTGGGATATAATTCCTCATTTGAGCTCACAGAAGAGTAAGATAATGATGACGGTAAAAGGGTGGTTTTGTTCTCTTACTTAAAGTGATGGGGCCTGTAGATAGAATTTTCTTTAAAGCGACTTTTGACCAAACCTCACCCAATAAGTGGAAAGAACAAAGGACTTTATGGGTTGAAGTGATGCAGTGAATTGCTTTATAAACTTCAGTAATATGCTAATGTCTTGGCCGGATCTGATCACATTTACTTCTTTTTTTCATGGCAAATGAAAAAAAAACATTTGAAGCAATCAGACCATACAGAAATTCATTATTCAGTTGGCAGATGCTTTTACCTAAAGTGACTTACAGTATTATACAGTGGCCAATCATCACTGTAGAGCAATCAAGGGTAGGACATCTTGCTCAAGGAACCTTCAGTCATTCTCTACTGACAATGGGATTCGAAACCGCAACCTTCTGCTTACAATTCCAACTCTCTAACCAACAGACCACAACTGACCTCCATATATATTGAATCAATAAATATTGAAATAATATAATATCCAAAACATAAATGTAAAAACCTGGCCAGTATTCTTCACACTCTCATTGAGAAACCAGACCTCAAAGGCATTGAAATAAATAAATGGATTATATTTAAACTATAACAACTGATGTATTATACTTACCATCTATGTATAGGTAATATATACACTTGAACGCTCACAGCGTAACAATAGTCTGTTCCTTATTTGTTTACTTTCCCAATAAAGCATTTTTTCCAGTGCAGATTCACAGCCTGCCAATCTTAATGTGCCATGCAATGATAACAAACGTGTAGGCCAACCCAACATGTCTTCTAGACGGGGTTAACCATGAACCTAAATATCCAGTACCGGACCACCTTGATGAAGTACATCACTCATAGCTGGTGGATGACCTCATCACTACTGCCACTGTGACCCACTGGCCCATGAAGGATGTGTCACAACAGACATCAAATTGTGATTTAATGCTTTTAATTTTCAAGCCCCTGCTCCCCAGTCAATGCTTTTGGTCCCCTTGTCGTACACAGGAAAGTTTATAAAGGGATTGTGGCGAGAAATGAGAACAGTGTTTGGAAGCCAAGACTGTGCTGGGGGATTTCAAAGACAGACAGCGATAGCAAATAGAGTCAAGGTGTTCAAAAACCTTGTTTATATGAACATAAGGGTTTATAAGGAAGGAATCGTAATTCTTGTCAATGATTCTTATCACATAAAATGTGGTAGTTAGTCAGTTTCCCGGGGCAACATACTATAAAAATATTTATTTTATATTGTAAAAAACATCAAAGCACGCTTTAACTTATACTGTTCATTATGCTTACTAATTGAGACAATTAAAAATGATGCTGGATAGCTTGAACGCCCATAACGTGGCAATATCTATGTTAACATTCATCTAATTTTTTATATTTATTGAAGATAAAACATGGTTTAACATACATTTAGGTTACAATAGTCAACTTTGTATATTTGACACAACAATCATTTCATTGTGCAATAAAATATAATAATGCTTTCTAATTAAGCCTTACCTGCTTTTAACATATTAAGCCAACAGCCAAGAGATTTATAGCTCCATATGATTTCATATAATATTGTGCAAAGAGCTTCCCTGTGTTGAGCTACAGTAATATTCCTGAGAAATAACAAAAGAGAAACGTCAGACAACCATGTAGCACAACTTATAGGATGAAGAGCAAGGAAGTGGAAAACTCATAAAAAGTTTTGCCATATTTCAAAAAGTTCAGCCTTTATATAACTTGGAGGCAGTGAAGTCGAGTGGGAACTGTTGGTGAGAGAAGCCTGCTTAGTGAAGGCCTCATATTGAACAGAAGGCGCTGCCTCACACTCCCAGCCATTCACACACACGCAGACAACTTTACAGTGGGGAGTGAAATATTTACAGCTCTCCTGTTCTGTAATCCAATGTAGCTACCGGGCCATGAGGTAAAGTTAAGGGTGCATTTGGGTGATAAACTTCACATATTTAAAAGAGAGGAGAACAAATAAGAAAAGTGCTGCATGGAAATAAATGATAATAAAAACATAGATATGTTATTTGTACCATATACACAAGATCTCTGCATGCATTGTTCCAGATAAATGTTGCCTTACAAATAAAGAGAAAATGAATCTGAAAGTCCCCAAAAATGGACAGGGTTGTTTATAAATTTGCATAGTTGCCAGACAAATTTACACCTTGGACAAATATCACGATATCTTCAGTCAAACAGTCCCAGATCACAGTGTAGACAGACAAGTACGCCAGCCAAGACTGCCACTTTCCCAGATGGAGACTACTGTTATGAATAATGAGAGAATGAAAGCTGGCCTTCACGAGCTTGCTTTCAAACTTTTAGTAAGTCACTGATATCTCTCATATAATACAAGGAAATGATGCCCAAAATTGATTGTGGACTTCTGGTTAAAAGCTAGAGTAATTTTAAGGGGGGAACTGAGCATGTTATCACCTCTCGCAAGTTTGCTTCCTCTAGCATACGTTTAGATTTTTGTATA
The DNA here is from genome assembly GCA_033220385.1 of Triplophysa yarkandensis. Classification (NCBI taxonomy): domain Eukaryota; kingdom Metazoa; phylum Chordata; class Actinopteri; order Cypriniformes; family Nemacheilidae; genus Triplophysa; species Triplophysa yarkandensis. Next base: position 12,333,109 of record CM065655.1, read on the forward strand.
CGGTTACTTGATTTGTATTATGATCATGGTTTACACAATAAACCTGCAAAAGAATACATTAAGGAAAGGGTTAACAATACATCTAATTGTTGACATTGTTATTTATGCTGATCATGATGTCACAAGCTGTAATTGTATATTCATTATTTTTACTTACAAGTATTGCACGTTAAGCTATAATGTAATTGAGGCTGATCTGTATCGTGAATACATCCAAGCTGATACCCTTCAGCCGTGATTCATTTGCGATACAGCCCAGCCCGGGAATCAAACTAACCATTTTATACATTTTATTAATCATTTGTAAGTCAAACTTGAGTATGTTGTCAAATAGGGTTTACAATATAAATGATCCTGGACAAACAATTTTGTATCCAGGTAATTTGAAACTGTAAGTGTTTAGTAAAGTAAACTTTCACAAAGTTTTACTAAAGTTTCTAGTATACATGTGAGGTATACATAGTATACATTCTTAACACTACATTTTGCTCAAAAATGGAAAGTTAGAATTTATCATTTAAATTCACATAAATCTTAAAAAGTAAGTTGTCTTCCAAAAATAATGTCCTATTCTTTTCACGTCCATAACGCAGCTTTATGTACCTTTTTCGAATTGAAAACTTGTTTATAGACTGAGATAATTCCATCAAGAAATGTTTTGTTTAATATAAACCTACCCTGATAATTTTACACTTCAGTAAAAATGTAAACTGTATTTAGGGCAAGCACAACAAACTGGTTTGTGTTATTTACAACAAAAACAATTAAACCGAAACAGTAAGACACCCTGTGTGAGTTAACAGGAAGGCCGATCAAAAAGAAAGGCAACTGGAAAATGGAAAAGAAAAAACAGTCGTGTTTGCTACAGACAAACACAATTCCTGCTGAAAATGAAAATAGTTTAAAACATGAAAGCACCAGCGGCGAGACTCTGGGAGAGTTTGGGTTGTCCTAGATTTACCAAATCTGACCTAGAATGGGTGTCCTCGTCTGCTCCTGGTTCATACGTACTTCTGATGCAGATTGTGTCTAGCCGTCGAGCAGATTAAATGTGAATATGTGGTAATTGAAGTATATTTTATTCCATTCAATACTTTCAGCTTCCAACGTCAGCAGAGTACCGGCATGTTCGTAAATGTTTTTATTTAAAGTGAATTGACACACAATATGAGTTGTGCAGCTACTGACAAAGTGCAAGGGTGCTACAGATCTCACCAACATGTAACCCTCACTGAGATTCAGGTGACAATATCAATAAGTCATCATCAAGATCTTTTTCAAATTTGACATGGCCTGTCAAAAAGAGACAAATGTCAGACAAGTCTGGTGTCACCCACTTTGCCACATTGAATGGCATGTTATTTAACACTGGCAGCTAATTGCAAGTGACACTTTGGAAAATGTTTCGCGTGAAATGATTCACCGTTGATCAGCTCTAATCTCACAATCACACTAAAGGAGAATTTAGACCAATATTGGCACACAACAATTGTTTTACGATCATTATTTAATCTTAACTGGATTAAAAAATACCAGACATCATAAGTCAATTAATATTAGATAATGTCTGAGACACAGTGTTTTGAAATGACTTATTTATTGTAGGTTTTAGAAACATAGCTTGCAAAGATATACTCTTGGCATTCTAAATACTAAATGACATTTTAAACCTTTATAAAACTTATAAATGTTTTAAATGTCAAGAGTATGAATAAACGATGGCAGATCAGTTTCCTTATATAAATGAGAAAATAATGAAAAGGCAAACTTTGAGGGGAAAAACAAATTCTGGCAACAAACTACTAAAGGGTCTGATTTGATTTTCTAACAGAGTACTTGAAACACTTGATTGAATTTTCCTATTTCAGTCTCAGTGGGTCTGTATGATTTCATATTGCACATACGTTTGGAGCTTTGGGGTAAATCTGATTAATTCAGTGCGAAATTCAGTTTTATGGTTAGTTAAAAAAAGTATTAATTATGAATAAAGCTGATATGTCATCAAAGGTATCATAACCAGGTCATGAGTTTTGAATTCGGGATCTTTGTTCACATGTTTGCACTACTGGATGTAGATGACAAAGGTCTAAACCCCGTCAGGTTGACTATATCATTTCAGTTTTGACATGAGCCTTTTGTTCAAAATGAACTGAAATCCAGGGGCTAATCATGTGTACGTGTTGAGAGGTGAGAACTTTTCTTTAACTTCTAAAACACCTGCTTTAACTCCTGGAAACACATCACAGAGTTACTTAGAAGAAAGATGAAAAGAAACATATTTCCCTGTGAGATGTTGCTATTTTTAAATGGAATAAACAGCTTGCTGTTATGGACTGGGGTTTGCAAATTAAAATAAAAAGATTTTATGACTTTTTAAATGTGTTTGGGATTGTGATCTGAAAATGCGCTCCATAATTTAAATACATCACTTTAAACGGGCAAAGAAATACAGAAATCAAACAAAAGTCCACTGTAGTTACACTCGCTATGTCTTAAAAAGGTTGATAGAATAAGCCTTCATTGTAGTTCTCCGTCGGCCCTACGCAGTAACCTACACACGTTAGATTCTTGGCGAGGTGCGCGTCAGGCTATGCGTAGGTTACGTTGTAGTCTGTGGTGTAGGTTACTCTGCGTAGCTATGTGCGTATGACCGATGGAGGACCATAAATTGGCCCTAAGTCAGGTAGTTGTGACACTGCAAACATACGGCGATGCCAACCAAATAAAGCTGTGATTAATTAAAGCAACTCATCAGTGCCTAAGGAACATTGTGTAGCTGGCACAAAGACCAAAACAACTTATTGGAAATTTGCAGGTTTATTTCTCTCCAGCTAAACAATGATGTGCATGAGTGCTTCTTTATCAAAAATGTACAAAAGGAAAAAAGGATATAAAAGTCTTCCGTGTCTTGTTACATGGCAAACAAATTAGATAATCAAACACTGTCCAAAACAATTAGGCTTGATGTCTGATTCACCGTGTATACTTCAGACAACATCATGTCAGGTAATCACTGCAAAAATAGAACATGCAAATGGATGAGGAATGTTTTTGTGTAACTTCCCATCTGCAGATTCATTTTAGCTGATTGGTGAGACATGGTGATGCAGACAGCAGAGATACCTTACATTTGTTTAGTGGACACACAGAAAAAAATCAAGTGGTGAAAATCAAGGTTTAGTGTTGTTTATGTGTCTATGTGATGTTTTGTTGTGCTTCAAGGAAAACCATGCAGATTTTAAACCATTGATGTGCATTTTCTACATGATAGTAAAGTTTACATAAGCTGAAATATGGTTTGAAACTACAGTTAGTACAGGCAGTAACCTTTTGACCCTGTGAATCCACAGATGTGCATTGATTGACTGGGCTGAAGTGATCCCTATACTGCTGTGTTGGCTCTGACTTTCACTTACAGTTTTACTTTCAGTTTCAACAGTGTCTGGAAGTGAAGAGTGTGGTTGAATGGAGGTGGAGAATTTTCACATGTTCATGTATCTAAGTATATGAAATGAAGCTGAGAGAAACATGGGTTGACATGGAGAAAAGTTGTTTCAACATAACTTTTCTTCAAATTTAAGAATATGATTTGAAATTTGATTGATTTGAAAAGATATACAAAATAATGTTATACCAACAACCCATATTTTTAAAATAAAAAATTAGTATTAAAATCTGATTACAATTAAGATAAGAAATTTACTAAATGATTGTGAATATGTCTAGAAAAAAGATTTATCAGAATTGTTTTGATCTCATATTTGTCCTGATAGAACTGCACAAATGTAAAGCAATGTCGATATCTGATTTAAAACAACAGGAGATTATGTTTATTTTTCAGAAGAATAAAGCAAGGCACTTAAGCAAAGGTCTTAATTTGCTCTCCATGATATCCCATTACCAGAGGATACAGCGATAACTATCTATAATCATGCGGACTAGAAAGCAAGGCAGATGTACACATGGTGGTGTAAAGTAGGATTAAGAACTTCTTCTCAAAATTGGTGAAATTGTAATTCATCCTTTAAAGAGAAACAGGCAGTCAGAATAAGGGTGGAAGAGGTGGAACAGAGAAAGTGTTAATCTGCTCGATCCTTTCTCTCTCTCTTTTGCTTTTACATTACAACCCCATCTCCCTGACCCACTTTGTCTCCCAGTCTGCACACCACTGGCCGCTCTGCCTGGTTCAGCCAGGGTCAATGGCTCACTAAAGCCACCCACACAAATCATGTTTTTAAGGTGTGTTTGGATGAGAGTGTCATTGTGTGGGTGGGTATCTTGTATTTCTGTTTTTTACTGGATCAAGGAGAGCACGGGAGGAATTATATAAACAGTTGATATTTCTGAGTGTTCCTCACACACCCTGAAAATTGACCCTGCCTGTTAAACCTGGCTTAAGTTCATACTTTAACTATGAGATATTGAGCATCCAAGTTTGACTTCATTCATTAAATTTACAAGGATTTCAATCTTTGGCTATATTTGATATTACTCAGAATTAATATAGTAAGAGTTTAATAATGGATAAATCTGTTTAAAGTCCCCCTGTGGTCGACCTTTGAAAACTCACCTTTGATCAAAATTACATATTTGATATTTGAGTTAATGTTATAGGTTTCAGGTTAATGACATCGTTAACCAGGACAGCTTCAAATTTTGGCTTTATGAAGAAAATACATTTAAAAGGATTTAAATGTAAAAATGTTATGAATGTAAAGATACAACTGTATTCTATGTGTATATAGTATGTATTAAAGGCACTTCATTACACTAAAGCACCAAAAGTTCATTTCCATTCAGATTTCACCAAAATCTGAACAAAGTTCAAATACTCCTTTTAAATGCACTGCTTTAAATTAAAGGTCAAAGACGGGACGAGACACGGAAGACTCAAGTACTATATATACAGTTTATTGAACAGGATAGTGGAATGGTAAACAACAGATGATAGTGTCCAGAGTTGGAGTAGATGATCTTGGACCGAGTTCTGCGATGATGCTGATGAATACTTTGACTAGATGACTGAACGCTCTGAGCAGACAAGGGACCGCGCATCACCGTACAGAGCGCTTCAGTCCTTTCTGGTACTAATGACAAGGCCGGACGCTGAGTGAACTTTGTGCTGTGCTTTTATGATGCTGCTGATGAGAAGCTTGACAAGGATAAGGTGTGGGCCTGATTAATAATCAGGTGATGGTGCTCCAAGTGATGAATTGGCTGAAAGCCTAGTCCGACTGGTCAGTCAATGCCTAATATAGGTATATAGTCCTTGTGTGTTACAATGTAAAAGTCAAAATCCCTTAGAGACAGATAATCTGGGAAACACACTTTTCAATGTTATTTAAACACAACATTGTGTCAGGAGTGTTTTCAATAGAACCACCCTAGAAGGATTAAAATCCATCCATACATTATTTCCATCTCAAGGAAACCTCAACAATCCTTTCGAATAGGCTGTATTTATTCTCTCCGCATTGTGACATCACATTGATTAAGCCCCGCCTATGACTGTTGATGAACTTCCTCAATTATAAACATTATTTCTCATATGCTTTTTCCTGTAGCCCACATTTTACAGATTATTGTCAGCGATTTTTTTAAGACACCACCCCACAATTGACAACTCATAACATTCATTTTCAAAATACCAGAGACTACATTTAATTTGTGGAAAACTAAAATAGGATGGGCCCCTTAAAATCAGTCTTGTCTATACTCAAATTATTCTATGTTTCTCTGCAGCTCTCACATTAAGGCTTCCTCAACAGAAAAACAGAAATGATTCCTGATATATTTGTATTTCCTTTCATATTTGTTCCCTTTAATTTTGTTGATTATATCTCTCATTTGTCACACTGTTTCTTAAGTCTCCAGGGAGAGATGCCCCTGCACAATCGTGACTACATTTCACCTTGCGGCGCACATAACGTACAAGATACTGAGACGCAAATATATATGCACCTTTAGAGCTTCATCCTGAAAAATCCTCATCCTACACCGTGATGCTACATTATGGCAATGTCACCTCTGCTGTGGCAGTTGTGATATATGCACAGAGCTATATAAAGCATTCAGAATTGGCTAAGGCACAAACATATGCACACTCTCGAAGTCTGCTTGTTTTCAGACAGCGCAGGCCGTGCTTTTTTTGAAATGCTACCCCGGCATCTGGCTGCACAGAATGTGTGCTAGGAGACACGTCGCATATTAATTCATAATCTATTTGACACAATTTCGTCAAACACCACATTATTCTATGATAAAAGGCAGACGCTGTAATGCACTGATGTGGAGTCAGGTCATTACTCATATTTTGTGTTCCTACTGAATATGCATCATGGCCGTAATGGGATAAACACATTATTCAATACAAGCGACTGGTGTACCTGTGCTTCTTTATTTAGCCACGTAAACTGAGTGTTCACGAACAATCGTCTTTTTTTCTTTTTTTCTGTTTACAGGCCTGGGAGCTTTTTTTTCTACCCAGTGACCTCTGACAATGAGGCGGAGAGACACTTTGGGAGCTTTAAGCCGTAACAAAAGTCTGCCTTTGGTCTTGCCTTGAGACTCTAAATAATGAGAGTAAATTATAGTGTTTAAAGATTGTGCCGAAGGGAAGTGGAGGTCAAATGGAAGAAAATGTGGCGGAGGCTGGGACAGACAAATAGAAAGAGGCAGAGAGGGAGATGGAGAACTGGCAAATATAATGCATTGAGAGTGCTGTGTCGGTTTTATCATCCATGTGTTGTATTGTTTTTGCTGATCTCATTACAATCCCAAAATATGGAGTTGATAAAGTCTGGCTGTGATCGACTGGTAATTGCATTATTGGGTAGATTCAGTGTTGATCAATGTGACAGCTGTCACTTCCCACTATGATATTTGACAGGGGATTATTATTATGTCGTCATTAGATTTAGTTTAACATAAAAACACTTTTGTCATTTTATGTAGGTGTGTGTGCAGGTTTTTATACAGTGCATCACCCATGCATTTCTGTAGCTCAGTGGTTAAAGCAATATGCTAGGCATCAAGATTTAGAATGAATGTATAGTTTAATGCAAAGTAACATTTCTTTGGATAAAAGCCTTTGCTGAATGCATAAATGTAAATGTAAATGTAACATCAGCAGTACACTGTGGGGAATGATGACCTGAATTGATGGTAAAAAGTATTTTCAACCTACATTCAATTCAAATGATAAATTAAGCTAAATGATGTTTACTTGAAAATATAAAAATGCAGTTTCTTTGAGGGTTAGGTTTAAGGTGTTGCGTAGAGGTTCGGATAGAATATATTGTTCGTGCATTTTTTAATTATTAACTGTCTGGTTTAGCTATCATGAACAGAAGTCACACAAACCATTTGCCCAATCCCCAAAACATTTGGGGTTCTTGGTTTTAGAGTACCCTAGTTGGTTCTAGTTGGTTCAAGAAAACCACAGACAGGTAGGTGATGAACCAGCACAGGACAGAAAACACAAGGGCTTTAAATAGGGCAAACACAACAAGGGATAACGACACTGGGCAGGTGTGGGGAATGAAACAATGGCGGGAAGATAGACAGGATAACAAGGGGGCAGGGTCAAGAGAGCACATGGCATGTCATAACTAAACAATGCCATGTGACACTCACACAGAACACAGATCTGCCAAAATCAGGAAAAACATGACCAAGATAGGCAGAATCATGACAGAACCCCCCCTTAAGGAACGACATCCTGGCGTTCCTCAAGGGAGCCGACAAACAGAACATGACATAAAAACAAGCAGCACAGGGACCTGGTGCTGTCACGACCCGGTCCACAATACTAGAGAACACATGACAAGGACCAGATCATGACAGCACCCCCCCCCCCCTCAGGGAACACCTAGTAACCCTGAAGGGGACACGACTGGGGGAACACACCAGACAGGGACAAAGACAAGACCAAAAAAAAAAACATCACAAAAATAACATAAGTCCCAGAGACACAAAATCAATTCAAGGGCCTCGGACAGGAACAGTTCCGGAGGGCCATCTCCCAGCAACCACCAGGGGGCCCACAGACTGGAACGTACAGGAAGGCCCAGAGACACGAACACACAGGAAGGGCCACGGACAGGAACAGATTCCAGTGGGCCCACACCCAGCATCCACCAGGGGGCCCATAGACTGGAACATACAGGAAGGCCCAGAGACAGGAACACACAGGAAGGGCCACGGACAGGAACAGATCCAGAGGGCCCTCTCCCAGAATCCACAGGCTGGAACATACAGGAAGGCCCAGAGACACGAACACACTTGAAGGGCCACGGACAGGAACAGATTCCAGTGGGCCCTCACCCAGAATCCACCAGGGGGCCACAGGCTGGAACATACAGGAAGGCCCAGAGACACGAACACACTTGAAGGGCCACGGACAGGAACAGATTCCAGTGGGCCCTCACCCAGAATCCACCAGGGGGCCACAGGCTGGAACATACAGGAAGGCCCAGAGACACGAACACACTTGAAGGGCCACGGACAGGAACAGATTCCAGTGGGCCCTCACCCAGAATCCACCAGGGGGCCACAGGCTGGAACATACAGGAAGGCCCAGAGACACGAACACACTTGAAGGGCCACGGACAGGAACAGATTCCAGTGGGCCCTCACCCAGAATCCACCAGGGGGCCACAGGCTGGAACATACAGGAAGGCCCAGAGACACGAACACACTTGAAGGGCCACGGACAGGAACAGATTCCAGTGGGCCCTCACCCAGAATCCACCAGGGGGCCACAGGCTGGAACATACAGGAAGGCCCAGAGACACGAACACACTTGAAGGGCCACGGACAGGAACAGATTCCAGTGGGCCCTCACCCAGAATCCACCAGGGGGACCACAGACTGGAACACACAGGAAGGCCCAAAGACACGAACAGTGTGTCTGCTGGGTTCTTGAGTGGCTGGTTCATTCTGTCACGAGGTTTGAGTTGACAGAACCCAAATGCAGACAACTCATAAACAAAAAGGTTTATTTCCACAAAAATTCATAAATTCCCTCAAGGGGCTAAACAAGATAAAAAGAAACTTAACTTGACAAGAAAACCACAGACAGGTAGGTGATGAACCAGCACAGGACAGAAAACACAAGGGCTTTAAATAGGGCAAACACAACAAGGGATAACGACACTGGGCAGGTGTGGGGAATGAAACAATGGCGGGAAGATAGACAGGATAACAAGGGGGCAGGGTCAAGAGACGAGACAAGAGAGCACATGGCATGTCATAACTAAACAATGCCATGTGACACTCACACAGAACACAGATCTGCCATGATTCTGCCAAAATCAGGAAAAACATGACCAAGATAGGCAGAATCATGACAGTACCATGGCATGACATGTATGATGATGAATGTTGATATATGTATGTAATCAAAGCTGACAAGAAGAGAAATAAGTAATCCTCCAATTTTTCGCATGAATCAGCCAGTGATCTCTATTATTTAAAACTTCTTTGTCTCTCTACTCAGGTTTTCCAAAAAACATTTATAATACATTTTAGCATTTGGGATATGCTTAATTCAAAAGGCCTTAAAAAACTTTGCTTTGAAGGCACACAGGGCTGGACTGGATATAATGGAGAAAATCAATTCATTTGCGTTCCCGAACCACGTCCACCTACACAGTCCCTATATGCGAGTCTTACCTTTCACCTTTATTTATATCACGCTTTAAACAAAATACATTGTGTCAAAGCCGCTGAACAACATTGATTAATAAGACAGGCAACCAATCATCCATTTTCTTATAAATGACATAGGTCGGTGCTTTATTTCTGGGACAATTACATCATCCTTCAACATCTTAAACAAAATTATGTATTGTTCTTATGTGGGCTCTCATAGTGTGTTTAGACAGTCTTAGTTTATGTGTTATGTGTTAATAATTTGTGCATAGTACTGTATATGTATAAATAGATTACAATTCAATTTATCCACTGTATGTCCAGACATGAAGCAGAATGACAGTACTTGACTTGATGTTTTTGACATGATGTTATGATAAGATTAGCATACAGTATGGGGATCAATAAATTTGATTCCAAATTCACATTTATTATTAAATCCCAGTCTAGGGCATTTTATTGATATTCAAATTCTGTTGTTTGCTTATGTTTATCGAGTGTAAAAAGACAGAACAGACGCTAAGGTTATGCATCTGAAAACAAAGCTTTTCTAAAAGAGGAAACAACGAACATCTCATGACAATTGGTTATTTTGCATTTTTGCATATTGATGGACAATTTTGTGTCTTTCATCATGCACTATCTAACATAACCAAAGGTAAATGCTGAATTAATATTAAAAAGTCATTGTTAGCTCGTGTTAATCCATTCATTTTATTAAAAAGTATAACATTGCCTATTATTTAGGTATACGTGTACTGTTCAGTATTCATAACATTTTTCAGGGTTGTTCAAGATTAGTTGAATGACACCTTTCCTGATTATGAAACAGTGCTACAGGTTCTCACATGGATTACTTCAGTTTTATTCGAAGTTCATGCTGATGGGAAAGCAGCAGTGCAGTATTACGTTAGCACATCACTGTAGGTACTATGTCTTTTTTTGATGAGGGCAATCTTGGATTTGCGTCATGTTTGACAGTTTGGAATTCGGCCATAGTTTATCTCAAACTCATCAAACAACAAAACTTTTCCCACAATGTTGTTGGTAGCGCGCATGCTGGAAGAATTCAAACAGGTTTGGGCTTTTTGTTTGAGTAATGGCTTCTACTGGGATCTTTATTTGCTGATACTGTTTAACGGAGCATTTTAAAATATTTAACTTATGTGCTTGAACTGTGTTTTCAGTAAGTTAACTCTGAAGATTCTTCAAATGGTCGTTGACCTTTCTGTTATTGCTCAAACAAGTTTCCTTAATGCTCACTCAAAAAGTTTCATGAGAAAAACTCATTCCTTGAATACTGTTTTATAGCCTTTCCTAAATTTATAAATATCATCCCTGACTTTATTTCTGACTTGTTTGGAATGTTCTTTAGTCTTCATTTTCATAGCTGTCTTTCAGATGACTGATGACTTAAAGATCAAAATATCAGCACGTCTCACCACTCAACTTAAGAAGAAGAGATAAAAATATCAGAGCAGTTCCTTCTTCGCGGTATCACATATCCAAGAGATGCAAGCATCATGGGAAAACCTCTTCTGTTAAAAATGCACCTCAACAGGAAATGATTACTGATGAATATCTAATTAAAGGTTCAGGCTTCTTTAGTTAAAAACGACTTTGCAATTTATCTTTAATCCAGCCAGATTTATTTAATTTTGAAAAACATTCCAGGCTGGATGTTTTCAGCAGATGAGTAACATGGATTAAAGCCTGGAGCTGATAAAGGGCCTCATGCATTTTAACCCAAATCAGTAAGTACTGAGTAGTATGCAGTTTCATATTCAGCCTGAATGTATTTTTGTAGCATGATAATATATTTATTACAGGCTTATTAAATTGAATTGATGATATGAATGTGGTAGTTCCTCATACTTCATTTTTATTTTGAGTGATTTGATATACCTTATCTTTTCGGCGAATCGTCAGAAATATTTAAGTTACCAGATTTACTTATTTTTTACTTACATACTATACACAATAGTGAAAAGAATATTTTATTAATTTCAATGCTTTAAAATGTAATCTTTTTGTGTAAATTGTTCAACATAAAAACACAGTACGAATGTTTTGAGTGTAGGTTTATGCAGAAGAATTTAAACTAAGCTCTAAAGTATTGTACATCTATACCTAAATGCTTACGCATACAACAGCTTCCTAAATGAGACGTAAAGGTGTTTAAAAATTTGAATTTTTAAAGAGTTCAACATTTAGATTATTAGTGGTATTATATTTCAATTATGTCTATACTAGCTATTCAAGAATTTGCCTCTCTTTAAAGATTTGAAATGATTTAATATGCCAAGATTAAACAGTTTACATTACAGTATACTTATTTTTACCAGAACAATGAAAGAATTGAAGAAGTTACGTGACATACAGCCAAGTATGGTGACCCATACCCAGAATTCGCGCTCGGCACTTAACCCATCCAAAGTGCACACACACAGCAGTGAACACACACCAAGCGTGACCACACACCTGGAGCAGTGGGCAGCCATTTATGCATGCCGCCGTCCACAGGGAGCAGTAGGGTGTTGGGTTTCTTGCTGCACTGAAGTCATGGTTTTCCAGCCCAAGACTTGAACTCACAACCCTAGGTTCTCCATCCTCAAGGCCATGGCTTCCCCCACTAAAAGCTTAGTTTAACTCCAACACTTAGACTCTCAGAACAGGGAAATTCCCATTTAAGTGAGTTCTTAACCATGTTGACCTGAAAGGTCGTAAATATTAGATATTCAATATTATTCCAAACATGAATCACTAGACAAAAAGAGAACCTGGGCAACAACAGCATTTGAGAGTGATTGTGTTCTGTACAAACTTACAATAAAGTTTCCCACATGACACAACAAGATATTCAAAGAGTGATCTTAACTATAATTATGTAATAAGCATCCATACATCAATATTACATAAGCATATAGTTACAAGACATCCCATGTCAGTCAAATCATTAAAACTGCACCACCTTGTGGAAATTTGATGGACTTTATGCAAAACAGTTTGATGGCATTGACATGATCTATAAATCTGTAACATACATGTACTGGTTAATTAATGAACATAAATGTTCATAACAAATCTCTACACAGGACTTTTGCCCAGTATATTAAAAGCATTAATATACTTTACCTTTATAAATAAGAAAACATCACAGAAAAGCCCCATGATTACTTAAATCCATTGAATCATCAACATTGCAAGACAAGAACCTTTTTACAATATTTGCTCACTTTTGTCATTTGAGTGTTAGATTAATTCCAGGGATTACTCACTCCCCAATGCACTATTGAAATAGAATGCACTTTCATAATCCTGCACACAAATAAAACCTCTCAACAGGACAGAAATCTGCACGATGCATGTGAACAAAAATTAAAGATTTTCTACACTTCTCATCCCATTTCAGGAGTGGGGTCACCGACTGGATGTGCCCTACATGCACAGGGTGCATAATGAAAGCACCTTGCCCTACTTCCAGCGTGCACACCTGAGTGTGCGCGTCGCCCCCTCCCACCACGAGCTCTCATTGCAGTAGGAGGGTCCGTGTGCACGCAATGACGTCTCGGCGCAAGTCTGCCGGAGTCCAGCGCTGGTTTATGACTCTTCGGTCGGGCTCTTACCGAAACCACCGTGCAAGTGAGGACCGGGCTGTCGCGCGCGCACAGGCGGCTGTTGGATTGGATGTCGCGGATCGGATGCGCAGCGGCGCACCGGGCGTTCGGCTGTCACAACTGAAACTACGTGCACGCGCTGTCAACAGTGGAAGTATTTGGAGAAAAGTACTTGAGCGCGTTGTTTAGTGTCCGTGTGTTTCTTTATTGGATTATTCGTGGAGAAACTCTCATTGGATGACGTTATTACGGTACGATGCTTTATATGGGTTTCGTGAACGCGTTGTTTTGCTGTTGTTTGTTAAACTTGTCGTTTTGTTATTATGGGATGCGATGTTTTAACTCGGGACTCACATTAAAGTGATACAGAGGAATAACTTTAAAAAGAAATTTGTGGGGTATTTGCATCTTTTTATTGCGCATGCTAGAATTTAACACGACTTTTTTTATTATTTGTGTTTTCATTTTTGTACAATTACGCAGGCAACATTTTATCTCATGTTTTATTTAAACTCATTATAAAATATCATTTTATTAAGTAAATATTCTCTTTAATGTGCTTAAAATTACTTAAAATTGGAGTTTAGGCGAAAAAAAGCGCTGTTGCTAATGGTAACGTCCTTAAACGCATCCCCGTGTTTCATCGTGACGTCATGCGATGATTCGAGCGCATCGCGTGAACTGAATCCCGAGACAACTGCGTCACAGTGATGGTTGTGTGACGTAGCGAGGTCACTGTGCAATGCAGCATTGGGGGCGAAACCCCGCGCACGCAGCGACTTGCGAAGTTGACTTGAAGTTTTAAAAGCGACGCGCAGAAGTTTGGAAACGAGTTTTAAAGAGTGGCGCAGGGATGTTGTGGCTCGTAAATACGAGAATGACAGACCGAGCCGACCAATCAGTGAGCTGGCTGAGAAACTCCTGGCGACAGCCTGTCTGCTCCTGGCCAATGGTTGCACGCTGCTGTGCGGTATCGTGGGAAAAAGATAGAGGGATAAACGATAGGAAGTAATGCTGGGATCATTCAGTGTGACCCAACAGAGCATGCTTGGAAAAAGGGAATAAAACAAACGTTGAAAACGCATGCGTATATAATATGTCAGAGGCATGACTGTCAAACGAAATCTTTACATTGGACATAAAGATAAGATGGAAGACAAGTCCAGCATCTGGACATCTTTGTATTGAGAAGTGTCAAAAGTGCAGTTTTTAAATGTGCATATTTGTTTCTATGGTTTTGTTTGTTGTTTAAATGTTATAAAGGCCTCTATTGAGAAACAGGGCAATGTACAGAATAAGACCTGACAGCATGTGTGGGTGCTGTGTGTCTATTCATATGTGATTTACAATGGGATGTGAGATATATCTTGATGAAAAGGGTAAGGGTTCATTTAATAACCACATGAGTTAAACAATCAGATTCCCTTGAATTACCTTTCCATGGTTCGTATTATCAGAGTCTTTAATGAAAAAAATGCAGGTCGATGAGATTCAACCATTGTGATAAACCGTTTTGTGTTGATAGACTAATTTAATACTACTTGACAAAGTATTGCTTTACTAACTTTAAGGTTACTGTTTGTTTATTGGCGCATTAGGTTTATCAAATGACCCAGATATGGAGACCAAAAGATACCAAAGTTACTGCGAAGTGGCAAATGCAGAAAACAAGTGGGCACCGATGCCAAACAACACCATGGATTATTGCTGTTCCGCGGAAGAGACTTTGACAAGCAGTGATTCTCATATGGATACTGTGAATTCAAGCAGTGCCCCTAACATGCCATCTGTCTGCAAGACGACAATGCTTAGGCTTAACCAGAACCCACCTTCGGCCTGTTCCTCTTTCAGCAACTCCTATCACAACCGCAAGTCAGAAACAGACTCTAAGGAGCTCTCCAAAACAGTTGCGGAATCAATGGGCTTATACATGAATGCTGTCAGGGAGGCAGACTTTGGGTTTGGCCAACAAGGAACTGCGGGAGGGCAGGGTAGCCCAGGAAAACTCTATCCTCTTCGTGGGACTGCAATGGAAGACAGCCTGCCTAAAGCGACTGGGAGTTTAAAGTTGAAAGCGCCTCTTGCTTTATTCCCATCTGGGCCCCAACTACCCAATGGCGGCCCCCAGGAGTGTGCTGTAGGCTCTGCCTCCGTGTCCTCCGTGCTGGCCACTGCTCTCTCTTGCAGGCCTGAGGGATCTGGCCCCATGCCAAGTCCTACAGGAAACAACATGGTGTCATCCACTACCAGCCCGACTTATTTTGAATCCGATTGCCCATCACTGGCTTCTGCCGGCTCCAACTTGACTCAAGGTCATCACAGCAGCTCCAACACCTGTAGCCCTGTAAAGTCCAGCGTGGTGGGGTCGCCTCAACTTGCAAGCCCTCTCAGTGTAATGAAGTCTCCGGTTTCCAGTCCTCAGAGTATGGGCAGTGTGAGGTCTCCACTTTCCTGCAACACCAATATGAGATCATCTATCTCAAGTCCGACAGGAAATGGAGGCAATGCCGTTAACATTGCACCATCCGTTGGCAGTCCACCCACTTTTGGCACCTTGGCCATGTCCAGTCCCAGGAACTCATCAAGGGGTTTTTCGGCCTCAAGCCCTCCCAGTGGACTGGGCCTGGTACAGAATGACACAAACAGCCCAGAGGGCAGAGAGCAGGACTTCAAGGTATTTGAGTTTCCGAAAGTGGAAAATGTGGATGGTGAAATGTTTAACATCGGCCTGGATGCTATGGGAGTGGCAAAGTATATAAAAAATGAACCAGGAACTGATTACAGAAGTATGTGTCTAGGCGGCAATAAGAGCATCGTACCGCACTCTCCTTTCATAACTCAGATTAAGACGGAGCCAAACAGAGAGGTTACTTGTTCGAACCCACAGTTTGGCGAGCACTCCCTGGGCTGCTTTCCATCTGCAGAGACCACATACTTATCTTTGAGGGATAATATTGATGAATACAGTCTCTCTGGGATCTTGGGACCTCCTGTTTCTTCTCTGAATGGCAACTATGAACCTGGTGTGTTTCCTAACAATGGCCTGCCCAAAGAGATTAAACAGGAAACCAATGATGGCAGCTATTACCAAGCGAATAATAATGTGCCCACGTCGGCTATTGTTGGCGTTAATTCAGGTGGACATTCATTTCATTACCAGATCGGAGCGCAAGGAACAATGGCGTTTTCTCGCCACAATTTGAGGGACCAGACAAACCCCTTGTTGAATCTAATTTCTCCAGTTACTGGATTAATGGAGACATGGAAAACTCGCCCTGGCTTGTCACAGGGGCCTCTCTCTGTCAGGGGGGATGGCTATCCTGTCCCGGGCTGCCTTACAGAAAACATGGAAAGGTAAGATACTTTTGGAGCACTCACAAATGTTAGGGACAATACTGAAGGGTTTTAGATTTCATCAGTCTATAAAACTATAAAAAATGCCTGTCCTTAGATTTTTAAAGAAGAGCATACATGTATGAATGCAAATTTTGGATGGCAGTTTATCAGGTTTATTAACTTTCACAGTAGGAAGAACTTTATTGCTTGTTGTTCTTACAGATTTATTTAACACGTGGAAAACAATCACATCAAACCAATTCAGCAAAACATATGTTACAAACAGCAAAAATGGAGAAAAATCAATTGTATTTGCTGGGAGCTTCCCATCAGTATAATTAAATGACAAGCAAATGGCATTTATTGGAAACATCCTTCTTCATCACCACTGGAATTGACTTTGTGGCGTAATAAATGTAGCCACGTGATCACATAACCGATTGAACGTTATGTTAAGCTTGACTTTAAGAAGGAAGCAAAGTTCCTTTGTGTTAAAATAACACGTTATCTATTGTGCTGTTATCAGGGAGCCTTGCAGACTTGTGCAATGAAAATGTGTCTCCACATTGTTTACAGCCATTATGTGGCAACATTATAAATAATTAATGACGGGTCATGTGCCATTCTCACGAAAACAATGATAAACAAGCTGTTTTTATGAAGCCCTTCTGAACAAACAATGGCAGAGAGAGCGAGAAAGAGGAAGAATGCCCATTTATCTCAGTTAAGAAACTGGTTATCACAGCTATACTACACCAAAGGCCGTTTACGGACATCGTGCCACTCGGCGGCCATGTTTGCACCATGCCTTTAGGAATGGATATAGAGAATATATATATTTTGACTATCAGAAGGTACATGTGTCACAAGCTTAAATTGCGCTAAAAATGTTATTTTCCGAAGTTTGCTCCGGTTGCTGCGCATGTGCACAGGATGCCAAGTACTTTAAACGACTCCACCCCAAAGAATCGTCAGTTTTGTTGATTGGCTGTCAGTGGGCATTTTAAGCAGTGTCTTTCCTTCCCATTTGTTGTTACGGCATTACATTATCTTTGTGGTATTTTTACGTATACCACACCTGTATCCATGAAAACTGATGTGGAAATTATTCATGTTTGGAACTGGACTTAAAACCACCCAAAAATAAAATTCTGTCATGACCTAATCACTATAGTTGTTCCAAACCTGAATAAAATTCTTTGTTCTGATGAATGCATGGAAAACATAGGCGAAAATGCTTGTAATCAAAAATTGACTACTGCAAACAAAATGTCCTCCTACTCCATTCTTCAAAATATTTCATTTTGTTTTCAACAAAATAAATTATAAACAAAATCAACAAAGAACTTTTTCCTACAATGGTTTGTCATAAAAAAGAAATTTATACAGATTTGGAAAAACTCAACTGAGTAAATGACAAATAACAAAAATACATCAAATAAAAATGTTGTGAACTATCCCTTTAAGGTAAGGTGAATTGCAGTGGAATTGGAGATGGAGGAATTTTGAATAAGTAATAGTTTTTTAACATGCTATATATACAAAATATACAGACAGCCATTCCCACAATATCACATTGGTAGTTTTTGTATCTAGACAAACAGTTTGTATCTAGACAAACATTTGCGGTTCCAATTGAGGCAGCTACTAAGACCGAAATGACATGCTTCACCTTCAAGAAACATGGTAGGGATCCTGGTAGACAAAATTATTTGGCTTTATAAATATATTATATTTTTTAACTTGCTTTTATAATGTTGGGGGCCCTAAAAAGTTCTATAAAACATATCCGATCCGACAAGCGAAACTTTTATAAGAGTCAGATGTTTGCTGGGTTTACAGAGTGATACATTGAAGCCCCTTTTGGAATGCCTTCATTTGATGCTATTCTGAGACGAGGCAATTACAGCTAACCGAGCTCTAGCAGTATAGCTAATGATTTTCACCCCATCCCAGATGTCCTCTGAAACAGTCAGCCAAGCACTCATTCAAAATAGCATTCTCAACCATGTCTGTTTTACCATGCTAATGATATCAGCATACACGTAATGTTATGTTGGGCTAATGAGAGGACTTAAGTATGACAGCTGTCTGTAGGTTTAGCACTATCTGCCAAATTTATAGTAAGTCTAGCTTTACAAATGCCCTTTACACTCTTATTTGTCATGCTTGTTTACTTTAAAGTGAGAATCCACCGTGAACTGTAGCCGAATCCATAATGGAGCCATCATTCTTGACGGGCTGAGATGAATTATTTACATTTATGATTTTTCTTTGTGCTATTCAATTGTTAATGTATGCATAAAGTTCCTTCTTCAATGAGAGGTCAGTTGGAGTTTTACCCTGAATGGTTTTGCGCCCAATACTGTAAATAAAATTTGCAACACATTTGCAACAAAAATGAGTTACAGAGGCCTGTGAAGTCCTATGCTGAGCACTGAATTCAGATGCTTTTTTGCCCCGGTTCCATGCTGTCATCGAGTTTAAATCAATATCCAACCTACCGTGAGCAAACCATGAGCGAGTGACATAGGCGCCACTACGGGAGGTGGGGGAGGTGCTGATCTGAAAACGTCGTTTTCCATTTCTAACCGAAAGGTTACGTGCCAGGTACTGCGGGGAACGTGAGCGTAACAGTGATAAAGCGGTTTGCTTTGAGGGCAACCCATGTAGTGAGAGTCACATCGCAGCCGACAGGATCAAAGTCACCCTCATCCTAATGAGATCCAGCTTAGCCAGAATGTCAAAGTAGATGACAGTCAGTGGTGGGGTGGATTATTGCCATGCCGGCCCCAGCTGGCCTTCAACATTATGCTTCATGCCTGGTCAGGCAGTTCCTGCGTTTCTTTTGTGATACTTTTCCTTTTGCTGTGTTTCTTTCTGTATATCTGTTTTATGTCAGCTCCTTCATAACCTATTAGATACATCATGCTCTAGGAGTTCTCTGGAGCACAAATCTTTGATATCTACATTAACGGTAGCCATTATTGAGTCATTCACATACAAAAATGAATCACAGAGAGGGAGAGAGAAAAAGTGGGGGTTTTAAACACAGAAAATGTGGTGCCTGTGTATGGTAGCGAAGGTAGGGCTCTACGGCTCTGAAAAATAATCGAATTGTCATTTCTTTCCAAAATTATGGTTGTGATTTAATATGCGATTTTTAAAGCTCAGTATTTCTGTATTATTACATTTTTATTTTCTGCTATTTTTACAGAACTACCCCAGTTTAAGTATGTTGATCGATTTGAATTTCTATACCTGTAAGCTTTTGAACTGTATGTAAAAATGATGTTACATAAAACACGCCGGTGTACTTGGAAAGGCATTAAATGTATTATTAAAATATTAAACAAAACTTTGGCTTTACCATGCTCACTATATCTATTTTACATTATAATTGTGTTAGTGCTGCATGATGTCAGTAGTCTTGCCCCTTGAAGAAGCATTAATGTTATGGCACACATTACCCGACACTGCACAGGATCATCCACACAACGCAATGGCGCACAACTGACATGCTGTTCTCTTTTAAAAATAAAGTTTCCACTCTGACATGTTTTGCTATTATACAGTACATGACCATTGTCAAATGCAGACGCAATCTTATGATGGTACTGGTCAATTCTAAGTAGCGTCGCATAAATTTAACTTGTGTCATCAAACTGTTGTATAAATGCAATATGGCACCCATAGATGTTTGATGGTGCTCTTTATCAGCATATCTGTGATGGCATTTAATACTTATTGTAATAATCACACGTCTTGCAAATTGAAAAAACGCACCTTTAGAAAACAGGATTTGGGATTACAGGCGATTAATCTTGCAGCCCTAGTGGAGGGAAAATGTCCCCAGTGTTTCTATCTTTCCTAGCAGTGACTGGCTTTTTGGTTACCAGCTGAATGCTGTAAACTAGCTTGTTAACTGAAAGAACTATCTGTGTTGTTGTTGTTCAAAGATGATGAGAAAGATTGACAGTGAGTGTTAACCGAGTCACAGGAAAATCCCCTTTAACCAAAATTATGCAAGTCAGTGATGCAGCATTGCACAAGGTGGCTGGTCGCACCACAATGAGATTTTAAGGTTACTTTTCATGGCCTTTTTCTAATGATTTTATATATTTTTGTATATTTTTATTTACAACTAAAGTGATAGTTCGAACAAAAATGCAATCTGTATCATTATTCTATAAGCCTCTTGACACTTTCTGCATGACCTTCTGTAACTGACATCCTTTCACTTCCATTGGTTTTGTGGTCATGCGATAGAAGTGAATGGTATCCATTGCTTTTTGCTTTTTCTGCAGAACTAAAAACAAGTTATTTTATAGAATGATGGTAACCAAGCAGCAGTGACACCCATTTCACTCATTTGTATGGATGCAAAACAAATGAAAGTGAATGGGTGTCAGTTCTTCAAAATACCTTTTGTTTTCTGTGGACAGAAAAGTCATACAGGTTCTAAATGACAATAAGGGGAGAAAATTATAATACGGTTTTTATTTTTTTAAATAATACACTGTACATATTATATAAAGGCTCCCTTCTAGGAGTTTTACGTTTTTAATTAGGTTTAATTTTCAGACTTATGTTTAACAAACAGCATAATTCCAAATGGCTTGTTCACCGATGGTGAATTTGAATCCAGTGTGGTCTGAGCCAGAGGTCTTGCATGTTAGGGAGGCAGATGTACAGGAGGAAGAGAGATCTTTGCACTGGACTGAGGCCAACCCTCAATGTTCCTCCAGCAGATGAAAGGGCATCTCCCTGTGAGAACACTAATGAGCTCTTAATTGTATGTTCTTCTACAAAATTAATGGCCGGTGTAGATTTGATAAATTCAGATGTGGCTGAGTACTAATATACCAATTAAAACCCAACCTCAAAAAAGCTGCCCCTGGGCACGACGGCCTGCCGGCAGGGGCAACACCTCTGGTCATTTGTGACGGGAAGTGGAAATGGAAAGAAATGGGAAATGGTAAGTGGAGGGAGTCAGAACAGAGGTGTCTTTGCTTCCTGCAGTGTAACCTGTCTTTGAGAAAATATGTTGGAGACTATTTTTATGCTGCTTGCATTGATAGAAACAAACAGATATTGGGTTTATAAAACATTGTTGGTTTACCTTTTAATAAATGTTTGCTTATTTTCCTTTGTAAGCCATGACACCAGGATTCATGGGAAAATTCAATCAGGGGCTCTAGGAGTGGTTTAAGGCCCTCCATTAATGGACCAAGAGGGAATTGTAAATGGACCAAGGCCCAACCTTACATTTAGTCATGTGGCCCAGAACAGCTTATGAAGGAAAATGCAAAGGTGCTCACTTTAGCAATATTTTCCATATATATTTAATGAATGTAATATAACTATTGTTTTAACATATTACTAAATGATTGCAATAAAGAATTCATTATAAAGTGAACATTTTAATATACTTTTACAATTGGGTTGCAGCGCTTGTACATCCTCATTCTCCGATGTCATCAATTGAGATCGGTTCATAAGATCAGCCAAGTTTTACGAGTACCCATGGAGTCATGGACTCTTATTATCGTCCGATCGATCTACTAGCTTGAGGGATTTCTGACCATCCCGTGAAAGTTTGCTATCTCTACCACTTAGAGTCTCTTAAGCGAGTTTAGAGCAGAACATTACATTTTTTATAAAAGTATCTCTTCGTGTTGACCCCTATTAGAGATGGGGTGGGAAGACAAATGTCTAGTGCCTTCACCCTGTGCAAGTTAGTGGCTTTTTGGCAACCAGCTGACTGCTGTTCATTAAAATATGAAACTTACAAAATCATTTATGTTGTTGTTTAAAGAATATGAGAAAGATTGACAGTGATTGTTAACAGAGTGGAAGGGAAATTCCCTGTAACCCAAATTTTGCAAGTCAGTTATGCAGCATAGCGCACACATAATGCTGTATTGCAATAAAACTCTATAGAATCATTCATTAAAAGGTATTTTTTTTCTTGCCCTAGTGAAGGCATTTTAATTCGGATTTTGTTTAAAACAACAGATACGATTAGTTATTATAGATATTAATTATATTTCCAATGAAATGTTTATTGTAATATTTTATACGTTTCAAAGTAGTATAGTACATACAAGGAAACAGGTTGTTAATAATAAATAAAGTTGTTTCTTACAATCAAAAGCGTGATATGAAAATGTTTTGTGTCTAATCTAATAAGCTGTTTCACTTTCATTTGGACATGACAGACTGATAGTGGTTCACATGAAAAAGGTGTTAAATCTATTTCTCGGTCCGTCTGCACTGTAATAAAAGCGTGGCTGCTGTTCGCTCAGGACTCTGCCTTTGTATTCGCTGTCCTCATTTGAACTTCTTCCTGAAACAGCGTTTGTTGTCACCGGGCCAAATTTCTGCAAGGTAGCTGTGCTATATCTACCCTGCATTACACTGGTACCAATCCTTCATGGAGATTAACATCTCTATTATACACCAACCATGTGTCTAAGCCATGCCGTAAATAATTCAAGAGAAAATATCATGATGACAAGATGTAAATCTACGGCGTCCATCTGTCTGCCTGTCAGTTCTTACCATTTTTAAAGCTTATATACGTTTAAAGATGTGCAGGCAGACAGACCAATGTAACCTCAATGACTTGTGTGCTATAGCCGTAATTTGTAATGTGCATGCGTGTTCTGAGACCGTAATTAATTATGATGTGATCCGGCTTATGAATTCATACACATGAATGTTCCTCCTAGGGATACGGTACTGTAGGTACTGAAAGAGACTTCACAAACACAATCCAAAGTGTTAATTTGAATGCATTCTTTGATTCATTTGAATCAAAAGCTCTGAATAGAAAGGTCAGGTGATCTTTAATACTTCTCACGGAGAGTCATACTTTTGTCGCTTTGTGCTGTCAGACCGAGCAAACAAAAGAGTAACTTGATCAAATTGTGGGTGGTTTCATCGTTATTGCCTAAAGCTAAGGCACCTTTCAAGTTTTTCACAGATTTGTTAGACATTAATAAACTGAATTGAGAGTGTAAAACACAACAAAAGTTTGAAGTGGGTGCTTGACCAAACTAATGTTACAATACTGTTGATTTCATGCAAGTTTTTTGAATTACTATTGTAGATGTGTGTTTAAGAATTATTTTTGTTTTATTCTGTGACTGTCTTAAAATATTTATTTCAAATTTAAAACAAAAATATTGCATAATTGGTACAAAATCAAACTCTAAAGTAATAAGTACCAAAGTTTGATTTCAGCCATTAATTTAAATATAATGTTAATGCATAACATGACCGTACTCAGTCAATACTACATTTATCAAGATTATAATAATTATTATATTATTATAATTACAATGCATAAAATGATTTTATGTAGAACACAGTAAATCTCAAAAAGGACCTGCTGGGTTTTCATTGGCAGTTCTTTTTTAAGCACCATTACAGTAACAACAAAATTATAACTTTATGTTATACCTCTAAATTTTTTATGTGATACCTCCTGCTACCTCCCTATAACGCAGGTTAAATTGTCTTTTTCAAAATAGAAAACTTGTGAAAAGCCTGAGAATTTTCTGATGTTAAAACACTATCGACAAGCGTTTTTTATAATATCAACAATTTTATTCTAAGAGCGTTTTTATGTCATGTCCCTAATGCAAAAAGTCATGTCCATAATGCTGGAATGGCCCAATAGAAAAAATACAATGTTTCAGCTAGGGTTGTTGGGAAAGCACTTCAAACAACACCATTTCTGAATGCATTTACTGCCACTCGCACAGGAAGGCCACACCTTCGGCTTGCTTGATAAATCTTTAAAAACGGTCACCAATGTGGCATCAGATGTGACCTAGAAAGCTTTCCCACATCTCCCCCCTCCACAAAACTCATTTGTGGGAAACAAACACAAGCTCCTCTGTGCATTGTCAGGTCTTGAGTTGCGGCCGGAAAAAAATAAAAACCCTTTTTCGCCGTGCGCTTGATCCAAAAATCTATGTCGTATGCCCTGGAGACAACCAATGACAAACAGGACCAGCAGGTAAAGAGAGACGGGCAGGTGTCAGATGGCACTTTATAGAATGACACTATATCAAGTGTACAGGATTCAAAAGGAGAAAACCTCAGCAGGAAGTTCAGCGGCATCAGTTACAGGAAAGGAAAAATGATGTAACAAAAAATCTTAAAGGTATTAATCACAGTCTGGAAGAACTTGTCAAAAAAGTCTGGAAATGATGTGACGTTATGGCGAAAACTTCATGTCTTGTATTAGATTTTGTTATGTGCTTAGTCTCTCAGTTCGGGACTCTATGGCAATCATTTTGAAGACACACACCTGTATTTTGAACCTCATACTCATGAGTGTATTCACACCCAATGGCTATGTTGTGTTGTTTTTGCGCACCTGATACACAGCTATGAGGCTGCCCGAGGCTGACTGTGCCAAACCCCCACATTTTACCGCACTGTACCAGCCAAATTAACATTCTGTTTACTGCCTGCTTTTGTCTCTACTGTCAACGGTAGTTGGGCAATACTTTCTTTTGTTTTGTAATATTTCTATATGTCTAATCAGAGAAGGAGTTTTATTATGTCTTCAGGCCATTAAGCAGCTATAGTCTCTAGTGCCATTGCAACTGAAATGTAATATTTGTGTTAAAAGAAATAATAAGAGAAGAGGATTTGAGACAATGCTGAAGGAATTCTTTAGTTAAATATTTTGCACTTAGAGATTTTAATTTTAAAGAATATCCTGGACGTGATTTACATATAATTTAAGATCATAAATCAGAACCAGGGTATTTAAAGAGTACATCTACGGTAATACATCACTGACACTCATGTCTTATGACGTTTCAATCATAATAAATTATTATTTGATTATTATAATGCAACCTGAATTTTTAAAGTCTATTGAGGGCAGACGTCACTTTAAAAAAGAGTGTCATACAATTGCAATTTCGGTGGTAAAGGGGTAGTGTTTAACCACAGACACTGCTGTAATGACCCAGATTTCCTCATTTGCTCAATGGACCTTTAGCGAGGCCAGTAGGGTAATTGTTGGGTCATATCCCCATCAATGTTCTTCAGCCTACTTTAAACTATTGGACGATTCAGAACCAAAAGTGCTGCTTTCACTGCAATTCACAATGACCAGACTCCCCAATAACCCACTTTCTCGTTGTCAGAAACCGGCAGAAAAATGCATTCTGTACTTTCACACCTTAATTGCTGTGTGCCCTACTGTCCTGTTCATGATTTAAAGCTATGTTTGCGAAAGACTCAAAGTTGTTATTGACATGTTTAACATGCCTAAAGTGCTTATTCATTATGACACTTTAATTGCGTGTGCTAAGTCTAGGAATGTGTCAACTTATTTTTAACAATTTAATTTTGTTAATTTACTAAACAGCCATTTATATGAGGTTATTAAATCAGAACAAATATATATATATATATATATATATATATATATATATATATATATATATATATATATATATATATATATATTTATATCGTATTAAAGTATTGAAATACATCATTTTAATAGTAATTATTACCGTACAATAGGCGAGAACTGTTTTTGCATTTAACTGTTAATGTTTGGCTTGAAAATGCAATGTTTATGCCTGATATCATGAAATTATAACAAAGCATGGATATTTTTTGTGTAAAATGTTAGGTAGTATTCCACATTATTCCAACTTGGCTAGTACTATGTGCCCAACATAATGGAAAAGTGGAACTTTTCCTAAAATCTGCAAAAATAAATGCTTGTGTGCTAATGTCTTAACTCTTTATAACTCTAGATGCTCAAACTTTATTTCATATATATGACAGAAGATTGTTACTGAAGCTGAGTAATTTGAATCTCATTCAGTTTCACATTTCAATATTTCTGAACTGCTGGGATTCGCTGTTGCAGGTTAGTTCTCCACCAGATTCTCAGTTGTGCACTATTTCACGTTAGTTCATCAAATAATGCCGTCTTTGTCTCTGCAGATCTCAGCGGATAAAAACACTTTCTTGATGTTTTCTCTGCAGTGCTATTAGGTTTATTAAATTTCTCATGGTGGTCATATTAGACATGCACAAATGCAATTGTGGCATCCTCTGTGGGACACAAAGCTGCATCTCATTTTTGAAAACCATGCAAAAAGAGAAAAGCCTTGTGTAAATGACACTTTTTATCAGTTTGAGATGGACCTGTTTAGGTCACAGGATTTAACATGATTTGAATCATTGTAAAGAGGACACAGATGGTATTTTTCAGGGTGCAATTGATAATAATACAGTACACACCACAACAGATTTGTTTATTTGTTCGATTTGTCAGGGCTTTCTTTAGACCCTTGTCTATGATGTCACCATTGTAGTATAAAACCAGTGGGCTTCGAAGTTAAACCATTATTGTGACACATCAGAGAACCCTAAACCTTTCAGTCTATTACAAAACCTTCTTTAAATTGTGTCTGTTTTATTGCTCTATTTAAAATTGTAACATTTTCGGATGTCAACTTTGAAGAGATACTACAGTCTAATACCTTGTTTACACGATGATGGCATAAAGTCTGGCAAATGTAAATAATGTGTGGTTTAGTAAATACAAATTTTGGCTCGAGATGGTTTATAGTTTAAAAAAATCCCACTTTGTTTTCAAAAGTTTGTTTGCAGCACCACCAAATGCTGTTGTTGGTTAAACAAACTAAACCAGTTTCTTGTTGAAAACTGCATCGTATTAATTGCTCTTCAGTTTGTGTCCATACAGTTAAGTCCAACAGGGTCCAGTGATGTCCAAACTGACATTTTAATCTTCTTGTTCTGCAAAAAAAATCCATAATGGTTTCGGAAAACATGTTAGTAAACAAATGAAAAAAAATGTTTTTGGGTGAACCCTTGAAGGAGATCACAGTTTTTAAATAGAGAAAATCTAAAAAGTGATTTGTTGCAGCCGTCTCTGCATTTTTAAAGAATATATTGCATCATTTATGCAGTATACAGCAGAAGCTACGGGAAAAATTGAATGTCACCTTACTAGCATGGGAGCTTAAATTGGTAACACTGAGCCTCCAACCTGCACCCGAGGCTGTTGCTTTTAATGACTTTTAATCTTACTCTCTTTGTAATGAGCCAGGAAAACAGACCAATGGCAATGAGCAGGCATGAGAAGAGGCATCAGAGCACATCATGCTTGCTCCACCTGCTATTAGTTGGTTCATGACAGGGTGCAATGTGAAGAAGAAGAAAAAAACTTTTGGCATCGGACGCGTCCTGCCCGAATGCTGAGTCACTAGATATACTCAGGGAGTCGAGTTTCACCCGAGGGCTGAAGTGCGCTGAAGAGTTTGGATCCCTCCATCGCAATCCCCCTTGAGATTCATATGCACTGGAAATGAGGACATGCAGGAATCATGCAGGAGGGGCTGCGTACCCCTGGGAGCCCTTAAAAATTCTCCTTAGCGTTTATCGCCGCATTAGAGGCATAATAGCTGCTGCAATTGGTGGGCTGTTTAGGCATGATCTCTCCTCTAACCATGTTAACGCTTTCACTGTAAGTGTTTTCAAGCCAAGGATGACAAGGCTGCAGCAGTGCTGCAAAGTCTCCTTTTTTGGCGTTTTGATCATCTGTGTTTTGACGACACAATCACTTGCGGCATATTTTGGTAGGCATTATTGGATTTATACAGTGGATAAAACAGACACTTCTGCTCAAAAGATTATGGACACATGCTAGAGGGTTTTTAAAAATATGATGACGATGAAAAAGTCTAACAATTTCATTATGAGATAACAAGCATTTGATAGGTGTTCAGCTTAAAAGGTGATATTTTCTCTGAATGTTAAAAATAGTCCTTTACAAGAATGACTTTCCACTTGCAGGGTCACATTTAAGAAGTATAAAATCATCAAAATGGATACAGCTGTAACACTATTGGATTGTTTATTTTTATAATTTATTCCAAGTCATCCTGTCCAAAACTTTTTTTTAAATATTAGTTATGTAATGCGATTAATGTTACGTTTTTGCATGCACAACTAATCTGCCTGAAATTTTGACAGTAGTGTGTATTTGAGTTTTGAGTTGAAACGACTGTAAAGGGTAAAATTGGCTTTTCCCCTTCGGGGTGGTTGCAGCCTGACGCTGGTGACATGATATTATGGCAGCTCATTAAGGTAATTGGCCTGTACTTGAGAAAAGAGGCGAAGCATTTATTAGAAGTGTTCTCCCTGTAATCATTTCGTTACTGCAAGTGTCCTGAAGGGCATCCTGATTCAGAAGACCTGATAGAAATACTCTAAAAGTTTTATATTCAACGCAGCGTTGAGTGAAAAAGAGACGAACTCAGTGGCTGGGTTAAATAAACCCAGAAAATGTATACATGTGACCCAGGCATGGGTTAAAACAACCAAGCATTTGGGGTTGAAACAACCCAGCATTTAAAAATCGCACAACCCAATGGTCAGTCGGGTTATTACCTTTTGACCCAGAAATGGGTTAAAAAAACCATTTTGGGTTGAAAAACCAAATCATTAAAAAACTTACACCCCAGCAGATGTGGTATTTATTTTTGACCCAAATCTTGGTCAAAACCATCCAAACCCAGCGTTGTATGACTGAGACCCCAACAATTTGGTTCGCCCCTCTTGTCCTTTTGGGTTAAAATATCCAAGCATTAGATTACCTACAACACAAAGGTTGGGTTCTTCTCTCTTAACCCATATCGTGTTTAAATAAAAACAGCATTTTAGGTAAAAAAGCAACATTGGGTATCTTCAAAACCAACAGCTAGGTTCTTTCCCCTTGACCCAACGCTCGGTTGAAAATAACCCTGCAAACATCAGACGATAGTGATGGGTTTATGATAGTGTGTGCAGTTTCTAATTTACTTTGACAGCAATATATGACCAGATGTACACAGGTACATGTACTGACAGAGAAAATATTTTCATCGCTCCAAAGAGATAAAAAAACAATCCAGAGATGTAAACCTCTGCAGAGATTGTTAATTGACAAGCCTCTGCGAAAGTATCCTTTTGCAACAGAGCACGGATAGAAAAACCAATGAGCCA
Organism: Triplophysa yarkandensis; assembly: GCA_033220385.1. NCBI lineage: Eukaryota > Metazoa > Chordata > Actinopteri > Cypriniformes > Nemacheilidae > Triplophysa > Triplophysa yarkandensis. The sequence goes on from CM065655.1 coordinate 12,362,778, forward strand.
AGGGAGCAGTTCACTTTAGACTCGGTCAATGGCGGGGTGAGATTTATGGTACCTTTTCTACAGTAACAAATTCAGCATAATCTGTTTTCATATACTAGAGCAATTCAAAGGAATTGTTCACCTCACAGGACAAAGACAATATTTTCTGGATGGCTACATCTTTTGCGTGAAACACTAAATCAAATACATTTGTCGCAGAACACCCAAGCTGCTTATGTCTTGTACCTTTTTATTTTGAGAGTAAAACTAAGAAAGCATTCATGTGACAACAAGACACAGACTAAACCTCATAACCAACCTTTGGAATAGAAACGTGTCCTTTATGACTATTTATAGACTCAACAAGATGTTTGGCAAAGAAATGAAGAATACGGCCGGTTATCTATGTCTTATGTGAGCAAATCGGAGCAGTTGCATTTCTCTTTAGCTGCCATCTGGGCATTTCAGTTCATTAAATCTGCACTAACAAGATTAAATCTAGTGCAAATGCTCAACAGACGGAACACTAGAGATGAAATGTGCCTATTATGCTGTTATTCATCGTCAGATTATTTTTTAGGGGAATTTAGAGGAAAATGGTTTGTACAGTTTTATGATCATATCAACAGTTGGCAGGTTTGACAAGTTTGTGGTTAGACCTAGAATATGTTTATTGTATGTTGTATCAAGAGTTATAAACAAAGGTCAATGAGTGCAACTGTCTGTGGTTAGGCTGGAATGAAAATATAACTGCAGCAAAAAAATTAGAAATATTACAAAGCTGAAGGTTAATATCAGTTTTATTCTGTTTGGTTGGTTGGTTGGCATGCCTTTGATGGTAAATGTTATATGATGTTCTGCATATGCCTTGAATGCAAAGTCACGTATGCAAAGACATAACACTCACACATCTAAAAGCAGATTGAGGGAATTTTATGTAAATATATTTGTTAAGGGACTGTTTGTAAAGTTCCACTTGAAGTATACAGACAAACGTCATTTTGTGATGTTATGCACAAAGTGGTTTTCAAAGTTGCGGGGCGCTAAAGGTCATATGTTGTTGACACAAACACCCTATGGGGTTGAAGAAGCCACATCCATGATAGCTGCATTAATTTAAAACGTAATGAGAAACAGATGAGGAAGTTCTCATATCTCCACCTGCAGTCACTTACATGCTTTGACAGATCTGTGCGATACACAACATTCACAAGAAAAGTGCTACCAGGCTCCAGATGTGCCAGAGCCCACACAAATAGCTCTACAGCGTTGAGCTTTCCAAATCTCCAGTGGGGCTGATTGTTATTTAATGTATGAAAATACAAATGGCAAATATCTTGGGACTCTATTCATTGTGGTTAATTGGATTGAGCGAAGCCCACTCGTTGGCCTACATACGTATTGTATTGTACTTAGGACGCCTAATGCAAATGACACTGAGCTGGTGAGGCTGACATTTAAGCTTCCAAATCCGCTGGGCTTTTTTGAAGGGCTTTTGGAAATGATGGGGACTTCGACCGCAGATTGATGCTGCAGCTATTTCTCAAATCGAATGTTGATGTGTTAATTAAAAGCATGTTGATTTTATCTCCATATCTTAAGCGCACGATTTTCACCATGGCAATCTGGAGGTCGTCTTTTTCAGTAAACCCGCTTCTTCACAACTTTTAGAATCGTTGACTTTCTTCCACTGACGAAGGTATGCTCCTGAGAGCCAATATTTATTCACTTGACCTAAAAAAAATTTAGACAGAAACCATACTCCCTCGGCCTTCAATAAGTCACATTTAATTTCCTCTCACTCTTAAGCAAGAATCGCAAAAAAAATGTGAAGTCTTAAGAGAGTTTTGGCTGAAAAGGCTTGGGTTCCTTCTCGTGTTTGTATAGATTACTGTGTTTGAGGAGATTATGTGTAGATTAGGTGTAGCGTAGAAATGAGTATGAAATGAGATTATAATCCGTTATCAAGGGTATGAGCAAACTAATTAGCCAGCAAGGAGGAACGAAACAGAGTGGAATTAATCCTCAAGCCTGGAAGGCATTTACACACATATACACGAACATGCACGCACACCTTTATATACATATCCACAAAACAGGACAAAAATAAAAATGGGCAACATATATTTAGGTGGGCTGTATCCCTTAGGGTGAGTTGGTTGAATGGATATGAAATGATTTTATAAACTATTATAGATGATCACACGTAAGGCAACAGTACAGATACATAGACACTCTGATTTAGATTTTTAAGTGTACAGAAATACAAAGATATCGTACAAAGGACGCTGTTGTTTATGCCATTTGCATTATAACCATCAGATTAACATAAGCATAACTTTATACCATTAATTTTAATGTTTGCAAATAATTATGCATGCTAATAATAACACAGGGGATTCACCAATGGCAATGTTTATTTAAACACACTATTTTATAACTTTATTCTTTAATGGAAAGTTCACCTTCCAGTTGTTGCAAACGCGTAAACATTACACATTTATTAGTCGCAAATGAAGATAGTTTGTTTAAAGTTTGTAACCAAGCTGTTATTTACGTGATGACTTTGATACAAACATTCATTCAAGCACAACTAAGAAATGTATCCAGGTTTGTAACTAAAGGGTGAGCGAATAATAACAACATTTTCTTTTTTGTCGAATTATTCCTTTAAAATGTGTGTTAATTGCTCTACCATGCCAAAAAAACGCAGCAGGCCAAATCTGGCTTAGCAACCGTAGCTAGGTAGGGAGGTCTGTCAAGCTTTCGAGCGAGGGAAACATGCCGAAGCGCTGTGCGGGGACATTCTAATACGCTTATGGACGTCCAGATTGGTGTTCATTTTTACATATAATAAAAACTTGATGCGTTGAAAAGACTCAGTATAAGGCTCGTTCTTTTGACAAAAGAAGTTGTTCATTCTTTGTAAAGTTTGACATGAATTAGATCGTCCCTGGTCCTTGTTAAGTTTTGTTTGGCCACGTTAAGATGTTTCCTTATGGGAAAACGCTCTGGACATTTGTCAGTGTGTATTACTTGTAAGTATCGACACAAAACGTAGGTTTTAAATGCTGTTGTTTGTAATGACAAGCGTTTTCAAGTGAAGAAATATAGAATGGCCAATGCAAATCTAATATGGTCAACAATTGAAGTGGGCTGCTGCTTGCAATGTGACCAATAGGCATTAGCTTCAGTTTTAATTCAATAATATTCATATCAACAATATTCATAAGCATAGCAACAGTAACAAAGGAGGGCGGAGCTTAGCAAAGGGTCAATTTGGTTTGCAATCCAAAGTACATCTTGTGCGTTTCAGTTTCAGGTTGAGGTGTACGAGTCCAACTGAATAAATGTGAAAATATGTTGTTCCGTAGAATTACAGTATAACAAAAACGTTTAATATAAGTTTTGCTTATTCTTGATTCAGCTGCAATGTTAACTTAACCTGATTAAACTTCTTTGTGGACGATAACAAAGTATGAAGCTTAAAAGGTGACACAACTGTTTAAAAGTGACATAACTGTCTTTATATACACAATGTTAAACGTTACATAAAAACCTGAACCTGTTATTATATAAAGTTTGCTGGACAGACAAAGTCACCTTGCTGCTGTGCCAAAAAGTGATCACGATGTCTGTTTCTGTCTGCTGGATTTATACCGAGAAAACATCTCGGATTCCAGGTTACACAGCAATTGAATACACAAGCATTCCTCACTGATCGCATGTCTTGCATGTCATTCAGTTTCTGTTTGCAGATAACATAGGAAACCAATTGCATGACCAATGCTTCATGCAACCCATGCGAGCACTATAAGCATGCAATGAGGACAGACAAAAGGGCAAAGAGTGTGAGAATCATAAGGATAGGGTCAGTGAGAAAATATGAATATAAAAAAAAATTCAAGAACATCCATTCTGTTAATCGAATCAGTAAATCAAGACAGATTTTATTGGGCTAATTTTACTGTAATGTTAATGTGTTTTAATATGAAATTTTCATTTGTTACCATAGTTGTATTTACATTTCCCCGCATTAAAGTGTCTCTTTTGTATAGTCTTGAAAATGAACCCCCAGCCACGTATGCCAAGTGTTTGCTTTCATGTTACTGTATATACAGCTCCATTGTGCTTTAGATCCTTTTATGTCCCATATACAAGAGCAGATTCTGTGATGTTTTTAGTATGAAATGTTTTCACGATGACAGTGTTATAAAAAGTCAGACTTACTAGATGACCTCCTGTGATAAAGATGTATTTATTCAGATGTCAAACTTCTTTGGAAAGAGGAAATGCAATTTTAGGAGGACAAGTGTATACTAGCCCTGCTGTCTGGAGGGTATACCGTAGGTTTTAAAGGGGCTCAAATCAGATTATTAAATGAAACAATGACCGCACAGGTGAAACATGCTGGAACAACTTATTGAAGCCAATAAAGGAACAGGTTGTTCAATTATATCTTCATCGACACTTTTATGAAACCGAAGAAAACGAAAGAATTAGTAAAATGTAGCTAGACAAGTAAGATTAAAAATAAAGTCATGGTTTTACGTTTAGATGAAATCATATGGGGGTGCATGGCAGAGCGGTTTGCGCTGGTATTTTTAGTGCTTATTTTGGCATTTATCTGTTTTATCTTTATGTCCTTAAGATGACTTCATGTTTAAACTGTGAGTGTCATGACCAATAATTGTTACCAACACGTCCATAAAACCAGGTTAAAGAATAATAGGGAAATGTTTCTTAATGCCACTGAAGTACAGTAGTACAGTATAAAAGTCAATTCGTTTTTAGTAATCAGTGTATAACCTACATTCGACGTTGTTTCATTGAATTAAGCAGCTTATTTAGAGATGAAATTGAAAATTCCAATCAGATGATTGACAGCTATTCTTATATTCTACTTCTACCTATCCAGTTGATTATTTATTTAGAGCAGCAGGCACTGCAGAGGATCTTGTCAAGTAGCTCTAAGGCTGCCCGTGTACAGCCCAGTTTTATAGAACTTGTACCAGGGCTCTCACATACGCCACAGACAAATCCCCGGAGACTCTTGTAGTTAGCCAAAGACAGAAGATTAAGATCTCTAGCTGGTTTCTTATACATGAGACATACTTGGGTTTATGTAAGAGGATGTCTAGAGGTTCTAAATGGAAAGAATTCCTTGGGGTTTACAGGGAAATCTGCTCAAGGGGGCATCCTCACCTCCTGGGGGTTTGTCGTTACCAGCGTGTTTGCTTTGGCATGGAATCTTAAGGAGAAATTGGCACGTTCTATTTGACAAATATGATGTCATGATTTGCCTTAAACTTTTGGAGTGGGAACTGATCTCAGTAGGCCTAATATACCCAAGGGTGATGACCACTGAGTCAAGCATCTATGGATTATATTTAATTTATTAAGGTATAAATAACAAATAGAAAAATACATTAAATAAAAAAGATGTTTTACGGTGTCCTACGCAGTCATGCGGCCTGTTTACAGAATTGGGCTGATAGTGATACTTCACACCTAATTTAATAGCAACTTATTAAACAGGGGATTTCACAGAAAACAAGAAGAAACACGAAAAGAGATAACAGGAAATATGTGGTGTTTCGTGTGTTTCAGTCATTGGGAGTTTTCACTCAAGGGAAAGAGCGTAAACTTTTGATCGAAAAAAGAAACTCTACTTTTTCTATGTTAACAACTCAGAAGTGCATAAGGTAAATGCAACAATAAAACGAAAATAAAGTGAGACTGTGCATTACAGTGCTTTTAGAGTGGTTGTTCTACTTATTGTCCTGAACTAAGGAATATTATATATATTTTCAAAAAATATCAATAAAAGCTTTCGTGGAAACTGTCCACGAAAGCTTTTATGGAAAATGAATTTACAAACACTTTATCCACACTGAGAGAGCAGTCTTGTGTCATTTTTCAAAATATCCCTAACTATTGCTGTGAAATTGATTAATCACGATGAATCGATTCCAAACTAAATGTATGTAAATAAACACACATGGCTGTATATAACAAATATTTGCATAAATATGTATGCATTTACTTTTACTCAAATTTGAATGTTTCAATATAAATGTATTGTGTTTAATCGCATCCAGAATCACACATTGGTCTACTGTGCATATTAATTTTGTATTTCGAAATATATAACACACACAATACATTTAAAAATGTCTATATAATTTAATATAATTTTAATTGTATATAAATATAAATATGCATAAATGAATTATATTAAAATATTTTATATTATTATATTGTAATACGTTTATTACAATTGTAATTAAATAATCCACTCTACAGGGACTTTTGGCCACATAGCTTTTGTTAATGTTATTGCCGATAATTAATCATCTTAATCACTTAATTAATCATTTTGACAGCATCTTGTTCTTAATAGTGTGTTTGAAACTGTATTCAATATACTGTAACTAATAAACTCTTTAAGTGAAAGTATATATGATAGAATCTTTTTACACTTTACCCACATTTCTTTTGTGTTTAGTTTTTGCCATATAGGAAGCTGATGTTTTTAATCAGTTTTTTGTATGGATATGAACATTTTGGAAAATGTTTTAAAATGCTAGTGTGGATAAAATTGTTATTTTTTAAATTAAATCTGATTAATGAGAATGTAGCGATGCTTGTTATTGTGATGCACTAATCTAGAAAGTTGGTGACAGTTGCACATTTACAGCCAAAACATTTCAAATGTGGCTCGTACAATCAAAACCGAGAGCTATCTGTTTTAATAAAAAGCAACATAAACGACTAAACCCCAAATGAATCATTTTAAGACAAGGTTCCAAACCGAACTTGGCCAACTCTCTTCACCCTGATCTACTGTACAACTTTATCGCTCCTTTTCAGAACTTGGAATTTTAAAGCTGGGTTCAGAGCCTCAACAGCAAAGCCCAGACTTTATTTTTCTCCCTCCTGTTAAAACAAAGCGAGCCGCGCACCTCCCAGCCGAAAGCCTGTCCTCATGCCTAAATATTTATGAGACGAGCGGATGGTGTTGTGTATTTACCTTCATTGGAAGGCTTAGTTGAGTATACCTCGAACAAGGAGGCAGTGTTGGTGCAGGACAGTAAAACTGGCCGAGAGACCGTCCTGCATACAAACACATCCTCGGGAATGGAAAATATGGGGAAATATTTCAAAGCCCGGAGCGTATGTGGTTGGCCTCTGCTTTGTTTGAACAGGGAGCCTGATTCGCGGAGTCCCGCGTTAGGCTTCATTATAAGCCAATGTGAATCGGGATGAATATGTGGCAGCTGAATCATACTTTAAGACAGAGGGGAAGAGAAGCAGTCTGCAGTTCTCCATCCCCTTCAGTCTTTGTTATGTAACAGGCCCTCCTGTGGTCTCTCTGACTCAGTCTATTTGTGGTGTCTAGAGTCAGATAAGAATGCATTTGCAGTCAGTGCTTCTTCACCTATCTACAGTATCCTGGTCTTTTCTATCGTGTTATTCACTTACATTACCTGATGGTTTTACTTATTAGGTACAATTTAGAGACTGTTAGCCTGTTTCAAAATGATAGAGGATGGTTAAGATGAGTCAATTTAGTTTATCATTTACCTTGGTTTATCTGATATGGAGCAAAGGACACTATTATTATGTAACATTACTTGAATTGATCCTCTCCGGAGTGTATGAACTGTATGCACATGCTTCCTTTACTGTAAATATGAACTTTAGTACAGATCACATGATTCAATTGTAATAATTCTCAAAATAAAATTTAATGTCAATATGTTTTTATGATAAAACCAACAGTTAAATGTACGTTATTACATTGTTTTACAAAAAAAGATGAGTGAATTGAAAAACTTTTAAATTTAGTGTGTATACTGTTCACATTGTTTGTGTATGTACAAAATAGTCAATATGAAACATTTCTAAGAGAATTCACCAAAAATATCGGTGTAGAATACCAATTTATATTTGTTAAATAAATGTTTATTTTTTCTTATCATTTATTATTTCTATTTTTATATTACAAGTATAAATGGTACATAAGATAAGTTACACCTTTCCATCAAAAATGTAAACTCAACCTCACGTTATTCATACATGTATATGACTCTTTCTTCCAAGAAATGTACTTCTGAGAAATATTTCAATGGATTACAATGGGGACAAGAGTTGTTTGTTCACCCACATTCTTCACAAAATCTTTTGTATTCATACAGGTTTGGAATGACATGCAGTTGAGCAAATAATAATACATTTTAATTTTAAGGTGCCTCTCCCAAAAGATTAAGATTACAAAAAAATCATCATGTTAATACTGGTTTTGGTGCAGTCTGACCTCTTAAGGTGTTTGTTATATGGAGAAGGGCCGAATGAGTATGCTCTGACTAAGAGTGGTGTTCTAGTGCTGACATCACCCAGAAAATCCTTATCCAAGGTGACATGTCTACCAAGCAAAGGGCAAATACTGCACTGCCGCAAATATTTCACCTTATTAAATATACATCGATGGGCTCAAGTTTTCAAGCCGCTTCACCTGAGTCAAGGTTGCCCTGGCAGGTTTTTATTTTTAACAGCTGGAGACTGATTGAGAGATAGACACGGAAAGTGAAGTAATCTTGAGAAAACGCAAGAGAAACAAACATAGAAAAGGTTCAGGTGTGTTCCTAGAAAGCATCTTAAATGTGTCATAAGGCACATGGCATACGCATGTGTCGTGAGTGTGACACAGCAGGTGAAGTCATCCTGCAGTGGGCATTGGATGTGGCACTGATGACCTCTCAGTTCCTACAGGCTGAGTGGTGTTGCTGGAAGAGGAATTATTTGTTGTTCATGTAGTTTAACAAAATCAAGTTGGTCATATGTGTTTTTATTCAAGCCCTGATTTCTTAATTAAACCTCAGATATAGTGAGTTGGTTAATTCTGCATGAACTCAATTTAATTAAATGAAGAAGGAATCACGGTCTGTGTGTACTTGCTTGAGAGACATCTTGGACAGGTGTGGCATTGTTCCTTAGATTGCCATATGGTGCTGTAATCCTCCATCGTGCACATACTACATCTAAAAAAGGTCATGAAACCAGGACAAGGAGGGTCCAGAGAAACATATGTGTGCGATGTACTAGTAATGTTCTTTAAGGTTTCGTACATAAAGTCAGGACTAATATTTAAATGAATGATTTGCCTTTTATTGGAGATTCTGTTAAATGAATTATAACAAAGGGGATGTAGTTTCGATTTGCAACAATAGTGTTGATATTCATCTCAGATGACTAATCTCTAGAGGCAGGATCCAGTATTTCTAGTTTTGCTATGGACACTTTTTGATGGAAAAATGACATATTTACTCTATGACTTATATTGTATTATGTGCAAACTAAGGGGTACCCATTGACTTGCATTGGTTTTCTGACCATACATCAGAACTGAATGGACACGCTTTTGTTCGATTACAACATTCTACAAAATATCTTATTTTATGTTCTGCATAGGCACATTATTATGTAAGATCATTGCACAGACATAGTTATGTATATTATATTGCATTTCTATCAACAAATCCTCTTGCGCCTTTAGACCCAATGACCTCTAACCCGTAAATCAAATACAGTCAAACCATACAGAGCCAGGTGGCTCACATGATACCAAAGGCGACAAATCAGATGGCTTAAACCTGGTGCTCCTCCTTCTCCCTGTTATGTATGCATCTGCATGTGTGTGTGTGCGTGCGTGCGTGCGTGCGTGTGTGTGTGTGTGTGTGTGTGTGTGTGTGTGTGTGCGCGTGTTAGTGTGTTAGTCTGTGTATGTGTGTGCATGCATGCATGTGTGCGTGTGTTTCTTGTGATCATAATTTCACATGTAATTCCTTGCAAGTCACGAGACATTAAGTATGTATGAAACAAACCTGCTTGATACAGGCTTTATATACTTACTTTAAAGGAATAATTTACTTAAATAGTTTACTTAAAAAATAAAAATATTGTAATTATTTCGAGTTTGCTTTTTTTGTTCTTATAATACGTGAACTAAACAGTTCTTGGACCCTATTGACAAGGATAGTCGGAAAAATAACTTGATTGTAAATTTAAAAAAATATCATAATTGTAAAATTTAGAACAGAAAAATGTTCTGCGGTACTTTTAAACTACCGTTGTCATTTTTCCTACTATGGTAGTCAACCGGGTCCAAGAACTGTTTGCTTACCAGCATTCTTCTAAATATCCTTCTCTTTGTTCAACCAAACAAAGAACTCGATGCAGGTTTGGAACACGAAGTGAGCGAATATATTCACTTCTGGGTGTACAATCCCTTTAAGTTATATCCATATGGTTGTACCAAACAATGAGTGTGTTCATCTCTTTAGACAGACACCTAGACATTTGTTTGAGCAGGTGAGCATCAAAAGCAGGTGTAAATGAGTATCTCAATGAATAGCTTGACCTGTCTGCGTGCCACATCGGCTGAGTCATGTTTGCATGAGTATATACAACGAGCCATCTGACTCATAACACTAGAATTTGAATGCACATCTGTTGCAAATAAAAAGCGGTATGATATTTTTTGTTTCTTCTTAGCGGGACCTTGATCTCATAAGTCAATCCTCGATGTCTCCTCGCTGTACTCGAGAGAGCCTTGTTGATTAAGTATGTCATTACAGCTGTATGACACTGGCCTCGGGCCTGACGGTTTACCTCGAGCATGCCCTGAATTTCACGCGCACTCCAAACGTACCGCTCCATTACTGACCGGCTGTCAGACGTCTCCAGCAGTGACATGACCCCATGTGCACTCTATTGTTTATTGTTTATAACGTAAACATGCAGACATAATCCAGTCTTCAAAATAGGGGTGGACTGCAAAGGTCTGCTCAAAGATAATTGTTGTTTCAGGTAAATAAAAAATGGAAGAATTAAATGTTTACTGAAGGCCAAGAGTGCTGATGTTAATTTATTAACTTAATGCATATAACCATTTTATTAGTGTTTTATCAATATCTACCCTTTGAAATTTGAGTTTTAAACTTTGAGGATTTCGTTTTCTTACCATAGTATCACAGCATAGTTTTAAGTAGAACAAAAGAAGATATTTTAAAGAATGTTGGTAGCTGGCATCCATTGCATTGGTTTTGTATACAAAACATTCAATTTGGATCACAATCATTCTTTAAAATACTTTCCTTTGTGTTCCGCAGAAACAAGGTCATGTAGGTTTGAAATAACTGAAGGGTGTCTAAACGATGACAGAGTTTTTGTTTTTAGGTGAAGTGTCAATTTAAACTAAATAACATCATCTACAGTAATGTAGGACCAATTCGTTTAAGACGGGCCGTATTTGCATATATTTTAATAGCTTGTTAACACGTGTCCTGATGGATAGATGACTAGGTCAAGTACTGTCTTCAGGTAATCTTGCACTCTTTAGGGATTTAGCTTTTCAAGATAAACCCAGTCTAGAGGTCACCAGTGAACCAGGGCCATTTGGTTTGACTTTACAGAAGGCTGCTAAAGGCAAAAAAGGTGGTTAAACTGGATTAAGTGGGAGCAGTTCAATGCAAGTTCATAAGTTCACCTGTGTCACTAACCAACACAATTCGTAAAGTTTTATTTTTAAGCATTGAGTTGCTTTTGCGCCAGTGATGTAAGGTTTAGGTGAGGGGCTTAAGTATTGCTTTATATCATTGTGCATAATTTAAAATTATTAAAATGTATTATTTTTTACACATGAAACAAATTCATATGACCTTGTAAAATGTTAAAATCTCAGTGAGATCAGGTTGCACTAACATTATTCATTTAAGGCATTTATGAACGGTTAATGCGTGTATATGCGTGTATGCCTGTTTATATCTCAAGGTACTCCATAAACCACATTAGTGTAAATTCTGTGGCATATTATCCGAAAATTGTGGAAGGAAAAAAGCAGTATATGCTGTTGTTGGTTGGAAAATAAAATTTTTATGCTATTTGTTTCGTTTTTGGGAAGATCAATACCCAAAGTGATGATAAGGTCTAGTTTTGCTCCACCCACAAGAATAAGCAAGGTCAACAGTAGGGTGTCACAAAGCACTGCATACACTGACAGCCTGTTTGACACAGCACCAACACAGACAAGCTGAGTTATATAAACCCTCCCATGCTCTTAAGATAAAAAATATCAGCGCATCTTATAACGGCACTTGTATAATTAGAAGAGCAAAACTTATGGTTGTATAATGCTCGTGTGACACTTGTCTGGCCTCTTAATCTCACTGATTTAATTATTTGCATTAAAGAATAACAGTTATGGCTGTCTTATATAATATACAGATTTTAACTTTGCCCGTAGTGCTAGTGGAGATAATGACTGGCGAAGTTGGCAGCGGAAAGCATCATTGCATCATTGTTGATGTTTTCAAACTGTCACATCTGGTGTTGACCACCAGGGTATTATGTGAGACTCAATCTTGTTAGCTTTGCTAATATTGTAGATCGCTGTTCTTTCTTTGCAAAGAACTATCACACCCATGAAAATAATGCTCCTAGAATTGACATCAGTTTGCTTTTATGACCTTTTATGGAATTGATGCTTTCTTTTTACACAGGACAGACCGAATTCCCTTTTATTGAAACATAAATGAAAATTATTCACATTTAGACATTTATTCACTTTTCTGGCATTTCAAATCTACTTTCTTTTACGGAATGTTGGGAACTGGCACCCATTCACTTGCATTGGTTTTGTGTCTACACAATAGCAGTGAATGGAAGTGAATCTACTGTTCGGTTAACAACTTTCGTTCAAATATCTTATTTTGTGTTCTGTGATAGGAAAAGACATTTTAAATGACTAGGGTGAGTAAATGACACATTTTTTATTGTTAGGTGACATTACAAAAAAATTCACAGTTCTTCTACAGTCTATTTTTTTAAAAACTCTTTACACTTAGTCGGAAAAAAGTATTCATTATTTAAGATTTAACAATAATTAAAAACATGTACACAAATATTATTTTAAATGAAGTTCTTTTTTTGGAAATCTGCTCTCTGTGGAAGGTAATCGCATGAAGTTGATTGTGTAAGTGAATAGCTTTGAGTTTTGTAAATAACATGTAATCTGTAATTAACCTCATAGCCCAGAAAGGAGGCATGTTTGCTTAATATTAAGTTGAGCCAATGACCTAATTATAATTTAAGGTGCATGAGAAGACAAAAAAAATATTTTGGTTAAACTGGTTGTTGTGGTCACATTACAAAAGCTACAAATTAAGTTTACCAGGGAAAAAATCCGCGCCAGTTAGGGAAGACACAACCTGTTAACAGTCAACAATACCTGTCAAGCCAGTTCCTTTCTATTTTCAAGGGTGTCATTTATGAATTTCACCACATGTAATTACATGATTGCTTGAATACGTTGCAGGTGTGAAAATAGGGTGTCAAATTCATAATTGACTTGTTTGTCAGCTCTCCTTGACACACCTGCAGGGCTTATGGGGACCGACTTGAGTTTTTCTCTTCCTTTACCGGGTCAACCATCAAACTTAAACCGTAACCAAACAATAATGGAATGGATTGAAAATCTTATTTTTTTATGTCACAGATTACAAATAAAATTACAATAAGATTACAATAAAATCTCCTGTAATTTTATGTTTTATTTCTTATAATTTTATGTTCACTATGATGAACATGTCTTTAACTGCGACATGTAAATTAACACAGATTTTTTTGTGAAAACTAACAGATTTAATATCAGATATACACATACACAGTCAGTAGTTTGTTTTTTGCCTTTTTAAATTAATCAGCCACCAACTCACAAGTTTCTCCTAATCAGCTTGTAAATCAATATCTTTACCTGAAACGTTTTATCCACAGAAATGATTTCAATTATTTTCTTTACATTTAAATTATAAATTACTAATTTTAATTTATATTTATGCAGTTTACATACTGGACAGAATATGTGTTCTTGTCATTTTGCCAAGTAGCTTCTTAAGGTCTCACCTTGAGATGCTTTAAAAATAATTTCAAAGATATAACACCCCACTGTATGGTGTTTAATGTTAAGACTATCACATATAAGTTATGTAGGGCATATCTTGTTTGTTTACCCTAATCATTCTTTTAGTATTCAATGTGGAGTGTTACATAAATTCACTAGACCTTTGAAGAGGTGGATGCCGGTGGTTGCACAATGAAGGGTTTTCCACTTAAAGCTGAGCAGGAGTGTTGTCATGAAAAAGCATGCTATTTTCCTGACTTTGGCATCCGTGGGTCTGTAGACTGTGAAGTCGGAAAACTTTAACACCCACTTACACTGTAAAAGGTTTAAATGCAGTACAGCTATGTGTGCGTGTTCTGTGTCCACGCGTGGAGAATTGAGCATCACCTTGTTCAAGCCAAAAAACAGTGCTTCTTTAGCACGGATGAAACTGATACGTGATCATTTCTTTGCTGCGCATTTGAGCAGCTTTATGGTCTGTTATTTTTTATTCCAGATCCATCTGTCGGTTTTTGTCTCCACACTGCCAGCATCTTGCTGCAGATCTCAGCTGGTGCTTTAGGTCGCAATAAATATATGTAATAGTCTTTTGACTTTGGTGTCTTAACCACACCATAGTTTCCAAGCTAAGCCTGAATGTGTGTTGCGTTTTTATTTGCTTTTTCGGTAGGGTTCACAAACCGGTTTAGTTAGCCTAGACTTACTTTTAAATATTGCATTTACGGTCATACGGTCACATGATTGAATTTCCCATTGAAGTATACATATTTGCGCATTAAGACAACAAAAAAAATTCTGTTCTTTGTCCCTGGATTTTAGCTATAAAACAGTGCACTTTCTCTCCTGTTTCATAATTTACATAAACTATGGATTCTGCTGCATGCAGTGACTGCGTAGGGAATGCAATTATCATATTAATTATCAAGGATTTCTATATCCCTAAGTATTTCAAACAGATTGCTTACTGAGGTATCTCTGAAATGTTTCTTCAAAAAGAAAAAAATCTCAAGATGGAACGTCATATCTGCAGCCTTGCGCCTGAATCCAAACAAACCATCAAACAGAAAGAAGAGGAAAGTTGCTGTTTGTTCACAATGCAGTTTTGGTCTCCTCTAGAAAGCTGTCGCACATGCTGAAACAGGACAGACAGCATCTGTCGTTACTTTGCCGTCCTCACACCACATCTTTCTTAATCTGTTATACAGATTATTCTACTTAATTCCACTTAAATATATTTTCATAGAAATTTCATTTTATTTGCACTCAGAACATACTTGTTACAATTTCTGCAGTGCATTGAATTATACTTAATAGTAAATCTCTCTAAAATAATGCGTTACATATTACAATTCGTTACAAACTTACATTTCTATGAAAACAAATCATTTTTAACTCTAACTAAAAGAATTAAATAGAGACTGCGTGTTTGTGCACTGTATGTAGATCAATACCCACTGAGACCTTGTGCTTCTCATCCAGAAAAATAACTGTCCTGTTTCAGGTAACCATAAAGTGAGATTAGACGTTTTTTATATCACTTTCTTTCTGCTGCAGTACACAAATCGAGATATTTTGAAGAATGTTGATAGTCAAACAGCAGTGGCACCCATTCGGTTCCAGTCACTTAAACCTTGTTTTGTTCTGTCGAAAGAAAGGTTTGAAATAAAAAAATGGTGAATTATCAAATTGGGTGAATTTTCACTTTAACACACAGTTCTTTGATTCGATGCTATTACTATTGCTATGACCCGACACTTTACTTTAAAAAAAAAAAATCTTAATTGATAATGTCATACTGTGGTAAACAAAAAATAATTTTTTTTATCAAATTACTATATTATTCATGCTTTCACCGTAAAAATAAATAATTTTACAGAATTTTTCACATATTTTTTAAAACATGGAAAAATGAAAAATTAAAGAAATGGACAACTGGAAAAATGATGTACATCAACCCAATGTATTTGCTAAAGCAGTAGACATCCAATCGAGTTCTAGTCTTGAACAGGAAACACAAAAGCAGCCACACAGTACGCTGGTCATACAGGCGGGTCGTTTCAACAATAAAGGCTGACCTACTTCCTGCAATCGCATGTCACCTTGTCGACCCTTTGCTTTGCCTTTCTCTTTGATTTATTTATTTATTTGTTCTAAGACCTCTCTGTGTGGAACCCAAGAAATGGGGGAGCAAGAAGGAAGCTTGTCGAAGGGTTTAATATGGCTAGACCCCTCCACGTCATGCACAGAGAGCGCTCGGGTGCCATTGGGCCGATTAACTCACCAGTGCCTGCCAATCGACTCCCTCGCAAGAGACCCCTGCTTACCGACTAACAAATTGAATGTGTGTTTAGACGGACAAGGCAGAATTAGATCAGCTCTCTTGACTGTGTCAGGAAGATGTGGCAAGTCGCTACCCACACCAGGCGTTGAGTGGGAATGTGCCTCAGAGACCAAGAGGCTTGTTAAGACTCAAGAATGTTGTCAGAATGCTAACCAGACAATTACTGAGTGCTTTTGATTAAAATAAGCACGATCATTATCAAAGGTGGGGTGGGAATGGTTGGATGCTAAGTCGTGTTATTAAATTAAACGTTAACGCCAATGCTTGAGCCTAACTATTTATTATGAAAGACTATTAGTGGAATTTCTCATTTCTTTCTTATGACAGCTATGCTTGCTTCCCTTATGTAACAAAAACATACTGGATAACACAAACATCTGCATTACATAATACATTTTAATACTTATATTATCTTTTTAATGAATGTATAGTAAGTGACCTAATGCAATAGGTCTATAAAGTGACCTTATGCAATATGTCTACATATACACACACATATATATATATGGATTACATTGATATTGAATAGTCCATAAGGGCATTAAAAATATATGTTGACATATAAATGTTTACACACAATTTTAATTCTAAAAATAAAAAATATATTACAAATACTTTCTATATATATATATGTACATGTATTTGTGATTATAAATTAAAGTTCATACGCATACATCACAGACATGTATATTCTGGATGCGGTGTATGACTATTAATCATTTGACAGGCCACACACACATGCTCATGCACACGTGTGTATTTATATTCACTATACTGTACAAATATATACATGATTTAATAACTTGACAGTTACAACGTTTCCTTATAGTATATATTTTAAGTTATTTCTTTCTCAGACGTCAAAGACTCTTCAAACAATTACTTTCACCCATTCCATTGGGCAACCTTGTAAGAATCTCTGCCCCCTCAGGCTATGTCAGGTTTCAGTGGGATTTTAATCAAATTTCTGCCAAGTCAGCCAGACTATTTGGAGAGTGTTCGCTTCATTTTCAATGTTTCGATTTCATTTTGGAGGTCATAGGATATCAAAATCTCTGTCTTATGGTGCCCAACGTGTTTCCCCAATTAACACCATTTGGTTTTTATTTCTGCACGCTGCTCTTTTTAAGTCAACCGCAGATCAGGCATAAACTGACGGCTGATACCATGGGTGTAGTTGAACTGAAGTTAGTTGTCTGAACAGATTTCAGTGTAAACAAGGCCGTTCCCATGATCTGGAGCAAAATGGTGAGGCATAAGTTATGAGTCAGTGACATATGCCGTGCCCTTTGGGTGCCCGGTAACAATGTGGGAATAACGTGATTTCTGCAGTGCTAAAATTGTTCAACTCAATCGGTCCAGCAGAGCAGTGGAAGAACAAACTTAGACCTCAGGGTGTTATTTATGTCAAATCTAGTGCTTTATAAATTAGGATTTCAGGATTTAAACAGTAAGAGGTGGATGTTTGCTGTCTTTTTGTAAAAAGCAATTCACTTCATGAGAAGTGTTAATTTAATTTGCTGAGAAAACATCTGTTTTTTAAATGCAACATGCTGTAATTTCTGCAGTAAGCCTCCATTTGAAATGATAAAAGAAAAATATTTCTGACCATGTGGACACATTCTGTTATGCCATCATATACTGTACTGTACTGTACTATAGTTGGAGAATGTACACCTGATATATCATTGTACAATGTTGTTTTTTATTGTAGTGCATCTTTGAGACACACATCTTCAACAGCCAAAGTGTGTCTGGTGTGTGGAGACGAAGCGTCAGGATGTCACTACGGGGTTGTTACGTGTGGAAGCTGCAAAGTGTTCTTCAAAAGAGCAGTGGAAGGTAAGGCTCATCTTTATAACTTCTTCTTCTGTGATAATCCCTTGTTAAAAGACCGGTTTTCTCCAAGTTTCTGGTTGACTATGGTTCAGGCATCCAAAGCATCGCATACTTGATAACCAGCACAACCAGCCATTTTGGTTCTCCAGCAAGCCTAAATAAAAGTATGTCAAATGCAGGGTTTGCCGAACGCTCAGTATAAATGCATTCGAGTTTGATATTTAGCTTTAGATATATTTAAAGCAAATACACCCTCTAGTGATATTTATGATGATAGAGGGCAGGGCTATGCATTTCGATTCACATGATTTAAAACCACATTCTTGTATACTATGACATGGTAAATAAAAAAGACAAATGGTCCAGCAGCACAGAATAAATTTCCTAAAAACCGAACTTGGTAAAGTAGTTCCAGGCCTGGATTTTACACTTCTAAATTTGGGTAAAAGTGACCTGTGGGATCATTCACATCAGATGTGGGCAGTGAAATATAGTTTATGCGTTCGGAGAAATGGGACATTTGGTGGGGCATTTGGATCAGCAGTTATAAAGCCTCTTCAGGAAGTGCAAATTGCTCATTAAGCCAACAGACACGTCCATAACTCCTCCGAGCAGAAATAACAGCCAGACAGAAGTGAGAAATGGGAAAAAAGTTTGAGAAAGTATTCAAGACATCTATTTATTTTGAAGTGTTGCTGTACAACTTTGAACTTTATTACAAGGTGTCATGCTGACTTAACAGTTAGATACTGAATGTTTGCGTTAAGAACTCTTTGCCACATTTATAAGTTCAACCATTATGAAGCCTTAGATGTAAGGCCGAAAGGAGTGTTGATGGTTTTAACATTGAAATGAAGCATAGTTTTTTTTCAATCAGCTGAATATTAATAAAACTATTCATTACAACAAGTCATTTTTCAGCAAAAAATAGAATTTTAAAATATGCATTCTATATTGATGATAGTGTATTTTAACAATTCAATATACATTTTTTCTGCTTTAATTTCTCATCAGATATTAAAGAACGTATGAGAGTATTTACTCATATGAGATTTTTATAATTCTTACTAAAATACTCAACTCAACTAAGAACAATCTGTCTAACAATGCACTGTATACATGTTACATTTACTATTATAAATCAAGGGAAACATTAGATTAATATGACATGTCTTAAATCTATGCCTGGCTGTTTAAATCAAACATTCTGTGGTGTCGTGATCGTCTCTTAGAGCCCTGAATGATGTCACACCTCAAGGGCATTCGGAATTGTAGCCCGCTCTCCCAGCACCACAGCAGAGGTAGTGCTGTGTAAGAGTGAGCGCTTTGTTACCTTACCTGACCTCAGCCTAGTTACCATCTGAGCGGGGAGGAGGAGGAGAGAGTGTGGCGAGCGAGGGAAGAGGGAGGGTGAGCCGTAAGAATGGAAAAAGGGATAAAACAACAGACACAGAGAAAAGGAAGACAGTATGAAATAACAAGCAGGAAGCGAACAAGAGAGAAAGACAGACCGTGAGACAGCCAGCCGACATATATTGAAAAATGTGCAAGGGACTTTTCTTGACCTCATTTTTTGGAGTGCGGAAAAGTCTAAATAAAATAATGTCATATGAAAAATACACTATGGGACAAATTAAATGTATGTAAATGATTATTTTATCATTAATACTCATTTTTCCTATTGAATAGAGGCGAATAGAGGCAAGAAGAAATTCAGTCTAACATTCTAAGGCAAAACATTCCTGTTGTGTAGTTTTCAGGGCCGGCTGAAGAATAACTAATAGCAGCATAAACGCTTGTTTCTGTGAGAACTGTGAAGTGCCCATATGGTATCAGCTAATACTCAACAGACTCTACAGCTGTTCAGTCTGAGCACTAAAATATTTGTTCCATCATTATGAGAATCTGTTATTACGTTTGGCACTGGGGTAGAACAGACTTACTGTGTTGATTTAGCTGTAAGGTTTGTCACCTCGGGCTTGGTCGAGGTCAAATGCGAAATAATAGGAATTCACATACAGCATATACAATGCCAGAGGTGTTTTTGCTTTTAGAAGACATTATAAAATATGCCAACGCAGCGCTCAAAACATATCGGAATAGACTTTTCAACAGCTCTTTGGACCTGATGTGGTCCCCATCCAGGGACAAAATAAAGTGCGGATAATGTAAGAAAAGCATCCTTTCAAAGACATGTTTTCGAAACAAATCTAGATGGTATAAAATTAGATTGCGCCCATTATAATCTATAAACAAATCTGTCTACACTTCAAGCAGCCGATGCATCGTCTCTCAACATGTATTTGTTGACAATGCTATTTTAGTTGGGTTGCAGACGGATCATTTTTCTCCATCTGTCTGAAATGAGTGATTTTGTGTCAAATATATACTATGCAAACGTCTTGGGCACATCAGTAGTTCATTGGTTTGAGTCAGTATTTACATAATTTTTAGTAGTAGGTCATTGTTTAATCCAATGAGAATCGTATTATGCTGCAAATAGACATTAACATGGATTCTGGATTTAGTATTTGAGTTTTTTATCATGTAATAATAGATGATGACACCACATCATTGTGTGGGAACCGGGCTTTTGTCACAAAATCTTGTGCATACAACAATCTTGGCTTAATATTTATAAGCAATTTTAAAATGAACGTTTAGAAATGAAAATTTCCTAATGAATCACAACACTTAATGATATAAATAACTGACTTAAAACTATTTAATACTATTTAAGGATTTTTGCACAGTCCTGATTTTATCTACTATTTTTAAATAACCCTTAACCATTACAGTCAGTTGGATTAACATTTGTTCCTTAAGTCGGGAACAAGTGCGATGAGGTTATTTCGACATCTCCTTCTCCTTGAGGTTTTAAATGGATGAGATTGAGTTTCTTGGCAAACCAGCTGGATGTTTACACAAGGTGACAAACTAGGGCTGTTTGCCCACATATGCAGTTTTCTCATCATCAACACTTTCCCTATTCACTTATCCATACCCACAGTCCCAAACCACAGTTCGGCTTGGTCAAAGCTTTCTTTCTCTGGCATCTCAGCATATGCTTATTAATCAATCGGTGACTAAGCATGTTATCATGTTTAATGACACAGAATGTCAGTTCTGCAGAGCTCATCATCAAAGGGCTTTAATTGAACTTGCAAGGCCATAATGAAACCATTGAACCTTGCAACAGCGGAGCTGTTGAAACATTTCTGGGGCTGGTAATCGTAATCTGGCAGGAAATTACAGTTATCTACAGTAGCAATTCTACAGCATGGCATGGGCTTTGTTCAAGATTGCAGTTCATCCATAGAAAATGCAAAGGCTTCATCAGCTACTACATTTTGTAAAATACATAATTTACAAATTTATAGGTAGCTTACATTTACATATTTGTGCAACACTTTTATCCATATTGATTTAAAGTGCATTCTTCTGTACATCCATATATTTGTTCCCTAAGACATGACCCTATGACCTTTGTGCTTCTAATGTAATACCAAAGGATGACGGACTATCCAGACATTATTTAAAATTTCATGGAGTAACCATGGAAATACATACAGTAGTTGGTTGACATTAATGGCACATACTGTAAAACTTCATTATATTATGGGGATGAACTTATTCTACATCCCTAATCTTACACAATACATGAACTACCTTACTAACTACATAAAAAAAAGAAATATTGGGATTACATGGGATTCACATGATTAAATTGAATACTTTTAGCATGGTTTCTCTTATTAAGTTCTTTTAGCATAGTTTCCCTTAAATCACCTTTATTTATTCATGTGGAACATGATAAAATTAAGTAATTCCAACAGTCCATTTCTACAGTGTAATAAGAAGTAACATTATGAGATTATTGACGCAAAAGTCATAGTTAATGGCTTGGTAATAGCTAGAATTTGACTGAGTATGACTGTGTATATGCAAAAATCTGTGTGCAAAACTAAGCACCTCAGGGCAAAAATGGCAGTTTTTATGTTGTGTTTTTTCAGCAAAAAACAGTATCCTCTAGGTATCATATCTTTTGGGTTTTATTGTTGGTATTAAAATATTGCCTGCAGTATCACTTTCTATTTTTAAAATCTTTATAAGGTATAAACTGTGCCGTATTCTGCAAATCAATTCCAAAGCTAAGCCTTTGTTTTAGCAAGGCCTATTCTTTAACAGATTTGGGATGCTTACTGTATATGTCAATAGATTGTCATACTGTATTTGAAACATAAATATGTCTCAAGAGGTAAAAAGCTTAGAGGTGAGTGATCTTCAGAACAAAGAACATAAAACATAAAAACAGACAGAATATTCAGCCATCAAACGATTAAGAGCCCCGGGCATGAAACCTGGATTTAATATAAGAACTAACAAACACATTTTGTCATACGTTTAGAGACCAAATGGTGTCATAATTGTATTGCTTTGTGTCACAGAGACAATTGGCCAGACAGTGGGCTAAACAGGTCATACATGTACCTGTGCCTCACCTCAAATAACCCTGCTGTATTTTCGCCTAAGGCACTGCTTCATACACTATCTGCCATCTCTTCCGCCTTCTGGGTGATTCTTTTGTTCTTTGCCTTCAATGCAAAATGCAAGTGTGCCGAGAGGAGACACTCTTTGTGTTTAAGCAAATCGCATGGCGGCTATCGCGTCGTGTCATCTGCATTTCCAACATCAGTGTATTTTGGGATACAGCTGTATATTATTGATATGGCACGAAAGGCGTAACTTGGTCCCTTGGTGACTGATCCTTCATAAAGCATCAATACGTTTTTGTAACCACAGCAACTAATTCTGAATTATAGAGTTACTGTATATGTATTTGTTGTTTAAGCACACCTGGAGCAACAGAGACTATGTTCATTTATACGTGCAAAAATAAAGGTATTCGGTTTTATTCCATAGGAAATAACAGCACCATTTGACGTTGCATATAAAGCGGTAACTTTGGACGAGATACCATTTTTAACAGGAAAGCAGAGGACGTCAAAGTACAGGAAGCGCATGTGTGGAATTAACATTTGATGATAGGAAACTGGAAAAATGTGTATTTTATAAAAGATTGCAGCTGCGCTTGGTTTGGTATTTAACTCTTCTGTTGCCATTCACAAGCAATACAAATCTTGAATCGGAAGACCATGGTCATGTTAGTGTTAGTATTATGAAACAATAATGTTTATTTGTCACTGTTATGTGAAATATTATGGGAGTTAGTGGTAAACCAACTCTTAATTGTGTTCAACACAACAAACATTTTAATTTTGGGGGGAGATATTCCTGAATAAGAACTGGACATGACTGATTCGTTTAAGGGATCAAACAAAGTCATGTAAAATAAGTGCAATATCTTCATGATATAGACATACTTCCCATTTTTGAATAAACTCTCCCTTTAAGAAGTGGCTCATGTGTCCAGACTGCACTCGCTATGACGCGAAAGATAAAAATGATTACACAGTAACGCTGTCAGTGAGTGAATACTGTACAGCACTGTTTGCTTTGGGTCCCACAGGGATATTCCTCTTAAAAGTTCTGTTTAATTTCAAAGCTGACAGGAAACATTTTCTGTGCATCCCTCTATCGTGAAATGACGTGGTTGTCTACAGTAACACCAGACACAGAGTCGTACAGGAAAACCCATGTTAGCACTTAATACACGCACACTTATTATCAAGCTTCGGTGGACGGCGAGCATACTAAGGAGATGGCGGGTACTCATAGTGTTTTCTGGAATGTTTATAAGGAAGCAAATTTGTTAAACTGACATCTTAGACTGCGTTCCTTAAAATCTGATTAGTTGAAATAGCATGTACTGTAAACCTATGAGTGGGAATACCATTTTAATTTAATTTGGATATATTGCTATAATGCTTTTTACAGTATGCATTGTTTAAGGTTTACCGTATATGCTTAGTTTAAAAAAATGCAATAATAAAAAACATAATACATGGTATTATTTCAAATGTTTTAATTTCTCAATGTAATTGTCTGCCCTTTATGATAAGATAATTTTAAGTGCTTATAAGTATGTTTTTGCGGTTTTGTATTTAATATGGGTTACATTGGCATACTCACTAAATCTTATCCAGACCTTATGTTATAAATCTACTGCGTACTAAGCATAAAGAAATGTTAATTAAGTGTCAATATGGATTAGGGAAAAAATTACTTCTAATGGAAGATATGAGACACGTTAGCTTTAAAGTCTGGAATTGATTGGCTAAAAAAACAATATTACTATAGAATAACATATAGTTACAATCAAAAATTTAAAAAAAAACTTTGCTAAACTGTGATGTAACATACTACAAATGTGATTAACCACCACACCCACTTGTTAAGCTTCTGTCAGCCAATGTGCATAAACAAATGTACAATTAACTGTACAGATGAAGATCCACAAACTACAATATGTATAAACTCAAAAATCCATTCTGTCCCTTATGCAGAAACACACACTACTGTAGTATTATTTTCACCTTTGGACACAAACAGGCTTTCCGGTACACTCACGTAGACTTACTATGGCCCATGTGTATGCACCGCTTATTAGACAATGATTAACATGAATCTGTGTGGTAGATATGTACAGCGGTCATAGGACCAAGAGTCAGCCGAACAGATTTCAAGTCCGATTTCTGTCTGTGTTTAGGTTGCGGGGTGGAGGAGGGGCGCATTGTGTTTCCTGTGTCGCAGTTTACTGTTTTTTAGAGCAAGAAAAATGGGCTTATGTAAGGGGTCATGTGATTTAGCCAGAAATAGTGGCAACGCTACAGCTGCTGTTGCTCCGTCTGCAGATCTTGGGCTTTTTTGGCAGCTTGTAGTCAGATTCACTGCGCATTTTCCCCTCCACCGAAAACACTGATTGTGCCTGTCTGCAGTCACACCATCCGCTTAAAAGGGAAGAAGCGTCACAAAGGGTCGTGTGGTTTAGAAGTGTGCTTCCCGTGATGCCCAAGTGAAGCTAGAGTGAAACGAGGGGGTGGAACGGAGGCCCAGGATGAGCGAGAGCAAGCATCAGAGACGGAGTTAGAGATGCACATGGTCACGCTGCCTGGATGCGGCCCTGCGGCGCTGGGCTCTGGCCCGTGGAGCATGTGGGCGTGTGGCGAGTCAGTGGAGCGGAATGGCGCTCTAAAACCAGAGCTTGTTCCACGAGCTGCGGCCTCGGCCAAGGAAGGCGGCGCACGAGGGATTCTCAGGCTGTTACAGTCTCCGTCAGAGTGTCCCATGCCATGAGATACTCAATAACACTGTTTGGGATGGCTCATTTGTCCTAGATAATAGCAAAAGACAGCTGTGAATTCACAAAGAGATGACTACTGTACACACTCACTAAACAAAAACCCTACTGTACCTTGATTTTCGCATTGATATGAACACATTTACAGGCAAATTTTATATTTATATTTTGACACCAAAGCTAGGTAAAAACAGGGCGTTTGAAAATATATTCCATTTCCCATCGGAGTAACTTCGGGTAGGTTTTAGAGTTCTGTCATACCTACTTGGCCTGCCACAATATTACATTTTCACTAAAGAGTTATCATGGCCAGAATAGGATATGTGATACCATGATGAACTGCTTTTTGTAATGTAAATAATGCACTTAAAAGGAATTACTCAAAATTGAACCAACTTATTTATCAAATGAATCAACTCAAACAACTTTCTAGAAGGCAGAAAGAGGTTTTGGGGTCTTAAAGCAAAAATGTCTTAAATGTTAAATAGTTTGGGCGATTATGATATATGTGAATCAATACATTATTAATAATTGTGAGTTTTAATGTCACGGTTATTGCCTATAATTGTATATTGTGATACCATACCATCATGACAAACGCACATAATGTAAAGTACTGATGCACAAAACAGTCCTGCACGTTTCTGTTGAAGATAGTATGAAACAAAAGTAGCAAATGACTTCTTTTTTGTATTGTCCAAGTGAAATAACTTTAAACAACTGTAAAATTTAAAGGTTTGACTTTAATTTCGCTCATTGAGAATGGATTGGATCATTCCCAATCGCAAATAGCTAATTGCCGGGGCAGAAACAAGGCTCTGATAACCCTAACCTCGCACTATTATTCGGGAGAGGAAGTAAACATTTTTGATCAAACATTATAAGGGAAAAATCTTTTGAAGGTATTTATAAAAAAGCTATTAAAGCCATTAAAATAAACGTTTCTAATTTCAATTTTACTATCAATCAATATAAAAAATTAGGAAAAATGTGTTTTTAAATAGTCATCACCATAAAGATAAAGTTGTGCATATTTTAACAGAAATCTCTCTCTTTGCAGGTCAGCATAATTACCTGTGTGCCGGGAGAAATGACTGCATCATCGATAAGATTCGCCGGAAAAACTGCCCTGCCTGCCGAGTACGGAAGTGTCTACAAGCGGGGATGAATCTTGGGGGTAAATTATAAATTTTTGTTGTTATGAGACTGAAAAGTTATAAAATGACATGAAACAATTATACTGGGACACCTGGTCATTAAAGTATAAAAAATCAGATCCATAAGATGGCAGGACTCAATAAGAATGTTGCGGCCTACTTAAAAGCAGTGTTTGTTTGCATACACTGTCTGGATTGTTTTAGCCACCAAGCTTGCCGAGGGCATCATGCAAACCAGGTAATTGCAAAATACGAGACAACGAATAAAATCTTTGCTTGGCACAATTTGCATGTTGTAATTTCCAATCCGCAGGCCAATTCTGAGAATAGGATGCAGCATAATGCCTGAAGTGCATATTTACATGCTCAATCACAACATTCAACCTAAATTCATTAAACAACTTAAAGAGGGGTTGAGATTGACAAGACAGCACATGCAATGTTGACAAACTCAAGGGTACAGTACCGATCAAAAGATTGAAAAGACCTGGCTAAAATATTGAAATAATCTTAAAATCACAAGTGTTTTAAATTAATTTTGAAGGAAAAAATATAACTGTTCCAAGAAATCAATATCTTTTCTTAGAAAACAAAAATATTGTCAAAAATATTTTTGAAATGGAGGCCAAATAATGAAAAAGTTCAAATAAGAGCGCTCAATAAATGTGAACACTCATTCAATAGCCTTCAAAAGCTATAATAAGGCCATGAGAATAATTCTGAAAATACAATTAGTAGTTGCCTACTTTGAAAAATGCTAAAATATAACAAAATTTGATTTATTATTACTTTTATATATATAATAAATTATGTCACAATTGTGCTACTTTGTATTTTAGTTTGGAGAAATATGAATATAGAGAACTTCCAAACTTGGAACAAATATATAAAATAAAGAATGAAAAACAAACACACAATTACAGTATACCACTCAGTCCAAGTGTACTTCAGCAGAGTTATGTAATCTAAACAAAACCTATTGGACAAATATTAACTAGTGATTCCAAATTTGGAAACGGAGGAACAACCCAGACACAGAAATATAAGGAAAGCAAAGAAAAGCAAAACAAGCATTTGGTTATCATGCTGTTGTTGAATGATCTGATCTGGTCAGATCACATCAAAGCTACGTCTCTGTGTGCTTGAATAGCTCAATTCAAATTCTGCGGCATAGGTGATGAACCACCCGCTTTTGTTTTCCACTTTAAAAAAAACAACTAAGACTGATTTGTTAGTCAAGAATGCCCACGAGATGTTTTAGAATAGAGGTAAATAAATTTCAAACAAGTTTATTTTTCATTATTTTAAGAAAATACCTTAAATTCTGAGCAGTCCTGAGAACTTCTTGAGAACGACTCACACGAAACTGACCTTTGGTTCGATTTTCTGTATATGACAAAACAAAATGTAGAATAGAAGAATACAGTATTTTTTTCCTTTTCTGTTTGAGAGCGATCAATCTTCCTGTCTCTTTCTTTTGGGTGAACTATAGATAAGCTTGGCATTAAGTTATTTCCTAAACTTTCGCAGGTGAGAATGTAAACGTATCAAGGCTGCAATCATCAATTTTTATTCTTTCATTACTTCCAACACCTCTTAGCTTTTTGGACTTAAATCAAACAGCCCTGTTTTTTGGTTTAAAGACAGACATTACTAGTCATGCACACATGCCACCTTCAGTCACACATTCTGCTATGATATCTGTTGGCACGAAATTCTTGCAATTAATATCAAACATGAACGCACGCCACCAATTACCAGCCTCCTCCTGGAGTACAGAGGGGTCAGAACTATACACGAGGGATTCACACTCTTCTATATGATCCATCTCTACATCAAGCATTTCTGCTATCAGCTCCAGCTCATTTTAGATAAGAAGAACTCTAATAACATTGCTTATAACTACACTTGGGGTCTTTTCATTAATATCGTGTTCCTCCTAAATTATTATATCGTGTCTTATAAATCATTCTAAGTAACCATTTAACATAACTAGCAATTATTCAAAAATTTCGTGAACATGTTTAAAATATATCTAAAATTATGACATGTTTTTTCCACAGCACGAAAGTCAAAGAAGTTGGGCAAGATGAAAAGTGTCAGTGAGGAAAACTCAAAGGACGGACCTTCGTTCCTGACCCCTGAGAAAGAGCTGAGCTCCACCACGGCTCTCGTCCCTCACGTCCCCGCAGTTGCACCGTTTTTATCGCCGTCAGTCTGTAGCGTCCTGGAGCTCATTGAGCCCGAAATGGTGTTTGCTGGCTATGATAACACACAGCCCGACACCACCGACCACCTGCTCACCAGCCTCAATCAGCTCGCCGGCAAACAGATGATCCGAGTGGTGAAGTGGGCCAAAGTACTTCCAGGTACGACTTCAAGGAAATTTTGTTTTACATTCTCTGCACTTGTGTTCTGCACTTTTAATGTCAGTCTCTGCGATTGATTTACATTTTGAAGGGATGGTTCACCCAAAATTAAAAAATTCTTCAATTAACATTGGTTCAAATCTGTACAAACGTCTTTTGTTCTGATGAACACAGAGAAAGATATTTGGAAGAGTGCTCACAACCTTACAGTTCTTGGACCCCATTGACTACCATGGTAAGAAAAATGCTTCATCATTTTGTGTTCAACAAAAGTTAAGAGTCAATCTAAACAAAAATGTTCTTATTATGGTAGTCAGTAGGGTTTTGGTTACAGGCATTCATCCAAATATCTTTCTCTATGCTCAGACATAAGAAATTTATACAGATTTGAAACAACTACAGAGTGAGTCATTCATCACAGATTTTGTATTATTGAGAAAACCCCTTTAAGGAGAAGTGTTAGTTAAAACTTTTGGATTAACTCGGTAAGTATACAGTATGTTGAAACCATACATCGAACCTTCCCATTAATTTGCTCTGTATTTACATGTGGGACATTTTTGGAATACCGCCATCTGTAAAAAAGTCTTGGGGTGTCTTGCTATGAGACGGTCATTTGCAGTATTGCAATTATCCGATACAGCGGTGTCTGCTTGCCATATCCGGATACAAAAATAGAAAGCTGAATAAACACCAGGGCTCACTGACTTTCAAAGACACCAGGTTTGGAGCCGTCAGTGCAGTACAGTATATACGTCTACGAGTGACATCCAGGAACGAACCGCTGAAAAAACATGCAGACGGTCAGCAGGTGGTCATTATGTATCAACTATATCCTCTTTTAAATCATTTAAATGATTAAAAAGCCTAGCTGGTGACAGTGGATGATAAAGGAGGGCTTATTTGAACATCCCATGCTGATGTACATTTGAAGTTGCCATAAAAACACTTGATTCAGCATGTGGGCCATTTTCTAAAGAGGTGACATGGAGATTTTTTATAAGAGAACACAAGGGACGCTGCTCAGAAATTGCCTGGAAATGATGAAGGTACTGCAAAAATGAAATATAAAGTTGATGGTGTGACACATAATAGTCAATACCGAATTGCATATTGCACAGAAGCTTGGCCAAAAATAGCCTCTGTCTCGCCAATAACTTTATACCGTGTCCTCGTTTGGCTTATATTATAGCATGTGGGTGACTTTATAGCTCTGAATGTGATGGTTGGCACGATTCCAGCTTGCTTTTATTTATTGCAAAGCCTCTTTGACAACAGGACAATAAGTGGAAACCTTTAATGAATCATGCAAAACAAATTTTGCCGACTTTATCATTTCTGAACAAATTTAGGAAATAACCCGAAACCTGCGTTTGAGGTTCACAAATTACCAAACCAATAAATCAAAAATGTGCTTTTTAAAAATTACATTAACATGAATTCATTTGAAATGTGCTTTATCCCAGCCGATATAAAGTGCATGAGTATGCTTTTCATGGGAAATAAACACACGACCTTGACATACCGTAGGTAGATCTTCTACACATTAAAACGCAATTTCTTCACACGTTTCTTTGTTTATCATTCTCACACCAAACCACCACACTTCTTTATTTAACACAAATATAAAAGCTCATTCTATTTTGTTCCTCAATAGCCTAAAGTCAGTACTTAATATTAGCTTCTCTCCAGGGCAAGTCATGGCCCTTTATGTCCCATATGCCTTTGAGCTGTGTAGTCACTTCGCCTTGTTTTTTTCCCCAGGTTTCCGCAGTCTACCCATTGAGGACCAAATCACGCTGATCCAGTATTCCTGGATGTGTCTCTCCTCGTTCTCTCTCAGCTGGAGATCTTACAAACACACCAACGCCCAAATGCTTTACTTCGCCCCTGACCTCGTCTTCAACGAGTAAGTGAATGTCTTGTGCGATCTGTTCGGACAGAAATAGAAATTTTATGAAAGAATAAAATTTATTTCATAAAATACTCACTGCTTAGTTGTTTCAAATGTATATATATAATTTTTGGTTGTTCTTTTGGACAAATACTTGTAAGCAATGCTTTGGACCCTTTTGACTATCATTGTTTTAAAAATGAAAACGATAGTCAAAATTATCGTGGAACTTTTTGTTGTCCTTGATTCTTCAAAATTTCTTATATTATGTTCAACAGGACAGAAAATATAAAGTAGGGTAGATAAAAAAAATAAAAATAGGGTAGCTATTGGGGTCCAGGAACTTTTTATACATATATGATTGATACAAAACTCAAAGGTGAGTAAATATTAACAGAATTTTATTTATTACTTAAATATATCCAATATCACATAGTAATATAATGTACATAAAAGTAATATAAATTTAAATAATCATATAAGTAAAACACGATAAAGTTGGATGGTGAATGGTGCAGTTCATCAACTTAATGAAAATGTCTAAGTAAAAATGTCAAATTCTTTTCTGGCGTTACTTCAAAAGATGTAATTTGGGATATTCCAATTTCTGTATCCATGTTCTTGTTTTTATCACTCATGACAAATTAAGTTCCTCTAAGACAAAACGATACAAAAGCGATCAACTCAATCAGTATGTTTCCAGCAGACACAAGACTGTGACCTTAAAACTCGCCCTCAATTGATCCACTACAACCCGAAAACCGTCCCCATAGAGGCTTTTTAATCTTGTTGATCAGGTCAATGGGATGTGTATTTCGTGGAATCAACGAGAGCTTATGAGATGTTGTGTTTGTGGGGAAAGAGCGTGAGTGTGTGCTTTTGAAGCCAAGTGTCCATTTATTGAACATAGTGAAGAGCATAAGAACAGATCACAGTGACACCTGGAGGAAGATTAAAGAAATCGAGTGTGTTTAAGATTAGTTTGCAGAACTAACTGGTTTGTTTACATATATTCATAGTTGGTTTTAACAGTCTTATTTGTAGATCAGTTGAAATCTACGTTTTAAGGATGTAAAAGCCTGTGCTTCATTTTTTTCGCATAGTGTAATTTATCACAATCAATAAATAAAAAACGACACTGATTATTTTTTTCCACTGTTCTTAAGTAATTTAGCAACAGTGGCACCCATTCAGTCCTATTGTTGTACACCAAATCTATTGAATTATTACCCATCACCAACATTCTTCAACATAGAAAGTCAAACATACTGGTTTAAAATGTCAAGAATGTCCATTTGAAGTGATCTATTACTTTAAAATAGGGATTGAAGAAGATTGATAAGATAGTTAGAGGACAGTGTCTTTAAAAACTAAGTTGAAGAAGCTAAACATATAGGAGCATTGATGTTTGTACGGTTTGCTAGGAGTATAAACCAGCCTTCAGACCTCTCTCATACAATTCATTAACATCACTTATAGAAGCCCTCTCCATAGCAACTGAAAGAGGAGTCACAACCGTTGTCATTTCCTTCCCCAGAGGAACATTTTATAGCTTTCCAAGCTCAGGAGACTTCTTGGTTGTTTCAATAAAACATCAACTTTGTAAAAACATTAACCGACACAAAACATTTGTACAGAATAAAGTATAAAATATGAATAAATTTTGATGTGAAATTACTACAGACATTTGTGTTTGAGTAACAGTTTGAGATCACTCTTTCCATGAGATAATAAAAGCAGAAGACTGTTATAAATAATTACTGATTTGGGTTATTTAAGATATTTTATTTAGAATTTGTCCTTCCAGTAGATCTCGACAAAACTTCAAACAAAGTTTCCATTTCATAGTTTTTAAGACAATTTGAAAGATATACATCAAAATGACATCAACACTGCAAGAACCGTTTGTCATTTATTATGGATTAAAAAAAGGATTGGATATTAAATAAGGCTTTATGACTTGGAAATGAAAAAATGTGAATCAGATCAAGAGCAGACAAACCTGAGCAACCAATGATAGCTTTGCATGACAGAAAGGTATTCAAGCATGCAGAAAGAGAGATTCACACTTAATGCCAAGCAAACTGGCAGATCATCAACACAATCGAGTAAATAAAAAATCTGCCAAGAAAATGTCAAGCGGAGACAAAGAGGGATGAATAAGAGAGATTATACATGAAGGCAGATTTACTTGTTCATACAATGTCAAAACTGTTGAACATCAAGTATTTACATTTATTCATTTGGCAGACGCTTTTTTATCCAAAGAGACTTACTATTATTTTGTAGTTGCCAATTATCACAGCAGGGCAAATGGGGTGAGGTGTCTTGCTCAAGGACACTTACACCATTGTCTGGGATTTGAACCCGCAACCTTCTGCTTACAAGTCCAACTCTCTAACCACAAGACCAGAACTCACAGATTTTGGTACATTATAGATTTGATTGCAATATACTAAAGAGCTATAGTAATAACTACACTTAATGTTTAATGTGGCTTAGTAAATATCACATAAAGAAAAAGTTATATTCAGTGAAAAATATTAAACCAATTGAGTAAATATCCACCAATTATATGCTATGAAAAAAAAGAGTTTAATGCACCAATCTGCTTAGTGAATTATTTAAAAAATATTCGAGATAATAAGGTTTACTTACTTTTGTACTTACATTTACACAAAAATATAAATGTATATTTACTTTATTTTATTTACTTTTTTTTGTGTTGGAAGGGATGTCATAGTCTGGGCATAAGACGTTTTGCTGTCTTTTTGGCATGCCACAATTTCCTATCGTGTTTTTGAATTTGAACTTCCAGCTTTAGAGGAGCATCTGGTGTGCACAATTTTACAAAACTAAAAGTCTTTTACCGTAACAAAACTTCAGTGAAACATTTAGTTCAGATTACCATGCTGGTGAATTTTATGTTACCGTATTATTTCTCTAGTGATATTTAATGACAGACAGAGGGTGATCAGGTGTTACAGCCTCATATTCATGTCTAGTATCTTTCTAAAGGGGTTATTATTTTATTATTTAACAATAATAAATTATTATTTTAATGACTGTACACATTATCATGCAGATTAGATGTCAAGTGACTAAACCTTTTAAAGATATTAAATAGTTTTTTTCAATGGCATTTATTACAATAATTGATTAAAATCAAACACTTATTTCAAAGTGTTCTTTAAAGTGTTTTTTGGAGTTGATGTTAGGTTAAGGTTCTCACATTTATTTGCGCTAAACAAAAGGTCAAAGTGCAACTTTCATCAAAATTCATGGAACTGAGTATTCCAGAAAGCAAAAACTAAAACCCACATTTTTTTCCCCAGATATGTTTGGTAAAAGGGATTATTTTAGGGTAAAATTGTAAGTTGTTTACAACAGGTATCTTGAATTTGTCTTCTAGGGAGCGTATGAGGCAGTCAGCTATGTATGATCTGTGTCTGGGCATGCGGCAGGTGAGCCAGGAGTTTGTGCGTCTGCAGCTGACGTACGAGGAGTTCCTCGCCATGAAGGTGCTGTTGCTTCTCAGCACAGGTGAGTGTGCGGTGAAAACGGAGACGTGTAAGAAAACAATCTATGCATGTGCACTTAACAGCAACACAAACGCAGAATATAGACAAATGGATGTCTTCTTCGTTACATTTCCCTTCAGCACGGCGAGTAGTTGCGTGGGTGTGTGATATCAGAGAAGAGCTTAGGGAGTGTTTTTAATAATGACACCTGTTGTGTGACCTACTGACTTAGAGCTGAGTAGTTGGACAGCTAATGAAACACACACTTGTAGTATGCGAGTTATGAACATGGACTGGTCTATCTGGTCTAGAGGCGTTTGTGAGAAAGAATATAACTTGATACAAGCTCCCTTCCAGAACTACACTTTTATTTTCCAGATCCATCAGTTTTTTTTATTTGTGTTGTGAACTTCTGAACTTCTGTTTTAGTGGAGGGTAATGTAAAGGGTGAGATGTAAAATCTAGGCAAAGGTTCTTCAAGTTCAGGTAGCTTAATGGAAGCATCTATGATGAGGTGGTCAGAGTCCACAAACAACCGTGCAACCAATCAGCAGTAAGGGGCGTGTCTTTCCATGATGTGGAAAGGAACATTAGACGAGAGCGACGGATGATGTACGTGAGGGGGCGGACCTATCCAATAAGGTGCGAGACCCTTTTGGTAGGGGCGTGTTTGTTTTGGTGATTTCGAATGTCAACATTGACTACCAGAAATCGTAGACCCTGCCTTTAATGGTAGAATGATGCAAAAATGCATTATTGCATCTTTTTAGGATGTACAACATTGACAGAAAAACATTGAAAGCTATTATGTATGCATAGTCTGCAAAACCACCGAGTTCTGGATTCACAACCACTTGCTGATCCTCTGGAGCCATTCCAGAGAGCCTGCTGTACTTAATAAAATCCAGTCAAGAGATGAGCTCTGTTCCAAGAGCTGGTGTTTCTCTCCATTACCCCTCCAAATAGAGGGTTATATGAAGGCAGAGATCATGGGGAAGTGAACAGTGGATATGGTTAAGGCTGGCGTATTATCGAAGCTATAGATAATATTGATGATGTGGAGCTTTAAGAGCTGGTTTCCTGATGCACATTCTATACACATTATATATATATATATATATATATATATATATTGAGTTTACTTTGGATGACTTCATCTGTTTTCAAGTGTAATTCATTTCAACTTAGGCTGTGCAAAGCTGAGAATAAATGCTTTTGTATCTAAATAAAGAACATTTGGATCTGCAAAGCATTACAAGTTACAAACTAGATTCGAAGTTTATTCGATTGTTTGATAAGGTTTGGATTATTTTGTATTCATTTTAAGGTCCATTTTAATGTGTTGTTCTGCTATGCCATAAGAGAGGGAGAGGGAGAGTTGTATTACGTTGACCTAGGCTAAGGTTTCAGATGCCCTGCAGGTTCTTATATGACCTCATTTATGATGGAGGTGTTGACCCCACCAAACTATTTCCCACTCTTTTTGAATCTTTTATTTAACCTTTGTTTGCTTCTTTTAGACGAAGACACTACAAAAGAAATACAAGCACACAAAAACCCGTTTTCCTTTGACTGTATTTATAATTTCTTATAAAGTCCAAGCCACTAATAATGTATTACACCCCAATCATCAGAGCACTTATTTTTAAGGTAAATGGACCCTGTTAGTGAAAATCTAACTCATGTCATTTTTTTGCGATGTACCTATTTGTACATAAAATCATACAACACAATGAACTGACTATTAAAATATAACGATGAGACCTTTCACAATGACTAAGTAAGACCAGGAATGAAATGTATTAAGACCATGTAAAAGATTGAAAGTGTACTGAAATTAATAGGTAAAATCAAACTTTAATGCTTGTTCTGTTTTGGTTTTCAGACTTTAGCCATGTTTTCACAGGGAGGTTAACATTTACTGGATTACTTTCTTTATTGACCAAAAGCAAGCTCATTACATGTCAGATGTGGCAGTTCTTTTCAATATACTGCTGTCAGTTCTGGAAACAAC
This sequence comes from Triplophysa yarkandensis, assembly GCA_033220385.1. NCBI lineage: Eukaryota > Metazoa > Chordata > Actinopteri > Cypriniformes > Nemacheilidae > Triplophysa > Triplophysa yarkandensis. Next base: position 12,399,116 of record CM065655.1, read on the forward strand.
CTAGTCAGAACAAATCTATCTCACAGATTAACGTTGCATAATTGTCCCACTTTCTATTCACGGGGGCTTTAAATGGCAGCCTGTGGCTAATGAAGCTGGATATGGGTCAGTGGGAGAGAATAACACAGGGGGAGGTGACCGCGGATGTGACACACACCTGCCACCGAACACTGAGGGCAATAACCCTCCGCTCTTCATCTTGCACTCTGGGACTAACAAGCAGGGTTTTGTGAGAGAGCTTTAAGCATCTTGGTGGACCTGTTGTTACTGAGTGTTATGTTACAGATTTTGGACTGCAAGACAAATATGATTAGAATCTCTTTATCTAACTATTTTTAAGGCATAGTTCACCCCAAACCGAAAATGTACTCACCCCCTGTCATTTAAATCCTATATCACTTTTATCTGCAGTAGACAAAAGAAGATATTTTGAAGAATGGTGGGAAACTGATATCCATTTACTAACAGTACATTGGATTGTTCCCACAGGATAAAAGTAAATGGGTGACACTGCTGTTCGGTTACCAACTCTCTTCAAATTTTTTGTTTTGTGTTCTGCAAAACAAAATCATACTCCAACTGTCAGGGGACTAGTGTGTAAATGTTAATAGCCTTTTCACTTTAAATGGTCACTTCTAGAATCTGACTAAGAACATTTTAATTGATGTTGCCTCACACGTTTTACTTGTTTATTTGAGTGGTCCATCTGGTCCTATTAATTAAGAGAATTGCTTTAAAAAGATTTTAATTGAAGGATTGAATGAAGGGTGAGATTAAATCACTTTTTTTAGGAAAGCAAGTTAGCGTGGCGATAAATCCAATTCATTTATGTGTATCTGAAGGCTGTTCCGAGGTATAATATTGCATATGTATGCATCTTTCATTTCATCATAATGTAAAAACACTTCTCTATAATTACTCCTGCAGTTTGCAAAAATTTATATGCTATTATAAAATAAACTGAAACTATGAAAGTGATACAGAACAGCATTGAAAATATGCATTAATACATGCAAATGGTAACACAGGCGATATATATGTTGTTGAAAGAGAACATATATAAGGGAAAGAACAGAACGACGTGCTGTTTCTTTCCCAGCTGTCAATAAACCAAATGTCACTTTAGATGGTTGGCTGAAGGCCAAGAGTGCACTTGTTCTTTACAGGATGGGAGAGGATTACGCCTTTTAACCTGAATGCGATTTCCTCTCCCGATGCCAAAAGTTAGAGTACTTTTCAGTACTTTCATTCAGTTAATCCCTAAATATCTTCACATCAGAGGACATAGCTCACTCAGACAGACAGATCAAGCATCAGAAATGGTACTGTTTTAATCGCTGTGTATTGAGTTCCAGACACCTTTGTGTTTGCAGTGCCCAAAGACGGTTTGAAGAATCAAGGAGCGTTTGAGGAGATGAGAGTGAATTACATCAAGGAGCTCCGCCGCTCCGTTGGGAAGGCCACAAACAATTCTGCTCAGACATGGCAGCGCTTCTTCCAACTAACCAAGCTGTTGGACGCCATGCATGAAGTGAGTACAGGGAAACTTGATCGGTTGGTCATCATCTTTTGAAAACTTAATTGGCTTCAGCTGATATCTCAAAGATGCAGTTCAGCTCTAAATAGCAGGCGAGGGTTCACTAAGTTCATCTTTCCTTTTTATAATGGCTCCCTCAAGTGGCACATAATAGCATCTGAATATTTACACTGTAGTTGTTCACTAATCCAAATCACATAAGAAAAAGCTCATGTGGTTCTGTAACATCTGTCATTGAGATGATAAGCCTTATTACACAAAGAAGTATACATTTTCTCAGATCAAACTCCCAACAGATGGTATATTATATATTAACATAAGATGCTGAGATCACATTGTGGTGCATCAACTCTGTTCTATAGTCTTGCAACATCTGGACATCTTGATTTGCTAAAAATCAACTTAATTGACTTAATACAGTCTGAAAGCAACATAAATGTAAATGTGTATCAAACTTTAAATCAAATTCCCAAAGAAATAAAGATTTTTTTGTTTAAAAAAGCAGTAGAACAGACTGATAAACTGAATTAAAATTGATTTCTTTAGTGCACAATATAATTCATAATTTCGCATTGTTGAGCTTTTGCAGAAAATACATTTCAGAACAGTGTGGCCTTTCCAGTTAAGTGTCTGTTGAATTTCAACAAAATCAAACCTTGGGAGAGACAAAATAACCCAACAGCAATGTGAAAGACAGTCGAAAACTGGAATGAAAATGGCATCAAAATATGATTTTGTAACTTTTCCTTAATATTACTATCACACACTTTTCTTTGCAGTTCAGTATTTTAGGTATGAAAGCTGTTTCTCCAGTTTTCTTTTTCGGCAAATAATTATAAATTATAAATTTTTTAACTTACATAATATTACACACCTCTTTTATATTGCTGTTTATTCATAATTTCAACATATTTCTCATATATGTGTCTGTGCTGACTCAAAAATGCTTTAAGAACGAAAAAAACTAATGCTTATTAAAATGCTCAGACTTAATACAATTTTATTTCCGTTTTCGATTTCTGTATTCGATTTCCGTATTCAATTACCCTATTTGATTTTTCGTATTCGATTTACATACTTGACTTCACTCGACCCTAATTTACTCTACATTTACTGTCAAAAGTGGCTTCAAATTAAAAAAAAATATTTCCAGAATTTTTGCCCATGACAGATTCGATTCTAGCAGTTCATTTCTGACTGTTGTACATTTCTAATCACAATTAACTACACGCTCAACATTTTTAATAGAAGACTAAACTACCATTGAACTTTTGAAGTGCACTTCTAGATGAAGAACACTCGAGAGCAAGAGTATTCCATATAAAGAGATGCAAATTAATTAATCTGAACCTAATGGCTCTCCGTTAAAAGAGTTTTTCTTTCTGTTTTCGCAGCTCGTGGGCAGCCTTTTGGACTTTTGTTTTTACACTTTCCGTGAATCTCAGGCCCTGAAAGTCGAGTTCCCAGAGATGCTGGTGGAAATCATCAGCGACCAGATACCAAAGGTGGAGTCAGGCCAAACACACACCCTCTACTTTCATAAAAAATGACCAACTGCTCACCGGAGGAATAAATGAAAGATCAAACAAGAGGGAATCCAGAGGACACCCAGCTCTCAGAAAGAGAATAAGAGCAAGCCTGCTTTGCACACAACAAGGCGTAGCAAGAGGCATGGTTTAAAGCCATATGAGGCTCGAGCGATCAGGGGAGATGAAGAGTGATCTCTGTAGCCGGTCAACAGAGAGGAACTCATATTTCATGTGACAGTGCATTCCTTACCCCCAAAGACAATGCTGACAATGTTCTATATGGATATGAAGCCATATTCTTTGGTAAAGCTGTAGTGCACATGTGAATATGTCACAGAAACATGGACCCACACATACTTGACAAATCTTTGACTCAAGACATGTTTAATGTGCCAGTAAACACTTGCTTTTGCATTTTGAGTGAAACTCTCCTTAGATTTGCTAAATACAGTACAAAAAATCACTTTATTGCTAAACTTATATGCCCACAACCATATAAAGAAGTGGAAGAATTTAGAGGAATTGAGGAGATAGATCAAGGGCTATAGTACTTCAAAGCTCAAAAGTACAAAAATAACATATTCTTGCCTTTATAAATACAGTCAAATCTAATCTGCAAAAACATTCTGGTTTCAATTATTAATATTTGCACATTACAATTGTCATTTACTAGAAATCTGGGGTTAATGAAAACACCCATGACATCATAATTTCAAGTTTAGACTGGATATTGAAAAACAAAATAATGATTTGCTTATGGACTAAAGAGTTTACACATTGTGTACAGGCCAGTCTGATGGGGTTGTTATGGTGGAACACTGAAACCTAATCTGAAAAATGGCAGCTCAATTTAACGCTATTGGGATTTTTCAGATTTTTTCATGCTTTTTTACATTTGCAACACTGCAAATATTACGGCTCGTCTCGTAAACACCTCACTTCTATACAGTGAGATTTTGTGCGAGAGCTTACATTGTAGCAAATAATTGTACCTAAGCTGTTTCCAGCTCCCTTTCAGATGTTAATTAAAATACCAATTTACAAACCCACAGAGGAAAAGCTTTTGTATGATTGTAAGGTTTTTTCGTTATAGAACCTATCCAGCTGGAAGCCATTTTCTAACAAGGTGCTTCTTTTTTCTTAACATCAAGAAGTAGGTGTAAAATCTTCAGTAGCGGCACATGTACAGTTAGATATGGGGAAAAACCTGCATATCTTTTCTGAAGCATACAGCTTTCATAGCAGTAGACAACAATAACCGTCATCATAAACACACTGTATGTGAACTCATCCCGCATATAACCGATGCTTGTAGGCAGATTTTCAAATGTTGTAAATATGTTTTGATATAAACCACCTATTTGAGGACATGCCAGTTATAGTTTTTCTTGGGAGAATTGTACAAAAGGAATCTGGACCACTTTTTGTAATCCCACTATGCTACTGATGAAAGCGAGTAAAAAAGCGGTACTGCAAGTTTGCTGAGTCTAAGGACATTGAAGGTGTCAACATGTGTTTGTATGATTTGTTTCTGTCATTTCGCTTTTCTTAAAGGCACATTAAAAGCTGATTCTCTTTTGAAAGGGCATTGGGTAGGTATGATCCTATTGGTGACTTTGATTTGCACAGACAAGAAACTGGGATATTGATGTTGTTGTGTTGGTCATGTAATGTTCTGGGGTGGGGACGGGGTATTGGGGATGTACAATATCTGAACTGGAAGGACAACGAACTTTTGACATTTGCCTTTGTGAGGCAGCTAGTTGGTAGCAAATGACTGTTGTAAGACAAGACAAATAAATTATGTGAAAAAAAATATATATATAGTGTAATCAGGTCATTCTATAATTCAGGGTACATCTCATGTCATGATGTCATTAATACAAATCAACAAAGCTTATTATTATGTTATATTATTATGATTTGGCTTCAGGTAAATATTTTGTAGTAACTAAGAAACTATATCACATAATTAACATAATTAATACATGATATATTAATACATGGATGAAAGACTAAGCAAGTCAAGAAAAGCTATGGCATCTGAAGATGTTATGACCTTGCTTGTACAAGAAAATGTAAAAATCTTACATTTTAAATGCCATATGTACAGTACCTGTTACTATAGAATGACCCAATGAAAAGAGAACTCAATCTGTGGTACCAAGTCGATCCCATTTCACCAACCTATCAATACATTGAACACTGTACATGATGGAAGTCTTGAAGGACCTAATATTAGATAGCAGAGATGTTTAGTTTCTTTCCAACCTTTCCCTTTTTCAAATACACAGATATATAACTAATTGTTTAAAAAGGTTCGTAGGATGTATGTGAAGTATTTTTGAAAGATTCTATTTTGCTGGATACAATATATAAGTAATTTGTTTAAAAAGAGTATATGAGACCTTTTGTAAAGTAAGATGTTTATGCATGCTTTTTGAAAAGATGTTTACAGTGTATTTAAGAAGGGAAACTTGTGCCTTTTATCACAAAAAGTTACCATTTTACAGTATCTATTGTAAATAAATTGGTGAATTACTATGTTGCGTTGTATGAAAAATTTCTATATTAAATGTGTGACGTATGTTACACACGATTTCCCTTAAGTTACAAATGCCCGAACTGAATTGACAGCTTGGAGAGCATGGGATGGAAACAAGCAGATTTTACTTTATAAGCGAGAGACATTTACTACCAAAATATCTGTTTTTTCAACACTTACAAATGTTTAAATGTGTTTTTGTGTCGTTTCCTCTGCATCTACAAATCTAACAAGAAATGCAACAGACATTACAGTTTGGCTCTATTATTTTTAAAGGATTTTGACTTTTTTCTAAATATATAAGAAGATTAAACCAAGCAACTTAAGGGTAAGAATTTTGCACTTATTAAAGTTTATCTTATGTATCACACACACACTTTATATATAAATATATAAAAATGAGACCTGAAAGGGGATCAGTGTTTGACATGATACTGTTGTCTTCTCAACCAATAACGGGTCATGTAATTATTTATATATGCATTTGCATAGAAAATATTTTGAGTGATATGGTTGTATAGAAACAGTATGTACAGAAAACCCCTTTAGAACCAGAACTTTAACAATGGCCTGAAATCCATTTGGATTACTATTACAAACCACAGGGAAATATAGACTGTCATGCTTGTTTCAGCATGTTTGCAGTCTGTTTTACTCAACTACCATACAATGAAAAATTATCATACGTTTCTTATATTTTCTGCTCAAAACAGGAACTTTTATAAGTATATTTAGGTTCAGAAACATAAAAACTATGCATTTGTACAAATCCCATTACCACTAACTAGCACTTATCAAGGGCAAAGGTAGCCAACATGGGAAACTAAAACTAGAAGTACAGCTTACTAATGAAAAGTTCATGGCAATCAATCTAATAATCATTTTTCCCCAATTGATGATTTTTTATCTGACTTTGTATATGCGATACATTGTTTAAAGTGCAAAGCCATATCTCTTTTGTGACAAAAGAACATTATATGTTCCTTTTTTATTTTCTTTTTTTCAAAGCTTTGTACAATACGTATTTGCAAATCTCCTCAGAAAATATATTCAACATTGAGCAAAACACAAATGCAACTAGTTCCTCTTAACCGTCTATCCTGATGCAGATCTTGCCATAACTATGTTTGCAGAAACATCAAGGGATTCCAATAAACATGTTAACAAATATTTGAATGCGTATCTTTTTATTTCACAACAAAGATAACTAGCAGTGACTCCAGGATATACAGCGGTAATAAATGCAGAATACATTTTAAACAGAAATTTACAGATAGACATATGTACATTACATACACCATTTTCTGAAGTATATGTGAGTGGTACTTGCCTTGGCTAAATGCAGTTAGAGTGATTCTTTCCCAAGCCATGACTATAATAGGCCAACCCCTGTGTCTTTATGTCTGTCAGAGACAGAGACCATGTCTGTATGGTGTTCTGATGGAGAGATAAAGGTGGGCGCGACTTCAAAACTTTATAAAGATCATAGGATAGTGATTGGTTGGCTATGTAAAATGAGCCCACCATCTTGTCTCTATGACCTTGTAAAGCAAAAATATTGATTTAGACCTTTAATGATAAAAGTAAATGGGATTGGTTTCTAGGTTGCTGTAAACAGTTGCTATGAGGGTGGCTTAATAGCTTCAAGGTAAATTTGCGATAGTGATTGGTTCTATGAGCCCACCCTTTGACTCTATAAGACTATAGTGTGAAGATATTGCATATGGAACGATTTTTATAAAAAAACGTCTATGGACCAATTGTAAGACAGTGTGGAATTTCGGGGGGCCCTACACTTGGGGGTTCATCTTACACCCCTAAGAAGTAAGAGGTATATCTTAGGTATGTTTTTTCCGGAGCCTACCAGTCTCTTTAAATGTGGTAACTCACATGATTTTACAAAATCCTTGTTTAGAGATAATGACCCCTCAAAGTTTCCCATCGTAAGTCTATGAATAATTTTGGTTGACTCTCAGACCCCAGGGGTATACCCTACACCCACTTATAGTTACGTTTTCACAGAGCCTGCCAGCCTCTCCGGAAGTTGTAACCATATGATTCTGTGAAATATTCGCTCAGAGATACAATCCGTCGAAGTTAGGTACAATGTTATTTCTAAGGGATTTTTGTGTAACTTTTTGCCACCTCATCAAGCTCCGTACCCAGATCGCTTATAAAAATCTTATCACAGCTCTCCTCAATAATTCGGTCAGTTGAGCCTTTATTCATGCATCTGTGTAAAACCATGCGTGAGGAGAAGGTTACCGAAAAATTGGAAGAAGAAGAATATCCACCAAATATAATAATGGTGATGCTTTGCATTCTGTAAGCACCACCAATGATAAATCTTTGGCGGAATGAAGCCATTCTGGACAGCGCTTCATATCTACAAGACTGTCAGCTGTTCAGAGCAGATCTCAATAGATTAGATTAGATTAAATTCAGTGCAATAAGCAGTAAGTACAGAATATATATGTAATATGTACAATAATTATACAAAATAGATAGTATAGATAAGTATTATGGACAGATTTACAGGTTAAAATACGAAGATGATTTACAGGCAGGTGTGCTATGAACATACTATACATTATGTACAACCCCAAATCAGAAAAAGTTGGGACAGTATGTAAAACGCAAATAAAAAAAGAAAGTGTAGTAGTGATTTCTAAAATTACTTTGACTTGTATTTCATTGCAGACAATATGAACACAAAATATTTCATGTTTTGTCTGGTCAACTTCATGTCATTCATGGAAATATGGATCCTTTCCTGTCATTCAGACCTGCAACACATTTCATAAAAAGTTGGGACAGTAAAGCATTTGCCACTTTGTAATGTTGCCATTCCTATTCACAACACTTAAAAGATGTTTAGGGACTGAAGACACCAAGTTATGAAGTGTTTCAGGTGTAATTTTGTCCTATTCTTCCTGCAAACAAGTCTTAAGGCTGGGCAACAGTACAGGGTCTTCGTTGTCGCATTTTGCGTTTCAAAATGTGCCACACATTCTCTATTAGAGAAAGGTCGGGACTGCAGGCAGGCCAGTCAAGTATCTGTACCCTCTTCCTCCACAGCCAGGACTTTGTAATGTGTGCAGAATCTGGTTTTGCATTGTCTTGTTGAAATATGTATGGACGTCCCTGGAAAAGATGTCTTCTTGAAGGCAGAATATTATGCTCCAAAATCTCTATGTACTTTTCAGCATCAATGGTGCCTTCACAGAAGTGCAAGTTACCTTTGCCAAGGGCACTGACACAACCCCACACCATGACAGACCCTGGCTTTTGGACTTGTTGCTGCTAACAGTCTGGATGATCCTTTTCTTCTTTGGTCTGGAGCACACAGCGTCCATTCCTCCCAAAAAATACCTGAAAAACTGATTCATCTGACCACAGTACACGTTTCCAATGTGTTTTGATCCATCTTAGATGCCTCAGAGCCCAGAGAAGTCGACAGCACTTCTGGACACTGTAAACATAGGGCTTCCTTTTTGCACAGCACAGTTTTAACTGGCATTTGTGGATGTAACTACGTATTGTGATACTTGACAAAGGTTTGCCAAAGTAGTCCTGAGCACATGTGGTGATATCGCTTATAGATGAATGACGATTCTTGATGCAGTACCGCCTGAGGGATCGGAGATCACGATTGTTCAGCTTAGGCTTGTGCCCTTGTCCTTTACGCACTGAAATTCCTCCAGATTCCTTGAAAGCCCATCTTTGCTCCTAAAGAATAAGACCTTTCTTGGATGCTCTTTTGTACCAAATCCTAATTACAATCACCGGTTGACATCACCTGTTTCAAATCACATCATTATTTAACCATTTTACCTAGGTGTTCCAGAACAGGTCCTGTGAGATGGTGGTTGCTAGGAACTTGAAGCTGGAGACACGCTCAACAGCCATCCCGTTAATGTGGATGGGGACATGAGTGCGTCCTTTCTGCTTCCAGAAGTCCACAATGAGCTCCTTGGTCTTAGTGGTGTTCAGAAGCAGGTTATTGTCAGCACACCATGCGGCCAGGTGCTGTAACTCTTCCCTGTAGGCAGTCTCATCGTTGTCACTGATGAGGCCAATCACCAGTGTCGTCAGCAAACTTAATAATGGAGTTGGATCAATGCACGGGCTTGCAGTCGTGGGAGTAAAGGGAGTAGAGGAATGGGCTCAGCAAGCAGCCCTGTGATACGCCGATGTTAAGTGTGATGGTGGTGGAGTGGGTGTGGCCTGACCTAACATGCTGAGCCCTTTTGGTCAGAAAATCCATAATCCAGCTGCAGAGAGAGGTGTTAATGTCCAGGTCTCCAAGTTTAGTTGTCAGCTTGGAGAGGATAACGGTGTTAAATGCTGAACTGAAGTCAACAAACAACATCTTTACATAAGTGTTGTTATTGTCCAAGTGTGTGAGTGCAGAGTGCAGAACTGTGCATACTGCATCCTCTGTGCTCCTATTTCTGCAGTAGGCAAATTGGTGTGGGTATAAGGTCCACGGGGAAAATGTGCAATGGTTGGAGATTTAAAATCAACAGAATGTGGTGTAAGTATGTAACCGTGTTAAAGACGATGTGTCCGGATGTGGAAGTGCTTTTCATTAATTGTAAGCCACAGGAGTTTACCTCCGTCACTCTAGTAAGTGTTTACATTCTACAACAAGCACACGTGAGTACTGCCCTGCAGAAGGTGGCTGATCTGATCACAGACACAGAACAACAAAATCCAGATTCTGTTTTTATAATTCTATTAGACTTTAATCAAAACTCACACTTTGGTTTACCTGACACATAACCTTATACATAACCCACCACATAACATTATGGACCATTGGTACCACAATGAAGGATGCAAATTGCTCCGTCAACCTAGCAGCCCTAGGACTCTCTGATAACTATCTGGTTCTCCTTACACCTGCTTACAGTCTAAAACATTCAGTAATAAGGACTGTAAAGAGAACAACATAATAGGGAGGTCTTACAGGCCTGTTTTGAACGCAATGACAGTTTCAATTTAAAAATGAGAAACCATGGATCACACCAAAACTCAAACAACTTCGTCAGGCCAAAGAGGATACCTACAGGAGAGGGGGACAGGATCTTGTATAATCAGGCCAGTTTTTGAGTGTGGAAAGGCCTGGAAGACTTTACCAACTACAAGACTCCATCCGCCAGCATCAATCCAAATAAACTGTTTATAGATATTAAAAGTTCTACTGGAGATTCAAGACCCCTTACCAGACACCCGCACCAGTCCTTATTATCTCTCCAAACAGCCATCAACACCTCCAGCCATCTCCCTCTATTGCGCCCTGAACTTCACACCAATGAGGATGAAAACCTTTGCTGACCAGCTGGCCTGCATTAGCATGACAGCTTTAGTTGTTGTTAACTGCCATGAATGCATAAACATTAAAAATGTTCAAGCAAAGGGTTTCTTGTTCTGAACTTGCTCAAATGACCCTCAAATGCCACGACAAGTTTCTCCTCCATTACTGCTGTCTCCAGACACTGCAAGCAACTGTAAAGTTCTGTCACCACATTTGAAGCCTCGTGCCTCCAATCGTTTCAATTGGACAATGGAGAAAGGCGCATGGCTTCAAATGCTTTTCTGGCCGGAAATGGACTTTTTTCAACTCGAAGCATGCTAAGGGCTTAGTCAAAAACGCAAGGCGCTACACACTTTAAAAACCCCAGGCGGCCTGCGCGCATAAGCAGGGCACTAAAGCTCTCTGCAATTTGAAATCAATTCAAAAGAGCCACGTCTAACTGCAGACTTGTTGTCTGTGTACCATGGGTAGTATCGTCTGCAAACTTTATGATTTGTTTGATCCGTTCAAAGGTCTGCGGTCGTGCGGAAGTGAAGACCTGCGGAGGTGAAGACAGAGTTCACGATGGAACTTAGCAGACAGCCCTGTGGAAAACTTGTGTTGAGTGTGATGGTGGGGTCTGTTGATCAGGAAGTGATCCAGTTACATAGGGATAAGTTGATGCCTAGGTCTTCAAGTTTAGCTATAAGCTTGGATGGGATACTGGTGTTGAATGTTGAGCTGAAGATACCAAAATTATGTGTGCATAGGTATTCTTAAGGTCTAAATGAGTAAGAACAGAGTACAAGGCCATAGAAACTGCATCCTCTATGCTCCTATTGCTGTGGTAGGAAAACTGGTATGAGTCAGGTGTGGGTGGAAGAAAGTCCTTCAGGTGTGCCAGGACAAACCAGTCAAAGCACTTCTTGATAATGAGTGTGAGTTCTACAGGGCAGTAGTCATTTAGGACCACTAGGCTGAAGTGCTTTGGCATTTGCACAATTGTGGTGGATTTGAATAATAGAGCAACAGCAGCTTGGGCAAGAGACATGTTAAATATGTTTGTCAAAACCTCCATCGAGCTGCTCTGCGCATGCCCTCACCACAAGTCCGGGGATGTTGTCTAGTCCAGTAGCTTTGTGGCTCCGGAGTTGTAATGGTTGGGTTTGTAGTCGCTGATGGCCTCGAAGCTCTGCCACATGCTTCAAAGTTCAGTGTAAGAAAAATTCTCCTCTACCTTAAGCTTGAAGCAGTGCTTGACCTCTTCGATGTCCCTCTTCCGGAACGCTCTGGATATGCTGTAGGCTTGTGCATCACCTCATCTAAGCTGGTATTCCCTGCTTTCAACAGGAGGCGCACTTCTTTGTTCATCCATGGCTTCTGAACAAGATATGTGATAATCTTTTATCGCACTGTTTTTAAGTTTGCAGATTTTTGTGCAGGTCTGGTCATCACTGTGTAAACCACAATTTTACGAAATGTACTTTACCTTGGCAGACCGTGTCTTTATGAATACTTCATGCTATTTTGGTGTACGTTTTTTGTTTACATCAAATTTGCATAGTAAACATTACAAAAGAGGTTATATTAACTTAACAAAATCTTTTAAATACATTAAATATATTTTTCAGTGGGAAATATAAAAATCATTGATAAAATATCCAACAATTAATTTCTCTAAAATATTCTCTAAAATAATTATATTTCTCTAAAATATAAAGTTAATGTTTTTTAAGTTGTTATAAATGTAATAAAAAAGATGTGTTTTTACGATACACCAATACTTTTTGTTATATTCTAATTAAAATAATCTGATTCAATTTGCTTTCATCTATACAAAAATTAAACAGTAAATTTACTTGATTTTAAAGCTTTAAAATGTACATTTTTACTTTTGAGTGTGAATTTTTTCATTTTAAAAGTACAAATATTGTGTAATATATGTTAACATTAGTTAACAATGAACTAGCATGAATACTTGTATTGACACAATCAGACAGAAAGAAATATAAATTTCTCTAATCATACATGGAAATTGAAGTATCAATTTTCTCTTGCTAATCATTTATATATCCAAAATGATAAATTGTTTAACAAGGGAAAGATGTCACATCACACACTTGTGAATACAATCCAAACAAAATAAAACAATGGTATTCCAAAAAACTAAATAACAATTCTGAATATCACTGTTTAAGAAAAGTGTACAACATAACTGTATAGCTAGGTGCTTCATGACATCACAGAAAGTTTTAAAAATACCACAGCTACTCTGGAAATATTTAGCAATATTTTAATCATGATGGGTAAAAGATTCCGGAATGAACCAGAGTAAATGACACATAATGGAATAAGTCGTGGGGATGCTATACACAAGTGGGTGGCAAGTGAGTGGAAAGGGACAGCAGAAAAGAAATGGAAAACAAAAACACATGTGGCGAAATCCAATGGAAACACGCACAGAGGGAAGAGAGGAGAGAGGCAGAGTTATCATTTTATACAGTTTAAGGAATTTTAATTGGCAAAACACGAAAGAGGAAGTGTTCACAGCAGCAAAAATGTTTTTTTTTTTTTTCTTTGCATCCCCTGTTGAAGCAGCGATGGAAAGCTCTTCTGAATACATCACCACAGTGCGAGATCTTCCGGTGGGAAGCACAAGCATTAACAATGTAACACCTCCACGCCCCCAGAGAGAAATTTCGCCATTAACCTTGTTACAGGCCCTATCTAAAAAAACGAGCCTGCTTGCCAGACTGTGAGAGTAGACAGTATTACTTTTGCTCTTTTGCGCAAATCCGCAGCCCACTCCAAATCTCTCCCAGATTGCCAATAGCGCAAGCTGTGTAGTCCTGCCAGATAAACAGAATCTATTGGATCAGGCAGATTTCAGGGCTGTGGCTTCACACATGGCGGCTTCTGTGCCCCAGATTTTCTTCCCCACAGACATTTCTCTCTTTTTTCATTCCTTTCCTGTTTTGTTTTTCTGGAAGTCGCACCTTCTTGCAGTGCCATTTCTCGGAGATACGAAGAAAAATAACCATTTTCTTCCACTTCACAGATAGTGGCATCCAGGGCGAGGGAAGGGGGTTGGTGTTTTTGAAGTGCAGAGTAAAAACGCTTCCACTTAACAGTGATGTGGAACATCTAGTGCCATAGAGTTGAACTTAAAAGTCAGGAGGATAAAACCAGGTTGTGTACATAAAAGGTACAGTTTAGGATTTACAGTACTAGGAATTCCCTCCAAGAGGGCTGGAGACTACAAAGAGAGCCACTGGCCGCAAGCGAAATGCTCAAGAGAAGCAGAAACGTAAACATTTGGAGTTTGGTGGATAATAGCAAAGCACACAGCACCATACTGTATATGAATTCAGTGCTGCATTGCGCTCTCTCTTTCTCACACTCTCTTTCTCTCGCTCTGGCTTGCTGAAGGGCTCACAGACAAAAGAAATGTCGCAGCACAAATGACTATTTGGTCTTAACTCACACCAACAAACGACGCAGACGTGGATGGAAAAAACGCAAGAGAGGCAAAGGGTGGATGAGAGCGTAACTTTGTCCATCTCATTATCTCAGGTTCATTTGATTATGTAAGCGCCCAGTTCTTTTGACACGTCATCTATTTTTAGAAAGCTCCCGTGTCATGTCTCATCATCGGCTCTGTTAGTTACTTGGTGTATGTGACTCCACCATGTCATGATAATTATGTAATACAAGGCACTCGCACACATGTATTCAGAGGCACACGTCTCACAGCAGTCTGGAAGACATTTGTGCGCTAATGATGCATACAGTGCACTGAAGTGTGATAACACAAAGTACACAAGCGCATGCACACCGGAGTCGGAGGTGATATCTAAGGTAATTGTACAGGGGCTGTTTCTGCACTAAGAAGTCAGCCAAAAACAGATTCATTGAATTATTATAATTCATGGATTATTATTTTAAGTTTTTGGTGTGAAAAGTGCTTGCTTTTTTGTTGTATTAAACTTACTTACTTGCACCATCACTTTAAAGTCTAAAGTCGATTGTTTTCGACTAAGATCCCCAAGATCTTTTTCAACAACCTGTAACACACGATTTCTTAGGGGTCTTACATTTCCTGCTGAACAGTTCTCCATTAAGGTCCTTTCATCTATCCTGTTTCACTTGTTGTATAATACATTTATACAGATGGCAGTGGATACATATGTGTAAATAGGTGATTCTATGTATGAAGGTACATCTGGTGTCATTTTTAGTGTGGTTTGTTGAGATCTTATGGATCGTGATACAGAAAAAGTCTCAGAAAATTAGTTGTCTGTTAAATTGTAACTTGTCATTTTGAAGGTGCTACTAGATTTCCGCTTATTCAGGTTAAAACTTAATGTTAATATATTTTTGGGGGCAAATGTTAGTGACTTCTTTCTTCTTTTTAATATACATGAATATTCTGTTAATTGTGTTTTAAAAATTTGAGAACTTGTATTAGAAAATGTGATTGTTTTTAAGACTGTTTTATTTAAATATGATTCAATTAAACACCATACAAAAGAAACAATCATGTTAATTATGTTTAAATTACTATAGAGACCACAATCTTCATTATAATAATTTTGGTTTCACCAAAAAGGTTTTATTATTAATTCTTTACTGACATGATGTTTCAGTGATTACATGTAAACGAATGAATATGGGCAATGGGTCAAACAGAACCGATTACTCATCCCTCTTTGTTATTTACAATCTTTTAGCAATGAATTGATCAATATCACATGTTCACGGCATTTATGCTAGCAAGTGTAGTCTTTAGCTAATATTAATTTGTCAGTTTTGTTACTGTCAACAGTAACAGGATAACAGATGTATATGTGAGAAAGGGAGAAGAGAGTGAAAATTCGTTTTTTTTGTGAGTGTATGTGTCTGAGGAAAAACAGGACGGTGCCTAAAAGTGTGTGACTTTTAGAAATACAAAAATTATACAATCACCTAGGCTAATGAAAGTAAAAAGGATACAGGAAATGACACAAACCAGACCCAGTCACCTATATCAGCACAACCACTGAACAAAACCCATGATGCAACTAGTCCAAGGTATATGTATATGTATATGTATATGTATGTCTATTGTATATGTATATGTATGTCTGTGTATATACTCATAAGAGAAAAAAAGGTGACGTGTGGGGTAGGGGGTTTGGGGGGTTCAGGGGGTCAGAATGGGCGACACTTCATTGTGAACACAAGTTAGTGTTAATAATAAGACTGCAACAAAAGAACCAAAAACAGTAATTATTTTTTACTAAATAAACATTTATTTTTTTCTTCTTCGCCTGGACAAAGGTTTCACAAGCTCGCTTTCCTTGTTTGGCCAGAGCCTCCTCTTTTACCTTGCTTCTTATGGCCAGAGCCTCCTCTTCTGCCTCGCTTCTTATGGCCAGAGCCTCCTCTTCTGCCTCGCTTCTTCTGGCCAGAGCCTCCTCATCTGCCTCGCTTCTTCTGGCCAAAGCCTCCCTTTCTGCCTCGCTTCTTCTGGCCAGAGCCTCCTCTTCTGCCTTCCTTCTTCTTGCCAGAGCCTCCTCTTCTACCTCACTTCCGATCACATCTTCCGATCACATGGCCGATACTACTTCAGTCTTCTTTAGGGTCAGCATGGTGCGTTTCAAAGTTTGGATGGTACTCATGCTGTACCATCAATGCTGTCAATTTTTTTAACACAAATATTTATTACAAGGCTGTCATGCAAAGATTTCAAATGATAGCTTAGGATGCACAATGTATTGCATTATACAGAAATTTGCAGTTGGCTAGTTTGGTGCATTACTGTACGTTCACACCGCCGCAGGCGAGGGCATCAAGAGCGTCCGGAAGTCATTTATTTTAATGCTTGGGCTACCTCCAGCTGACTTGAATGACAAGACAAACTCCACATCGTGTCATTAATCAGGGTAGCTCAGAATTGGAGTAATAGCCAGAACTCTGGGCAGAACACCTGTATTAAGTTAGGGGCTCATGATAAGGTTATACATGTACTGATTATTGATTATATGTATGTGCATATAACACACTGTCTTATGTTGAAGTCTGTATTATATGTTACATGTTATATGCTTTTCTCGGACAAGCTCCTGAGAAATTCCCTCACACACCAGGGCACATGTGCTGTGGTGATGTGACAATAAAAGTGACTTTGACTTTATTATACTTTAACAAAGACAGGAATAACATTGACATATACTGGAAGAAATTTGGTGAAGAAATTCTTTACTCACTTTGAGCTTTATACACATATTGAGAATATAAATAAAGCCGTCACATTAAGTTTTATCGCTTTATTTTACAATAAAATGACTTTTCCTCTGATAGATTAATGAGTTCACCTAACAGAGGCCCCTCCCCTGACAGAAGCCCCTCCCCCCTCCGTGATGGATGCAAATGAAGATAATTCTGAAACGCGAATGAAATTAAATGTACAGGCGTCAAACTACAGGCGTGCAGCGCGTCAACACGTGTAAATTCGCGACTGGTGTGAACGCGTCATAAGCATTTGCACATCACGTGTCCTTGACTGGCGCAAACACAGATGACAGTGTGTTTAAATATCCTAAAGCAAGAGCTCAAATTCTGATTGGTCCAGAAAAAATTTTGTTTATAAGAATTGTCCAATGGTGGTCTAGATGACACGCAAGCCCACAACCACCCCCACCTCTCTCTCTTGACTGGCGGGAGTTAAGTTCAGATTTGCTGTCTTACATTCTTCAGAATATCAAATTTTTGTTCAAAACAAATTTTTTTCCTCCTATGGATGTCAACGGTTTCTCAAAACTGTTAGATTACATTCTTCTAAATATCTGTCTCTGTCTTCATCAGAACAAAGAAATGTATTTGGATTTGGAACAACTAAAGGGTGTATAAATGATGACAGAATAATAATTTTTATATCTCATATAAGCGAGAACCGTAGGAAACCTCTGACTCCTTGACGGTGTGTTTCTGTGCTGCTGTGATATAATATACAATGATAAACACTCTGAATCATGGACTGTGAATTTGCTCTTTTGCCCAACACAGTTTTAATGGTTTTTAAGAGATGGTTCAACCAAAAATGAACTTCTATCATGAACTAATTACCCTAAAGTTGATTCAAACATGTTAACATTTCTTTGTTAGGTTTATCACAAAAAAAGATATTTGGAAGAATTTTCTGGAGTTTCGGATCACCATCGATTGCTATAATATAATTTTTTTTTATTTTAAAAATTTTAAATAACTTAATAAATTAAATCGGTCTGGGGCAGCTTTGACTATCATTATTTTTAATTCAATGGTGGGACATAGTGAAAGAGAAATCTGTTTGCTAACATTCTTCAAAATATGTTTCCTTATGTTGAACCGAATAGTGAAATTTATACAGATTTAGAACATCCTGATGGTGAGTTATTAATGAGACAATTTACATTTTTCTTTGTTGGATACAATATTAAATGCAGAGTTAATGAAACATTGTGTTACATTACACAATACAGTCCAGCCAATCAAATGGCTCCTTGAGATTTTTAAACATATACTGGATTATATATAATCTTAAAGTTAATTTAAAATGCATTAAAATTAACATTTACATTAAATTACATCTTAATGATTATAACAATATGATTATTAACATAACCCTGTTTATATCTTAAAATCCAAAGCCATTATGTGATTGGTTGGTTACCTAACTTCCAGGTGACATCACGTGTCATTTACATTTAAATGAACCTAAAAGCCCTACAAGACTCTGTTTATATTTAAAATGACAAAAAGCACCTGATTGGCTGAACAGTCATGGTTATGTAACTTCCAGGTGACATCAAGTGTCGTTTACTTTTAAATATATCTTAAGACTGTAAAAAATCCCTGTTTATATTTAAAAATGACAGAAAGCCACATGATTGGCTTAACTGTGTTGGTTATGTAACTTTCAGGTGACATCACGTGTTGTTTACATTTAAATGTACATGAGGACCATACAAAAACCCTGTTTATTTATGAAAATCCGAGGAAGCCATTTGATTGGCTGAACAATGCTCGGACAGTAAACACAGTTTTGTTGGTAGCAACCAGAGTCATAACCTGAGAAATCACACTTGAGAAAGGTCATTTATTTTCTCTGCGATATCCACCGAGATATTTTATCAAACTATCATCACTTTCCTCTGAGTATCTTGCCTTAATCACCATGAAGGTAAGTTCATTCACTGTGGTAACAACATTGTGGTATCAAACACTTAAGCAATTTAAAAAGCACAATCCCCTTGATATAACTGAACACAATCGGTCATGTCACTTTTAAAGCGAAGGGCAGATGGTACAGTCACTGGTCCAGCCTATAACCTGAGAATGACCAGAAAACCTTCAGGCCCTCTGAAGGATCACTACATGTCTGACAACATTGCACTGATGGCACATGCAGTTAGCTTGGATCATACGTACAGCTCCAAGTCCAGGGGTTCACGCACCAAACCAGGCGTTTCTCATACCAAGTCTGGTGTTAAAAACAGAAAGCTAGAGAGCCGCTTCCTTAAAAACGAAGCTGTGATTCCTGAGTTTTGCCCAGAACTCACAAGAACTAGCGCCCCAGCCCATCGGGTGAACACCAGCCACGAGGAACCCCTCATAATCCATGGTCACAGCATAGAAGAGCATCAAAGAATGTCTCGTGCTGTAGTGGATTCAATGTTAAAAACATCCTCTGGCAGACCTCGTCCTTATAGTCTAAAGTTAGGTCTCCTTGTGAAAGAACGCCTGTGGAAAGCACTGAACTGCCCCACCATTCTTGAAGAAGAGCAACCTGATGGACGCATCCAAGTCAAAGAGATCTTTTTCAAATCAACCTTAAATAAATGTGCCCCACGTGTGCATGTCGACATTAGTGGTGAACCTTTGCCATAAGTACCAGAGAGTAAGAAGCTCTGCCTGTAACATCCATGAAGAGCTTAGAGGATATAGTAAAATGTATATATTGTGTACATAGTTTCTGAATAAATATTTACATTCTATTACTATAAACGTGTCTGTTTTATTCTGAGCTTCTTCACATGATTTCATAAAAGTATAACATTACGAGTTAAAACTATAAAACAATAAAATCACATCACAAATATATATTAAACTGAGTGAAGCAGCTCGCCGTAAAATGTGTATTTAGGTAAGATAGCTGTATAACTGTTGAAGTCCTTCCTAGGTAATAAAAAGATATTTCACCCCAAAAATACCGCTGTGAATTACTCACTCTTTAGTTGTTCTAAACCATTATACAATTATTGTTTGGTTGGGCCCAGATGAAGATATTAAGAAAAATACACGGAACAGTTCTTGGACCCCCTTGACTAGCATAGAAGGAACTTTTTGCTGTCCTTCAGTCTTCAAAATATCAAATAAAGAAATAACACATTGTCCTTCTATTGTTGTCAACAGTTTCTCAGAACTGTTAGGTTACATTCTTCTAAATATCTGTATCTGTGTTCATCAGAACAAGGAAATGTGTTTGGATTTGGAACAACTAAAGGCTGGATAAATGATGACAGAATAATTATTTTTATATCTCATGTAAGCGAGAACCGTAGGACACCTCTGACTCCTTGACGGTGTGTTTCTGTGCTGCTGTGATATAATATACAATGATAAACACTCTGAATCATGGACTGTGAATTTGCTCTTGTGCCCAACACAGTTTTAATGGTTTTTAAGAGATGGTCCATCCAAAAATGAACTTGTATCATGAACTAATTACCCTAAAGTTCATTCAAACATGTATACATTTTCTTGCTTGTTTAAACACAAAAAAAAGATATTTGGAATAATTTTCTGGAGATTAAGGATAACCATTGATTGCTATAATAGAACAAATATTAAGATTATAATTTTACTTTGTTCTTTTAATAATTTTTTTTGAAGAATTTAATAAATTAAACCGTTCAGCTTTGACTATCATTCATATTTCCTTCAAAGGTAGGAAATAGTGACAGAGAAATCTGTTTGCATGTCGTCACAAGCTGGAAACCTTTGCCATATGTACCAGAGAGTAAGAAGCTCTGCCTGTAACATCCATGCAGAGCTTAGAGTATATAGTCAAATGTATATATTGTGTACATAGTTTTTACATTCTATTACTATAAATTTGTCAGTTTTATTCTCAACTACTTCACATTATACAATTATAACATTACTAGTTAAAGCTATAAAACAGTAAAATCACATCACAAATATATATAAAACTGAGAGAAGCAGCTCGCAGTAAAATGTGTATTTGATAAGACTGTAGAAGTACCTCCTAGGTATTAAAGAGATATTTCCCTGAAAAAAAGTTCTGTTGTGAATTACTCACTCTTTAGTTGTTCTAAACCATTATACATTTATTGTTCGGTTGAGCACAGATGAAGATATTTAGAAAAATACACGGAACAGTTCTAGGACCGCATTGACTACCATAGAAGGAACGTTAACAATGGTAGAAAAATGATACCCAGGACTTTTTGCTGTCTTACATTCTTCAGAATATCTAATTTTTGTTCAAAACAAATTTTTTTCCTCCTATGGATGTCAACGGTTTCTCAGAACTGTTAGATTACATTCTTCTAAATATCTGTATCTGTCTTCATCAGAACAAAGAAATGTATTTGGATTTGGAACAACTAAAGGGTGTATAAATGATGACAGAATAATAATTTTTATATCTCATGTAAGCGAGAACCGTAGGAAACCTCTGACTCCTTGACGGTGTGTTTCTGTGCTGCTGTGATATAATATACAATGATAAACACTCTGAATCATGGACTGTGAATTTGCTCTTTTGCCCAACACAGTTTTAATGGTTTTTAAGAGATGGTTCAACCAAAAATGAACTTCTATCATGAACTAATTACCCTAAAGTTGATTCAAACATGTTAACATTTCTTTGTTAGGTTTATCACAAAAAAAGATATTTGGAAGAATTTTCTGGAGTTTCGGATCACCATCGATTGCTATAATATAATTTTTTTTATTTTAACTACTTTTGTTCTTTTAATTAAAAATTTTAAATAACTTAATAAATTAAATCGGTCTGGGGCAGCGTTGACTATCATTATTTTTAATTCAATGGTAGGACATAGTGAAAGAGAAATCTGTTTGCTAACATTCTTCAAAATATGTCTCCTTATGTTGAACCGAATAGTGAAATTTATACAGATTTAGAACATCCTGATGGTGAGTTATTCATGAGACAATTTACATTTTTCTTTGTTGGATACAATATTAAATGCAGAGTTAATGAAACATTGTGTTACATTACACAATACAGTCCAGCCAATCAAATGGCTCCTTGAGATTTTTAAACATATACTGGATTATATATAATCTTAAAGTTAATTTAAAATGCATTAAAATTAACATTTACATTAAATTACATCTTAATGATTATAACAATATGATTATTAACATAACCCTGTTTATATTTTAAAATCCAAAGCCATTATGTGATTGGTTGGTTACCTAACTTCCAGGTGACATCACGTGTCATTTACATTTAAATGAACCTAAAAGCCCTACAAGACTCTGTTTATATTTAAAATGACAAAAAGCACCTGATTGGCTGAACAGTCATGGTTATGTAACTTCCAGGTGACATCACGTGTCGTTTACTTTTAAATATATCTCAAGACTGTAAAAAATCCCTGTTTATATTTAAAAATGACAGAAAGCCACATGATTGGCTTAACTGTGTTGGTTATGTAACTTTCAGGTGACATCACGTGTTGTTTACATTTAAATGTACATGAGGACCATACAAAAACCCTGTTTATTTATGAAAATCCGAGGAAGCCATTTGATTGGCTGAACAATGCTCGGACAGTAAACACAGTTTTGTTGGTAGCAACCAGAGTCATAACCTGAGAAATCACACTTGAGAAAGGTCATTTATTTTCTCTGCGATATCCACCGAGATATTTTATCAAACTATCATCACTTTCCTCTGAGTATCTTGCCTTAATCACCATGAAGGTAAGTTCATTCACTGTGGTAACAACATTGTGGTATCAAACACTTAAGCAATTTAAAAAGCACAATCCCCTTGATATAACTGAACACAATCGGTCATGTCACTTTTAAAGCGAAGGGCAGATGGTACAGTCACTGGTCCAGCCTATAACCTGAGAATGACCAGAAAACCTTCAGGCCCTCTGAAGGATCACTACATGTCTGACAACATTGCACTGATGGCACATGCAGTTAGCTTGGATCATACGTACAGCTCCAAGTCCAGGGGTTCACGCACCAAACCAGGCGTTTCTCATACCAAGTCTGGTGTTAAAAACAGAAAGCTAGAGAGCCGCTTCCTTAAAAACGAAGCTGTGATTCCTGAGTTTTGCCCAGAACTCACAAGAACTAGCGCCCCAGCCCATCGGGTGAACACCAGCCACGAGGAACCCCTCATAATCCATGGTCACAGCATAGAAGAGCATCAAAGAATGTCTCGTGCTGTAGTGGATTCAATGTTAAAAACATCCTCTGGCAGACCTCGTCCTTATAGTCTAAAGTTAGGTCTCCTTGTGAAAGAACGCCTGTGGAAAGCACTGAACTGCCCCACCATTCTTGAAGAAGAGCAACCTGATGGACGCATCCAAGTCAAAGAGATCTTTTTCAAATCAACCTTAAATAAATGTGCCCCACGTGTGCATGTCGACATTAGTGGTGAACCTTTGCCATAAGTACCAGAGAGTAAGAAGCTCTGCCTGTAACATCCATGAAGAGCTTAGAGGATATAGTAAAATGTATATATTGTGTACATAGTTTCTGAATAAATATTTACATTCTATTACTATAAACGTGTCTGTTTTATTCTGAGCTTCTTCACATGATTTCATAAAAGTATAACATTACGAGTTAAAACTATAAAACAATAAAATCACATCACAAATATATATTAAACTGAGTGAAGCAGCTCGCCGTAAAATGTGTATTTAGGTAAGATAGCTGTATAACTGTTGAAGTCCTTCCTAGGTAATAAAAAGATATTTCACCCCAAAAATACCGCTGTGAATTACTCACTCTTTAGTTGTTCTAAACCATTATACAATTATTGTTTGGTTGGGCCCAGATGAAGATATTAAGAAAAATACACGGAACAGTTCTTGGACCCCCTTGACTAGCATAGAAGGAACTTTTTGCTGTCCTTCAGTCTTCAAAATATCAAATAAAGAAATAACACATTGTCCTTCTATTGTTGTCAACAGTTTCTCAGAACTGTTAGGTTACATTCTTCTAAATATCTGTATCTGTGTTCATCAGAACAAGGAAATGTGTTTGGATTTGGAACAACTAAAGGCTGGATAAATGATGACAGAATAATTATTTTTATATCTCATGTAAGCGAGAACCGTAGGACACCTCTGACTCCTTGACGGTGTGTTTCTGTGCTGCTGTGATATAATATACAATGATAAACACTCTGAATCATGGACTGTGAATTTGCTCTTGTGCCCAACACAGTTTTAATGGTTTTTAAGAGATGGTCCATCCAAAAATGAACTTGTATCATGAACTAATTACCCTAAAGTTCATTCAAACATGTATACATTTTCTTGCTTGTTTAAACACAAAAAAAAGATATTTGGAATAATTTTCTGGAGATTAAGGATAACCATTGATTGCTATAATAGAACAAATATTAAGATTATAATTTTACTTTGTTCTTTTAATAATTTTTTTTGAAGAATTTAATAAATTAAACCGTTCAGCTTTGACTATCATTCATATTTCCTTCAAAGGTAGGAAATAGTGACAGAGAAATCTGTTTGCATGTCGTCACAAGCTGGAAACCTTTGCCATATGTACCAGAGAGTAAGAAGCTCTGCCTGTAACATCCATGCAGAGCTTAGAGTATATAGTCAAATGTATATATTGTGTACATAGTTTTTACATTCTATTACTATAAATTTGTCAGTTTTATTCTCAACTACTTCACATTATACAATTATAACATTACTAGTTAAAGCTATAAAACAGTAAAATCACATCACAAATATATATAAAACTGAGAGAAGCAGCTCGCAGTAAAATGTGTATTTGATAAGACTGTAGAAGTACCTCCTAGGTATTAAAGAGATATTTCCCTGAAAAAAAGTTCTGTTGTGAATTACTCACTCTTTAGTTGTTCTAAACCATTATACATTTATTGTTCGGTTGAGCACAGATGAAGATATTTAGAAAAATACACGGAACAGTTCTAGGACCGCATTGACTACCATAGAAGGAACGTTAACAATGGTAGAAAAATGATACCCAGGACTTTTTGCTGTCTTACATTCTTCAGAATATCTAATTTTTGTTCAAAACAAATTTTTTTCCTCCTATGGATGTCAACGGTTTCTCAGAACTGTTAGATTACATTCTTCTAAATATCTGTATCTGTCTTCATCAGAACAAAGAAATGTATTTGGATTTGGAACAACTAAAGGGTGTATAAATGATGACAGAATAATAATTTTTATATCTCATGTAAGCGAGAACCGTAGGAAACCTCTGACTCCTTGACGGTGTGTTTCTGTGCTGCTGTGATATAATATACAATGATAAACACTCTGAATCATGGACTGTGAATTTGCTCTTTTGCCCAACACAGTTTTAATGGTTTTTAAGAGATGGTTCAACCAAAAATGAACTTCTATCATGAACTAATTACCCTAAAGTTGATTCAAACATGTTAACATTTCTTTGTTAGGTTTATCACAAAAAAAGATATTTGGAAGAATTTTCTGGAGTTTCGGATCACCATTGATTGCTATAATATAATTTTTTTTATTTTAACTACTTTTGTTCTTTTAATTAAAAATTTTAAATAACTTAATAAATTAAATCGGTCTGGGGCAGCGTTGACTATCATTATTTTTAATTCAATGGTAGGACATAGTGAAAGAGAAATCTGTTTGCTAACATTCTTCAAAATATGTCTCCTTATGTTGAACCGAATAGTGAAATTTATACAGATTTAGAACATCCTGATGGTGAGTTATTCATGAGACAATTTACATTTTTCTTTGTTGGATACAATATTAAATGCAGAGTTAATGAAACATTGTGTTACATTACACAATACAGTCCAGCCAATCAAATGGCTCCTTGAGATTTTTAAACATATACTGGATTATATATAATCTTAAAGTTAATTTAAAATGCATTAAAATTAACATTTACATTAAATTACATCTTAATGATTATAACAATATGATTATTAACATAACCCTGTTTATATTTTAAAATCCAAAGCCATTATGTGATTGGTTGGTTACCTAACTTCCAGGTGACATCACGTGTCATTTACATTTAAATGAACCTAAAAGCCCTACAAGACTCTGTTTATATTTAAAATGACAAAAAGCACCTGATTGGCTGAACAGTCATGGTTATGTAACTTCCAGGTGACATCACGTGTCGTTTACTTTTAAATATATCTCAAGACTGTAAAAAATCCCTGTTTATATTTAAAAATGACAGAAAGCCACATGATTGGCTTAACTGTGTTGGTTATGTAACTTTCAGGTGACATCACGTGTTGTTTACATTTAAATGTACATGAGGACCATACAAAAACCCTGTTTATTTATGAAAATCCGAGGAAGCCATTTGATTGGCTGAACAATGCTCGGACAGTAAACACAGTTTTGTTGGTAGCAACCAGAGTCATAACCTGAGAAATCACACTTGAGAAAGGTCATTTATTTTCTCTGCGATATCCACCGAGATATTTTATCAAACTATCATCACTTTCCTCTGAGTATCTTGCCTTAATCACCATGAAGGTAAGTTCATTCACTGTGGTAACAACATTGTGGTATCAAACACTTAAGCAATTTAAAAAGCACAATCCCCTTGATATAACTGAACACAATCGGTCATGTCACTTTTAAAGCGAAGGGCAGATGGTACAGTCACTGGTCCAGCCTATAACCTGAGAATGACCAGAAAACCTTCAGGCCCTCTGAAGGATCACTACATGTCTGACAACATTGCACTGATGGCACATGCAGTTAGCTTGGATCATACGTACAGCTCCAAGTCCAGGGGTTCACGCACCAAACCAGGCGTTTCTCATACCAAGTCTGGTGTTAAAAACAGAAAGCTAGAGAGCCGCTTCCTTAAAAACGAAGCTGTGATTCCTGAGTTTTGCCCAGAACTCACAAGAACTAGCGCCCCAGCCCATCGGGTGAACACCAGCCACGAGGAACCCCTCATAATCCATGGTCACAGCATAGAAGAGCATCAAAGAATGTCTCGTGCTGTAGTGGATTCAATGTTAAAAACATCCTCTGGCAGACCTCGTCCTTATAGTCTAAAGTTAGGTCTCCTTGTGAAAGAACGCCTGTGGAAAGCACTGAACTGCCCCACCATTCTTGAAGAAGAGCAACCTGATGGACGCATCCAAGTCAAAGAGATCTTTTTCAAATCAACCTTAAATAAATGTGCCCCACGTGTGCATGTCGACATTAGTGGTGAACCTTTGCCATAAGTACCAGAGAGTAAGAAGCTCTGCCTGTAACATCCATGAAGAGCTTAGAGGATATAGTAAAATGTATATATTGTGTACATAGTTTCTGAATAAATATTTACATTCTATTACTATAAACGTGTCTGTTTTATTCTGAGCTTCTTCACATGATTTCATAAAAGTATAACATTACGAGTTAAAACTATAAAACAATAAAATCACATCACAAATATATATTAAACTGAGTGAAGCAGCTCGCCGTAAAATGTGTATTTAGGTAAGATAGCTGTATAACTGTTGAAGTCCTTCCTAGGTAATAAAAAGATATTTCACCCCAAAAATACCGCTGTGAATTACTCACTCTTTAGTTGTTCTAAACCATTATACAATTATTGTTTGGTTGGGCCCAGATGAAGATATTAAGAAAAATACACGGAACAGTTCTTGGACCCCCTTGACTAGCATAGAAGGAACTTTTTGCTGTCCTTCAGTCTTCAAAATATCAAATAAAGAAATAACACATTGTCCTTCTATTGTTGTCAACAGTTTCTCAGAACTGTTAGGTTACATTCTTCTAAATATCTGTATCTGTGTTCATCAGAACAAGGAAATGTGTTTGGATTTGGAACAACTAAAGGCTGGATAAATGATGACAGAATAATTATTTTTATATCTCATGTAAGCGAGAACCGTAGGACACCTCTGACTCCTTGACGGTGTGTTTCTGTGCTGCTGTGATATAATATACAATGATAAACACTCTGAATCATGGACTGTGAATTTGCTCTTGTGCCCAACACAGTTTTAATGGTTTTTAAGAGATGGTCCATCCAAAAATGAACTTGTATCATGAACTAATTACCCTAAAGTTCATTCAAACATGTATACATTTTCTTGCTTGTTTAAACACAAAAAAAAGATATTTGGAATAATTTTCTGGAGATTAAGGATAACCATTGATTGCTATAATAGAACAAATATTAAGATTATAATTTTACTTTGTTCTTTTAATAATTTTTTTTGAAGAATTTAATAAATTAAACCGTTCAGCTTTGACTATCATTCATATTTCCTTCAAAGGTAGGAAATAGTGACAGAGAAATCTGTTTGCATGTCGTCACAAGCTGGAAACCTTTGCCATATGTACCAGAGAGTAAGAAGCTCTGCCTGTAACATCCATGCAGAGCTTAGAGTATATAGTCAAATGTATATATTGTGTACATAGTTTTTACATTCTATTACTATAAATTTGTCAGTTTTATTCTCAACTACTTCACATTATACAATTATAACATTACTAGTTAAAGCTATAAAACAGTAAAATCACATCACAAATATATATAAAACTGAGAGAAGCAGCTCGCAGTAAAATGTGTATTTGATAAGACTGTAGAAGTACCTCCTAGGTATTAAAGAGATATTTCCCTGAAAAAAAGTTCTGTTGTGAATTACTCACTCTTTAGTTGTTCTAAACCATTATACATTTATTGTTCGGTTGAGCACAGATGAAGATATTTAGAAAAATACACGGAACAGTTCTAGGACCGCATTGACTACCATAGAAGGAACGTTAACAATGGTAGAAAAATGATACCCAGGACTTTTTGCTGTCTTACATTCTTCAGAATATCTAATTTTTGTTCAAAACAAATTTTTTCCCTCCTATGGATGTCAACGGTTTCTCAGAACTGTTAGATTACATTCTTCTAAATATCTGTATCTGTCTTCATCAGAACAAAGAAATGTATTTGGATTTGGAACAACTAAAGGGTGTATAAATGATGACAGAATAATAATTTTTATATCTCATGTAAGCGAGAACCGTAGGAAACCTTTGACTCCTTGACGGTGTGTTTCTGTGCTGCTGTGATATAATATACAATGATAAACACTCTGAATCATGGACTGTGAATTTGCTCTTTTGCCCAACACAGTTTTAATGGTTTTTAAGAGATGGTTCAACCAAAAATGAACTTCTATCATGAACTAATTACCCTAAAGTTGATTCAAACATGTTAACATTTCTTTGTTAGGTTTATCACAAAAAAAGATATTTGGAAGAATTTTCTGGAGTTTCGGATCACCATCGATTGCTATAATATAATTTTTTTTTATTTTAAAAATTTTAAATAACTTAATAAATTAAATCGGTCTGGGGCAGCTTTGACTATCATTATTTTTAATTCAATGGTAGGACATAGTGAAAGAGAAATCTGTTTGCTAACATTCTTCAAAATATGTTTCCTTATGTTGAACCGAATAGTGAAATTTATACAGATTTAGAACATCCTGATGGTGAGTTATTCATGAGACAATTTACATTTTTCTTTGTTGGATACAATATTAAATGCAGAGTTAATGAAACATTGTGTTACATTACACAATACAGTCCAGCCAATCAAATGGCTCCTTGAGATTTTTAAACATATACTGGATTATATATAATCTTAAAGTTAATTTAAAATGCATTAAAATTAACATTTACATTAAATTACATCTTAATGATTATAACAATATGATTATTAACATAACCCTGTTTATATCTTAAAATCCACAGCCATTATGTGATTGGTTGGTTACCTAACTTCCAGGTGACATCACGTGTCATTTACATTTAAATGAACCTAAAAGCCCTACAAGACTCTGTTTATATTTAAAATGACAAAAAGCACCTGATTGGCTGAACAGTCATGGTTATGTAACTTCCAGGTGACATCACGTGTCGTTTACTTTTAAATATATCTTAAGACTGTAAAAAATCCCTGTTTATATTTAAAAATGACAGAAAGCCACATGATTGGCTTAACTGTGTTGGTTATGTAACTTTCAGGTGACATCACGTGTTGTTTACATTTAAATGTACATGAGGACCATACAAAAACCCTGTTTATTTATGAAAATCCGAGGAAGCCATTTGATTGGCTGAACAATGCTCGGACAGTAAACACAGTTTTGTTGGTAGCAACCAGAGTCATAACCTGAGAAATCACACTTGAGAAAGGTCATTTATTTTCTCTGCGATATCCACCGAGATATTTTATCAAACTATCATCACTTTCCTCTGAGTATCTTGCCTTAATCACCATGAAGGTAAGTTCATTCACTGTGGTAACAACATTGTGGTATCAAACACTTAAGCAATTTAAAAAGCACAATCCCCTTGATATAACTGAACACAATCGGTCATGTCACTTTTAAAGCGAAGGGCAGATGGTACAGTCACTGGTCCAGCCTATAACCTGAGAATGACCAGAAAACCTTCAGGCCCTCTGAAGGATCACTACATGTCTGACAACATTGCACTGATGGCACATGCAGTTAGCTTGGATCATACGTACAGCTCCAAGTCCAGGGGTTCACGCACCAAACCAGGCGTTTCTCATACCAAGTCTGGTGTTAAAAACAGAAAGCTAGAGAGCCGCTTCCTTAAAAACGAAGCTGTGATTCCTGAGTTTTGCCCAGAACTCACAAGAACTAGCGCCCCAGCCCATCGGGTGAACACCAGCCACGAGGAACCCCTCATAATCCATGGTCACAGCATAGAAGAGCATCAAAGAATGTCTCGTGCTGTAGTGGATTCAATGTTAAA
The DNA here is from genome assembly GCA_033220385.1 of Triplophysa yarkandensis. Lineage (NCBI taxonomy): Eukaryota > Metazoa > Chordata > Actinopteri > Cypriniformes > Nemacheilidae > Triplophysa > Triplophysa yarkandensis. Next base: position 12,430,098 of record CM065655.1, read on the forward strand.
AACATCCTCTGGCAGACCTCGTCCTTATAGTCTAAAGTTAGGTCTCCTTGTGAAAGAACGCCTGTGGAAAGCACTGAACTGCCCCACCATTCTTGAAGAAGAGCAACCTGATGGACGCATCCAAGTCAAAGAGATCTTTTTCAAATCAACCTTAAATAAATGTGCCCCACGTGTGCATGTCGACATTAGTGGTGAACCTTTGCCATAAGTACCAGAGAGTAAGAAGCTCTGCCTGTAACATCCATGAAGAGCTTAGAGGATATAGTAAAATGTATATATTGTGTACATAGTTTCTGAATAAATATTTACATTCTATTACTATAAACGTGTCTGTTTTATTCTGAGCTTCTTCACATGATTTCATAAAAGTATAACATTACGAGTTAAAACTATAAAACAATAAAATCACATCACAAATATATATTAAACTGAGTGAAGCAGCTCGCCGTAAAATGTGTATTTAGGTAAGATAGCTGTATAACTGTTGAAGTCCTTCCTAGGTAATAAAAAGATATTTCACCCCAAAAATACCGCTGTGAATTACTCACTCTTTAGTTGTTCTAAACCATTATACAATTATTGTTTGGTTGGGCCCAGATGAAGATATTAAGAAAAATACACGGAACAGTTCTTGGACCCCCTTGACTAGCATAGAAGGAACTTTTTGCTGTCCTTCAGTCTTCAAAATATCAAATAAAGAAAAAACACATTGTCCTTCTATTGTTGTCAACAGTTTCTCAGAACTGTTAGGTTACATTCTTCTAAATATCTGTATCTGTGTTCATCAGAACAAGGAAATGTGTTTGGATTTGGAACAACTAAAGGCTGGATAAATGATGACAGAATAATTATTTTTATATCTCATGTAAGCGAGAACCGTAGGACACCTCTGACTCCTTGACGGTGTGTTTCTGTGCTGCTGTGATATAATATACAATGATAAACACTCTGAATCATGGACTGTGAATTTGCTCTTGTGCCCAACACAGTTTTAATGGTTTTTAAGAGATGGTCCATCCAAAAATGAACTTGTATCATGAACTAATTACCCTAAAGTTCATTCAAACATGTATACATTTTCTTGCTTGTTTAAACACAAAAAAAAGATATTTGGAATAATTTTCTGGAGATTAAGGATAACCATTGATTGCTATAATAGAACAAATATTAAGATTATAATTTTACTTTGTTCTTTTAATAATTTTTTTTGAAGAATTTAATAAATTAAACCGTTCAGCTTTGACTATCATTCATATTTCCTTCAAAGGTAGGAAATAGTGACAGAGAAATCTGTTTGCATGTCGGCACAAGCTGGAAACCTTTGCCATATGTACCAGAGAGTAAGAAGCTCTGCCTGTAACATCCATGCAGAGCTTAGAGTATATAGTCAAATGTATATATTGTGTACATAGTTTTTACATTCTATTACTATAAATTTGTCAGTTTTATTCTCAACTACTTCACATTATACAATTATAACATTACTAGTTAAAGCTATAAAACAGTAAAATCACATCACAAATATATATTAAACTGAGAGAAGCAGCTCGCAGTAAAATGTGTATTTGATAAGACTGTAGAAGTACCTCCTAGGTATTAAAGAGATATTTCCCTGAAAAAAAGTTCTGTTGTGAATTACTCACTCTTTAGTTGTTCTAAACCATTATACATTTATTGTTCGGTTGAGCACAGATGAAGATATTTAGAAAAATACACGGAACAGTTCTAGGACCGCATTGACTACCATAGAAGGAACGTTAACAATGGTAGAAAAATGATACCCAGGACTTTTTGCTGTCTTAAATTCTTCAGAATATCTAATTTTTGTTCAAAACAAATTTTTTCCCTCCTATGGATGTCAACGGTTTCTCAGAACTGTTAGATTACATTCTTCTAAATATCTGTATCTGTCTTCATCAGAACAAAGAAATGTATTTGGATTTGGAACAACTAAAGGGTCTATAAATGATGACAGAATAATAATTTTTATATCTCATGTAAGCGAGAACCGTAGGAAACCTTTGACTCCTTGACGGTGTGTTTCTGTGCTGCTGTGATATAATATACAATGATAAACACTCTGAATCATGGACTGTGAATTTGCTCTTTTGCCCAACACAGTTTTAATGGTTTTTAAGAGATGGTTCAACCAAAAATGAACTTCTATCATGAACTAATTACCCTAAAGTTGATTCAAACATGTTAACATTTCTTTGTTAGGTTTATCACAAAAAAAGATATTTGGAAGAATTTTCTGGAGTTTCGGATCACCATCGATTGCTATAATATAATTTTTTTTATTTTAACTACTTTTGTTCTTTTAATTAAAAATTTTAAATAACTTAATAAATTAAATCGGTCTGGGGCAGCGTTGACTATCATTATTTTTAATTCAATGGTAGGACATAGTGAAAGAGAAATCTGTTTGCTAACATTCTTCAAAATATGTCTCCTTATGTTGAACCGAATAGTGAAATTTATACAGATTTAGAACATCCTGATGGTGAGTTATTCATGAGACAATTTACATTTTTCTTTGTTGGATACAATATTAAATGCAGAGTTAATGAAACATTGTGTTACATTACACAATACAGTCCAGCCAATCAAATGGCTCCTTGAGATTTTTAAACATATACTGGATTATATATAATCTTAAAGTTAATTTAAAATGCATTAAAATTAACATTTACATTAAATTACATCTTAATGATTATAACAATATGATTATTAACATAACCCTGTTTATATTTTAAAATCCAAAGCCATTATGTGATTGGTTGGTTACCTAACTTCCAGGTGACATCACGTGTCATTTACATTTAAATGAACCTAAAAGCCCTACAAGACTCTGTTTATATTTAAAATGACAAAAAGCACCTGATTGGCTGAACAGTCATGGTTATGTAACTTCCAGGTGACATCACGTGTCGTTTACTTTTAAATATATCTCAAGACTGTAAAAAATCCCTGTTTATATTTAAAAATGACAGAAAGCCACATGATTGGCTTAACTGTGTTGGTTATGTAACTTTCAGGTGACATCACGTGTTGTTTACATTTAAATGTACATGAGGACCATACAAAAACCCTGTTTATTTATGAAAATCCGAGGAAGCCATTTGATTGGCTGAACAATGCTCGGACAGTAAACACAGTTTTGTTGGTAGCAACCAGAGTCATAACCTGAGAAATCACACTTGAGAAAGGTCATTTATTTTCTCTGCGATATCCACCGAGATATTTTATCAAACTATCATCACTTTCCTCTGAGTATCTTGCCTTAATCACCATGAAGGTAAGTTCATTCACTGTGGTAACAACATTGTGGTATCAAACACTTAAGCAATTTAAAAAGCACAATCCCCTTGATATAACTGAACACAATCGGTCATGTCACTTTTAAAGCGAAGGGCAGATGGTACAGTCACTGGTCCAGCCTATAACCTGAGAATGACCAGAAAACCTTCAGGCCCTCTGAAGGATCACTACATGTCTGACAACATTGCACTGATGGCACATGCAGTTAGCTTGGATCATACGTACAGCTCCAAGTCCAGGGGTTCACGCACCAAACCAGGCGTTTCTCATACCAAGTCTGGTGTTAAAAACAGAAAGCTAGAGAGCCGCTTCCTTAAAAACGAAGCTGTGATTCCTGAGTTTTGCCCAGAACTCACAAGAACTAGCGCCCCAGCCCATCCGGTGAACACCAGCCACGAGGAACCCCTCATAATCCATGGTCACAGCATAGAAGAGCATCAAAGAATGTCTCGTGCTGTAGTGGATTCAATGTTAAAAACATCCTCTGGCAGACCTCGTCCTTATAGTCTAAAGTTAGGTCTCCTTGTGAAAGAACGCCTGTGGAAAGCACTGAACTGCCCCACCATTCTTGAAGAAGAGCAACCTGATGGACGCATCCAAGTCAAAGAGATCTTTTTCAAATCAACCTTAAATAAATGTGCCCCACGTGTGCATGTCGACATTAGTGGTGAACCTTTGCCATAAGTACCAGAGAGTAAGAAGCTCTGCCTGTAACATCCATGAAGAGCTTAGAGGATATAGTAAAATGTATATATTGTGTACATAGTTTCTGAATAAATATTTACATTCTATTACTATAAACGTGTCTGTTTTATTCTGAGCTTCTTCACATGATTTCATAAAAGTATAACATTACGAGTTAAAACTATAAAACAATAAAATCACATCACAAATATATATTAAACTGAGTGAAGCAGCTCGCCGTAAAATGTGTATTTAGGTAAGATAGCTGTATAACTGTTGAAGTCCTTCCTAGGTAATAAAAAGATATTTCACCCCAAAAATACCGCTGTGAATTACTCACTCTTTAGTTGTTCTAAACCATTATACAATTATTGTTTGGTTGGGCCCAGATGAAGATATTAAGAAAAATACACGGAACAGTTCTTGGACCCCCTTGACTAGCATAGAAGGAACTTTTTGCTGTCCTTCAGTCTTCAAAATATCAAATAAAGAAATAACACGTTGTCCTTCTATTGTTGTCAACAGTTTCTCAGAACTGTTAGGTTACATTCTTCTAAATATCTGTATCTGTGTTCATCAGAACAAGGAAATGTGTTTGGATTTGGAACAACTAAAGGCTGGATAAATGATGACAGAATAATTATTTTTATATCTCATGTAAGCGAGAACCGTAGGACACCTCTGACTCCTTGACGGTGTGTTTCTGTGCTGCTGTGATATAATATACAATGATAAACACTCTGAATCATGGACTGTGAATTTGCTCTTGTGCCCAACACAGTTTTAATGGTTTTTAAGAGATGGTCCATCCAAAAATGAACTTGTATCATGAACTAATTACCCTAAAGTTCATTCAAACATGTATACATTTTCTTGCTTGTTTAAACACAAAAAAAAGATATTTGGAATAATTTTCTGGAGATTAAGGATAACCATTGATTGCTATAATAGAAAAAATATTAAGATTATAATTTTACTTTGTTCTTTTAATAATTTTTTTTGAAGAATTTAATAAATTAAACCGTTCAGCTTTGACTATCATTCATATTTCCTTCAAAGGTAGGAAATAGTGACAGAGAAATCTGTTTGCATGTCGTCACAAGCTGGAAACCTTTGCCATATGTACCAGAGAGTAAGAAGCTCTGCCTGTAACATCCATGCAGAGCTTAGAGTATATAGTCAAATGTATATATTGTGTACATAGTTTTTACATTCTATTACTATAAATTTGTCAGTTTTATTCTCAACTACTTCACATTATACAATTATAACATTACTAGTTAAAGCTATAAAACAGTAAAATCACATCACAAATATATATTAAACTGAGAGAAGCAGCTCGCAGTAAAATGTGTATTTGATAAGACTGTAGAAGTACCTCCTAGGTATTAAAGAGATATTTCCCTGAAAAAAAGTTCTGTTGTGAATTACTCACTCTTTAGTTGTTCTAAACCATTATACATTTATTGTTCGGTTGAGCACAGATGAAGATATTTAGAAAAATACACGGAACAGTTCTAGGACCGCATTGACTACCATAGAAGGAACGTTAACAATGGCAGAAAAATGATACCCAGGACTTTTTGCTGTCTTACATTCTTCAGAATATCTAATTTTTGTTCAAAACAAATTTTTTTCCTCCTATGGATGTCAACGGTTTCTCAGAACTGTTAGATTACATTCTTCTAAATATCTGTATCTGTCTTCATCAGAACAAAGAAATGTATTTGGATTTGGAACAACTAAAGGGTGTATAAATGATGACAGAATAATAATTTTTATATCTCATGTAAGCGAGAACCGTAGGAAACCTTTGACTCCTTGACGGTGTGTTTCTGTGCTGCTGTGATATAATATACAATGATAAACACTCTGAATCATGGACTGTGAATTTGCTCTTTTGCCCAACACAGTTTTAATGGTTTTTAAGAGATGGTTCAACCAAAAATGAACTTCTATCATGAACTAATTACCCTAAAGTTGATTCAAACATGTTAACATTTCTTTGTTAGGTTTATCACAAAAAAAGATATTTGGAAGAATTTTCTGGAGTTTCGGATCACCATCGATTGCTATAATATAATTTTTTTTATTTTAACTACTTTTGTTCTTTTAATTAAAAATTTTAAATAACTTAATAAATTAAATCGGTCTGGGGCAGCGTTGACTATCATTATTTTTAATTCAATGGTAGGACATAGTGAAAGAGAAATCTGTTTGCTAACATTCTTCAAAATATGTCTCCTTATGTTGAACCGAATAGTGAAATTTATACAGATTTAGAACATCCTGATGGTGAGTTATTCATGAGACAATTTACATTTTTCTTTGTTGGATACAATATTAAATGCAGAGTTAATGAAACATTGTGTTACATTACACAATACAGTCCAGCCAATCAAATGGCTCCTTGAGATTTTTAAACATATACTGGATTATATATAATCTTAAAGTTAATTTAAAATGCATTAAAATTAACATTTACATTAAATTACATCTTAATGATTATAACAATATGATTATTAACATAACCCTGTTTATATTTTAAAATCCAAAGCCATTATGTGATTGGTTGGTTACCTAACTTCCAGGTGACATCACGTGTCATTTACATTTAAATGAACCTAAAAGCCCTACAAGACTCTGTTTATATTTAAAATGACAAAAAGCACCTGATTGGCTGAACAGTCATGGTTATGTAACTTCCAGGTGACATCACGTGTCGTTTACTTTTAAATATATCTCAAGACTGTAAAAAATCCCTGTTTATATTTAAAAATGACAGAAAGCCACATGATTGGCTTAACTGTGTTGGTTATGTAACTTTCAGGTGACATCACGTGTTGTTTACATTTAAATGTACATGAGGACCATACAAAAACCCTGTTTATTTATGAAAATCCGAGGAAGCCATTTGATTGGCTGAACAATGCTCGGACAGTAAACACAGTTTTGTTGGTAGCAACCAGAGTCATAACCTGAGAAATCACACTTGAGAAAGGTCATTTATTTTCTCTGCGATATCCACCGAGATATTTTATCAAACTATCATCACTTTCCTCTGAGTATCTTGCCTTAATCACCATGAAGGTAAGTTCATTCACTGTGGTAACAACATTGTGGTATCAAACACTTAAGCAATTTAAAAAGCACAATCCCCTTGATATAACTGAACACAATCGGTCATGTCACTTTTAAAGCGAAGGGCAGATGGTACAGTCACTGGTCCAGCCTATAACCTGAGAATGACCAGAAAACCTTCAGGCCCTCTGAAGGATCACTACATGTCTGACAACATTGCACTGATGGCACATGCAGTTAGCTTGGATCATACGTACAGCTCCAAGTCCAGGGGTTCACGCACCAAACCAGGCGTTTCTCATACCAAGTCTGGTGTTAAAAACAGAAAGCTAGAGAGCCGCTTCCTTAAAAACGAAGCTGTGATTCCTGAGTTTTGCCCAGAACTCACAAGAACTAGCGCCCCAGCCCATCGGGTGAACACCAGCCACGAGGAACCCCTCATAATCCATGGTCACAGCATAGAAGAGCATCAAAGAATGTCTCGTGCTGTAGTGGATTCAATGTTAAAAACATCCTCTGGCAGACCTCGTCCTTATAGTCTAAAGTTAGGTCTCCTTGTGAAAGAACGCCTGTGGAAAGCACTGAACTGCCCCACCATTCTTGAAGAAGAGCAACCTGATGGACGCATCCAAGTCAAAGAGATCTTTTTCAAATCAACCTTAAATAAATGTGCCCCACGTGTGCATGTCGACATTAGTGGTGAACCTTTGCCATAAGTACCAGAGAGTAAGAAGCTCTGCCTGTAACATCCATGAAGAGCTTAGAGGATATAGTAAAATGTATATATTGTGTACATAGTTTCTGAATAAATATTTACATTCTATTACTATAAACGTGTCTGTTTTATTCTGAGCTTCTTCACATGATTTCATAAAAGTATAACATTACGAGTTAAAACTATAAAACAATAAAATCAAATCACAAATATATATTAAACTGAGTGAAGCAGCTCGCCGTAAAATGTGTATTTAGGTAAGATAGCTGTATAACTGTTGAAGTCCTTCCTAGGTAATAAAAAGATATTTCACCCCAAAAATACCGCTGTGAATTACTCACTCTTTAGTTGTTCTAAACCATTATACAATTATTGTTTGGTTGGGCCCAGATGAAGATATTAAGAAAAATACACGGAACAGTTCTTGGACCCCCTTGACTAGCATAGAAGGAACTTTTTGCTGTCCTTCAGTCTTCAAAATATCAAATAAAGAAATAACACGTTGTCCTTCTATTGTTGTCAACAGTTTCTCAGAACTGTTAGGTTACATTCTTCTAAATATCTGTATCTGTGTTCATCAGAACAAGGAAATGTATTTGGATTTGGAACAACTAAAGGCTGGATAAATGATGACAGAATAATTATTTTTATATCTCATGTAAGCGAGAACCGTAGGACACCTCTGACTCCTTGACGGTGTGTTTCTGTGCTGCTGTGATATAATATACAATGATAAACACTCTGAATCAGGGACTGTGAATTTGCTCTTGTGCCCAACACAGTTTTAATGGTTTTTAAGAGATGGTCCATCCAAAAATGAACTTGTATCATGAACTAATTACCCTAAAGTTCATTCAAACATGTATACATTTTCTTGCTTGTTTAAACACAAAAAAAAGATATTTGGAATAATTTTCTGGAGATTAAGGATAACCATTGATTGCTATAATAGAAAAAATATTAAGATTATAATTTTACTTTGTTCTTTTAATAATTTTTTTTGAAGAATTTAATAAATTAAACCGTTCAGCTTTGACTATCATTCATATTTCCTTCAAAGGTAGGAAATAGTGACAGAGAAATCTGTTTGCATGTCGTCACAAGCTGGAAAATTTTGTCAACGGTTTCTCAGAACTGTTAGATTACATTCTTCTAAATATCTGTATCTGTGTTCATCAGAACAAGGAAATGTGTTTGGATTTGGAACAACTAAAGGCTGGATAAATGATGACAGAATAATAATTTTTATATCTCATGTAAGCGAGAACCGTAGGAAACCTTTGACTCCTTGACGGTGTGTTTCTGTGCTGCTGTGATATAATATACAATGATAAACACTCTGAATCATGGACTGTGAATTTGCTCTTGTGCCCAACACAGTTTTAATGGTTTTTAAGAGATGGTCCATCAAAAAATGAACTTCTATCATGAACTAATTAAGTTGATTCAAACATGTTAACATTTCTTTGTTAGGTTTAACACAAAAAACGATATTTGGAAGATTTTTCTGGAGATTAAGGATAACCATTGATTGCTATATAAAAAAAAATAAAATTATAATTTTACTTTTTGTTCTTTTGATAACAATTTTTGAAAATTGAATAAATTAAACCGTTCAGCTTTGAATATCATTCATATTTCCTTCAAAGGTAGGAAATAGTGACAGAGAAATCTGTGTGCATGTCGTCACAAGCTGGAAACCTTTGCCATAAGTACCAGAGAGTAAGAAGCTCTGCCGGTAACATCCTTGCAGAGCTTAAGAGTATATAGAAAAATGTATATATTGTGTACATAGCTTTTACATTCTATTACTATAAATTTGCCTGTTTTATTCTCAATTACTTCACATTATACAATTATAACATTACTAGTTAAAGCTATAAAACAATAATATCACACCACAAATATATATATATAAATATATAGACATATATATTTTGGTTTAGACACATACTGTATACTTGACTTAAACTGGACTTCACTACATTCTAAGGAAGCAACCCAAATCTGTTAGGAAATGAGAATTTAATCTGCTCAAACAGAAACGGTTTACTGTATAAGTGAACGCTGCAGTGCAGCTCCAGGGCCAGAAGCATGTGTGGGAGTAGAAATGAGACAATAAACTTTGAGGTGCAATGCAATCACCACAAATTTCACTTCATTTACACACAACAGAAAGTGGTTGCAAAAGTGTGTTGAAGTTTCTCACGATTCTTCGCAGACTGAGAGTGAGAAAATTCTGAACATGTCAGAGTAAGATAAGGTTAAAGACATTTTTCAGTTCACTTCAAAAGTTTTATGTTTATTCAACAAGATGTTCATTATTTGGCAGATCCCAGTATATAAGCATATTGATTACCTTGAATATACTCCAAGTTTGAAAAATCAACAGAAATAAAATGAAAGGTATAAGAATAACTATTTTATTTATTTAACATAAATCAACAAAAGATCAAACATCACAAAAATGATATTGATGCCAAGACCTTTGGAGTGGTCATAAATCACTGTTCTAAATAACTGAAGTTACGATCGGTCACAAATATGACCCCCGGGCTCTTAGAAAAATGAAAGTAATCTCTTTAAACAGCAGTTATGCTCTGTCATTCTCAAGGTCTTTGCAAAGGCGCATGATCACTTTTTAAACCATTTTGGAGAACACAAAAACGCAAGGCTTTGGAAAAAACATACATAACACAGATGTAGGACTTAGGCAATATTTTATTTGAAATAACTATTGGCTACTTTTATCATTTACGCGTTTTTAAAAACATTAAAGCTTCCGTACAGAATCCGAAACAATGCTCAGTTCAAATGTCTGAACAGCGTCACACATCTCGTGCAAAATAAAGGCACCAAATTAGCATTAACTCGACTGAACCAATCACATTAATTTCAAACAGTCAAAATCAATAACCGGTGACTTTTGATATCGGCACTCACTTGTTTCAACAAATCAATTAAACAAGATCATTTGAAGTGAAAACATTTTTTTATAAAACATAATTATGCACCCAGTTAAATGCTTTACAACAAGAGAATATTAAATAAAAAATATAATTACCAAATAACCCCAACTACTAAAACGTGGACAACCAAACAGTCACAACAACAGAAATGTTTTCCCATGCAAATTATATTTACATTTCTAAACAAAGTAACCTCTATTGGACTCAAAGTGCAGTCTCTTTGTATAAGATAAAATCTTAGCTTAAACTTGACAACTGTGATCTGTGTTTTAGATTTAGTATACATATTCCCTCTCGAATTGTTTAGCACAGAGAGAGCTAGACAAGTGACATGCAGTTCCATAGTGAAAGAGCCACCAAGACCATGGATACCATGTATATAAAGCAAAGTATGAGGATTTTTCTTCTGGGAGTTACAGTATCTCCACATAGTTTTCAGGGATGAGTCCTCGCTTTCCCTCCAGCACACCCTCCAGCCATCCAGGCTCCCTGGAGAGAGTCACTGCAGAGCAGAAGCACGGACACACAGGTAAAACTTTAACTGCGGTACCTCTGTCACATTGCATGACAAAATTAAAATGATTCAAAATATTGTTTTTAAGTATATTTTAAGCTGACTTAAACTGAGGGCTCACCCAAAAATGAAAATTCTGTCATCATTTACTCACCCTCTTGACATTTCTGCAGGACACAAAGGAAGATATTTTTTAGAATGTTTGGAGCTGGCATCCATCAACTTGCATTGGTTTGATGCTCATACAATAAAATTAATGGGGGCCAGACACAGACTTTCTCCAAAACATAATTTTTGTGGTCATACAGGTTTAAAGAGAGGGAGTAATTTTGTAAACATATCCAACGTACTTAAATGTATTTTTTTTAATGTAATAATGTCAAACTTTTAGCAGATGTCTCAAATATGTCAAGATAATCTTAAGCATGTGATCAAATGTATGATAAATCCTGAGCCATAAAAGAAACAGAAACATTTTGTCTATACATAAAACATTATTAAAATAAAGTCTAATTATTATTATCTGTGAATGTTAATTATCACTGCATACTGAAGATATTCAAACAGTTCAGCACAGACAGAAGTCATAAAACACTGACTCAACGATCAGTTACATTCAGCAGTAGGAATGCGTAGAGGATGCTTATACATTTACAGTCAGTTTATAGAAAGACAGAAGACATTGTAATACATGAAATTCAGAGCCTTCTGCATGATAAAATGGAATGGTTGAAAATAATTTGAAATATTACAAATTGACTAACTCAAATTTAAGCCAAAGTTATATAAACGTAGTCTATAATATAGGCCAATAAATGGTCATTTTTAATGCTAGCAACCTCTATAAAATCTCTAATAACACACACGCTGTGTGTAGATCATGCCACACACAAATAAAAATATGCAGTATGTAATCCCACTAACTTGACAAGCCATGCCAGAGCGCGAAACAGACAGCATGAAGTACATGACATACATTACACGACTGTTTCTTCCTCATTGAATTTCCTCAATGAACTTTAAAACTATTCCAAATATAACTTTCGGTCGTCATTATGCAACGCTCTTTATTGAATTGACTTTAAGATATTACAGTGTGTTGCTGTTTTCTCTCATTTATGAGTGGAAGCACTCTCGGGTTTGGTTCGGCGAAGTCTCACACGGGTGTTCCTTCTGGCAAAGCAACATTCTCATTTCATGGAAAAATGGCAGATATCCGAAAAATATCTAGTGCTTATGACACACAATGTGTTGAACATGATGGCTGTCACTCAAATAATTGTATTTGTTCTAACTGTTCTTTTTTTCTTCTGTGCTCAGACTTAAGTTTTGTTTAATAGATTCAAAAGTGAACTTTCTTTGAGTAGGTAACTTAAAGTTTCAGAAAGGCTTAAAGTAGCTAAAAATTCGGTATATCCCTAATAGAAACTGACAAAAAGTGTGATGCTAAATAACTTTTTGTCTCAACTAATAAACAAGCGTAAAAGAAACATAAAATAACCATTTATGCTATTGTGTTTTATTTGTTCTTATTTTTTTGTTTAATACCCTTATTCTTCGGGTTTTGATAAAAATGTCTACTCTCGTATTAGCATTAATGTGTTTTTTGTTCAATTATTGAATTTAATTATTATAAAATAATTAATTAATTTCATTTAAATAGATTTTTGCAATCTGTGTTATACTAAAAATATTTCTGGTCTTTCAAAATCATAAAGTCTTTATTTAAAGCTGCCACCATTCTTGTTGAGATATCACAAGTTGAAAAAATAAGGGCTGTGGGAAAGATTTGTGTTTCCTGCACGTGTGATTACATGGCTGTCCTGTTCTTTATGGATTGAATACAGAAGATGGTACAACCTCTAACCAACTTTCCCTCTTCTCTCTCTTTTCACCCAAGGTGATATAGGATTTTTTTTGTGTGCACGAACCCACCAAATCCAATATGTCTGCAGATTCGGGTGAGCGGCCGTGTTAGCGATAACGTTAACACTTACCGTCGTGGAAGATTGCGCCGACCTGGAAAGAGAGTTCGGAATCGTGTTCAGCCTCGCAGGGGTACACAGCCTTTGCTTTCATGAAGGTGACACTGAAAAATGGAGGCAATCAGTTAGCAGGCCTCTCGCTATTTGGAGGGGAGGGGATTAGGACTTAGAACTTATCGACGGAAGCAGTCTGCGTGATTAACATCTGGCTGTAAAAATCCAAGAGATGACTTTTGAATGAGGTACAGTGGGGAAGGAAGATAAGAGTTAAAAAGCAGATATGATTCAACGTCTCAAGCAAGCATAACAAGGGGAGCATTCGGGCATATCTTAGCATATTTATTATTTAAAGTTCCTCAGGAATGAGTTTGAAACATGCATGATCTCTTAAGTAATGAAACTCAAAAATATGCAGGAAATATAAACCTTCTAATAAAAAGAATCTGCACTTTATAGAACTCAATAAATGGACTGAAGGTCACTCCAGGCAGCTAAAGCCATTAAAAACTACAAATATAAAAATCACTGCTATTTTTATTTACTATTTGAATAAAATATTCAATTATGATTATTATACCAAAGAAAGTTTCAATTACATTTTCGGGTTTCTAGAGTTTATTTACTTTGGTTATGTTGGAAATCCTTGTCCTTTTCTGTGCGGATTTATTTATTCTTTAATACTTAAGTTCATAAAAAATTAAGCACTTAGTTTTGCTTAAGTACAACTGTTGGTAAAAACGAGTACTAGATCTTTACTCTACTTCAATATTCTATCTAAAAAGCTGATAAAGAGTGTAAAGAAAGTAAACATTCTTAAGTTATAGCTAACCCCAGGATAAAAATGATAAAATCATCTACTCACCCTGTAGTTTTAAACCTGTACGACTTACATTCTTGTGCAAACCAAAAATATATTTTGACAAATGTTGATCAAAACTGTGATAGCCCATCATTTACATTGTGAAGACACAAAATAAATGCAATTCAATGAGTATAACCATTGATCTAGTACCAACATTTTTCAAAATATCTTCTTTTGGGTTCTGCAGAAGAAAGAAAGTCATACAGGTTTAAAATGACATGAGGGTGAATAAATACTGACAAAATTAATTTTTTTCTTGAACTGTCCACCTATATCTCATGATACAAAAGTTCTTGTTTGCTAGAATTTAAAACGATGAAAGTAAAGTTAAAGATTGCAAAATTAATTCTGTATCTTGTAAGTTGCTTAGGATAAAAGCTTCTTCCAAAGGAATACTAGCTCAGATGGATTCAGTGACTTAATTATTCACTGATCAATGGGTTAATGGTATTATTCAGGGGTAATTTGTTTGTTAATCAGACTTGTTCTAGTCACATTTAATGTTTACTTTTATAATAAAGCAAAGCTAACAGAGAATGTTCTTTGGTGTTATTTTGACATTATCATCACATTACACTCAATTCAGATTGCAAGCACACAGCTCGGATATAACATCTAATATTTTGCCACAGTGCTGTAGGCTCAGCAGTGTGAGAACGCCACTGTTAGCAGTGCAAGAATCACTGATTAGTACTTCAACCCAATTCAACACCTGACAGTCTGATAAATCTTTTAAGAACATTACCTCCGTACAAAAACACCACATGTCTCGAACTAAATACCTCCCCCCAAAATGGTTACTGTGCACTAATATTATTAAGTTTACAACTTTAAAAATCTTACTCATAAAGGTCATCCTTTTTTGCCAACAGCTATTTTAAAAATGAGATTTTTAAAAGAAGAGACAACTTTAAAATTAAGACTCTGATCACCCACCATTAGGCATCAGTCATTATATAGGCTTAAAAGGTTTTGCATCTTTATGTCCTGATCTACACAATAGATCACAGCAATGGCCTCTATTTTGAAAGTGTGATGCAGAATATGTGTGCAGGTGAGCGCATAGGGTCAGAAATGGAGCTGGGAAAGCAGAGATTACAGAAAGAGAAATCTAGAGCGAGGGAGGGAGATTCTCTCGAAGTGTAGGAGGCTGGTGAGTGTGGAGTCGGAGGCCAAACAATGACAGATGAAGAGTGAGTGAATGAATGTGTGATTGAGTTAATAGCCCGCGGCTGAGAGCTTAAGTTAGATTTTGAGCGTCAGTTAAAGAATCAATGAGACAGTGAGAGTGCGTCATTGAGTGAAAGTGGGAGAGAGAACTGGTCAACCCTGGCACTTAAATTAACGTGAATTGGAACAAATTTATGAAATGCTATGAGAAATGAGGTGTGGATGAGTGTTCAGTGGATATGCCAACAGTTCTATTTTTTCTAAACTGTGTTTATGTTCGTACCTTTCCTCAGGTTTACTCCTTTCCGTTTCCCCTGTATGCGTTGCAGGCGAGTCGGAATTCATCCATGAGGCTGTGGCGCTACATATTCTGTAGAAATAAGGGACAAATCTCCATCATCTGACCGAAAAAAGGTGTTATAATGTGTAAAAACAAGCTTGACCAAAAAACGACCAACATTGCATTAATGAAAGTTGTGTTATTAATGACACATTCTGTTGTAATTTCAAACATTCTCGACTTTCGTTCTTGTGCAGAAATCAAAGGAAGGGTTTTTAAGAACATTCTTTAGAATATCTTCAACTGTGTTCTGAAGAAAAAAAATAACACATTTTCTAAAATATTTCTAATGTTATATGTTGGGCAATAACAAAAAAGTCTGGGATTGATACTGTGCGTTCACACCGCAAGCGGCGAGAGCGTCAAGAGCGTCCGGATGCCAGCAGGAGCGTAAAGGGAGAGTTACAATCAGTTCAACTTTATGCTCATGAGCTATGATGCGCTAGAGCGGCAACGAATCAGGAAGCACAAGTGCTCCCCTTCAGAAGAGTTAAGAGAACACAGTCATGTTAACTTTAGTTCTGCCTACATTAGTTGCCATGCAGAGGAGACGAGCGATTAATTATTACTTGCTTATTACATTCATATTTTCTGTTATACATGAACATAAACAGGGACACGAATTAATAAAGTGATGTTTGAACCAAAATGCCTGAAATCTTGAGTTAACTTGTTTCTTCATTGTGCGTGCGTTTGTTTGTGCAAGTACACACAAAAGAGTCATGCTGGTGTAAAATGTTTAAGTTTATGATGATAATTTAACCTGTACTATGTATTTAGTCAAAACGTTTAATTAGTTTGCTCCTTTAAATAAAAAAAAAAAGAGCAGGCGGCAGCGCGTCAGAGCGGCGAGCAGCTTTCTGCTCCAGCGGCGGCGGGAGGGCGACGAGAGCGTCTCATGACTCTCCCGCCGCTTGCGGTGTGAATGCACGGATAGTCTTTACATTAGCATGTGCAGGTGGTTCATTAGATTGTACCCAGTGATGTAGTGGTCCTGAAAATCCTGAAAAAAGATCCTTACTTAAAAAAACTTATATATGAAAAACTATCAACTAAAAATAAAAAAAATGCTTTAAAAAGAGACCTCAGATGGCTATTTGAACCAACAAATGTTATTATCTGTGCTATTATAGTAAAAACTAGTGCGGCTAATCAATAAACCTTAGGCAAATTAAATATTAATGCACAAAAATTTTCATGATTTTAAATATACTTCAACATTGCATTAATCCCACAGTTTAACTCCAAATTATTCTAGAAACAATTTTCCTTGTATGTGTGAATGACAACATTCTAGACTGCGAATAATATCTTTAACTTTCTAATTTTTCTAGTAATCAAACATATGAAAATAGAGATTGTATGTAACAGGAAGGAAATGTACAAAGAATAAAGGAAGACCTCTAAAAATACATATATATATTTAAATTCTTTACTTATTAATACATTAAATGCAGAAGAACAAAAGTTTACAAAACACATTGAATTCTTCTTTTCTTATGTTCCCTGATGAACATCAATGACAGGACTTACAGTACCAGGTTTTAAGAGTGCGGCCCTTCAAGTGTCACTGCTTAATGTGTTTCTTCATTTAAGACTTCATTTAACTTGTTGAGGATTGTATTTGTGAACATACTAGACAAAATATATTATTAGGCATGATAGTGTTTTTGATAATTCAAGCACAAAATAAAAATTTGCCAGACAAGGGCAGCTGTCGCATGTTGTTTAGTCGCGCCAGAAGCTCTCTATCTACAGTATACCGGATACATCAATAAAACCATTGGTTTGCAAAACCAAGTTGAAGTTTCACAGTGACAACATCACCGACTGTGGTCATAGTATATGACTGTGAATTGACTGTTTTTGCTGGTGGTTTTAGGGAATATTTGAATTTATTTACAATTTGATTGGGTTAGCAACGCATGTGGGATCTATCATGATTTTCACAATTATGCGCATCAGACAGGAGTGGGTATATGCCATATACCTATGTATAGCTTCCACTACATCGTACACACAGAGGTCTGGCCTTGCAGAGTAAATGATGGAATAAAAACTAAAAAGTTAAGTGGTTTCTGCACCACTCCTCACTCACTACCGCTTCATCATTATTCAACTTAGAGAGGCTACGTAGCGAGAGAGAGAGAGAGAGAGAGAGAGAGAGAGAGAGAGAGAGAGAGAGAGAGAGAGAGAGAGAGAGAGAGAGAGAGAGAGAGAGAGAGAGAGAGAGAACCTGAAAGCGTAAATGATGCAAATGAGCCTGTAGCAATAGCTGACAGGCTTAAGTCCTTTATTAAGGGAGCATGGAAAAAGCCTCAATCCTGTTTTTTTTAGAGCACCTATCAGTTCGTTGAAGGTAAGGTCAATGAAGGACTCTTGAGTGGAGCTGGAACGGGGGCAAATGAGGAGAAGTGCAGTCCAGCAGAGATAGGATAGACTGACTGAGAGGGGAGGGAGATTAGTATATATATATATATATATATATATATATATATATATATATATATATATATATATACACACACATGTATGTATATATATATATATATACATATATATATATATATATATATATATATATATATATATATATATATGAATCAGATGTATATTTAGAGAGAAGCAGTGATTTATGAATCTGCAGAGGGTCTGTGAGTTTGCAGCTGCTGCACATCAGTATGAGACTGCAGTGCAGCAGATATACTCATTAACCTCACACCTCACACACACACACACACACACACACACACACACACACACACACACACACACACACACACACACACACACACACACACGCACGCACGCACGCACGCACGCACGCACGCACGCACGCACGCACGCACGCACGCACGCACACAAGCACACAAACACTTCATAACATAAGCTTGATGTTCTTACAACTTATGCAGATGTGTTACAATGAAACAATGCATACAGTATGTCAAGGATAGCTCAAGAAATTGATTTAAGAGTCATCAAACTCTTACAAAAAGCAAGAAAAAAAAAAAATATGGTTGCCTTGGCGACCAGCTGATCCTCGGGAAAATGGTTTCCCCAAATTGGTTTTACAATTACTACCAAGCCAAGCCGAGAAAAATTGCTTTCCTATTGAGCTATTAAAAGTAGTAGTTAGGACGGAATAACATGTTACAGTGCATCTTATTTCTAAGCCTGAAATAGAATTTGTATTTAACAGAGAATCATGAACAATCCTAAATTTAACATAGGATATTCATCAAGTCAGTTCTTTCTTATGGAGATAAACTATATCTTTGAAAATTCTTTAAAATATCTTATTTTGTGGATTACACAACAAATTTTTTTTAAATATGTTCTTTGCTATGTCAATATGGTCCAATAACTGTTTAGTTACAAGGGTTTTGATAGGTCAATGCCCTGAGTTTCAACATATATGTCCCCCGAAGAATTTACCAACTATTCACAATACTGAACATTGCAGGGAGATCTAATATATAACAGTTCACTCAAAAAGGAAATATTTTATAATAAAAGAATCCCCCTCCTGTTATTTTAAACCTGTATGACTTACATCTGCAGAAGACAAAGTAAAACATTTATTTGAAGAAAGTTGGTAACTCAACAGCGGTGGCACTTGTTCAATACCTCACTATTAAAAATTATGTTATGTGGCTTATAAAAAAATTCACAAAAATAAACATTGATACTTAACACTAAATATATTTTTCAGTAAAAAAAAATCATCAGTTAACTTTTCTGAAATGTAAAAATGTTGTATTAGTTTCTTTAATAAAAAAAAAGTATTTATTTAAACAAAAATATATTTGTAATCTGCACTAATATTTTGGGTTAATTCTAATAGAACTGTTTGAGATATTTAGATTTACTTTTTAACTTACCTATACACACCATCTAAACAGTGTTTTTTATGCTGAAATTGTTTCAAATAAAAACACAGTAAAACAAAATGTGCAGAAGGAAGACAAAAACAATGCAACAGTCTTCAGAATATCTTCTTTTGTGTTTTTGTGTTACAAACTTACTGTAATACTTTGAAATAAAAAGAGGATGAGTAAATGATAACACAATTTTCAGTTACGAACTGTTGATTAGCTGTAACACTGTATTTAAAAAACATTTTGCACGGCATCACATCATCTTCAAGACAAAAAGAATAAGCGGTCAACACCCGTCAGCATGTAAAAAATTCATTACAGTAAGTGTCATAACACGATGCAACATTTGGCTTGACTAGACAACTTCAGCACTATAACTGTGATCTTTCCACAGTACACTACTTCAAGGCCAAGGGCTTGAGGGATTTACAGACAAACAGACAACGTCTTCATGATTTATGGACAGGAGAAGATCGTGACGCCGCAGTGGCCACTAGAAGAGTAAACAAGCCGAACTTCTCTGTGTCAACAGTGTTTACGGAGCGCGGCTGTGGCCACCTGTCCCTCGGACAAACAGCAGGCAGGATTTACAGGCGTGCGGGGAGCCGCTTCCTCTGATGGCAGAGGGTGAGAAACGACAGGGAGGGAAGCAGAGGGTTACATAAGACCAGCGCCGTCTGTGCACTGGACTGCAGGCCAAAATGAGAGAGCGCCAGTGACTCAAAGATCAACTTTACTGTAAGAGAGAGAATGTGAGAAAATGAACTAGTGATCGAGGAGCTTCGGGGAATATGAGTTCACGGTTTGAATAACTGAGGGATTGCAATTAAAGTGATGTATAAATGATTGAGAAGAAAATCTGTGGCCGAGAGTACAGTAGAGATATAAACAGAACAGATGTGCGGAAACATGAAGTTTATGTCCGAGAAGTGTTGGTGATGGCTGAATTTTATACTTCATCCCTCTTTTAGCATTCAAGAGAGAAACTCCAGACAAAAAACAGCATCAAAAGAACAATGAAAGAGATGAGGTTCAACAGGCAAAACCCCTGGCAAATAACTCAGGCTTGGGCTTGTGCTTAACAACCTTGTCATGGGATGAGAGCATGATGCAGTGCCAGAAACACAACTAAACACCAACACTCTGGATCTTAATAAGGTACAGCCAAATTGATGGATAGGCCATTTGATAAAATTGTCAATGATATTGCGTGGATGCTGGTAAAACATATAATGTGGCACAGAACAGTATATGTATTAAGTAGATTAAAATGTTATCCATGTATTTTTTCTAATTTGTCATTTTAATTGAATTTAGCCATGTGTAAAAAGTTTACATGGAACAAATGGTGCCATATTAATAATAACTTTTAAGAAAGTTAAACAACACTTAATGTTAAGATATTCAAATGATGTGGAAATAAAAACAAATGTATTGTAACTTTATTATTTCTTAGCCTAAAAGTATTTGGTGATGTGATGATGACCATTGTGTTTCAAAATTCCAGCCCAACTCTGACATCATTACAGGTCAACAGGTTGTTATAATGTTTTGAAATTGAGACGTTTGAAACATTACTCTTTTTGTGTGATTAATTTGAAGTAGGCCTGTGGCATAAACAAGCTAAATGATACTTAGAGACTGACATGTTTGGTTTAGTCATCATGTTACATTCAGCTTTTGCAGACCTTTTATTTTTCACAAAAGAGTGTTTTGATTGTCTCTTATAACAAAAAGATTTATTTTGAAAAAGCAGATTATTAAGTATTTAATGTTGTCAATATGTTCACGTGGTATTTATAATAAGCTTTGAACCATGTGCATTTTAAAGTGTTTAGTATTTTAAATTTACCAAGGAAAAAAGTTTTTTTCACAAGAAAACTCTAAATATGCCATTTCGAAGGTTGGATCAGTTTAAAGGGTTTGAATGCTAAAGTATATGAAGTTGTGTTTAATATATATTGCTCCTGTCCTTCTAAAACTTAATTTCTTCATATTTTTTTATTTTATTTTTCACCAAAAATATTTAGTTAATTATTAATTGTATAACATTTATCTCATTAAAAGTTTACAACAAGTTATTAATGTTTCAAAAAGTAGTGTTTTTTTTATATACCAACCAACTTTGAATTTGGACATTTGTGGTTTTGCAAGGACAGCAGCAATATTACAAGTGAAATGGATGTTTGTAAGTTGTGGAATGAGGTGAGTGCAACGTACCCTTTGCTCTCTGGTAGGGACATGGAAACGTTGTTGTGAGAATTCTTAGATTTCTCAGGAGGTGTTCCAGATGCATTAGAGGACTGGGAGGAGACCGACTCATTGCTGCCCGCTGATGTCTCATCATTAACCAGAGGTGGACTATCGGAGGTAGCAGACACAGCTGGAGTAGAGTAGTTTGTGACAAAGGAAAGGAGAAAAGCTGAATTAGTGAATTCAATCACTTTGTTTAAAAAAAAAGTTAGATCCCTTACTACCTAAATTTGTATATGTCTCCAACATGCAACCTAATATTCAAACTCTGTCAACACATCACTGATATTATAATAAATGATTGATAAAAAATTTATTTTATGATTATTTTACATTTGACTGATTACAAAACTCTATACTCTTTCAATACAGTACACATGATAAGGTTTTGACAACCTTCACCAATTGCTTTTTATGAGCATATTCTACAATGTAAAACTTTGCTGTAGGTTATTCAAAATGAAAACACTTTACTAGTTTTAGCACAGAAAAACTGCAAAAATAACATTATTTTTAAGCATTTGTCTCATTTTCAAGTTAATATATTTTAAACATTTCAATTGATTCTTGATTTACAAAAGGAAGATGACTTAAGATATTTAGCTTTGTTTTATGTAAGAAAATATAATAACTAGGTACATTTATTTTTAAAACAAAATTATAACATACATCTCAAGTAGGTAACAGCCAGCCATGCATGAAATCCTTCAGGATTCAAAATATTTCAAAACACTTTGAATACAAAAAGTAACAGGACAAAAACTTGTTCTGAAAGGTGATAAATTGAGAAACAATATTTAAAAAAATATATATTAAGAAGATAAGACATGAAACAAATGAATTTATGTGTTGCAAAAAGATTATTTCACTACTTTAGTCAAAAAGCTTTGTAAAAAACAGCCGGCTGCTGTCTAGGGTGGCATTTTGGAGGGGGCAGCATTTGGTGGCTGAAAAAAAAGCCTGATCGGTTTGTAACACTATTTTGCTTGACATGTCACCCATTTGATGTTACCATTCGGTCAGTTAAAGGATTTGGTGATGTAACACTGATGTAGTACAACAACGCTACAGCAAAATCTCATTCTTCCACAGCATTTTTGTTTTGTTTTCAAATATTTTTGTTTCTGTTTTAAAAATATTTAAAAACATCTCCATTCATGAAATTAATTATATAAAAAGATGAAATATTTACATAAAGTCACTGGACAGTCAGTTGAACTACTTGGGTTACTGAGAGTGTATACTGGTGATGTAACTAGTAATTTTGAATCAAAGAGTCAACAAAATCAACAAGGTCAGAAATTTGAGAAACTCTTTTTCAAAACCCATATTTTGTGTTATAAACTAATAAACTATTTATGAATATATATGAATATACATATGTTATCCCAGAATCAAGAAAACCTTGCAATTCATTGCTCATATGTACAGAAAAGTATACACATAAACTTGTGTTTAGAAAACATGACATCTATCCTACTTACAGTGCTACTTCAAGATGACCAAGTAGGCCAACAAACAGGTGTCACTGACGTACAGAATAATAGTGGGCAGTCATGTGTTAATGTATTCATGACACCCGGAAGTTGCAGATTTCGGAAATGACCTATTTCTCCATCAAAGTCTGAATAAACACTCTTTATAGACTGGTGAGAGTTACACTGAATCATAATTTGACCCTGTTATTGGTTATGTGTAAACAGCTGGTATAGTACACTGGGAATAATTAAAAATAACCTAACCCTTACTCTAATCTTGAAATATTTTAATATTTTTTGTTTTAACAGACTACTAAATAATTACAACAGTGTTAAAAATTATTAACACTGTTGAACACTTGAATATGCCTTTACAATAGGGTTACACATAATATTACTTACACACACACACACACACACACACACACACACACACACACACACACACACACACACACACACACACACACACACACACACACACACACACACACACACACACACACACACACACACACACACACACACACACACACACAATATTTGAAAAATGTGCCAGGGTGCTGTTAGAAGAGCCAATACTTCAAAGTGCCTGCACAGCTTTTACAAGGAAGGGCAGGTAAAGATGGAAAATGCGCATTATTCTTTAACTGGAAAGTGGAACCTACCATAAGACCTGCTTTTTTATTCATTTTAAAATAAAAGCAGTTAGCTAAAAACTTTGTCGTCCAAATTCTGTATTGATCCCAGTCTGAAATCGTTCCCCATGAATGGTAGATCAACCCAGATATAGAACTTAACAATAGACGGTAATCTAAAGACCTAAAGACTAGCAAACTATATCCTTGGGCTCACAGTGACAATGGGTAATCAGTGTGTTTCAAGAGACCATCACATCTGAATTCTTAGCTTGAAGCTGTCCTAGACTGACATGAGACAAATGATCAGACAACACTCAGGGATAATCTTTGTGGATTATAAAACAATCATTGTCGATATAACATTAACCATATTAACTTTTATTGAATATTCGCCTCTAAGTCTCTTAAGTATTAATGAAAAGAGATGTTATGAGTCAGTTCCAGTGCTGAATCTGTTTTTGGGCCAGGAAAGCAAAAAGTAAGATCAGTGCACCTTCACTTTCATCCTGATAGTTGGGCAAAATTTGTACTAAAATATTTAATTCCTGGTATTTGTTGGCATAACTTACTTAAAAGCATTGGTGCATTGGATTTATTAGAACTTAAGTTTCAGACTCTAATTTGTTGACTTCTGCTGATCTCATAATGTTGATAATTACTTTAACTTGATTTTTAATTTGATGTGTTATTTTAACTTAAAATTCTGTGTTTATTAGTTTACAACAATATTTTGGCGACACATACTCAAAGCAATTGGCTAGATAATTAGATCATGCTTTGCATGGGAGTAGATGACAATAATTCACTTTAAATTCTTATCAACATCAGAACAGCCAACTCAATAATTTTGAATATTTTTTTAATACTTTTAATAAACAGGCATTTTTTTGGATTGTTTAAGCCAAATCAGCTCCTTCTTATAATTAAAATTTTGGATGTATAAAAATTGGTATGACTAAAGTCAACCAGTATATATGATTAAATCACAATAAAAATTGTTGGAAAAACTTTATCTCAACAAAGAACAAACCAATTTTTGTTTTAGAATGTGTAAGGTTTTATGTGAACCTGGTGTCTAAACACACTTTCTATTTGAAGCAATACCTTTTCTATATAAAAATGCATGTAACAGCTAATGCAGGGGACATTGATAATTAACTATGCTGTTAGCTTGTCTGTGCTTTACTTTAAGCCGATTACTCTTTCGTACCTGTTTGAATATCCAGCACCTGTGGGTTGTACACTGCCAGCGGGCGACTCTGTCGGCTGAACTTCTTGGATTGTCTGGTTGGTGCTGAGAGGGGTGTAGTTGCTAAGGTTGCAGAGATGCTTGGAGCATCACCGAATATCTAAAAGAAAAAAGTTTGTGGGATTTGCCGGCTAGACTGAGTATGTGATGTGTGACATACAGAGAAATAAACAGTTGGTTTGCAGCAGACGCCTGTTGAGAATGATTATGTGTGCAAGAGTGAATATGCTTGGTAAAAATAAAAATAAATAATGATTCGGAAAGAGCTTAAGACTTGCTCTTGTTTCTTTAAAGGAGTGTTGGCAAATGTCAACTCAATGGCTATTTACATCATCCCTAAACAGACAATAAAGAAACACTCACAAGAGTTAAGATGTATTCAAATGAAGGAGACACAGTGATTTCTGAGAAGGTCAGACCGACAAGCATCTGAACGCTCGGGAGCAAGCAGCTTTTTTTTAATAATAGCCTATAATAAATTTAAGTCACGTGGTGTTTACGATGAACAGTCACAGACAGTCGGAGTAAGAGAGAGAGGTTAACAGATGTATGGAACTCTCGATGGGGTTGAAAAAAAAGAACGAGAGAGCTGCTAGAAGAGATAGAAATCTGATACGGCTGTGAAATTCTGCAGACGACAGCAAAGCCTTCTCTGTCTCTCTCCCTAACTTTCTTCTGTCCGTGCTCTGACTCTCTCTTCCGCTACCCTCTCAGCCCTCTCTCTCTTTGCCCTCGGTCATCAGACTTTTCTCCCCACGTTTCTTTGTCTGGCAACTTTTTCAACTTCTCGTGGTCTCTCTCTCTCTGTCTCACTCTCTCTCTCTTGCTCTCTGCAGTTGGACCTGAATGCAAAGCACTGTCTGTTGAGTGCATCTGGGGGTATCAGCAGTCTGGAGAGGAGCTAATCAGTCTGCTGCTGCGCACAGTCATTCCTTCCCTGCAATCTCAACACATCGCTCACTTACTTCTACTTACATCCAAATAACATCAAGGTCATCTCCAATAACTTTTTGTGTAAGGAACGCTGTATGTTACACATTAATCTCCCCTTTGCAATTTCAGATGCCAAATAATAGCTTTAAGGGTGGTGAGAAGAACAATTCTTTTCTGAATGCGACTCATCAAAATTGGACTTAACATTTCACTGGAAACTCTTAGTGAAATATTCAAATAAAGTGTTTAACAATATTAAAAAAAAAATTCTAACTTCTCCAGCAAAAATAACAATCAGATTTAATAAATAATAAAATAAAAAAATAAAATATGTCTTTATATACGTATAAAATGAAACTGTAATACAATAATGAACATTACACATTGTCTGTGAATTATGAGATATGGTTTAAAGTAGACTTCCACTAAAATGCTTGGAAATAATTAAGATATATTCTCACTCATAATCCTTTTCCACTCCATTTTAGGATTAACCAGCTTGCTGTCATCTAAAGGCGATTAAATCAGTCTTTTAACCTGTGTTTTAGTCAAATGAGTATCATGGTCAAACAAAAGTAAAGCCGTTGGACAGGGAAGAAAACTGAGCAAACACACATAGCTCCCCCTCCTGGCTGCAGAGATTAGTCCACCTACTTAAGCATGTCAAGAAATATACTCACATTTTTAAATGTACATTTATATTTGATCATGTAAATGTAAGGTTTCTGCTTTCAGTAATGTAACAAAGAAATAGTTGAAAAGTGCTAAAATAAGTGCAAAAGCCTAGTAAACTGCTTACCTAGGCACAATATAGAACCAAGCTACCATTATGCAATTTAAGTTTATTTTTATAAATATACTTAAGTAAAGGTCAAGTATATGCAAAAGTAAAAACTTTGCATAGTAAGTATACTAATATAAATGTACCAGTAGTGTACTTAAGTCAATTGGGACTAAATTGGCCTACTTTCTAGTTTGAAAAAGTAAAATATCTTATTTTGAGTTTAAAATAAGTTGCACACTTCAATAAACAGCTTTTTACTGAGGTTATCACCTTGTCACCTTGGAATTATAAGGTTCTAAAACGTTGTCTGATTTATTTAAATTTATCACGTGACAACTTCTTCACATTGTGGTATTTTCTTTACAAGTAAATTTTGGGACATTTTTACATTATATCCACAAAGTCGAACTAAATGTAAAAACTATGAAACTCTATTCCTCAAAACTGCCCAGAACGCACAAAAACATTTAGACCCAAAGTGGCGAACTCTAGCTTATGAGATTTTCTGTCTGATCGTGTGAGAATTTTACCTTTTTATGCTGTTCTATGAGAATCTCCACCACTATGTTCTGAAATTTTAGGTCCATGATGGCTGCCACAGTTTCTTCCTGCGGCCTCATGAGTGTTGGGCCAAACACCACGCCTAGATTTGCCACTGACATCAGGTTCTGCTTACTGTTGGCAGCAACACTACAGAGAGAGAAAGAGAAAACGGTGAGATAACATGTAATGATTCAATGACTACATAACACAAAAAATTTGTTATTTAATATATTGTGTGCAGTTTCGACGTGTGTGTTTTGCAGACTAGTATTAAAAACCTTTGAATGTGAGTTTAGATATACAGAAATTAAAATCAGGAGCTCATGCATTATGCATTCCTGCCAAGTTATTCTTATTTGGTTAAATACAGAACCATCAAAGTAAGAAGGTAGGCCAAAGCCATTGCAAAAATATATGAAATATTTCATAAATAACAAATTATGCTTTTTAATCTAAGACAGAAAAAACGTCTTTGTAGAATTGAAATATGTATATAGATTTAAAGAGTTTCTAGTTAAAAACTCAGGAAGCATTTCCGCAACTTTGAGCTGTTTAAAAACTGTATAAATGTCTTTGTTTTGTTGAACATGAAAAGATGCTAAGATATTTCGATCAATGCATAACACCTTTCAGTTCTTGGAACCTATTGAGTATCATAGTGGGACAGTTATTTTTTCTTTGTTCTGTTGAAGACAACATTTGATATTTTGAATCATGTAGGACAGAAAAAAGTTCTGGGGTACTTTTGACAACCATTGTAGTTTCTCTACTATAGTAGTCAATAGGATCAAAGAACTATTTGATTGCAAGCATTTGTTCAAATATATTTTTCTGTGTTCAACCAAACAATGACAGAATTTTCAATTTTGCGTAAACTAACCATATGTAAGGTCATCAATTCCCTGAAACGGGTAAAAATATCATCTCTACAACTTGTCTCAAGCTGTGGTTCATGGGTTTAGCCCATCTAAAAGCTAAACTTTAGGAACTTACAGAAATCTCAGGTTAATCTAATTCTATTTCAGATAGCAGGGAAAAATTTGGCTTTCCCTCTCCACCACTGATGGGTGCACAACAGAGCCAATTCCTAAAGCATTTCGCAAGGTTGGATGGAAGGGGAATTTAGTGAAGGATAACCTGAATTTAATTTTAAATCGCACATGCATTGCTGCCAGCGAATCTCCTCTCTATGAGGAGATGTGGATGCCCAGTCACTGACTGACGAAAGTTACGGAGATTATCTGATTCTCTTTCATTTGCTTTCTATTACATTATAAAAAAATGTGAGGCCTGAGGTAAAGCCTTGTAATGATAGCAAACTTTATTTTTCAATCTCTCACCCTGTCTAATCTTTGAAAGTGAGCTCTTGCATAACTTTTAATGGTTGGTTGGTCAATGAAAATGGTAGGTTTAAAACTTTAGATAAAAAAAAGGTTTGATTTTGTTTGTTTACATTGTAGTTTCTTCTTACAGAAGGTGTAGGCTATGAAAATCATTGTGGAGATTTCTCCAAGCACTCGAAAAAGAAGAGAGGCTGAGCAGTCTGCCTGTTTGCTCTGTTGCCGAGCAACAAACAAAATCAGTCTACAATAAGTCAGGGATGTTCTACAGCTGCTGTTTGTATCAAGGGTGTGTGTTTGTGTAGTGATGCTAAGTGCAGAAGACAGAAATGGAAAGTAAAGCTAATGACATAAAGTGACTAAAGTTAAATAGAGACAGAAAACGGATAAATAAAAATATAGTGTCAGAATAGTATAGACATAGAAAGAGAGAGTGAGGGCAGTTTCTACTCACTTGGCGAGATGCTTGGTAACCAGACTGAGCACTAATCTGTTCTTCTCTGGAAGTTTATGAAGCAAACAATGAATAGCTTGAACTCTTGATTCTGGACTTCCACTCTCTGTATAGACAGAAAAACATGTTTTAAAATGCTTTATAAGACATCATAAAGCTTCCATGCATCTAAATATACACTTCTAAATTTACTAGTGTGTTTGAGGATTTAAGTCTACCATGGTTCTTAGTTATACTTTAATTTTTTTTTATTTTGGGTGAGAAAGGAAAACAAATGATAAACTTTCCCTCTTGACATTTCAGACCTGTGCAAAATTTGTAGGCAAAAGAAAACCGTGGAACCTATGTACTTAGTAAATGGGGTCCAACAGTTTTTGGTTACCAAAATTCTTCAAAATACCTCCTTTTGTATACAGCAGGGAAAGAAAGTCATAGGCTTCTAATGACAAGATGGTAAGTAAATTATGAAAGAATGATCATTTTGGGGTAAACTACCACTTTACAACAAACTTAAATAGAAAATACTTATATACCTGAAATAAGTTTTGCAGACAAAAATAAATTGTCAGAAATTTTCGAAAATCAAGTCCAAAATGTAAATACTGAAAAAAATGCATTATTTATACATCATGAAGTTGGTTGAGAGAAGAAGCAGTCTTAAGAGCTTTCTTTTGGAATAGAATGGCTAAAATCTGAAATATAATATTTTATGTGAAAACATTATTTACAATATATATGTATTATTCCATGGTATTTATGACTTTATGCATGTTAATATGTGAAAATTAAACAGTTAAAATCAGTGTCCAAAAGTTTTTAGGATATCTTAAACCGCAAACCCATAAGTCTGTCAGAACTGAATAGACATTATTATTTCTTGCTGGTGTGAGCCATGAACTAACAACCATTCTCTACACATGGAACCCCAATTGCTTTGGAAACTAGTCATGTCCTTGTATAGAGTATGTATTTATTATAAGATCACTTGAAATAAAAGCTTATTAAGTAGTCAGTAATCATTTGCATAAACATGAAGTGTTAATTGAGTATTTATAATTACTTTTGAAAGACTCAACCACTGTTGATATATATACAACACCTACCCAAAGACACAACTACCCACTTTTTGTCATTTTTATATTTTAAAAGCTCTTTTTAATGAGAATTCAGCATAGCATCATTAAAGCATCATAGGTCCTTTAACATTTTACCATAAACTCTCGCCATACTTTTGTATAACAGAGTTTTAAGTAATAGATTGGGATTTGCTTGATTATTTTCTGAGCAAGGACAAAGACCTTACTTGCAGGGACGATGAACTCTTTATACAGCTCATATGTCATTAGCGGCTCAGGGAGGCTCCTTGAGAGAGAGAGGAAGAGATTTATTGGCTATATTAGGCATTATTGGACACAACACCATGATTAATGTGGCTGATCGTCACAAGAAATGAGACACACGCACACGCGCACACAGTGAAGTTCATTTGAAGGTACTTGGATTCTGGCAGACATCCCAGGACCGTAACCCTAAAAATGAAGCTAGCAAACTAATATTGTCCACACTTGTGGTCAAGCAAAAACACATGCAAACACACTTGACTAAAGTAAGCTACCAGATGGTCAAAATCTACTGTGTTGTACAGTTGTGACACATCAATTACAGAAATGTATTCATGCAATGTTAATTAAATGATGATTTAAAAAGGGCAAAATGAGCTTGTGGTGACAGTCGGGATTGCTCAAGGAAGCAGTGACTTAGAAGAATTAATTGTTTTACAGGTTAAATATTTCATCCACAGGTTTCTTTCTACAGGTTCATATCAGACTTCTTATTGCAAACATAAGTAGAAACTCACCTCAAGTAAAGTTTTAAAGCACTAGTGATTGTCTTGACATCCCATTCCTCGCTTGTTGCTAAATCTACATCGCAGCTCTTCTCATCTAAAGAGTTAAAACAATAACAAATGCAATATCAAGTAGTGAAGAACTGTGTACGTTCTGAATAAATTCTCATTAGGATGCCCAGTAAAAATGAGAAAGGGCAAGACTACTGTATTATATGATTCCCGTTAACACCTTTACCAGCTTACCTAAGGGGTTTATATAATATTGTCCTGCAATGATGATGAGCACAGTGCATTTATATGCATGTAGAAAAAGATTTGCTGTAAGTTTATAACTCCAGGACTTTGACATTTATGAAGAATTAATCCATTCAGTATTCACATACAGTTATATCTGTGTCTGGCTAGCAGTTACCATGGTAATGTCTGAGTGATTTCTATATAGAGCACTAGACAATCAAAACATGTCTAGGTCACCTATGTGCAACAGTGGAAATTAAAAGATGGGGTTGAACTGCATTGTGATAAAGGGAATGTTGCTTGAGTTCCCATGAAGGTTTGAAGGTATTAAGATCTCTGTTCAGCATGTCCCAACCTGTTCTCAACTTCCAGACCAATCTGCCATTGACAAAATTTTGCATGAAAAACTTTACTGTATACAGCATCACTGTAGATGGCATTATCACATTAGCTTGCTTCCTTTAGAACTATAGAAGACATTCTATTAATAGTGACATTGACAAGACTTAAGTGATACTTCTAAAGACCGCTTGTGGTGACTTTCAGACAAACCATCTGTACATTTTTTATTCTAAAGAATACCTTCTTTACTTAATTCTACATCATTGGTAAAGATATGGTCAATTTCAAAGACTAACCGTTAATGAAAAACACCACTGGACCAACTCAAAAATTTAGGTACGGTCCTACAAATGACAGTGCTCTGAATCTTAACAAGACAGGGAGGATTTGTTGGGCTCTGGAAATTTTACAGGTTTTTAGTGAATGAGCCAACTACAAGAGCTCAGGCTGTTCTCATATGAGGACGGCATATACATATAGAGCGCTAATGACTATTAGACTCTGGAGTGGCTGAGTTCTTGTAGCAGCAGGGGCTCAGGCAGCCTGCCGACTCGACATGTCATTTAACATTCAGAGCAGAGAGATCCCAGCTCATGCTATGACCGCAGGAGAGGAAAAATAAGGAAGAAAGAAAGAAAGAATGAAAGAAAAGTGATGGTGATCAAATGTGTTGAATTTAGTTTTGGGGAAAGGCGAAATAGGATCACGGAAAAGAGGCAGAGGGAGACACAGAGAAGACAGACTGAAATCTGATTGCCTGCCGGCAGTAATAGAGCCAAGTGTCACCTACAAGGACAGGACAAAAGGACATACAGACATACGCCAGACTAGATGAATGTCTGAATGCCAATGAGACTCAGCAGGACACTAGCTCTAGCTACAATTATAGGTCTTGAAATAAAAACAAAACAGAGAACAATCCAAATCTGTTTTCATAATATTTATAATGACTAGCAACAATAACACATCACACAGAATAAATGGAAAAAAGTTGAACTTACCAATCATTAAACTGAGAAGCTTCTGAACTTTAGAACTGACTCCTCCCACCCTATACAGACCCTGATCATTAATACCTACAACAAGAAAACATGATTTCGAGATAAAGCCATTAGAAACATGTTCAAAGTTGATGTATTTAGCAAAAGAGGTTTGCATTCTACATGTAAAAAAAAACTATACACTAAAAAAACTAAGTTTCCTCTTTCTTTCCTGACATAAACTCAACTTGGTGGTACTGAAAGTAGCGAGTTTCTGCTAGATCAGTCTGCCCCCTAGTGTTCAGAGGCTGTAAAATTCAAAGTTGAGATGAAGGAACCTGTTATGTTGTTAGACAAAATCCCACAGTGATGCCTGCATTTTAATATGCCTCCTAACAAATATATCAGATGTTTAGGTTACCTTTATTTTCGTTTAATTAGGTTTAACTTGTACACAAATTTTTATATTAAACTATTAAAGGGAAAGTTTAACCCAAAATGATAATCATTTACTCACCCTTGACATTTCAGACATGTATGGCTTACATTCTTCAGCAGAACACAAATATATTTGTAAGAAAAGTTGCTAAAGAAGATCATTTGCACCATTTGGTGTTTTGTTTATAAACAGAAATTAATTGGGACCAAAGTTTTTGTTTCTTAACATTTTTAAAATATTTTTTTTTACATTTTTCTAAGAAAGTCATGTATGTTTAAAATAACAAGATAAATAGTAAATGATGGCAGCATTTTCATTTTGGGGTATCCTTTAATTGATAGATAAACATCAAGATAACACATTACATAACATGAATCCCAAATAATCTCATAAAAACCATCGGCATTTAGACATATTATGGATATTTACCTCTTGCTTCAATTGCCTTGATGGAATTTTTTACAAAGCTTATCCCTAATTCATCCAGCTGGGCATCAACTACAGAAATAAAAAAACCTGTAAGCTGATGTCACAATACAGATGCCGGAATTTCAACAAAGAAACAAATCTACATTAATGGTTCAGTTATTAGCAGCTGTGTTACATCAAAAGTTATTGATCCAAGTTCACTCACTTCCTCTTTCTCTTGAATGTGTCTGGTTGAGACACTGCATCTGTGTGTCAGAAATAAACATCAGAATACACAAAAGCAGACAGCATTAAATGCTATCCACTACACAGAACAGTATCAATACACCAAACAAGAGGCTTTAAATGTTAATTAAAACAAAGTTCTCGTGTAACAGAATATCTCACGTTTTTTTTAGACTATGTCAGTTAGGTTTGAAATCAGAGAAAGGAAATTAAGTTCATAGAAAAATAAATCATCAATTACTCACCCTCTCATTTCAGAACTTATTTCTCCCACCGAACACATAAGATATTTTGAAGAATGTCAGTATCCACTCACTTACATTGGTTTTGTGTACAAACAAAATAAGTGAATGGATTTCACTGTTGTATGGTTAACAACTTTCTTTAAAATATCTTATTTTGTGTTCTGCTGAAGAACATCATACAGGTTTCAATTGATAAGAGGGCGGTTAAATATTGGCAGAATTTTATTTTTGGGGACACCATCAATACATGTTTCAGAGAGTTAAAGTTATAGATTTACGTACTGGCTCCTTTCCTCCCATTGCATGTATCCAGAATCTGTAGTCATCTTCTGAGAGTGCCTGGACAGTCAGGACCATGCCAGGTCTAGAGGAAAAACAACACAAAAAAATCACTGTCATCAGCTTCAACAACTACCTTTAACATCAAAATCATAGTTATAGATTTCAAATGCACTAACTGAGAAAGGGGATGTTCGGACTATACATTATAATTGTGTGCATGCTCAAGCTTAATGTGTAGTGCATTGACTTGTATGTAGCACATACTTTTCAACAATTCCCAATTGATAAAATTAAACCCTGCATTATATTTCATTTGAAACCTTACAAAAGAAAACCAGCGAGCATTTGGTATTTCACATTGTGTTTGATTCAACTCCTAATTTGGAAACACTGTGATGTAATGGATGTGCCGTGATCTTTTCAATAGACATAACACTTCCCTATCCAGTGTCTGATGATGCGCATGATTGACGTTTTTTATACACTTGGTATGGTTTGGGTTTGCAGAAGATCGTGATTAATAAAGAACTAGAGTGTATCCTGGATAAGCACAATATTTATATTTCCTAATCCTCTGATGAATGAGAGTCAGTGTCTATTAATCTTACTTGTCTTGCACTCTCATGGGAAACACAAGTTTTCCAGAGGCCGGTCTACGGTAGCATAATTTAAAGGTTTCCTTTTTAGTGCAATGTAATGTGAGAATAAGGGGTAATAATTACCTAAAAGTTAAAAACGTTGATAAAACAAAAAAAGTATTCTTAAACTTATATTCCTGTAGAGCTGTTTGGTCTGACATCCTACATCAGTTCTCGCGCCAAACAATCAGAGACTTTTTGGACATTTGGACACAAACTGAACACAGTTACAGAATCCCAACATAATTATTTAAACCGTTATGTGAATTCAAAACATAACATGTAACATTTGGCAAAAAGGGCTTTGGATGTTGCT
Source organism: Triplophysa yarkandensis (assembly GCA_033220385.1). NCBI lineage: Eukaryota > Metazoa > Chordata > Actinopteri > Cypriniformes > Nemacheilidae > Triplophysa > Triplophysa yarkandensis. The sequence goes on from CM065655.1 coordinate 12,465,277, forward strand.
TTGTGTGATCAATTGCAGCATGAATAAAAAGCATTTACAGCTGTAGTTGATAGATGAATTCTAGGTAATGCATTTTCCTTGGTAATTTCCATGTCTAATCATATCAGAAAAACATTACTCAATTGAATATTTAAATGTTTCCAATGAGAAACATTTAAGATTCCTGGTTTTATAGTGTGTGAGAAAAATGACATCATAACATGTTGTATAAATGTGGCTGTTCTGCTGAACACAGACATACATTTGGAAGAATGTTTGTTACCAAATAGTTGAGAAATCTTAACTACCATAGTTGGTAACAAATTAATTTGTTAGTCAATAGTGCCCCAGTCTTAAGTGAACCCTCGCCAAATATATTTTATGATGATAGCCAAGTGACCTTCATGATAACCAACATACCGGTCTGTGATCTCTATGTCAAGGCAGAACCTCCTGTCAAGTGTGTCAGTGGTTTTGCGAATACAAGACTTGAGTGTGACAGAGTCTGTCTCACCCTGAAAGGACACAAATCATTGAATAAACAGCAGATTAGTTACAGATTATTCTCGGTTGTTGGACAAGTTTTAAAGTGCCTCTCAGATTATAAACCTTGGTTTACTTTTCCTGTATGTGTGTGTGTGTGTGTGTGTGTATCGGTAAATAACTTGTGAAGTTACAAATGTCAAAGTTCATAACTAAGCAATTTATTCGTTTTAACAGAAGTCAGATGTCTTGGACTACAGTAAACGACCGGATTGTAGTCATCCAGTTACTTCGGTGACATGTCTTCGGAGACCTGTTACGAAAGTAAGTGGATTCACATGATGTCGCCTCGTAACTCATCAATAGACCTGGGAGGACCTAAAGGCGAGTGTTTTTCAGACATTAGGAAAGATGCCATGCAACAAGGCAAATAATAAAACTAATAATGCGTTCTTTTAAGATTTACTGGCATTTATGTATTGTTGAGTACTAAAAGAATACAATTACTAATAGGTTTACCACTATCCTTGAAGAACTTTAATAAACTGTACTAACTCTTTGTAACAGCTAAAATGTAACAAAATCCTTCAAATGATTTTCACTTACTAGCTTTCCTCCTGATCTCTGGTCGAACGTAATCATATGCAGAATCTTCTGTTCCTTGACAAAAGTACAGTATCGCTTCACCCAGCTGGATCCGAAAGGAGGAGGTCCTGCAGAAAAAAAACACAATATTTGAGCAATCCAGAGTAGAAGAAAACACCTAACAAAAAATTTACATTAAAGTCCTCCAGCATACGTTTCTCTTGTATGTATAGATAGCCTTCACTGCTAATAGGGCTTGTTTGTCTATACTCCAATGGTGACTCTTTGATTCTCTTCAGTAATTCGTTCACCTCAGAGCGTGTGCCTTCAAATCGATTCCGTGTCTGAAAACAACAAAAACAAACTCTTTGAAGAAGTCCTTGCTGTTAATTTACTTAAATTCCCAGTATTCCTACCTAACATGCATATTCTTTTATAATACACGGTTCAGTGGCAAATTCTTGGGAATTAAACAATATTTCCGTTTATGTGGCAATATAGGATAATCTTATTTAGTTGTGTCCTCCATACTCTGACCCTAAGCATGTTGACTGATTTCTAATGTATTTAATCAGATAGATCCTGGGAGGAAGTCAACCCTCAAACCTCCGGCTTACAATTGAAACACAATAGAAGGTCAATGCAAACAAAGACTTCCAATTTTCCCCTGGCCTTCATCGAAAAGCTGCTGTATCCTGTCTTTTACTTTATTTATTGTCAATCTTTAAGTCAAAGACAAATTTTGTCAAATGAATATGAGTGAACCTGACAATCTTGGGAGGAAGAAAATAAACTTTCTCTGGCAGCTATTTTTCATTGTCAAGGACTTCACACAATGCAAGATTCTGTAAACTTACTGGTGATTAACAGCATATAAAAAGCATAATATTTTTTCTGTTTCTTGTTTCTTTATAGATTCTGGACAAGTATTATTAACATCTTGCAAATTGTTTGTATGAAATTATAAAAGCTTTGTAAAGAAGGTGAACAAACATTTATTTTTTAATAAATAAGACAAAAATATTATATTCATGTTAGAAAAAACCAAGATGTTTACTTACATTCTGAATATTGATTTGAAGAGCTTTTTTATAATGATCAAAATCTTTGGCCAACTCATATCCCTGATGATAGAAAGTGAAAACAGTCTGAAAGAAAGCCAGCATCTGTAGCAGAGAGAGAGGACAAAAAAAATAGGAATGGGTCAAAATGGAAGATCATTACAGTTTCTTCTTAATTCCCTCATTCAAAAGCAGAGACATGTCACATTATTGTTTAGTTTTAATAAAAAAATGCTATAAATATGATTCCAAAGATTCAAACACTGCTGCTTTTGTCTTGCAGGTGATAGAGAAATTAATCAAAGAGCTTAGCTTTACTTGATATTCCTCCCTACTTTGCTCCTATTTTCTCTCAAATAATCTTATTTGTGTGCATTTTTACTCAATGGCCATCCTACTGTGCACATGTATGTCTTTGGAGGGTGGAGCATATAATATCATTTAAAATATATAGACTAAATCTGGCACATATTTGAAGAAAGCTTATATTTCTTCACAAACCAGGTCTCCATTAACTGGAAATAAAAGTTATAAAGGAAATATCTGCATTAGACATGTTCTTTAGATTTACCATGTCCATATTTTTCAAAAGATTTATTTTTAATATTGAGTAATTATTATTATGTACAGAATTTCTGTTGTGCTATCTTCTGATGATGTGTTGTATTAAATATTAGTGTTAAGTTTTAAGATTTACTAGACATATCAGTGTTAAGATTTACAATTAATAAATAGCTTGCCCCTCATTCAGAAATAGCATTGTACGGTTTTGGTCACAGAAAAACATTTAAATAAACTAATAATGTACAATTGAACTTAAAAGGGTTGCATTGTGGACACTCCATGAATTTTGCTCTGATTATACCTGACATTCTGAAAGGTAGGTTGGGAATTCCATTGCACAGAAGTTACAGTGTAAAAAATCATAACTTTTTGGTCTTCATTGCATCAAAGCAATTTTACTCAATATATCTTTAATATATTAGTCCATTCAGTGTATAGTTGTGTTGCCTTAAAGTCAGTTAACTTGTGAGGGAGTGAATCAAACTGGATTGACATCTAGATGAAGGTTCTTGTACTCACAGGCTCAACGCACTCAAACTTTTTCCTCTCTTGTATCTCTTGCAGCTTGCACACATACTCTAGAGATGACTCCTGAAAGTGCTGCCTCATCATATCCACTGACACATCTGCCTAAAATATAGAAAGAGAAGACACTCAGAATCAAAGAAAATCTATGACACTTTGCAAGCAGAAAACTTTATATTTTTTGTGCCATCAAAAATTTCTGAATATTTTGAAAACTACCATTTTGTTTCAAAGGAGAACATTAATAAAGTTATAAAACCATGTGGCACATCCGTTATCTGCTGAACTTGTCTACGTATGCATTTATTAGAAATGTTTAAAAATAAAAGAAAACAATTTTAAAGAAGAAAATGAATTCAGTTAAAGATTTTATCTAGGGGCGCTCTAGGACAGGGTGGAGAATCACTGCTGTGTTGACATACAAGTGGAAAACATGGCTGTATTTTTCCTATCCATGTCCATGCTGAACAAACACAAGAGTACTGGAAAAACATGTCTAAGAATGGAACAACAAAAAAATAAATTCCCCCTTTTGGTAAATAGTACATGTTAAAGCTTCAAGAAGATCTCTGTTCCTCTCTAGCATCATATACAGAGACAAAGTCACATTTCAGATGAGTTTGCTACGGTGGGGTTTGTTCTGCAGTCATTACGTTTTCCTCAACTCAATATATTTGTCAATTGCTTTTCAACAAATCCTTTCAGCCACAGACCCATACATAAACAGGCATTTGTGTTTGACAAAAACAGCATCAACAATATCAGAATTCAAGTTGTTTGGAATTATTTACACTCTGCTATTACGAAGTTACAGTTGCAGTACAGTAAACCTTCAGTGATTTTAAACTACAAGAACAACTGAGCTGCCCACTGGTGTCCATCAGCATGGGCAGGAGTTTCTCCGCTTACTCCACAAAGGCCTTGACCCTAAACACACGTCATTGGTCCGCAGGAACATAATGGCCCGGCATAAACTATCAACATTCTCAAGTGCTTCTTGCACTCATTGTATACAACATACAGGCAAGAAGGACACACCTTAAAAGGTTATGTTCTCCAGATGTTGTTCAATCAAAGCATAAAATCAGCTGTATACTTTCATTCTCAGTTTCTCGAGCTTTAAAGAGATGCCTCTTAGACAGCAACCGTTAAAACAAACTATTACAGCAACACATTCGATAACACCATGAACTTTAAACCTATTGAGGTTGTTTTAGACTATTGAGACACTTGTGTTCACCTCATTTTCAAACATGAAAGTAAATAATATGATGCATGTGTAAGACTACCTTTTTACTATAAAGTAAGGAACAATGTCATGGGAGCACATTCAAAACATTGTTAAAAACCATGATGTAAATATGTCCCACACACACTGTAAATAGTAAAGTAGTAGGATCAAATAAAGAAACAATAAATTACTGGCCTAAAATGATAACAATATTTTATGTTTATTTTACAGACATGTCCAATAATGGTTAAATGTAATGTAATGCAGTTCAAAATGAAAAAACATAGGTTAAACAACTGTACAATGAATACAGAATGTGGGCATTATGTACTGTATAAATAGGAATTTTAAATGTAGAACACTAAAATGTATTTGATTAACTATTACAAAAACTGTAAAAAACAACACATCTCTCATCAAAGATGACAAAATACAAAGCAAAATCATGTGATTTAATAGTATCCAATGTACAGGCATAATACATTTATATTATTCATTTGGCAGACGCTTTTATCCAAAGCGGGTTCCAAGTATTGTGCAGTGTCCAAATATCCCTGAAGGGCAAACAGGGGTAAGTCTTGTTCAAGGACACTTTTGACAGTCATTGTCTGCTGACAGTGGGATTCAAACCCACAACCTTCTGCTTACAAGTCCAATTCTCTTATACCACATGACCACGACTGATCTGAATACAATATTTGGGAAACCTGTGTGTGCAGGTAGAAGTAAACGTTTACCTCTTGTAACTGTGGCTCTTTCTTCTTCGCTGACAGGTTTAAAAGTTTCTCCAGTGAGCTGTAGTATTTTTCGGTTTCCTTCTCGTACCTTTTTCTCTCTGCCTGGAAAAAGTGAAAAACTTGTTAAAACTACGGAACTTGCTATTTAATTCACAGAATATTAGGTCACATTTTATTTCACCCTAAAGGCAACTCACTCAATGTAAGCAGCTAAAAGGAAAATATCTTCTTGTACTGTACCTTTGCTGCACCAAGTTGTTCTTTCCGAAACTTTTCTAAAGGCTTCATCAATGTCTCTGTAATGTTTCTCATCTGTTCAAAACAATTTCATTATTATTTAAAGGGTCATTGGATAACACTGTTTTTTGTGACCTTTCCTGTGAAAACCAGTGGTTTTCCCCAAATTTATTCACTGTCACTACATTTTTGAAACAAGGACTAATCAAAGATTAAAATGTACTTTTAGGAAGAAATTATTGGATGCACACATTGCTTTTTGACAAAAATTTAATCGTAAATAATGCATAAACCCAGTTTGTTCTTTTAGGCAAACTGTCATGCCTTTTACACAGAATATTTTTTAAGAATTTTACAGGAAATTTAACTACAACAGGAAAAACTAGTATTTTAGTCATAAAAGATTTTCGAAATGTCTTATGATGAAATGCCATAGACTACACATACTTTATGAACCACCAGTCTACCATTACCTTCTCTTTCTAACTCTGTCAGAGCCTGCTGGCCCTGCCCCTTTAACACATGCCGAGGGGCCAGAACGTCACGTTATGAAGGGGTGGGGCCTTTCTGAGCTCAAAACAACTGTCAGCTGTTGCACTTTGAGTCATAGGCAATGCCTTCAGCAATCTTGTGCTGCATACTAAAAACATGACCTATATACAATAAAGGCAATAATTTCACACATGCATGGCTATAAATGCCAAAAATTTCAGAAATTCAAAAGTTTAATTTATTAATCATCTAATAAATTAAGTTTCACAATAATATGCCACTAGTAGTGGATCAGAATTCAAAGGAACACATTTTTTTGGTTATTATTAGAATTAGTGTGTGAAAGAGCTTCATAGTCATTACAGCTGAGGTGACATGACTTAACACCGACAGTGGTCTTGTGTTATGTCAGGGGCAAAAGCGACTGTGCAAGTCATGTGGGGAGCGGTCATAAATAACTAACAGCAAAGTTACTTGCTTCCTTTGGTCAAACTATAACACAAAATGCAGCATGCAGATGCAAAGAAGACTGTATGTGCTATTGAAAAGCAAAGGGAACATGAATACTACATGTTAAAAGCTAATGAAGGTTTGTCTGTTTTGCAATTGGCATGTAGAGAAACGCAAAACTCAAAGAATCTTTCAGCATGCATGGATCTGAGCAAGATGAATATCAGAGACTGTGTGTAGTGCAAGTCTCAACTGGCTGTGCTCACCATTAGCTCCCGTTGGTCCTCCAAATTTCTAAGAAAGGATGAAAACTCTTGCAGGGATTCATCTAAAAAGTCACATACATAGATATGCTGTGAGGTACAATAAAAAGAAACACAATAACACAAATCTTTCTCACAATGCAGTAACCATGTAAACGCTGTATATATTTGAACAATAATAACAAAATGCAATAAACTCACCTATGCACTTTTCATCATCAGTTTTGGCATCACCAATGTACTCGAATTTAAACTCACCCAGGCACTGAGCAAACTTCCTCTGAGCCAAGGAGAGCTCTGGAAGGCAGACAAAGTAGAATCAGCATTTCTTAAAACAGGGAAACATGAAAACAATAACAATGGCCAGATTGTGAGGCTGTAAATGTTGAGAGTTTGATGGTATTGTCCCTTTGGCCACTAGATTTCACAGTACATTTATGATCTTTTAAATACTTCTTTGAAATTATTTTTTCATCATATCAATTCACTGATGTGCTGTACTCTGTATTACCCTTAAGCTATGACCTCGAACTTTTAGAGCTGACATAATCCTGCTTCATATCGCATTGAAAATATTTGAACATCACCCAACCCATCATATAATTTAGCTAACAACACCACCCTTTTACAGATATGACCTGTTGACAATGAAAGCTATGCTCTGCAAATATCCTGTTTGATTCTCGTGTGGTTAAATCACCAAGAAGTAACAGATTCTGCTTGTGGAAACCGGGAAATTTCGTTACCTCTGGAACACATGGTGCTTTCATTGTGGAAACCCCGGCAGAATGAATCATGGGAGGTTTGCCAGGCAAGCAATACACATATATCATACATGCAATAATTAATGATGAAATAGTAATAGATGTAATAGTATTTTCTTATTAAATGCATTACCCACAGGTAAAATCCCAAATTACTTTATCTAACTCTGAAATTACTTAAGTTTGTGTGGCTCTGTGCCCAATAGAAAAAAGGCCCAACTTGGATGTAATTCAAATATAAAATGAAAGGAATCAAATTTGGCATTTCAACAAAGCATTCACTCTCTGTGTTTTCTTATAATTTGGAAAAGAATATGGGCACTTTTAAATCAGATGAAGCATTCTGTGGATTCCCAAAGGATGATCCCAATATAAGTGAACTCTGATTTGGGTCCGTGGGACAGAGTGATGGGGGTATTTTAGGACGAACACCATGAGCTTTATCCAACACTGCGTCGTCATCAACACTGACAGCTGGGCTCATCTGTGCGGAATGAGCTGGCACAGCAGACAACTAATCTTGCTTGCTAGAAGGCTTTACTAAAATGACTTGCTTTACATATACATTTTTTACAAATGTACATAAACCACTTTAATTCATTCATATTGATTTATCTTCCGTTTAGGCTACTTACTGAATAAAATAACTAAAAACACACACACACACACACACACACACACACGCACGCACACGATACATGTATGACACATATTTTTTTATGGATACCCATTAAGCAGCTTATATCTCCTACATCTTTTGCACTGTCCATGCCAAAAACGTCTGGTCATTTCGCCTGGGTGGGGTGAATTACTATACATCAAAGCTCACTAATGTGAATCTATCATAGTGGAACTGCTGACTACCTATTAGTCCAATCTGTATACTGTGTGTCAACTGGCATATGTCATTGATAAACATTTAGTTGGATGTATCCAGGAATAGTTCAAGGCCATGCCACTTAGTATCAATCCAATTTAAGGAATTCAGAACAGTGAGAAATTTATGCAGACATCCCACATTTAAAAGAGTAATGTTGCTTGCATTTACAGTGTTCAGATGTCATTCAGAAAACTTGTATAAGGAAACTAATCTCTCCTTATTTACCTATGGTGTGGCATATATTGTTGGGCATGTCTTATTGGTGGTTGGTAAGGCCAGCAGCAGAAAGTGGACAAGGTACACTAGGAGTGCTGACAGTCTGGGCATCATGTGACATTCCGGACAAAGTCACATATTGTTTGTCATTTTTCCAGATGGCCTTAAAATAGAAGCAACAAGAAGCCGTTTTTTTTTTGTAAGGTAGATATTGAGAGGCAAACAAAGACGTGGTTTTCAAAGTTGACAAATCAATACTAAAATCAGGCTAAAACTTTCCAACATATTTAGGCCAGAGGTTTTTGAACTTCATGATGCCAAGGACCCTCAAATATTATTGATCTTTGTTAGGACTCCTTTTCAAATTACATAGCCAAATATATACAACTATATAAACTATATTAGGTAGTTTAAAATATAATTTACATAGCCAAATATATACAACTATATAAACTATATTAGGTAGTTTAAAATATAATTTATAATAATAAATAATGGAATATAACAGGAATATAACAGGAGTAATTTTGTTGTATGAACCTGAAGAGAAACAGTTAAATTCACATTTATTTAAAGAAACACTGTTGCAATTATAATCTTAACCCTTGGTTTAAAAAATCTGGGATTTCATGTTTTTAACTATATTTAGGATGTAATTTTGAATTGAATGACTTTGCAGATTCTGTTTATGCTTAAACAGCTTAAAGTTTACAGCAAATGTGTATATTTTCTCTAAGAGTTTTTTAAAGATTATAACAAACAACTGATATTACATATATCATATAACAAAATTAACGTGAATCAAGCTCACTGAAACACGGGTATGGTAATAGTACACTCCAACACATCTCCTATACATGCTCTTAATGGGTAACCAATCACTACAGACTGGGTCAGTTCAGCTTAACCAATCACGGGTGTCTCATAAAAGCATCTTTAACCAACTATGGTCGCAAGTTTTGCCGTTTTAACATATTACAGGGATTTAAGTGTTTCCCGAAACCATCTTTTCATCGAACATTCGTAAACATCGTTGCAAGTATGGGTGGTTCAAACTACACTTATAGAGCCGTGGTAAGAAGCATAATTCCCTCTATTGTAAGTTTACATTCATCATGCATTTGAGCAAGGTAAGCAAGCAAACATGCAGTGTATTCTACATCCATCACTTTTATATATACAAATTAAATCTTTTAGTTGGTCAAAAAGATATAGGCGTTGTTATTTAAAGACCCTACTGGACCTTACGTGCTCTAGGACCCTGGGGAACCCCTGGATGGAGTGACTTTTTAATAAGTTAGATATCATGAAATAAAACGTGCAAAAGTATGATAATAAAAGATTTTTTACAAGCAGCATTTATTACATACAGCAAAATGTGATATTGAATCAATCTGAGTGGATAATTTAGAAGACTCCGCTACCTATGTGGTGCCATAAACTATATTATTAAATCAACGCGGTTAACCGTCAATGCAATTTTTTTTCCACCATTGACATTTGCCACATTAGTAACAAAAATAATCAGGGCGGAATCTGTAAGAGGGATTACTTCTTGAGGAGTGCATGGGGGATCTCTCCCTTAAGTAAATTCATTCATGTTGCGCTGTATTCCTCTTCTAAACAAATGGGAAATAATAAAATTACAATGTTCAGTTATGAGACATTAACATCTAAAATATAAACATTTTGTTTTATTTTGTAAAAAATAGGAAAATGTTGATAAAGAGCATGTAAACTAGAAACACCTTCTTGAATGACATCTGAAAACCGGTGCAAAGTAAACTGGTCCTCCAAAACAAGAACAGAGCGGAGAAATGCAGCAAACTAACGGTCGTGATTAACTATATGTTATGAAAACTATATGTTAGTTCACAAATGCATAAGCATTCACTGAAAATCACGGCACTGGGTAAAATATTTGACTGCTGCTGCTTTAAGGTGATTGCAAAACCTGTTGCTCCCCGACTGAGCTGAACCAAACAGATGTAGTGCGACTGTGCCAAAGTAACCAAACCAAAAGTTTACAACACTTAATTAAACTAATTTCTACACTATTGTTACCTGATAATGGTTTAGACAATTTTGCTTACTGCACTAATGTTTCGGCTTCATAAGTGACACCAATGTCTTTTCTTCTCATGTGCTCGTGCATCACATGCCACAAAAGCTCTGCTTTTAATAACTTGCAGGTAACAGTCAGTGGGGGAAAGAGTATTGGAAATTTTTACTCAAGTACAAGTACTGCTACATTGCTGAAATTTGTACTCAAGTACAAGTACTGCAACATTGTTGAAATTTGTACTCAATTACAAGTAAAAGTACCGGTGCTAAAAAAGTGAAAATTAATCTTCTCAAAACTACTCAGAGAACTTGTTACTCATTACTTTCTAGTCAATGCTGTTAAATGAAATTGAAATAATCATTTATTATCAAATTTCAAGATTTATTTGGAACATATATATTGGCAAAGCATGTAAATAGATACACTTCATTTAAAAATAACTATTTAATATGTTTAAAAACAAACTGTGGTAAAATACAATATGTGTGTCTGCCTATGCCATTTCTACACAGTTCAATGATGTGTCCTAGGTCCCATAATTCAGAAAGAGCCCAAACTGCCAGAGATTTGTAATCAAAATTGCACTGGATTACCATTGAAAGGACATGCTGTACCTATTGCATCTATACATTACATGGCGGTTCATTTACTGAACCTCAAGCCATGGCACAAATGGCAATAAATGAAGTTTTTATCTGTTATTTCCGGTATTTTTAATGTTTCTATCTTGAATATCCATGTGCTTGTTTCTCCTAAACTATGTTTGTCTAAGTTGTCTAAGCGGCAACTTTCAGATCTATATCTTTTGGTCTGTTTACAGTGGGATATGTTACTTGGCTAATAAAATGCCATTCAAAGGTTAGAATATTAATTAAATTGTACTTAGTAAAGAGTTTAACTTTAAAAGTAGTGAAGTAGAAGAACATGTATAATTACTGACTTCAATGTAAAAAACTACTTAATTACAGTAACGTGAGTAGATGTGATTCGTTATCTCTTATCTTCTCTTCGGTCAATACAAAATGCTCCCATGGCTTGGATGATAAGGGACACTTGCATAAATTTTCCAGCTGTCCGTTCATGTGTACTGTCTGCCATTTCGTGTTCCGCTGTTATTTTGAGTGGCATTACGATCACCTCTAATGTATGAACCCCAAATAATCGTTAGCTGCATTCGTATTATCATACCTTTTTTTGCAGCCATACTGAGACTTAAAAAAAAAACTTACATCTATATATTCTAAAACTTTTTGTCTACTGATATTGTAATTTTTAATTTATACCTTTCAGATGATAGCACACCTTAGTACTTGGTAAATAACTGCATGTATTTATTCCTTCCACATAACCTTTTACCAAAACTATGATGACAAAACAAAACAAAATGACAAGAGCTACATTACTTCTGTAATTGAGATATGAAACCTCAGTGTTTCTGGTAAAATGTCTTCAGTGCAGTTTCAAAGCTGCAAACAAACATTTCTATGTTCTTAATAATGGGGAAAAAAGCCATTCATTTGATCCCACATTAAGCTTCAAGGACAGCAGAGCAGGACACACACACACAAACATAAACGACACTGTCTAAGCCCAAATTGCACAACAGAACAGTTACTTTGCATCTGGTTAACATAAAATTCTTTGTTTAACACAACTTTACACTCCTTCAACTTGTGCAATGGTAAAGCATCTTGTGCTTTCGAAGCCAGTTGATCACTCGTACTGGAACGTGGACGAGTTGTAATATCATTGTTTAATGGTGACTTTTAATCGCTTCAATTCTCAGCTATTATTTATGAATCATGCGCACAACTATTGCAAAAAAATACTTCAAACCACTGTTGCCCAATCCCACTCGGAAAGATCTCAATGGATGTCACTCTCAAGATTTGAGGTTTATCTTAGTTCATCACTGAACCCAGGAAACCAGAATTGAAAAAGCAGGAAAATGCCCCTCCCATTGCTTATCACAGGAAGCCATGTTGTAAAAACATCTGTCCAGCACATCAGCAAGTGTGGCACTTTACGGAAGACCAGAAAGTAGTAAATGTTTGAAGGGAAGGGACTCAGTAGTTTCATGTCTACAGTGATTAAAAGAGCTCCATGAGGCCAGAAGCTATGACATAGTGCAATAGAACACAATTTTCCACTGTTTTATTCAGGTTTAGTGGGAAATCAAAATATAAGTATTCTCTGAAATAAGGTTGCATGGACTTCCCTGCATTCAAATTGCTTACAGCCTAGATACACACCCAGTCTGAGTCTGAATCACTGCAATCAATCTTCTGCACTGTGAACCAGTAATAATGAGTAATAATAAAGTCAGACAAGCTGCGTAGTAACTTGTCATTTAGCAAATGCTTATTATCTGAAGCACTTTACAGTAATGGAAGGTTCTTACTGTAGTCTTAGTGACGTTGGTGCAGGCCCAAGGTTTTTTTGTAATTCTCTAGTACATGGACAGCCTGTAAATGCTTTTGAATGTCTCTACTTTATCACTCTTACACTTACAAAAGCAACAGTAGTTTTAGTTTCCCACTGTGAGACCAAAAAAAGAATAGGTCAAGAAAAAACTACAGTACATTTGATTTTTCTTCCCTATCATGTTTAAAAGGTATTACAATAAACTTATTAAAGGCAGGTTCTACGATTTCTGGTAGTCAATGTTGATATTCTAAATTACCAAAACAAAATTGCACTAACACCGTAGGGTCTTGCCCCTCTTTTTCTCATCTGTTGTTCTCGGCTTATATTCTTTTTCACATCAAGAGAACATTTATATTTTATTCATTTAGGGGACGCTTTTATCCAAAACGACTTATAGATATTTTGCAGTGGCCAATTTTAACAGCAGAGCAAGCAACGTGAGGTGCTTTGCTCAAGGCACTTCATTCCTTGTCTGCTGGCACGGGTTTTCGAACCCGCAACCTTCTGCTTACAAGTCGAACTCTCTTACCAGCAGACCACAACGCCCCTTACGGTCATTGGCAGCACGATTGTTTTTGAATTCGGAAGCGGAAGAGTTTTCTGAAGTATTTTTGAAAAATCCTAGACCCAGCCTTTAACGTTTCATGAGAAGTCTGGTTATATTTATATATTTTCACAAAGAAAGCTCTCTTGGATCACATATTGAATACAAAACAGAATGCCTTGGCGGTAAAGTGATGTCACTCACAATGGAGTTCTGATTGGACCCACATGTGTGCTTAACCTCAGGGAGCAAAAGGGAATCTAGTCTTAATGTTCGACTTGGAGTATGGAGCTTTAAATAGGTTTATTGTGTCAATGACTGAAATATGTGAACTGATGGGAAAACATTTTATGCGGAATGAGTGTTAACAGATAAATAAGTGGGGCTGGGTACAGAGATGGATACTTTTGAGTTACCCAACCAATTGCCTCAATAGTCTCGTAAAAATAATTTTCGTTCAGTACAAAATTTCGATACCTAATGATTTAATCTTGTCAACATTAGTAAACACACATCATGCTTGACGTGCCCAAATCAAGTATGGGTTAGAGCGTGATGTAAAGCTTGCGATAAAATAATTGCTGTCAAGACAGGCAACACGTTAAATGCGATTAAGCATTTCAAAGTATCAGTACAGTACATTTTAAATGATACCCAGTCCTATAAATAAGCTGTCAATGCTATACCTCCGCCTCTGATTCTGATGCAAATACTTAACATTATTCTACAGTTTTTTCAATAATTCACTATTTTATGTATTTAGAGGAAGGCAACAGAGGTTTGAAATGCCATTCATTGCAAAGATCAATCCACTAAGCCCGTAATTTTAAAGAAAATATTTAATATAACATACCCAATCTGTATAACTCCCCAAATTATTTTTGTAAATTCTTTATCTAAACAAAACAGCATTTCTGAATGTTGATTGGACTTTATATGGCTCTTAATATAAAGATAAAAACAATTATGAATGCATAATTTGATTATAAGGATGATAAATTGAAAATGATTGAATAATGAAAATTGAATAATGAAAATCTGAATAAATATAAGTATAATCTCAATGTTGAGTACACACATTCTCTGGCACTCTTAACAAAGTCCTTTTAAGGAATGCTGGAAATGGGAACGATCTCCCTTATGAAAAGAAGTGGCCTTTCCGAGCAGTTATATAATCATAACCATCTATTATTATGACATTGTCTTGACTAAGGCTAAGCTCTGTGTACAGAAAGAGATTAAGAGAGACACAATGACAAATAATTCCATAATGAAAGTATGCTAAACCATCATATGCTGAAACCTCAAACTCCTTCAGGCTGAGTGTCAACTGATGGTTCAGATTTATAATATTACACTTTATTACGGATGTGCGTGACATTTGATTCGAAGGTTCAGCCACTAGGGTCGACTCTAAAATTGTTTTTGGTGATTGTACTTTTTCAATGTAATTTTGCACTAAAACATTATATTTAAAACAATACATTAGATTATATTTTTTAAATGACAGGCTGTGTAAATTCTACATTTCTGAATTGAAGCAACTTTTAAATTGACCCAAAATCGCGTTTACGAGTTGTGTCAGTTGCAGGCAGCAGGCTTAATGGCTAATAGAAAAACGAGCAAGGCCCAGAATGTAGTTTGATTACCAAATGCACTAAAAATATGGATTTAAATGCACAAGTGAAGGTCATGGCACACACTACAGTAAATAATAAGCATCTGTTGTCATGTGACTTTGATGTCACATGTGTTCAACGCATGCAAAATTTGTTCTGGGTGTGTCATTACCTTAATGCTAAGTGTATCCTTTTCTTTACGATGTCGGTCTAAAAAGTTATTTCTAAATATGAGATGACACACATAGCATTCTGTAAAGAGATCTTTACAAGGTGCCAAGGGAAGCGTGCACTTGCATATTATTCAGAGAAGGTTAAGTTGCAGGCCTGGTAGTGCCTTGGGGGGGCTCCCATTGGGCCATTTAAAAGTTTTTTGTACCTTGGAGCTTGACGAATGGTCAAGGATGCAAGAGGAATACTCTTCTATTGTCCTTGACTATGTTTTAATGTGGACCTAATATACAACGATTTGCCATATCTAATTATAGTTGTATGCAGAATTGTTATTGTGTAATCACTTTGCATTTGCAAATAAAACAAAAACTGTTCCAGGCCTTACATAGAGAACATTAGAAAAATATAATGGACTTTACATCTCCTGCAATTGTTTTATAATAGGGATTTTTAGGACACTTGACCAATAAAGACTATTACTAAACATGTTTCCAAATAATCATTTGTCTTTTTTTTCATCAATCTTCTTCATGGTTAGCATGCTTATCAATCTGAAGTAGCCTGATTATATGCAGAGAAGATAAAAACGGGGTCTAGGCCAAAAATCTTTATCTAACACATTACATATTATAATTATTATTTTTGCTTAAAACAGCTATTGTCTTATTTTTGGCCTTACAACTAGAGGTCCAAGGCTATAAGCCTGGCCTTGGCTCACACTAGTATGACATTGTAAATGTGGCTATTGTACAGGAAATTCTAACCTGTAAACAGTCAAAGCCCAATATGTTTGCTAACGTTCAAAGCAACATATTTGCAACTTTTGCTGCATGCAACTTTTTCAGCTGGTGTTTTTATTTGTGTCTTCAGCTCTGAACTGACATTGAAGACACAGTTAACCATCAAACAATGAGCAGAACTGTTTACATGTCAACTTTCCTTCCCTTATGTTTTCTGTTCCAACCAACGATCCTTACCAGACCTTCTACCTTTCATTTCTTTTTCTTTAGCCACTTTTGGCTTAAAATTTAATGAGTACTTTATTTGTTCAGGCAAAACAATGACATCACCCTCAACCCTCTGGGTTCTGTTTCAGTTTCAGAATTAATTTCCTGAATGCGTTTTAGATGGCATCATTCCTTTAGAATATCACTGAAGACATTTAGTCATTCCAGTGGGGCAATACATCTTTATGCTGAACTAAGGTAAGATAAAAGGCTAGTCACAAATTTGTTCACAAATAGTTTGTTCACAAATTGTTTATTTTAGTAAATGTGCACTAAAACAAAAACGATAAAGTCATGTCAGATAAATAACAGCAACATTGACAGATGTAAAGGTTCTGTAGAATGTAACCAGCAGATCCAGATTAGCCACAACTCAAAACATCTGCTTGTGTTCTGCAGTATACACAACCCTGTATACAAAATCTAAAGCTCATGACCAGCATTGTTTTTCTTCTTTCTCTCAATGTAATATTATAATTGTAGTTTGAGCATAATGTATTAAAATTATAGTGTGACTGTTGAAAAATTGGCAACTTGCAACAGTTTTAAAATTGCAAAAAGTGACATTAGAGTTGGGGGCAAAACTGCTCTGTGCTTCCAGGAGTCTCTAATGTGGATATTTTTTTAATGTTTTTACTAGGAAAAACAATTCCTGTAGTTACATAGCATTGATGTATGTGTTTCCCCCCATTATCGAAAGGGTTTATTGCCTGTGGAACACAAAACTCACTATTTGTTTCCTATGGACAGTGTCAAACGTAGATCACATCTCTCCTGGGGATGGGGAGGATACGAGGACAGGTCAAGAGGTTATGTGACAAAGACTAGCTGCTCTACAGAGGAAACGGACAAAAACAGGAGCGCATCCTTTGAGTCTCTCTTATTCACTAGGAGATTCCTGTTTCAAACCAGCTGACAGCTTTGTTGTCACACGTCCACTGAATCAAGGATGCCACCTCCGGATACATACTCCCAGTCATCCAAAAGATGGAAAATGAGATATCAAAGCTTAAGTTATAGTTCTTTAAAAAATACAACAATACAAATAGATATTACACACATTAACTTCATGGGATACCACGATAAAAAAAAGCATTTCACTGTTGTCAATTAGTATTACTGCATTAACAAGGCATTACGATTAAAAGCTTAGTTACAGCTTTAAATGACATTAATCAAAAACAATGTCATTTTTTAGCACACATAACACAACTTAACTTGAGTGGCTTAATAAACATGAAGAAGTTAACATAAGTGGATGAAATTATCCTTTTACGATTATTTTGGCTCAGTGACAGCCAATTCTGCCACTTAGCCAAAAGAAGACAGCTGGCCTACAAGAACTGTCAAAAATTTAATTGAGAAGTATGGGTTTCTAACTCTTCATAAAGGAAAATAAAACAAGCACAATATTTTGAACTAAATCACTCTGAATACTGTGTTGATTGTGAAATAGAATGTCTGATCTTCCTTTACGGGAAAAAATCTGAATCTTTAATAAAATACACCTCAGTGACATGTGACTTTCCGTCTCTGATGGTAGAAATTATACAAGATAACAATGCCCTGTTTACATATACATTTTACTCCTTTAACCAAGTTGCATTCAAATGAGTGAAATAAGTATTTTTTTCCCTATCAATCATCAGTATTTCTGCCTACTAAGTTTCTTTCATACAGATAAAAAGCTTAGATTAGGGGCAGGTTTTAAAAGGGAGCACTGCTATTCACAATTTGTAACCTGTATAAAAAAAAACTGTCCACAGATTTAGTTAGTCAATCAGATTCCAAACTGGCCAAGTTCTACCATGGCCAAGACCAAAGAGCTGCCAAAAGGATGTCAGGGACAAAATGTAGAGCTATATAAGACTGGAAGGGGCTACAAGACAATTGCCAAACAGCTTGGTGAGGTGACATCAATTGGAGCAATTATTTGCAGCAGAAGAAACAGAACAACAGTCAATATCCCTCAATCCAGGGCTCCATGCAAGATCTCACCTTCGGAAATTTTAAAATGATTATAAGAACAGCGAGGAATCATCCCAGAACTACACTGGAGGATCTTGTCAATTATCTAAAGGTGGCTAGGACCATAGTCACCAAGAAAACAATAGGTAACACACTACACGGTCAAGGACTGAAATCCCACAGTGGCCGCAAGGTCCCCATGCTAAAGAAAGAAAATGTACAGGTCTATGTGAAGCTTGCCACTAAACATCTGAATGAAAATCAAGCGTTTTGACATACTCAAACTCAACTTGCTATGTTAAGAGGGGGGAAGAAGGCTGCAAACAAACCTAACAACACCATCCCAACTTTCAAACATGGAGGTGGAAATATTCGTTTGGGGCGTTTTTCTGCTAAGCAGACAAGACAACTTCACCGCATGAACGGCACATGTACGGCACCATGTACCGTAAAATCTGGGGTGTGAACCTCCTTTCCTCAGAGACGCCATTAAAAACTGGTCATGGATAGGTTTGTCAAGGGAACTTGTTTTCTGCTTTTTGACACCAATGCGGATTCTGATGGTTCAAGTTAATATAACTAATATTTAAGCTCTCTTATTACTGTTAACCTTATTGATATAAATATGTTGCCTTTGGTATATTTTTATTACATATTTACTGCAATTATGAAATGAAAGTAATGTAACTATTGCTTTAACAGAGTGCTAAATGGTTTTAAAAAAGTTATCAGTTTTACTTATTCCTCATCATGTACATAAGCACGCTTGGACATCGTCAAATAAGATCGGTTCATAAGATCTGCCAAGATTAGCGAGTATCGAACGAGTGATAGAATGTGATTATCGGACTATACCGATCTGCGGCAGATTGTCAGAGCATTCCTAGTTTTCCAGCAATACAATGACCCAGTACACACGGCCAAGGTAACAAAGGAGTGGCTCAGGAAGAAGAACATTATGGTTCTGGTGTGGCTTGGCCAGTCTCCAGACCTTAATCCTAAAGAATATCTGTGGAGGGAGCTAGAAGTTTGAGTTGCCAAACATCAGCCACACAATCTCAATGACTTAGAGAGGATATGCAAAGACAAAAATCCCTGCTGCGATGTGTGCAAACCAAAAAGTACAAAAAGTACTAAGCTATGTTTTGCAGAAGTTTCAAATACTTATTCTACTCACTGGGTATTTTTGACATGCCTATTTCAAGCTTTTTCGCACATTTTCTGTCTCGCACGGTTTTAATAAACCTACCATTAGATATATAGACTGATAATTTCTTTGTCAGCAGGAAAACAGAAAATTAGCAGGGGATCAAATAATGTTTCCCTTCACCTTATACAATACCAGTCAAAAGTTATGGGACACTTGAGTGAATTGTTTCTCCTTTTTTTTTTAAGTGTATTCTTAATTTTTAAGTTAAGTTAAAAACAGACATATATACAATTTGTTTGTCGAATGAATGACTTTGACTGAATATTTAAGAAAGAACAGGCAATAAGAGCTCAGAATAGACCGGCACTCTTTAAAAATTCCTCATAATGTATTTTAAGGTCAGACAAAAAAAAGCTGCTAAATAAAATAAAAAAAAAGCATTTCTGCAAATTCTTGTAAAATGCTGACATCACTGAAGATTATTAAACCTTTAAATGAAAAATTAATTTTCTTCAAAACATAATTACCATGTTTAATAGGGATTTATCGAAACTACATAGTACTATGCAAGAATGTAACCATATACATCGTAGAGTAAACAAGGCTTTTTGCGATGTGATGTTCTTATAATTTACTTTGTTGAGTTGTCAAAATGTGACGTCATTTTTGTGTTCTTTCACAACAAGCATCATTTGAATCACCTAAATCAGCTCAAACTAAATGTTGTGGCAACATGGCTTGGAAAGAAACTGCAATTGAAATAGCAGGGCACTAGACTGTCAAAGTTAGGCGTTCACTCTAACGACTAAAATAAACATGTTTTTTTGTAAAGAATAAAAGAATTCCACGGCTGTGGTAACTTATGCAGGAATAATGCAAGAAACATGCGAAGAAACATGAGTATTTTGTTATACCCCTAATTGTTACATATATTTCATAATTTCTAGAGTCTACCAGTAGAGCAAATTTACAAAAATAAAAGTACTATATGTACTTTATACTAACATAGTTTACTTTATGAAGAGATCATAGGGATCAGTTCAAGCAAACCCAATCAGAACACGTATACACATCAAGCTTAGATTTAGGGGACCAAACTTTTTATCGTTGACATGCTGGGGGCAAAAAGAGTCATTATAACAAACGTTGCTTTACAAAACATGTCATATGACAAATCAGTAGAAAAGTGAGTCAAACTGATGATCACACCGTTCAAAAAAGGTGACTTTAGTAAATTCTGTCTAATCTACAAGCTGCTGTTTATTTGATTTGTCCTACCACACCTAACAAAAAGACTTAAGCTTTAACTGTTTCAATTTACTTCACATCAACACCTTACAGATTTTATAGAGTAGATATAGATAAAGTAAATCATCGAGCTAACCAATGTTTAAACAAGCTGCTGCATTAGCAGAAATGATAAGAAGTAATTTTGGCACACTGTATATAACGTTAATGTACAACACAGCCATTTAAAGAAAAAACTGGCTAAACAAATACAACAATAGCTATGTGAAGAGTACTTACTGCCAGTGAAACGTTAATATTCATATATACAAAAGAGCAAAAAGACCAAGATTTTAGGAATTACATGGTGTGTAAGGGACACTGAACCCATATTATCTTCCTTAGGGAGAAACACATGGGTTGACAAATCTAAAGACTATATAGTGGGGGTCTTTACAGAGGTTAGTTATGTTAATTTCTGCTTTAAGTCTAAAGACATCTAAGTCACCAAAGCCATAATTACTATGTATATGGGCAAAGGTTCACTGATTTATGTATACTGAGACAGCACATCTTACAGAACACACTTGAAGAATTCATATATAACAGAATTATACATTATGGGAAAAGTGATGTCAGATGACAAAAAAATAAATAAAGAGGAACTGGCAAAACCATATAAACAACTCTTCCTTAAAGCATTCGCTCCACATACTCACATGAATATAATATATTATGTATTCCCCCTCAGGCCCTGGTGTTCGCTCTTCAGTAGAATTGTAGGAACGTTCTTGGCACAGATCCATTTTTGAACCTGAATGATTATTGCACATGGATACAACTGGAAAATGTGATTGACCAATTTGATAACCACTAATAAGGCGGCAAATAAACTTTATTTTTTGCGCAAAACAATGAATCAATTCACTTAATGTGTATATATTTTACAAGATCACTTTTAAGATTACTTTTGCCCGGATCATGTTTTCATGAACTTGGCACCAGAGGACAGCAGTTTATGCATGACCGTTGGTCTCCTGAAGCCCAAATGTCATTTCTATCATGGATTGCATGAGAGTGAGAAAAGAACCAGGACATTTCATTTTCCAGCTAAACTTGTGCTTTAAGACCCCTTTAAAGACTGCTTTCAGTCTACCCCTGTGGCTGCCCCAAAAATGGTCAACAAGTATAGTTAAAGATAAGACTCAACAAAGCAGATCTTAGTATTTTAGGTCCAAAAAAGGTCTGAACACCAAACGCATACCGTAGTAAGACGCAAGCTTTATTTTTAGCCCTTCCTTGTTTCAATCTCCAAGAAAAGGCTCAAAAATAAAACGTTTAGATGGGAATGCGCCTGTAATGTTTATAGAAGCCTTTACAAGCGGATCTGAAAGGCAAGGTCACATGACCAAGGTGATAAGCCCCAAATGAAGTTCTAAACTGCTGACGTCTGACCTCAACGTTTCCTTTGACTTCTCAAATGACCAGAGAGCCACAAACAGAGCAAAGTTGTGTGCACATGCTGTGGATTTGCTCAGCTCATTATGCATGTAAATCATAAACCAACAGATCACAGGAGGCCACACAAGCCCATTTTCTCGCCTTAGAAACCAAACAGAGTAATGTTTCTCTGGAAGTGCAATTCCACAGCAGTTCTCAGACCTTTGTAACTCCCCAAGGCAGCAGCAGAGTTATGAGAGGTATGATGACCTTGACAAAGACTCAGCCCATTTGGGTCTATGATTTATGATGTAATACATCCAATATTGTGCATGTTAACTCATGTTGAACGGCTGTCAAGCTTAAAACCTTCTCCCCAATCCAAGCACATCAAACTGAAATAGTTCCCAGAAACCAAGTAAAAGACATGAGTTAACTCTTACGTTTGGTGGCATTGATTAGATTCTTTCCATCTTTATAAAGTTCCTTAATAAACCTGCTGGTTTTGTCCAGCTCGGCTTCATGGGCTCGGATTTTGTCTCTGAACGCCGGACTGTCCAGGTAACACTCACTGAACTCCAACGGGTGTAGACCCATGTTCACTGGACTCGGCTAGTTCACGGACTAGCTAGCGTTTAAATCCCGTTAGAACGTCTCCGGCGAACGGAAAAGTAGTAAAATAGAAGATTAAACTCCTAAAAACGTAGAAAAATGAGAGAATACTCAAATAAAAACGGCTCTCCTGGCGTCCACGTTTAATTAAGAGCAAACACGACGGGACTCCCGGGAATAAAACTCTTTGTGAGTCGCAACCCCGCCAAAAGTAAACTTAGTTACGGTTGGTAGGTGAGCGACACCTCGCAAGATAAAACTAACCAGGTTAAAAGCTTAACTAGTGCTGTTTGGGGAACGGTAAAATCCAGTCAGTCTGTAACTGACAGTCAAGCGCGAGACTCCTCCCGCCTCCACTCCGGGGGCTTTTCATGCGTGACGTCATCGCTGGGCTTGAATCTGGAAAACCGCGAAAATGTTGCGCGTGCGGGACGGCCGCTTCTCGCGAATTGAATTAATACGTTATTTCACGCATAAAAAACGTCATTTAGAACATTTATACACCGTGTAGTTCTCAAAGAACGATTTTTGGAGTGTAAGTCCAACGGACTGGTCAAAGTGGTCACGCGGAACCAAAACTTGTGACTTCCTGTTTCCACTCGACGGGTAAACTGCACGGACCTGCGGTGCAGGAGCGGAGCTACATCTGTCTGCTGACCTGCTAGCATGCTAGGAGACCTGATATGACATGTTTAAAACACAGCTATAGGGACAACTTGCAGGTGAGTGTAGTTTGCAACCCAAAACAGGTAAAAAAGACCCCTACAGCATGTGAAATTATGTATGTTGTGGTTCTGTCATGCAGTCTCCATGAGTGTTTCACTGTTA
This sequence comes from Triplophysa yarkandensis, assembly GCA_033220385.1. Taxonomy (NCBI): domain Eukaryota; kingdom Metazoa; phylum Chordata; class Actinopteri; order Cypriniformes; family Nemacheilidae; genus Triplophysa; species Triplophysa yarkandensis. Next base: position 12,488,805 of record CM065655.1, read on the forward strand.
GTGGTGTTACAGGATAATGTGTGATTTCCTCTCTTATCTTGAACAGGAAAGATGCCCAACACCACCACAAGGCCCAAAAGGTCAAGGCGTCACAGGCGGGCACAGAGAGAAGATGCTGCCAGGAATGAGCTGGTGTCCAGATCTATTGAAAGTGCCCAGCAGTGTCTGTTCAGTCATGACTATGGCACAGCCTTCGCTCACTACCTCCTGGCTTTGAACCTTGCCCCTGCCTTGAAGGCCTTTGCAAATGTAACTGATGCTCTGCCTCTCACGCATTGAATTGTGAGTGTGCATGGCAGTGAATGTGTGTCTTTGTGTCTGCAGGAGTCCTTTAGATTCACTCTGTTTAAATGGGCCGATGAGCTGGACTCTCTGGGTCGCATTCAGGAACTCTTCGATTGTTATGAACAAGCTATGGAGTTGTTTCCGGTCGATGAGGTCATTTTGAACAGCATGGGAGAGCATCTTTTCAGGTATTTTGTCTGTGTGTGTTGTAGAGGTTTCGAGATAATAGATCCAAATAACGCCTTTAGTTTGGTAGATAACGTTTGTGTGGTTTATGGTATATTGTTTTTTTTTCCAGAATGGGATTTCGGGATGAGGCTGCTGGCCATTTTTACAAAGCCCTCAAGCTCCGACCAGACTTCGCAGAAGCAAAGGAGAACTTTTACCGTGTTGCTAACTGGTTGGTGGAGCGTTGGCATTTCCTTATGCTCAACGACCATGGTCGGAACCGCAAGTACCAGCTGGCCATTCAAAAAGCTGTTGAAGGAGGGTGCAGCACCGTTTTGGACATTGGAACCGGCACTGGCATCCTCGGGTGAGAGTTTTCAGAAACGTGTTATGCAATATTGGATTTTAACAATCATCCGCTACAGATGTTATACAGTGGTGAGTGTGTTTTGACACTGTTTGGTTGGCATGCTAGAATGTGTGCCAAAATGGCAGGCGCTGCTGAAGTGTATGCCTGTGAGCTGTCAAAGACAATGTATGAGCTGGCATGCGAGGTGGTCTCAGCTAATGGAATGGCAGATAGCATCAAGATCATTCACATGAAGTCCCTGGACATGGAAATTCCAAAACACATTCCAAAAAGGTAAATGGTCTTATTTTTTGTAAAAGCTCACTAAAAGAGTAATATGCATATAAAGTTTGGTAGTTAAATAGTTTTGTCTTAAAAAGCAGCTTGATATGTTCAGTCTGTGAAACCTGGCCAAAGTTCAGGCAATCTTATTAATTATAATAGATTTTTATGGATTAAAGTATTTGCCAAAACAATTTGATGTAAATAAAAATATAATGTTTATTAATCTACCAGCAATATTTCCCATTTATTGTAAGTTCAACAATTAGCATTAACTAATTAACAATTGGAACTGTTTTTTTAAAAGGGAAAAGCCCAGCATTTGAGGGCAGTCGTGTCTTTGTGGTTTGAGTGTCGGACATGTGATCCCAAGGTGTGTTCACAGTGTGTCTGTTCACTTACTGTGTATTTCCACTTAGTTGGCATTAAATGCAGAGCACACCATACTTGGCAACACATCACACTCCAGTATACCCACTTTTTTAAAAATGAAAATTATAAATAAAGGCCCTTTAGTAAGAAGAAACTTTGTTCAAACAAATGTTACCATTGATGTTTATTTTTGCTAAATAAGTGTGTTTTACAAGGCACGTCTTTAATAATGCATTGAAGACTGCAAGGATATTATGTATTGGTTGACCTGTAATGTGTGTGTATTATGTTGCTTTTGTTAGGGTTTCACTGGTTGTAACAGAGACTGTAGATGCCGGGCTGTTTGGTGAGGGTATCATTGAGAGTTTGATTCATGCATGGAAGCACCTGCTCTTACCTCCACCTGTAAGTCATTTTTAATTATTTTAGCATGTGTATATGCTATTGCCTGTTCGGATCACCTTACTTACACCTTACCCTTATGTCATATGATGGTACAATCTAAACTCCTGCTCTTATAGTGTAATCCTGACTTTATTCATTTTTATTCAGCCAGGCTTGTTGACTTAAACTTCAACTTGCCTAGCTGCCCTAGCAAGGCTTGTTTTAGCAAAAGATTCCTTACTTGCCATCCAAAAAATATAACCCATTTCCCCTAAACCCTTACTTTAAATATGACAAGTCTCTTTTCCAAACCAGTTTGAGCTAAGAGGTCCACCTGGTGGCTACCTGAGGTAGAATAGAATGTATTGTGTAAAATCATCACATGATCAAACAATGATTGATCAAACAATGCTTTTGATGATTAAAACATTTCTACAGAACACTCTGGACGCTCAGCACAATCTCTCACAAACAGGCCGGGTAATACCTGCAGGTGCTACTGTGTTTGGAGTGGCGGTGCAGTGTCATGAGATCCGAAGACACCAAAGGTGAGAGACCTCAGCTGTCTATGCATAAATCACACATTTAAATGATAGGAACTTTCTGGAAATAAATATTTTAGGGAGCAAGATTTTTTTACTGAAGATAAAAGGCTTAAATTGGGGTATCCACAGACCTTATTTTATTTACCTTTTTTTTAATTGAAAATGTAAATTAAAAATAATAATCTCTACAGATTGCACCATTACTAAAGTTGCAAAATATATGAGTGATAATAGTGCATTGTTCAATCAGCTTGCGTTTCTACTCTTCTTCAGGCTTTGTGTGTCATCTGTGGGAGGTTTGGACCTGTCTTCCGTAGGTGAGATCTACAGTCCTGTTAGCTGTGCAGCTGATGCTGAGGACAGCACAGAGCCCTACACTACCGAAAGACTGAACCGTCTGCGTGGAGGATACATTCAGCTTACAGAGCCTTTCACAGCACTGGATATAGACTTTAACAATGTACAGGTATAAAAGCTGGAATGGCACAAGTGGGTTTAGATCCTGAATTATGGTAAACAGATTTTAAAATCTAAACATAAACTTATGGTGTCACATGCTTGCCAAATTGGCTATTAAAATTGGAATTGTACATTAAAAGACCACAGGAAAGTCACCCAAAAAAAGAATTCTGCCAAGTTGTTCTAAACCTGTAAACATTTCTTTGTTTGGTTGATCACAAAGAAAGATAATTTCAGGAATGTAAGCAACTGAGATTTCTAGGGCATACTGACACGATAGTAAAAAAAAATGTAGTATTTTTCTTCTGTTGAACACAATAAAATATTTTTTGATGAAATTAAAAAAAAAAAACATTTCCTGGGCATCGTGACTACCATTTTCCATGGTGAACAGAATTCTATGTTTATAACTTCATTTTTTGTGTTTGACAAAAATCATTTATACATTTGGAATTTGGAAAATGTATATATTTAGAATAATATAACAGTAAGTAATTCGGTACTGAAAATTTTATTTTTGGGTGAACTTTTCCTTAAGGATTACACACTGTGCAATGTAAGTTTTTTTTTAACCGTCAAACCTTCTATTTTTCGTACAGGAGCTGGAAGGTCTCTGCTCCAGAGATATGACACAGCTGAGATTGCCTGTGACTAAAGAGGGGGCTCTTGATGCTTTAGCTGTGTGGTTTCAGCTGCATCTGGACAAGGACAACCACCTTTCTACTGGCCCACGGGAAGAAACATGCTGGGAACATGCCATTTATCCAGTACAGACTCCATTGAGTAAGAGCTTTTTAAGTGATAAACAGCTGTCAATACATTAATCACATAGGGTATATTTTGGTGTTTGGTCCTGTTATAGAAAAGAAAAGTAAAGCTTAAATTCTAGTAAGTTGTTGATACTGTTCAAAAGAACACAAAAGAAGGTATTTGAATAACCCTGAAAAAATAAAAGACAAGAAAATAAGACCACCAACCAAGAAAATTGATTTACAGTTTTGTATAACTGAACATGTTTTTAGTTTAATAAAACTTCTAAGTTTAAGTTGATAAGTCCTTATTTTTGGGGCAAACAAAGGGGACCTTACAACTAAAAAGTTTGAGAACCTAGTCAATAGGGACCAACACTTTTAAAAATATCTTCTTTTGTGTTTAGACGAAATGAAATCATACAGGTTTGAAAAGAGAAGTGTGAGTTAATGATGACACAATTTTTATATTTGGGTTACCTACCTCTTTAATTATGAATTTCATCTTGCAGCCACTTTGAAAGCTGGAGATGAGCTTCTGGTGGATGTTTCTTGTAAGGATGCTTATTTGAGACTGTGCTGTGTTGCTTTTGTAAGAGACGGACAGACGTTCTATCTGGACAGTGTGAATAAAGAACCTCCAAAGACCCTGAACCCAAACCCTGAAGCAGAGCTCTGTAGTGCTCTGGCTTGCCTTCAGACCACCCCAGAAAAACCATCTCTTACGTTTACACTCGAGACCACCGAGATCGCCCTCCTTAACAACCTAACATATCACAACAGCTTCCAAAGTGCCATGAGCAAACTTCTGGCTTCTCTGAAATCCATTAGGTCACAAGAATCAGATGTCAAACCTTCCTCAGATCCAGTCTATGTGCTTGATGTCTCTGAGGGCTTCTCTGTGCTTTCTTTAATATCAGCTAAATTAGGCATGGATTCAGATGAAGATAAACAAATCAGCAGCCGTTTTGTTCAAGCCTTTAGTTCAGTTGAGAAGGAACATCATCAGTCTATGCTGAGACTGCTGGCCAAACAAAACGGTGTTCCCGAGAGCATGCTAGAGTTCTGGCTAAGGCACGTGGAGGACGATTCGGCTGTTCTTCAGCGGCCCGCAATTGAGAAGCTTTGGAGTGCCATTATTCTTGACTGCATAGAGACCTGTGGCCTTATTAGAGAGAAATTGTTGGAGAAAGCAACACTTGCGAAGTAAGAACTATTAGTCCTCTCAGAGATTGTCTCATTTCTATAATATATTTTCTTATTATCTTATTTGGGTTTCATTTCAGGTATTTGTTGGAGGACGGTGGACAGATTTTTCCAGAACGTATCGTGATCCATGGTATGCTTGTCGAGTCAAACACGCTGCTTCAGGAGAGCGCTGTTCAGGGAACAGAGCCCACTCTTGGGTTTAATATTGCACCATTCATCAATCAATTCACTGTATGTACCTTAACCACCATGTGCATTTCATCTCTTACTATCAAATTTGAGTATACAAGGCTCATATTTGTTCAGAAATAGTCACTGGTATCTTGGGGCTCAATGTAATAGATAGGTTGATCTACCCTTTAATCTTTTGAGATTCCAGATTACTTAGATAACTAAGCATTACAGAATGGATTTTATACGGCCCCTAAGATAGTGAAAACATTTTTTGTAATGTTTGTGTCCTTAACTCTACGTAAATGCCATTAAATATTCAAAGAACACATTATTAGTTTTATTATTTACCTTGTTGCTTTGCGTCTTTCTTCATTTGATTGGTCAAATGGTCGAGTCTTATGTTATTGGTAAACCCAGCTGTAAGGGTCTCTGACCACACGTCACAGAAGTAATTGGATACCTATAATCCATTCACTATTCTGTCACTATTGCTTCCACAGGACACTAAATATGTTTTGTAGAATGTTGTTTACTGAATAGCAGCTGCACTCTTTGAGATGTCTATTCAATAGAAGTGAATGGGTGCTGTTGCTATTTACCATCATTTTTCAAAATAACTTATTCCTCTTCTGGTAAAGAAAGTCACACTGGTTCAAAATAGTGGGTTAATAGCGACAGATGTTTATATTTCGGGGTTAACTATCCATTTAATGTCTACTGATACCAAGGATGTACTTGTTTAGTAAGCTTTCTGCATATAACTTGCAAATCACCAATTATTTCAATTAGAAGGTTTTAAAGTGTCACTGTACATGTTTTGTTTCCATAGGTACCTGTTCACGTGTTTTTGGATCTGTCAACTCTTGAATGTAGACATCTTAGTGAATCAGTGGAACTCTTAACACTTGACCTCATGAACAGCACTGCCAATTACACGAACAACGAAGTCAAAGTGAGTCAAATGAGTCCAGGATACCAAGTTTATCCAGGATTTAAGCCATGGAAATAATATTGTTGATCAAAGCATTAAAAAATTCTGAAATCCTTCACTCACTTTGTTTTACCAAATACTTGATACATTTGCGAAGGAGTGGAGACAGAGATAGTGAATAATTTATGGACCAATTGTGTCAAATAACAAAAGTAGAGGTTAAGCCTGCACAGCAAAAAAAAGAAGCAACTAAAGTGTATGGACTTTACTGCAAATTTAGTATTTTCTCTAAAGTTGGTAACACTGTTCTAACTTCCTCATTCACCTTTATTCTTTACAGATTCAGGTCAGCATATCAGGCAAAGTGACTGCCATTCCTTTCTGGTACCAGATCCACCTGGACTCTGAATTTAGTGTTAGCACCTTCAGTGAGGACTCCCATTGGAAACAGGCAGCTGTGGTCCTCCCAGAGCCCCTAGAGGTGAGGCAAGGAGAGTGGCTCAAGCTCAGCATCCGGCTTAACAAGAGCATCATCTCTATTATAGCTGCTAAAGAGGAGGGGGTCTGGAGTCCATGATGTCACCAGGGAGGATGAGCTTTTAGGTATGGACTCCTTAAAGAAGCTGGGCCTCTAAACAATGACTCCTTAGGTAAAGGTTATGATTCTGTACAGCCCAATATACAGTTGAGAAAAGTGCTGCTAATAGGCAATTGTCATGTTATGTAATGTTCACGGTTCATATTTTTAGGAAAATTTTTACAAATAAAAGTATTGCATCTGTGAATTGTGTGACTTCTTAAACATTTAAGACATGCTTTTACAGGGATTAAAAACAAACGTTCAGAAGACATTTCCATGTGAACTTTTTTAATTTGTGATGACCATTGTAAATAAGGCAATGCAATAGGTGTCCACCCATTGCAAGAAGCTGCCCCTCTGAATACATCAGAGAAACAGATGACAGTTCATACAACACACAGAACTCCCCCACAAGATCCACTTCTGTAATAAAATTACTAGCTCTGTTATATATCAGAATTTTATACATTTGGTAATGCTGATAAGTAATGACAGATTGTTGATAGGCGTTGTCACAAGTTTTAAATTCAATTTATAAAACTTTGGCAGATTTTTACAAATTACATAAATTCTGCAGTGATCTTAAAACATGGATAAAATCCTAGTTATAATAGCTTTCTAGTTGATAAAACATTACAGAACTTAGACAAGTAAAAAAAACAAAGAACCATATTTATATTTGAGCAGGTTCCAATCTTTAAAGTGTGCAAATATTGGGCTTCAGCTATGTGCTTTACAGCCTATGGTCATGTGGATGTTCTACAGCATGCATATATTCATCTGTAATAAACTGTATCAAAACTTTTCTTACACACCCTTCTGTTAAAAAGCGTATGCATTAACAGATCAACTGAGAATGTAACACTGATATTAAATGGAAAAGCTGTAAAATAATGAACTAAACACTTCAGTATAACATCAAAAGAATTTAAAGTAGTGTCATTAATATATATATAGTCATTCTGAGTAGACATTCATATGGCTGTCTTAACCAAATGGTCAACTGGTAAAAGCACAATTGAACCTTCATGTAATTTCTTCAGCTGCAAAAAATTAGAATTAGTTTTTTTATTTGCATTTAATTGTAACCAATTTTGAAGATGTGGGTTTATAGATGTATAGTAAAACAATATTTTTTGTTTAGGTTTTTTTTTCGGGTTTTTTCGGATGAAGCTCTCTGTAAATGCTAAAAAAAATAAAACTAGACCTATCTTGAGTAATATATTGCAATAAAATATGAATTTTTACTTAAAACTGCATAATTTTGTTCCAGAAAACATTAACCCCATCACATTATTAATTTTATAATTTCTGCATTTGCTTTTTGAAGCTTTAAAATCAGGCAAAAATCAGATTTTTTTTTGTGTATTCTTTAAAATTAGTATTGATGTGTGCTTTGCTCTAAGGTCAGTAAATAGTTTGGTCGTGTTTTCAGCAAAATAATGCCAAAAGGATATAAACGGAGTTTCCTCAAACATGTTCAACAAGCCTTTGTGAACCCACGTTAACCATTGGCATCTAACTAATAGTAGTTACCAGGGTTAACTATGGTTGCATATATTCTAAATGGTGGCTTATGTACAGCTACTAAGATAGCTCTTGAAGCTATAGCTCATGGGATGCTAAGTGATTTCTGAATAGTCTGAGCCCTTTTGGTCTGTATGATTGCCAGATATCACATTAGGAGTGATGTCGTCCACATCACCTTCCCACGCTGCAGATCCGAGGTTGGCGGGAGCAGAAACTGAGTGGGGGGTTACAGTGTTGCCCATGCCTTGGTATCGTCCTTTAGGTGATGCAGGAGTGGAGGAGGCTTCAGCTCCAGGCTCCAGAGCACCGGCTGACAACAGCCCAGTGTTTTCATCTTGGTAGGCCTCTTCCCCAAAATAGGTTTTCCTCGGCCGACCCATAACAGTTCTCCCTGCAGCATTAAAACAAAACCAGTGTGATGATAAGTTTTTCGATTCAAGTTTTTTTTTCTTTTGAATTCAAGAACAAATATCTAATTCGATTAATACCCCCCAAACCAAAATAAAACAAAATAAAAATGACAATAAACACCAGCTGTGTTTCCATTCACCAAATTATATTATTTTGGAGTTGTACTTCTTAAATGCCAGTTTTGATAGACAATTATATACAAAATAGTCCTTTTTCTAAAGCATCAACTTCCCCTTTTCTTTTAGATATTTGCACCAGTTTTGGAAGTGAGGATATTGTTCTCTTTCACTGATTGGATGGAAACAGGTGCTTTGTTCGCAAATGTTTTTTTTTTGGGGTCAGTTGTGTACTTGTTATTAAAGAGTTGGACTTGTAATCAGAAGGTTGCGGGTTAGAATCCCAGGACCAGCAGACAGTGACTAAAGTGTTCTTTTGCAAGACACCTCAATCCTGTTTTTCCGCAGTGATAATTGGCCACTGCATAATACTTGTAAGCAAATAAAAGCATCTACCAAATGTTAAACTCGATTATTACCGTTGTTCGCACAAATATAATTTAAATCTTTGGATGACAACATGTCTACTGTCAAGACTCACCAACATTGCGCACTTGCTCCGAGATGTCAGCCCTTATATCTGAGATATCCCACATGGCCAAGAAGGAATCAAAGCAGGAACCTTCCTCTGCTTCCTGTATGTAGGGCTTGTAAGTAAAGCTAAAGTGATGGGCAATGGCTGCCAAAAACATCTCCACACAGATAATAAAGTCCTGTAGGAACATAAAATAACATGTAATTCTGAAGTGTTTTCACTTGAACCAGATGTTTATAAATGATGCTGAAATTTAAGGGACCTACACTGACTTACAGTTAATTTGTCCTATCACAAAACCACAGAACACTATTATAAAGTGTATGTATGGTCACAAGACTGTAGTAACACAACTTCAGACTGGCATGTTGTACAAATGGACCCTGTAACCATGTTTCACAAAACCATAAGTTTTTCTATCAATTGAAATCTATCCAACACCTGAAAGTTGTATAAATTGGCTATCCATTGATTTATGGTGTGTATGGTAATGCATAGAAAAATGAATGACTGTTGTCCGACAACTGTAGTGATTTCATGGACAGTAGATGAACATGAAAGCAGAAATTCTAAACATTACAAAGATACCAAATTTGAGTGGGTTATTTTCAAAATGAAAAATCTATCATTTTGACTCATGCAATGTTTTGTTGACTGGTTTGTGGTCCAGGATCACAACTTGTTCAAAAGCAGTAATTTAACTAAAACCAATACAATATAGAAACCATAACATATTTTATATGGTTGGTAATACACGCATAAATCCAAAATGAAGCTTAGACCAGAAAACAATTTGTACCTGTAATCCGGTGGCTACCGCCTCCACGCTATCCCAGTCCCAGGTGTGAGAATCTGAGATTACACCCACTTTCACTAAGAGTGCAATGACCACAGCTTGCCTAAAAAATGTAAACAATCCCTTGAAAACCATTTTTGTTATGATATAATATGGTGTGCATACACTACTTTATTTTCAAAGCCATTGCTGATGATATAGATCATTATCAGCACAATAACAAAGACTAATTTCAAACAGAACTAAAGTAGGTCTAAAATTTACCAAAAAGACACAAAGACCACCAGCTTGACACAGAGGAATTTGCCCACAGGTTTGATAGGACTCAGCTCTTCTCTCAGGGCCTTATAGAACAGCACAAGACAGTACATGGCAAACTGTGGAGAGATAAAAAAAAAAGCCCACCATTACACTGCCGCCATGACAGTAAATCATCTTTTAACAAGGACAGTCAATAACTTATTTTCTATTTGTTGCTGGTTCACAATTACCAGTTCACCCAAAAACATGTCCTATGCACAGATGCAGCTCTATTGACAAAAAGTTCAAAAATGAAAGGTGTTTTAAAAATGTAAAACACATTTTATTTTGATAACTTGCATACTGCAATCATCCTTTTAATTATGTTTTTTCAAGATAAATAAAATTAATTTATTATTAAGCTCATTGCAAAAATCAGGTGATATGCATTAAGTCATAAGAACTTCTCTACTGCAACTTACTAAAGATAAATGTGACACTGTCTTGATATTACCAATAAACTATGATTTCAATCTTTGACCGGGTCTAAATCAGTCAATATTAAAAACAACAATATTATAATCTCACAGAATGTTCCTTACATTGTGTAGAATGATTTCAAAAATCATTTGTAAATCACAAAAAAATGGCTTTAGCTGGGTTTTCACAGGCAGGGTCACAAATAAATTTGTAAACTGTACAAATTAAAAGTAAATCTAGCTTATCAATTAGAATAATATATATGTTATTGCTCAATGATTTTTCCTTTGTGTCCGATTTAAGTATACTTCTATCACAACAGAGTCGACACACTTCTATCAATCATTAAACACAAAAGACGATATTAGGAAGATGATGTTAGAAACCATGGTGAATTCCATGTAGGAGCATCTGCGCTGTATTTAAATAAAAATATCTTATTATATGGTAATAAAAACATAACTGTTCATTATATAAAGTCTATAGACACTTCTAAAGACATAGACCCTTAATAATAGAAGATGAATTCGAATTACGTGTAGCAAGTATGCCCACTTTACTTTAACTGCTGGTTACTGGGTGAAGCACTTGTCACTTTTATGAAACAAGGTCATTTGACACACTTATGTAATATTTAGGAAAAGGGGGAGACTTACAAGCTGAGAAAGATTATTGACAATAACCAAGTATGTCCAGGCGTTTTTAGAACTGAAGTTGCCTTCATCATAGACCCCACAAAGCTGACAGATCCTATTTCAGAGAGACATAAAAATTGTTTACGCTAAAAAACAACATCATAAATTTAAACTGTTGCATGCTTTGTTTAACACTCCACATACAATCTAGAAGAACTATGTGTATAAAAAAGAACACAACAAATCTAACAAAAAGATTCTGAGTAACACTTACAAAGCAATTACAGTGGTGACAGGTCTGACCACGGTATATTGTAGAACTCCTAGTTTACATCTCAGCAACAGTACTCTGTAAAGATAAAAATATCAATATATCAGCTTAAATCAAGAAACGTATAATTATATTTTCGCATAACAACAGGACTTAAAACCCCACAGTCATATATATCTTTACAAAGTAAATGTCTAGCATATGTCTCTTTTCATACAGCTATATAGGATAAACACAAAGTCCTTGTCGTTTTCCAATGTCAAAAGCGACACAACCACTTTGAAGTAACTATTTAAAACACAGGTCTTACTTCGCTTTCAGCTAAGAAAGGAGACATATTGCAGAAAACAAATTCCACAAAGAAACTTTTAAATTAAGTTTAAGCAAATATTTCTGCATCTCTGACGCAGGAAGGAAAGTCTCGCTTAGACAAACACATTCCAGTTTAAAACATATCTGGTTTGAATCAACAAACCAGTCACACATTACCACGCTTGTCTAACCTAAAAGCAGCACTAGCTGAAGACAGCCAAAAACCCCAAGAAAGTGTTGCCTACTCTGCAAACAATTTAAGAGAAGAAATTCACTCCTGCTGTGTCTAAATAATGACTTTCCATTTCACACGCAGCTCTTTGGAGATGGCTCCAAAGGACAGGATGGTAAAATGGGTAATGGATTTTTATGCCCTGATGAGTAAGTGTTTACAGCAATGCAAAACTAAAAATAGAAGAACTTACAAGAATTTGCAAAATCACTTTCTTGGGATTTTCCGATCAAGTCTTTAATTGTTTCAGTAAAATGTGTGAAAATACTTATAAATCCAAATTTCTGTTTAATAATGCAGTGCTGTCAAAACGATTCATCTTTATTAAATTTTAATTTGTGTTTATACAAAAAAAAGCTTCTAATTTTTATACAAAGAGTACGTATATATTTGCTGTATTTAATATATGCATGCGTTTATGTATTTCTAAGTATTAAAATAAAATACCCACTCCACAGAAATAGTGTAAAACCAAACTTTTATTCTGGATGTGATTAATCACGATTAATCACTTTGACAGCCCTAGAAATGACTTATTAGCACAATTATACAATTTTTGTTTAGATTTTTTTATTTACTTAAACTAGACACTTAAACATACATGTTGACATTTTCAAGATCATTAAAAACATTTCATTTAAGTGTTTCCAAACTGCTTCAAACTATTTTGTTATTTTATTATTTGTTATGATATCGTTGTGTGTGGTGTCACATCTGTGTTTGCAAGCTCACATGGCAACAAAGCCAACATTAAAAACATCAATCATAAAAATATTTGGACTTACTCTCCCATGGGCCATGGTGGGCAGCAGCACAGAGGGGGGAGATGTTTTTGTTGCTCCTGCACCTCTAGCATCAGCACCAGACTGGGATACTGGTTTCCCAGATAGTTGAGTAGGAAGATCATGAAGTTGTAGATGACGTAAGCCTCATAGCATTCCCTGCATGTGTCTACGTAAATGGCAATACTGGGATACTTAAGCGCAATCCACTGTGAAAACAAAAGCACTTAATGTAACATCACAAAACGGAGCAAAGAAATCAATCCAATTTTATATTAAATCTCCTAAAGACACCATGTTACTGAAAATGAGATTAGAGTCAAATTGGTCCGGTCAAAGAAGACACTGTTTCGAAATAAACTCCTAATGTTATCATGGGTCACGAGAAGCATTGGGTATGCCATTACCTAACAAACATCCAAGAGCACAAAAACAAACATCAAACTGCCTTTGTAGCACAACAGCAACATTTGGGAAGCAATGAGAAGACAGTTGCTGTCTTATGGTTAGGGAGATGAACTTGTAAGCAGAAGGCTTTTGGTTTGAATCCCATCGCCAGCAGACAACAACTGAAGTGTCCTTGAGCAAGACCTTACCCCGATTGCTCTGCAGTGATGATTGACAACTGCACAATACTTGTACACCGCTTTGTGTAAAAGAGTCCGCCAAATGAATAAATGTAAATGCAAGATCATGTAATACTTACACCATCCAGGCTGTATATAGGAACCATCCATAATATCCTAAGGAAGAAAACATGATAGACAATGATAAGGTGCAGGAACAGATTCGAACGGCACTTTTAAACACAAAACCCGCGACATTCAAGTATACCTGATGATAGGTTTTTGCAGCTCAGGTTGGGTGTAGTGTACAAGGTGCTGCAGTATCCCCCAAAGTGAGATGGGTATGGTCATGAACACAAATATCCCAGCAATGAACCACGCCTTGTTATGAGCAGTCACCTGTGCATGGGAAACATGAGATCATGTGTGTGTGTGTGTGTGTGTGTGTGTGTGTGTGTGTGTGTGTGAGAGAGAGAGAGTGGTGTGTGTGTGTGTGTGTGTGTGTGTGTGTGTGTGTGTGTGTGTGTGTGTGTGCGAGAGGTGTGTGTGTGTGTGTGTGTGTGTGTGTGTGAGAGAGAGTGGTGTGTGTGTGTGTGTGTGTGTGTGTGTGTGTGAGAGAGAGAGAGTGGTGTGTGTGTGTGAGAGAGAGAGAGTGGTGTGTGTGTGTGTGTGCGAGAGATGTGTGTGTGTGTGTGTGTGTGTGTGTGTATGTGTGTGTGTGTGTGTGTGTGTGTGAGAGAGAGAGTGGTGTGTGTGTGTGTGCGAGAGGTGTGTGTGTGTGTGTGTGTGTGTGTGTGTGTGTGTGTGTGTGAGACGTGTGTGTGTGTGTGTGTGTGTGTGTGTGTGTGTGTGTGTGTGTGTGTGAGAGAGGTGTGTGTCTGTATGTGAGAGAGAGGTGTGTGTGTGTGTGTGTGTGTGTGTGTGTGTGTGTGTGTGTTTGTCAAGACACCTCACCTGTGATTTTTGAATTTCCCAAATACACAATGGAAGGACCACCAAGAGGAGCAAGATATAAAGCAGGACCACTAGAGGCCGAATCCATCTCCTCCAGTTCCCACAGGTGCAAGGCATCTTGACCCCTGATCCTGGTCCTCTTACATTACACTTACAAGGATTGAAGAGCTTCCTTCAAGGATCTCAAGTTGTGTTTCATTTGCTGTGCTTGTGTGTAGACGCATATAACGCGTGTGACACACTAGATGAGCATTGTGTGTTCACTGGGTTTGACACAATCAGCTGATTCACTGTACACATCCAGAGACCTCCACGTGGTCACACACACAACTACAACACAACTCCACTTCACAACAACTCACTCACTTCAGCGCACGATCATATTGTGACGTCGTGTCTATACGTCATGACGCGAAACGCACCAATCTGTAGAGCGAGGCACGCGACAAACAAAGCTCGAGCAACTTCCTGTTGATGTTTACGTCACAGTTGCTGTCGTTTGTTGTGCTACCGCGGCTAATGAGCGCCACCGCCTGGACCGGAGCGCTTCCAGTTCAATTCGAAATAAAACCGAATTGAATATTTAATTTTATACTCAGGATGTTTTAAGATTTTTACGTAATTCTGACCATATACAAGTAGTTAACACAGTTGGACAACCAGTTCGGATTATGTTGCTTGAAATGCTTGGACTACAAAAAGGGCTAATGTGAAGGTAAAGATGCACAGAACATGCAATATTAAATGATAAAATAATCGCATAAGCTTATAAAACTGTAAATGTGCACTGAACACATTCGGAGTTGATTATTCAAACATGACCGCTAGGTGTCAGTGTAACACAACACTGATAGTAAGGACACTGTGGCTAATCTTATTCAGTCATGTGCAATGCAGGAAACTTGTATGCTTGTATTAACTTTCACATTTAACACAGAAATAATGTTTGTGGTAGTTTTCTAAAGTCAAAGTGGTTTAGTACTCCTGGAAGGTAAGGATACAAGGTGTTTTTTATGTTAACCTCACTGACGCCTGTAAAGGCCCTCTGGGATGAGGTCAGCTCTTACTGATGGAAATGTGATAAATTAAGATTATACAAAACAAAGAGCATTGTCCCCTGCCTTTACTGAGGGTGTCAGTGTGTGTGTGTGTGTGTGTGTGTGTGTGTGTGTGTGTGTGTGTGTGTGTGTGTGTGTGTGTGTGTGTGTGTGTGTGTGTGTGTGTGTGTGTGTGTGTGTGTGTGTGTGTGTGTGTTTTGCACAAGTGTCCTGAAGACTGTCTTGAGCAAAACTGCATGTCAGTCATTAATACCCTACATATGATTTAATAATACAATATTATGAATAATTATATGAAATCTGTATTATAAATAGATTAGATTAGATTAGATTTAACTTTATTGTTATTGCACATGTAGGATACAAGGCAACGAAATGCAGTTAGCATCTAACCAGAAGTGCAATAAGCAGTAAATACAGGATTATATATGTAATGTATACAATAATAATACAGAATATATGAATATAGATAAGTATTATGGACAGATTTACAGGTTAATATACAAGCAGATATACAGGCAGATGTTCTATGAACATCCTATACATTATGTACAAGTGTATGTACACTTTAGACAGAACTATAAACGTAATTTACAGTATTGTGGTGGATGGTAAAGTGCATTGGAATTTTGTTTTCCGTGTGCAAATGGATTGTCCAGTGTTACTGAGTGAACAGTAGTGCATGTAACAACTGGTTATTGTGATGAGTATTTAAATAAGTAATAGCAGGTGTAGTGTTATAGAGGGGGGAGGAGTCTCTGTGTAAGGTGGGGGGGTGATTTAGGGGTGTCAGAGGGCAGAGTTCAGTAAGGAGACAGCTGAAGGAAAAAAGCTGTCCCTTAATCTTGTGGTCCTTGTCCGGAGGCTCCTGAAGCGCCTCCCAGAGGGCAGGAGGGTGAACAGTCTACGGTCAGGGTGAGTTGAGTCCTTGAGGATGCTGCGAGCTCGACAGAGACAGCATTTCCTCTGGATGTCCGCAATAGCAGGAAGTGTAGTCCCTGTGATGCGTTGGGCAGTTTTCACCACCCTCTGCAGCGCTTTGCGGTCAGCCACTGAGCAGTTCCCATACCAGGCTGTGATACAGCTGGTCAGGATGCTCTCGATCGCACACCTGTAAAAGTTCACCAGGATGGCTGAAGACAGCTGGTTCTTCTTCAGTGTCCTGAGGAAGAAGAGGCGCTGGTGAGCCTTCTTGACCAGGCTGGAGGTGTTAGAGTTCCAGGACAGGTTCTCAGAGATGGTGGTTCCCAGGAACTTGAAGCTGGAGACACGCTCAACAACCATCCCGTTTATGTGGATTGGGTCGTGCGTGCGTCCATTCTGTTTCCTGAAGTCCACAATGAGCTCCTTGGTCTTGGTGGTGTTTAGTACCAGATTATAATGCAAACATGTCAAGTAAAGATAACATTACCAGAAACTGCAGCATTGTGTAATTTTTTTTTTAGAAGACGTTTAAAAAATGTTTTTTAGGAAGATCTATTGGAGTAAGTAGCAACTGCGTAGATACACGGACAGACAGCTTGACAGGGAGACGCACAAACCGACAGAGAGACAGATGCATTGATACACAGACAGACAGCTTGACAAGTAAACGGACAAACAGACAGAGAGACAGACTCAGAGATACACGGACAGACAGCTTGACAGGTAGACGGTAGGGATGGGCGTTTTCCGCAAATATCACATTCGAATATTTGAGCTCACAAAAATCGAATATTCGAATATTCGTTTATTTAAATTCCGTTTATGAGACTGACGTCATTTTTCAGTAACATTTATTGTTTCCGTCATTTTTGAACAAGCGTATACACAATAAGCTTTAACATTACGCTACATCGTGTTTTGTAGCTGAAAACCTTTAACAAAGTGTGCAAACAAACAAAAAAGAAGAGAGCAAAAGCAAAAAAAAAAAAAAGAAAGCCGCCAGCAGCAATTAGGCTATTGTACAGAAGGAAGCCTAAGCTACATTTAACTTTAAACCTTTTAAACTGTCAGCAAATCTTTTTGCTTTCTTTCTATTGTTTTACAAGTTCTTGTTAAGGAACACAAACATGTCAACATGATCGGGGAAAGTCTGTTAACAGTGAGGCGGACTGCGGAGAAAACGCGCTCTGACGGCACAGAAGTGTCCGGGACACACAAGTAACGCTGTGCTAAAGTTTTGTGAAGCGCTTATGAAGTTTTCATTCCGCCACTGAATGGGATCCTCATCTGTATGTATAATGTTGTATAATGGGATCCTCATCTGGTGGAATACATGGCTCCAGCAACAACTGTTCCCACTCGTCTCGGTGTGATTCTCTGTAATCATTGCAGAAGAAGTGGCTCAACCTTTCCGACGAGCGGGCATTGCCGCGCGAGTGATGTACATCCGCGCCTCTCGCATGAAGGAAAATGCTCTGATAATGTTTAAAAAGTGTTTTTCTTACTACTTCTCTCATGTGTTCTCCGAGGAACCTGAGATGTTTGTGTCGAGGGTCTAGGGCGGACGCGAGAAGAGGAGTTTTCCCTGCATTCGAATAGCATTTTTATTAATCGAATAATTACAGCAGACCGAATATTCGACTATCCGTGCACACCCCTAGTAGACGGACAAACAGACAGAGAGACAGACTCATAGATAGACGGACAGACAGCTTGACAGGCAGACGGACAAACAGACAGAGAGACGGACTCATAGATAGACGGACAGACAGCTTGACAGGCAGACGGACAAACAGACAGGGAGACAGACTCATAGATAGACGGACAGACAGCTTGACAGGCAGACGGACAAACAGACAGAGAGACAGACTCATAGATAGACGGACAGACAGACAGATGCATAGATAGACGGACAGACAGCTTGACAGGCAGACGGACAAACAGACAGAGAGACGGACTCATAGATAGACGGACAGACAGCTTGACAGGCAGACGGACAAACAGACAGAGAGACGGACTCATAGATAGACGGACAGACAGCTTGACAGGCAGACGGACAAACAGACAGGGAGACAGACTCATAGATAGACGGACAGACAGCTTGACAGGCAGACGGACAAACAGACAGAGAGACAGACTCATAGATAGACTGACAGGCAGACGGACAGACAGACAGATGCATAGATAGACGGACAGACAGCTTGACAGGCAGACGGACAAACAGACAGAGAGACAGACTCATAAATAGACGGACAGACAGCTTGACAGGCAGACGGACAAACAGACAGAGAGACAGACTCATAGATAGACTGACAGGCAGACGGACAGACAGACAGATGCATAGATAGACGGACAGACAGCTTGACAGGCAGACGGACAAACAGACAGAGAGACAGACTCATAAATAGGCGGACAGACAGCTTGACAGGCAGACGGACAAACAGACAGAGAGACAGACTCTTAGATAGACGGACAGACAGCTTGACAGGCGGACGGACAAACAGACAGAGAGACAGACTCATAGATAGACGGACAGACAGCTTGACAGGCAGACGGACAAACAGACAGAGAGACTGATTCATAGATAGACGGACAGACAGCTTGACAGGCAGACGGACAAACAGACAGAGAGACAGACTCATAGATAGACGGACAGATAGCTTGAAAGGCAAACGGACAAACAGACAGAGAGACGGACTCATAGATAGACGGACAGACAGCTTGACAGGCAGACGGACAGACAGACAGATGCATAGATAGACGGACAGACAGCTTGACAGGCAGACGGACAAACAGACAGAGAGACAGACTCATAGATTGACAGACAGACAGCTTGACAAGCAGACGGACAGACAGACAGACAGATGCATAGAAAGATGGACAGACTCATTGACAGACAGATGGACAAACAGACAGAGAGACAGCCGCATAGATAGACCGACAGACAGCTTGACAGGCAGATGGACAGAGGGAAAAACAGACAGATTGACAGACAAGCAGACAGACAAACAGATCCATGGACAGACGGATAAGCAGACAGATGGAGAGAAAGCCGGATAGACAGAGAGATCGATAGATAGACAGACTGACAGGTTGGCAGACAGACAGATCTGTAGATAGACAGATGGACAGATTGTATGGCAGACGGACAGACAGACAGATCCATAGATAGATAGACAGACAGACAGATCCATAGATAGACGGACAGACAGGTTGAAAGGCAGACAGACAGATCCATAGATAGATGGACAGACAGACTGGTGGAAAGGCAGGCAGACAGACAGATCCATAGCTAGACGGACAGATAGGTTGACTGGCAGACAGACAGATCCATAGATAGACGGACAGACAGGTTGACAGGCAGACTGATGGACAGACAGATCCATAGGTAGACGGACAGATAGGTTGACTGGCAGACAGACAGATCAATAGATAGACAGACAGACAGGTTGACAGGCAGCCTGACGGACTGACAGATCCATAGGTAGACGTACAGACGGACAGGTTGAAAGGCAGACCGACAGGTTTATAGATAGACGGACAGGTAGGTTGACTAGCAGACAGACAGATCCATATATAGATGGACAGACAGATTGACAGGAAGCCTAACGGACTGACAGATCCATAGATAGACGGACATTGTGTGTAAATATGCAACAAGGAGGACTTTTGTTCCGCTAATGGTCAAGCTATACAGATTTCTTGGGTTGAATCCTCAGGAAACATGCATACTGCAAACTGGATAAAAGTGTTTGTTAAATATAGAAATGTAGATGTCAAAACAGCCCATGTCTCGACTTCGAATGGAAATCCATTGCAGCTGAACTTTTCCATGATGAAAGCCGAGGCAGGAGCTTGACCTGTAAAACAAAGTAGTGTTTCTAATTTTTCTTATATTTTTATCTCAGGAGAAACAAACTACATCAAAAAATCTCTTGCCAGCCATTTGTCGGAAATCTGGTTCTTCCAATAATCGTGCAGAAATGTGGGCAAATTAAAGTTTGTGAACACGGAAAACTCAAACAGTATTTGCAGGGCAAAGCCTTATAGTCTTGAATGCATGGAAGCAGAACTTTTCCTTCATGTCGCAGTGCTGTCATCATACTGCCCCCCAGTTACAGAAATGGCTGGTTGTGGTGGGACAGATTGTTCATGAATATTGAATCCATCCTTTTGGCTTTTATAAATTAGACATCGCTGTTGCCACACTCATGCAAGCGCTTTGCTTGGAGGGATAGCGCTGCAAAATGGCATCTGGGACGCTGCCATGTCGGGGCAGGGAAGACAAACAGGCGGTGTGTTTGAGAAAATTGGATACACATTTAAAGTTTAAACGCCGAGTGACGTCCATAACAAACGTCTTGCGTGACCCCCAGATCCTGTGTTTAAAATTCAGTGTTTTGCCTTTGAATGTGTTTGAACTATATATATATATATATATATATATATATATATATATATATATATATATATATATATATATATATTATCCAAAGCAAGTATTATGCTGTAGTCAATTATCACTGAAGAGCAAATGAAGGTGAGGTGTCTTGCTCAAGGACACTTCAGTCATTGTTTGCTGGCACTGAGATCTAACCCACAACCTTCTCACTAACCAGCAGACCACTATTAACCCTTTATTATAGTTGTGTAATTCATTGTGTTTATACGTGAAGTATTTACAGATTAAAAACTTGTCTTCTTAAAAAAAGTCACAATATTTGCTATCTTTAACAATAGTCTCACATCTATAGGCTATCTACAAGCACATGACAAAGGAGCAGAGCAGGAAAAAAAGGTATTTTAAGAAATTATCTACAACAACATAAAGCAAGATATGGGCAAAAGAATCATGGATAGGGTGAGTATTTAAAATACCCTGATGATGAAGGTAATGGCCGGCAAGGATGATTACAGGCATGGGAAAGGTGAGGAACTTTGGAGGATCATGGCAAGTGAAGTCAGGGAGAAAGGCAAAGGGATAGACAGGTTGACAAATGCAGAAGTTAATTCCTGAATTATTGTTTTTAGCTGATGCTGTTAAACCCAATTGTGCATCGCAATGCCGGTAAATTCCAACTGTAAAGCACACTTTCATTTATTTAGTTTGGTTCCTACACTGCAAAGATGTTGATCAGATAATCCTTATGGTAACATTTAAATTAAATGGCTTTATTCAGAAGTATCATTTAATAGGATTGAATCAGCTTTGTTTAACTGTTGTTTGCTTCATTTGATTTCTCCCTGGCAAACTAAAAGGTTCCCACCAAATTCCTCCACCCATTCCTTGGTTTCCCTGAAGGGCTGATTTTTTTCTGAGTTTAAAAGGCATGAGAAAAGAAATATGAAACCTTGGACGAAAAATTATGTATTTTTATGTATTTCAATAACTTTACTTGGCTCTAATCTCATATATAATTTCCAATATCATTTGTTTAAAGGAATTTCTTTTAAACAAACTAAAATGCATTTTTGTCGGTAATATAATACGGCAGTGCTTGTTTTGGCAGAAGTATATATGAGGATTTTAAATAATTTTACCCATATGTTCAAACAAAATTTCAGTAACACACATCCATGGCCAAAAGCAATGTTCAACTTCTACTTTTTTTATTCAAATATATTTAAATGAATGTAATATCAAAAATAAAATAAAACTATTTACTGATAAATTGAAGAAGTAAATTTCGCATAGTTGTACTTAAAGAATTTAAGGAGAGAGAAAAATACACACAACTGATGCGTATTAAAATATTTCGAGTTATTTCTAAATTATTTTGGCTTGCAAACATCCTTACATCTCACTTTATAACTTTTCATCTCAGACCAGTTAAATGATTGATAATAAATCAGTATAGAAACTATATATCCATTATATACATACTCTTTTATTACATGTCCCCACACAAGCAAATAGAAAACATGTTTATTTGAACAAACCATTACCCGACTACTGGATGACTTTTAACTAAATAAAGACATTCTGAACAGACATTGCAAACAGATTTGGTTCAAATCCCATAGTTTACATAATCTTTTGTGGAGGCATTATTCACATCCTCTGGCTTGACACATATGACCCAGAGTAGCTGTGTTGTCTGCTGGGTCAAAGTGCATCTTAAGTCAATCCCATTTTAGGACTTCTTCACAAGGCAGAAACAGACAGCTGTCACAAGGCACGTTCTTTAAAAATGGAAACCTCATTACATTTTGAGATAAGACAACATTGCTTTAAGTGGTACGATCAATAGTCTAATAAATTTAAAAGTAATAGCAGCTTGTCTAGAATCTTGGACTGAGGCTATAAGTGTCTTTTAAAGAAATGTTATAAGTACTGTCAATGGTGATATGTAAAGTAATGCATAGTTAATCACAGTATTTATAACATGAAATAGAGAATACTGCTTTCATTAGTTTAAAGTGATACATGTAGTTCACCCAAAAGTAAAAATTATGTCATCATTGACCCTCTTTTTAAACCTGTATGACTTTTATTTTCTTCTCGCAACAAAGAAGATATTTTTGAATAATGTTGGGAACCGAAAAGCAATGGCACCCATACACTTTGGTTTTGTTTCCATACAATAAAGGTGAATGTGTGCCTCTGCTGTTTGGTTCCAAACTTTCGTTAAAATATTTTTGTAGTGTAGTGTGAACGAAAAAAGTCATACATGTTTAAAATGACAAGAGGGCAAAGAAAAGATAACATAATTTTCGTTTTAAGGTGGAACCCTTCAAATCTAAATATAAGTTTACAAAGGTGCAACATTCATCACTTAATAATGGTAGTTAATATGAATACATATGTGACATCATCATAAATCTATGACATCATCGTCTCAACCAATTTCTCTTTTTGTTTCACAAAAAAAATGTCCACCTACAAGTATCACAATTTGCATCTGAACCCCTGTAGATATTGGTCAGAATACAGCATATCATTTCAATTAATTACAGCATATAATATCAAATGAAATCAAACAAATGAGATTTCTTTATATGTTCCTGTATATTTTAGCTTGAAACAATAAAATATTTCAGTTTGAAAATACTGAGGCCATTAAATACTAAGAATAAACTATGCAATGTTACCAAAATGTATTACTTATCATTAAATTCACAGTGTCAAAATAAAACAAGGGATTCTTTATATCGCTTAGGCGTCTGTTGGATTATATAAAAGCCACATTTCCCGCGCCATTCTGCTCAGAATGCTAAAATAATTTTTTCTGTCATTTCTGTCCCGAACACACTATAACCCAGCGTTTGTTGCAGTTGGATGCCTTCCTAGAAATCACTGTTAAATTCCAACAAGGTCAAAATTTCCTTAGCCTCTCAGTTTGCTGGAAATGTTGGCTTGTGAATCCAGAGAGTAAATCTTAACCAAACATCTTCAATTAATAGCATTTTCTTTATCTTATTTATCAAGATTCAGTAAATCATATTTGTAAGTCATTCTGAGCTTGTAGGTTCATTTTTGTTATACGCTGCAGATGCTTTTCATGCATATGTACATGAAACATAGCAAATACAAAGTTAGAATATCTACATTATCTTTCTTTCCAACAAAATGAACAGAGGTGACGTCCAGCGCACAACACATTTCACCAAACAACAAAATGAAGCTTTTAGTACTTAATAGTTACTTTTGCTCTCAAAACTTGCATCAAACTTCTAAAACCGTGTCCACACTAAAGATGACAAACGGACATTAAACCGGAATAAGGCTTATTGGATGAACTGCCTGCTCAAGGGCATCCTGGAAGTTTCTTTGGCAAAGCTCATAGAAAAAGAAATGACGCAAAACATAGATTGACCCCGACCACTTCACTCTTCCTTTCTGGAACTTCCTTTTAAATGGGACAGTGATGATCCGAAGCGTTTTTATAGTGCAGTGTTTACGTAAGGAAAACGCTTTGAGTTGAATGAATTTGTTGCTGTGAGTTTCCGCCGCATCCTGTTGCTGTTGGTTTAACTCCCACAATTTCTCACACTACACAACAACAGTCGGGACTATGGGAACGGCTGCTCTGGGTCTGCGGGAGACTTTAAATATGTCCATTGTCTAATTTGGGGCTATATATAAATCTTTCCCCACACTGTGGCCCTGTCGTTAGAGTCATGTACATTTGGACACTGGCCGTTTTTAATGTTTTGAGGATGGTTGTTGGCTGACTGTTGCAATTGGGTCTTGTCCTTTATTCAGTCGCTGTCTTTGCGGAGGCTTCTGTCAGTATTGAGGTTGCACGGCTCCTGGTTTTTGCACTGAATGCTGGTGCCGTTTATGGGGCCAGAGCTGGACACTTGGTTCTTGCTATAACACCAGCAGCACAGGCAGGACTAATGTAGTTAAACAAACACAAGGTCAAATCGTTGCATCATTATATTATGTCTATAATGTATTTGTTTTTGTGTATAAAATATGATAATTTTACTTGTCTTTAAATCTTTGATATATATTTGCATTATGCTCAGTATATTACTGAAAGGGGCCCATTCAGGGTATGACATCACAATTGGAAAACTATGTTCACTATGAAGACAACCAGGACAAGGCATGGCTTATCTCTTTTGAACATGTCTGTAATAACTGTTGGTAAATCCTGCTTTCTTAAATCTATGGATGCCATTTACACATATTCCAGACATTCAGTATCATGTTTGTATGATTTGAACAATTTGCAATAGCATTAAAATGAGTAAACAAACATATTGAAACTTACCTTAAAGCAGTTTTTAAACTTTTTGCTGACAAAGTAGAGGATGATGGGATTGATGCAGGAATTGACCGTGGCCAAGTTTATACCGAAATAATCCATGATTAACAGAAAGCTGAAATAATGAAAACCACTAATTTAATAAATTAACTTAAGCTTTTACATAAGATAATATGCTTTATGAGCTAGAGTATGGTATAAAATAAATCAGACAGTCTTCAGTGTACAAAATGTCTACTCACCTGAGTAGGTCACAACGTCTTTCATCATTGGGAACATAAACCATTTTCTTTAAGAGTCTACTGAGATGCAGTGGGAACCAGCAAAGAGCAAAAATCAGCACTAAACAGAAGACGGCTTTGGCCACTTCACGACGCTGCAGAACGTAAACAAGACAGTCATTCAAAGTTATATAACATAAGCAGATTTTATAATTTTTAAAAGAGGAAATTTGCTAAAGATTTAATAATGTAAAAGCATTACTGCTAGTATGCGCAGCATGATTAGTGTGTCAGTATTACTAGTAGTAGTATAAGCCGTAGTACATGGTAACCAGTAAGTGCTAATAAGCAAAACATATTTGTTGTAGTGGCAGAATTTGTTATGAGTTGTATCAGTAAAAGTACTATTTACATTAGTAAATTTTACATAAATAAAGTTATTTAATTTTATAAAAAAAAAGTTGTTAATAGTCATGTGTTACTAGTATGAGCAGCAGTGCATAGCATAACTGCTTATATGATTGTTAACAGTAATACAAAGTATGTAAGGTATTAAAAGCAGCACAAGGTGTATAAGAAGCGCATAGCATAGTTTCTTTTACAATCGTAAATAAAACTGTGAGTATCAATACTAGTAACACTAGAGTAGTAGTGCATATCATAAGAGCTAATACAATTCTTATTTGACTATTTATGCAGAGTTATAATAAAAACTAAAACTTTTGTCAATGGTTACGCAAGTTTTAATACAAAAGCAGTACAAAAAGCAGTACACAGCATAAGAGATAATATGATTGTTAATAGTAGCCTGAGTATTAATACTAGTACAAGTAGTGTTGCAAACATAAGAGATAATACGATTTTAGTAGCAATTTGAGCAGTCGAATACTCGCACTAGTAGTAGTTCACAGCATAATATGAATAACATTACATTAGGAGGTTTTCTTGTACCTGTTTGAGATGCTCACTGAGAGCAATCCGAAGTCTTCCGTTTCTATGGTTAAGCATTTCACAGGTCATGAGCGTGTAGAAAATGGCTGTGCAAGCCAGGGGCACACAGAAGTAAAAGCCAAACAACCACCAGTCTTTCCATTCTACATAAAACTGGGAGCAGATGAAACACATTTATTAGATATTTACATGTAAACTATTGATCTTTAAAAGTATAACATGGCTATGCAATAAAATCCAAATGGAGAACCTTCATTATATCTCATTACAATTTATTTACTGTTATAGATGTTAAATTGTGTATAATGTATTCAAAGTCGTCCACTAATGTAACAGCATGTGTTTTATTTAGTATCGTGTCTGAATTGTCCATTGTTTCCGTGATTCATGGCAGGCCTTGTGTGAGATTGAAGTCTTTGTTTCTCATCCACACATATGGCACTGCTTGAGGGAGATGCATCAGTTTGTAATTGCACTCAGGTCTGCCATCAATTTACTTCTTGTGGATGAACAAAGCACACGAAATCTTCAGATATCATCTTCATAGAAAAATCTAAATGAGATTTTGGTCTTATCCCACATTTTCTCTGTTGTTTGAGGATCAAAGTTGGGTAGGATTGGTTTAAGATCCCAGCAAAATGTTTCATAGCGTCCCTTTAGAGGTCAGCCAGACAGGATGCAGTGTTTATTGCAAATTGGTCAAGTGTTTGAGTGTTTATACTAAAGATACCACAAAAACGTGAAAAACAACATTTATCTGAAAAAGCCTACCCTCGTGAAATCAGATTCAGGTTTCAGCATACACGTGCGGATGGTTTGGTTGTCGTAGGTGAAGGTGATCATGTTGAAGACCACCGCCTCTGGAACAGCCAGGATGATGGATAGGACCCAGATGGAGAAGATTTCAATGGCAGTAAACAGGGGGATGCCAACCCCCTGCACTCTGCTCCAAGAAGCTACAGCCCTGTACCTTAACCACAGAGGGAGGTTGACTGTTAACATATCACTTATCGTTAGAAAAAAGTAAGCTACATCTTGCATGAGTACATGAAGGTAATCCAAAAACAGCATCTTCACTTGTACGCCTTAACCTCTGTAAATGACCTCAGGGAAGAATGTTTAATTCTTCACGCAGGTTTTTATGTCAACACCTTCAAAGCTTGACTGATCAGGATCATATCCTGTAGGAAAGCTTCTGTGAAAATATTCTAGTGCAGCTGTGAAAACACTCGGCTACTGGTTTAGAGCTCCGATTATCCAGAAATGGTTGATTTAAGTTTAATGACAAGACAGCTATGCGTTTTAATATTCATATTACAGAAATGCCAACAGACATACACGTCAACTGTTTGTTTGGATAAAGTTACCGGTTCGCCTGGCTGCATGTTTTCTTGTTTCCACATTATGTTTGCTTCGTTTTTCATTTCTCTCGTGGATGTTTCTGTAAAGTGGTGCATCAAGATTTTATATGTAACTAGATTTCTTTTTAATGACCTGTTTGAATATTTCTGTTTAACAACAATGTGGCATTTATATTTCACTAAGTGGAGATGTAGCCATTCCGCAGCCGCTTGGCGGGAAACAAAGAAATAATATTGGAACTCAAGCAACACAAGGAACACAAATCGGAGGAGATGTGCTGAACATTTCCTCTGCGTGATTCAAAACTAATTGAAAGCGTCTGTGCTGTTGTGAAATTAAGGCCAGACTTTTGATTCATGAAGTGATTCATACATTAAAACTGGCAAGGCCTGATACATTTTTGTGACTCAAATGCCTTCTTACAGTTTGGAACAATAAATTAAATGATTAAATAGAGAACATAAAATACTACATTTTAATACATTTGTTAACATAAATGAATTTGTAAATAGTAAATGTGTTTATTATTACATAAATGATTTATTTATTCAATTCTTAACATGTTAACAATTTATCTATTTATTTATAAAGAAATGCTTATTTGGTTAGATCTTGAATGAAAAACACGTTAGCTTAAGCAAGGGGAATAAGAGCCCAACTGTACCTTTAATTTGTCACAGGAATTGTATGGGTATGTTTTTGTCTTAAGAACAAATCGATAATTTCAAGAATTTAGGGGGGAACTCCATTCATCTTACAATCAAAGTCTATGGAGACCAAGGTTTTTTAAATACCTTATTTTGTTTTCTCCATATGAAAGAAAGTCATACAGGTCTGAAGTAAAGAGTGCAAGTAAATGAGGACACAGTTTTAATTTTGGAATTGACTATCCCTTTAAAGGTACTTTTTTAAAAGCAGTGAAAATCTTACAAACTAAGAAAAAGCCATTTCTGGTCTACTGTTCGTTCTTCTCGTGTTTAAACAGAGATGGGCAGGTGGCCTTAGCTCTCTGATGAGTAAAAGACTTTCTAATGAAAGGTGCCCATTAGAGCTGACCTTATAAACTGGAGGAAGTGCCCTCATTCAGACAAGAACTTGACAGAGTCACGTCCCGCCTTTTCCCCTAAACCATATGAGAATATCCATTAACGTTTCCTGAGAAACTTTTCTCGAGAACCACCCTGATCAACATGATACAGGAAATAGAGTTTCTTCCAAAAAACAATACATGCTTCTTTGTTTTCATCTAAGCTAATAACAACTTCTTTATAAAATAATACGATAATAATCATTTTCCAGCCAAGGTATGCAATAGCGAAAACATGAATATGAATCTGGTTTCAGAAAATAGTTTGTCACAGATATTCCACTTATACAATTACAAAATTAGATTAAACAGTTTTGAGTCACAGTAATAAAGATTAAAGATTGCTACACCGCCAGCCGCTGCGGTTCAATGCAATATTTGTTTTTAACACCAAACTATATGCATGTTATATTGTTATATGCCATGAGAAAGGCAACGTAATGCTTTTGTGTCAAAATA
The DNA here is from genome assembly GCA_033220385.1 of Triplophysa yarkandensis. Lineage (NCBI taxonomy): Eukaryota > Metazoa > Chordata > Actinopteri > Cypriniformes > Nemacheilidae > Triplophysa > Triplophysa yarkandensis. The sequence goes on from CM065655.1 coordinate 12,517,871, forward strand.
AAACTAAACTAAAAACAGATGGATTCCAGCAATATCAGCATCATGTGTTTTAGATTTAGAGAAACCATGAAGCCGGAAGGTTTAAGTCAGGGTACGTAGATTCATTCAAGTTCATGAACAACAAGCATATGGTGAGACTGAGACATCAAGTATTACGAAATTTAATGAATTGAATAACTACACTGCATCTTACATACATAAATAAGTAAAAGCATAGATTAAGATGGTTTAAAACCGTAACCCCACTGTTTGACCTTTGCCTATACATGGAGGATCTTAAGACCTCAACATTGAAATCTGAGCACTCAACTTTTCAGCGGCCTGAAGTTCAAAGGTTAAATTAGGAAGAAGTATAGGGGCAAGAGGGGTGAGAACGAAAAAGTTTTATTTTGTTAAAATAGATGTAAAAAAGTTTTTTTAAATTCTGAGATTAGGAATTGATTATTCTATTGGTTAAATTATCATGTTGTTCATAATAGAATAGTATAGTGAGGAGTCCAAGGAGTAAATTTCATAAAGGGATTATTGAGATTTCTTTCATTTATTCTTTCATAGCCCTAAGTTTCGAGGGTTTTTAAAGGATAGCAGCAATAGTTTCAACGTGAAAGTTTACCAAAAGTGAACATTTGGGCAGAAGCTTCTAAATCATTTCAAACCTACATGACCAAAAAAAGGTATTTTGAAGAATGTTAATAACTGAACAATGGTGGTACCTATTTAATTTGATCGTCGGACAAGGCTCCAACATTCTTCAAAATATCTTCTTTTCAACCTTAAGACTTGTGTTTTTACCACATTAGTTCTTTTGTGTTTATTTTCTGATAAATAAGACAAATGGAACTAACTAGACAAACATTGTGTTGTTTTTAACGCAATGCTTTGAGAGTAGTATTTACGACATAAATGCTGTAAAGTGGAGTTAAAAGTGTTTATCTTTTGATTTACCTGTCCACACTCAAAGCACACAAATTGAGTACTGTAATCCCCACAGATGCTTTCTGGAGAAATGGAACCAGCTTGCACAAAAACAGTCCAAAGGCACTGTCATCAAATGGCCATTTTGTAACAAGCAACTGCAAGAAAAACAAGAGTTTTATGCGATACGACATCATTCAAGTAGAATACAACCATGTTGAATCAAGGAAAATTATTTGTTTGTTTTTTGTAAACATTGCTTATGTCATGTCATCTATTTATACAGAAGAAAAAACTTATCCCTGAGCGTATCTAACTTAAATAGTAACAGATTTTTTGTTTAGCTTCTCAAATCCCTCTCTTTTGGCTTTAGGGCACACATCTTGTCCTGCTTAAACCGCTTAAGTGCCATTGCAATGGTTGTTTGCATCAGGCCGGACACTTCTTGGTCATTGTGTATTTTGCTAGTCTTCAGCTAAGAAGACAGTAGTGGTACTGTTGTACCCTTGTTTGAAATACACTTTTTCAACATGACCTCTTGTGATGTGTAATCAGTCAAGTGCCCTTGACAAGGTTCTCTGAAAGACTTTGTCTTTTGTTAAACAGGAAAAGTATGTGGATTATGCTCAAGTATAGAAAGGAAACTCCTCACCGGTGTATCCTGGTCCTGTTTGTATGAAGAGGTCACTATTTAATCAGTGAGGGAGTGGCACAGCTGGAGAAGCGAGTGTGTGTGTTTATGTGTGTTTGATGTATATTGAAAGTTAGTGGGTTGCAGTGAACATTAGTCCGTGCGTCACGACACAAGATGTGCTCAACGAGACACTTCCATTAAGCCAATAAAATTCTGAATATATTAGTTTTAAAACGCACACTTTAAAAACACTAATTTTACAGTTTTTTAACCAATTTTTCACACATTTTATTAAAAACGTTAAGTTACAGAAACAGGCCAAATGATGGGTGTTAAATAGCACGTAAAATGCAGTAATTTACAGTCTTGTTTTAAAAATTACGTTTTAAAATTAGTTACAAAGAAGACATTTAACAAGAAAAACATGCAAAACATACTAATGTTTTTACTGTATTTTTATAGGGTTTTAAGTGTGGTATTTTAATAATGCATCGAATTGTTGAAAACGTTAAGAAAATACTGCAAATAAGAAAAGACTTAAGAAACGTTAAGAAAACACTGCTTTGCTAAATAATAATTACAGTATGTTTATGTTTTTTACAGTTTATGTTTTTAACATCCTCTGGGAGGATTTACAGATAACGACTAATTACTGAAAATGCCAACTTTACAATAAAAATGTTAACTCTACTGTGTTTTTCAGGTGCCACAGCCTTCCGAATATTACATTTTTTATCTGTACTTGTACTGTGCAGGAAACAGTTTAATTCCTAACAAATTGATTATATGATTATATTCTTTTGACTTCACTGTTCAAAAACTCTCCAAAGTCCGTCTAGATTAAGCTTATTTTATCATTTCTAGAAATCTCAAGATCAACAAGCATTGCCAAACTGATTTGTACATAGCTTTTGATTGTTTAACACTGTAAGTCTCACAGATGACAGACCATTTTTTATTTGAGCTTAACAGTGTCTTTAGTCAATGTTAAGATGATGTACATTGTTGAATACTGGATTTAGTGATGAACAGTGAATCACACAAGGGACTTTGCCGGAATGCCAGACAGAGGGTGTTTATTTTTGTAAACCATATCCCTGCTGCTCTCATCACAAAATCCCCTGTAGCCGTAACAGGGCGGCCCTAGAGATAAACTCTGGATGACCATATAATTGCACGCCCCTGCCCTCAACTTCCAAACCCCTCCCAACTTCCTCTGCCAACCCGTTTTCCCTTTCCCTGCGTTCAAGTTCACTACTTTGCATTGTGTATTCTGGGGTGTGTGGTTTTTTTTGAGTGAAAAGAACAAAATGTTGTCAAATTTCCTATCATTTGAATGCATTGAACAAAACAGTCATCAGGCTACTTACTTTGTAGACATTGATGGGGATATCTATAGTGATGTAGATAAGATCCCCAAGAGCCAGACTGGCGATAAGGGCATTGGGCCCGTTCCTCATACACTTGTTTTGGTAGATAATCCTCAACAGAGTGGCATTGCCCACCATTCCAACCACAAACACGACACAGGATATAAGGGTGTTAATGTACTTAAAATATTGCTTGATGGAGGTGGGTTCCTTGCAGGGTGGAGGGGCCCTGAATCTGGTATTGTTAGACATCAGGGTCTTTCGGTCGCTGGGCTGAGGGACAGGCAGGAGATTCACCTGCGGGTTGGTTTTGAAGGTAGTGGAATCTTGAGGGAAAGTGTGTCGAGATGCCTCCGTGCTGTTCGACTGACAAATTCCCGTAGTAGCCACAACGGCCATCAACAAAAACAAACGTAGCATGGTGGGGCACATTCGTTTAACACAGTTGTATAAACAGCTCCACTTTAATGTCCAGATGAGGTGATAAGACTCTGAATACTGCTATATATCACAGCTTCTGCGATAAAAGAAAGAGTGGACGTCAAAAACACATGCTGGGTTAGTTCCATCAACTAACATTCAAACCGTCTTAATAGATATATTATCATAACAGACACACACATAAGAAATAGACTTGCATATTATGACACAGGCCTAAAAGCAAAGAGAATTACTTGAAAGTATAACAGCGGATCAACAAAACTTCAACAAAACTTCAAAAGGGATTTAGTGGAGAAGCACAGATGGAGGGTGCCAGTTTGCGTTACTGTCACGTTTTGGGGATGAGACGTTGCCTTTCCTGTCATTCCCGGCAAAAACTTATCTGTGCTGGCATCGTGCTAGTGGCACAGCACCAAAGCTTTTGTTTATTTCTGTTGTTGTTTCGACAACGTGCCCGTTGCAGGACTTTCATCCTTTTGGTCATTTTGGCATCGCCCCTCTCCGCTATCAATACGACCAAGTTGCCCAAAACAAACGGTCACTTTTGAACTGTTTATAGCTAACACAAGAGTATGATTTCAAGACATTTTTTTATGGACAAAGACCCAACAACTCTAATATATAAATATATAAATATATTTCTTGGAAATGCATATTTTCAGTGAGGGCCAACAAGATATGATATTATTCACATATATATTCCAAATAAAGTCATTACAATTTCTTTCTATATTAATGCAAGAGAAGCACAAGTTAGAAAAGTTAATCAACTCTTGTTTGGAGTCATTTTAAAGCCCCTCTCATTATCTTGACAGCAAAGGAACGCTTCTGAGCCAAGATGCGTTTCCTGTTCAAAGCCGCCGCCACCACCTGGTACACAAGGAACTATTTAGCAGACAGCCCTTCAAGTAGCATCTCAGTTTAGCATCAGCTAGGCACTACAGGGATCTTTAACGGCACGTAAACTGCTACGCTTATGAATAATAAATGCCTCCTGGTTTTGCACCTACCGCTCCTTAAATGTTTGCCTTCCCCAGGATCCCGTCATTCAGTCAATCAGTGAGTTAGCAAGTCGAAATTCGGCTAGAGCCCCCCAGACATCTGTGTGGTATCATATGAGTAATTAACTAACTATCAAAGTGTAGCAGGATCCCATTTGGACCACTCGTCGCACCAGAGCTGCTGCGCGTACTGTCTCGTGCTTTTCCTGTGGAGAGTTGGTGAATGTGTATGTGTGCGTGTGTACGTGAGTGTTTAAGAGAGAGCACTTTGACGGGTGGGATTTCAATTCTCCACCTCCCCCCACGGCCGGGAGGGGGGCCCCAAAGGAAACGCCAGCCCTCGGCGAGGTACAGCCTGCTCGGCTGTCGACAACCAGCCGAAGCTCGGAGCATCAGGAGGATTCACAAATCCTTCCTTGAGGTTTTCTTTCCGTACCATTACTTCTTTCTCTCCATCATGTTTGTTTTACCTTCACAGGACCCATGTCATTGGGTCGTAACATTTTTCCCGATGACCAGCCATGCTTGGATCTGACAAACTGTCCAACAAGTGCTTTTCTTTAGATGTGATTCTATTGGATAAGCAGGGGGTGTAAGGGAGTGCTGGGATTGAGCGCCAAGTATCCCTTGAACTTTCAATGCCCAAAATATCGCAATGTGGGTGGTCAGACTGCCCTGCCATACTTCGGCATGAGAACAAAAAGCCCACATAAGCCCTAGGTTCAAGTTTGCTTTTACCAGCCCAACAGATATTTTGGACTTAAGCCGAAAGGCTCTTTTTCATTATGAGCCCAGAATGCATAAAAAGCTGACTTCAAGAAGGTCGATTGGAACAACACGCTCGCCCAAAGCAAAGTGCCTGGATGACTGCATCAGTGTCCATTATGCAACCTGTGCGGCTATACTTAGTAAAATGGCCCATTATCAATATGGGGTCTAAGTGCAGGAAGGTTGCTATCAGAAGGGCCAACAGGCGCCTAACAGGGCTATCAATGAGCTGATACAGCAACTGCACTGATTTCTAATAAAACACTGACCTGCTGACACAAACCTCATTTTACTGCTCGATATCCACGGAGAAGAGAGAGCATTTTCAGAGATACTGATATTGTGTGAGGTGCGGGACACTCACTGTGATCCCCCAGACTTATCATAATTTACTCACACTCTTTGAGTTTAAACCTGTATGACTTTCTTTCTTTTAAAGAACATCAAAGAAGTTATTTTGAAGAATGTTGTTACCTGGTACTCTTTTATAAACACTGGTTTTGTAACCATACAATATAGGAGAATGGGTGTCAGTGCTTTTCAGTTATCAACATTTTTCAAAATATCTTCTTTTGTGTCCTGCGGAAGAAAGAAAGTCATACAGGTTTTAAATAATAAAAGGTTGTGTAAATGATTTTCATTTTTGGTGAAGTATAACTTTAATATTAAAAATGCACAGCATGAAGAAACACAACTAAAGTCTTTCTCACAACTCCAGGAACAATTTGATCTTCCCTCAAGTGATTTTTATAGATATTTGCAAATTAGGCATTACATTACAAATCATATGGAAAAAGAGAGAATTGGCAAAATCCCAAATGGCATTGAACAATATTTTATCTCAATTTCAGAAAAACGTCTCCCTGTTGGTAAACATGTTTCTCATCTTTATAAAAGATTGTTAACAGACATGGGTGGAAACACTTATAATATTAAGGAAAAGTGGGAAATAGAAGCTAAAACAATAATAGAGGATGAGTTATGGGATAAAATATGCTTAAGGTGCCATAAAGGAATTAATAGTCAACAGTGGAAGGAATTCGACTGGAAAATTAAAATGCGTTACTTTCATACTCCTAGGGTTATTTCAAATTTTGTAAAAGAACCATCTGCAGCTTTGTGCTGGAGACAATGTGGTAAAACAGGTGACCATACACATATATTTTGGGACTGTTCAGTAATCCTTGAGTATTGGGAAAACATTAAAAAAGAAATAGAGAAAATTGTAAAAAGAGAAGTTCCCTCAAATGTAAGTTTTTTCCTATTGGGTGTGATATCGGTTGAAGATTTCAATGCTGACCAGAGATACATTCTACGTGTATTACTACTAATTGCCAAAAAAACCATTACGGCCAATTGGAAATCTGTGAAATCACCAACTGTAACTGAATGGAAACAGCGTCTAAAACAGATGTATATGATGGAAAAAATGACTGCATCGTTACAATTGAATACTGACATTTTTAATCAGAGATGGCACATGGTTAAACAATATTTAAATCCATAAGTTTCTCTTTTTTTTTTTTTTTTTTTTTTTTTTTTAATCTCTTTATTTATTTATTTATTTATTTTTTTATATAGAGGGCTGTATATTATTGTATCATGTTCCTTGAGATGTGAACATGCGTATTAGGCGCAGCAATGTACATATATATATATATATATATACAGAATATTTGTATTTATTATTATTTTTCTCTGTATTGTATTGGTTATTTTATCACTTGTCTCAGATAATGTTCTTTTTTTTCTGTTCTGTGATAAATAAAAAGTTCAAAAAAAAAAAATGCACAGCAATTGTCATAGAGTTTTGCTACTCCAAGGAACATGTTAAAGGTTCCTAAAGAAGAATTTCTATGCTTTTACACCCCAAATAAGATTTTTTTTGCAACCAAAAGATACCTTGCATAGTTATTATAGTTTTGTTTTAGTTTAAATGTAGTTTTATTTGTATGTTTATATGTTATGTTGCCACATAAGATTAATTTATTTTAGTTTAGTTGAGTTTATTCAACAAAATCCTTGGTTCTAAGATTGTTAAACAATATTTTTAAATCAAATTTAAAGTTTCAGAAAAATCGCACATCGATCTTAAACCACAACTCACATGTACTATACACGTACAAAAACTGATTGAATAGTAAAAGTAAGTGTGATTGGAGATTTTGTTTGACCAACATCAGTCTTTCCATTCAGTTCTGAGTAATGCCCTTTGGTCCATTGACTTTAAGATTAGTTTCTTACTATCTCTAAAATAGGACAGACAATTATAAGTTGTTGAGGTGAGGAAAGTATTTATAAATGGTGAAAATATATAAAGCTTTAGTTGCTTGTTGTGTGATCATGCTTAACACTGACAGCTTTTTATTTCTTCCGAAAAATCATACATTTCTTGAAATCTTTACATTCCTCTTCATTTTAATTACACAATTTTTAACTATCAAATGTAAAATGCTATAGGTATGACTTCATTTAACAAATATTTCTTTGAAAACAAAGTACAAAGATTGAAACAACTATTTAACACTGTTCCAATTGCTCCTGAAAATATCATACTATCTCTTTCTATTGCGCCTCATGTATATCCTCATTGTATTTCCATGTGATCAGACATAATGGGCCATTTAATTCCCCATCTCATTACCTTTGTATGCATATCTTATAATTGAAATGTTCAGTCGTAGCAAATGAGCCTGCTTAGTATTAATTGTGACTTAATTGGGTAATACTAATATTTATTGCCATTCAATTTTAAAGCGATTGTGTTTTCTTTAATTGTAGGCATGAATATATAATAGCTCTTGAATAAGTTATGGTCAACAGTGGCGTATATTTTATTAATCGTAACGTGATTTGCTGACAGGATTCTTTTCCGCGCGTTCCCTCAAGTCTGCCGGTAGTTTCAGGGGTGTCACAACTTTTGGGAGAGAGAGGTTGATCGAGAGAGCAAGAGTGTGTGTGTGAGAGAGAGAGAGAATAGAGTTTGGAGTCTTTGTTAATCAAGACATTAATATATAAAATGATGAAACCTTTACCTGGTCCCAGTTGTTTTGGACTTTCATGTTGTTGTGCTGTTGTTGTTTGGGCTCTTCATCTGGTATTAATGGCATTCTGTCTGAACTCAAAGATGGCAGGCTGCCTGGTAATTCATATGCTTGTTCTCTGATGGCATCTGTGAAACTGTGCTCCATGCATATTGGTACATACCCTGTGGGAGGGAGCAGAAGCTCAAACCTCTGACTGAGTGGGATGCACGCGGTTTCATAACTGGGGCACTTGCACCAAAAACAAAAGAAAGAGTGAGGATGGGAATGAAATTGAGAAAGAAGGCCAATTTCATTGTGTGTGTGTGGTGAGCGGGATTGGAGTGCTGACAGAGACTGGTGGTGTCTTGCGTAGAGTTCAGTGGTGTGGTGAAAACAACTCTTAAAAAATCATTGGGATAATGTAAAAGTAATATTCGATGAGGAAACTTTATTTAAAGTTATGCAGAATGATAAAAGTTTTCCATGAATTTCCATGATTTCAAAAGAAAATATTACATGCATCTATACAACTAATGCACTTTATAATACACACTACTTCTGCTGTAGTTTTAAAGCCTTTTCACATTCGACATTGTATTTCCTATGGTCATGTGACACATAGTAACTGATTCCATTTCAAACATGGCTCAAGCGTGAAAGCTGCTCGGCCATCTGTCTGACAGCATTTGTGTTTTTTAAAGTAACAATAAAGGATCTGACTCCTTTCATCCCACAGTATTGAGAAGATTTTTTAAGACATTAGAAGAAAAAGTTGGAGTGCCAAACATTTCATCTCTTTGTCCGCTTAACCGTATCTGTCTCTTTGCTGTGGAGAAAAGCATGATTTATTTTCTGGACTAAAGAATGGAGTCTTGTGGAAAGTTGGATAACATAAGTCATCTGAGTTTGACATCAGAAGGTCTAAGGTCCTGAGAAGTGCTGCTATTATCTGTTTTGGATTACAGAGGATGGATAGCCACACACACATCTTCCAGAATATGTGTTTGCATTAATAGTTTTAGTATAGCTTAGTATGCTGTTAAAAATATCTATCACATATACATAATATTTGACCCTGCCTGTGATAAGCAAGCTAAAGTCGGAAAATAAAAAGTAAAAAAGAGATAAATAAAAAGAGAAAATAAGTATTACATTTTAAAATTGACCTATTTCAACCTCTGACATGGTTTTACCAAGGCAATATTAAACATTTTGATGCTGTATACTCAGAGAATATTTTAATCCAAAAAAGGATTTAATCCATGAAAAAGTAAAAACCAAAAAATGACCTTAGCTAGGATTTCACAGGCCGAGTCAATTATACAGGTCTTTAAAATAAAATTGAAGAGACCATTGCACATTTACATGGAAAGTTAAAAAAAGAGAATTCTTAACTTTATTTTGTTTGAAATTTGGTAGAAATGCTGTTAAAACAATATTAGCTTAGCACATTTGTATAATAGTAAATTAAATATATGAATATTTATAGCTTGCATTAATAGTTTATTATAGTTTTATTATATAAAATAATATATGTCTTTTTTATGTCTATATAAAATGTCTGTCGATATGTATATACAGATTCTAATAATCTCGATTATCAAACCTGTTTTGCTGTAGAGCTGGATATCATCACACGAAACAGCTGGACAGCATTGGAAACAGAGTTGCCTTTGATCAACTTTGTTTTGCTGTTCAATGACATGCACAATCATATTCAAGTCATAAAACATTTTGCAGAACTCGGTTTGCACGTGAAAATGTGTTTCGTTGACTTTTGATGTAGCTTTGCGAGTCCATAAAAATTAAGAGGAATACTTTAAAAGCTCTGTTCTTAATTCATAAACAGTTTACCTCTCTTTGGGTGTCATGCTGTGTTGAAGGCTCTAGGCAACTTACAAATCTCAAGGCAAACTCATAGCACTCAAGAAAAATCAGTAGAGGTTGAGCCACATTCCTGAAGCACTCCTCGCCTAATCTGCCTTTTGTCAGACATGCTCATTGCTGGGAGAGATAAGGCCTGAGCACACGTCTATATCTGGGGCATGCTTTCTGCGTAAGCTCCTAAATAAATACTCAGGGGACCTCTTGGACTTAATAACCTCTCATCTTCAAGGGGACTGTTCAAAAAGAATACAGGGACTTGTGCTTAAATGTACAGTTTACTTTACAGACCTTCAAATGCATTTAATTCCATTATTATTTTATGTTTTATGAAAAGTTAAAGGGAGTATGAGCCACTGACCCTAAACAACCTTTCAACAGCCCAAAACGAGTTCCTGCTTCAGCCCTCAGCACTGAACAAATAAAGTGTAACCACTTTCGAGAAGTCTTGAGAACCCCTTTGGTATCATCTCACCTTGAACAGGTCGACTCAAAACATATGCTTCCAGTTAGAGATATATGAGATACAATACGGCTGCTCGAGCCAGCTGAGTGATCAGCCGAATCAGGTTCAGGAATGTATAATTCGAAAATTGCATCCATGTGGTCTACAGAGATTGGGTTGTTCAATTCCAAGTGTGAGATATTTGTTCGCACTTAAATGGTAGTGCACCCAAAACTAAAATTGGATCTTTGTTCACAGCAATAAGGATTAATCTTGTGATTTTAAATCTTAAAAAGATGATTCTTCCTCAGTAAAAGAAGATATTTTGAAGAAAGTTGTTCATCGAAAACCAACCTATTCAGTTGTATTTTCTAGACACAAGACCAATGCAAAATTATCAACACTCTTCAAGGTATCTTCTTTGCGAGGAAGAAATAGTCATGCAAGTTCAAAGAGGGTGAGTAAATGATGACATAATTTAAAAACATATGTGGCAAGTTTTCAATGCTTTTAGTTTGGGAAAAGTCTATCCCAAAGATTTTTTTATCAGTTCATCATAATTTGTATTACATTTTTGAATATTGAATCATGAAAAGATGTGAATTATAATCTGTTTAATCACCTGCAGGTGCTTAGAAATCCATAACAGCCCAAACATAATTTATTGGCTTTCGCTGCTGTGGTAAACAAACTGCAAATGAGCCTAATCCGTCAATGAGGCCCGAAACCCCTCACGCCCATGAAGCAGAAGCTGGTTCTCATGTCAAAAAAAGTTCAGGGTATAGAACTGGGCTTTTCTATTAAGTACACTTCTCTCAAAATTGTCGTCCTCTATGTTGCTTCTATATCTCTTTTTCGTTTTTCCTTGATTGCAAACGGTGTATGTTAAGTTTTGATGTTTACCACATGGCAGATTACCACAAAGTCATTAGAGGGTTGTTATGGAAGCATTCTCAGTGACTTGCCTTAGCCTATTTGAAAGAGCGCTGAAACATTAATGTGAGCTGATCAACATTGGCTCTGCTTGACTTTTGTTGCACTGCCTGATTTACAGCAGCTCTGGGCAGGGATCTGCCAATTTGCGCCTTCCCAGAGTTTCAGCCCGGGAAAGAAAGGATCACAGGAAACTGCAGTTTTGTTTTTATTATTATAGATATGGCTTTCATGTTCTTGTCACTACATCCTGGGACAAATGTCAGGTTACTGAACTCTACCGAAATGTTAATAATTTTTTCTAAAAGTAATTGTAGTAGTTTACTGGATAAGATCAGCAGTATTAGCAGTGCGTTACTTTAAGCCAGGTAAGGTCTTAAACTGTGTACAATAGACCAAAGTAATTTACCCTGTAATTTTTTGGAATGTCTAACGGTGTTGCCAGTTTCTGTAAAAAGCCTAGTAAGGTCTAAGACTGTAAACAATAGTCCAAAGTAAATTACAGCAAAAAATTAGAAATTTCAAACAGTGTTGCAAGTATGCTACTGCAGAAAGACTGGTAAGGTCTAAAAGTGTAGATAATAGTCCAAAATAAATTACTGTATAAATTTTAGAAATGTCTAACAGTGTTGCCAGTATTTAACTGTTAAAAGCCTGGTAAGGACTAAAACATTCAATAGTCCAATGTCAATTACTGTGAAAAAATGTTTTACAGTGTAAATAAAATAAAAAAGTAAAATACTGTACATAACTTTGTAAACCAAAAATATTTATTATCCACAGTACACTTGTATACAAAATCGAACCTCCGGAGTCATCTGAACTGCAAAGTGAAACACTGACAGCATCATTGACAAAACATTTTACATAAACACATATCTACACAGTAACTAGTGTATAAAAATGTCTTTGAAAGGGTCTCTTGAGTTCTTCTGTGGTTGTATATCTGATATCTATACCTCAATTTAAGTTTAAGTAAGCTCAGCTAAGCCTTCTAATGTCGCATCTTAACTGAATAACAGGGCAAAACTTTGCACACCACAACAGCGTGTTAAGTTGGAAGGCATGTTTCTTAAGCTCATGCTGCTTTACTAATGTAGAGCACACACATATGTTTACACGCAAAAATTTATAAATTTTTAATTATACTGAACTACCCATCCTTACATTTTCAGTACCTCATCATTCACAGAGCATTACGGAATTACTCCGTAAAGGGTGTACGAGTACACAGTAAGAGTATGAAGCTGTAAAATCACTGCAATAGTCCCACATTCCCCCCGTGTTTCCCTATGGGACTGTTTCACTATGGACTCCATTTTGCCTTGCCCCGAGCTCTCTGTTCCTTCGCCCTGTTCCACCTCCCCTAATAGACTCCAATGGGGTGGCTGTGTTACCCTTGGGGTATGTATGAGCCTAGGAAGCCACCATAGTGGGGTTAAGGGCTATCTACTAGGCAGCCACCATAAAAACAGATCCAAACATACAAAGGCATTTAAAAGAAATCACAAATTATTAAATCCAATGCATCCATAAAATGATACATCTATACAATATGAGCCGGATGGGAAATAACCACAACAACCAAACTGTTGAGGGGAACCATAATAATTCAAAGCATCAGGACCATAATTACGCCTGTGATTTAAAGACGAGAGCTGATTGTAAACAGTACTTTCACTATCTCCTCCAGCATCTTCATAATGACTTAAATCACCCGAACAGGCGTTCACATGTCCAGCACACTCCACTGGGGATTACCATCAAATGTGAGACAGAGGTTGGTGTACCACCACCTGGTTTTTTGCATTGAGAGAAAGGGAAACATGGATGGGTGACTATGTTTTATACATACTAGGTTGTGTGTGTAGGGATGGAAGCACGTCCTGTTCTTGGGTGGGCATATGGCTGGTATGCTTTGAGACTGTGAAGAATAAAATTCAGCAATTTTGTTGGTATTAATCCTTTGAGTGTATACAAATATTTTAAAGTGCATAGCTCTTTGAAAAATATTCATGGTGGTCAGATTGTAAAACAAACAACTTTGTTTGTTTTGTTTATTTATATTATACCCATAACTGCACTGTTAGATTCATGATTGTAAAACTTCCCCTGGTTCTTTCTCTCACACACAAACACACAATCCTGGAAATGACCTCACTTAAAACATTTAAGTCAAGCGTCTAACTAAAGTCATCATTTCCTGTAGCTGTTTACATCAGACAGTCCTCCAGAGGACATCAGTGAGCAGAAAAGTGAAAGATGCCCAACAGCAACATTATCAAAACTGGATATAGAATGGATCATATGAAAACATTATATGCATTTTGTTTTAGAAATGGCTTAGATGGAGTTGGACAATGACTGATTCTCATTATAAAATACACAAAACATTTGACAAATAAAGAAACTGTATAAACTATAAAGTAAATGCTAAATAAACATCCTTTGTGAGTACGTGCCATTGCGCACATCTGCTGTATAAGAAACTGGAAACATGTCAAAACAATATAAAAACAAAGGCACTGAGCAAAATGCATCTGACGTTTGAGAGTCATCTTTGTCCAAAATCTCTATAACAGAAAGAATTCACATTAACAGTCCAGAAGATGTGGCCACAGAGAAAAAAAGATCCATAGTCTTAGGTATAATACAGAAGTACATTTAAAAATCTGTAACATGAGAAGTTCCTTAACAAACTTTATTCACGTTGAGGGCATAGATGAATCAAGGTGAGTTTACAGAGGTTAAGGGAAAAATAAAATCTTAAACAATTTTTTAAAAAGGATAGTCTATACAGTGAATAGTTCACACAAACATTTTAAGAAAGACATTTTAAGCTTCTGATAGGTCAACAGGTAGTTTAATGGTTAAACATCTGCTGGTAACTTGCAAGTTCAAAACCTGGAAGTGATGATTTACACATTTCAACCATTGTGCCCTCGAGCGAGACACTTAACCCTCGGTGCTCCAGGGGGATTGTCTCAATGGTAAATGGGATGTGAGTTGCTTTGGCAAATAGTCCCATTTTTACGTTTGCCCGGTGTGGGAAAAGTGTTTTTCATGTTCTTCTTTGTAAAGTTGCAGTTATTTCTGTCATTTTTACAATAAAAATTCAATAAAGTGACAGTTTTACAGTGTAGGGTGTTAACTTGGAAGGCGATTTTTTTCTTCTGAATTCTATTTAAATGAGAGATGCAAGAACACTACCATAGTTCTTAAGTAAATATATTAAACAGTGATTCAAAATAGTCTTGATATGCAGAAAAGATCTACGAAGCAATTCATTGTCCTCAATATTGGTGTGCTACACTGAGCTGCAACCTCACGACCACAAAACCATTCAGCCCTGGAAAAGCTCGAGCCACACAAAGAGCACAATTGAATCCAGATGTCTCTGCAGCAATGGCCATTACTTTCACTACCATTTACTCCTGATGCAGTTTATCAGTAGCTGGCATTTAAAGTAAGAATGGACAAACCTGCAGCTTTGGAAATGCTTTATTATCTAATTTTGTTCATTTTGAATGCCATTTTACTTTTATTTATGGAATCCTTATATAATGAAAAAAAGGAAAATTGTTCTGTGGTTTTGAAAATGGGTGTGATTTGAGTTTCAAAGATTAAAGTAGAGATTGTGAAAAAAAGCAAAAAATATGTGGGTAGTAGTTTCCCAAGACAAACAACTAAATGCATATTGTTGCTGTTGTCTGGAAGACATTCCAGGCTGTTTTATGATTGTGTGCATTTATAAAGTTTGTTGTCTTTCCCAAAATGTGCTTTTTAGTGTCACAACTCTAGTGGTTTGCTTTGATTGTATCTCATAAAGCATAATGTTAACACCCAAATGTTTAACAACTCAGTATTTACCAGAAGCAATCTCTTTTTATTTTCTTACAATACGAAGATGAAAACAAGATGCAAAAAACAAGATGAATGCAAATGAGCATAAGTGCAGTTAGCTCTATTTTATAGATATTAATCTATCTGTCAAACATCTGTCAAAACAGCTACAGATCCGACAACGGCAAGTAATGCATTATTTTTAGCCATTCTTATTGTTTCCTCTGTCTCGTGGTGTTAAAGTCACGTATGTTTGCTTCCCTAAATCACAGTCTCTAACAACTGACCGGTTAATATGTATATATGTATTTGTATGCACAGTTGTGGAAGGTTGGCCGAGCCGGTTCTCTTAAACACAGACATGAGTAACGGGCGCCTTTGCGCTATCAGGGCTCGGTTCCTGACCTCTGGATGGCCTTAACTGTTGGCCGCAGCTCCGTCTCTCACCCCGTCCTTTCCAAATGTTCATCTGCACCGGTATGGACTTCACACTCCCCTAACTGCCCCAAATTTAGATCCAAATCAGTCTACATGCCTCTCTGCTGCAATGTAGCACTAGCTGTAGTTTTCTTTGGCAATTGTCCCAACAGCCAAGTGAGGGAAAAACATGGTTGAGAGAAATCACTTTCTATAGTTAATAACCTTAAAGGGATAGTTCACCTAAAAGAAAAAAATCCCAGGATTTACTTACCTTCCAGTTGTTCCTAATCTGTTAAATGTTCTTGGTTCTGATGAACCCAGAGAAATTCAGACAAATGCTTGTAACCAAACAATATTTGTTTATCATTGACTACCATTGTAGACTACAATTCTTTTAGTCCTACAATCAAATTTAGCCATTGAGTCAATGATTTTATTCAAAGGGAGTTACAGAACATTGTATGTTGTTTAAAACAAAACACGTTCTTTAGACAACCATTGTAATTCCTTCACTCTTTCCACTATTTCAGACAATGGTAACCGGAACATGTTTGATTACAAGGATTGGTCCAAATATCTTTACTTGTTTCCACCTAAAGAAAAATGTATACAGATTTGGAACAACTAGAGAGGGAGCGAATCATGACAGAATGATCTCTTTATTATGTAGGGTCTTGGGTTTCTTATCTGTATTAGATCTGTGTAGCATAGAAACAATACGGCTCTTTCTCCATCTGTAAGTGTTTGTGTGCGCATGACGAAAGAGAGCAAAGCTTCACTTCCTGTGTGTATTGTTCAATGAGGCACCACCGTCATCTCTCACTGCACAGAGCTGGACCGAGCATGGGAACCTGTCATATAAAATGAGCTGTGGGATATGTGCACAGTCGGGTGGAGGTATTTATGAGCTTGTATTCACGTGACCAGATATTGGGACTGCAGAACATTGACCATAAGATCATTTAGATATGTGATGATTCAATCATGATTTTGTAAGGATGTGATTTGAAGAGTAAGGCAGAGAGTTCATAGCTTGGCTTGCAATGCAGTCTTAAGATGGACATTTGTACATTTTGCACTTAATTTCCATTTAAATTTGTGTTTGTATTAATAATAATATACAGTAATGGTTTTGTATGCAGACTGCAACCTCTCATTTTGGATTTCTGACCTCTTGTGCCAGTATCAAGTCTCCCCTTAGAGATACTGGTCAACAAACTATAACACACCCACAATAGCATAACCAAAAAATAAAACATCAGAAGATCTTTCAGATGACAGAGGCTGCTGCACTTGGGAGCAGGCGGTGTAAGCCCTTTAATAATAAACACAAGTTTTTGTTCTAGTTACATGTTCCCTCCACGGTGGCCTAAAGGTTCTTGTTAAAATGGCCATCCACCCTCAGCCTCTCTTGCATATGTGGGATGACTTTGGGCAAATCGACTCACTAATTGGATTCATACAATATCTATACAAAATGCACAGGCTGGAGTTTTTTTCCACGAGGCTGAATCCCAGCATGGAGGCAGAATCCCACAAAAGACTTCCAAGGAAAACAGTGGCCTCTTTGACCTGAGCGTGGCCGCGGGGCAATGCTCCGGAGAAAAACACGGGTCCCAGGAGAACTCCATCGGGTGACTGAGTTACAAACGAAACAGTCGAACCAGAGCGGAGGGGAATCTACTGCTTCTGTCTGTGACTTATAAAAAGGATGATGTAAAGCAATGTGTGGTCTTTTTAACCTGAGGAGGATTTTGTGCTTATCATAAAATAAAGACAGCTCAAAAACTTATTTCATGTGTATTTGACGATTCAAACCCACAACATTTAATATTTGTCTGGTGTTATAAGTAAAATACCTTCTCACACAAATAAACAAACATTCTAGAATTACTAACAGGGACCAGCAGTTCACAAAAAAACTGTTTAATTCCATTTCTCCAAGTATCATCATCTGCTTTTTGTTCCTCCCCAAAGAACACAAAATGTTAAACCGGAACTCAACATCATGATGTTTAATATTACAAGTTTGCTCTCTGTTATTGACAGCTGTTCATAATGTTTTCATGATCTCTGTAATGGTTTTAAGTGGCGAGTAAGAAAAGGTTTTAATTGACCTAAGCCATTGGCAGTGAACAGCAGGGGAATATTTATTGAAGTATCTGGATCTACTCTAATGTAAAATCTACTCAATGTGAATCTTAACTGCTTACCTGCTCTCACAAAGCTTTTTCCAGGGCATGGGAATGTCATGAATCATTGTGTAGCGAGTACTATCTGTCCATAAACCTGTGCTTGTAAGCAGACTTTCTCTGGTCAGGAATTAATAATACATGAATAAAATAATTATTTAGCCATTATTATGAAACAAATGATCTGACTTTATGTAAATGACCAACGTATCCTGTGCAAATGTGGACCAAATAGAAGAACATTTTTTCATTTCAGGAATGTATTATAAAAAAAGAAGAGCGCATTAAGATTGAGATTAAATTATTAGTAAGAATTATTAAATCATATTACAAATATTTGTATCAATAACTTATTATTAAACCACCTTTCTTTTGTATAAATAAATACAAATCAATGAAAAAGAAGGGCAAAAGCAGTTATTTAAACTCAAATTTCTGGTTTCAGGTATCCACATATCCTGCACATTGCATTTAAATTGGGGTAAAAACCAGTCCTTTATAAAATTCAAACGTGTCCCATAAATTAGGAAAGACCTCATTCTCACTAAATAGCAAGCACAATAAGATTTATTGAAATTATCACACGATACTGAAGACTAGGAATCCCCATGAAAGAATGGGGAAGAAATTCATAACTCCATCATATAGCAATAAATATAATAATAACAATAATACAAATTATTATACATAAAACAAAAAAAAAACAATCTAAATGTGACATTTAAAATATTCACAACACATAGTCTCACAATACTACTTATATAATAAATATAGTACATTTTGAAAAGCAGAGGATGATAAAAACCATTTAAATTTCCATTTTCCTAAAAAATGTAACTGGGTTAAACTATAAGACACGTAGAAAAGCATGAGAACGCCATAACCTTTATGGTGGGGTTCAAGTCTGTCTCTGAATTTGGCTGTTTGCCTGGATGTGTCAAGCACAGCATACTTTCATCTGCGTAAAACATTAGATTAAACACTCATCATTCTGTTAATATGTATTTGTCCAAATTAATATGTCCTGAAATTAACAAATTCTACTCGTTGAGGTCATTTAAATTTGTAAAAAAAAAAATAATTATCAGGCCATAATTTGGATGCTGAGAAATACTGTATTAATCACAGAAACACTTTGTGTTCTTGATGTTTCTTAAACATGTTTGAGTTTGTCCTTTTACCACTTGGTGTCAGACTTGTCTTCTTTAAGAGTGGCTTTTAAAATTCTATCTCAACTAGTATGTGACTTTTTTATTTACTGGATGTTAAGTACACAGTTAAATAGTTCAAGTGATTCAATCTCAATCCCCACAATACAATACAATACAGTTAAAATACAGCTGTTTAATTTTTTTGTTATTAACTAAGCAATCTTAAGTATTTTACATTGTACATTTCTAATATTACATGTATTACATTTCATATTTCATATTGTTATTTTCTGATTCCTGGTTCTTTATTTCTTCAAATTAATATCCAGAATAATACATATGTTGATGTGAATCATAAACATGTTAATACGTTGAATCACATTTTAAAATGATTATTTATGTGTTTCCTTTTTAGAATATTTATAACAACAAACAACATTGAAAAAATACACCTAAACATTACATAATTCCTATAATAAATAGTTTTAGTAGGCTACTAATATTTTAAGAAGTTTTGTAGAAAAATAAGGTCATATTATAGTAAAGACATTGTAGAACAGCAACTTTTATGAACAGAACAATGGTAAATTACATCTTTCTTTCTTTCTTTCTCACTCCTCTACATCAAGTTGGCAGTCATCTTCAATAGCACTATGAGTAGACATGATGAAAGTTACTTACAGAGTCCCAGAGCGAGTCCCTTGTTTCACACACACACACACACACACACACACACACACACACACACACACACACACACACACACACACACACACACACACACACGCACGCACACACACACACACACACACACCGACACACACACACACACACAGTCACACTGCACTACTCTTTAATTAAAGCCTCTGAGAATTCTGTGCTCTGAGCAGAACCCATATCGCACCAAAACTTTCACCACTTGACAGGTGTATTTAAGTTTTCAAAGTTTGACCAGATGGGACATCCATTTTATATCAAATCTAAATAAAAGACAGAAGAAATAACAATAACGAACATCTAGAGGAGAGACGCGGAAATTCAGTTTGAATGTTAGTCATCTGTTAGTATGTTTGAAGTGTGTGCCAGTCAGATAAGAGTTAAGATCAGCTGGCAGCACTTTCAAAGAAGCACTGGTCTTGTTTGCTTATCCAGCTGCACAGACATGTAGCCTACCCTTCATGAGGACACATCTAAACACCTCTATCTGTCATTTATCTGTGTTTATCTGAACAAATGAACATCAACAACAACATAAACCAAATGATTCCCGTGACTTGGAGACAATAGAGACTATGTCCAATTTCAAATGGTTTCAAACCAACTTGACAGCTTCTTCAATCTAAGAGGCGTACCTTCTTGAACATCATAAAATCACATCTGAGGACATGTGTATTTGTACCCCTGTGTCTCTTTGTTGTCTTGTTACAAGAATAAACATTTCATCCCACCGAGCACCTTGAGAGAAAACCTTTCACTGTTGGTGTTAGTCCACAGAAGAGAGGACTGGGCTGTTCAAGAAGTGCCTTTGCTCCATCTAGTGAATCTTTTTGGTAAAAAAAATATGGAGCTATGGCTAATATCACATGCAAATTAAAATTGAAAGCTGGACTTTAGTCTCCTTTCAGCAGTAAAGCCTTTCAGTTGCACTTTAATTTCATCATGTAGGTGGAATAAGGAAAACTTAGGATGCTGATTATTTAATTTATGTTTTCAGTGGAAATAGAAGTCTACCCATCATGTATAATTTAACCTACTATTTAAAGAGGAATAAGATTGGGAATCCGGCTGGCATTATATTATTAACTGCCATGTTGTTTGAATCTGTACACATTTCTTTGTTCTGTTGAACACAGAGAAAGATATTTGGAAGAATGCTCGTAACTAAGGAGTTATCCGACCTCATCGACTAGCGTAGCTGTAAAATTACTTTATATTTTTTATGTTAAACACAAAATAAGATATTTTAAAGAAGACAGGACAGCAAAAACAGTTATAAGATACTTACAAATGAATACCATTGCAATTTTTTCACAAGGTTTTATCCAAATATCATGATATTCAACCAAACAAAGATTTAGAACAAGTGCAGACTTAGTGAACGATGACAAAATATTAATTTTGGGTGAACTATTCCTTGAAAGGCCCCAGTAAGTTAAGATTTAAAGTGATAGTTTATCCAAAAAGAAAAGCAGTGTCATCTTTTACTCGTCTTCATTTGAAACCTTTATGACCTTTTTTCCACAGAACACAAAAGAAGATATTTTGAAGAATCTTTGTAACCAAACAGCAGTTGAACCAATTCAGCTCCATTTTATAGACACATTGAATGGGTGCCGTCAATGCAAACCAACATTCTTAAAATATCTTGAAGGTAAGAGATGAAGAGGGTAAGTATTTTTATAGGGTAAACCATAAATTTAATATAAAATTCAATGTGGCTACATGGACACACAGTGTTACGCAGGTACTTCAGGTATACTGGATCAGCTCGTGAACAAATTAGATCTGAATTAGAACTTGCATCAAGAATCAGTGTCATGACAATAACAGTTGTTCGTGAAAGCATTAGTTAAGCAAGCAAACTTGGTTAAACACAACAAATGACGCTGTCAATGTGATGATGTGATATCACTTAAGATGCGATGATGAAAAAACATTAAAAGAATGATCAAAGTGACATAAAAATTTTGGAAAAAATAGTAAAATAACATTTTTTACTAAGATGTTTTTATGATGTTATTAGGTTTGTCAACATTTATACAATGTTAAATCAAGAAAAAACACCTAAACTCTCCTACATCAAAAAGTGACTTTTGAATTTAATCCAAAACATAAAGCTCTAATGCTGAATTGTTGTGTTGTTGTGCCAGTCACCTGCCTTTTACAACATTGAACATTTAGCAAATGAAAATTGTACAAAAAAAGAAGAGATCAATTATACATCCGCAGTTCTTCTAGACAATCCTCTTGTAATGTTTAATTGAAGCTTGATAACACCGACTGCCAATTAAAGGCTATACAGACAGCCGCCCAGCGAATGGTTAAGTGCTTTGGGATTTGGCTACATGGCCTTTTACATTTTCCATGCCCGTTATTTTTCAATTAGTTTGAAAGAAGCTTGTGTAACAACTTGTAATAAGCATAAAATGGATGTAAAATTCATCTCAGATAGCCCAAGCAAATGCATAAGGGCAGTTTTCCATTTCACATGAGATGTTTTAGTGTATGAGATTAATATAGGGGTCTTAACTGGGAATGCGGTAAAATTGTTTGTAGCTGTAGAGGGTCCGCTGTTTTGTTTATGATCAGTTAGAGAAAAAATAGAATAATCACACTGAAAATCAGTTCATTTTTAGAAGTTATTTGTACGTTGTGTTGTGTAGTTTCAAAACTAACTACAATTGTTTCATAAAGACAAATGAAAAAATTATGATTGTAACTTTTACTTGAGCTTTTTTTAAGAAACCTGCTGTTTTCTTAATAAGATGATTACGCTTTTCTTTGTTTAAATAAAGCAAAACACACACACTTAAGAAAATGCTTTGTCTAATATCTGAACAATTTAAAAGTATCTAAAAGTATCTAATCTAAAAGTAAGTTAAAAGAAAAGCTTTGAAATCAAGTTAATATAATATTTAAATTCTGTGAAAAGTAAATCTTATTACATTAAATATTTATTTGAGAATTCCCCTAAAAACCTTGGTGTATGTAAAGAATATAGAAATTAACTAAGATTTTTACTTAATTATATTATTATATTTAATATTTTAAAATATTTTATTAGATTAACATAACTGTTTATTTTGTGATATTTACGAAGATGCATGAACTATTGTGCAGAAGCATACAGTGTAAGGATGAGATGTTTTCCTCTGATTCAAAAGTTTTTGCAAAAGTTAAGAGAAACTACACTAAGTTCCTCCACGGCATGTGTGGTTTATCATGTTTAATGTATCGAAAGGCAAACATGTATTTGTAAACCAGCCTGCATGTCTGAAGCATCAATAAGGAAAGGCCATCTCCCTCTCCCTGAAGTGATAATTACCCACATCATTATTGATCTCGATATTGATGCATAGCTAATTGTTTGCTGATCTTTTATTTATTTAATTCATTTCCCTACTAATGTGTTTGTGTTAACCTTGAGCCGAGGACTCTGCCAGAGATTTCAGGATTCAGCATTATAAGATTTTGTGCTTTTCTCACTTTGAGGCTCCTGTGCTTAAGCAGAACGTCAATCTGAGCCAAATTTTGAGTTGCTTTAATGATTCTTTCTTGACGTTGAAGAGGTATTGAATTTCTTCCCAGCCTTGAATGTTTCCAAGTTGTCTGAGTGGTCTCACAGGTGCACAGAAGAATTATACTAACAAAACTGTATATGATGTGGAATAATAAAGAAGATTAGGTGCATCGTAACAAGACTCCAAAAGAGACTTAAAGCAACAAAGATAGATTGGTTTTGCATTTAGTTACATTGATTTTAATGTGCAGTCAAGATCCAAGGTTACCATAACTGGCATTCATTTAATTTTCACAGCCTCTCTGTAAGAGATGGTGTTTGAATTTTTTCTAAATATCGACAGAATAATCTTGGTTGGTTTTTGGGCAGCAAAGCAATTAAATTTTACAAAATACTTTTTGCTTCATAGTTTAATTGGGAAAAAGATTATGTGAAAACGATGACAAAAATTAGGAGTATTAAGGGATGAACATTCTGTTATAATTTACCCAACTTCTGGTCATTTTAAACCTGTATGACTTTATTTTATTCACAGAACACAAACGTAGATAATCAGAAAAAAGACTTCTACCATACTGTGTGGCCACAAAACCAATGAAAGTCAAAGGGGACTGACATTTTTTAAAATATCCTTTTTCGTCTGCAGTAGAAAGTTACGTTTAAAATGTCAAGAGGGTGAGTAAATGATCACTTTAGTATTGATAAATATAAAAATGATAACAACTGTAATGCTGACATGATGTCAGTTGCAACTGTGACTATGAACACACTTTAATGCTTTTTTAAATGATATGAATATGTGCAGTCAGTATAAAGGTACATCCAGCGTTAAAGCGTGTGTGTGTGTGTAGAGAGAGAGAAACAGAGAGGTAATGTGTACAGCGTAAGTACGCGAGTTCGCAGAGCTGAAGGTGTTTGTGCTGTTATGCCCTCTGGCTTGGCTGCCAGCTCCTTTCCCTCACTTCAGAGCCAGGAGGCACACTGCCGAGGAATACCGATCACCTTGGCCAGAGATGCTCCTTTGAGCCTTTCTCTGGCATCTTTTCCCCTTCTGCCAGTTTCCTCCTCTGCTCCTCTCTTCCCTTCTGAAGTTGACAACAAAGACATCCTCGGGGTCCTCCTTGATGTAAGACCCGCTCTTGATCTTTTTTCCCTATGTTTTTTGTACCTTAGTGTTGCACTACTTTCAAATTCCGCTAGCACAATATTTACACTCCAGAAGACAAAGCCGGGGTGAATCTTTCATGCTGGCCAGGGTTCTTCAGAAACAACCAATCATCCGGCCACGTCTCGGCTTCATTACCTAGTCCAGGCTTTTTCAGATATCGGGGACAGGTAACCTGCGGCCGTGCCATGTAGACATGCTGTTCGGAAATGGGAGCCAAGGACGGGGATGCCTAGTGCGTGGAAAGACTCGGTTCTCGTCTCGATTTGCCTAAATCTAGCCGTTTTATAATTAAACCGTATTTTTAGCTCGGAGAGAGAAAACAGCAGACTGAGTTACATCTATCAGGCCCAAATGTTTTTTTTTCTTTATCTGTTTCTTTCTCTAACATGAAGTCTTTCCATCACGGCTGCCACAGTTCTGTTCATCCCCCTTCCCTCCTTCTCCGCTTCCATGAGAAGAACTCTCCAAAGAGCTAATTAGCGGAGCAAGCCAGTCCAGAAAGTCATAGCGGCGCTGAAGAAAGAGACTCACTTGCTCACTTGCTTGCCCACGTGTTCACTGGATGGCGGAAGGGACCCGCAAAGAGGTTACTGGTGTAACCGCCTGTAACAAGTGGCAGGAAAATGAACAGGGACAATTGAGGGAGCTGAAGGTTTGCCCTGATGCCAGGTGGATCCCATCAATGGCTCAAAGAGCTAGTGTAAGAGATCTGGCCTAAGGGCCCGCAACTGAAGTTTTTACAGGAAATAGGAAACACACTTTCCTTTTAGAATGACAACCTCTTTCTAATACTTTGCATTGATATTTGAAAAGCACATTGACAATCTGTAAAAGGTGATTAATGATGAGGATTTATGTTAAAAATGAGAAATAATGAAATGTCTTAAAACAAAGTTTAAGAAACACAGTTTTTAATCTAATGTGACCGTTTCTTCTTTTTGAGGAAATTTTTTTTTTTTGTTCAATAGAATTATTTGCAGATTAAGTAGGCCTAACATAATACAATTAAACATGCATTAACATCATAAACGTTACTAGGGACAGAATGAGTTCAACAAGCATAAAGTGCCTACATTATAAGCCTACATTTCTTTGTCTACATGTGTTTATGTGTGTGTTAGTACCTGTATGCAATCTGTGAAGTTACCAATCCCAAAGTTCAAGATTAAGTGAATTATCATCTTTAACAGAAATGAGATGTCTTAAACTATAGCAAAGCAAGGTTTATAGTCATCAAGGCACGTCCGTGATGTGCCGTCAGAGACTGGTAATGGAAGTTACTGGATTCTCATGATATCATATCATCACTGGTGGTGATGCAGTAATTGAAAGACAGCCTGACCAATAACAGTAAACTAGACCATTTGACCAATTAGAGTACAATGGAAAGTGGGCATTAAACAGTCATGAACTACATGCATGTGTTTTTCAGATATGAGGAAAGACCCCAAGCAAATAAAGTAAATAAAACTCATAATGAGTTCTTTTAAGATTTAACAGCATTTATGTATAGTTGACTCAAAGAATACAATGAATAATAGTTTACCATCAAACAAGGGTCTCTTTTAACACATTTTGCATTTAAACCCTCATGAGTTAAGCAGTTGAGGTTTCTTAGGGTTATCAAAACTATTTGAAAAAAGCAAATCAAAACTGCAAAGCAGAAAGTGTTTGTAAAGCACCTCATGTGCAGGCTGACAAACCCAAAATGTCTTCGGAATAAGGTTGCAGAAGAACCCAGATGCAGGAAGGGAAGTAGTTTCCAACAAAAACACTTTAATAACAAAAAACACCCACAATGGGGAAAACTATAACAGAAAATACAAAACAAACAACTTCCCATGAGGGAGCAAAACACAGAACAAAATACAGACCTTAACTTTGCACTGGAGAAACAGGCACTGGATACAAGCATATCAATACAAAACCAACCAGCACAGAACAGCAAAAAAAGGGCTTTAGATAGGGGAAACATAACAAGGGATAACGACATGAGGGCGGGTGTGGGGAATGAAACAATGATGGGAAGATAGACAAGACAATGAGGGTGCGGGCCAGGAGACGAGACATGAGAGCACATGGCATGTCATAACAAACAATGCCATGTGTCTCACACAAAACACACAGGTCTGCCATGATTCTGCCAAGCTCATGAAAACCAAGACCAAGTTGGGCAGAATCATGAAAGTAAAAAAAATAGAGAAATATTCAATATGTTGAAATATCCACAGTGCAATATAAAACAGCAAGGAAAAGAAAATATTGTTCCACAAAAGAAACTCATGATTTGAGATATTGTTTAGCCGTTGTCGATAATTTTATCCCTAAAATAAACCATCACGGTGGCATATTTAAATAATTTTTAATCTCCTTACACTAAAGAAATGTTTCTGTGTTTTTACGTAAAACAATTTACACAGAAATTAATACATTTCAAAGCTTTAAAATTATGTTAATACACTTCTTAAATTTTGTGTATATGAAAGTAAACATATGTTAATCTTATTTACTCAAATATTTATATAAGATTCACTAAAAATAATTGTGTACATTAGAAATGTATATTCGTTAAATAAATCCTTTTTTTCATTACATAAACTTAAAAATTTTACATTTTAGTGAAATGTAATGCTTTTTTTATCTATTATTTTAATATTTTCCACTTTAAGATTTTATTAAGGTTATATCATTTTTCATACTGACTAAGCAACATTAAATATTTTTGGCAGCGCATCTTCATTAACTATACGCAGAGCTGACACAGAAGTGAAGAGATTGTTTCAGCCTATATCTCTGTGCCTTTATTACACATCCAAGGCTCGAACTCTTGAGCCATATGGTCAAATGAGATGTGACTTGTAACAGATTTATTTCACCATAAACAGGTCAGTTTCAAAAGTACTCAGCAATGATTTAAACTAACTCATTAGTATTTCAGGACAATGTAGAAGTCACAAATATTTTGTTTGGTGACAAAAGATACAGCACTGTTTAAAAATTTTATGATTTATCCATAAATAACACTTTGGATATATTAAACCCCCTAAGCAAAGCAGTAATAACAACAAATGCATGTTCTAGTGTTTTAAAAAGATGTTTAATGATCCATGGTCATGTTAATGTCTACCTAATAAATGATCATATAAAAGTTATATAAACCCTATAAGCTCTGTATATGAAATGTTATGGTATAGAAATGCCTGTTGAAGTGTGTAAGAATGGAGCATAGGTGGTTATCACTGTGGTAAAAGGCGTAAGAGCCAAGCCAGGTTAAACGTAAAAGAAAGAACAAAAGGATTCTGCCAATGTCCGCTGGGCCATTGCTTGCAGGCCAAACTTCAGGAAAAGGTTATGGGGCATCCATTATATTTTCATGACGATCATTTATTTATTTGTCAAACAAATCCAATCAGAATAGTAGTCCAGCTTTGGACAAAGCAAACTGTGGTAATTAGCAACAGTGGGAGAGGTGGCAACAACTCACATTCTGATCTACTGGCTTTCATGTGTGTGGTGGAGAGACGTGTGGACCTAAATATTGATAGAGTTGCAAAAGCACACAGTGAAGTGAACTGTGAGTTGTGTTGTATTGGACTGGCAGAGCACTGAGGTTATCACCGAGATGGCTTGCCAACAAACCTGCTAAAACTCAAACGATGGGCAAGGTGATATGAACATGACTGAAGACCTGTGTTTTTGCTCCAGGTATCGCGTTTTAAAGAATAACCGTCTGTTTTAAACTACATAAGTACTTTAGCAAATTCTTGTGATTGTGCTACAATTTGTGTCAGTTTTCAAAAAACTTTCTATTTAACATTGTTTTTTTTTTGCATTTTAACAATACATAAGAAATGTATTTAATTTTACATGATTTATTTATTTTAATTTTATTTCACACATATCCACACTTTAAAGCTAGCAATGTGAAGATTGCCCATATTGAAATACAAAAAACTTTCTGCAATTTCTTCAGAAATTACATACCAGAATTGTGTTAAGTGTTAAACAAACCCAAATGAAAAAAGCTCTGAATTACATCATAAAATGCTTATAAAATTATGAGAAGAATTTGCAATAAGGTGAAACCAAGTAGCAGTCCATAAAAAAAACATTAGTCATATTTTCTCATGTACTATTCTTCAGGACTTTCTTTACTTTTGACTTTTAATCTCATAAAACTGACGAAAGTCAGAAAAGGCAAAGCGCATTTACATTTTTCAACAAAATTTGAATGCAACATGGTGTAAAAAGCTGAACACGATACATTCTGAGCAATATGGTAAGTCTTCATATAAATCCTATAACATCCAGCCGTGGTCCTGCGTGTCAAAGGTCTCTGGCGTAACCCTGTGATTCTTTTATCTCTGCTGTCGTTCCTCAAAAGCTTTAATTACCAAAACCCTTCATATCTTTTAATATGGCTCAGACCAATTAAACGAGACATTATTCACACAAATATTTTATTTGAAATGACATTTTTTTAATGAGGCTTCTTGCTTGATTGGTAATAGCCGTGGACATATTAAAAGAAAGACAATGAATATTTAACAGATATCCCAGCTTTTTTTACCATGTGCCACTGTGGCACTTTTAGATGTCTAAGTGCATTCACAATAAAAAGTGTCACAGCGAGTGTAGTTTTTTAAACCAAAAAAAGTAAATTAGTCATTTGATCTAAAAAAGAACTTTGTACAAATACATTGTTTTATTCACAAGTGCTTTTAAATTCACAGCTTCCAGATAAAATGATATGTAATAAGAATCACTGTGTAATTCAAATGACTATTTGTAAATCTAAAGCCTGGAATTACACTGAATGGAAACATAAGGCTTGTATCTTAGTTCTACTTGTCCTCATTTTCGGAGCGCTTGTCACAGCTCCCATCTTTAATAAATTCTTGCTCTGTTAAATAATTCAACCTTTTATCAATAAAGCTCAATGTTACTCTCTCTTAGTCTTCTCGTTCAATTGTAAGACTATTTCTTTATTCATTATCTGTCTCGTTTTGTCACTTTC
Organism: Triplophysa yarkandensis; assembly: GCA_033220385.1. Classification (NCBI taxonomy): domain Eukaryota; kingdom Metazoa; phylum Chordata; class Actinopteri; order Cypriniformes; family Nemacheilidae; genus Triplophysa; species Triplophysa yarkandensis. The sequence continues at coordinate 12,547,319 of CM065655.1, forward strand.
TAATGTGCGGCTCTTTGGAACGGTAATCTGTATTTTTTCTTAGTTCTTTATCTTTCCATCTCCCACATACATTTACTTTTTTGTCGTTATCCACCCATGCCCACAAAGCAGAATATCATCTGAGGTCCGGACATTTCCAAACCTTGTCTGCACACACAATGATACTTTGGCAAATTTGCTTCAAGTTTTTTGTCTTATATTTATATTGATCATTTGGATAAACTGGACTTGTTGGATTTTCTTAGAAGTCAATATGTTTCTACAGAGTAAACAGTATAATCCATTTTTCTTTCCTCATCATAACACAGCAATGTGTTTTGTTCATGAATGTTTTTTAAACTTAACTAAATGATATTTCATTCAAATGGAATTTATCACTAATGAAATATCTCTACATGCCTCCAAAAGTGAAAGGGATAGACAGTAATGCATCTCTATGTATTGATTTAACACAATGGGAAAGACAAATAGTTTTGTCCACATGAGCAGTATTTCAGAGATTAACATTGTCCTGGTTTTTTGAATCTTCATTTGTTTTCTTCATTCAGTACCTCTGGGCATGATGAATTATTCAAATGCCTCTAATGACACGGGTAGTGCCAGATACAACCGTGACCTTGTAAGCATTGATTTCCTTAGATACCCCAATAAAGTCTCATTTGGACGCTCTTGATATGGCAAAATCCAGACTTATATTTAAAACGTTATCGATCCTGAACCAATTATTCCTCATTCTTTTCATTCTTCGCAGACTCATTGATTTTACTCTGTTGTTTGAGTTGCAGAATTACTGCTGACAACATGCCGCATAATTCTTCAATCATTACACATATATTCACTGTATTACTGAGAGTGTTTTTTTTTTCAGTAAAACACATCCTTTAAATGGTACCTTAATGATTTGGATTTACAAATTTTTTGATTTAATTGGTCAAGTGTCTTGAGCAGGAAAAATTCTTAAGAAAATCTTGAGGCAGAGATTTGTTGGACAAACGTTGGTAAATTAAAAGCTCTGTGCTTGTTTAGAACTGTTTTTTTAATAAATACTGTTAAAGCCGTCCATAGGAATGTAATATGTGAAATATAATAATTTAGTTTAATTAGACAGGAAAATGAATTGTGATAAAAGAGTGTTGAATTGTTGTGGAGTATTCAAGGAAATTTTTCACGCTACAGAATAAAGTACAATTAAAAATAAATAATAATAACAACATTTATTTGTATATTTTTTCCACGGCTGAATACATTAATAAACACATTTTCTTTTGTGAATCATTTTCTTAATTTGTTATTATGTTATTTTTTCCCATCAGGACATTAATCCTCCACAAACATACTTTATATGTCTAAATGTTCATTTGGGCTGTTGTTGTGGCACAATAAGTAACTAAATGTGTGTGCATGTCAGGTTCCATTATATCCCTACTACTGCTCTTAGACACTTGTGTGATGGTGTGTACGTGTTGATGTGTGTTTGTGTCTGCTGACTGAGAATCTACAAGCATGGGCCGCAGTGGGACTTGTCTGTGCGTGGGGCTAAATGAAGGTGACAGTGTTTCGGAGCAGCTTCCTCCTGCACAGGAGAGTGATGAGTCTCCCTGTGATTGAAGGAACATTCCTGCAGGCGTCCTGCAAGGCTTGTAGGATTCAGAACACCATCACCAGGGGAACAGCAGCCGCGGCTAGCCTGAGCTTTAAGGTGTCAGCCTTTTGCGCACAGCCATTGGCATGCTTGAAGTGACCAAGAAGAGACACAGATTCACAGTTTAGTCACAAACTATACATCTGCATCTATAGGATGTGCACTGTAAACACAAGTCCTCTGAATAAAAAAAAACTACTTGAAAGTTATTAATAAAATAATTTATGTGTTATTACTAAGTAATAATATTTTATTTTAACCAGTTATTTTTACGTAATTGTACGGTGCGGAATTAAATTGGGCTCAGATCATTTGAAATAAAAATGTCTTTTACTATCAATTTTTTTGTTTTTGTTTTAACATTAACTGAAGACTACAGTTACATGCATACTTAAAACCCCTTGCATATGTTACACAATTGAATGTTTATGTAATGTTGCGTTAAGAAATAAAATATCTTTAAGCATGGTATATAATATAACATTTTATAAGATTTGCCTCAATAAATGTACAATTACGAGTCAGTACTGGAACTTTCTGAGATCCATATTTAGGAAACAATATCAGGTAGGGTGGGAAAAGGCACGTAGCACAGGCTGTCAAGGTTCTTAAAGGTCTAGTTAGCAGAGGTTATATATGAGAGATGTCAGTTTCACAGTTTATGAGCCCCGAGTGTCCCTCGAGAGCCACCGTAGCCTCTGGCCATTCTGCCCTTACCTAAGGCATGGACCACTGGAAAAAAAATACAAGAGAACCTGATGCTTCTAGTCATTCTGCATCCCTGCATCCATCTCAAAATAATTGGTGAGACACCTTTCCACTGCAAAAGAGAGGGGGTATGAAAGAGTAATAGCTCGCAGCAAAACGGCACAGGGCTGCTGGTTCAGCTCTGAAAGACCGAGCCGGTGAAGGTTGTTTGTCCAACAGCACGGAAAGTTTGAAAAAGTTGCCTGTGACTTAAATGATTAACTGTGTATCAGGGAAATGTGATGTCAGAGGGGAGTCGGGTGTTTTCATTTTAGGCTCTTACAGAAATGCCACAGTTGATTGACAGTTCATCAGTTTGATATGTTTTTGACATCTCTCTGTAATCCCAATTCTTTAAATTGGAATCTTTTTTCTTTCTTGAGTTTATATTTCAATATCAAGAAGTTGTGTAAAATTTAATTTGTATCAATACAGCAAATATTTGTTCTTCACTATAAAAAAACATTGAGGAAAAATAAATATTTGGTAGCAGGGGTGCAAGACACCATAAAATGTACATAAAAAATACTTTTCTCGCATACGATTATATGTTTTCATTGTAAATTGTTAATTTATTATAAATTTACTGGCCTTTTCTGTACACTGGTAAAATACCTTAAAATAACAGTTTTCTCACACAAAAATAAATTTTTACATTGTTTTAATATATCTTTACAGTCTATTTTATTAATTTATGTAATTTGGCTTCATTTTAAAAACTGGTAAAATACTGTGAAATTTCATTATTATTTCCTTTAAAGATCCATGGATTATAAACATTATTTTACATTTTCTTTGTGTGTTTGTGTGTGTTTTATTACCTGTAAATTATTTGTAAAGTTACGAATCCCAAAATTCATAATAAAACAAGTTACTGTCATACGGAAATCAGATGTCTTGGGCTGCTGCAAACGCCAGAATTATAGGCAAAGCAACAAGGTAAATAATAAAACTACTGCATTCTTTTAGATTTAATGGCATTTATGTAAAGTTGAGGATTCAAACAGAACATTTACTAATAGCTTTATTACCAAACAAGGGTCTCTTTAAAAACAGTATATCTTAAACATCTAAATATACCAGTAACTTTACATTGTTAGAGTGTTGCAAATATTGTTTTAAGTAATGTGGATCTTCATCAGACTCCATATAATTTTTTCGTAATACAACCAAACAACCCTTGAAATCTTTTTGAATGCATGTTAAAACAGTAAGTCTTAAAGCCATGACCTATCCATTTACATTGTGCAAAAGAATCTGACCCTCCTCACTGTCAACCTGTCTGGAATCTAATGACTACCCAGATCTCCATTTGCATTTCTTCCTCTCATCTCCAAACCCTCCTCACGCACACATATCTCTAATCTGGCAGAAGAAAGGCCCTTCTCACCCGCAGAACTCTGGGAAGACAATACCACTGGGTTTTACACTACCTGTAAGCTCAGAGATGAGAAGGAAACACTGTGAAATTAGGGGAAAAAATCATTATTCTCGGAATGAGACATCTCGGGCTTGATCAGAGGGCAAATCAAAGCTCCATCTTTTAGGCTACTTAAACATTCACTTTAAAAGTCGGCAAACTGATTGTACTCGTATGGAAATCACGGCAGCCGTGCCGTCACCGGCCCGCATTCTCTCCTGTCTCCAGGTTCTCCCGGATCCCAACAGAGTTCTCACTCTCCTCTTCATTAGAATCCTCCCGGTGAGGGGCAGACGCTGAGAATTGAGAAAAAAGATGTAAATTCATACGCAGATGGAAAAAGGTTCAGATCTTTTCCCTTTTTTTCCCGACACGCTCCGTCGAGGAGAATGAAACAAGAAATGTTATGGAAACTGGGAGTAGTTCATCTTGCATGGTGCATTGGGGCGCGGGTGTTTTGGAAGGACGGCTATGCTTTTGTCAGTCTGCGAGCATCAGCCAGACATCATGACAGGAGCACACTGGTGTAAATGAAGGCTCTGTAGCACAGTTCTTCCGAATTGCCTGATTTCATGCTCGACCAAAGGGAAACGGACTTACTGTTCAGCATTCAGATGCCTAAAGGAAATTGAATTAAGATGTGTCCGTTTCATGTGGTTGTAATTCCAAATGCGTAGTGTCTTATGAGGCCTTGATTTCATCAGTACACCTCTGTTGCAGGTCTGTTGGGCATGCAGACATCGACAAGCGCGCGCTCGCTAGGCCGAGACCCAAACATGCATCAAGATTAAAACCATCCTCATTAGTGCCCTGATGCTCGGCATCATCATCATCTATTAGTACAGTTCAACGGCCGTCAAATTGATCACCTTCAAGGGTAGGGATACTAGAAGGCCATGGGATTCTGGTACACTGGAAATTATGTGCTTTTGCAGGCTTTTGCATTGATGGCCTGTCATGTAGCTGATAGGGCTCTGGAGTTTAATTGGGGAGTGTATTAAACATTGTGCATGGTTATTGGGTTTTCATATTAATGAAACCTCAGCTTGGCATTTACTTAAAGAATGAAAACTAAATTATGGATGATGGCAATTATTAATTTTGATATGGGATATGGGAAATGATGGGGTGTTTGATATGGCGTATGTTTCACTATAGGTGTACAAGGATTGTGTAATAACAAAGATGACAAGAACACAAAAATGTGAGGGAAGAGATTTGTATTTACACCCCACTATGAATTAAAAACTTGTATTGCTTAAAGGTGAATGTAAAAGTTTCTTTTTATGATTTTCTTTGTAATATTTCAGTATGTAATGTCTTTTATGTTTCTCCAGTTTAAATTTTCTATAAATTAATGCATACAAAAACAGAAATTGTATATGGAATTTGATAGAAATATTCATAGTGGTTCACAAAATGAAAGAAAACCATATCTATAAATGTATATCTATAAATATTACATTCAGAAAAAAATACAGAAAAGAGTCCTGGAAATAGTCTCTTAAATTTTTTTATGGCTGTATATTTATATACTCGAGAAAATGTGTAGATGTCACAAAGGCTTCTGACTATAAGTTGTTTTTTAGCAGTGATTTTAATCTGTTCATCTGTTTTAATGTACTATTTAGATTTTGTGTAAATGAAAGTTAAAAAAACTGATCTTAAATATTTGTATTAAAATTTACCAGAAATATTAGATGTATATTAAAGTTATATATTTGTTTAAAAATACCCATTTTCATTACATAAACTTTACAAATATCTTTACATTTCAGAGGAATTAAATTAAGGAATTAAGATTTTTAATATACCAATTTTTTTTTAATGATATTTATGGTTATGTTTTAGTGTGTGTGAGGTAAATGGTCACTAAATGTTTTCACTAAACTGTTAAATTTTTATCTTTTTATTTGTAGCTAATATCTACAGTTTTGTTTAGACTAAACATAATTAACATTTGTGTTCCAGCTCCTGAAAATTTACGAATAGCTTTACTCAGCCTATTTGTTTTTTTTTTAACAAACAAGCAAGACATTTTGGTTCACAAAAACACCAGATACTCACAGAGTTGTCTAAGCAAATCAGGCGTCCCAAGTTCATATAAAAGTTCAGCGATCTGATCCTTTACAAAATCAAACTCAGAAGCAATATTGCTTCAAGACAAGTGATTGATGTATTCCCTCAATAATTCTGATCTACAGCAGGCAGTGTGGTAGAGTTATGAACTCAAAGCCTCTTTTCACCTTGCATTCACACCACTCTCTTTCTCTCTCTCTCTCTCTCTCTCTCTCTCTCTCTCTCTCTCTCTCTCTCTCTGTCTCTCTCTCTCTCTCTCTCTCTCTCTCTCTCTCTCTCTCTCTCTCTCTCTCTCTCTCTCTCTCTCTCTCTCTCTCTCTCTCTCTGGAGTAAGATCACATAACCTTGGGCTAGGCCGACCCACTGAGCCTCTGAGGCAAATCAGAGCTGTCACTATGACATTTCACATCTTATTCCCATGACAGTAAGGGAAAAAGCCCCTAATAACAATCAAAGCTATCATCAGATCAATCAATGATTTTTCTTTATATACCGAGAACCACAGATAAGATGGCAATCACACTGATGATATTATACGTACACAAGTTGCGGTGTGAAATTGTGTTGAAATTGAAAAGAAAGAGAGATGAAGAGATATGCCGAGTGTCTCCAAGGAGCTAAACAATTCACACAATTGTGGAGAATCTTATTTGAACTCTGACCACTACAGTTTCTAAAATGAAGACATAAACAAGAATTGTAATGTAATTGAAATCATGCCTGTGAGGACAATTGTCTTCAATTTAAGGGCTGGAGGAACTCCAATAATGAGTTAAAGACGTCTTTGTGTCTTGTGCCTGTGGGGAGCTGGCTATGATTAATAATTACTGCTTTAATTGTCTAATGTTAATTAAACACAATGTTATTATCTGGAATTAGTTGGAAATCTGGCCGGATTTGACTGTGACTGAATGGATGAGAATAACCATCGTTTCGAGGCTAGTCTCCGAAGGTCTTTAGAATGAGTGTAATGGTTGGGTGGAAATGTTGGTCATTTTTTAATTTTAACAGCCATTTATAATTTAAAGCTGAAAATGTGCATATAACTATTACGATAAGTGCACATTAAGGACAAATAAGTGATTTGTTGCTTTCTTTTAGTTTGTCTCCACATGAGAATTTCGTATAATATGAATTAAGGAGAGTGTTAACAGGCAATTATATATTGATATAAACAATAATACGTGCATTTGACTGAATAAAAATTATATTTAGCTACTTTCAAATGTACTATAAAATGATAGATCCTGTGTGGAATTCGTGTGTGGAAGCACACCTTGGAACCCATTGACTACCGTTTATACAGACTTGGAATATTATTATGATTAAATAACGACAGAATACTTTTTAACCAATCATTTTTAATGAATATTTTATCTTTATTAATTTAAGCTTCCATGTCCTGAACAATTTGTGTTAACAGAATTGTTTAAATTGGAAAGTGGACTGCATTTAAAGAGTTAATATCTGTATTAGGGGTTTTCATGTCTTTTTCCGTTAAGTGTTAACATTTAATGTTCATTTATATATAAGATATCTATAAGAGTTGAGATCATTAAACAATCCCCCCCAAAAATACTTGTCGACACCTATTTATACTTTTCTTTATATTTGCAAACGGGAAGATATTTGGAATAATGTTTGCAAATTACAGCTCGGAGGCACTGTTGACAACAATAACAAAGGGTCCCCCAGAAAAGATATCTCTTTACTCTTACTTTTATGTTTAACAAAACAAACAATATTTTTTCTACTCTGGTATTCAACGATGCCCCAGAATTCTCAGTTTCTCTCAAAATCGTTCTTTGTAAGAAGAAGAAGAAACTCATTCATTCATCATTTACAATTAAATGGCACCCTTCAGGGAAAGGTTTTGCCAACTGTAAAAACAATCCTTCGGTATCGTAAATGTAATTTTTTTTTTCATTTCCATTTGTTTCTAGCAAGGCAAAGTACACAACATAATGTTTTGTGTCCATATTCATGGAATCTGCATGGTATCTGCTCCCAAGACTGGGTTGCAGAACATTAACAGATCTTTCATGTGCAAATTCTTGTGGAAGTCGGAAAGAAAAATGCACATTGTCGCCTGACCTGCCAGAACAATCAAGGCCAAAGGAGCCGCACATCTTCTAATTGCTGAAAAATCTAACATTGAGGTAAGGTGATAATCAGTCTCCATGAGACCTGCTCCTCTCTGTGGTTACAGTGGATTCATCTTGTTTCTCTCTCCGCTTCCACTCTTATTAAAGATGATATTTCATATTAAGAGGAAATGGGGATCTCCAGACAAAAGTTAAAATGCAAAGTTTCAAACCAAGTCAAAAGAGTTGAGTTGGATCATTTCTTGGCATTTCCACAGAGTACAAGCCAGAAAGGGAATGAATGTGGAACGGAATATCAAACAGCTAGAACTAAGAAAAATGGGGTGAAATGGTTTTAAATATTTAGTGTGGATGCCAACAGGTGGTCAAAAGTGTAACACAGGGAAAGGGTTTAATTCTGATAAATTATAAATGACTCTTGTACTTATGTAAATATGCAGTTCATTTGGCTAATTGAAAAGGAAAGTAGAATCAAATCGAACAAAAACTGCTAAATGAATCTGTGCATGTGTAATGAAATGAAAATTAGGTTAATTTCAAACTAAAGTCTTAATTGTGAATAAGTGCTTCATTTTATTTATTATTCTATATCTTTTAATGAGGTTGCATGTCTTGGAATGCGTGTTTTGGAAGGTTTTCAATTGACAAATTAATTTTCTTCAATATACGTAAAATTGTAACAACATAAGAATATGTAATTAGAAAGCAATATAATATAAAATGTTTTGTATTGGACAGTTCTTCAAATCCTCTGTTGGGTGACAGGCCTGCTTATACTTTACACACTTTGTGTCACTTTCTAGTGGAGATGGCACAGTCGGAAGTGTCACAGAAACAATTATTTCCTTAGAGATGCTGTATGCGCCTCTAATGGGCTGTGCTTAGTGAAAGAAAAAATGTAAAGTGGTTGAAAAACCTTTAGAACTGTCTTAGATCCCCTGGCATGGACCCCTCCATGATAAGTAATTATTGATTAACGTTGGGGACGCCAGCTGCCTATAAAAAAACAAACGCTCACTTGGATATACCCGGATAAAATGACCTTCTTTTCTGCCTTTTCATTAACAGATCTTAATCCATCTTTGCCATTTTTATCATTGACTCCAGGGACAGAAAGAGAGAGAAAAGACAGTGTTGGTCAACATAAGGAATATAAAAATGTATACTAATTTAACTATTCAAGAGTTTAGAAATTCTAGTTCTTGTAAATACTCTGGGCTTATCTTAATTGACATCATAAACAATGACAATGATGTGATGAATAAATCACACATGTGCTGTTTTCTTTCTTAACTCATCAAAAGAAAGTTAAACAAATACAGTTTTATAAGCTGTAGCACTGCATCACTTCATCACTCCATCAAATGTAAAAAAAGAAGAAAAAATTATGTTAACAGCAAATTTATTACACATTTAGGTAAGCATTATTTTTTCAATCAGTGTATGTTTTGTATTTTAGGAAACTATAACTGTATTACATCATTATAATATGATAATAATATCATTATTACTGAACATGTATTTCTGGTAGGTGCTTTATTTTCTTCATAAATATTGTTTTTATGTAAGCATTAGTTATAATTTAGTTATTATTTACCGGAAGTCTAATGTTCCCAAATGTTCCAAAGTGAATTACAAATCAAATTTCTACAATTAGATTCTTAAATCCAGAATAATCTTGGTTAATTAAGAAAAACCTCACAAGCATTTTTATAGGGAAATTTGGGAAGAAATGTGCATAGAAATGTGTTAAAAATGTTTTTGTGGCTAACTAAAAATTAAAAGTTTCCTTAATTCCCACAAACATTATCCCCTGCACATGCTACACATGAAACACACATAATGCATACATTTAATACAGTACAATTTAAATAAAAATCATGTTTCTTAGAAACAAGTAAATATAAAAAACAAGCTTAGACATGAACATATCCTCTTTTTTGTTAAAAGTCATGAATTCCCCATTTTTGATAAAGGAAAAAGAAAATTAGTGTTCAACAAATGTAACATTGCCCACAGATGCTTAAAACGAGTCATTGATATTTTTGTGCTTTTGAATAGATTTATGACAAGTGAAAATCATGTGTCTTTGTGCTATTTTGTCACACTTCCACTCGACTTCTAGGTCACCCTCTTGTCTAAATACTCATTTATCCGTGCGACTGAAGGCTGTTTCTAAAATACATTAAGACCATGTTTAATGAATACATTTAAATAAGAGCTTATTAAAGTATGCTAGCTAAAATGAGAGGTTAAAACATGTAAAAAATGTCTTCCACCGAGGGTCATTTGCAGATTCTTTCATACCCCTATTATTTTATTCATTGACTCTTACATGAAATATCTTTTACATCATATTTGCCGATCCTGGTGGCCATCTCAGAAGAAACCCAAAAGTCAGATTCTCTGTTAATAATGTCTGCAGAGCCAAATTATAATTACACTTCAGCACATTCATCTAAAGGAACAACTGATAATACGGTTAACTGACTGCACGGTTTGATCATTTTAGACCTAGAGAGTGCGAGAGTCACCCCCTTACCCCGCCAGAAAAAAGATCAAACTCATTTTTCATAAAACTCAAAAAGTTCACACTTTGTGAATGCCGCAGCAATATATTTTTTTAAGATGAAGAACCATTTGTTTTCATGGCTTGTATTTTTTCCACTGCTCCATCATGCAAAATGTATTATTTATTACAATCTTCTGTAATACAAATGATCTTTGGATAAAGACAAATCCAGACTTGGAAAAGAAAATAGATTCCAAAACAACCCTTGTCCCTCAAACATTTATGGAATGAAAGTAATGAATTCAGATGTTCTTAAAATAAATAACTGTGTTAAATCACAAACCTCGGCTGGAAATAAGCGCACAGTATGTCTTTTGGGCTTTTGTCAGAAATACATTTGAGGTAGTGAACACCTTTAAGAAGATTGATTTTGGAACCTTGGTTATATAATCAATGATGGCTTCAAAACTGGACAAGTTAGATGTCAGATGATATCAGTGAGAATGAGTAAGAGTGCCAATTTAAAAAGAGAAGGAAACGAGAGAACTAAAGAAAAAGAGAGAAATAATGTCTTGCTGTAATTAATTTGACGGTGGTCTTTTTTTCTTAGGAAAGGCAAAAGGGAATTGGAGGCTTCCATCATCGCTAACGGGGATAAGAAGGTGCTGGAAAGAAACTTCAGAGCATCTTGAGTCCATTATGTTGAATTCCAAAGCTCATCTCTAGTCTAAGGAAAGAAAGTGAGAGGAAGTTTCATTTTTAATGGCAACATAAATTATTCCATTTATTGTACACACTGTGTTTTCAGAAGTACCAAGCCCAAGAAAGGTGATGATGGAAGGTCTGTGAGATGTATCTGTCATTTAGTGGGGTGATGAGGTGGCAAGGACACCTGTTGAGCTCAATGGAATGTTACAGTATCAAAAACAGAGTCTTGTTTGGAGTACATTCAGTTTTTTTCTTTATTTTTTTGTAGACTTTATTTGCTCCTGTTTTCGACTCACAAAAGTCAGGTCAGGGAAATTATCTAAGGCATGTCATGTAAACAAACGTTATGCATACTCAATCAGAATATTTGGGATTTCAAAAATAGGAAGACCCAGATTCAGTTTTTTTTTTGGGAAAACATTAATAAATATGAAACTTGTGAAATATATACAAACAACACGAAATGGTAAAATATAGAACAAATAAATACATAAATGCCTTATTATTTTCATCAACAAAAATAACAATAACTCATGTCTTATTAAAAAAATGGACATTAAAAAAGAAATATGTGAAGTATTAAAGGTAATTAAATTGTAAATATTTAAAATATTTTAACTTATTGTTTATGGCTAATATTTTAAAATAAGGTTCTATATGGTAACATTAGTTAGAACATGTGAACTAACACTCATTCATCTTGGTTCATGTTACTTTTAGCATTTACAAATACATTTTAAAATCAAACATGGCAACTTACAATTTGATGCACATATAATTGTGCTTATTCACAAAGATTAATACATGCTAAATTAACACATTATGTAAACAATTACAAGCTTAATGTAAGGTGTTGCTTTTAATAAAACAATATAATGTTTGGTTCCTTTAGTTTTATATGTTAAACTACATGCACACACACAAAATACAGCTAGGTGTCAGATTAATTTACAATACTTTGTAAATGTAAATATTCATTTTATATACAACATACACTTTTAATGTTTCTTTAATATTTACATTTATATTTAATAAATGTAAATTTAAAAAACATATTTAATTTTCCCTGGAACAACCATTATTTTTTTTTAAAAATGAGCATAAATATTATTCATAACATTAGTTCAATTCAAAGGAAGAATACAAAAGATGTGTTTATGCAGTTATATATCACTGCCTAAATCCATTAAATTATACTGACTGATGGTCAGGGTGACTAATGCAAATGTCATTTATAAAAATGAAAACCAGTTCATCATTCACATTTAACTATATGTTGTTTCTGTCCATCATGACAGCATGCAATCTACTCCACTGCCTTTTTCTCCAGCCTGACCAATAGGTGTCCCTGTAAACCATACAAAAACTGGAACCCAATCTCATTCTTTTACACTCATCACCACATGCACTGATTTCAGACTTATCCTGGTACAGCCATCTCACATGTTAAGGGATGCAAAACAGAGGTCATGTTTTGGTGACAGATGTAAGCCGTTGTCATCGATGTTTGTTGTTTCAAAATCTCTCTCTTTCTCTCTCTCTCTCTCTCTCTCTCTCTCTCTCTCTCTCTCTCTCTCTCTCTCTCTCTCTCTCTCTCTCTCTCTCTCTCTCTCTCTCTCTCCCCGTGAAAAGGGGGGTCAAAGTGCGTTCCCAGGATAAAAGAGCTGGGCTAAGGGTTCCACTCAATCACTAGGCCCTCCAGGAGGTGAGCTTCATAGGGCGATGAGAGACCTGTCGGGGATGTGAGCCCCATTTAGACGTGTCTATCTCAGGAGGAGGATGGTGTTGACTCTCCCCTATCTCCTTTGCCTTTGGAGACAAAAGGCATGCAAATATTTGGTGCTCTTCTAAGCCCCACAGAAGCAATTCAAAATGTCAGGATGGTTATTTTCTAGCCAGTTGGTTCATCCCTGAACAGCTGGATTTAGTGGGATGGGATGCTGCCTGTTGAGCGGCCCCTAGACAACGAGAGTTTTTTTTTTTTTGCCTGGAAGGAAGTTGACAAATTCATCTGACTAATTCTAATGAGAGATTTAGGAAACATTTTATGGAAATGATTTGAATTATTTTAACTTGACATGAATGTTTCTTCTAGGTGGGGACTCAGGACCCAAGAAATAACAAAATAAAATCAATAAATATAGTAAATATTAATATATAAAACACTGTGATCTTTGACAGCTGTTTGTATTTTATGTATTTCATTGTTCTAAAAAAGGAGGTTTAAACTTTAATGCTGTCAAATGTGATTAAAAGTGGTCAAAAATTCTAATTTAGTGTTGGACCATTAAATTATTACTTAATTATTACATTGTGTGAAGCAAATCTTAAAATTATCTAATTAAAAAGTTTGAATACTTCATCGAGTATGTTCTTTCTCAGTATCTGTCTCTTCTCTCTCTGATTCACACTCTGTGCTCTGATCAGGAGCACACTTGCTCATCGCCCCTGGGGAGGCTGCAGGGCTTTCGGTCAGCCATATGGTGTGAGTCCCCTTCCCCGCCCTCCATGACAGCCCTGGAGGAGCGGTCTGATGAGGCTGGATGGAGAGGGCTGCCTAGACATTACACGTGCTAGAGAAAGCCAGACGGAGATGGGTGTTTGACTAAACTGGGAGAAATAGGAAGAAAGGAAAAAACAGAGGAAAGTGTGTATGTCGAGGAGGTAAATTACCTAAAAGAAAAGTATCAATATCAATATGGCTCTTAGTCTTGTTTTTAATTTGTTGTTTTAATTTGAAAACTTCATAAATTTATAACTCTTACATCATTTATTAAGCTCATGACATTCCATGCCTGTATCATATTTCGCTTGAACACATGAGGAGGATATTTATAAAATGTTGATGCAGCTTTTTTTCACATAATATAGGTCAAGGGTGACTGGTTTTGTCTGTACCTTAATTCAGTTGTTATATTAAATTCATGTGGTATGAATGATAATGTTATCTGTAAATAATGACACAATTTATAAAAGGGATAGCTTACCTGAAAATTTAAATCATTTTATTATTTATTCATCCCCACGACAATTCAAGCATTCTTACATGGAAGACAATATTTTGAAGAATGTTGATAACCTAACAACACAGCCCTTAAGGGTATCTCATCATTTTTTTTGTTTTGTTTGAACAACCCCTTTGACAGACCGCTTTATTATTTTATACTTAAAAATAAATAATGTGTTGGTAGCCCAAAAATGTTGATCCTTATCCACTTTTATTGTATGGACACAATGTGGGGACCAATTTTTTTCTTCTATTAGATGTGGAAACTAAAAGAGTGTTCTTTCTTCACAACAAACTTCACAAAATTTCAATTATAAAATGAATTTTTACCACACAATTTAAGTACTTAAGTTCAAGTGTAAATATATTTACCTAAGTAGTAGATTTTACATGTACCTCCAAATGCAATGCAGACATGTTTTCCATAGAAATAATAAATGTGTTTACTGAATATTATTACACATACTAATTATTGCATATAATAAATGTTTTTTACTGAATATGAGTACACAGTATACAGTAGTATTTTGGTGTATGTTGAATTTTATGTAACTGCTCAGCTTTCTCATTTACCTGATCTGAGCACAGTTGTTCAGAGCGCTTGAGTGCACTCATCGCATGATCAATCCACAGGTCAAGTATTCACGTCAGGCCCGCTGCGAAGATGCTGCCAGTCAGTTAAACACAATTAGCCATTTTTAAATCACATACATTAATTATAGAGCTTAAAGGAAAGTACTAAACAGCTGTACAGAAAGACTCAATGGGACCGGAAGGATGGGACGTCCATGAAAACGAAGAAAAAAGAAAGACAGGTTAATTGTAATTCACTAAGAAAACGACATTGAAGGGAGTGGATTCCCTGCGGAGAATGATGGAAGAAATAAAAGTTTTCTTTGCAGCCCCTTACTCTCAGAGTTACCAGACACTAGCTTGTCAGTTCTGCTTTGTTTTGATATCCTGAGATGCCTTAATGACTTGATACACACATTAAAAGATGCTGACATGCTAGAGTCTGATCCTTTCTTGGTCTTCTTCTCTAATCTGGGACGGCTTTTCTGTCTCCGTGTTCACACACATGCTCATGCCACAGGTGCCCCATTTTGAAAAGATTGACAAAAGATAAATGGGGGGATGTATTCTGTACCTAATTTATATACCCAAATGATATTGTTTGAATCAATACTATGTAAATTAATGACTCTTTTGTGTTTGCATCACTCTTGGTCAGTCCTGACCTCTCTTAATCATATGAATCATCACCTTAATGATGAATTAAGGAGTTGCCCGTGTGGCATTCCCCAACTGCACAGGAGACGAAAGTCCAAATCAATCTCCCGAGGAGGTGTCTCCAAGATGTAAGCTATTCAAATGAGACACTAATAAAAACGGAGTTTGCTATTGTCGGTTGACTTATGATAATGTTCTCATTTGAATATAAAAGAATCATTGCCGTTTTCTCTCTGCAGAAAATGTGCTGGTTGAATGGGTTCTTTCCTCACTAAATAGGAAAGACAATGGCAGAGTTAACAATCTTACACTCTTTTCTTGATTGTGGAGATGATATTGTCATCTAGATAATAAAAACAAAACTTTATTGAGGGTTAGATAGAGGAAATCATGATTATGTAATACATCTATTACATTTGATTTTTTTGCTTTAAACTTCCACATTAACTATGATCTCAGTGTATGTTTTGTAGTGTACATAAATCACTGTTGTATAAGAAGGTCAGGTATAAAGGAAAGAATATCTACTGGAAGGCGATTGATCCACTGTGGTGTTGTGTATTTCACATTGCTACTGTCAATGCACATTCCTCTAATGCTGTGGATCTATAATTCAGCGAGAACAATGTTAAACCAATTATGTATCCACTCATTAACACAATGCTAGGGAAACATTATACATCATAAGAAATGAAATCACTTGTCTTCGATCTTTCTCTCCAAGGCCTGGACTCATTCATTCTCTGAATTTAAATCAGTGCAAACGAATTCAGACTCATTTCTGCATTTTGTAGCGATGCCTGTATTACAAATCTGTAATTGCTCAAGATGTTGCACATAAGGCCAATCTCCACATTTTTACATACACTCTAACCTTTACCCAAAGCTTGATGTCTGCAACACACAACAGTGTTGTTAATGCTGACAGAAGCCGGTGCTCTCATCCGTGTATCATGATATAAATGAGGAACATCACCGGAACCCTGACCTTTGCTCATGAGGGGTGAGAAAGTCCTCAAAGTGAGGATCCCAAAAAACAACATGTGTTTTGATTATTCCTTATATTAGTTACGGTAACTCACATCAAAGACAATTTCAACCCATTTAGAGATCCTTCATGTATAGATGCAATACATACAATCACATTGGCCGAAAGTTTTTTTGTGTTTTGATTATTTCTAAAATTAGTTACGGGAACTCACATCAAAGACAATTTCAACACTTGGACACCATATTTAGAGGTACTTCATGTATAGATGCCATACATACAATCATATTGGCCGAAAGTGTTTTTGTGTTTTGATTATTTCTAAAATTAGTTACGGGGAACTCACATCAAAGACAATTTGAAGCCTTGGACACCACATTTAGAGGTATTTCATGTATAGATGCAATACATACAATCATATTTGCTGAATGTATTTATTTACGCATATACATAAATGTGTAGGGGCATTTGAGAGATTATGCAAGTGTCTCCCATGATGTGATAGCAATTATGAAAGTAGTAGTTCACTCAGAAAGTAAAATTTTGTCATCATTTACTAACCATCTTCTTATTAAACCTGTATTAAACTTTTCTTTATTCACAAGTCAGAACACAAAAGAAGATGTTTTGTGGCACCAGTACTCAACATTCTCCTTAAAATGTCTGCTTTTGTGACAGGAGTGTAAGTAAATGATAACAATTTTGGGTGAACTATAACTTAAAGATAAAACTCTCTCATGATATTTAAGATTTTAAATATAAACATAAAATAATGTAATATTAACACTGTATTTTTTTAATTTTGAAATGTCACACCATATTATATATTCACGGTTTATTCATCAACTGTATATATTTATGCCATATTATACCGTATATATTGTTTTAAATATTTACATTTTATAAAAAAAAACTTAAAATAATACCATTAAATTATATTTACCAATCATTAATAAAAGCTATAAAAGTTAGATATTTTTATGTTCCATTTTTTTTTAATTTTGTACTGTATATTGATGTGTTCATGTTCATAAAAACAAAATGAATTTGCTTTTGCCAACAGATATTTTGTAAATTTTGTATTTGTAAAGAACAATTTTTTTTGGTGTATAGATAATAGTATCTCTGTATGGAACATATTTATTTTGTATGCACTGAATGGTTTGACCAATCTTAATGAAGGAATATGTACTGTCTGTCTGGGAATCTCTGTTGAAAAAAAAAAAGAAATACACTTGTTATTTTGCTAGGTTTGCCATGTGATCTTAATGGAAACAGACTTAAGACATTTAATAAAACTGATCTTTAAACTAATTAAGGGAATTATATAAAAGCAAAGAAGTTTTAAGATTTTTAAGTGCGTCTCAAGTGTTCAAATTTGTCCAAACACTTTTCTGGCCACTGTATACTTTTAGGTATAGCATCAAACAAGAAGCAGCTCCTAAGAAGAAGGCAGTATTAGTCAATGTAGTATTCTTTGCTTCAAGTGACGGTAGAATTGATGACTATTGTAATGGCAACACTTTTATAGCAACAACAGTTAATTCAACCAGAAATATCTGGAGTGAAAACATTGTACTGGCAGCGAGATATATTGCTGTCTTTTGGGTCCAACAAACCCACCTCATTAATTTTTCCAATTATTATTCCTTTTCTGTTCTCTTTCAACCAGCAAATCTGCCCACCAAAAGAAGGAAAATAATTAGCGGCTCATCATATTAGAGAAAGGTACAGAGCGTGCTTGGTCAGAGCAGGCATCCTGCGTATTCTGACATTTTAAATTACCTGAACAATACCTGAAGCAATCTCTGGACCTAATTAACTTCCAACTGAGACCAAATGTACACATCATTTAAAAAGATAGATTTGAGTGGACAAAGCAGGATGTCTGCACTGGCCTGGATTTACATCCCTCCACCAACAAACCCACAAACCCCCCCCCCAAACACAAGTCCATATATGCAATCGCAATAGGCAATATTCTGTTGGCCCTATTTATTGTAGTAAAATAGGAGGACTCTCCATCAAGTAATCAATGTGCTGTTCGAATGAGTTCATTTTAATGCACTCAATCATGCCTTTAATGTTTATGGCTTACGGGGCTAGCGAGCATCAGGAATGCAGGAATGTTATATGGCTTCGGTTTCGGCCCATTTCATCAAATATTTATGTGCTCAAAAACGGGCATCAAAATAGGGATGGAGGAGAAATACATTCACAATGTTCCATTCAACCCCTTTGTATCTTTCTTAGCTCTTTTCCATGCTGATACCTAGACGCATGGTTTAATTCTGGAACCTCTCCACTTTTATTTATCTGTATAAAGGTTTCAAATGATAGAGTGAGACGTTTTTCACAGTAACACATGCAGCTTGTCAATGCCACCATCGTCATGTTATGAAAGGCCTTTGTCTTGCCAGCAGGCCAGCAGCAAATGATGCAAAAATGCTGAAATTCAGCAATAATTCTCACCCTGTTCTTATGTCAGTCTCACTTTTAGGATCTTCACATATTTTTTTTTGGAGTGGTAAGTAGATGTTGCATATACTTTGTCTTTTCCTGTGTCTACACACAACCCCTGTTAATCGCTTTTCTCTGGCAACCCAAGTTACATTCATTCTGCTGCAAGTGTATTTAAAGCCATTTGCAACATGCACGTTTCTAAGTCTGATTAAATTATTAACTAAGCCTTTGCCTTTCATTCATACTTTTAACCAGCTGCTTATTTATTTACCTTGTAAAATGAACTTTAATGTGTGACCAAGCAATGGATAGGGAAACAGTGGCAGTTTACTTGGTGCCCGAGGTGAGATAAGTAATTAAATAGATTTTGATGATTTGGTATCCAGACCACTGACTATTTTTTATGTTTATAAGTTCTTTATTTGTCTTTATTTTTTTCTGTTAGCATATTTTGTATTCAGAGCATGATGGTGGGAATAGTGACACTAAATTCTTAGATTTTAGTATTTAAGACATGTTTTATTAATACAAAATATAAACAAATTAACTACAAAAACAACAACAACTGTAATAATAATAAAGCATTTGCAAATAATTTTAAATATTCAATACATACTACTAGTTAACAACACAATCCGAACTGGCAAAAATAATAATTTCCTAACTATCTCTGACAAGCAATAACCCTTTCCCTTCCATTATTTCAAGTTTCTTGAAATGTGCCATTATTGGTAATACAAAGTCGTTGCTGGGTTTCCAGATTTGTATCACATTGTACCAGGTTCCTTCAAAAAAAATGGACAAATCTGATTATAGAAGTTTGGAATTTAAATTCTATGAGACAAACCACTGACATGAACAACGAAAAATACCCATACAAAGCACAATAAAAGTCCTGAAAATATGAATAATATTTACGTTGTTTGTTTATATTAATTTTAAACAGTTTACAAGATTTTGCAATCAATAATTATCATCATTGTGTTTGTTGATTCAAATCTGTTTACATCTCTTTGTTGTGCTAAACACTAATAATGCTGTAAGTTTATGTTGGGTTGACTCCCATTGGCTCCCATAGTAGGAACTCCAATAAGATTATGATGATGACCCAAATGGTAATAAATAGGACTAAAAGTTTTAACAAGCATGTGCAAAATTGTAGTACGTGGATCAATTTACTGGCTTAACTCATTGTGCAAGGGATGAGTCAACAAAACTGCAATGAATCGATGAATAAATAAGTGATGCTGCACTGAATTGACTAAGTAAAATATATAATACAAACATTTAAGTCTCATTAATCTCTCCTATTAAAAAATTATCCTCCAATCCACTGCAGAACACGACCGCAGCAGAAACTTTCACCTACAGCCCAGGGAGAGTTGAATGATCAGCAACAAGCAGTTGTTTGAGTTAAAAGCTGTGATGTGCTGCGCTGAACGAGAGCCTGGAGTATGTTTCTGACATTCAAAGCTGTTCTGGAGAGGTTTGGGGTTGCAGACAGAGTGTGAAATGCGCGTGTCGAGTGTCGGACCGAGCACCGGCGAGCAATCACATCCTGCTGTGTGCTATCCCCGAGATCAGAGATCACAGCTCCCGACCACACATGCTCCTGAGACTCTGGCCTCCTGCAATATTTACCCTCTACATGAGCCAGCTTGCCAGAGACCTGTCACTCAGCTTTTAATAGAACCATCAACCCAAATCAGCCATTCCAACACGCTGGGATTTGACATTCCACAATGTACTACAGATTTACAGACATGGGATCTTTTCACAAACCCAAGGAAGACGAAAACAGTTGTCAGATTTGAAAAGTTTTACTTCTGAATATGTAATGTTCATTTTATATTTACTTGTGGGGGTGCAGGTTTGTGTTTGCAGGAGCTTCTATATTTTTAAGAACAAGAAAAAAAGAGAACAGAAATGTTTCCTGTGGAAGTCTTTACTGGATATCAAGAAAAGTTTTAGTTTGCCAATGCACACTATTATACTGTTATATACCATTTAATCTATTAAAGTGAAGGTTCACTCAAAAGTAAAAATTCTGCCATGAATTACTCTAGAATTTAGTTTTTTCAAACCATTGGAGAAAAGACAAATGCTTGTAACGTGACAGCTCTAGGACTCCATTCCCTGCCATAGTAAGAAAGATATAATGGTGGTAAAACTTACTGTAGAAAAAATATATAGTATGTATAGTAACCTATGGCAGTCACCGGGGCCACTAACTGCTTGGTCAAGCATTCTTCCAAATATATTGCTCCGTTTTCATCAGAACTAAAAAACGTAAAATGACATTCTGTTATATAGCATGTACCATTTCAAATGACATTCATTCTATTATTTACTCACAAAAACAAAAGAAGATATTTTGAAGAATGTAAGAAACCAGCATTTGTAAGGATCACTAATTTAGCAGGATTTGTGTCCACACAATAAATGGCAATGGCACTGCTGTTCGTTTACCAAAATTCTACAAAATACATTTGTTTTGTTGTTTGGCAGAAATATCTTATAGGTTACAAATGACAAGTCAGTGAATCATGCAAAATATTCCCTTTTGGGGTGACTTATCACTTATCATGCATGTGTAGTTATCATTGGACCAATAGAATTCAAAATTATTTGAATTCACCACAGCATTGAGTTGAAGTCATTCCCCTTTTTAGAGGAGTCTCGTGACTTATGATGTCATGTCCTATGTTAACATTTGTAAATCCTTGGGCAAGCACTGAACTCACTGAACAGGCCACTACAACAGCAGACATCACACGCTGACACAAGCTCCCGTTTCTTTTGTACCGTGAGTTATATCAGGTGGCAGCGAGGCACATTTTGGGCTTGCATACATATAAGACGAGCTGATTTAGGGTTTTTGGGGACCGCCTGAGGCAGGTTATCCTACGAGCTTACTGCCTGCAGAGGGATTGCCTGGCAGAATGAAAGGCAGGCAATAAAAGCAGGGGGGCGGGAGTGCATCTCGAGTGCATTGAACACGGAGACCTCCCTCAGGCGACGGCCCAACTGGCCTCTGGTTAAATCCTCCACTGAAAGTGTAATAATCCAAGCAGAAGCAGGCGGCAAGAGAGGACAGAGCCTTTAATGCACAACAACACTACCCTCTCTAATTGCCCCTTTTGTCTTTTAAGCACAGGGTTTCTGAGAGAGCGAGTGGTGTTTGAAAACACACATCAAGAGCTTGGCTCTTCAAATGAGTTTGAGATCACAATAGGTCCGACAACCCACTGGGAGAGATTTCATCACAAGTGTCTTTTGAGGTTATTGTGATGTTATTCATGCTGTTGATTGCTATGTGTTGTAATATAGTATTTGTTTGTGATCTTTATATAAGAAAATGGCATTGAAGTACAAACAGCATTACTTTTGTTCAGGTGAGTTGAAGTACTAGTTAATTTATGAGAATTAAATAATGAATTTCCCCATACCTTTAAAAAATATTGATTGTTTTGAGTATTAAACTTATTTTTAGCAATGTTACGAAATATTTAAATGTCAATCATGTCATTATTTCGAGTGTTATTGTTGACGTACTGTTATATGCAATTTTTGTCACAAGAATTGCAAGGAACAGTGAGAAATGTTAGTTATCAACATATTTAACCATTTTCAACCGTTTTTCACTACATACAATGGTTGCACATAATTTGATGATGTGATTCACAATATAAGAATTCACTATCATAAATTTAAAGTATCAGCATTTATTAACCTAAACAATGACAAGGTAGGCACAAATTTTGTCAAACATGTCTTTCTTTGCACTTAATCATTTCAATAAGATCTCTTTCTTTGAACAGCATAAAATGTTTCTTCAAGGAACTGAATGATGGATTTGCGCTCCTGATTTTGGCTCATGTCTTACAAGTTCAGTTGAAAGAATAAATGCTTATTATTAATATGCAGAAACTGGGCATAAAGACACATTCCTGAAGGCCACCTTTATTTTTAGAATGGTCCCAATATTAACTTCCAGTCTGTGTTTATTGGTCTGGCTAGTAATAAGAAATATTTATTTTATCTTTACTTTTACTTTTAAATTTACATTTGTATTAATATTTTATTGCCTATCCATTATATTAAACAAATTAAGAATTAAAAGTTACTTTTGGGCCACTAAGAAAGACTAAACAAGTGATACGTAAGAAGTATCACGCAAAACGTAATGTACCAAACCATTATCGAAACTTTTGTGTTTTTAGAATGGCTAAAACACATAAAAAGTTTTCCGTTTTTAGTTAAACCTTGACATTTAAACAATCCTTCATTCCAGTCCTGAATAAATTGTTTCTTTCATAAAAAGCTTGTTTATAAAAGCACTTGATCTTAAGGATATAGTTGACTTCACTCATTAAACGTGTAGGAGTAGCAGTGAAGTGAGCAAACACGGCACAAAGCCGCACAACCTCTCTATGACCCGGTTTTGCATAATAATAGAATGTTTGAAAAGCTGTGCTGCTTCTCATTCCTCTGCCAAATAAATGCTTATTATGACAGAAGAGGTCAAACTAATTAGCTCTGCGTTTGAACTAGAATGTAGCTTTATTCTGAGAGGTAAAAACCCACAGAATCTGAGAATGGGTTTTATCTCATTATGTTATGTCCTGATCTTTTTTTTTCATTGAACGAGGACCATAAATTGCCCTCATTATGTCAGTGAAGCAACATATTGCTCCGGAAATGTGTTAAATCAGGCACGGGCGAACACTATTCAGTCAACCATAACTGTTTGTGTTTAGATAGGTTAAGTAAAACATGTCATTATACAGAGCTAAGTGCTCTAAGTGGAAGTTTAAGGGTCCATAAATTGAATTAAACCCTATTTAATCCTGTCCTCTAATGTGTTATTCACTCATCCACGTGATGGGAGGAGCATGAAGTGTGCTGACTTCAAAAAAATATTGCTTGGGATTTCCATATATATTATCGGTTCAATGGCACTCTTCTTTAGCGTAAGGGCCACAGATGCTTACAGGACAGCAATCACAGAGCAGTTCTCCCACGGGACATCCACTAGTCATTAGGAATAGTTAAGAAGGAGGCACCCCGTGAACAGACCCGCCACAGCCTCCCCGTGGCCTCTTCTCGCTAATACTCCAGTTTAGCGACAGCCTTCCAAAATGCTGCGAAGGTCCTGACACACGCTTGGGGCCCAAATGATGGAGGGTGGGTGTCTATATCCATTCTCTCTACCCCAGCCTCGCACACCCCTCCCAAGTTTCCTTTATCCTTTTGTGGCACAGGCCAGGCAGCTTCCTCAGGGTTAACCTCCTCCCTGGAAAGAGAGCGACGGGTGTCTAAAAGAGCAGCTGCTGGGAGAGAGTGCCATTTCCTCCTGCTGTCACCGGACCCCCCCAAACCCTCACAGACGCTCTTCATAGCCTCATTCACCCAATTAATATGCAGATGATCTTGTTTTGCTTAGTTGTGAGCTCCAGTGACAAAGCGGGAAAACATATGCTTAAAATATTTATGATCTCATCCTGTAATTAAGAGCTATCAGGCCGTCAGCCTGAGAGTGAGGCAAACAGGGGCGGAATGGGCTGGAACAGGCATATATGTTCCTAAATAGCTAGATACTTAATTTTTTCCTTAAATATTAAACACACATATTAAAACACACGTACACATACACATTTATGTACTTACTCACACACACACACACACACACACACACACACACACACACACACACACACACACACACACACACACACACACACACACACACACACACACACACACACACACACACGCACACACATTTTTGAATGTATATTTATATGTATATGTTTATATTTACATGCACATACTTATACACACACACATTAACAGAAATATTTATTATATTATATTAAATTATATATATATATATATATATATATATATATATATATATATATATATATATATATTTATATCTTTATATAATGCAATGTTACTGGAATTAAGCAGACCATACATTCAGCTGATATGTATTGTTCCCTTTCAAATAATAAAAAAAAATATAATAATAATAATAATAGTAAAAATAATAATAATAGTAAAAATAATAATAGTAAGAAACAATAGATTAGGAAAATGCAAGCCAAACAAATCGTTAGGCGTTTCATATGGATGAACAGATAAACAAATAAAAATTACAAAATTTTAAATGTAATTTGTGGACATCTTTGTAAGTTAAGCTTAAAATGTGTGTTTAACATAACATTTACTATTAAGTTGCCATTTTAAGTTACACATTAAATAAAATGTATTTACTTTTTACAGTTTAGAAAACGGTAGTAAAATCAAATAAGTTCTGTGCTATTGCATTAAATGACTGCTGATGCAGTAAATCTCCCATCAACCTGCCTGTCATATTACTCATCCTTCTCCATATAAATCAATGAGAACAGAGAGAACAGCTGGCCTGATCCGTATCTCACTTACCTTTGCCTCCGAGGGTCCTCTGTCTCCCTTTGTCACTTTTAAAAGGAACATCCTCTTAACAACACAGTACAGGGCCCTCGTGTATCTAGCGCCCCACACATCACGCTCCGTCCTGCATAATGACTGAAGGAAGTTTTCAGCACTCTCTCTGCTCTGAGCATGTTGTCTTCCGGGTGCTCGCCGCTGCACTGGCTGCATTTTGTCAATAGTCATTTATTTGTTGCCGGCAATGGCAGAAGCCATTACATCTGACCTCCCTGTTTCATCAATTATGGATAGATTATTGGATGTGAACATCTGCACAAGCAGCGGTGCGAGCTGTTTGGACTCACCCCGTGACTGGGATTAGATCAAGTATTAAACTGTTGTTTATCGTCAGGCCAAAAAACTTGACTGGGAAGGGACATGGGGGAATTCCTCTGAGCCGCTTCGCTTAAAGAAACTACAACACCTTTAAACAGGCACCCTAAAGTGTTCAGCAGCATCGGTTATGTCCCATGTAAACCCGTAGCCATGCTTTATTAAGAGGTATCACTAGTTGTGTATAATGCTTGTGATAAAGAATTTTGTCAGACATGTGGGGTTAGTTATTGTTTAGTTGTGTTGGAAAATGCATGAGAGGGCCGCATGAAAAATGCATGGTTTCGTTTGTGGCAATGCCACCCTTTTGCATGATTCTAGGAGGAACAGATGGGTGCAGAGCTTTAAGCCAGCAGCGACCAACCACTTGTAACTTCAATTCAGGACTTTAGTCCAGCAGTGGCTCCAAAAGAAGAACTGGGCCCACTGGCGGAGCCTAAAATAAATCAGAGGATATTCCCGACTCAAGTTGTTAATATGATGCGAGTAATACACAGTGGAAAATCTAAATTAAATGTAATGTTTAAGAAGGGGAGAGAAAATATTGGCCTACATGAATTAATGAGCCAACTAGGGGCATTTACTGGGTAAAGCTTGACCTGAACAGATGTTCAAGTTCCAGCTATTTAAAGTGACATTTAAAAGAGTATGTTTATATACACATCCATAACATTTGACCAGTTATATTATTTGCTATGTATTTTTACACATTCTTAATATTAATACAGTTTAACAGTCTGATTTGTGCAACACTCCGTTATTGTTATGCCTGACATAACATTGTGTTTCTCTGAAGAATACAGCATACTTCTTTTTTCCACTTGCAGGAGTAAAGCAGTGGTTGTTATGTGTGTTGTGTAGAGAATCAGGGACTTGTTGAGGTAGCAGCTGAGGTTGAAAGTCTCAGAGTGAGGTCAATGTCAGCATGTTGTATTATTGATACAGCCATGCTTACGTGGTTACCCATCCAAGTCTACTGTGTAAGGGATAACAGAAAAAATGTGTCTGAACACAAACATTGATGTAGATTTGGGATGACAAAAGACTGTTTGGGAAAAGATTGTTCATGTAGAGAGACAAATAAATTCCTTTTGTACTGAAAGAAAGACCTGCTTACCAAGACATGCACACAAACACTGTTTTAATAAAGGATGTGAAATATTTGTGATATCAGGACAGCAGTATATTGATCCCCAATCTGTGTTCTTACATACCCATTTCTATTACATGGAATGCGTTTTCTTAATTTGGCGTGGTTTAACTTTTATCAAAAATGCGCTAACAAGTCAGTATTTGACACATTAAACTGAAATTTTGCTATCATTTTCTAAAATGTAAGATACTGTGTTAAAAGGGTACTAGTCAAAAATAAATAAAATAAATATTAAATATTAGTAGGATTTAAATACACACTTTTTATTCTAAAATATCATTCTTATACTATAAATTACAATAATAAAAGTGTTCGCATGTGTATTGAACAAAATAACATTTAACATAGAATTGCATTAAATTAAATAAACATACATTTTATGAGAATCTAAACTATTTTTATAACTGTTTAGTTGTAAAATCACAGAGTGTTAGTATTTTTTTACTTTGTAAATGTTGTTTATCATAATGGGAAGGGTTTAAATTAAATTCCCTGAAGCTACAGCAAATGGGGAAATAAATGAATCATTTGCCAGTGTAATCTCATCCCCAGTATTTATCTTGCAAAGTAGTTCATCTAAGAAACATTACTAGCGTGATAACAACAGAAAAACAATATCTTGATTTCAAGTGAGGTCTACAGTCTATTTTAAGATTAACAGTTAATATAGTTTCCCAGTAATACAACAGTAGAGTATGTTATAGGTACATTATAAATAGTCTGAAAAACAATCAATTAAGAAGAATTAAAAAAAATGCATACCTAGCCTCAAGACCTAAAAGTTTAATGTGTGTGTGGGCTTACTAAAGGTCCAAGCAGTTTAAGAGTATCATTTAGAGTAAGTGTGTCAAGAAAAAACATTACTTTACCTAAAAATCCAGTGAGATTTGTGTGTGCAAAGATGTGTCACAATAGCCAGTGCTCCAAACAAGGCTTTGGCGTCATTATTTATTTGATCTATTATTACATGATAAAAGAGAGGAAAAACGGCTAAATCCAGAAGACCTGTGTTAAAGTCTTCAAGACTTATGTAAATATTGACTCAATCCATTTTACCTTTGCACATTAAAAATGGAAATGCTGGTCAAGAACAAAACTTTTATGTTCGTGAAGACTAGCCAACTAGTCAGAGACCAACATGGCCTAAAGGTGACCAGCTCTCCATTGAAAATTAATGAGATCTTTTCAGGCAATCAGAATAAAGTATTTACTGTAGGATATATTCTTATCCCCACCTTGTGTTTCCAGACCAAGTAAGGCGTGAAAGGGTGGAGTCTCTCTGGCACACGTCTTTAACCCACAGAAACCATCCCTGAGTAATTCCTCGCTGCATTTGCATGCCATCAAAGACGGATTTCTTCATGCATCACACAATGGCATCCGTGTCTTTAAGTGCTTGATGGCTGCGCATCTCTGCCGCCATCAGCATTAGCCGAGTGCTGCAGGAGTAGAGTTAACAGATGCATCAGCGGGCATGGGTTGGACAGCAGCCCATAAAGTGGGGCCGCACGTCAAAAACCATTAGAAGGCGCGCTTTGATTAATGTTGTAAGTGATTGTGTGAATAGCACTCTGGGACTGCAGGAGAGAAAGGTTATCCTCTCACAGAGGAGCAACATGAGAATGTCACACGAATAATGAATATGCCCATCATGTTATTTCCCTCCCTCTTTCACCCTCTTTTTCTGCCTTCACCCTCTCTCTCCTTTTCATTCTACCGGTTTTCTCATTCAAAGCCGCTGCTGCTGCATCTTGGGCTTGATTTCAGCTTCCTGTGTGTGTTTGCATGGCTCCTCCCTGCTCCTCTATGTCTGGTGTAAAGACACATGAATTATTGATTTGCTGTGATAATAGAGGAGATATGTCATATCTTTTGGGCTAGACGCCTGTATCGTATGTGGGTATTAAGCACCGTTCCGGCTGTAAATGTTGGATAAATATGTACATGTCAATACGGGATAGTTATGGGATGAATATGGAGATAAATGATTTTATCAGAGAGAATATGCGATCTGTGTGAATGGGACTATCTTGAAAGTGACATTGGGCTAAATTTAGAGGAAATTTAATTCATTCAAGTTTAAATCCCGAATCTTTACTATGTTTGCAATTCCACCGGGGATTTTCCGCACTTACATGTATTTTGGAAAAAGTGCTTTATACATTTTTGATGCAGTTTATTTGCATATGTTGCTATTATAAAAGAAAAGTAAATAAAAACGTAATAAAAAACATTATAAATTGAATAAAGCAAAATTGAATAAACATATCTGTTTTATTTACATGTTATTAAAAATATAAACAAATAATTATGAATTAAAATATATTCTCAGTTCAGGCAGACGGGTCTGATCCTGTGGCATTTGAGAAATGTAATCACACTTAAAGCACCATTTCCATTTGATCTGTTGCACCATCTCTGGGTTTTTTCAATTCTAGAGCCCCCCTGTCCATCCCGAAGTCCTGTTCTCTCATAACATGTTCAGATGAATCCATCTGCTCTCCTTGTCTTCTCACCCTGCTTTCCCCTCCTCTACAATGGATCAATAAATGAAATGCTATGTTTAAACTGAATCAAATTTTCCACTTGTAGGTCCAGGCTTGCTTTCATTCCCTCTCCGAATCACTTCAGCGGCCTCCGTCTCGTCGTGTCCCCACATCCGACCCAAAGCATTTAGCTTCCCCATATATACAATTAAACGCACCAGTAAGTTCGGCGTTTTCATTAGATTGGACCTGTTAGAACGCTTTGGGAAAGGAGGCCCCTAAAAATGACCGCCGTTGTAATTGCATGGATTGTGTTTATATTCATTCATGAAAAAGAGACCATGCGCCAGACTTCCACCTGTCACCCTTTTGATTGGCAGCACTGCATTGGGAACACACACATACATTCAGGTCCCTATAACCCATTACATTTGATTCCCCTTCTCTCAGCAGCACACGATTAAGTTTGCATTCGTTTGTCCAAAAAACGGGGTGCACTGAAGCACGTCCTGTATTGATTACTTCAAGCGCAAACAGTAGAGCAAGTGTGATATACATAATTGGGCGGTTGTCAGGGGAGAGGGCGACCTTCCCTCCTGATGAACAACTGTGGACACAGGCATAAATATATGTATACAACATAGATATATCTGAATCAAGCAGGTTTATTTTAACCAGATGTTTTTTATTTAAAACACTAAACATTTGCAGTGGATTAATACATTTTAGTTATACATGACTTTTTAACAATGCCCGTTCTTGTTTTGGGGCAACTTTGATGAACTTTTTGATTAACCTCAAATATTTGGAAAATGGGAAAAAGATATTGGGATGCCTTGAATATCTTTATCTATTTCAGTGATAATAATAAAACAACTATTCAATGATATTACAAAACCACATTCAAGAATACAATTTTTGGAAGGGACCATTCTGTTCTAAAATGATTGTTTCCCTATATACAAGTCATTTACTGGTTACGCAAACAAAAGATGTTCAACTTGGTTCATGTGTGGGCTGTATGTATACCAGTCAAGTTCTGAACACTAGACCAAACCTTTTTCATTCATTGTCATGTTGTAATAGAACAGAGCACTGCCCAAATTGTAGTTACACAACTAAGAGCACACAATTCTCTACATCTGAGGTATCTATCCTTGCTCCAGATTGGTAATGACCATTTTTAACTCTAACATAAATTAAACATTTCAAAATTACAGACAGGCTTTTTAGAATGACTGAATTCCAAAAATTAAAAGAATTTCATAATCAAAGTTTTTAAAGTTAACATAAGCTCATTTTAAATTTATCCAAAACATACTTATCGCACTTTTGATGTTGACCTCAAACATCAAGCGTCTAACCAAAACTGTCTGGAACAAAATCTACAATGTTTTGGCCTCTTGGAAGACTGGCCAAATTAATCAGTTGTGGTCTTGTGGTTAGAGAGTTGGACTTGTAAGCAGAAGGTTGTGACTTCAAATCCCACCGCCAGCAGACATGACTGAAGTGTCCTTGAGCAAGACACCTTACCCCTAATTGCTCTTCAGTGATAATTGGCAACTGAATAATACTTGCAAATATCTTTGGATTAAAGCGTCTCCTATAGCAATTATTGTAAATGTCGAATGAATTAGGTGCTAAATATGACGGAATGACACCCATATCATCCTAACAATGAAAAAAAAACATTCCTGAAATACAAAAGTGTTGTCTGAGAGAACCCAGCAAAAGCATTTTTTGTGATGTACTTTTTTATACATTAAAACATTAGATTAAGACCAGGTAAAAGATTTAAATCAGACCAAAATTTAAAGGTTAAAATAAAATTGAAATTCTCTTTTTCTAAGAATGTAATTTTCTGAGGCAGGGTCACATAAACAAACTCTTCAATTTATTTCAAGTAATATCTGTGTCTGAATACACATATTTGTTTTCTGTTTTGCTCTTATTGTCGGTTAAAAAACATTGGTTTAAACCAATGAAAGTGATGGAAATTTTATAAATGTGCACATGATGATACAGTGCAAACTTAATGTGTATAATTTTGTTATTAGTCTGTAAGGTTATATAGTTTCTTAGCATTATCCACGTGTTTGTTAAACACACTTGACCATGTTAAAAGTTGATTACAACATAGGCTTGAGGGTTAGACTATTTTCCATTGAGAATGAGTTTTCTAGTAAATATAACAGTGTGTTATCACGTTAATATTTTGCTAGTATCACCCACAACCATCGCAGCATCTATCGCGTGTCTGAATTTAGAATGTGTGTTGTTGCTTCTTTCTTCAGAGACCCTCAAGATTGCTCTAATCAAGCAAGAGCAAACTTTACCCTGCCAATAATAGAGCCAAGAATCTCCTCAGCCTGCTTTCTAATGATGAAAAACAAACACGAGTGCAACGCTGACCTGAACCCGGTCAGCTCACTGATGAGATGTGTAGACAAGAGAGATAGTTATGGGCCTGCATCCCATTCGCTCAAACAGGAACGCAAGGGAACAGACACTGGCAATGTGTAATATCTCTATAAACTCACGTCCTCCATGTTGACACAGCTTTTGGCAAACACAGAGATCGGCCCTGGAATACCGAATTCCCCCCACACACGCGAGTAGCTGTGCTTGTTTATAGCTATTCCCAGAGCATAGTGGGTCGTTTTCCTGTGTTCTCTCCTCGGGCAATCAAACAGCAGCTTCGCTTGCTAACCCCTGCCTCCACTCCTGGGCTTTCCCATTAGAAAAAACATTCACTTACAAGGTGCGCGCTCCAGTGGCGCAATGCAAATACCCCATTGGTCAGCCAGGCTTGTAAAAATGGGGGCTGGAGCTGCCATAATCCTGACCCTAAACAACATGTATTCTTAATGGCTGTACTCAACAAGACTCTGGTTTTGAAGCAGATCAATAGCAGAGAGTGGTCAAATACTAGCTGGGCTTAAACAGTGATGGGTTTTTGGAAGGGATTCGCTTAGTGAATGCGTAAAACAGAGATCCCCACCTGAAAAGACCAACAGAGACCATGCGCCCAAGTTCTGATGGTGTGCGTGGTGAGGTCATACAGACAGACCTGGTTGTGTCAATAAGCAGCAGTTAGTTGAATGAAAGCAGACTGGGACTGACATGTGCACTGATCCAAAAGAGAGTCTGAAGTCACCATTCAAAGCACACATTAGTGCAGCTCACTTACTGATGCAATAGATTCTAGTCTGGCTTAAGCTCTAAATGGGTTGAGTGAAGGAACATAATATGTCACGATCCAACAGTGGTTGATAATTGTATCTCTTTATAACTAATCTTTGACCATCAAAGTTAAACATTTAAATAATCCATTTAATCACTCCACTTAATCACAACACAATTTCTGAAGTTGATAAAACTGAAAGTGAAACTGAGAGCTTACACTGCAAATGTTAGCGCTATCCTTGCATATCTATAAGTTGAACTTCTAAACTTCTAAACAAGTGAATTAATGTAAATGTACAGGGTTTTGACATAATCATGAGATCATAAACCGGGGTTTCAAAACAGATTTTTTTCAATGTCCTCAGTAAACTCCCGGTTATCAGGAACGTAACTCTTGTTTAAGATCTCTTGTTTTAAATTAGTTTCCAAAGTATTTTTCAAATATATTGTTTTTGATCATGCATCAATATTAGAAAATCATCAGCACTGAGAATTCATCATCAACCATCAGATTATTGTTCCTCCAATCACTCAAATCAAAGCCTGGAATTCTTCACAAGAGATCTACCACTGGTGTTGTGCTGTTTCTCAGCATCATACAGTATGTATTACAACAACTGGCAAACCAATGTAAGCCACCACTTCTGAGAATCCACCTCACCCGTCGCACCGTCAAGGGTTAAGATGTACTTTGTCTGAAGCAATATTCAGTGGATCTCTGGCCTCGATTTCTCAGCAGGCCTTGTAGCCTACAAATTCCTCGCACTCTCAGGTGGCTTCCTTCGAGCCGGGCTCTGCATCATGATGAAAAGACGGAGATAAAATAACCTGACAGTTGCAACTCATTGCACCGAGCAAGCAGTACCCTGGCAGCTGAGACCCTGGAGCCCCAGTTGCTCTTTCTTTTTTATCCCCCTCTTCACCTTCACACACACAGATTCTCTCTTCTATCTTTTCTTTGTACTTTTAGACACACTGCTCTATTACTGCTGCATGTGATTTGCAAATGCAGACCGTCCACCAACCGGTGGCCGGATGTAAAGTGTAAACGGCAGTTAGTGTTTGAGTATGGTGGCTTAGAAGAAAAAGACAATGCACAGTAACGGTTACTGAATTGTACCCCATTATTAACTGAGTCCTATATATGACAATTTTAGTTTCATTCACTCATTGCTTTCTTCATGATGCCTAAAGAGGAGATTGTAGGTGTAATCAATGTGAATGCTTTGGTAGCAGGTGTGGATTGTGGAATTTGCAAACTTGAACTGTTAACACAAAAAAAATCATTCATCATTCCTGATCCCCATGTAATTCGAACCTTCATATGACTGTGTTCATATGTCCGACACAAAGAGAACGTTTGCGGGAATGTTTCATTATATCTGTATATACATTCTAAGGAAATGTTAGTGTTAAATAGAATGTTAGTGGCAAGGAAGAACGTATGTGTATTTTCCTTATGTAAAATGTTGTAAAATGTCTATGAGCCAGAACATCAGGCCACCTGTAGATCAAATCTTTTGTAAGGACCTCACACAGCTCTTTGCCAAATCTGTCAAAGTTATCCTTTAGGTTCCTTTAGTAAATTTAAAGATAGATAAGACAAAATATAAAACAAAGAAAATCAGTTTTTAATGCCATTTATGTGTTCATGTGGTGTTTATTGAAATACCTACCATGCACAAATGTATCATTTTAAGCCATGGCTGAACATTTCCTCCATAAAACAGCAGTTTACCAAAGACAGAAATGTGGTAAGTAACTTATCATATCTAATCATAAACTTGTAACATCAACTCATTTGACCCTTTGGATCAGAAGTTCACTCCATGGATATGCATGAATGATACATATATTCATGCTGAAGAGTTGTGTCAGTTTCACTTTCAGTTTCAGCAGCAGCAGAATGAGACTAAATGGAGGCGGATCTAAATTAATGTCTTTGCTTAATTCAAACTTTAAAGACAGGTAAAGATATTTTAGAGGATGGAAATGAAAAATTGGACATTTTGTTGGTCTAAGATGAGTTTTAAGAGATAGAACTATCGACCACAAAGGGGACTTTAAATGTTGTATTTTTAAGGGTACAGAATAATATACCCTTAAAAGAAGTTTGGGAATCAAACCATCATGAGATCGTTTCAAGACACACACTTTAATTGGTATATTCCAAACCAGCTATGGTTATTTAACAATCGCCCTACACACCCTCCTTATTAGAGTTAAGAGCCTGTTAGCTGGTGGCTCCAAGCCCAGGGAGAGAGTGCTGGCAGATGGCCCACTCAAAAGACTGTCATGGGGGCTGACTCAGTGGAGCTGCCCTGCCCCCTTCCAGCAGTACCACTTTAAGGGTCAGTGCTTTTCTGGAGAGTTAACATGCCACCTCTTCTGACATTTATGTGTCCTGTGTTGTTTTGCTGTTGCTCACCACCTCTCGTACCTTTTGGCCTCCAGTCAGCCTACTTTTTGATTCAATTAAAACACATTTGAATTCCCGACGTGTTTTCTTCACAATAGTTACAAATTCAGCACTTGGCTATGGAACGCCAGTATCTACCTCTTAATACCCCATAATTGAATTATACAGCCCTGTCCTTGTGTTTTAATGCAAATACCATATTGCCTGTGTTAAGTGACCACAGCAGCAGCAAAGCTGCTAATTAGAGCAGTGGCAAAGCAAATGCGCGAAGGCAAATATTTAGCTAATTATCCATTTTTAATGCCTTTTTCCAACATCGGCCCCTCTTCGAAGGTCCAGTAGATGCTATTAAATTTCACCCCATAGATACACAGTTATGACATGTAATAACTACATGAATATAAAAGAGATTAATAATTTAGAAGGAGCTAACAAATTAGGGCCATCATTAAAAAGGAGGAAAAAGACAGAAGGAAAAAGGGATCAGCCTTATACCATTTGCATTAAACTCCAAAGCCAAGGTAATACTGGGCCTGGTCGCTCCGTCTCTCCCCTCGATAAAGAATTACTGCATTAATTCTGCAAAGTGAACTTATTGCGCCTATTCGTTTCAGGGTTCCCTGGAGCATTCAAAGGCCGTGCAATGATAACTGCATTTCTGGGGACAATAACTCTCATATCCATTCTCACATCATATCAGATTTTACATCAACCAAAAATGGTCTGTGGATGGTCGAAGGGGGAGTTTGTCTAGGTGACTGTGTTTTTATGTTTGAACATAAGGGCTGTTGAGCACACGCATTTCTTTAAGTATCTCCCTTAGGGATTAAAGGTCATGGTATGGTTATGATGTTTATACAGAGCATCCTCTTTCAGCTTGAATCTGTGTAATGGAGACATCATTCTTTTTTTTCTGAGTACATTACATATAAGTTATAAGTGCATCGAGCCTCTCGAGGATCGGATAGATGTTATCCGTCTGCGGTTTGGTGGCGTGTGGATGTGCCATGCTTGCATTTCATTTGCTTATTAGTGTTTCTCAGTTTTGAAATTTCAATGTTTTACTTCATAAATGTTGTCAGACAAAAACATAATATACACCTTTAAATGCTAACATGAAAGTGAACACTCAATTCCCCATGTGTAAACATCACCCCAGATGATATAAAAGAGTAGAGGTATCTTGTGAAAAACAGTCTGTTAACAGCGTGCATCGCTGGAGGCACCATCTCAAAATTGTGATGTTGCAATTTTTCCCCCACGGTTCAGAATTTCAATTTGAATTACGATGAAAAGGATCAGTCAAGGTGCACGCGTGCCGCTGTTGTTTAACCTCGGGTTTCCTCGACTTGCACCCTCTTTTGAGACCTGCCAGGTGAATTGACACAGCGCTTTATACTTTCAGAAGCCTTTTGGGAGGAAACCTGTGCCAGGGTAAAAAAGCATTTTCCCCAAGGATATGCATGCAAGTGGGTGAAAAACATCAAGAGGCTATCATTTGAGCATTCAGATCCCAGGCCTTTGTGGATTTGACGTCAAAAAGCAGATTTGGTGTTGGACCAATTCCACAGTTCACAGATCAGTCAGCAGTTCATAGAGTGTTTTAAAGTGCGCTTAACCTTGAGTATCTTTTTTCTAACCTTTTTTCATATCTGTGGATTTAAAAGGGGGATAACACTGTGGATTAAAGTGGAAACACTCTGTGAAACAATGCTTCTTATAATATTATGTTCAACCAGTTGTGAAATGGCTCAGTTATTATTTCATTGAAAATTCATGAAATTTTTTGCATGAATATACATGCGGTAGTCGCTTAAAACAGTAACATAAAAATAACTTTAATCCATAATGTCAATATAATTATTTGAGTTTGTTCATAGTGCATTGATGTTTGTTTAAGTAAACATAAACCTTTGTAGAAATCATAATATAGTATTATATTGATCTGCTAAGTTATTGTCTTGGAAGAAATTAGCAGACTGGTTTACGTTATATATGCGTCTACGAAAAGAACATTTGGAATGCACTGTACACTGTG
The DNA here is from genome assembly GCA_033220385.1 of Triplophysa yarkandensis. Taxonomy (NCBI): domain Eukaryota; kingdom Metazoa; phylum Chordata; class Actinopteri; order Cypriniformes; family Nemacheilidae; genus Triplophysa; species Triplophysa yarkandensis. Next base: position 12,584,315 of record CM065655.1, read on the forward strand.
GACCAATAACAGTGAACTGGACAATCTGACCAATCAGAACTCAGAAGAGTAAAGCTTAGAAAAATGAGTTAATCATTTGATAATCAGTATAATAGTAAGGTGATACTGTTATTAATTTTTAGCTTTAACTTTGCTTGTTAAAAGTCTTTCGAAACACTATGATTGCTGTCAAGGGACAAAGATGTTTCTGCATTATCGCTAATTTGCTGAAAGACATAACATATTTACAAAACAGAGCAGTTTTTCCATTTAGTTCTGCTCAAGCAATATGCTGGTGAATTCCATGTAACAAGAACTTTGGTGTATGTAGATATGCATAATTTAAATTGACTCATTATGTAATAACATTACACGCCTCTGAAGAAATTGTTATGTATATGAGAGCCTCGGTAATTTTACACATTTCACCTTTTTTAATATGCCTTGTAGTTCCACATATAATCAATAGACACAGATAGGATGCAGGAGTGGTAAGAACAGTGTTGACTTCTGTGTGTAAAATCTGTGACCTTTAAGTGCTTGAGCTAGAAGGATACCTGTCTTTTCCCTTCAGGCATTTTGCTAATGTCAACCCACTGTTGTCCCCTTTAAAAGCAATGACTCTTGTGAACATTAAGAAGAAGATGTTTGAACACGTATCTCTGCAGATTTCGCTTAAGCTCTCCAAAACAACAAAAGGACTCCCAAAAGTAGCCCTGGGACAAGCTTTCTTATTTCAACAGAGTATGCACATCTCTACAAGTGCTTATATTCTTCTGTATGTAGAGCATGGCTCTCTCAGAAGACTTGAGAATGAAATCAAGATTAAGTGTTTGGTATCCTGTTTGATAATAGCTTTATTACTGTTTGAGAGCTTGAAATGTCATGTCATCGAGCACCAATGGGAGTCCATGCACCTGCCTCACTAGATTGAATTAGGTGAAATAATAGAGTGCTTTGTTATTTACTGTCAGGTAATAAAAAGGTCTGTCATTCCCGTATCAACAAAAATGTCCCCATACAGTATTTTTGTTGTTTTGTTTTTTATGCCTTTGCCAACCCATTTAAAGTCCCACTTAAATAAAAGAACATCTTTTTTAATGGAAAAGGGAAATGTTTATAATCAATAATTTATTTATCAGTGTATCATTCTTTTCAAAAAAATCTGTCAGCTAGAATGGATAGGCCATTTTTTTTAAATCCACTTAAAAAAAGCCGCTCCCACAATTTTTCTCATTTAAAATTTCCGTCATACTCCAAAATGCTTCAGAATGCGGAAGTAAAGACAATCTTAACTTCGGGTTCACGGGATTTTTGGTAATATTTTCTGGGAAAACTAAAATTCTTGTATTACTTACTCACCTTATTATCATATAAAACATAAAGGAAAATATTTTGAATTAACGTTAACAAGCGAACAATGGCAGTACCCAATTACCCAATAGAGTACCCAAAGCAGTACTTGTTTTATGTTCTATGTTTTTTTGTGTTCTGAGTAAAACAATTTGGAAAAGCTATCCTCTTAAGACAGATTAAAGATAAGGAACGTATTGGTTGCCGAACACAATTTCTTGGCAATTCTTTCTAAGACACATGAATTTGTAATGTCATTCATAAGTTTTTATTCCCCATGCATCTGGCCTTTAACTCATCAGACTAAAATAAAGAATTCACTTTCAATCAAATAACATAAATTAGCAAACTTCGTAAATTATACAATTCCAAGTCCAACCAAAAATGTAAATGTGGATTTTAAAACACATATACGTTTGCTTAAATGAATTCATAAGGTATGTATTAATAAGACCACAGAAAACACATACCTACATACACAAGGTCGTCTCTCTAAGAGTCAAAAATCTCATTGCTGTGGGGCAAGAGAGACAGAAGTTTTTGTTTTAGTAGGCTGCCCATCAAATAAGCATAATTACCATCAGAATTCACATAGCGTTCATGGACTCCTGAAGGCAAACGGCTACACTCGAATTAGCAACTACGATAAATCACCATTAATTAGCTAATAAAAGCCAGCAGGTGGTTGGGAGCCCACAGCCATTCCCTGGTTGTTTGAATTATGTATATTACATTGTTGCAGCAGTGATGAAGTAAATGAGAGTGCGGGAATAACAGACAGGAGTCTTTGAGGCCCACGTGAATGAAAAGGGTGGTTTTACCTGCTTCTAAATCTCCCAGAATTCCCAGAATCCCACCCAGAGGACTACAAGTCCCTTTGACCCCTGCTCAAATAATGAAGTCAGCTGGGCTTTCAGGCACTAAGCATATTTGAACAGTCATTATATGAACTGATTCAGTAACGTTTAAACTAACTCAACACTATGCGTGACATAGACATGTTCATTTCAGCACCGCATGGAGAAAACCAACCTGACTCCATACAATTGATTACTAATTATTACTTGAATATTGATTACAATTGATTACTGGTAATAGCAAGGCCATGTAAACACCCTGCTCCGTAAATACAACATTTGTTGGAAAGATTGATATACGATTTTTTTACTGTAAATCACCAACATCATCAGTTTTGGGAATTTTTCGATTTGTAAAATTATTAACCAGTGTATTTTCTCCTTTAAGATTATTTTTACCAAAGATCCACGATAATGACGTCATTAACCTGTAACCAATCACATCATCTGATTGACCCTGTGGATCAGCAGCTTGAGACATCAAAATGCAAAGATGGTGTATAAATTTAAGCAGAGCTCTTTATTAAGAATCGTGTCATCTTCATGCTAGTATATTTTTAGGCATGATTTATATATTGTTGGATGGTTTAAAAGAAAGCTGTTAAAAATAAATTTGTATTTGTTATGTCCAATTGCCCAATGGTAGGATAATAAATGAATTGAGGGCTAGTATAAATATAATATTATTGTGTATTTGTTATTCTAAGTATAACATTTTTCATGAAAGATTTTTTATAATGTATGTTAACAACACATAGGTAACAGTAGGTGCCCGCAAAAATCCTAAAATACTTAAGGAATATTATAAGTGTTGAAAAGGCTAAGTATTACACTCACATGTTGCTTTGTTACATAAATATTGTTTATGAAATAAATGCATTTATTTGTTGCTAACTACCAAAAATCACAGATCATTTTAATTAAGCTTGATGTATTTCAATGGCCCGCCAAGAGTTTGAGTTCTTGAGAAGACTTATATTCTAGTAAGTTGGAAGAAATTGTTTTAAACAAAACTAAATGTGTTAATTTTATGGTCAAAGATTCATTTAAATGTATACATTTATTGAACATATAGAGACTTTAACATAGTTTCGTTTGGTTATGTTTAATCGTGTCTAGGCCACCAAGTAAACCAGGATGATGGTCACAACCCATTTAACCTAGAAATTGTGTTGAGCATGTTGTGTTCATGTAATTTTTTGTAATAGACCCTATAGTAACAAAGTTACAAGGTGTATCTTATATCAATATATAAAAATATACAGATAATGTTATCATTTCCACTTGCTTACCCGGGTATATTGCATCATTTGCACTGAAACAGTAAGACAGAATTTGAACTATTGTGTCTTTGAGATGGCTTGCTACCGTGCCATTTTCTTTTCCTGTAACAACTTTTTCCTCTCTTCATTTTTCTTCCTCAGAAAATGGGTCCTTTTCTTGGGGACCCATGTCCTCAGGCAATTACTTGGCACGGAGTAAAAGAAGTGGCGACATACGTTCATGTAAGTGGGCCATAGTAGCAGATGGGACACTGATTGCTCTGTTGTTTACAGCTGTTTGTGTCCCTTCATGTGACTCAAAGTAGCAGCAAAACAAGGCAATGTTGCACCCTGGTGCAAAAATTATTTGTGGCCCCCATTATGAAGTGGGCCAAGTGCTCTAAACAGTAATGGACCTTGGCAATTCCTTTACATTTGAACATTGCAACCATTGCCACTGATATAATTACAGAATAATGGTTTGAACTTTTAAAACCCCATTATGCCTTTTTTTAAGCATTTTTCTAACGTGTGACCAAAATTTTTAAATGTTTATGACTCGTTTTAAGGGCGTACCTGCTGTAAAACCATAATGACTGTGAATTACTTCTCAATATGTCATGATACCACAAAACTCTCCTTGACTTCAACTCAGGAGCAGTATAGCATTGATGGCCCAAGGCCATCCGTTGATGTATTTCTAACAGTAATGAACCTTTTTCAAAGACACTTCGGAGACTTTAAACTCCTCCAAGGACATAACTCAGTATAAAACACTTCATTGTTAAAACATCGGCACAGTTCAGTTTTTTCATTTAAAATGATTCCTTCTGTCTTCACAGTTTATTTCAAATATATTGTTGTTAATTCCAGTGTGTTAGTGGATCTAAAAATGACAACAACATATCCTTTACATCGCTTAATACATGATCGAAGGGGACTTTAATCTATCATGTTTCCATCATAATATACAGCATTTTGAATCAACCAAACCCTTGTCCTCCTGCAAATAACACTAGTGATGTGCTTCCTTCAAGTGAGATACTTTTTATTTTCCACAAAGCTGCACTGATGTACCTAAGGCTACAGTGAGTCAATGGTGGTATGCTTTCCTTCCGTATTCTGTAGTCAGCATTTCCAGCTTCTGTGATTAGTGATGTGAGCAGAGAAAGAAAACAAGGGGAAAGGCGGCTGGGGTGCAATAAAGCCCAGCTAATGGGTAGCCAGGTAAACCTCTAGTGAACATCTCATTATCGCAGAGAGGGATCAGACAGAAAAGTGAAAGCTCTTTAAACAGGCCAACTGTTTGTGTGTGTTGGTGTGTTGGCGTGTGCATGTCTATTTCTTTCTTTTTGCCTCTTTTATTGCATCCATCTCGAACAATAAAATCATGCATTATGGTAAGCAAGGAGGCTATAATGTGTTGTATATAAAGCACAAATAAAATGTGTATATATACAAAATAACACTAATATATCAAATTTAAGGAATATATAAAAGTGAAATAAAACTACATAAAAACAAAGCATTTTTATATATGATACACTTGCACTGCTTACTTTTAACTTGACAGTAAATGACATGTCTTTGTTAACACAAATGAAGGAGTGCATTTCCCAAATTCTGTAATAAAGGCATCCCATGCATGCATAATCCCAGGAAAATGCTTTCAACCCGTTTTAAGCTTTATGTGAGCTCCATCGATGTCATTTACTCCATTGTGCCTGTGGTCTGTCGCTATAGCCCCGGGCCTCTGGCACTTGGCCGGGCGTCGTGTCATCACACCAACTGGGTTTTTTGATGAGAGCCTGACCCCAGCGTCTCATCTCTCACCGCCGTCTCATTGCTTTTATTTACATCTGTCTTTAGCATTATAATTACGGCCTTTATTGCTTTCGCCCGAAGGAGTGCGACAGGAGTTTTTAACTAATAATAAAATCCCACCCAGCATGTACCTGACTATATTTATCACTGATCACATAAACTCATATAAATCTTTCTATTTATCAATTTGCAATCTATTCTAATGTTTTCTCCCAAGTTTACGTTTTATGGGGGTATTTGTACCAAAATCATATTCCCCTTGCTGTTATTTGCACCGAGTTATTTTTGTGTTCAAAGCAACATAAAGTGCACACAAGAACCAAAATGTTGCGTTTTATATTCAACAATACCGCACAAAATTCAATTCTGTGCAAAACGAGAGAAAAAAACTTTTAAACGGCCTTTTTACACTTTGCAGAATTTTATAAAATAGCATCAATACCAGGGCGCAGAGTCTTTTAATGAGCTCTCAACTTTAAAGACTTGAAGGATATTAACAAGCTGCTTGACAAATGGTGCTTAGAAGCACATTAAAGACGCGGCTAATGGGGCGCATAATGACGGCTAATTTTCGATCAGATATAAATTAGAGCCCCCAACAGTTATTTGCCTTAAGGACTTTATGTAAATGATTCTGTTCTGTATAAACTGAGGACAGAGGGGAAAGAGAGAGAGAGAGAGAGAGAGAGAGAGAGAGAGAGAGAGAGAGAGAGAGAGAGAGAGAGAGAGAGAGAGAGAGAGAGAGAGAGAGAGAGAGGCAGTCCTAACTGGTATGATGAATAGATCTGCAGCGGAGCACGGCTGTCAAAGCCCAATGAACACACACATCCAGCAGACAGCTCTACCACCTTCTCATTATTGGCACAAGCGCGCTGTAAGTGCGCGTCGCTCGTTTGGAACGGAGCAACAGCGAATGAGAATAAGAGAACGCAACGTGCTGTGCGTGCAGACCTAAACGAATTTCAGAGCAAGCTGGAGGAAAACCAGAACGGGACTAGAAACATGCACACTTATCTATGAGTCTTTAATATTTAATAACTGCAGGCCTCTTTTGAAGATGCCACATATGGGCTGAATAATCGTTCAATTTCAATATAGTCTACAACATGTATTATCATTATTATTATTATTATCATTATTATTATTAGTAGTATTATTATTAGTATTATTAGTATTATTATTGTTGTTATTATTTTTTATTATTTTTATTATTATTATTAATAATAATAATACTATTATTATTGCTATTATTATTATTACTATTATTATTGTTATTTGTGGTATTAGGTTTATCGCTTTGAAAAAAATCAAAAATTTTCTTTATTTAATATACTTAATTCTGAAAAATGTTGTGTTGTTTATTCTAAATTTCTTAATAATTTATTTGTATTAAGATTCTTGACACACCATCTTCTTGCTGATGAAAACGTTTAGTTTCGAACACTATATATATAAATATTAATAAAGATATAGTAAATAAATATAGTATTTATAAATCATGCAATACATATATAAATTCCTGGAAATCTAGAAATGCATGGTGTTTGCATATAATCGATTAAAATAATTCAGTAAGCTTAACATCGCAATATAATTCTACACGGAGGTTAAATTATAATTATATTAATTCGGGATATTATTCAAAAGTTTATTATACTCTTATTATTTCTACAAACTGGCAGGTGTAGAATAATATGTACTGGCGGTCGAATTTTATTATTTAGCTATTTTTTATTCTACAAATCCAAAGCATGAAGATCTACCCTTGGTTTTATTTTTTAAGGATTGCTATTTAGCTGACGACATCTTCCCCTTATCCCATTTAACAATCTCTTTAACCACACCACCTTTTTATGCAATCATTAACAAACACAATTAAAATCGTTGTTTTAAATTGTACAAATTTAAAAAGCACACATTCTTTTTTTAAGTTTCGTTTTAAAACAAGCATGAAATTATTGCGACCATTTAATGCCAGAGGCTTTTATTGTCCCAGTGTCAACGAAATGAGTCAAAATGTAGGGGACTACAATGACCATACACTATAAAATAAATGCTGAAGTTCTAAACAGGGGCTTCAGTGTCTCAGTGCCTGTGGTTTGCCTTAACTTGCTTTGATGGCAGACACTTGGGGTAAATGTACAGTTAAAATATTCTATTCGCAGGTCCCCAGGCGGAGCACCAACAGTCCCTGGCTTCATTAAAATTTCATCACTATCCCTGTGAAAGGGGGGAAATGTTCAGGGGGAAAGAAAGGAAAAAACAGAAGGCCTAATTATAACAAAGGAAAACAGCACTGCCCTTTCCTTCTTGAGTGTGACCACAGTGATTTTTAAAGCATGAGAATCACATGTATGCAGTTCAGCCATGACAGGTCAGTGGCCTCACTTGTATCAATAGAATAAATCGAGTACAAGAATAGACATCGAACCGGATGTTTGTATTTTTGTCCCCATATTAAACGTGATATGAAAATAACCCACCACTCATTATTAATCTCAAATGAAGCATCCCTACTCACATAGGATTATTAAGTTAATTTCTATGCTCGACAAGACTCTACATCCAGCCCTCCATGACTGTAATTAAGAGCTCTGGTTAATGATGACTTACTCAGTGCTTGTAATTATCTGCTTTTCATAATTCCATGTGTAATTTAATAATTCGTTCATATTAGCACGTTAAGTGATCAGCTCGTTAAAGATACTTGATTTCCTCTCTTAAAACAGGTTAGGATTGATGAGACCTCCAGGGTCCGTCTTTCAGCATCTCATATTTAACAAAGGCATCTGGTCATAAATTGATATTGTTGAAGCGTCAGTCTTTTGAGTGTTGACAGACTGTAAACTACAGACTACTGTTTGTCTATATATTACTTTCCTGGTCGGTTTATTTTTCTCAAGTTTTCTTTCGGTCGCAAATAAATTGAAACAATTCGCTTCGGTTTTGCGTGTTTTTTAAATAAACGATTTTTTTTGGTTATTATTAATATTATTTTATTTGTTGAACAAAAATACACATTAATTTAGTAAGTTAGAAACATGTCTTTAAAATGGGTCAAAAAACATCAATGAGACTCTGAGAGTCTGGCGGCTGTCCGTGGTGCTGAAAACACTCAGTGCCATGACACGAACTGCGCTTACTAAGAAGACAGTCCTGTCCATTTTTTCTTCGGTCTGTTTCATACGGCCTATCAGTGAACCGAGTCAGTCTTCAAAGGGTTGCCTGTGTCGGTAGAAGAACGTGAACTATCGACTGTGGATTTAAATGGAGCCCGGCACGTTGGCAGGCGAGGTGTTTTTCTGGCTGCCTGACATCTGGCAGCGCTGCGCTCCTGGGACCTCCCCAGATCTCTATAGACTTCATGATTAGACTCTAATAGAATATTAGCATTTGCTCTCAGGTAGGCTTCCGATGGTTGGGAATGCGAGCTGTATCCTAAGCCGTTCGTGAAAAGGAAATGTAGCTAAAAAAAATGTGATGTAGTTTTTCTGACAAACAGGCAAAACAATTCGTTATGGCACACCAATGGGAAATATTGCAAAATGGTATTACCCACACAGAATATATAGCAAGGGTAAATAAGAATGATGTGAATAATATATCATCCATAAAACACAAGAACGTTTGCTCATTTCTGGTAAGGAACTGTAAATAAACCCAATGAGAACGTTCAATAAAATGTTAAAATTTTGTTCTTTAATGAAACACATAGTTTAATTCAATTATCAAATATTAACTTAAATATACATCGATGTAATAAATGAATGAATTGGTCCGACAATTAAACCTAAAGCAACAGACATATTACAGTAACCGCAGCTAAAACAGCAATACAGCAAATACCTGTACGGATATCGTATGTGTATGTCCAAATGAGATATTTACATTTTAAGTGAACGCTTGCATGGAACTAATATTCTTTAATAAGAAAACATTACTAAACAATGTGAATTGAACAAGCAACGACTCCATAATCATACGCGCATATATTTTACAAAGAATTAACCAGGTCACATACATAAAAATAATTCCAAAGAAAGTGTCCTTATAAACCTCTCGATTGTGCCATCTCAAACGTTAAAAGCAGAAGAAAAGAAAAACAGCAATGCAAAATTGGTGCTTTCAAGCAGTTTCCCTATTTGCAGAGGGCCACGTTTTTCTTGTTGTCTCAATATGATTTTCTCAAGCAAAAACGTGGAGGGAATCCCAATAAATATGTAATGAAGTAAACATTACCTCACATGATAAATAGTTCATAAGAAACATAGAGCGCAGGCGTATTGCAACACATATTTGTTAGGACAAATCCCATCACTAAAAAACAATTTAACCCCTCCTCGTGTCCAATATACCCAATGTGTTCTATTTTAGTAAACAAGATGTGCCAAATGCACGTTTAAAATCCATATTCGTATGAAACTATGGATGTTCTCACCATATCTTACGTTTGATCAAGAATAAAATCACAAAAGTGCAACTAAGACGACAGACAAAATTAAGCATGTAACAGCTAAATAAATCATTTACAAGAAGCTGTTTGGTGATTGAATTGTGTCCACTTTCTTTCTGTTGGACCCTGGATTTACATCAGATTGGTGTTTGACATGCTGGGATCATAAATCCTTCAAATTAAAACACTGACAACCGTTTGACGTTAAGATTTTCTCAGGGTTGCTCGGTTTAAAACGAAGCTGTAGCATTCGTACAGAAAACTCTCTGGTAAATGACTGCCAAATGTTTTGGGCAGGCTTTCAGGTCAAGCCTTCAAGAGTCTTACTCCTCTGATATGGAAAGTGTGTCTGAATGAGTGAGGAAAAACGAATGGTCTTACTTGATCAGTCAAACGATCCTGCAAATGATTCCACATCCATTACTGGACAGTGATTTGGCATTTTCAGTGTCTTTTGCATGTCATGACATTCTGGTTGAACGCACAAGTTATGGATGATTGAAAAAGTGTGAGATAAGAAATATTTTACAAATCGTCTCTAAACAGTTCTAGAAGTCTCTCGACGTGTGTTGGTGTTTGTTCGAGCTACACGCATGCCGAGTATTTCATGCGTTTTTGTTTCTGCCTCTGGTTGCAAAACCAAACCCGCACAACGTTCTTTTTGAGGTCCAGCTTCTCTGCGATCGCTGCGATTTTCTCCGACGACGGACGCGGCTGGATGGCGAAATACGCTTCGAGGGATCTTTTCTCGGGGGCCGCGATCGAGGTCCGCTTCCTCTTCTTCTCGGCCCCGTTGAAGAGCTCGGGCTTGTTTAGTTTCTCCCGGTGTGACTTCTCAGCCTCCTCAAGCCAGGCTTGCAGGATGGGCTTGAGGGCGATCATGTTGTTGTGAGACAACGTGAGAGATTCAAAACGGCAGATGGTACTCTGGCTTAAAGAGCCCACACCCGGGATCTTCAGGTTGGCCAGTGCTGCCCCTACATCCGCTTGGGTCACACCGAGTTTGATCCGACGCTGTTTAAAGCGCTCGGCGAACGCTTCCAAGTCCCTGGGATCTGCGTCGACGTCGCTCATGCAGCCCATGTGGGATGGCAGCCCATGGGCGTGTGCCATGTTGATGGCAGCTTGGTGCATGTGGTTCATGCCCGCCATGTGGGCAGGGTGCGCAGGCGTGGAGACCACCGAGCCGTCTGGCCCTGCCATGGCCCCGGCGAGTGCGAGTCCAGGGGTGATATGATCCAGCAGGTCCCCCTCCAGTGCCTGGTGCGGCTGGTGATGGTGGTGATGATGGTGGTGGTGGTGATGGCTGCCCAGAGCGGACGGGTGCGAGATGGGCACGGACGACGACGACGACGAGGAGGTGCAGGGAAGCGTGTTCATGGTGTGGTAGGTTGCGTCCGGTTTGAACGGGCTGTGATGAGGAGGGTGATGATGGCTTTTGGTCTGGGAGACTATATCCACCGCCGCCAGAGCTTCGGCACGGGCCAACAAACTCTCATCCAACCCTCCGAATATATTGCTCTGCAATGGCAAATAGAATGCACACATAACTGTCAGCAGGGAATTCGAGCTCCACTCCTTGGTTTTAAAACATTTCCAGCATGCAAAAAAAGAACCCGCCAAAAAGAAGAACCCCCCCGAAAAAAGAACACACAAAACAACATCCCAGGTCATAAAAATTCATTCGAAAGGCAAACCCGACTGAATGCATAAGTTGGGAGGGAAAAAAATGGAGGTGTTGGGTGATTTGCTGTGCAGACATGAAAAAAACATCAAGCAGGAAAAGTGGGCTGTCAAAATGTGCCTTTAAGCGGTGATTATGCAGAATACGTACCGGTGGGGTTGGGAGACACGCACGGCGCATCGCCTCCGAGCTGCCGGTGCTGCTGATCGTGCTGCTGTGTCGGGACGTCGAGCAGGACGACGAGGGCGCGTTGGAAGTCAACGTGGAGGAGGAAGAAGAATGCAAACTCGAGTATTTGGGCTCGGACAAGCTGGTGTGGGGCATGGCGAACGCCTGCTTGCTGTTCAGAGACATCATCATCATGTTTGCGACCCGGCTTCGGCTGAGTTCCTTTTAACAAGTGAAGACCCCGCCTTCTTCGAGCGGAGTTCTGCGAGGAAGTCTCAAGTCGCTGTCTGATGCGCGTGGCGATGCGATGATGGGGAAGAGGATGCTGCGCCGAGTCTCTAGATGGCACATCTATCACTGGCGAGAGGATGCTCTTCGGGTCGCTGCGTGGCGCGGCTTGAGATGTGTCGCAAGGGTCCGTGTGCCATGCAACCCTGCCGGTAAACTCCTGGAAAGATCCGAACCCAAAACACTCCGCTGAATTTTCAATCGACTCTTCCACCGCCCTTACAAAACATGTTACGTTTGGTCTTTGGTGAGTTTTTGGGTGTGCTCTCAGAAAGTTTCTTCTGCTTCTTCTCCACGCCGAAGTCTCCGAGGTTGTAAAAAAGCTCTTATTCACCTTGATTCCAAAACTTCTTCAATTTGATTTTGGGATAAAGGTGACAGTCGACTACGTTGAATGCTGCGGGGACTCGATCTGTCTGTGCTCTAAGGCGAAGGGCAGGCTGTGTCTCTCTCTCTCTCTTGCTCGCCCATTCCCTCACTCTCTCTCTCTCTCTCTCTCTCTCTCTCTCTCTCTCTCTCTCTCTCTCTCTCTCTCTCTCTCTCTCTCTCTCTCTCTCTCTCGGCTGTACCTGCAAAACCTTTCTTGATTTATTATTCTTCATTAGCCACAGCGCCGCTGGGGACTCTGCGCATGGGCAGTGGGAATGAGCTGGGATTGTATCATGCTTCAATAAAGTTGTTGGGAAAATCACAAAAGCTTTAAGGAAAAACTTGGCTTTGAATTGCATGGAATCGTTTTTGTAAATATTCAAGTTAGTACATCGTGGTTAGCTTTATTTAATGCACATAATGCATGCAGAATCCAGATGACATTTGGATTGCAAGGTGGTCTGTTTAAGGAAAAGATGGAAGGCTTAAACTTGGAAGAGGAAGCAATCACCATGGACAGCTCCATCATCTGTCCCTATTGGGGGAAATAAATCCACGCACTTCTCTTGTTCCATCACACCGAGGTGATCTGAGACATCGACACCCCGTTAAACAAATTATGTCCGGTTAAATTTAGAGATATCGAATACCATTTATATTTGTGGAGAAGCCGTCATTTTAGAAAGAGTTATTCTGCACCGAATTAATGTTTTCAATCAATAGAAATTAGGGATAAAATACCTCTAGATTTAATGTCGGGACAGAACAGGCTAGGGTTTATTTCATTAATGACACGGAAAAGCGGATTTTTAAAAAATCTTTACGATTTAATTGCAAACCCAATACAATTATATACTTGTCGCAGCGGGCTATTATCATATCTTCGTTCTAATTACCCTACTTCATCAGTGATTTAATTAAAAACCTTTAATCATGTTCTAATTAACAGGGCTTGTCTAATTTGTTTAATGTATTCGAGTGCATTGGATGGGGTAATTGATGTATATGGGGACTCACTAAAAGTGCAAGACCATGTGAATTATGAATTTGTTTTACTTGCGAATTAAAGCTGTCAGAAATGTTATGAATATTTAGATAAATCCACATGTAAACTGATCACTTAAATAAAAAAGAGTTCTTTAAATAGGCAAAATCCTGTTTATTGATTGTTATGTTTAATTGGTCTTGTATGTAAAATCACGTATGTTCTTAATGCGTCAATGTGATTTTAAATCATTATTTCAATAAGAAAATGTAATACTTAAATAGGTGTAATAAAGTAAATTGTTGGAATGCGCAAAAGTGCAAAAGCAAGTGGAAAATCTGGACTGATACTTAAAATATTTCTTACAAATAAGATCACTGCGCTTGCTCTTATCAGTCATCACGGTTCTTTTGTTTCCCATCCTCCTAAAAAATGTCCAATGGCAATGACAAAACTGCTGGTGATGGTGCAGTAGAGGTACAGCATCTCTCAAATGGGAGGGCCACCCTTGGCGCACATGCCCAGGACACTTCAAGGCCCAATCAGTGTCTTCTTGTAAATACCCAAGGACTGATTTATGATGAAACTTTAACGAAAGCATTTATATTTCACCACCCTTAAATCGGCCAATGAAATTTTCATTCCCGACTAAGCGCACAAAAGTATATCCAACGTCACATAAATCCATTTGGGCTCCTGTCTATAAGGCTATTTAGTGTGAGACTCTTTTTCACACTGAAGGTATTTATTATGGAGATTAAATTGAAGTGTTTAGATTTAATATACATTTTAAAAGTGAATATGTCCATTAAAACATCTTAGATCACTTGCGCTTGTGACGCACATTGCGTCCGTGCGCAATAACAACCACACAAATAAAACTTCACACAAGTTGCCTTCTTTCTTTTTTTTGATGATGTTGGTCTTAAATTTTAACAGTCAGGTGCTTCCTACAGATTAGGATTATTCTCCTTCAAATGCAGCATCTTTTATTTTCCTCACAATGAAAAGGATGCTCTCACAATTCCTCCAAAATGAGCATCTTAGACCTTTTCTGTTACATAAAAATAACACTGCACCAACAGAAGGATAGAAGGATAAAAAGACAGAGGCAAAATAACAGCCATCCTTGATGTACAGTAGCTCAGGTGACTTGTTTGCTTTTTCTGACGCCCATCAGAATCAAGGTATGCCGCCGTGGAGCTTGTGTGCTTTCCACAAAGACATTCTCAGGAGCATCCCTCAGGAGCCGAGCACGTTAACGATCCCAATTACATCCGGACCACCAGAGACAGCTGTTTTAATACCCAGAGCTCCTCTGCGCAACCAACACAGTCAGTGGAGCTCTGAAAACACAATGACAAAAGATGCTTTGGAATGTGGGAAAGAAAAAGCTGGAGATAAAGCAGTAGAGTGTCAAGAGATGGAGGATGTGGGAGTGTGCAAGATCCAGAATAGGATGTCTGTATGAGAAAAATCTCCTTTTCCCTGGATCTCAATAGCAGAAGTTACATTCCCATCAGCATCTCTCAATACGCTCAAAGCTCTTTGTGTGGATGTATGGTGTAGATATATGAGGTTGGTGGACATGGACACAGCCCTTGCAATTAGATTTAGATGAACAGTTGGCAGATCCACTTTTGTCATTCCCTCCACACTATTTATTGCAACGTATGGGATTATATTCAAAAACATTTCTGTTCCTCAAGTCAGGTTTAAACCTGCTTAGAGTCCGAGGTGAAACCAGAGGTCGTCCAAGCAAATAACATGCCAAAAGCAGTCCCATGATACACAGGTAACTGTGACCCAGTAGGGAAAGCAGGGTTTCAGGCTTGGCAGTGTTCATCTGCTCTACGACTCCAGGGCAGAGGAGGAGAAGGTCAATCCTCATAATGATGTCACATACCTCTAGGTCCTCCAAATCAATATCCAGTAGAGGGGTTCACTGCACCGGTCATTGCATCAAATAAGGCACTGGGAAGGAATCCTGGCTTTGTATTGGTTTCACCAGATAATTTGAAAATATCAACATTGCTTTTGGCATTATTTATTATTTAATTGGAAATCCGGGGACCGAAGCCAACGGATACAACACATTCACAAATAAGACAAAATTTAAGTAAATAAAACAGTTGAACTGATATCCAAAATCAAAGACAGAACACAAGGGTTGTACACAAGGGTTGAGTACAATTGTCATTTTTTGTTTCATACTTTAGACAACATTTTCCACATATTCCAAACATTCCAAACATTTTCCACATATTCCAATAAAGATTACTTTCATTTACATTAGAGATACTGGGAGAAACAAAGAAAATATCCAATGTTCACCACAATGAAAGCAAATTCATATTCATGTTTAAAGGACACAATCCAAAGTTTTTACCTATATTTTCGGACCACTTAAAAATTTATACTGACATTTTTTTTAATAAATTTGAAGCATTTTTATTCTCTCACATTTTCACATTGGTGTTGGATGACTATGATTCCTCACACTGAAAAAAATGTTTTTGGATTTTCTTAATTTTATTATGTAAATAAGTTCCACATGAAGTTAGTTGTTTTAACATGAAGTCTTTTCAAATTTCAAGAGAAATTATGTTAAAACTTTCATGGAACTGATTTACATGATAAAATTAAGTTATTCCAACAACCCCTTTTACACACACACACACACACACACACACACACACACACACACACACACACACACACACACACACACACACACACACACACACACACACACACAGCCGTGAAATTATTTTACACAAGTGTATGTATTTATGTATGCATATGTATATTCACTTACATGTTAAGTCTGTCAGGTAGCAGACAAAGACAAAACCCCACTAAGAGGCTTGCCATCTTTTTGGGACTGGTTACGAATGTATCCACTGCTTCTGATTGACATATATTGTCATATAAGGTATACTACTGTGCAGCAAAACAATCTTCATTCCTAACATACTGTCACAAAGCATCTCACATTAAACTCCACTAGCAGCATGTGACAAGTGTGTAGGTACATCAATCCATTTTTGTCCAATTGCCCATGGACCAGAGTTTCTGAATTCATCCCATGCAGTTAAATATTCCCCTTTTCTCTTCTATTAGCCTCACTATACCAGGTGATAATATACAGCTTGTCATGGATTGTCTAATGGTTGATGCTAATTGACCCCCTTTCCGCCATTCTTTCACACAAATGAAAAGGTTTTCCCCATCCTCTGATGGAGCGTGTCACCATCTGATCCAACAAATTAGAGAGCTCTCACTTGTCACACTGTCACCGCATGTAGCCTCTCGCTCATCAGCCGTAATTATCATTTTTACCCTTCATCCAATTGCCTGCCAAACATCCTGTTTAAAGTTACATTGAGGTGTAACCTGCCTGTATTTGGGTGACATGATTTAAAGAAATGCCGCATGTGTCTGAGAATTGGGACGACATCACATATTTTGACTTTTTTGGGTGTGTAGCATGACATGATGTAAACTACTTAGACTTTTGACGGTGTAAATTAAACATGCTGCATAAACAAGGTTTATGATTTTGATATAAAGGGGATTATAACCAGTAGAACAAAGTTTTGGCCATATTTAGTTTTTGGGGGTGGAGAACCCCAGAAATGGACAAGAAAACGCTATTACTAGGCCTTGGTTTAATTTAAGAAGTTTTTACTTTCATTACCAAAACATTGCTTGTGTACACTGGTTTTCTTTTATTAATGTCTTTAAATTGAAAGTGCACACCACACAAAAGATACAGAGTTAATTCACCCTTGTGTTGTTAATGACTCTAATTTATGTGAAACATAAAAAATAAGGTATTTTGAAAAATGTCTTAGAGGTTTTATAGCCACCCAATAGAAGTAATAGAAGAATAGAATCTCGGTTAGCAATTGCACAAGGGTAAGAGAAGGATTACAGAAGTTGGATTTTTAGGGTGAGCTATCCCTTTAATAGATCTTTTTGTGCCTTTATACCTGAGAAGAATCAAATTTTTAAAATTCAAATTCAAGTTTATTATAGTCAATCTAAAGTCATTGTCTTTCCAGGTGTCTTTTTATAGGTGTTCATTCTTTTAATATTCATAATGATGCTGAGTTGCTACTCATTAAAATATCACAATGCTCTTGAGTGTAGGCTGACAGTTTCCCTCCCATCTGACTTCCCAGAAAATGTCAAATGTATTGATGTCAGTTTGGTGAGCTTTACTTGACAAAAATGTAATATGTTTGTTTCAGTGATATTTATGCAGTTGCTATGTTCAGCTGTGTGTGTGTGTGTGTGTGTGTGTGTGTGTGTGTGTGTGTGTGTGTGTGTGTGTGTGTGTGTGTGTGTGTGTGTGTGTGTGTGTGTGTGTGTGTGTGTGTGTGTGTGTGTGTGTGTGTGTGTGTGTGTGTGTGTGTGTGTGTGTGTGTGTGTGTGTGTGTGTGTGTGTGTGTGTGTGTGTGTGTGTGTGTCTGTGTGTGTGTGTGTGTGTGTGTGTGTGTGAGTACCTGTAAACAATTTGGGAAGTAACAAATTCCAAAGTTCACGATAAAGTGCTTTATCACCAAGATTGTAGTAATCCAGTTACTTCTGTGATGTGTCATTGGAGATTTGTTACAGAAGTAACTTGATTCACTTGATGTCATCTTGTCACTGTTGGTGATGCAGAAAATGAAAGCCGAGTTGACCAATAACGGTAGACTAGACTGTGTGACCAATCAGAATACCCTGGGAGTCTGGCCTAAAAGAGTCAGGAACTGCATGCGAGTATCTTTTTAGACAGGATGAAAGACGTGGAGAGAAAAAAGGTACATAATAAAACTAATAAAGCATTCTTCAACGATTTAATGGCATTTATGTATAATTGCATTCAATAAACAAAGGTCACTTTAAATACAATCTGATATGCGTCTGTCTTAACAGAACGACAACATTTGTTTCCCAATACATTATATTTCTGGTGTGATTTTGTACATTTCCTAAAAAAGAAAATTTTATGAAAACCATACAGGGAAAATTCTGTAAATACAGCACAGCAACAAAGTTTGCTGTGTTGGTCAAGCCATTAACTGATGAGCTCATGCATTTATATATGATGACATCTGAGTTTGTTCGTTGTCCAAAAGGGCCGAACAAAAGTGAAGTTAACTAGATTCAATCGGCACAATGCACAGACTTATATTAAATCTGGCATTTTACCTGCTGACTTTGTGTGAGTAACTTTCTAATATATGCACTGTACCCTTGCTATTGACAAAAATGCCTGGGCCTGATCAAAGCACAGCATTCAGTAGGTTTGGCAGGGCCATGAAGACAGGGTCTGTAACACTAATGATCTTCAAACACTTCCCCATTGCACCAGGAGCTCTGCACGACTTCCAGGCAGGCACCCCCACACCCCCGAGAGAAGCCCTAATTGTGCTTGGCTTGTGGGGTGACAGGTGTCAAAGGACCCCCTTCCCAGCCAGCTCATCTCTTTGAGCGGAGGGCCGAGTCTTGGTAAGCTCATTATTAGCATGATAATGCAGCAACATGATACTGTGCTAATATACTCCCTGAGTTAGTCCACCGAGGCATTTAAAACATGAGAGTCCGTAGAAAAACATCCGCCTTTTGTTGCCAGGTTAAGCGCGAACCTATTTCACTGTCAGGATAATACATGGCTTACACAGCTTTAGTGGGAATTTCTCCACGGTTTAATGCCTAAATTACCTGAAACGACAAGCATCCTTGCGTGCCAAACTGTACAGCGTATGTAGTGAAATATAAAAAATAACAAGCAGCACTATGATGTGTTCGAAAGACCAACGCTGTCTGCCGCACGGATCTTCAAAGCCGTTCCACAGCTGGTCTGAATCTCATGGGCTGGCATCCAGTGTGGCGGTGAATAGGAGATTAACGGTAACGAGCATGTGATATCTAGCACTGCTTCAAACTAGAGATGGTGTCCTAACCCTCAGTTCATAAAGAAATAAAGACACAGAGTGAAAGTGACAGGAAGGGAGAGAGAGGGGTAGAGCGAGAGAGAAAGGAGAGGGAGGGAGAGAGAGAGAAAGGAGAGGGAGGGAGCGAGTAACCTTTCCTAGCCAAGGTCTACATGGACAATGTGTGTACAGTGTGGAGGGGAGTTTGTCATACATATCGAGCTTGTCATCAGCAACACAATCGGTGGAGGGCTGCCATCAGTACCACACACAGGATAAACATGAATATATCATGAGGTTCAGCTTATGTAACATTTAGAGACCACAACGTCTGTTGCAAGGGAGAGGCAGAAAGTGAGTGGTGAAAATTGACACATGAGGTCTGTGAATAAATGTGATCATAATTTTGGAGAACGACCTGACCAGGTCTGTGAAGAATATTGATAAAAGAGACGCAAGAATGTGTGTGTCTTAAAGAAATCATCGGAGTGTGCACAAACATCCCAGTGCAAGTGAATGAGCACCAGGTTTTTTTTGTTTACCAACATTCATCAAAATATCTTCTTTTGTGTTTTCTGCCAAAGGAGGAATTTCATACGGATTAATATTGACTAGAGAGTAAATACTAAATTATCAAGAATTTGCAGTTTGTGTTGAATTATATTTCAAGAGGATGATCTGTAATAATAATATTAAGAAAATAACAATCATATTATTAATTATTAATCAGAAATGTTAGGATGATAAAAAGGTGAGGAATATCCAAGAAATTATGTTTAGGTAAAGTGGTTCAACCTTAAAACCATAAGCATTCCAGATATACCTATTTCTCCTTGTAATGAACACACGCAAAAGGTTCTTTCAGCTCTTAGATCTTGTCGTCTCCCAATCTGGCAACAGAATTGAGGAGATGAGATAATTAGGGGCTCTCCCTCTCCATGACTCTTTTCTGCTGGGGCTCTCTCATTTCTCAGCAAGTCTGTTTGGCATTGCACGTCTCTGTAACGGGTTTGTTTAAGTCTGTTCTGCAAGCCTCTTCGCCAACCCCCGGCGGAGGGCAGCTCGTGAGACCCCCGTTGCGCTTTGAGGACCACTTTGGAGCTTTAATCCACTCCAAATGTGCTGATAATTCTCGTTGCCAGGCCACACTTCTCTCTTGCCTTGTGTCACAAGAGTGGTCTCACGAGATCCGATCATCCAATGATAACAAAGTAGCCAGATGTCTAGTGCTGGCATAGTCCCAGAAGCCAGGCAGCGGTACGCGGCAGCATCCGCCATGGGCCCAAGATCAAAGCTACCTGAGATTACTTATGGGCACAAAATATGTGATGCTTATCTACAGTTCCCATTAATAACAATCTGGGTGAATTTGTATTTCTAATTAACTCTTTCTTCTGGGTGCACTAGTGTTGTAGTTTTCTCTAAGCCTCCACAGAATAAGTTTTTTACTACAGTATACGAGCAAAATGCATGAACATCCGGAATTTGTTTGTTGTTGTTTATTGATGCTGTTTCTGACTTTTTTTTATGTTTAAAGTGTCACCATCTTCTCATTTCAAATCTGGTTGACTTTCTTTCTGTCACAGAACACAAAAGACAATTTCAGAAAAGTACAAAAAATCAAAAATAGGCAAATGGTTAACCAACTTTCTTCAAACTATACTTTTTTGTGTTTTATGGAAGAAAGAAAGCCATATAGGTTTGAAATATATAAAGGGCGCGTAATGACGGAGTTTTCATTTTTGGGTGAGCTGTTAAACGGTCCTGTTTATGTTTTCTTTTATTCATTCAAATTTATTTGATTTGATTTATTTTGATTTATTTTAAAAGCATATTTCTTTCATTATATTTTTCGGCCACTGCCTTCTAGGCCCCCTCATTAAAACTGAATTCACCAGTATTCATAGAAAATAAAGCATTATATTCTACCCAATTACCACTTTTCATCTGTTATGCAGCTTGGTAGGCAGAATGTTCAGTTCTTCACTTCCTTTTAAATTTTTTGAATTTGAAATTTTGTTTTTCTTTCATTGGCATTGTTTCTTTCAACCAGCTCTGAGAAGTTTTTGTTTTCTCCTTTAGGCCCTGGACTACTTTTATTGAGTTCCTCCACTTATTCCATCTCATGTGCGCTATTTGGTTTGTAAATATTTGGAGTAGACCACTGCCTTTAAGGAAGGGAAAACAAGACAGACTCTGTGTTAGGCTCCGGGAAGGCAATTGTTGCTTCCTTTTCACTCAAAAGTAGGCAGCCTGTTTTATCTTCCAGATAACTCATGCATATTTCTTTGTTTCTATCCATTCATTTAATGCATAGAGAATATGCACTTGGAGGTGAGGTTGCACATGCACTCAGTCATTTATTAATTATTAAGCATTGAAAGTATTGCTTCATGTCCATAGCCGATGAGAACAGGTCCCTCCTCCTTCCTAGTGATGAATAAGAAAAAGAATTGCTAAGTGGATGAGTTGATGTGCGAATCGTGCAGGTTCTTATCTAGATGAGCAACGCATCTCTTGACGGGCTGTCTTAGCTCAGTGAGGATGTAGTGAGGGCTGGCTCTTATGATTAGATCTAGTTAGCTGCCTTTAAATATTAATCCATATTCGTTTCTATAGGTGAGATCAAACCCGATGGAGATAATGCGTGGCGAACAGATTGAACAGATTGATGAGCTGTTTGATGAAACATGAAATGCATATCAAGGAATGCATTAAGCCTTGAACCCAATAGTCATCTTCCATCTGAATAAATAAGAGAAGAGTGACGGCAAACATGTGTTGTGATTCTAGGTATTTGTTCCAAATCCCTGGTAATACAATCACCAAATATAATTCTTATTGTGTATTTAAGACATAAAAACATATCTTGTGGTAAGTTTTACAAATAGAGTGGTTTGTAAATAGTTCTTTTTAAAGAAATAGTTAGCACAAAAAGAATATTTTATCATCCTTTACTATTGTTACAAGTTTGTCCCCATTGACTCCCAAAGTAGGAAAAAATATTACCATGGAAGTCATCGGTGACTCAAAACAGCTGTTTCAAACTTTCTTAAAAATATTTATTTGTGTTCAGTACAAAAGAAATGTACACAAGTTTGTAACAAGTAGAATGAGAGACAGTTCTTTAAAAGAATGTGCTAAAATTGACACGTTGTTGGTGTTAAGCTATTAAACACATTTTGTGTTGACTTTATTGGAAAGTCCTATGGTCTGAACAACCACGTGTGAACTGTGACATTTAATTTTTTAGCAAACTAATTTTTTCTTGTAAACCAAATTGAAACATTTAAGCAGCATTTATAAAAATAACTAATAATCCAATAAACTTCTGTTTTGACATTCTCAGATCTTAAAAAAGCCTTTCATTTTCATGTCAGGTTTTTAGCTCTTAAACCCTTGACTGCCATTCAGAAACTGTGGAAGCACAAGCCGTTCATCACTTTTAAAAAAGCTTCCTCTTATGTTGCTTGGACTTGGACTGTTATTAATGTGTGCTGAATAATTCATTAGTATAAAATTACCATGGTTCTTTAGATTTTTTTTTAAAAATGAGATTCGCCAACATTTAAAAAGCATTACACATATTTCAGCAGAACCCAAATTATTTAGAATTTTTTATTCTTTTTTCTCTGCTGTCCATGTTGCACACACCCCAGAGAGTGAAGCTCCTCTTCCCCGGTATGCTCCTGCCTGCTGGGAAGGGTTGTGGTCTTCTCCTGACCCTAACCATGATGAACAGCTTATGGATAATGAATGAACCACTATGTGTGTTGAACTCCCTCCAAGCAGTGCATAATGGGCTATTCCCTCTTTAAACATAGCTTGAACTTAAGGGTTTGAAAAGTACAGGGTTTGTCAGTTAGAATCACTTTACATTAACTCAGTTCGTCCAAATGAAATCCTGCTCCTAACAGAGCTTAGAACATCTGAATAGAAACCAATTTTGATGTTTTTAAAGAACCTTACTGCATGCAACGAATATTCATAGAAAGAGCCGGGTGTCTCTGTGGATATAACATGAATGAACACCGTCTTGCAGGGGTCACGAGCCTGAGTTTGTTTTTCTCCATATGTGAACCTATCCCCCAGCCTGAGAAAAAAAGAAAAGAACAACCAGAATATTTTCCAGCCCTAGTCATATTCCATGTGGACGACTGTCCACATCTCAATGATGAGGCCAACAATTGGCAGTAATTGGCACGTTGCCTCGGATGTCCGCAGAGAGATCTGAGTGTGAGAGCGGACGGGCTGCCCTTTCCACCAATTAGAGCTCTCCCCCAAGGGGGAGCTGAATGGTGGGGGCCTATCCCGTGGCTTGATCCGGTTGTTCGTGGAGTTGCTGGCTCTTCATCTTCTTCTTCTGATATGTCTGAGTGCTGTGGTTGATACACTTCAGTGCAAGACCTCAATGCCAACTTCGAGTCTCTGTATCCCTCATCTGCTGTCAGTGCGCTACGTCTCATTCCTGAGGTCCTTTCAATCTTAATGATGCGTTAAACTCCCCTCTAAATCCTCAATAGCTCCTTCAAACAGATGATTCCTCATTGACCATTGGGTTGAGGCCTATGCTTCCAATTCAATTTCAAGAAGACTGGGTGGAGTATTTTATAGAACTGAGAAGGGACATTTTTGTTCCAGTTTGTTTCCTGGTTGTATAATTGTGTTTTTGAATGGCATGCCCATCATTCAAGTGTTCTTCAAACACTCGAAGAAGGGTATTTTGTGAAATTTGATACCAAAAGCTACTCCTCAAAACGAGACCATTTGGGTTC
Source organism: Triplophysa yarkandensis (assembly GCA_033220385.1). Classification (NCBI taxonomy): domain Eukaryota; kingdom Metazoa; phylum Chordata; class Actinopteri; order Cypriniformes; family Nemacheilidae; genus Triplophysa; species Triplophysa yarkandensis. The sequence continues at coordinate 12,608,239 of CM065655.1, forward strand.
GTGTTGAAGGGTATTAGTGAATAAGAGATAGGCAGGTACTGGCCATGTGTAAAATAAAAAACAGTAATTTTACTGTTTTTACCTCATTTCTTAGTTTTTCTTTATCAAACTGTAACTAAAATGGAAGAAGTTATACCTACAGTGTAAAAAATCTTTACTATTAGTTCTTTTCTATGTGCATTTCTACGTGTCTACGTGCACGCATCTACGTGTCTTGATAAAGAATAAATATCTTTTTTGATCATTATATACAATTTTTAACTTTAGAACTTAAGTTCATTTTGCAGTAGCATAGCAAATATTAATAAATTAACAATTCAGGTTAGTGTGCAAATAATGACGAAATAAAGATTGCAGGTTTAAACATCAAACAGGTTAAGGTTTTGTTGGATTGACAATTTACTCATTTACTCACTCATATCATTTTATCTACATTCCAAACTAAATGGCTTTCTTCTGCAGAACAAGAAAGGTGAAACTTTGAAGGAAGTTCACCAAACCAATTCAAGTGAATGGATGCCAGTTACCAACACACTTATTAATTTTTCCCATGTTATTTGCAGAAGAACCAAAGTCATACAGGATTTAAATGGCAAAGTCTAATGTACGTAAATGATGCCATATCTTAATATTTATTGATGAACTTTCATTTTTCTGAAAAGTTTCACTTATATTGTAAAATCTATCTGCATTCACAGTAATCCAGTTACATACCTACACTGTCAAAAACTCTGTAAAACTATGGCACAATGTACTATATTAATATGAAAGAATATTCTGTTTTCATCATTTACAGCTGTTTAGCCTGTATTTTACACTTTGCGATGCATTAAATTAAAATTAAATATTAACGGAAATAAACAGAAAATTTAATTTTCTGCCAGTACTTTATCCGTTTTTTAATGATTTTTTTTACAGTGCAGGGTGCATTCCACAAAGCAATATTAGGTAACTATGGTTTGAAAAAATTGCCTTATTTCAGCATAGTTCAAGAATGCAAGAGTTTCAGGAAACCCAATGGTTTCAAACGAACTTTTGTAAACAGGACAAAATTGCATGGTTTGAACTACATGTGTGGAGCTGTTGTAAGAAGAATAGTTCCTTTTTTATTATGACACGCAGACTTACAAACCTCATGAATCTGAGTTGGAAAAGCAAGCAACATTCAATGTCTCCATCTTTAAGTTTGTCAAGAAAGTAGAAGTCTTGTTTTCTGTCCCTTCTTGCTTTAGGACTACTGGGAATCCCTGGTCGAAATGATGTATGAGAAAACTTATACATGATAAAAATATCCAAAAAATAGAACAATATAAAGCAAAAATAAGATAACAAAGGAAGTTTACAGACACAGTGTACATTATTTATAGTAATTAAAATTAATACAGAGACATTGTACTATGATTCTTTACTAGGTTATACATTTTGTGGTTGTTTGGGAAACTCCTTATTGGTTGACTAATATCGACACGATGTTAACGCTGGGACACTTCTCATCAGGAGAACCCTTAAAATAAATGTTTCCTTACTGAAGCATGACCAGATAAACGTTATCTCTCCGTTTACAGGACTAAAGTCTTTTTGGAATCGTTTTGTTCTGAAAGGCATTTCAAGTTCATCAAATTAATAAAAAAGACCACCTGTACGGTTTAACACTTAAAATTAACATTTATTGTTACAGCGAGCATCCTAAAATAAAAACACACACACACAAGAAAAGTAAACTTAATCCATTATAGGATAGGTCCTGGCATTTATTTCAAAGTCTTCTTTACATTAGAAACACTGCAATTGCTGCAACCCATGTCTTCTGAATTATACAATAGATTTGTGTAGGAACGGAGGGATAAAAAGCCATTTCTTATTTAAAACCAAAAAAAAAAGATTTTCAGAGCTTTAAAGAACCCTTAAATCTAACATTTCAGCGTCTTCCAATAGTAAAGGAATTAAAAAAATATAGCAGACAAATGTGATACTTTCACATATTATAGGTGGCCCCAGAACCACACAGAAAACATTTTCACCTGCCTGAATACACAACAGCTGTTACAAAAGGAAAAAATAAAGGTTCCACAGGTTGACAAGCAAGTAATAAGACGGCTTTTCTCCTTTGCAGGGACCCTCACAAAAGGGGACCCAGCTAATATGCTGTCTGGCCCCGGGGCCTGTGGGAGCATGGTTGGATTATTATGTTAATGTGAAGGCCTCCTGCCCTCGCCCTCTCTCCCAGCTGGCTCTGCTGTCGTTAGGAAGTGCTTTGCTCTGACAGAGGAGTAATATGCTTCCTGATTGAAAGGGCAAAAGAGTGAGTATTAAAAAGAGAAAACGGGGTCATGCTGATAAGCATATGATAAAAGAACTATTGTGTGACGATACCTCTGAGATTCTGTAATTCTTACATATTTGGGATGAATATGTATTAGAGTGTGAAGTGAGGCAGGATAGGCTGTAATTACCCATTGCATTTAAATGTCTCTTTAAATGTGAATGTGAAGGCAAGTATGTGGATAGAAAACATTCTTAAACAATTATGTTATTTTATTCTGTATTTATTGCTTACAAAGATGATTGTTCCAGAAATATACTGAATACTTGAACTTTCGCTGTTAACTTATGCCCACACTGCAGACTGATCTTGCTGGCACTAAGGATATACAAAGAAGCAAACATCAAACCTCTAAGCAAAGAGATCCGGGATAATTGTGAAAATATGTCAGACAAACAGAAGATGACGTTTCCTTGTCTCCCTTAAAATACATGTCTTTTCATCTCGCCTCCTCATAAACACGCATACCTGCAAAACACATCCGTATATTAGCACCCGTTTATGCAATTGGCGTTTTTTTGGATTTGTGTACATTTTTAATTGATTTTAATTGATTTTCCTGTATTTTGTAGGCCAATGAACTCATTTCGTGTTAAAATCCCAGTGAGTTTTTTTTGTGGGGAAGCTATCACGTTTAAGGATTCATACTGTTTTTAAAGTGACTACCATGCTGCCAAAGAGATGAAGGTTGTCAGTGGGTAATTGCTGGGGTAAATACTTATCTGTGACTGTCAGGAAAAAAACACAAAAGCCTGCAAGTAGGTTGTGGTGCTCAGAAAGTACAGTTGAATTTAGAGATTTTTCCCCCTTTGTGGCAAAGTAGTTTTTGCAATGCACCATCTAAGCCAGTGTTGTGATGCATGCAAGTAATTGTTATTTTGAATGCATGCTGTAGTGTGTTTTAATTTGATATTGTGGAATACAACCTGACTTTGTTTTGTAAACCATAGACGATACATGTGTACATTGGCATTTTTTGTGACATGACAGAACATGTAGGCAGCTTAAAGAAACTTATTCAGAAATACCTAATTGGTACAGGAATTTCTCACAAGAAATGCCATCCAAAGTTTATAAACTTGATATTAAAGGTGGGGTAACTGGTTAACGAAAATGTGCCAACTTGCTGTTTTCTCGCCCCTTACTCCTGAGTGGCCACAATGTTGTTCTATACTCAACATCACTCATTTTTTAAGCATTTTAAGAAATCAGTTACTCTGTGGTCCAACCAGTGTTACATTTTTGAGATTCGATCCTGCTCAACCAATTACCTTTCTAATATGATTTCTTGTTGATTCAGAAACGATCCCCCTAATTGTTGGTCATATGTCAGATTTCAAAAAGTGTTCTCTTCAGAAAATTTTTACTTATTCAATAAATCAAAAAATTTATGACTTTGTGAATTAAAATCAACACTTATTTTAACCACAGGCTTAAAGCTACAGGGCGTACATAGTTCCAACAAATTGATATCTTCACTTTGTTTAGTTTTTTTAGTGTACTTTCCGAGCTATATGTGAAGCTCCAAAATATCCAGACTCAGATTTGGACTGAACATGTTTCCTGACGGCTGGTCTGATGAAATGATGGGACCTCCTGGTTCGCTCAGGGCATTAAAGATAGAGAACGTCAGCATGGTCAGCCAACCTGGCCCAACGCTTGCAAACCAGGCCTGACAGTCTCAGCAGTAATGAGGAGGGTCCGGACTACAGGGTCAATAATTCATACTGAGTGCAATTCAATGGGGATGGTGTAGGAGAGGTAAGAGAGCGTCCTTAATTCCACACACAGTCATCTTTGTTACAGAGCTTGACCACCACAGATCCATGCAGCTCCATACATCTTGCTCTGCTTTATTAAAGGGCATACATGTAGCAGTTTCAACTCAGCCCAGGCCAGACCTGCTTGTTCATTCTGGGATGCTTCTCTGATCATCTGGAGATGTTCCTCTCATTGATCCTTATCATGGTTATTAATAAGCCAGTGTCAGTGTCAGGTTCTCACCAAGATAGTTGTCACATCAAACCAGACCTTGTTGTGCTGTGAAGCTCATGGGTATGGTCATGTTTCTTTTGTGGTTCTGTGGGAATTGATGTAAATTATGTAGTTATATAGGACCTGTACAAAATTAAGGTATCGCGCTTATAAAAGAATGATTGCTTTAAGGTGATGGGTGGTGTAGAAGCAAATATATGATATCTAAATATATTTTTGTGTATCTTTCAAGTACAGAAATGCAACTCTTTCTCATCATATAATAGCTTTTGTTGTCAATGCTACACTCTTCAATAAAGGTTACCTCATGATTCCTTAAAGAACAGGCTTTAAAAGCCAAGAACGTTGTTCAAAATATTCTTTGGTATACCTTTTCATGTATGACTACTATGCATATCAATGTTGTATTTATGAACACTTACAAACATGCATACAAATATATACATGGTTAAACAGTGTGTTGTGATTGGCCGAATGGCACATGGGTGTGACGAAAATTTTACGCCTCAATCATATTTGTAACATCAGCATCTAAAGCAATGGTATTGATAGGTGATAACATTGCATCAGTATCTTTGTATCATTCAAGCCCATATCTGATCCAGAAATTGAAGAAGATCAGTCCAATAGATGAACTTTGTCTGAGTGACATAACCTGAATGTAAAAGATTATGCTTTTGTTGTGCTTTCTATACTTGCTTAAACATTTGGGTGGGCTAACACAAATCGCCAAATTTTTTGACGTAAAAAGTTGGGGTGTATTTAAGCATTTCAGGTCTAGGTGACCTCTCACTTTTATCTAGAATAGATATTTTGTTCTGATACCTCTATTATTATTTTATTTCACCTGACTTATACATGAATGAGCAACTTGTTAAACACTAAAAAAAAAGAATTTGAAACTATGACCCCTTTAAAACAAAACTGAATATGCACCATACAGAGACATATATTTTGCAAACACAAACTTCAGGATACGATTAATCATGATCAATTACTACTCCATGTAATACTTGAAAAACATACAATTAACCACAAAATGTTGCTTCATCATTTAAACCAAGTGGTCACATACATTTTTTATAAAAATATATACAATGATTGTAGGACAACAGGCCTTCACAGGCCTGGAGTCAGGCGAATGGTTTCACCATAACAAAAAAAAGCAAAATTGCAACAAAATGATGGCGATACTCGCAGAGATGTTAGATGAAAAGGTGATGATTTTATTTACAGTGATTGAAAGGTGTACCAGTCACAAAAATGAATGTATACTTAAAGTAAAAATAACAAACACTTTTCAAGAAAATAAACCAGAGTAATCTCTGTAACCTCACAAACGTGTTAAAGGTTCGGAATCCATCTGGTGTATTATACAAATTTTTTCACAAATTTGCACCCACAAATTCAGTACAGCATGGTCCAAATGGTTAACTTTCCCACCATCTTGAATTATTAAACAAATTCCATATACCACTAACTAGTAATAGGCACTAGCAGTGCGGGAAGAACCTATCAGTATCCTGTAATGTCTATCATAATCAAAATCTATGCAAAAATACAGATCATGAACGACAATCCTGTTATTAACTGTCATCGCAGAAGGGAATCTATGTTCAAATAAGAGCTTTCTAATAACTGCGCAGGTGAGTGATATTCCACTCTCATGGGAGGAGGGGGTGGCAGCAGGGAGGCGGAATGGTGAAAAATCGACACGGCGACAGAATGCAGATATTGCTCTACCCTGGCGTCGCTCCCCATTCGTCACTGTCTCGCAGCCAGGCCCTCATTAAGTGGCCGCAGCGTAAGCCATGACTTAATTTTCTTAAGAGGACCAGACACCTGATTCAATTGTACACCCATTATAGAAGAGCAGGGCGTCGAATCGGGCAAATAGCCACGGCTGCGAGGAGTTGTGATGAATGATCACGTGCCGTTTGTAACACAAGTAGCAATTCGCTATATTAAATGTTGTGGACATAATTTCCCGAGGAGTGATTCATGCCGAGTGCCATTTGCTAGGCCGCCCCCCCCCAGAGCCTTGGGTGAAGTTAGCGAGGTTAGTTCCAGTCACCCGCTGTTCTCCTCATCTCTGTTCTCATTCTGGACGTTTCAGCCTCAGTGGGGATGGATGAGAGATGTCTGTGGAAGACCGGGGTGATCCATTCACTCAGAGGAAACATGGAAATTTCGCTGACTGTCGGGGTGGCAGATCATTCTGATTCAAGTATTTGAACTCAGCTTAAAGGTTCAGATGTGTTCTGTATGCACATGAACAAAATTATATTTCCTATTCACAAAATGTTGTATTTTGCCCAGCAAAGTAACAAAGATTGGATTTTATTTATCGGGTTTAATCCTGACTTTTATGTGCAAAAGTGTAGCCTGTTTGACACCAAATAATAATGAGAACAATAAAAGAAAAAAGAGTATTTTCTACTTCATCTTTATGTATATTTCGCATACAAAAATTGTCTGGTATAGGATAGAAAAGTAAAACATTGCAAATCCAATAGACTTCGAGAAAAGAGACACACAGGAACGCTTAGTGACCCCCAGAATTTGCTTAGGCCCTCTCAAGGATGTCGAACTGAAAATAAAAATATAAAATTATTATTTTCAAGTTAATTATAATCTTTCTATTTAGTTTAATGTTTAATATTTAAACAGAACATCTGACTGCCCACCGTCCCCAACCATCCACCACTTGTCAAGCCAGTGAACCTCTCACTAACACACCCAATCACACAATGTTCAATTTTCGACCTTCATCCCCTTTCATTGCATTTCTCTTTCATAGTATTTCTGTGCAACTGTGTTGAACATTCTGTATTTTTAGCATCAATTGTTTGCACCACCCACCCACTACCAGACTCACAGACAAACCAATCCATAGACCACCAATCCCCTGTGACCTGACCCTCTGCAGCGGGATCAAACAGACACACACAGGCTTTTTGAAGAGCTCGGTGAGGCCCCCCTATGGGTGGGCTACTGGCACTCTCTCAAACAGTCTGACTACAGTAGGGGCGGAGTGTGTTTCATCTTCCTTAGCACAGAGACGTCAATCATTCTACAATCACCAATAGGTTCCATCTCCTGTGTCAAAAACAAAGCATGTGGCGTGTGCAACGTTGACAGTTTGTGACAAATTTGGCTTTGGCGATGCAATGCATTTGCGGTTTCGAATTGCTTTAAAGTATGGATTATTTCTGGTGAAGGGATAATCCACCAAAATATATAAATTCAGTCATGAATAACTGAGCCTGAAGTTGTTCCAAAGGTGTATTTATGTATTTGTTCAGTTGGACACACAGACCGATATTTGAAAGCTGAGAACTGAGAATTCTTGGGCATGGACTACCACGTAGAAAAAAGTTACATCATTCTTGTTCTTTTGAACACAAAAGAAGATACTTTGAAGAATTTTGGAAAACAAACAGTTTTGGGCATCTAAGGCACTATAGTAGTCAGTGGTGCCCCAGAAATCTCAGTTGCTGACATTCCTCCAAATATCTAGTAATTGATGACTAGAAAACCAGTTAACATAACTCATTGAGCATGTGGTTTCTTACAGTATTTTTTAAGAATAAAACAAGTTACATGGATTAATGTTGGTCAGAAATATTATTGTAGAAATTAATCAATAATAATAAAATATTGTGTAATTAATTGATTTGCAAAAGGGATAACAAACTCTCATATCCTTGAATACGGTGAAATATACTGTATATATTCTTGGTTTAGTACCATGCACTTCTTTGGGCACGGAGCAAACAAAGCACCATCCATTTTCTTAACTTTTCCTCTGCGCTTTGTTCGCGACTGCTTGCTCCAAACTTTCCACTTTAACAAGCTGAAGTGAGGAGACTAACTCAAAGTAAAAAAATCATCTGGATTTGGCTTACCGGGCAGGCAACCGTCACTTTTCATAAGAATGAGTTACTTTGTATGTGTATGCGGTTGTGTATTCTGCGTGAAAGATTGAGAAGGAAAAGGGTAGCAATAATTTGATCAAACGAGATCCATCTATTACGATGTGATGTTGAAAGTTTACACTCAATAACAAAGCCTCCGATCTATAAAAGCATGTGGAGAAACACACAATAACATAGAAAGTTCTCAGAAAACAATTTCACCCCGTTTGATGGACACAATAAAATATCGCTCATGCCAGGCTGTGAGAGCACAGTCAAATGATGGCCGACACTCTCGAGGATTAAAGTGATAATTCTCCTAAAAGTGAAAACTGTGTCATTGTTAACTCCCCCTCCCTGATATAAGCACTCAAAAAAATGAACTATCTCTGTTGTAAACACAGTACATGAATATATCAAGTAACCACAATGTGTAAGTTGACAATGTTATTTGTCCAAAAAATAAAGTACTGTCAGCTTTACTTCACATGTGTTTGTTTGATCAACTTAACAATGTTGAGTAAAAGGCTTAAACCCTATAATATTGGACCTATCGTTTAGTTTACTTAATAGAAACAAGTCAAATGAACAAAACTGGTTAAGCTGGATTTTTAGTTCCCAGTATGCTTTGCGAAACACTAGTTTTTCAGTAAAGGTTTAGCGAAGTTTGTGTTTTGGTACATGTGTTAATGCTTTCAGAGGTTAAAGGGTCAATCAGTATTAACCGTGCTAATGCCAGTTCTGAAATGTCACTCATCTAATTTGCCAATGTAGTAATTCTACATTTAATTTATGCATGAAAACAAAAATTGCAATTGAGAAGAAAAGATACTTATTTAAAAGAAACTAAAATGTATACAAACCAAATTTAAGGTTCACCCCAAAAAGTTGTCAACTTTTATTACCTTTCTTTTGTTTATACAACTAAATTGTTAGATTAAGACTACTTTTTTACTTAAATGATTTACCAATGAATAGGTGCGAATTCACAACTTTCGTCAACATTTTTTGTGTTCTGCGCATAAGAGAAAGTCAAACAGGTTTGAAATGACAAGAGGATGAGTAAATAATGATCACTTTATTTATGCTGCTTTTTTGTGTATGGTTGAAATTAAATACTGTACTGTACTGAATATAATGTAGATCAACACAATGTGTGTGTCTGCTCACTTCATTCCCATCTCTTTATCTAGTAATCAAACAGTGGGGAGGAGGGTTTATGTTAAGGGGCTGGCTTGGCGAAACGGAGACGTCTCTACACATGTAATCCCTGTCATTAAATTTAAGCAATCTTTTTTTATTAATGAATATTTCAGGAGTTATTGTAAAGCGTTTTTTTTTTAAATCCCCCATCTCGCATGCGAATCGTTCTTTTAATGATTTAATTAATAGCATTGTATCTACAGATGAAAGCCTTGTACTTAATCAGCCCAAATGGTTTGAACTAAGAATAAGCCCTGCTTGTCAATTACGTGTATCGCAGGTCCCAGTGTTCTCCCTAAGCTAACATGAGCTGTAAGACTTCCATTCCTAATTGAGGGTTAATAAATAAATGTGATTAGAGTAATCCCACAGCTTGCCTGTTGAAAGCTTGCAGGGAGTTTTGCTGGCTGCTTGACTGCCTCTGTACGTGTGGGTTGTGTGTTTGTTTCAGTGCCCTGGCGCTTTCCTCTGTGCTCTTGCCACTGTGCCAGATGAGAGATCTCCAGTATTTGCCAGGTACTGTTTTATTTACCTGAAGTGTCGATTCGGTTCGGCGACTGCCATATGTTTCATCTCGCTGCCCTGTCCTTATTCAGATCATGGGTGTGTATGGCGTGTGTGAGGTTAGTGTATAATACACCTGTAAACGCGAACGTATTGTGATAGATAGTTGGTGTACTCAGCCCACATTTGCCATACATGTGAGTGAAAGTGCGTGCTCGAGCTACAGGGACTACCCGTCCAGGAGCCGTACCCGTGAATTATTGATGGGCCGAGAAAAAATGGTGGCAATCTAATGAAATTATCAACGTTGCTGAATTAATGATGAACGAGAATAAGAAAAGCCGGGGTTCTCTGGAGCCGGCGAGCTCATTAGCCATGCAGTCTTATCCCATCCTCTTTTGGAGCAGGCATGCACTAGGGCTCTTTCCTTCTCTTCCACAGGACCTCGCTTTGGACTCCAGTCAAACTTTTACTCCAAACGTCCCTTACCTAAAGCTCTAAAGGTTTCGGGTGGCTCGTTTCTCACCGGCATCCTGGTTGATGGACTGTTGGGCGAAGAAGACTGGCAGCTGTAGTAGGGGCTCTTCAGCTTTCTCTTGGTCGGGGGCCTCCACGGAAAGCATTGCATGCAAATGAAGTGGTCTTCTCTATTATGGGCTGGAATGGGGAGGAACTGGGAGACACGAGTATGCCGACATCATGGGGTCTCATTAGTTAAATCCAGTGTGAGGATCAGAGAGACAGGTACTGTATGAGATTATTATAATAGCAGCTTGGGAAACTGAAAGTCATTTTTGAACCACTTTACACTCTACCATTCCCATTCATCATGCTCTGCCTGCAAGGTTGCATCATGTGATATCATAATACCATGCAAACTTACTTCTTCCAAACTTTGAGCTCATAGACATGTCTGTCTGGTTGAATTCAAGATATTTGTGCAGGATGTTTTTTCGCCCTTATGTGTCTTTCAGTCGTCTTTGTAATCACTTTCAGCAGCGGCCTCATTTAAAGTTCCTAATAAAGGTAGAAATGATTTCAGTCCTGGTTTTGAAGTGATGCAACCAAGCTGTTGTTCTGTACTTCGGTCAAAAGCGCAGTTGAGATGTTACTTTCCACTCTTCAAAAGTTTTGATAGGTCCCTTTAGAGCTTGTCTTGTGGGTTTTTCCTTCACAGGCCTTATTTATTTATTAATAGAGAGTATTACATCAGGCAGTACTGAGATGATGCCTTGCATGGAAAGGACCTTTTAAATGAATACCTTTAGATTAGCAGAAATGAAAATAAAATCCCAATAATGATTTTTTGTATTGCCCCAATATAATGTAGTAGTGTTGTTTTCCGTGAATTTTTGAAGGGTGTTTAGAATTTTGAATTGGTACATCAATGTACTCAAGATGCAAATGCATCAGCAAAAATATGGGCTGATAAAGCATTCCTAGGCGGCACCGACAAATTGTAGACAATGCAATTTAATCTGGAAGATGGTAATTTGATTGTAAGGGATTCAATGATTTAATAAAAATGCAACACGCTTTCATGAAAACAGACTGTCTCTGTCATCACAATTTAAGGGAAAAGCTGTGAGGTCACAGGTGTAATGTTATCATTGAAGTCCGCTTTCCACTTCCTTATGGTACCCCTCTATGAATTGACTAGATTGATCCACATACAAATAAGGTTTGTCCTCAAAGGGCTTTCGTCAATACATTGACTTATTATATGGGGGCCATCAAACAACCATTATGGGTGTCACGGGGGCGTCCCCTCGGGGAGATTGCAGCGAGTGACGGATGGATGGGCGGGGTTGCTGTCTCGTACTTGAGGCCCTGGAAGCCGGGTGATCAGTTTAAATGTGTCAGTGATCTTAATGACAATAACCAGCTTATATAATTTGTTGTTTTAAGATTATTTTTAAGGGAGTTAATGCACTTTGATACATCAACACAGTTTAAGTAGTGCACAACTAAAATTAATAAATAAATATGGGTCAGAACTTAAAAATACTATTTGAAAGAATGTAGTTATTACCAAGTTTTTAATCATCTTTTTATTTTCCACTAAACCGCTGGTGATCAAAAACATCCGAAAATGTTTTCTATGGGAAAATGTTTGTACTTCATGAATGTAACAAAAATGAAAGATACTTTGTAGGGTTTTTGTGAATTTAAAAGGGCAAACCAAAAGCAATAATAGTCAAAGGGTGGATTATAATAGAAAGTAAAATAGTAAGTTAAATAGACTATGCTGTGTTGTGAATGAATCACTGTGATTTATTTACGATACAGCCTACTCTCACGTACCTTATAATTCTGTAAACCACACAATAAAAATATTAAAAGTAAAATTATAAACTGATTTGTAAATACTATTTCATTAATAAAAATAATGATCTGCCTTCCGCTGTAAAAAGTAGTGGCTAACTTTCACAACTGTATGTTTACATGGTGAATGGTGGTTGCTCAGGGGGCTCAATGATACACAATACTGTTGTGTGAAGCGGTCAACGCAGTGCCATATCATGAACACGCCACAGCTGCTGACCAATCAGAATTGAGGAATGGAACTTTTGGTTTATATTTATATTTTTATATTTTGTGCTCACGTATGATATATTTGAACTGTTATGGATGTGACAATTCACTTGCCAAACTAACAAAAACTTTAAGAGACTTCAAATGGGTGTTTGAAAACACCAACAGTATGTTGAATACTCTTTTTTAATTTTAAGTCAAACATTTGAAGTGAATTGCACGTGTAAGAATGAACGAATGCACAAAATATTTATAAATAAATAACTTAACAAACAAATAATTAGCATTTGTCATAAAAAGTCTTAATGGCAGATACCATATTGGTAAATTTAATTGCATACTACACAATAATTGATTTATAAAAACTAAAGGAAAAGCACAAAAGATTAAAGGACTGGTATACATTTTGCACTTCTGTGATGGTATTGCCTAGCTCTAAGAACAAAGGAAAGCAAACAAACAAGACATGAAGTGCAGAAGAAAATGAGAGCTTTAAATGTGTGGCTCTATGTGCAATTATCTTCTTCTGCCATCCAACAGGCATAACCCATTATGAAAACTGTTGAGTTCATATTTCTTTTCAAGTAGATAGAACGCCTCTGAGATCTCGAGGCCTCTGGAATACAAACAAATACACGATTCTGTCACACCCACATCACTGATCTGGTGTCAAACTTACAGGGCTTCCTATCGCACAGTTTTAATATTCATGTCTGCTCTCCCACGGCTAATTAATATGCACTATTTTAAGTCTAATTGTTCAAGAAAACTCTGTTTTATGTTGCTGCAATGGTAATAACAAATGATCGACGCATAAAATTTGCATATATTTTTTCAGGCGGAGAGAATATCTGATCATTGTGCCACAGAGAATTGCTTTAAATTCGGAAGTTAATTTCATTACCTCCGCCTCCCTATTTAAGACTGCACTCTACAATAATTGAAAAACAGAATAAAAGATTAGCTTTTACTGGGTGATGGGATTTAATGGCAAGTGATGGAATGTTAGTGTACAAGAGAGAGAAACATTTAGTAGTGTTTTAGTGTTGCCATCCAGGAAGGTACAGTATTGGTGTGTTACAAGATACAGACGGGCTGATTCCTGTATCAAAATAACTTTACAACAGGCTTATTTTGCAGTCTGTAGAGACTCTGATCCTTGATTCAGTATAATTCACGTTTCGTATATTTGTAAATAAGACTTTTTGGACAAAATGTAAGATTTTGAATTTAATGGCAATGGCAACATTTTAATCATCATAAAAATTCAAGAATGTGTTTCTGGATGTGTAAAGCGTGCCACGAGTCTTCTTTGAAAAAGAGGGTTGTGTGAATGACTTATATAAATTATGTACTGATTTAATTTATCCCAAAAAAAATTCACATTTCAAGAATTTATGTTAAGAAATGTATTTAATTGTACATCATTAAAGCAATGAAAATAATGAAATTGATTCATTTCAACAATGATTTTCTTTCTGTTTGCATGCAATGCTTCAATCACACTGTGACACATTCAGGAGACACTTTTGTGACACACCTTTATTGTTACTCCTCCATTGCTGCTGTGTTTCCAAATAAAAATAAAAAGGGAAAAAATGGTGCTTTGTTGTCACGATCTTCACACACATCACATATTCATGCAGACATGTTTAAGCATTTTTCTGCTAACAAAAGCACGCCATGCCATCGCCCCAAACTGACTTTTTCGGTTGTTAACAGTTGGCATCTTGCCTACTCTGCTATGTTACGCCTCTGAGTGCCACACAAGGAGTGATTTGTGTTTTTGATACAAGTCTTCAAATAACCTTTGTACGTTGGGTGAAAACAGGTATAATAGGGGCTGAGGGTTTGTGTGAGAATAAAAAGCCAGTCTTTATTTGTGCGTCTGATTCTCTAAATGCCAGGTTTGGTTCGACCAGGATTGTTTTGTTTTAGCAGGCATGTATTCGTATTTGAAGCAGAGAAATCTTGCATATGTCTTTACATTAATCTGTATTTATTTAAGATAATACAATTGTATCCTCAATTAAAAACAACGCTAGTCCAACACTACACCAACATTTGAACAAATAGAATCAACAGAACAAATATTACTGAATTAAAATGTTTAAATGATATATTTAATGATTATAAATAAAAAGTTAATATTGAACCAGGAGTACTTCTAAAACAGTTTTTACATTTTGCAAAGGTAGTCCATCCAGAACATTATAATGTAAAAACCTGTACAGTAAGGGATTTTCTTTTTTACATTACACAGAATATTTCTCTACACATTTTACTGATGACAGCTCACAATTGTCCATGAAATATCTCCACAAGGGTCATTGATCTCATGCTGACCACAGAACTGTGAAACTTTACCAGCTAATTGCGTCATTGTCAGATCTGCCAATAGCGGGAAGTGTGACATCACTGAGCCTATGGGAATAGGACACTAACAACGTCAATATGACTTCCCTTCTGCTGTTCTGACTGACACTTATCCAGTTGTTTCCTCTACAGGTCACTCATGAAATTTGTTCATAAATACATTTGTGTCCTTTTAAAAACAGCTCCGGCATTAATGAACTGTCTACATTTCTGCTTTTCATTGCAAAACCTACATGCATCTAATCTGAACAAAAGATTAAATTATACTATGCAAGATCGTCAGTCTTCCAGAGCGTTAGTGGCTGTTTGTGTTTCAGTATTTAAATAAGCTCTCTTGAAATCTAAAGACGTGAAGTGTAGCACAGGCTGAGAATAAAGCTATGTGGAGGGTGATTTGTAATGCATCCACATTGTAACAGCTTCATAAATTATCTTAATTAAGAATACCACCTGGAGCTCTATCCTATTGATCAGTCAGACAGCACTTCATCAAATCTAAGGTTGGCTAGTCAAAAAAAGCAACATGCAACCCAATTTAATGGCATTTTTTACTTTAATCGCTTCGGCTAGAGAATTTCGCCGTTTTATGAAGTTTTTTGTTTTTCAACATCGTCGTGTTTTGTATTTTTAATTCTCTGGTCTTTTTGATGACTTGTTAGTCTTCATGTTGTGCCAATAGGCTGCCGTTTTTAAAGGGAGTTATCCTTTCAGGGAACGGCGTGTATTAATATTTTGCCATTGATGAATACAGTAGGCCCAAGACGATTCCACTCTTCTTCTTTGATAGTTGACTACCAGGGCCCATATGATGTCAAGTGGCAGTTCTTGGGACCCAAGGCGAAATATCTCCACATTGGAACTTGATGAATCTCAGTCCCAATGATGCCCCCTATGTTCAATTTTGCATCACTGTTTACGATTTCCACCACATATTCCGTCCATGGAGTGTTGGTGCGATTTGTTTGAGGTCATGCCACAATGACAGTCGGAGTTAAAGCAGTTGAATTTACTTTAACTCTGTTAAGAGATTGAAGTTTAAGGAGCATTCGACTTTATGTTACTGAACTTAACCACTTTAAATGCTGTGTTTTTATTCCAAAGTCTTACAATACTTTCAACTCGAAACTACTTTCAAAGAGTTTAAAGTCTGTAGCGGCTCTCTCAACATTCCTTGCTCCATAATATTTTGCATATTTTGTTATCACTATAGGCTTTTGCCTTCCGCACAAATAAAAAACTTGTTTATCCTGTTAAACAGGAAAGGAAGTTGGGGCAGTTCCTAATAAAAACAGCAAGACCCCCAGTATGCCTCACATACACCCCGAAAATGTACGCTTTTAATTGCTTAATGTTTAATGCATACACACAGAAATACTTACAATAAATACTGTCATCTTTTCTCACATTGATTTACTTCTTCCTCAGTGGCTGTCAAGAACTTTCTCGCTCTTTTGAAATATATTTCAGACCTTAACATCAAACAAAGGTTACCCCACATATATCATATCTAAACAGAGGGAAAGAGAGAAAGCATGAGCTGAGCTATCGAACTTATGTCCTGGTTTCCTTGATAGATAATGATCTCTTGAAACAGTGTGGTGGTATGATTTTTTCACCCTTTTGTGTTTCAGTAAGAGTGCAGAGATAAAAGCGGGTTCCAGGCTCAGGCACCACTACACATCTGACTGAGGCAGGTGTTAGATATGCTGATGACTGGCGGAGACTAAAGACAATACAAATTTGAAGTGAAAACGCTACTGGCACGCCTCCTCTGTTCTTAACACACGAAGGCCCCGTGATGATTAATTATTCATCCTATTGTACATGCCTGTATGCGTGAGTGTGCCAGAGAAACATACACACACACACACACCACACCGTTGGCTCGTGAGCTAGGAGTATGTTCGCCTTGCAAAGGGCGCAAGTGTGTCTGAGAGTATCAAAGCGCACACACCTGCGTACTCACATATTGGGGCTGTTTGCCCTGTTTCACAGAAGGAAGGTGCCTGTTTAGCAGTGAGCTCTGCGTTTGTTCCGTGCAGGCTTGCCAAGTTGTGTGCAAAGCCCCACACTAGTGTTCTTTTAATGATGGGATCAGGGGGGAGATTTGGTGGCTAAAGTGCAGCTTCAGTTATTTGAGAAAAGAGAAAGGAAGATAGCGGGGTGGGTTAGGCGTGCATGTGGGGGGGTGCGGGATTCTGTGTGCTGGGGTGCTTTTCAAAGAAAACGCAGGCTTGAAGCCATTGGGAGACTGCTTTGACTTTAATCTTTTCGCGCGCCTTTGAAAATTATAGCCGAGGACTGTGCCTTGCTTCATTAAGAGACATGTTTCGTTCCTTGTGTAGTTTCAGCCAGGAATTTTGCACTTGGTGCTTATTTCACTCCCCCTCGCCCTAACGCACTCACACACACTCTTGTTAAAGTGCACCTCATGTTGAGGACCATTCACAATTGAAGTGTTACACGCAAATAAACAGTCTCCCGCTTATTGGAATGCGTTTCCCGTTTCCGATCAGGCTGACCTCTGACCTTTTGATTAAAAAATTATAAAACACAATGTGTGGTTTTTGTTAACCTTTCATTGTGGAGTCATTTGTATTTCAGGGAAGTGCGTTTTCGAATGAGCGATGATTGGCATTTCCATACCCATCAGGAATTGGAAGTGCACTAGCTATCAAAGTACACTGTTAGAGACTAATAATGTACATCCCGTCTGCTCCGAGATCAGCTCCCACGCGCTGAATGAATGAATTATCCTCGGACTGACACCGATGAGGGTAAGCCATCTGCCCCCGGGACAGTGTTTGCCTTTCGAAAGTGCACCAGTGGAAGTCCTAGTTTGCTTATTGCCTTAGGCAAGATGACCAAAGGAATATAGAATGGTAGTGTGAAATAAGGTACTCGTAGGAGTGCTTTATGGTGAATAAATCATGGCTGAAGGAATTTGTTAGCACAAGTATCTCCTTATGCAGTGAGCTATTAACAATAAAGCACTAGCATCGAGTACCTTAATGGTTTCATTAAATAAATACCGCACTACTACCGCCATGTTTTATCGTCGTGTGACCCATGTGTTATTTGTGTTTTGACATATCAACAACAACATGTTGTTTAGCATTTATTCAAGAGAAATGAATTTATTTGTATTTCTCGCCTACTGTTTCTTGCATAGTGAGAGTTTGGACATACTGTATGACTCGCACTGACTTATATTCACTTATATTCAACTACATTATAGCATGGAAGTAGCCAACTTTGGACGCAATTAATTATGTTTATGCCGACCCCTACGTACAGGTTGTTTTTAATATGAAGTCAAAGAGCATATCGGTCACATGACAATAAAACATGGCGGATGCAGTAAGTCCGAAACTGTATTACTACTTAAAACTCATACTATGAAGAACATACAGTTTTATGTTTCAATGTAGTCGATGGGTTACCAACTGTTTACTGTCATGTCATAGTAAATAATTCCGGACACAGCTCTAGAACTGTTGGGGGCAGTGGTCATAGCTGAGTTTATCTTAACAATGTTTCGTTCGTCTTACACAATTTCACCCAACATAATAGACTGAAATACAACCAAGAATCTAGAAAAAATGTCACATTATTTATCTTAGCCTGAAACAAATTTTTTCCAGCAAAATCTTGCAACCTTATATCAAAAATCCCACTAATGTTTTGTTGGTTGCTGCATTCAAAATCCACTTGTGCGTGTAGTCACCACTAAGCCGCCCATTTGCATATCACAAAATAACAACACTGCTAACAGGGTGTTGTTTGGAGCTGTTTTTAAGAAGACACATTGCTGACTGCTGGGAAACAGTGCATGTGTAGTGAGAGAGATGTCTCACCTTGCTATAATTTGAGCCCTAGAGCTCAGAATAAGTGGTGACAGAAGCAAGGCGGAAGGAGCGCGATCCCTCGAAAGGGATTTTTCTCTTCGCTGTTGCTATCTGAGACACTTGTCGCAGGTTTGCCAGCCATCCTCCTTCTAAGATGCAAAGACAAAAGGAAGAAAATAATCTGCTGACAGCCATATAGGAACAGAAAGCAATGCTTAAACAACAGACACTATTGTCGAAAAGAGACTGAATTATCGATTTTACTGTAGGTGCAATTGGTGCTAAGATGTAAAGTGTCGTATAAAAATAATCACAGTTTCACAAAACAAATTCCCGGTTGAAATAAGTGTTTAATCTTTTTTAAAGTAGTAGGTTACCCAAAAAGGAAAAATTCAGCAATTCATCATTTGAGTGATCAACACAAAATAAGATAAAATATGTTTGGTTTAATACAGAGAGTACATTCAATTCGGGGAATCGCACATGATTAACCGTACATTTTTTGTGCATGCGTCACGATATATCGAACATGCAAAGGAAAAGCAAAATTGTAAAATATACTTGTGATTTTTGTTTGTTTGTGAACAAAAAGCATCCTTGTCACTTCGTAATAATAATTTCTGATTGCTGAAGCACCGGAGCCACACAAATATTTAATAACTTTACTCATTTTCGAGGTTTTTACGATTGGTTGCGGTGCAGTCTACGGAAGAGTGCGAAAGCTCCCGGACCTCAACAAAATCCTATGTTGAATTCTGACAATAAATGGATGTCCTAGGGTTATCAAAATATTCAGGTTGCTGAATTTTCTTTTGGAGGATGAACAAACCCTCAAACCAACTACGACACAAGCTAGCCGTCTGTATAAATTCATATTTTTTCATTAAACCCAAGTATACCTAATGTGACATGGGTCAAGATAAGAAGAAACCAAATACAACAATGTATTCTCTACTGATGAAATTGATAAGATGACTGTTAAACTAATAACGCCACAAAGGACACATCAATGAAATCGTTTGTAAATCACTCGCTCAGCTCTGTAGAGTAAAAGTGCTGGACTTACAAACTCGAAGCAGCACAGAAATATATAAGAAACACAAAGAAAGCAAGAGTCTCCAGTGTGTTTACATTCAACAAAGAAAGCAGTGGGACGTCTCTTTGATCCATCAATCCCTAAGCAAAGCTCAGCTTGGGAGTTTGGATACAGTGACAAATTCACACATAAATAATGCTTTATCAACACAGGCAGAAGTACCGATATTTTGAAGCAGTGCCACCAACTACAGCGGAGTAAAGGTAGGCTTGAAATATGGTTTTACGACTTAATGTGGAGTTTTATTTTCTCATCTTTCCCTTTTCATATTAACCTGGAGTTAAGGAAATAAAAAGAATCTCCATATTCTGAAAGAGTGCTTTCGGAAAAATGGCTGTACCTGAGGGGAATCTGTATAGCTTTTGAATTATTGAACATAAAAAAATGATATGTATGAGATTTGATTTAATCATATTTTAAGAAAGGAGAATGCACGTTAAGGTGTAATTCTTCTGGCAGGAGTTTCACGATATCGATAAATGAGCAATTTTAGAACTAGACATTTGTTCATTATGCATTCATCTGTTTATATGGCCTTTGTCGGGGGAGCACTTTCTTAAATTTGATAGTCTCTCTGGAAACTGTCTGGAACTCTAATTCAAGGTCGGGCCATTTGAATATAGTACTGTCATTACACCCCTGCTTCTGAGCATTAACACCCCACCCCCCCAAAAGTGGGTAAAGCATTTCTCTACTCTGCTGATTTTTTATTAAAGATTAAAATTAGAGGTTTGTTGCTGTTGGGTCATTTCTTTTAGCTTTAAAGCCAGCTCAATACAAAAAAAATTATATTATCCTATAATTATTATATTATTATATTATCCTATGTTATCCTAATTTAACTCTCTTGGGTGTGAATGTCCTTCTGATAAGGTTAAAGTTAAAACTTCTTTGTTCTACAGAACTCAAAAAAAGATGTTTTGAATAAAGTTTGTAACAAAATAACAGTGGACCCCATTGACTTGCATTGCCTTGATTAATGAACATCAATAGAATGGGGAATATGTCAATCGGTTACCATGTTTTATATTTTGCTCTTCTCCAGAATATAAAAGGTCATATAGGTTTGAATTTGAAAAATATTATTTTTGTGTCTACTTTCCCTTTAAATTCCACCTACAACAAGTGGAATCTTTATTTTATTTAAAAAGGGGGATGAGCACTTCAAAACATTAAACTCCAAACCCCTTCAACAATTTCATGTACGCAAATGAAACAATTTTATGACAATTTGACCTAACTGGCTACCACGACCACCTGTGTCTTATATGCTTAATGTTCAATGCTATAACTCAATCAATAGCATTGAACTGATGAAGATTTAAGAGTTTATATTGCTGGTGGTACATTTACTATAGTATACCATGTCAAACATTCTGCTAGTCTATTTACCAAAGCCCTTAAGGGTCCCTCTAAATCCCTAAATAATTCATATCAAATATTTTTAAGAGTATCATTCTAGATTTTTGTGCTCCACTGACGGTCAATTTTTACTTTTTGCTACACATTGTTAAATAAAACCTTGTACTGTTTCAGATTAGGCCTGCAGGCTTGTTTGGTGGAGCGAGAAGCCCACGGGGTTTCGGGGAGGTGGTTACACAGATCCCATGTCTGATTCTCTTTCTATATCTGTCAGTTTGAGATTCTACATGTGATTTACAGGCTCCCACACCACCAGAAAATCCAGAACATTTCTTTGAAAAACAGTTCTGAAAGAGAAATAAAAGCGATTCGGATCCCAATTTGACACCAAATTCAATGGTCAATTAGACTGAAAATAAATGAATAGAATGAGTAATTATGTCAGTAACTGCTAGTGTAGTTAACAGCATCAGTACACAAAGACACAAGAGACATTTGTTTGAGACTGTGTTCGTGTGTAATAAAGGGGGTTGCAGTAGACAGAGAAGCCGCTCCAGTAATGAGTCCTTTTATAAGCTTTAATTTGTGGGCCTCCCCTAGGGCAGAATTACAGAAGAATGCCCTACCTCCCGTTCTCACTTCTGCTCCCCTCCTTAATATGACCAATTTTATTTGTGGAGTATAATAATGTCTTCTATGTTATATTTGCTATAAGACATGCAAATTCGTTTTCATCAATAAAAGGGTTATGTTATCTGTCCTGCCTGCCTTTACAGATACCTGTATATTGATTCAATCATTTTGTGTTTATAAAAGAATGGATTTGTACTTGTTAATTATTTTAGTGTAAATTGTAAATTCTGTATATTTTTGTATGCACAGCTATAAATGTAAACTGGCTTTAACTGAAGAGAAAACATCTAGGATTTCACCCACTGGCAATGCACAGCCAATTACGGCTAGCTAGCTATCTTTTTATAGTAGGCCAAAAATGTTCAAATCTAGAATCTTTTATATATTGTCCCATTTGCGAGACTTGGCACATGATGAAAATGATCCAGGTAAGAGGATAATGGTGACTGACAGGTCTTCGTGGACAGAAATAGCACCAGGTCACATTTTGTTACCTACAACAGTTCAAAGAACTCATTCTTCATAGCCTGATGTGTCCCTGGCGTTTGATGCTCTGATACCGGTTTGATCCAGTTAAATTTGAGGAAATGCATTAGGATGTTTGGCTTAACGTTGTTCAAAGACAATGTTATGCTTGACGTGTCTCATTATTGACAGTTCTTTCCCAGATCGTCCACTCAAGACCCACTATAGGTTTAAAATTGTGCCAAATAAAACAAACAAAACTTTAGCAAAATCAGACTAAAAGCCATAAATTCTATAACTAGTCATGGAGCTTTCAATCAAACTCACTAGCCAATGAAAGTAAGGTGTCTATAAGTTCCGCCCATTGGTGAAATTTCTGCAAGAAAGGCAAAAACGAATATTATTAAAGCGGTAACTAAACATCCAGCAGAGAATTTATGAGCTATGATTGGCAAAAACAAAAATTAAAGAATTGATAAGAAAAAGAGTCTCATTCTTGCCGTTGAGTGAATTTTTTGATGATCAAAGTATACTTCTTCTTTTGATCTCATTATATTTTCTATATTTTTTTAAAGTATATTTTTGTTTGATTTCACAAAATTTTTGTGTGTTTAATTTGGCGAAATTAAAATCTAATAGACACAAGCTATACAGTTGCTGGCTGGGGCCGAAGACTTATCTCTCTCTAAACAAGCTCAAAGAAAGTAATATTCAGAGTTCAAAGTATTGATTTTTTTTGTAACACAGTTCTGTCAGAATGAAATATATCGCAAGAAATAGCTCCTAAGAGGCAAATCACCAAAACATTTCAGTCTGTTTTTGTGTTTAAGTATATGAGATTGAAGACCTGCTGCACTAAATTGTTGCCGTTGTCAGGACTTACATCTGTAGGGCGTCTACAACAATGTGATTAAGAATTTCAGCAAAGTTCAACAAGCTTACATTTAATCTTCTTTCGGGTAGCGCTCCTGGGATAATATGAAAAGCTTCCTTATTCTGTTTATTACCTGTTTCCCACAACCCCTAAGTCTCTCTCTCTTCTCCGCTACAGACAGTCTCTCTCTCAACACG
Source organism: Triplophysa yarkandensis (assembly GCA_033220385.1). NCBI lineage: Eukaryota > Metazoa > Chordata > Actinopteri > Cypriniformes > Nemacheilidae > Triplophysa > Triplophysa yarkandensis. Next base: position 12,631,567 of record CM065655.1, read on the forward strand.
TTTACGGTGATGGATCCACAGGAGGAAAGAGAGCACAATTTGTAAGTAGAAAATATTGGTTTGCCTCAATGCCTCTGGTTCTTTTTTTGCCTCTCTTTTTTCCCCACACATCTTTTCATGTTTGGACGTCACTTGTACAGCACACACTTGAGAAATTCTAGTGTGCCTAGCTTCAGGCATCCTCAGTCTTCATACTTACATAACTTTCTGATGTGCATTGCAGGCCGATAGGGCAACGTCTCGGAATGTATCAAGGCCTTCAGAAGTGATTGGTTAGAAGCTAGGACAAAATAATTGTGTAAATTTTATTCCTTCCCCTCCAAGCTTTGTTCTGATATAGAAAATAAATTTTTTTTACAAATATTAAAAAATGTGTAAGATAAATAATGATAGTAATGTTTTTTAAGGGGTTTCATTCAGAACTGTTCTTTGTTTTATATTTAAAGTTACCCCTCCTGTCACTGTTGAGCTGTGATGTGTCTGCTCCACTAAATGTTCCTTTGGCAGAGGCATCTTGTTTGGATTGTGTTCAGAATCCCACCTGCCCATTCTGATCTCTTATTTAAGTGTCTTAATTATGGCCCAGTGCTCTTTCTGGGCTTTATTGAAGTTTCTTTGCTTTTAAACAATGGTTACTTGACAAAAAATAATTTAGAAACACCTTAAGATTAACAAAAGTTATAAAACAATAATTAAACGTATGGCCCGGTATAAAAGTAAACATGGCTTTATGACAATTATTTACAACTGTTCACATCCAGAGCATAAGTTTGTGTTTACATGACATATATTTTTGTTCTCTCCATAATAACTTTTAATGTAAGAACACAAACGCAAACACATACATGTTCATACATTTTGAAAATATTAAGATTTAATTTATTATTTAATGAAATACTGTTATATATTAATTTGTAAAATGTGATATTTTTCTAAAATATATGCATGTATGCAAATTTTTTTATAAAGCTGTTTAAATAAAATCAGTGTTTCTTATAAAATGTTTTCATGTAAATATTTTAATAATTAAATTATTTATATTTAAAGTATTAACATAATTTTATGAATCAGTTAATATTATTATGATTATTATTATAAGTTGTAGTAGAAGTAGTGGTAGCGTTAGTTATTGTAAAGCAAATGGTAGTATGTACAGTTGTAGTATACATGCTTACATGTATCATGCAATATAAGCATCTGCCAAATGAGTAAATGTTAATGTAGTGGTAGCCGTAGTGGTATATAATTTAATATCAGAAATATATTATAAAAAATAACATCACTTGAAGGAATAATTCTCTTCAAAATAAGTCATCATGTACTCATCCTCTTTAATAAAAGAAAAGCGTTGGTCTTCATTGACTCTTTTGACTTTTCTGGTCGATGGGGACATCAAATGAAAATATTTTTTAAAATATCTTATTTAGTGTTCTTAAGAAGAAAGAAAAATCATGCAAGTTTGAGGGGAAATAACTGATGATTTAATTTTTTTAGGTGAACATAATTGTGATTTTTCTACTTTTTACATCAAATTTCCTTTTAAAGAAATGTTTAGTTTACATAATCCAGCTGAGATGTGAAAAAAATACAACATCGTATGAATGACTAATAACTTAAAACCAGTCAATCGTAGAAGCCTAAGCGCTTCCGCCTATCACCACCTATTATTTCATCTGTGTGTGCACCCCTGCGCTGACTTTTCTTCAAATTCCACTTTTCCTCTCCATCAATCAGAAAATTGAGACAGCCTGCAGACTGGGAACGAGGGCGAACAATATGTTTTGACCTTAAGTACCGCCCCCCAGCTTGCCTTTTGGCACTCACCCCACCCACCCACCTTCCTTGAGTCAGAGCAGCCTCAAAATCAATAGCAGAGTGACACAATACAAACGAGCAACAACCACACATACATCACATACACACACAAGGAGCATGTGGAGCAGAAAAGGTTAGGGATGTTATGACGCAATTTAATAAATGTAATAAATTAAATTACATTGTCAACATTACACAAGTCCTGATATATGAATGAGTAAATTACATTATGAATGTATCGCAGTGTGTTTCAGGGGCCTTTTTCATTGAGTTGTGGGTAATACTAGTAATTGGGCATTGGAACTAGTAGACCATCCGAGGTTGGCTACTCGAGGATACTCAAAAATAATACAATTGTAAAATAGAAAGTAGGTAAATTTGGATGGAGTCAGTCCAACTTTAGTTGGGATGAGGAAACTGATCATTAATTATTCTCTCGGTGTGTTGCTCTCTGTGCCCCAGCGGTCACTTCTGACTATTGTTTACTCAAAGCGCTTTATTAGTTTGGTCTTGGGGGAGCAAGCGTAGTCCCCCACTCCTAACGCACTCTATCTACTGGGGCAAAATTGTGTTAATTTACCCAGCGAGAATATTAACTACATTATATCAAATAACTGCCAGCGACAATTCGCTACCCAGAGCCGTGACTTCGTTTTAATTGATTTTCCTTCTTTCTTTGTTCACGCGTTGATTTGGTTTCCTGTGAATGTTTATTAAAAGCATTACGCGTAGAAATGTATAACTGTATTATTGCTCATAAGCGGCAAGTGTGAGTTGTTATTAAATAATTAAAGAAACGTATTCCTTGGTAAATGAATAAAACAAATATGTGTTATTATTAAATGAGTTAACATATAATGCATGTGAGAATTTTATCCTTCAGAATTTGTGTTTATACCTTTGCAAAGGGTTAAGGTGGTCTCTTAAAAAAAGAGCTGGACCAGGCCCTTATCACCAGGAAGCACAATCCTGAAATTGTTTTAAAGTAACACCAATTAAAAAAGTAAATAATTGATATTAAAATGATTAATAATTCATGTTCATATACTCAAAATGGATTAAGAGAGTTTTGGTTGAGATATCATATTAATAATCATATTATTATTATTGTTGTTCACAGATGCAGAAATACAGACTCACATAAGTACATTGCAAGGTATGCAGGAAAAAAGACAGATTTGAGATAAAAAGTGTTGTTTCTTGCACAGGCACAACAAACATATAGCACATATACACCATACACATTATATTCTCAGACTCCCATACACAAACCCAGTCCCAGACCTTGCTTCCACTCATATGTCCATATGCCCTCAGGGGGAGTAAAGGAGGGGGTAGAGGGACTTTAGTGTAATCACTCATACAGGGTCTAGTGTGGGTACAGCATACAGTAGATTGGCTGCACTGAAGCACTCTCTCGGCCTCTCTCTCTCTCTTTTCCCACTAGTGGGACGCCTCCCAACATTCCCCATCAAAGTCATATTTTACTACAACTGCCAGAGGATGACAGGGTGACAAGGCCTTTGTTTCTCTGTTCTTTAAGCATGAGTCTGAGGCGGGCACAGTTGCCGGCGTTTAGGACAAATGGAGATCATCCTGATTTGCACATTTTAATGGAATGGTCATGCGTACCTAACATTTCATTACTGCTACAATAAAAAAGTAGTTTTTCAGAAAAAATTCACAATAGCAAATACACAATCACATGTTTTAATGAGTATTTTTAAACTCTGATAAACAATTTATTGTAAAAAATACCTTGTGCAGGAATTGAGAAACTGGTTTACAGTGTTCACAAATCTCAGCTTTTAGACTATAAACGTACAGTGCAAAATTCTGTAAATATACTGTAGAAAGCAGTGTTCTTTATACATTTGATGGATAGTTCAACGAAAATGTTTAATTCTGTTAAATTTATAACTCTGCATTGCATTTTTGTTTTAAATGTTTTCTAAAATAGCGGTACAATTAATGTATGACTTAATAGAAGCACATTACTGGTACATTTTTAGAATGCAGATATGCATTCATGCTTTAAACACTTTTATCATATAACACTCTTACTGGGAATTTAATTGTGGAAGTTATACATAATATTAAACTAGAATCATTTTATCTTACTTTACTTTTTTGTTTTACGGATTTTTGAGATGCAATTAAAAATTTGTCAAATAACATAAATTTGCATGTAAAATTTTATGGAAAAATATTTTAATTTCATCATAAACATAGATATTTGTGGCATCCCCGCTTCAGCAATATTATGTTTTTATGATTCCATGTAGCTGGGGAAAAGTGAGCATTTAGTTTTTTTAATTAACTTACGTATATGTCTTTTTAGGCAAAATATTTTTTTGTTTTATTCAGTGGACTTCCAACACCATGTATACCAAATTTTAAGCATTATTTAAATTTTAAAGATAATTTAAACAAAAAATTTAAACCACTTTGCTAAATATTCCTTTTACATTAAAGTCTGTGAAAGCTGTAAATGTATATTCTAATGTCAACCCAAGATAAGGTGAAGCATAAGTAGCAAAATAATATTAAACAATGGTTGTTGATTTGACATCATATTTACTAATGTGCTGAATGAAGTCAACTTAATGTCGCAAAGGGACTGCAAATGCAGGGAAGTGAGCAGTGGTGGGGCCCATCTCTTGCCATTAGCTTTAGCTGTTCTCTGCGAGCTGTCAACAGACGGCGCTTTGAGCTGCCAAGGCTCTCTCTGACTGCTCGCTCGCCCGCAGCACGCCCCAAGCTCCTCTTTGACACAAAGTGCTCATTTCTCTTCTGTTCCCTTCATTCTTGTGTTCCACTAACACAGAGAGGGGCTGCCTCTCATTCAGTGTCACCAAGAGTGTACGACACAGAGGGTGTGTGCGTGCGTGTCTGTGCGTGCATGTGTTTACGGGGTTGGCATCAATAAGAGGGCTTTAGTGTATCATGTGAAGTAAATCGTTGATCGCTTTATGTGTTCCTGTGGGGTTTTCGAGAGATTTGAGCATTCTCAGTGTGAACAGAATCACGCGCTGCATAATAATTGAGTTCAGGGTTCTAAACAATGCGAAATCCAACAACCCTCAGTCTTCCTTAAGGTTGCACTTGGTTGTACATACAAATTACGCTTGACCTTCACTATACTTGACGCCACATGAAACAATACAACAGAAGATGTTTCTGTTATTTGTTTTCTGCTGATTTTAATATGAAACAATAGAACATGATTCCAATCTTAAAAAAAAAATTTCTCCAAAAATACAATTCTTTGTTTTTGTTATTCTTTATGCTGGCAATGTCCTGTGAGCCCTGGCATGTCTGGCTGGCTGCCACAGGGTCAGCCAACTCAAGTGGAATTTAAAGGAGGCCATTTGAACTTAATAGGTTTTGACTGGCATGTGTTATATGCCTCGATGCACAATTGATTGATCGCTTGTTTGCTAAATCACTGCTGGTTTCCCTGTTTGGCAGGCTGGTGACACAAGTGTGGTCACTTTAGCCCTGAGAGGGTATGTGAAAGAGAAAAAGACTTGAAGTGGTCTTAGGCTATATGTGAAATAATGTCGGAGCTTGAATATAAAGATCCAAATCAAATATTTAAAGACAAATTTAAATGGGAATTTATAATGTGTAAGATTTATACAATTATTAGAATATGCTGTATACAGTGTGCAGCGTTTCTGTTGATGGAGCTTCTGTGGATGACATTGTTGTGGATCTTCTACACCTGCTTTGCCCCTGCTTTATAGCCCGTCTCTCAGATGGCTTTTTACAGCTATGATGATGGGAGGGAGGTGCTGAGAGGTCACCTCTAAGGACAAATGCTGTACAGTTAACCATAGAGACTTCTCTACATGACACATTCTTCTTATATTCTATTGAGTGAGATATACTGTTCAGCACCAGATCTTCACTAATGTGACTTTGTGGAACTGACCAAATATGATATGATGTTAAAAAAACATAAAAATACAGTATTTCTTAACTTTTCCAAGTACCTTATATCCTTATAAATTGTAAATTAGTTAAAACCGTAAATGGTCTATGAAGTCGTTTATACATTTTTCCAGTTACTTATTTGCTAACATCAAAGTTAGGACAGTCAAATAAGAAAAACATTGCTAGGGCATCTTCAGTCTATTCACTACAAAAATGTCACAAGATGTCCCGCTCCAGATTGAAGGATTCCGTCATAGTGGTTTCAACCTCTAGTACTCAAGAGCCAAAGACATTCCTAAACATTAAACCTGACACAAAGTACAAGGTATGTGTGCACATTTTTTATAGAAGAGAAGAAGGCGAAGAAAATCATCATCTAAATCTGGCCTTTCTATTTGATAACATCTAGAAAAAGAGTATAAAATAGTAATTTACTTGAATATGTTAACAGCATGGATTACAAACCCATATAGTTTTGCCAAAGTACAAGAAAATTACATTACAGATCATGTTTAACTCTGTTTCCTTACTAAAGCTCTAGGTATTTAGTTTTGCCCTGGGAAGCAATTTCAAGTAAACAGTGTCTAAGTTGATTTGAGAGATTCACTTCTCCCCATGAACATTAGTTGAAACATGTTGATCTTGTATTGATTCGCGCTCCCCTGGACAATTGCATAGCCTGAAAGTCTGAACACAGAGAAGCTGCACACAGCACAGAAGCGTGGTTCCTATCACTAAGGTTAACTGTCTAATTAAATTGATTAAACAAGCATATGAATTGGAGCTCACATCTCCATGGCTAATAGTCCTCTGCTCAAGCAAGATCACTAAACCAAAGATGAATAGAAAGAATGGTAAGTGTGCATCATTATGTTATGCTAAGATGAGAATATATATTGATCAAAATCCTGTATTGATAAAAAGTTAAATTACCTTATTTTCATTTGCACATTATCTGCATTCTAAGTGTCCCGATTTTGGTATTTTTCTGTTTCTTGTTTTGCATGTTAGGCTGTAATGAACCCTCAAGCACCGCTGAATGGTCGATCCATTCAGCGAAACTGTGGGGTTGAGATGAATCACCAAATCAGACTTGCCTTCCCCTACAGAGAAGCCAGAGAGATCCATCACGCTCGGCACAGGAGGAGAGTTACCGATCAGAACAGACACCCGTCAAAAGACGGAGGTGTTTGCCAACCAGGAGGGAATACCATAAAGCTAAACCTAGGAGAACAACGCATAAGATGTATCTTAAACCCCATGTACACCGTCAGCGAGTCCGTCCCTAGGTGTTGCCAGTCTCTTGCTACAAGGTCATTAGAAGCCATTCCTCGATTTGATGGCTTAAACAATTGTTGTTAACAAACCCAAAATGCCGTAATGGACAGAAGACGACTGACGTTATCTCTACTGATTTATTCCTAGCTACTTTAACTTGGCAGTGGCTCCCAAAAGTTGCATGTCATTTGCATAAAGTCAAACAATTCTCAACTTTGTCGCTTAATTGGACAATACCACTTACTGACTCCAACGATCACTGTTGCAAATGTTGATGAAAGTTGCTGGCTCTCCATTGAAATGAATGGCATGTCGCTGGCGGTGTGAATGGGGCTTTAGGAGTCAAAGGATGCAAGACCAGCCATGAAGGCAAGGTTCTAGTAAAGAAATGCAATGCAGCCGCATTAAAAATGTCCTTTTGAGTGGTTAGTGTGTTGTTAGCAGGTAAAGCATGTGTAGAATTAAAACCAATGACATAGTTGATATTTATTTGTAAAAGAAATGTAATGGTACAATTTAAACACTAAAAGTCATTTATGCAGTAACACTGTTGTCATCAAGCAGTCTCAAAGCCATTGATGTCTATATCTACAGTTTGTGCTCCAGGTTGCTAAGCAACAATAATGACAGTGACCTTTTGAAATATCACTGGGATGCACCCCTTGGTTAGAAGACCATGAGCACCTGGAACTCAGGCAGAGGAACTTGCGTATATGATTCTGGGATAAAACATTACTAAACACTAAATGTCCATTCATGTGCATCCAAATGTCACAATCAACAAACAAGGATATAATGATAAAGTGTGTTTCATTAACACACTATGCCTAGTGATGCATTATCAAGTCCAGATAAATGTTCATTGTAAATGCAAAACGATTTGTACGATTATTGTATTGCATCATAGTCAGTTTACACCTTTTTATTCCCTTGTATTGTAAACCTTTGTTTTGCTTGAATGAACACTGCATCACAGTCAAAAAGAAATAAAAGCAATAATAGGTATGTCCCCTTGGGAATGCTTCAAGAGAATATTTAACCTCCACGTTGTAATACTGTCCCAACGGCACATCTTATTGTTATTCTCCAGCATAGGTATATCTGAATGCGACAACTGTGTACATTTACACGACTGTTTGTTTTCTTGTCTCTGGAGAGCCATAGACCAAGATCATAAATAAAAATGAGCATCATTACTGTTAGGGATGCTTGTGAAAATAGACAAGTATAAACACAACATGAATTTGATCACACAGGTAGATTTTTCTATGCCTGAAAGAAGATTGATACTGTTTAATAGAACAGGCCATGTTGACTTAGCTATTGATATTAAACCATGTGTTTAAGCCACAAGACTGACAAGTATTTAAAGTAGTCTACTAGGCCAGTTATTCCAAGGAGTGATAAGCTCAAAAACAAAAATCTTGGTCACTGTGTTCTTAACCATTTATGCGAAACTTGTGTTTCTCTTTTCCTCTTGGAAGAATCCAGTGACATGCAGCCTCTCTTGTATATCTCTATTCATAATTGATGACCCGAGCCCAGACTAACACTTCAGCCCACTACACATGTAATACAGATTCAATTCATGTCTGGCATCCAACGTCACATCTGAAGTTTAACACTTAGAACAAGATCCCTATGCCTTCTACCGTTCTGAAAAGTTGAGCTATGTAAATACCTTACCTAAGTGAAAATCCACCAGAAAACTAGTCCTGAACATCGATTCAATATTTTCCACTGACAACAGAGTAAGCACCGTGTTAACACTGACAAAGCCCGCTTCAAAACCTTTGCTGACATTCAAGACTTGTAGAAGAATACAAGACAGCTTTATTTTGAAAGGACAGGAGATGTGGTCCACTGCGTGTTGGTAAGTCCCCAGGCTCTGGAAACGGTTCGGCAAGGACAGACCTCTTACCCTCAGTTCCCATAGCAACAAAAGCCTTGTCATCCCTTGCCGAGTGGATGTCACTGTCCTTCTCTAACTCCATAATGGATTTGACCTCTGATCTCTGTCTTGCACCGCACAGTGGATGTGACACACTCCTTATGTGTGAAAACACAGGCTTAGCCCAGTGCACTGTCCACCGCATCTAAAGGAAGGGTTAAAACAGACTGAACACTGTAAAAAGAATAATTTATCCTAAAACCAACAGTTGTCATCATTTACTGACCATCTTGAAACTTGCTGTATGATTATAAGGCAATATTTTGAATGTACATGATGTTAAAAATTGTCAGTGTCCTTTCACTTCTAGGGAACTGACATTTTATATAATATATTCTTTTGTGTTGTGCAGAAGGAAGTCATACAGGTTTGAAATGACATGAGGGTGAGTAAATGACAACAACATTTTTGATTTTTGGATGACCTTTCACTTTCAATAATAAATGGATATCTTTCGAGGAAACTTTACTGAACTGTGGGTTTAGAAAAAGTATCACATAATAACTAAAAGAAGAAATCAATTACATTTAGACATTTGAATTAATGCAAGCATTTACATGATTTCTTTTACAAATAATGCTATTGTGTTTGGCTATTTGGTAAATCCAAGTAATATTATGACATGTAACACAACATAAAATGTATCTTTTTGTGTAAAGTTAAACCTTGTACATTTGCAATATTTGTCTGTTATTGAAAAGTTTCTTCATTTCAAAAACCTGTCAACATCCAGTAAAACACATTTGCATTTGACTGTGTTCTGAAAAGAATAAGAGACATTCGAATCTCAGGAACATACAGAAAACATATAAAATCCTCACAGTGCAAAGATGACAAAACTTTTATTTCACGCGCAAGGCAAAAAAGTAAAAAGTTGGCAAAATGTGGAATAATTTGTAGTAAAATTATGTATAGTATGTAGTATTTTTGGCCCCTTTGACATTTACAGGCTATGAACATATCATTAGAGGTCACAGATTAGAGGTCATCAGCTTTAACATTTGAGAGTATTCTTACTTCCACGGAACTCAACTGTTTGATTACATAGCAAACTGGTAAGTCCTATCACTGAAGGGAACTGCTGGGAATGTCTTAGTCGCTGTGGAACCGGCTAAGGTCAAGAGTGCCATTAAGATATATTAATGTTTCTATTGGCAGGGAATGAGCCAAACCGATTTTTGAACTGCACAGTTGAACACGGGGAGCTCAGGGAGATTAGTGCTTGTCGAGGGCACTCAGTCTGCTAAGTTATGTAACACAGCTGTTTGTGCTTGCTTGCTCTGGATGCGTTCTCTCTTCCTCAGGTGGGCACTTGGCTCTTCTTGTTGTTTTTCCATATCAGCTTTCTGCAGCGACATTCTTTCTACCCCTGTTTTATTCTCTTAAAACAACATACAATTATGAACAAAAAGATTCATTTACTTTTCTATAAAGTCTGGATGTGAATTCTTGGCACAACCAGTGTAGTATGTACAGTATGTGGGTCATGACATTGAAGATCTTAAAAAGGAAAAAACATGTCCTGCTGGGATGAAGGTGTCAGAAAAGATATATTCTCTCACAGCCAAGCAGGACTGGACAATATATTTTTATATTTATGGATGTATATGTGACGGTAAAATGCAGAGGGAAGTTGTGCATGTTTTATGTGCTCTTCTAGGATAGTTATGTAGGATGAAAGAAGGTCTTTGAACCTTCTGAGAAAACTGGATTTATTGCCCGATCTGTTTTATCTGTTCATCCATGTCTTTCTTATTGTTTTTTAAAAAAGCCCCTTAGATGCATCATTTAATGAATGTGTGTGTGTGTGTGTGTGTGTGTGTGTGTGTGTGTGTGTGTGTGTGTGTGTGTGTGTGTGTGTGTGTGTGTGTGTGTGTGTGTGTGTGTGTGTGTGTGTGTGTGTGTGTGTGTGTGTGTGTGTGTGTCTCGGCCTAGCGCTATAGGATAAACCTTTGAGGCACAGAACTACACATACTTATCGATATCGTATTGTTTCATTTAACAGGCAGCTTCTACTTACTGTGAATTACTTATTGAAAAAAAAGCAAGTTGTGTGTGTATGTTTTAATTTATGATAAGAAAAACACTGTCATATAATATATAAACATACATTTTAAAATATGGCAGTCATTGATCGTTTTGACATGTATAGGTCTTTAGGATGAAATACTTCTTTATAATATTACCAGTGTTTTTAACTGTGTTGGGACAATTTTAACTTCCTCCTGAAATGTTTGTTTGTGTAAATGATGATGGTTTTATAAGTCATTATATGTATTAAATGTATTAATGTATTATTATATGTATTAAAAGTCATTATATCATAAGGGTGGTGTGTGCATGTGAGAGAGAAATAAAAAATATCACATATTGTAACTTCATGCAAAAATTTTAAAATACAAACATTTTAAACATTTTATAAAATGTATATCATTGCCATTTGTATAATACCACGAAACAATAATACTAGCAATGCCTGCAAAGAAGGTAGGGAAACTTTTCTCAAGACGTTGTGTTTACTCTTACTTTGATCAAAGAATTATAGCCCCATCTAGTGATCTAAAGTTGAATAGCTGCTCATAACTGGTGCACCTGAGTTTATGAAGGACATAGAAAGCATCATATGTGTTCTTTTAAACTCATTGCCATACAAATAAAGAAATATAATGAATAACATTGAAAATACATTTAAACATAATGAAAGCATAATTTATCATCTCCAAATTACTTTCCGGTTTGTCTGGTTGAACCATGTCATTTAATCAAAATGTACATTATTTTCAGACAATAACATGGATTAACAGCATCTTTCATTTTTAATTTTTTTAGGATTGCAGTGACTTCACAAAATTATTATAAGGTAAGTACACAACAGGAAGTGTTAAAAATGTTTGAAATGTTTTGTGCTTTTTGTAGAAGACAAAGATAAAGCAAAGCTTTTTAAGCAGCCTGACACACAACTTTTAACTGGTTGTTCAGTTTAATATAAGTACTCTACAAAGATTTAATAAAATAATTGATTTGCTCATTTTGTGAGAGAGAAAACAATTCTGTAATTCAACTTTTGTAAGAAAGAAATGTGCATATATGCATAAACATTCTATTTAAAGAACATTTTAGTTTACAGCAGCTTCAAGGATAACTCACTTATAAAGACTCTATACAAATATGTGTCTTTTTAGCTCTTTTATGTATTTTATTCATATATAATTACATCTTCTTTTTTTGTACATGCAGGCTCTGCAAAAAAATATAGGATGGTGAAAGGAAAGAAGACACGTATAAATGAAAAGAAGGTGGCAGGGTTTTCAAAATTAGCCGTCAGCATGCATGGAGAACATGCACCTTTCATATTTTAATCAGTATCTTTCATTCCCCCTGCTAGAAAACAATCTGTGATCAGGGGAAAATAACCAAAGAGAAAAGAGGGGCTTTAATGCTATGTGACAAAAGTGCTACTTTGATACCCGCTTCTTCTCTTCTTGTTAAGGTGCTAAATGTAACTGATAAGATGGAATAAGAAAAGAGATACGGAGAGGGCTGTCGTCTTTTAAGTGCTGAAAGAGGTGTCAGGTTGAAACACAAGCTACTTGACTCATTCTGTCTTTCCCATTGTTTTTCCCACTAATGTGAATATTGAAGTTCATATCTGGAGATGGTCTCTGTGTATTGCTTCAATGCAAAATTTTATTTTTGCAGATCAATTCGACTTATTTAGTAAGTAAAATTGTAGATTTTATTGTAACAGAGACAATAAATAGGGTACAGAAGAGCTGGTAATAGAGAAATGATCATTTGTCTTTATTATTTGAGCTGATATAATTCTTACCATCAGGTGTTTAAAGTGGTTTGAAATAAAGTTGAAATCACTGTAATTCATAGTTAAAAATAAAAATCTAAACACAGGCCTTTTATGATTTTGAAATTGTGTGTAAAATGCTTGTTCATTTCTTGGTAATAATTCTATATTTCAATAGTCTATAGGGATATAAATGTGAATTAAAACAGCAACAAAATATATAAGTAATATACATGAAAATAATCTAATTTTTTAATTAATTAAATTATGAACACTTCAATTCGGTTTTAACCAATACAAAAAATTGAATTCATTTAAATTTCAAGCAGTTAAATAAATTCAAGCTGATGTCACTTGCAGTTCTATCTATCAGAGTTTTTTATCCAAATCTTTTGACACTCTTTGTCAGTTTGTATGTTCCATGTGTATAAAACCCACAACCTTTGCATTGCAAGTCTCAAACTCTACAGTCGATTGGAACCATAGAGAATATCAACAATTCGAGAATAAAATAATATAAGGTTGAAAAAATAGTTAAAACACAGCATTTTCTTACTCATTCTTTTTTCTCAGACACTCCTTTTTTATTTAAAAATAAGAACCTTTGGAGCTTTCACTCCACGCAAGTTTATTTTTATATACAAAAAAGCATTTAAGACCAGCATCCATCTATTCACGTCAGAGCAGCAGAATGTATACGTGCACCAAAGGGTGATGGAAGACACAGAGAGGGAAAGAGTATGTACGCTTTGGATTCTGAGGTGCAAATGTATCAAAAAAGGGAGACTAGAGGAATCAGCAGTATGTTGCGGAGATTGTTGTGGCATCTTCGGAAAATGAGATCACTTGAGTGCTTTCTCAAACATTTCTATCCGCCACCATCCCTGTGTCATCTGCCTCCATCTGCGCCTCATGACCTACATAGAGACACTTTGGTTGATGCCTACATTTGAGGCATTGTCCTGAGCTGAACACCTACTGTATTCGAGAGATGAGAGATAGAACAAGAGACGTATAGGCTGAGCTGTGTATTCTGTGGCTCTCGGGGAGTGGGATTTAGGAGTTTTTGGCATACATCTGTAATTTTTGTTGCATGCTTAATTCTGAAATGTTACTTTTTTAGTAAGCATACAAACTAAATTAATGCATTACATTGAATGCTGTTATTGCAATTACTGATAGCAATTATTCATTTAAAAAGAAAACAAGATAAAATATCAAGATTGATTGATTGATTGCTTGATTTCGTTATCTAATTTAGAAGTTTCAAATACATTTGATAATATGCACGTTATTATACTTGAACATCTCACAAAACTACAGCTTACGCAGACACAACATATTTCAGAAGTCTATGAATTTAACAATCTACGTTTATTTCAAGCACTCTTACTTTGTAATCTCTTACAATCAACAACTAGGTTCAAGTCATCTGCAAAATTGCTCCTGTTGACTTTTTCTATTTTGCGCACCACCAATGAAGCAAGTGTATGTTCAATACAAGAAATTGTGTTTAAATGAATATTAAAGCAATGTTCACCGCTGGAGGAATGGTTTTTCCTTCTCCTTTGATTTTATTCTCTGTGTCTACCTTTAGCATCTTCTCCCAAGGCCAAAAGTACTGCTTTTACATATATTACCTTTTGATTAATGGAGTTGTATTCATTATTCTGCCCTTGTGCTAATTAGGACAACTCGCCCATAATGATATACAGTATAATAATACTTGCCCACTAGGCACGAGAGTGTGTCAACTTCCTGGAGCACGTAAGCTGCATCTGTACTACACCTTCCTTACTTCTTGAAAACCTGGTCTCATCTTTAAACTTGTTGTAAAATTGAGTCATGTCTTTGCGATTTTAGTTTCAGTTAACCATCACTATTGAGAATATTGTAAAGATGTAAAATAATACAAGTAGGTGTGATCAAGAGTTGTAGGCAAGGCCACCCGAACCAAGACCAAGACAAGAAGATGTCAAGGCAAAAAAAGATCCTGGGGGCCGAGACAAAGACAAGACCAAGGCAGGCGGAGATCAGGTCAAGGCTAAGACCAGCACAAGAAAAATCGTAATAATATCAATAATAGAAGAAGTAACTAGAGTGATTTACTGTTCAGAAATTCATGTGTTGGATGCTTAATGTTGTATCAACCCCTTATATAGCAAGTTCAAAAAGAAAATATTAAAATTTTACATCCGATCACATAAATGATGTGGCACCAACAATTAAATATATTTATAATCATATATAAAGTTTAAATAAACAGCGAAGTCCACTAAATTTGGGACTAAGAAAAAAAATTATTTTGTCTCAAGACAAAAAAGTCTTGAGACTAGTATCAAGCTTTCATTCTTAGGTTGCTGTTGAATTTTTCTAATTTTAGTGGACAATCTGACCAAAAAGCTCAATGAAAGAGCTTATATTTTACTTTATCTTGAAGGCATTTCACAACCCAATCTACAGTTGAATCTGTGTAAAAAACACAAGTTTTGTGTTTCTACTTCTCATAAATGTAAAGAAATGTTGATTTCTTGACCCACATGACATAACAAAAGAATCGAACACAAAGTGACTCGGAAAACGTCAGTCTGCATTTGCATATTGTGGAAATGTCTTGACATTTTGGAGGAATAACTGGTCAGGTAGGATGATAACTTTCAGAAAGATCAACCTTCTTTCAAATCAATCATCCTTGTGAGGGTGGGTAAGTGGTG
Organism: Triplophysa yarkandensis; assembly: GCA_033220385.1. Taxonomy (NCBI): domain Eukaryota; kingdom Metazoa; phylum Chordata; class Actinopteri; order Cypriniformes; family Nemacheilidae; genus Triplophysa; species Triplophysa yarkandensis. Next base: position 12,647,063 of record CM065655.1, read on the forward strand.
ACCTTCATAGTCTTCCACTGGCGGCCTTCAAGTTCTCCAGCTTATTAACATTTAATTCTCTAAGTAATTAAGTAAACTCTGGCATTTGAAGCACAGGAATGTGACGGCTTTCAATCCATGATTCCTTTAAGATTTTTGAAAGTGCCAAATTCCACTCAGGGGCAAAATCACACGCACTTGTTCTTGAATTCTCCCTCATCTATCCCCTGCTTCAGTGCCAGGGCTTTCAAGAGTTGAGTTCAAGGTGAAAATAAGTGAAATCATGCGGGAGTAAGGGACCAAGCATGCGATTACACAATTATGAGCTGAGTGTTTTTTTTTGCCAAACACATCCCAAAAGATCTCGATACGGGAGAAATCCGTGCTTTAGAACTTTTCTCCTGCCTCTAAAGATAACATAACCTCAGCCGAAGACTTCTGTCACAGAAAGGATGGCGTGAACTTTCTTCTTTTCTTCTTTGTGTCGAAATCTCGAGCTTCACATTTCCATTTGGCTGTGGTGTCTGCTTAACATTGGGCTTTGGCAACATGACAGAGAGAAGAAACAGCGAGCACCACCGTTGACATATTCCCCATCCCTTTATTCGCATGTCATACTGTCTTTTCTGGACACCTGATTGATTGTGACAGCCGTATATTGGGGATATTTCATATGAAAGAGAATTCGCCAATGAAATGTTAATGAGTTCGATTTTTAATACGAGCTGCTTTTTTATTACAGACCAGCAGTTTTGAACATTTTTCAAAGTAACACGCCCAAATTCCACTGTTTGCAATGAATTAATAATGCCCGCCGTGTCACTTAAATCTCACACATTCTTTAATCAGCGTGCATGAAACAGAAGCTTCTTGAAAGGTATCCTTTTTTTCTCTGGATCGGAACAATTACAAACTTAGCAAGTATCAAATGTGCCCTCGTACATGAATGTGTGGCCTGGTCCGCCGGTTACTCTGTGGTCCTACTGTACGTTTATGATCTAGAATTAGTTATGAGAAGATAAAAATGACACAAATCAAAATAAATAATTCTCCGAAAACAAGAAAACAACACACATTTGAGATTGATAAAGATTATGATTTGCTTTGTGATTGAATTCCGGCAGTGATATGATATTAAAGAGATTCAAAGCTAATGTAGATGTAATATGTGAATGTGAATCACACCATGAGTTCTCTAAAGTCCTATTTACAAAATTTAGCATCAGAAAAAACATATCCAACCAATCCAGTTCTGGATATGATTTTCACAAACTTTTAAAATCAAAATTGTTGGAATTGGGACACCTACAGAACTGATTTGACAAATCTTTTTCAGTCGTTTTTGTAAACACAAATCAGCTCCGTTCAGTCAATTCTTCCCTTCAAACTTATCTTTGACCATCAACATTTCACACTTATCTTTGACCATCAAAACATTTTTTATGGAGATGCAGATATGCAAACTAGCCTTGTCTCCATTCAGTTTGCTCTTTGCAGTAACAAAGTTACTGAAACTGAAAGAAAAGCAGCAGTCCTGCGATCACTTTATTCTGAATCGATAATTGCATGTTTATGAATGATGCATATGTTACATCATATCTATCTGATGTGATCATTTATAGGTATATGCGGAAAATACTCACCAGTGGTGTAAATGATAAATGTACACATAGTTTGTCTCAAGGCATATAAAAAACCAATAATAAACAACATATCAACTAGATTTCCCATTCCAATGACAATGCCGGTATCATTATAAGTGTATAACCATTAAATGTGATCAAAGTGAAATGCCATTTAAGAATAAAATCAATAGAATACAATTGTGCACTTCTGTTTCCTAGATAGCTAAGACATGTATGCTGCTTAGTAATAGCACTTCTTTTCAGATACTTAACTTCTCACTTTCTTTCGCTTTCTATCAGCCTCAAATCCCATCCAGGCTTAAAGTGTGTGAAAGCAGCCTGCGAGAAGGTGGTGCGTATTAACCTAAGGGAAGTCAGGATACAACCGCCCGGAGGACTTACAGGTGAGGACTGATCTAATTAGTTCCCATCAAGTATGTAATTCTTTTTCTGTTGGAAAAACGCCGCGAGGGTGGTTGAGTGGCCAAAAGCTAGGCTACCTGAAAAATAATGTATGAAAATAGACATCATAACCTGAAGCTACGGCACATTTATATGCCTGACGTGCTCCTGACATCAATGTTGAGGTGAATTCTAATTGAATTTTGTCAGACGTATGTGTAATGTTACCATTAATATGAATGCTGCCGCCCTAAATATTTTACCGACCCTCATGGATATTGTGGGCCCATCATAACTCTTTCAAAAAGAGCTAATTAATGTACTTTTTGATCTTTTAATACTTTTTTAAATATAGTTTGGGAAAACGAGTCGTAGGAGTTCTGGGCTAGGGGAGAGCACGCTTTGTGGTTTGCTCTGGTGTGTCGGTAAAAGTCTCTCGGTTGAGAGAATCAATGAGTTGTTCACAATTAAGTTGTTCCTAGATGTACCTCGGTCCTTTTCATTTGGGACCAGATGTAATCATCTTGTTTCAAATCATTCCAGCCCGTCACGGCCTGCCTCCCTTCTTAAAACTAGAGAGTGCCACGTTTGTCTGTGGCTGAACAGAAATGCCGAGATATGGGCCGGTTGAATAATTTAGGCTCCCACAACACATGCACTTTTGCTTTTCAAGCATGAGTTATAATTTCATTAGAAACTTTGGGGCTGCGTCGCTGACTGGTTAAATATTAAACCCTTCCGCTGATCACTTTCGATTAGCCATCCCTGTGAAATTCCCTGAAATGTCAGAGCTGGTGTTTTTTTTTATTTCTCCTCCCTGTCCTACAACAAGTTCTCCTCCTCCCCTAACGCTCCTTCAAAAAAATGTTTGTCGACACAGAGGGGTACTCTGGTAATTGCATGAATTCATTTAGAATCAACAGAGGAGCTGAGACATCTGGGAGGCTTAATGGGGCCACCGTGCAGCGTGACAGCGGCGGGCGAGGGGGCTTAAATGGGCTGATTGGGAGATGATTGAAAGCGTGTTTTAGCTCATTAAAGGCAACTAGCTGTGGAGGTTAGATCTTCTCGGATGGAAACTGTATAGGAAGGAGAGTGCGGAAAGGATTGATGGAGCGCAGGGATTGAGGGAGCACCTACAGCTTTGGCCATGCTTTCTGAATGCAGCCTGTTGTGTGAAGTGTGTGTTGGTGTTGACTAATTTGACATTTGTCGTTGGCTCATAGTGTAGATCTAGTTTCTTAGTTCATTAATAGAGATTTGCACTCTTGCTGGGTTAATACACACTATGGTGGTGTGAATAATCTACTCCTCTGATGGGTTGCTCAATTCTTCCTAACCAACCCTGCTGACATCCTCATTCCATCATGATGGCAAAGATGTACTAGAGATCTCTTGCTGAGGGCGACTGAGCTAATTATAAACCAGCATCTACTTTAATCTTGCCATGACGTATATTTATTCCTGGGGTAAAGAACTCTGTTAACTTTAGTGCATCGCTAAGAGCTTACTTGAGAAAAAGAGGCATGGAAACAATGACAATTGCAAACACATCTTGAAAGTTTTTCAGTATGTAGAAAAGTATGAATACAAAGAGGGGACTCAATGATCTTAAATTGATTTTATCAATGTTGATGCAACATCTTTACAAGAACTACTTCCATCGATCCATTTTCCACATGTTTGCCAGATGCACATCAACATATATAGGTTTAACCCAAATGTGCTCATTAACAGAGTTTGTTAATTGTATATGTGGTTTGGGCCTAGAAAATGTGTTTCTGCTTGTCGTAGTGGTGCTGGAAATCCACACTTTGCGGAAGAAAAAGCACAACACAGAACTTGTTGTTTTGGGAATTCTCATGCATAATGTCTGCACTTTCACAGTTTACATGGAGATGACAATGGCGTTGTTTTAAAAAATTGTGTCAGCAGCTAAAGCACACAAAGACCTTTGTTCCAAGCCGAAGGCTACATCCAGGGAAGGTCAAAATTGTTTACTGCATAAAGTATCAAGGTTTATTACTTCTGGTTTTATAAAAAAGAGCTTTAGCATTTTAAGGTAGAAGTGATACTATTATGTATACGTCTTAAAGGAGAAGTAACACACTGTGTTTCTGCCACTCTTAGACAACCATGAGACAACCAAATGCAACCTTATGGTGTTCTGTGTTCAAAAGGAAACATTATTATTGAGTTAATAGATAAAATTTAATATTCAGTTTGTTCATCACATAAATTGATTGACCAGCTTTAATTAAATACCCATGAGAAAATTACTTAAAAAAAGTTACATTTCCATTCATAGAGGTTTATATCGCTAAATTTTCTTTCCATCAACTCTCTCTCTCTCTCTCTCTCTCTCTCTCTCTTTAACCATCATCAGAGGGTATTTGTTTATAACCTTTAATATTTCACGAGCACTCTCAGTTATGAAGACAAGCGTCACTGCATGGGCCTATTAGCACCATGGCCTCTTAAATGCAGGTCTATTTATTTCCCTGTGTGATGAGCATGTCTCATAATAGGCAACGAGCCAGAGGAGGAAAGCAGCTGCAGTGCTAAAGCACCCTAGAGAACATCCATCGTGTTATTCAGAGGCCTGTTAGAACTTCAAGTTTGCCTGGATTACGTTTTCACCGGTGTGTGGGCTTTTTTAACTAATAGGATGATATGGCACAATAAACGCAATTGAGTCAATGCCATCCTTGTTAAACCATTTAAGTATTTTAAAATAATAGAAATTGTATTGAAAAAAATGGGTTGTTGGAATTACTTAATTTTATCATGTACATCAGTTCCAAATAATTAAATTAGCTTTTTTAACATAATTTTTCTTGAAATTCGTAAAAAAGTTCATCATGTTGACAGTGCGACCAATTTGGTATGAACATTTTGAACTGAAAATCTAATTTAACGTTACTTTCAATATTGCAAAAGAACTTCCCTTCACTAAATTGAAGTCTGGTGTACGCTGTTTCTGATAAATACTGCAGCAATAATATGCCTAATGTTTCATTTCCTGCATTAACCGAAAGGACAATTCCTAAATAAAAAAGTAAACCCTACCATACAAATTTTACATTTTTAATAAAGATGTGCAGTTTCCTTTCTTCTGGAATTGTGCTTCAATTTATGAAGTTTTTATTGACCAGATTGTTTGTTCCTCTTCATCAAGGCTATATATGTTAATAAATGTTTAATTTGTTAAAGAAAGTGTGGTTTTAAATATAAATTTGAGTTCTCCTAAGTTCAAGACGCACCACTGCAACCAGTGCAAAAAGTTGTACAAAAAAGCGTTAAAAAATGTATTACATGCAACAATGATTCCAAATGCTCCCATAAATGTTTTTATTTTTATACATTTGTCTTGTTTTAAGTTGCGCTCTTTTAATGTTCAAACAGTTTATGACCTCATAAAAACATTTGGGCTACAAAACAAAGCTATATAGGCATCGTTCTTTTGGGAATTTTATGTCAAATTGAAAGGCTTCATCTGACACTTTATTTACCTGACATTCACATTCTCTTCTCCTTTATGTTTCTATTTTTACAAGCTGTCTTACATCAGTGTCTTGACCTTGGCTTGGATGTCTCACAAGAGAAGCTGTTTATATTAATATCTGACATCTGACCTCATTAGGGCCCTGCCTTGTTTTGGATTATTGTTTGCTGGAGTTTTGGTATTCTCACCAGGTTGTTAACTATAGCAAGGAAGATTACCTTGCTCAAGCTGAAAAATCTGTTTCCCTCTTAAACTAACCACAAGGCCCATGTATAAATCGTAATCTCCAAACCGCCCCAAAGCTAGTTTGTGCGCTTGGTCAAGTTCATTTCTTTACTTAAAACATAGCCAGGGAGGATTGGGTTCCTGTCCAAAGCTGTAAGACATTTTTTAAATGTCTGTGGAACTTAAGATAGACGACAGACGGCCCAGCGATAAATAACGAAATGAGCGAGTGGCAAATACATTATTAACCACGCGTTACATTTGAAGAACACTTGCAAGGCGTCCGATTTAAAAGAGGATAATGTTTCACCATCAAACCATTCCGCCTTGTCATCAGAGTCGAAGCAGAAAGCGATTGCATTAGTTTGGGACATTCGTCTTGAAAGTATGATCCAGTTTCACTATAAGTAAAAGTCAAAACTCATCAGGGAATAGTGAAGGGGTAAAGAGTCTTTCTCTTGGATGTCCATTGGTTTTAAGTGGTTGGTGCATTTTTTATGGACTTATGGTCTATGGGTATGTCATCTCCAAATTAGCCTTATCTAAGTGGCAAACGGGAGCGAAGTGGGTCTTGAAATATTCATTAAAGCTTGTGATGCATCGTTTTTGTGTTAATTAAAAGTGGCCAGGCTGAAACCGGACTGTTGTTTTTAAGATTACTTTGGCAAGTCGGTAAGGGATAGATAATTGAAGCCACACGTTTTTACAAAGTCAGTTTTAGTAATCTTTAGAGATGCCAGTTTGGTTATGGTGAGCATGGATTAAATTAAATTCAGAAAGCATTTTTTTTTGGATAATTATGGACAAAATCCAGGAAACATCCACAGGACCAGGTAATCCAATAACGCTCAAACACATTTAAAAAGACCTTATCAAGAACAAAGAAAACGTAGAGTTTATATAATGTCCAGGTTATGGGAGCCATGTGTGGGTCAAATCAGCCTGGCAGGAGCTGGTGGGAAATGGGTTGTTGGAAATGAAGCACGGATAATAAAACAGAAAAAAACAGGGAAGCATATTGAGGAACAGAACTTTTTTGTGACACATCCAATACGAATTTGATTCTAATTTACATTTAAGTGATGATCTTATGCTGTACATGGTCTAGTGGTAAGCTCGCACACTATGCAAAGAGGTTCCTGGCAGCCCAAGTAGACATCCAGAAAAAACATACGTAACACCTTCCCTAAATGTAAAAACTATATACAAATTGTATACAAATATAAATCGTTTTAGATTTTGTGAGATATGTTTCACATTCTGCAACAAGAGAACATTAAGCTGTTTAGGTTGTGCAGCTTGAGGCTTTAGAGACCCCTGGCATTCCTAGACCCAGAGACAATAATCCAACTCTGCCCAAAACCCCTTCTGATTATCAACCACATCAGGTCTTTTCAACCTTTATGTTAAAATATCTGGAGCATAAAGTCTTCATTAAATATTTACAAATGCACTAACCATATGAAAAATTAAGATATATGCAGTTTCATTAACCTGTAGTAAAATATGTACACATCCACTCAGTGGGCCACAAAAATATTTTTTCAGGCCGTTTTAACATATTCCAGGCAATCTTTTCTGCATACTAATACATGGTAAGTTATTCTTAAAGCAGTTGTGGTGATTAACTGTGTTTTAATATAACATAAGGGTTCCTTAAACTGGCTTTAATCCGAGAATAAGGATTTAAATCAAGGTGTAAAAAAAAGGTATAAAGAAATGTTTTGCCCGAAGATATTTGAATGTTATGACTGAGGACCATCTTAATTAACTTAGCACAGCACTTTATAGCTGAGTAGATAACTAGTGGGATTCTTCACTAATACATTTGCATTTAATTCATCTTAATAGTTCAAGTACATCGCTGTTTCCTTTTTCTTCGGGAGATATTATAATTTCTTAAACAGAAAATTCCTTTTATTTTACGTAAAAATTATCTTTTTCTTTTAACACAGCTTTCATATATAGCATTATTATTACATTGAACGGTAACTAATCTAAGCCTAGATATTATTTGTTGGATGGGTTTACATACGGGTTGAAACTTGTCACTCGTCTCTTTCAGTGTCTTGGAAAATACTGATGCATATGATTGCAGCATGTGTTGCGCCACCGGGCAAGAGATTTGGGGGTCTGAAATGTTAATGACACCATGCCGTAACACCCCTGTGATCTCATGAGCTTCCTTCTCACGCTCGCTTTTACGCTTTTATCCATTCCGTCTCATTATTGGCAATATTTTAGCAACCCAGGTGCAAAGAATCTTAGAAAGAGGAAAGAAATGATGAAGGACCTGGAAGGGTGGGAAAGATCTCATATCGGAGAAGAGCATGGGGTCCATTGGATAGGGGGGCTGGGGAGGGTTCACAGGAATAGACGTAGGCCTGTAAATCTTTGATGCTCCCGACGAGGTGAGAGCTTCCACACTCTTCTGGGTCCGCAAGTAGCACCCAAGCAGACGGGGGTCATGCATGATTCACAAGGCAGGCCGTCGGATTAGCTTAGCGTAGCCCGTGCTGATGACATGCGTTACAACTCGTTTCATCATGACGTGCTAATGAGAGCTGAGACTGTGCTCTCGTGCCGGAGGGTTTCAGGACCCTCCCGGGGCAGGCGGTGCTTGGAAGAGGCAAGGTAGACCTAACATGACATTGTTTCCATTATCTTTGTGAGTTGCCATCCGTTCTAATCGGTTCCTCACAGGGGCTCTGAGAAGGTCGTGAAGTGACCAACACCTGCTTAAAGAGCTTGCTGGGGGGCTACACTTATCACTGGCATTTCATCACGATGTGCTTTTTACTGGAAAAACAGAATTATGCCAGTCTTACCCACAGGTTAATAATATATTTTGGACTGTCTCTCCAGTCTAATGCTTTGATACATAATTTACCAACACATCTATTTTGGGTATCAAAAAATTGTATAATGCTAAGGCCAAAGAGCCCTGTCTAAGTGCATCTGTTGCTGGTTGATGATTTGGGACCTGTCTTCAGTCTGCCAACCTTCGCCCTGGCCCTTCTGTACTGTTAGTTAATGATGCCACAGATATGTCCTTAAGCCCAGCGTGATGCATGGCGTTCATTAGCCTCCGTGCAGCTCACATGGGCTCTCTCTCTTTTATTCTAATGATAAGGGAGGAAACTGGCCTTTAATCACAGGGACACCTTGTTACCAATGGAAGGGACGGTTAAGAGGATAAAACTAGAGACTTAGAAGTGTGTGTGTGTGTGTGTGTGTGTGTGTGTGTGTGTGTGTGTGTGTGTGTGTGTGTGTGTGTGTGTGTGTGTGTGTGTGTGTGTGTGTGTGTGTGTGTGTGTGTGTGTGTGTGTGTCTACAGAGGGTGTTTCATGACTTAAATCCTTATGAACGGACTGATAGCGAGTGACATTTACTGTTCAGCTGTGAACAAGGTCAGATGTAATTGGTTCTCTTACAGTTTAAAACTGTAATTTTAGCATATTATGGAATTGCTGACCTGTGGAAACCAGAGGAATATTTTTGTACGTGGATAGGAAACTATGAGCTACAGAAAAAACTTACCTAATTAAAATTCATAAAAAATGTTCATATTAGGAGCACTGACAAATCTAAATATTATATATTATATATCTAAATTTTTTAAATATGAATACAAAATATTGACAAAGATAAACATTTTACAAAAATTAAAAAATTTGACCTGTTTAGTAAAGAACATCAATAGTTGTAATTACGCAGTCGTAATGACATAAGTATGCTAAAGGCATTAATATTATATAATGCGCATTATTGTAGGCAAGGTTTATATTATGTAAAACATATCTGGACATTTCAGTAAAATGATCAACAAAGTGCAAATGCAGTATGATACTATACTTTAAAATAGTAATGAATTGGGCTGTGATGCTTCAGGACAGAGGTATCCAAACTTAGATTTGACCTGCCTTTTCATTCATGAAATTAAGAAATATGTAATAAATGCCTTTGACTAAGAGTTTTAAGTTCTTTAAAATCTCAGTTTAAATTTTATACAGAGAATTTTTACACATTAATGTATAATTACACATTTAAGTGTATATTTCATTTGAAATTTTAAAGTGCATGTTCAGTATGTTTTACACACTATAAAATAAAGTTTGGAACGATGTTATGTTTACTTTCGTTATATGGCATTTTCATTTTTGGTATATCATAGGTACAAATTTGGTCACCTCTGTTTAAAGATCTCGGCATAACATAAATGTCTGTCTATTTATTAAGAACTTAAATGCTTAAAATAACAACAAAAGCTATAAAAACCAAACCACTTAATCAAATTGGACAATAGTTAAAGCAGGTGAAGGTAATTTAACAATTTCCTTGTATACAAAATATACCTGTTTCGAATGTATGCTTCTATAACAAGAGGTTTTCTGATCAAGCAAACCTTATGAAATCAGGCAAGCAAATTTTACATATGACTCCTCAATGTCTCCTTGTTTTGTGGTGAAGTTCAAAGTGCGAGGATCAGAAGTGAAATAATGAAGCACCCCATGCAGTAAGAAAGGCTTATGTAAATGTTTCCTCTCCAGATGCCACAGCCTTAAGCCAGTGTTCTCCGCCACCCCCAAGCCACGGAATTTAAATAAGCATTTAGATAAACCTTTGTACCACATTTGCCCATAAGGGGCATTAGGTTTCACAAGCAGATAAATCAATAAAATCTGGCAGTCAGAGAGTTAATGAATATCACTTACACTTTTTAATGAGGCCCAATTTGCATTTGAAAGCGACAATGAAAGGGAAGGTTTTCTTCATAGATTCTACATTTGAAGAAAAAATGCAACATTTGTCTTAATCACAGATATTTGAGCATTACATCTGTGTTGATGAGTTCAAGGTTTGAGTAGAATTACTCTTTTTAGGAGTGTAAGTAGAAGTACTTTTGTATTGTTCTTTGTAGTATTTCTTTAATTATATTTTCAACTTTGGCTGCACTTTGCTGCATCATAAAAATTAACATTCTATTCATAGTTGTTATTCTTAGAATACAAAAAGACTATAAAGGCTATACAAATCTGACACATTGAAAACAGAAAAGTGAAGAAAGATTGCTTAAATAAGACTTTAAAAAAAGCAATTAAAAAGCATCTAGCTGTTTCTCATAGAAGAGTCTTAGAATCAGTTTCTTGCGAAGGATTCTCTGTTCCAGCTAGGTACACAATAAAGTCATAAGTTTTCAACAAAGAGATTACTACCCAAGGCGTTTTTTCTTGTTTCTCTCTGTTTTTTCACAACTTGAGAGAGCTTGAGTTTGATTGTTTTCTGTGTCAAACAGAAACGCATTAGAAAATAATGCCACATGGGAAAAGGTGCAAAGTACAGTGAGCTGTTATTTCTGAGGCAACCATCATCACAGTCACATCAAAATAACTGCGAATGCCTTTTCAGAACAACGGAGTATAGAAATAGGTCCATGATAAGAGTTTTCTAAGCAAAACAACAGAATATACAAAAACATCTTGTCAATCACGACAATCGCGCAGGCCATGAGCTGCCTCCAGGTAATGTAACATGTGTATATGTGCATTAGAGTATTCAATGATTCGGTAATCAGCATCACGATTAAAAGTTTAAGACACGACCCAACTAGTCTGAATAATTGCAAAGAGATATCACATAACTCCACGGGGTGGTAACATTGTGGCACACCAGCAAAAATCTCACGCTCCCCACTCCCGGCTAAATGTGCCATGGCGCCAGCTGCCAAAGGAAGGCAAGTTTGCCTGCAGCGGCACTAATGTTAGCATCTGAGAAAAGCCGTTGTTTACTTTGTTTGAACTATGGGTGCCTGAGCCCAGGGGAAAGAAGTTTTCCTTGCAAGTCGTTCAGTTCTTGATTCTGTGATGATGACACATGAATAACAATGTCAATTTCGTCCTGCTTTTCTTGTTTCTTTCTAGGCCCCCCCTGTCAAATAATTTATCGAGTCTGTTTAAGTTGCAATGAGCGAAGTAAATTAGGTTTGACACAAAAACTACATTTTATGTTTACTTTCCCCTAACAATAGCTTTCCCCTTGTTTAGTAATTGCAGCATGTGATTGTAAACACTAAAAATGATTGGTCAAAGATGAACATAACGATCGCATAACCATTGCCTACAGGCCTTTTAAAGGTAAGGTGCTTAAAAGGTTCTTCAGAGTGATGTTATAAGAAACATTTTTGGCTTCGTAAAGTATCATTTATTCAAACGTTCTTTTAAAGACCACCATTTCGTGATCTGGAGAATTGTTTTGGCTAAAAAGAACCTTTTGTGAGGCAGAAAGGATCTGCAGGTGTTAAAGTTTTTTTTTTGGAACTATAAAGAGAACAATATTCTTTTATGGCATCACAAAGCACTTTAACAAGGGGACCCGGCTAGGGTGGTCTTACGATGACCAATATATAAAAGTTAGACTGAAATTTATTTTAAAAAATCATATAGACACTATTTGTCATTAATTAATTCTAACGAACAATTTTTATTGTTTTCATTTTCAAACATTATTTAATGATTTGCATCACATAATAGATCATTAGATTGTATAATCAAATAGATTTTAAAGTTATATAATTAACCATGTTCCATATAAGCCAGAATGACTCTTGTTAATAATTCTGTCAGTCAACCAAGTCAACCTAGGGCTATGTTTTGGTTTTTATTACACTGGAGGTGAGTTTAAAAACGGCAGTACACTTTATAGGGTTGGGTCATCTGGCTGCATGTCTCTTTCTCTCTACACTTTAACACCAGAAATGGCACTCAGTGCATAGCGAAATGCACTAACCACATCTGGTACTTTCAGATGTGCCAGAGCTGATAAGAGTACCCTATGATTTATGAATCAGCATGAATGTAACTGTCATTTCCTTACAAGTTAACATTGACAATCTAATTTGCCCGCTTTTGGCCAAAAGTTTGTCCATTTCTTTAGAAGAGAGATTTATTTGGATGGAAATGCCTTATTTTACTGTTTTACTGTTTGCATGACTTTGCTTTATACATGCAAACAGTACATACAAGATGTAAGCCTGGCTCACACCTTGTGTTTAAACAGTATATATACACTGATTTGACAGAGATAAAATGACACAATCAACAGACTATTTTATTAATGGTCAATTATTATACATTTATAGGAATGTGCTGAGAAGGTGCATGGTGCACCAAAATAATTTTAAATTGTTATGCCTGAATTTGTCCTGCGAAACTGCCTATAAATGTACATGCATATATAATTTTCTATGACAGCGTGCAAATATCCATAACAGTCCACTCGTTTATATATTATAGCTTTAAAGGACCTTAAAGAAAGAAACTACTGCGTGTCGGTACCATCGAAACAAAGACTTGTTTACATCCCCTGTGATGCGAAAGCGATACGGGAGAGAAGTGTGAGAGAAAGAGAAAAAGATGAAACTGTAAATTCTTATCAGGAGGGGAAAGCAAAACAGAGACGAGCGCTGGGGCCCTTAGATCAAAGCACGACAAAATGTGCCGAGTGTTGACTCCAGGTACTGGGACGGGTCCGACTCACCTCGCTGTCACTTTTTTCCCTTTCATCACCCAGGGCCTCGCGCAAAACAGGGTATAAATAAGTCATACTTAATATTGTCATGCCAATAATGGAGAGGGAAAGGCCCCGGAATCAGAAAGGTGTCACATTAAAAGCAAAGTGTTTGAAAGGAGCGATTCTGACTTTTTCCTTTTCCCCTCAACAAGATTTTATTTTTCAAAGTGGCAATAAAAGCTTTAAACAGTAATGTTGCTGTACTAGTGTTGATGGGTTAGGCTATATCCTGCCAAATACACTCTGAAGATGCATTACTCTCCTTCATCATATTTCCAAACTCAAACTGAAATGTTTCTGTAAGAACATAAATAGACAGTAAAACCAAAAAAAAAAATGGTTTAACCAACACTGATTTTGCAGTCACAGATTATTTGTGCAAGTTCTATGATAACTGTAAAGCCTTCACTCATCATACTAACTTATAATATTAAATGGCATAGAATAACCTTCACTGAAAGTGAAACTGAGAGCTGATTGTTTCAGCCCGAATCAATCTTCATATCTCGCCACATAACAGCACCAAAAGGGTTGTCAGTCGTGATTGGAGTCCTTAATATTTTGAAGCATAGGAATAATGATAAAGCCTGATTTTCATTACAGGGGGTATAAATTCAATGCCTCAGATGTTTCTGCTAAACGGCACTGAAAAAACGAAATATCCAGACAACTGGAAGGCCAAAAAAGACGTATGACGTATGACATTTTTCATGTTATTAGTTAGACCAAACAATCAAATTTGAAGTTGATGGTACAAAATAGACAAAACATGATTTTGACCCTGTATTAAAACTATAAAATTAACAAAAAGTTTCCAAATTAAATCATTCTGAAAAATCAAAGTAAAATCCCATTTAAAGTTTGCCTAAACCATCAAAATATTAAGTTTATGGTACAAAATTTACTAAATTATTTCCGAAAAAGGCGTTCCATAAAGTACTGGTAAACATGTGTCTAGTATGAAAACATCCATAAAAAAGAAAAGGCCAACAAATAAAGCATTGACTATCCTGAGCTGTCTTTTTATGAGTTTATACATATGTTGCGTGTACATTTTTGCCAAGCCTCCTTGTTTATTTCAATTACACTTTAAATGGATACAACATGCATAAAACCTTTAAAATCATCTTTAATTAAACATTTGAATGAAGAGTTGTCAATTTTTCAAAGATAGTCATCACTTTTGACCACAATTATAAGAGATCAGCATCTCTGCTCTCCAAATCTAATTGGAATCCAGTACTGTCTAAGCGAAACAAAGAGATTTCCTATTCTTTGTTTCTTTGCTGTGGGTGATGTCCACAGGAAACAGTCATGGGTTCATTTCTGCTGTGCACATCATGAGGTTGACTGGGACCAAATGTACATCAAAGACCCATCTCTCCACAGCCGTGCGGTAATGCAGCTCACAAAGTGCTCCACCTCATCTACTCGCACAATGTGCTCTTTCTGTCTCGCTTCCAGACTATATCCATCCCATCTACTACTCTAAGCCAGGGACGATTTAAGTCAGGAGAAGAATCCATTTACAACGTGTGCTATGGAACAGCTCCCTGACAATGCATGGCAGATTAGACTGACGTTTGTGATGAATCTTTCATAAACACTTTCTCCGGCACCGAGGCTTCTCTGAGTTCCTCTTGCCGAAGCGAGCGACTGCTCAGATGTCATCTCGACGGGTCCTCAGACTGAGGGGAGAGTGACACGCAACCCGCTGAGTGGGGCATTAAAATTAATCCGGAAGTCACACACAGCTGCAATGCATCCCCCCTCCAAACTAAAAGGAACAGCGACATGTGTCCACCAGCTCGTACAGCCTTCAGACTCCGAGTCAATTTCATGTCCTCATCAATTCTTCACTCTAGTTCCCTGCATTTGTTTCATTTGCATAACTTTTGTCTGTCTGTTTGCTGCTCTTTGAGTTGGAACACAGATTTCCTTTCTTTGACATCCCCTTTAAGAATGCGGCCTTAAATTTAATGGGATCCAAAGAAATATAAATATATCAAAGGTTTACATGACGTCGCTCCACTTTATTCTCTTTAAAATGCACTTCTGTTCGTGCAGTAAGGATACTGAGAGACAAGTGACAAGAGGGCACGGGCACACACGGAGACACAGGTTATCTCACGCATACATGCCACAACCTATTTCCATCTATTCCCTGCCAAAAACCTGTCTGCAACAAAGCCGGGACGCAGCGGTGAACCAGGCCACCGGAGCTGTTGCCGACTACATCTTTGATTTGATTTGACGTTGGATTTCAACATCATTTGATTCTACAATTTTCGTTGAGCATTTATGGTTTGAAGACAATTAACTTTTTAATTTTAATGCTGGTTTCTAAAATATACATGAACAAACAAACTCATGTAGATCTGAGAGGGATTAACTTTTTCCTCTTTTATAGATTTTTCTATGCATTCATTGCAGTTCACTTTCATATATCATTGGCACAATAGCAAATAGTCTTGCTTTCAGCTAAGCAAATGACAATAGCCGTTTTTAATGGCTGGTTGAAACCACACCATCACTTCCATTAAAAAACTCAGTTAACAATAAGGCGAAGACAGTGCCATTCCTAAAACACCTTCACAAGTGCAGGGCAGTGGCGAAAGGCCCTTCTAAATGTTTCATTAGCTTATCTTATTGTGAGAAGTGCTACTACGGTTCCCACTCATTCACTTATAAAGAACCAGCTCAGCTCTTGATGTGTTACTTAGTCTGATGGATCTTCGGCGTTAGCCTGCTTTTCCCACTTCCAATGTACAAGCGAACTCCATTGTCCATTTTTGAGGGGGTTGGCGTCGCGGGTAGGATACGAATTTTGAAGAGAGGTTGATGCAAATGATGTCTCGTATGAAATATTGATCCCCTTCCATTTTGACTCAAGGTAGACCTCAAGCTCACAAATAGACGCTTGTCTCTTTAAATCAGCAGAACTGTCGCTTTGGTGGCTGTCTGTTTACAAAATAAGAGACTGAAAATGAGACCTGGTCCCAAAAGACGACCTCCTTGTTTAAGTATGAATAATAAATCCATATTAGATAAATAATTCTGCCTTCTGAATTATTGAGAGGAGGAAGGATTTATGGATTTGCAAAACTCTGAGCACTGAGACTGGGTATAATGCCATGCATTAAGTGTCACTGGTGAAGTTGACGCGCTTTGAGAGGAGGAAAGTTGAGCGTTTAAGACATTTGGGGTTTGTTTTGGGGCTTGACTTTAGGCGCATACAGACATTAGGACAAAAGAAACAATACTGTTAAACAAACTTTCTTTGTGCTCCTTTGAAGAACTGCTTCGAAAAAGATGTGTTCAAATAACAGAAATAGGCCGCAAATTGTAATTATCAAGTTGTTAACATGTACATTTACGTAATTGGAAGAAAAATTATGTAACATGCCATTTTTTACTTTTTTTCTTACTCCCAAAATGTTGTTGCTGTTTTCATGCTCCCCTGCTGCCAGAATATTACTGATTTTTACTAAATTTATTATTGCTGTATAGAACAAATAAATGTAAAAAAAAATACAGAAACAATTAAGTTTTATTTAACAAATAAAAATTTTATATTCATATTAAGATAAAATTTTCTTTACAAAAACATGTATTGTTTTTTGTATGTGCAAAATATCTGAGTTACGTTTCTTTTCACTATCAAATGTATTAACTAATGCACTGTACACCTTTATTGTAGTTGAAAACTATTATAATGGTGCAAGTTTTAGTGCCATATTTTAGAACAATTCAATGCAGTGTGCTTCACTACCTGACACTTAAATTATGGTCCAGTAATGTCTGTGTGCCTATAACGTTAAAGTTGGGTCAAAAGCTGCTCTAATGTGCGCCTTTCAATTGCCCTGTTGCAGGTTCGGGGCAAACCTTGTTAACTATAACAACACAAAAATGTGCTGATGGTCCATGTGCTAAATTGGCTTTGTTGCCATTATGTAGCCCTTTCCGAAGAAGAAATGCCTTGCAAACCCATCGAATGAAAGGGGTGGTTCACTACCCTGAACAGGAGAGGAAAAGGTGGCAAAGCTCATCCCTAATAACATCATTTAGAATTCACCTTCTAAAATAGACTAATGCCTTCTTGCCTTGAGGGCCCTTTATGCCTTAACAAAAAACTCTATTTAGTTCAGGTTCCATTAAGCACGAACACCATGCACTATTAGCGCAGTGTGTGCAGCGGAGTGAGAAAAGAAAGAGTGAGAGAGTTATGTGCTCTACCTGAAGTGATCTTACTTTTGTTTTTAAACGCTCTGTGAGAACAATGTCACAGCGCTTGACAGCTTGTTAATGTCACCACGTTGTTCCTGAAAATCCCATGGTGCTTTGCATTAGCACTCTGCTTGCCTCACACCCTCGGGCATCCTCACAAAAGTACCCCCATGAACACACATGAACATAAACATGGAAAATCTCAATGGGACAGGTTAACTGATGCGGGGGAGACACAGTGATTGTTAAATAACACTATACACAAATACATCCATGTGCCTTAAAGTGATCAAATTAAAACTTATTTTTCTTGTCATTTCAATCCGGTATGACTTTCTTGCCTTTGCAGAACACAAAAGATATTTTGGAGAATGTTGTTCGCACCAATTTACATACAATGTACAAATAAGAGTAAATGATTAAAATTAAGATTTTTTTATTATAGGGTGAACTATCACTTCAATACCCACTTTTAATGTACATTTACGAAGTAGTAACTATTATGATTGAGTAATTACTATATTACTATTCATAAAATAAATTGAACAGATATAGGTTGTGTATTTATTTTTGCACGTTGTTTCTTACAGTGTTCAAATATGTAGTGTGAGTTACTTATGGGCCTACGGTATTTTACATTGGACGAAATAACATAAAGATCACATCCATAGCATAGAGTCAAACCAAACAACATCTGAGATCTGATGAAATGCTCTGTCTCTTCATCCAAACTCTGTTTCATGTGAAATCATAATCTGTGTTATCTCCTCCATTATATGCATCGCCTTTAAAATATGTTTGCATTTTTACCAAAATGTTTTTTATGTCTTGTCTGGTATTAGGTTTCTATGATGTTGATCTGTAAGAGAATCATTTATGTCAGTCTGAGACTTAAAGTTGTAAATAACCTTTTGCCTTTAGTTCCCGAGAGTCCCAATGTACATACAAAAAGTATTTTATGTAATCCAGAAGGTAATTTTACTGTTTATATTTATGATATTTGTATGGCCTCAGGGGTCTTTGCTCCATATCGCCTATTTAATTCAGAGTCTCTAGGGTGTATGATTCACTGGTAGTTTATCAACAAGCCAACATGAGCTAAGAGAAAAGAGTTAAGAGACTGATTATTCGTTTAGAGAAATATGAACCACATGAATACAACATTGTACTCCAGAGACTGAATAATCACAATCTTTTGCAGATGACAACAACTTTAGCGAAAACACCAATTAATAACAATGAAGCCAGTCATTCAATGCAGATGGTGATCAAATGTCCACAGGCTAGAAATGCATGGTGGACAGCTATTTCTCTGGTATAAATGATTAGTTTTACATTTGAAAGTGATCAAACTTTTTGAAAGAAATAAACATTACCCTTTGTTTATAAAAAGTTAAAGTGATGGATTTGATAACACCCAGTGTCATCTAGGGAAGAGTAAAAGATCAATATATTAATTTTGTTTTGTGCTGTTTTTGAATGCCCTCCAGTTGCACTGAATGCAATATAGAGATAGATTGTGCAGCCCTGCTCTCTAGTGTTATTAGGATGAATCACAGATGGAGATCAAATACTATTAAGGTTTTTAAAGTTTATTTTTATATACATCAAACTGTGGGGAGCATATAAAATGGTTTTTACTTCAAATTATATGCTTTTTATATCATACATATTTTCACAGTAAATATTAAACAATGACATCACAAATAGACACTAAATTAACATGTTTTCAATGTTATACAGCCTTTTAAATTTCCCCCAGAGAAACAAGTTTATCTTTTTCATTTTTTATTTGATAAATTATTTATGCATTAGATGTTATATAACTTTTCAGGTTTTTTTTTAAGTTTGCTCATTTATTAAACCAGCACACAATTACAAAGACTGAAATAAGACAGAGCACTGCATTTTTCTTATTAATATGTCGTCTGCTCGACTGCTGGGTGAATAAGAATGAAATTACACAAAATAAGAGACAGCAAAGATAATGAAAATGATAAAACATGTATAGGATCTCTTAAATATATGTAAAATTAATATCAGCCTGAAAGACTTTTGCTACTTTATCAAACCCAGCCTAAAGTTCACATACTGAATTACTCACACTCACATCAGTGAGGTTTTAATTCTAAAATGTATATACAGCAGAAAAACACAAAAATGTATATGTGTACTGGCATATATTAAAACATCCCTAATGGTCCCCAAATGAGGACTGGCTGTTTTCTTTAGTCCTAAAGCCATGTCTGGGCAGCCCAGCAGAAGTCAACACTGTGGGTAGCCGGGGCAGGGTGATCCGACCTCTAACGCCAACCTTTATAAACCCCTTATCTCTTAGTATATTGCTGCTCAGTTTACCCTGTTAAAGCCTAAGGGGGTCTCTGTCTCATGGCTATGAGGTGGCTAGAGCAATCACGTCTAGGTCACAGGGTTCTGGATTTTGATTTTTAGAGATTACAAAGCTACACTGTACAATGTCATGTGGCTTAGTAAACAAAATTAAAAAGTAATATAACCTTATATTTATA
This sequence comes from Triplophysa yarkandensis, assembly GCA_033220385.1. NCBI lineage: Eukaryota > Metazoa > Chordata > Actinopteri > Cypriniformes > Nemacheilidae > Triplophysa > Triplophysa yarkandensis. The sequence continues at coordinate 12,667,123 of CM065655.1, forward strand.
TTAGAATTCACTAAATTTATAGGTGTTTATTGCAAAAATAAAGGTTTATACAAATATTACATTTCTATTAAAAATATAATTGATTGTACATTTTTGAAATTACATAACTAAAATATGTTTGTTTAAAAATTAAATATTTATTTTTACTAAATTGTTTACATTTTTCACTGACAAATTAAGTGTTTTTAAAAGGGTTTATTACGTGTATTTTACTGTTCACTTTTTGTGATATTTACTAATTATCTATGAATTCTTTTTTTACAGTGTGTCATGATTCTGTGTTTTAACTATAGTAGGTTCATTTCTGTGATTTTCTTTCAACGGAATTTATGTTATATACTTAACATAATATACTGAAATAAAAATTAATTCTATTTTAATATACATCCAATATTTGGGAAGAATTCTAATAATTTGAGTTACTCAGATTTACTTTCTTTTTTACTTACATTTGCTCAATTTAAAAAGTATATTTAAATGATATCACAGCTTCACAGATTGCACAGTGTCAACTGCTCTACTAAAATAATTGAGTAAATCACAATTCAACTTTTTGGGCTGCATGCAGTTGCAGCTATCAATCACTAGATGGCAGCAAAAGATGATTTAGTAACACATAATGAAGGCCTGAACTCAAACAAGGTCAGAACATGATTGCAGAGGCCAGACATAATGGAAAAAGCATGACAGTACATTCTGTATAACCACAGGAAGAAAAACTGTTTACATAACTAAACAAGACTATCAAAATGAAGGCAACTCATACTAGTCCTGTTCAATCTCATGTTTTTTGTAAATGTAAATGTGCATAGGCAAAGTATGAATGCAAGAGTGTGATGTAGCAATACAATTATTCAAGTTTTGAATTAGATGGAAATAGATTTTTCTTGCAACTATATACACTATTTTTTTTTATTAAAGAACCCCTGGGATTGGAACCCATTGCCTGTTTTTTTTATCCCTAATGACAGGTCAGTAACAAGAGAGCCCAATTTTGCTGCTAAATGATCATTTTTGATTCATGTTAATGGTCAAAAATGCATATGGGTTCAGTAACTTGATTGCATGATAAACATCAGTGATCATGTCAGTCTATACATGTGTAAGTTTGAGATGAATCTGTTAGGTTGAATAAAGGGTAATAAAAAGGTTGGCAAAGCTATGATTTCTCTAAAAGCGCCATTATGTCCATTGTAATGCAATAGAAAACACATGGCACATCTAGACATTTGCTAGGATGAGGCCGTCATACAAAATTGAGCAACAAGGCGATTGGGAGTGATGTGACCATGAGAATAAGTAAAACACTGACGGCATTCTTTCAATTAAATTGTTAAAACTATCCAGATATCACCATTATCCTGAGACTCTTTTGCCTTATTGAGAGAGCGGTTAAAATAAATCTATATTTTGAGAAAGGCATCGTCTTTGATCCATGTGGCGAAAGCTGAAATATTTTGTGAGATAAATGTATGCTCAAAAATGACACTCTTTTGCCATGACAGCAAAGTGCTACGATTGTCACAAAGTGAAAACAGCCCAACACCGGGGTAACATTTATGCCTTCCATCAGGTGTGGTGAAAGCAGCGACTTGCGCTACACTTTTCTAGGCAAGAGAAATTGGAAAGCTTTTTGGCATCAAGTGCTGTGTGTGTGAAGCTCAATGTGGGCAAATCCTCGAGGAGAACCTGTCAGACAGAAATCTGTGTTTAGGTCGAAGAATTCTCTTCTCGCAGCACAATAACCCAAAGCACACAACAAAAACCGGCTTGAAAAGAAGCAGAGGAATATTGTGGAATGACCCAGCCAACGCTCAAATTGAATTCAGAAGAGTTATTCGGAGGATTGCACTTAAAACAAGTCTGTATTTCAGTGTACTGTAAACTATTAAATTACAGTATATACTCTTTTTCTGTCTCTCTCGCTTTAAATAGGGGTGAGCACGCTGACCCAGGGTAACTTTAACAAGGACAATTCAGTAACATAGGGTCTCTCTGTATTATTAATGTGTTTTATGGAGATATTGTACAAAGAGTGATTTAGCAGAATGAAAGTTAATGTATTTATCATATTATTGTATGGTAGAAATCACAAACATAGCACAATATTGAAATATGTCAGCCACTCCTAGCGACTGCTTTTCTCATTTATGTTATGTATCATTGTCCTACCATCCTTAAAACCATGTGATGTACGCCACAGTGACATAGTTTTGTAGCTCACTAAAGGCATCCATTGTAGGAAAAGCAGAGAGCTGCTATCTTCCCCTCTGACATCCCGGTCGATAAAATTCTCAAAGTGACACCGCACAGCAGACATAAGTGCTCAACCTGCCATGTCACTTTGAGTCTAACTGCCCCTAACTGTCCAATCTTCACTCGGTAGCCTTTGTGTGTCTGTCACGAGGTAAACGTGCTTTACTGACTATACCTAATTATGTTTAGAGAAATGCTCTCTGCTGGCCAATTTGACACATAGACTCCCAAGGCATAATACAGCTGTGTGTGTACTGCTCATAATGCTTAACTACCCTTGAGCAGTATCACAACACCTCTGTGAACCCGGTAACTTTCATTTCATGCTGAAGCGTTCACAAAATTCATCTTGATTTGACAGCATCTTGTACCCGACCCTGTCTGAGCGTCAACAGAGATGTGAAACAATCCCAGTTTTTATAGTAAGCTCTTGATATCCAAGTTTATACGTGAATACTGTGGTTCTATCATTTGAATTTAATAAGGCCTATATAACTGTGACTATGAAATTACCAAATAATGATGCCATGCAAGAACAAAATATGAAATATAAGACAAGCATTCATGATTCATAACTGACTGCATTTGCACATATTCGTGGAAGACGTCTGATTTGGACTTAACTATGCAATTTAAGTAGCCTTTGACTTTAAATAATAAAGATTGGATCTGAACAGATACCACAGAAGCTGCCCTTTTCCCTGTGTTAAACAGCCAAGACTCATATCACTGAAACCCTTATTTTAGAATGACCAGATGTTTAAAAATAGGACAAAATTTGAATATTAAAAATACTTTGATAAAATACTGTCAAAATACTTACTCCTCTCTTTATTCAATAGACAACTAGCACAATGTCAGAATTTTTTTTTATTCTTTTTTGCTGTGGTGGTCCCCCAAAAAAGCGTATTTAGCCCTGTATATAAAACATATGTTGTACCCTGATAACATAATGTGTACTCTACAGAAATGAACTTGAGGGACAACTTCAATGTTGTATTCTGATAAATGTACAAAAAGAAACCTGAAAGATTAACACCCCAGCGACAGAAATTCCACAATTTAAACATTTATTCTGATAATGCACAGAAAACTAGCTAGATTGTAAAAAAAATCATTTTGAGGTGTTAAATGACATAATTTTCACATAATTTTGAAACATGGTAAATTGTGGTAAATACAGAATTAATAAAAAACGTTACAGAATAAGTTAAAAATCTGCCTTAAATCAGTTAAACCAAATTATATGTATGACTCAATCTTATTTAAATAATGTTGAAATGAATTCTATTTATATTTGTAGTTAAATACAACAAAATAATTTAATTTTGTACAGTACAATGTAAGCTCACTTAATTCACAAAGCTAATTTAATTTAACTTAACTGAATTGAATTGAACAGACACAACACACATTTTTTTATATTAAGGTCACTTTTGATAAGATGTTATTGTTTTATAATCAAAGTAGTCTTTAATATAAGATATTTAAATTGTACCTGAAGTATACTTGCAATAAAATACACTTAAATATATTTGTGAAGGACAAAATTTGGTAAACCAAAAAATATATAAGTACATATTAAAAGATGTAAATGTAAATGTTTATATATTTCACATACCTTTTAGTATGTATACTTTTCAATAGCTATTTAACTGTTTTTTATGCTGAAATATAACTGTATTAAGGGATGTTTTTTACAAATTTAAAACATTTTGACCATGCTGACATTAACTCAACCAACCCAGACAGGGAAGTGTTCAAAAAACATTTAATTTCATTTGACAAACCCACTGATACAGAATACACCTGAGCCTAATAGATGATTATTACCTGCTATCTTTTCCTTAACTTCTCCTGTCACATCAGCACATTTTGAATCCCAGGAATTATGTACTGGGCGTCATAACGTGGCAAAGCCAAAGGTGTTCAATGATTCCTAAATGTGGCAGCTACAGGACACACTCAATTACCATTGGCCAACTCAGAGACTTGACAGCACAAAGCCACCGTGGTTACTCGCAGAGAAACAAAACACTCTGGCAATTCCATTAGCATGCTGGGCACTTGCCAACAACTCTCTGCATTATGTTCTATGGTAGACAAATTGGCAGTCAAAATGGTGTTGTGAAGGGGGCTAATTGCTTGAGTGCAGGGTTCGCCTGTATTTCACGTGAGACTCTTAACAGCAGGGAGATGCGCTGACCGGACTGCCTCACCTGTTTTAAGATTCACTAAGAATTTAAATGCCAAAACATCTTGTGATACAGTCTTCGGCGTTATTTATTGGTCTGTTATTGTGCCAAAATCTTGGATACGTTTTTCTCTCTCTTGCTTCATGATTAAACGGGCCTACCAAAACTGATTAAATGTCAAGGAAAATAAATGGCCTCATTTTACATATTCAATTAATAATTTTTAAATCACATGTTGTTCACATTTTTTAACAACATTGTTATTGTGAGAAATGTCTTCCCACTGCTTCCACTTTATCTTAGAAATAGAATCAGAGAGGTATAATTCACAACCACAAGAGGTCGATGTACACAATGGCAAGTTTTGCTGTAAGGGCCAACATACCCCCCAGGCAAATTTTTCCCCAAAATGAATGCCACTTCTTCCAGCCAAGCAGCTTCACATTTGTAAGTTGGTCCAGATAAATCATTCAACCCCCACTTGCAAACATCCAGAATAGTTCCTTTCAGATAATAAGGTCAGGGAGCACATTCCAGGCCAAGGTTGACAGTATTGGAGTCTAAATTAGGAGTCTGCATGTGGTAGAATACAAGTCAACAAGAGTCTATGAGCCTAAAGGACCGTGTACATATTTCAGTTTTTTGTCGGATTAAACCTTAGGTCACGCCATTGTCCTCACCCTCATGAAAAAGACTTACATTTGATTAAATAATTATTTAAAAATGTGAAATGTAAATAAAATTAAATGAATGCAATTATAATGCAATAAACGTTAAACAGTATTCTGTACATAAAAATGCGTGCAAGAATTGTATGAAAATTGATCTTTCGTTCCTACCATCTCTGGCAGACCAGGGTCTCACCAGACTCTCACAAGATCAAGTGTACAAACTGGGTGATGTATGACATTGCTTAAGACACACACACACAAACACACACACACTGCTGGCATTGCTGGACATTCTTGAAATGCCTGAATTACTTCAAGGAATGGTAGAGGAACCATATATTCATTCATAAAATTACACATCAAAATACTGTACAGAAACCTCCTTATAACTTGACCCACTATATCCTTACAGAAATCCTTCGTTCCTAAAGTTGAATACGGATCAAATGTTTTAATATTTAACTATGAGCAGAAATGTTACCTTCAAAAAGAATTTTAGAAAATACATCACACTTATGCCATCTTAAAACTAATTTTCAGATATTCCCAGATTTCAAAGGAAACTGTAATTTCAGTTTGCCATTTTTTGGAACTACTAGAGGTTTTTTTATCCTGTATTGTGGGGAAACCAAGTCCAAACTTTGATCTGTTGTAATGACAGGATGTGACCTCTGGTGGAGCTGCAGATCTCCATATCTCAATCAGCATTCTCCTTTATAAAACAATCCAGTCTTATAAAGGATAACCCTACATTATAAAACTGCATTATTCTTTTACCCTCACAATAGCCTGTGATGAGGCAAGACTGAACAATCTAGCTGTAAGCCTTCATTACAACGCACGTGCAATTATTAAATATAAAAATGCCAGACCCAAAAACAAAATAATGGTGTAAATATTCTAAAGCCTGTCTTTGATAAGAGTCATGATGTTGCAGACTGTTGCTGTAGGTCATTAGAGCAGCTCTCATAAGACAGTCTATTTAGTTATTGGGTCATTACTGTGAACGCTGCTAATTAATCTCAGAGTGCAAAGACACGTCGCAAGAGGGCTTCTGCTATTTGATTACAGCAGAAAAGCATTTGCTGTGGTCGCCATAATGATACCGAGCTCCTGCTAGAAAGCCCCCACTCACTCCGGTTACGGACAAGGTTTAATCAATACTGTGTCCTTCATCCTGCATTCAGGCCAACCTTGACAGTCTTTTGTCTCCTAAATGAGGGCAAAGAGCATATATATGTGTGGAAGCAGAAAGAAATGCATCCAAGCAAATCTATAAACGCTGGAGCTTCCAAATAGCTCATTAGCAGCCTAATGAATTATATGTTACGTTTTCATTAGCCAAACAAACGGTAACATTGCCAAAATCCTTGATTACAGTGCACTAAAATTAGATAAAAATAACCAGAGGAGCAAAAAAAGTTTTGGAGTTTGAGGTCTAAATATTGATAAACCTGTATTTTTCTTTTAAGAACAAGATAATTACTTAATAGTACAATGTGATGTGTACTCGGTGAAATGAAAATATACTTATTTCCCCGAGATGCTTTTCAACCTTGTTATTTCTATCCTGTATGAATTAAAAGATTTCAATCCTGTATGAAAGAAGATATTTTGAGGAATAACTTTCAACTATTCACATTTAGATTTTCTAAATAATATATAAAATCAGCTTTGCATGATAAAAGCATCGGTTATAAGCATCAAGTTATTAAAAGTAGCTTCTGAGAAGCATACATCCAGTTATAAAGACCCAAACACAAAATCTATGATTGGAAACAAAAATATTTACTGCATTAGACTGTGCAGTCTATTAATGGTTTGTGTTACAAAACATGAAACAAGCTTGGACAACGTGTAACAAAGAATTAAGAATATCAACAGGAAACAATAATTCTGTTAGCTAACATTGTATAAAGGAACAAGAAACATGGCTTCACATCTTCCGCTTCTGGGTACTGATGTATAACACTAGGAAAAATACAAAAACAAAATTGTGGTTAAGAATACGGCAATCCTATATAAAAATGAGCAAACATTATATAAGTTATGGTTTTAATAGCATATACAGAGATTTTTCACCCCCCAAAAAACTAAATTAAACTTAATATTCGCACCCTTATTCAGTTTAAAATTTTATTTTGACAAAAACATTGCCATCTTTTAATTTGTGTACCATGGAAAGATATCATCATTACAACTGCCAAAGATGAGTAAACAAATCTGGGACACACTGTTTCTACTGTTTCCATTTAAAGTTGTATTTTTCCTCATTTGTGCACTCTCCTTTCCATTCAGTACTATTTAATATCTAAAAAATATATTTTCAAAGTATATTTTTGAAGAAAGTTGATAACCAAAACAGCAAGTGCACCCATTTAATTATATTTTAAGGACACAAGACAAATTGAAGTGAATGGGTGCCAATATTCTTTAAATTATTTTTGTGTTCTTCAGAAAAAAAGTAATACAGATTAGTCAAAATGAATAAAGTTAACAAATCTTCTCATGCGCATAGACATTACATACCATTGTTTCCTCTGAGGAAAGCATCCCCATATTTGTTCTTCAGCTGGCCATTAACATATTCCTCGGTCTGTTCCACAGCAATGTTCATGTAGCCATCAAGGCAAGCAAGAACCCCTGGAGACAAGAGGCCCATCATATATGGGAGACAATCAAACAGTATAATTCTAAAATATAGCAATAGCAAAGCATTTTTGGCCTTTTGCAAACTATCCGGTTACATAAAATGAAATTAAGGACAACATATAAGGTTATGGCAAAGGTGATTATTTATATTGTGCAGGCCATGCATATAACATTGGATTCCTGAATCCGTGTAGGTCAAAGGAGTTGTGATTTGAAGTGAGAGGCATGGCAATAATGTGTAAAGCGTTTTCAGCTTGTTTGGTTATAACCTACTGGTCAAAGTTTAAGTAAACTTACTCATATGTGCATTCATGTTATTCCATATTTTAGAATAACAAACTCATCAAAATTATAAAATAAAACAAAGGGAACAAAGGAAATTATGTAACAGCTAAAAGATGAAAAAATAATATAAATCATGTTATAGTTGACCCTCTTCAGTGTATTCAGCGTTTGATAGCAATAAGCAATAAGAGCCCTTTAAGGAACATGCTGGTGGGAAAATTGTGAGAGGGAAGAGAAAAATATTTTCTAATCTTTTGCATTCTATCACAAAATCATGAGATCTTTCCCCATTGCGAACTCACTGTGACGTCTAAACTGCTGTTAAAGTTAAGCAGATGTTTAAGGGCTCCATAGCTTCTTAGGGTGACATTCCAAGATGACATTCCTCTGTCCTACTCTCATTCTCTGTCCTACTCTCCTCATCCTCTGTCCTACTCTCCTCATCCTCTGTCCTACTCTCCTCATCCTCTGTCCTACTCTCCTCATCCTCTGTCCTACTCTCCTCATCTTCTATGATACTCTCCTCCTCTATGATACTCTCCTCCTCTATGATACTCTCCTCCTCTATGATACTCTCATCCTCGATCCTACTCTCATCCTCGATCCTACTCTCATCCTCGATCCTACTCTCATCCTACTCTCATCCTCTGTCATCCTCCGTCATACTCTCATCCTCCGTCATACTCTCATCCTCCGTCATACTCTCATCCTCCGTCATACTCTCATCCTCCGTCATACTCTCATCCTCCGTCATACTCTCATCCTCCGTCATACTCTCATCCTCCGTCATACTCTTATCCTCCGTCATACTCTCATCCTCCGTCATACTCTCATCCTCCGTCATACTCTCATCCTCCGTCATACTCTCATCCTCCATCCAACTCTCATCCTCCATCCTACTCTCATCCTCCATCCTACTCTCATCCTCCATCCTACTCTCATCCTCCATCCTTCTCTCATCCTCCTTCACGCTCTATCACACTCTCATCCTCCGTCCCGCTCTATCACACTCTCATCCTCCGTCACGCTCTATCACACTCTCATCCTCTGTCACACTCTCATCCTCTGTCACACTCTCATCCTCTGTCACACTCTCATCCTCTGTCACACTCTCATCCTCTGTCACACTCTCATCCTCTGTCACACTCTCATCCTCTGTCACACTCTCATCCTCTGTCACACTCCGTCACACTCTCATCCTCTGTCACACTCCGTCACACTCTCATCCTCTGTCACACTCCGTCACACTCTCATCCTCTGTCACACTCCGTCACACTCTCATCCTCTGTCACACTCTCATCCTCTGTCACACTCTCATCCTCTGTCACACTCTCATCCTCTGTCACACTCTCATCCTCTGTCACACTCTCATCCTCTGTCACACTCTCATCCTCTGTCACTCTCTCATCCTCTGTCACGCTCTCATCCTCTGTCACGCTCTCATCCTCTGTCACGCTCTCATCCTCTGTCACGCTCTCATCCTCTGTCACGCTCTCATCCTCTGTCACGCTCTCATCCTCTGTCACGCTCTCATCCTCTGTCACGCTCTCATCCTCTGTCACGCTCTCATCCTCTGTCACGCTCTCATCCTCTGTCACGCTCTCATCCTCTGTCACGCTCTCATCCTCTGTCACACTCTGTCACGCTCTCATCCTCTGTCACGCTCTCATCCTCTGTCACACTCTGTCACGCTCTCATCCTGTCACGCTCTCATCCTCTGTCACGCTCTCATCCTCTGTCACGCTCTCATCCTCTGTCACGCTCTCATCCTCTGTCACGCTCTCATCCTCTGTCACGCTCTCATCCTCTGTCACGCTCTCATCCTCTGTCACGCTCTCATCCTCTGTCACGCTCTCATCCTCTGTCACGCTCTCATCCTCTGTCACGCTCTCATCCTCTGTCACGCTCTCATCCTCTGTCACGCTCTCATCCACTGTCACGCTCTCATCCACTGTCACGCTCTCATCCACTGTCACGCTCTCATCCTCTGTCACGCTCTCATCCTCTGTCACGCTCTCATCCTCTGTCACGCTCTCATCCTCTGTCACGCTCTCATCCTCTGTCACGCTCTCATCCTCTGTCACGCTCTCATCCTCTGTCACGCTCTCATCCTCTGTCACGCTCTCATCCTCTGTCACGCTCTCATCCTCTGTCACGCTCTCATCCTCTGTCACGCTCTCATCCTCTGTCACGCTCTCATCCTCTGTCACGCTCTCATCCTCTGTCACGCTCTCATCCTCTGTCACGCTCTCATCCTCTGTCACGCTCTCATCCTCTGTCACGCTCTCATCCTCTGTCACGCTCTCATCCTCTGTCACGCTCTCATCCTCTGTCACGCTCTCATCCTCTGTCACGCTCTCATCCTCTGTCACGCTCTCATCCTCTGTCACGCTCTCATCCTCTGTCACGCTCTCATCCTCTGTCACGCTCTCATCCTCTGTCACGCTCTCATCCTCTGTCACGCTCTCATCCTCTGTCACGCTCTCATCCTCTGTCACGCTCTCATCCTCTGTCACGCTCTCATCCTCTGTCACGCTCTCATCCTCTGTCACGCTCTCATCCTCTGTCACGCTCTCATCCTCTGTCACGCTCTCATCCTCTATCCAGCTCTCATCCTCCATCACGCTCTCATCCTCCATCACGCTCTCATCCTCCATCACGCTCTCATCCTCCATCACGCTCTCATCCTCCATCACGCTCTCATCCTCCATCACGCTCTCATCCTCCATCACGCTCTCATCCTCCTCCACGCTCTCATCCTCCGTCACGCTCTCATCCTCCGTCACGCTCTCATCCTCCGTCACGCTCTCATCCTCCGTCACGCTCTCATCCTCCGTCACGCTCTCATCCTCCGTCACGCTCTCATCCTCCGTCACGCTCTCATCCTCTGTCACGCTCTCATCCTCTATCCAGCTCTCATCCTCCATCACACTCTCATCCTCCATCACACTCTCATCCTCCATCACACTCTCATCCTCCATCACACTCTCATCCTCCATCACACTCTCATCCTCCATCACACTCTCATCCTCTATCCTGCTCTCATCCTCTATCCTGCTCTCATCCTCTATCACGCTCTCATCCTCTATCACGCTCTCATCCTCTATCACGCTCTCATCCTGTATCACACTCTCATCCTCTATCACACTCTCATCCTCCATCACACTCTCATCCTCCATCACACTCTCATCCTCCATCACACTCTCATCCTCTATCACACTCTCATCCTCTATCACACTCTCATCCTCTATCCTACTCTCATCCTCCATCACACTCTCATCCTCTATCCTACTCTCATCCTTTATGATACTCATCTTTTATACAATATGGAATATATTTACCAACATTAGTTAGAACATTACCTCTGTAATCCACACCAGAGTTCAGTTTCACCACCACTGGTCTGCCAATGATCTGCTTCAGGAAATCACTGGGTGTCTGCTTCCGGAGACTCATTTTCACTACAAAACAAACAATAAAAACACACAAACTCACAACAAACTCAAAAGGTTGCATAAGCATCATTGGGTGGACTGGAAACATTGAAACCATGTGAAACCTTTCAGCGTGAGCTAGCCATTTAGCCGGCTATCATTCCAAGCACTACAGCAACACTTCTCCCCCACACAGAGCGATTTTAAACATTTATTATGAAATTAATTTCAAACTCCTGAAAATAAACTGCTAAGTGTTTATATAAGCAGCATTAAACAGTCACTTACATCCTTTAAGTACAAACGTTTACTGCACGTTTAGCTGAGCGTTGTTGACCAATGAGCTGACGCGCGCGATCTACTTCCACGATGTTTACAGCGCACAGCCAATCAGAGGCTTCGATAAGATGTCGTCCTACGGAAGACGCAAGAGAACAAACGTCATCGAAAGAGAAAGCGGAGAGAAAAATGGTCAGTGGGGAAAAAGGCCCATTTTGAAAACTTCTTACTTTGAATGCGTTTAGAGAAGATTGTATAACATATAAATTCATGAATAATGTATATCACAGAATGCATAGGGATGCAAGATACATTTGATAGAATTTGATGTGCAGTCCACTGTAAATCTATTGTTTAAAACTGTGACTTAGAACGTGTCAAAGAAAGAATACCCTTGGAGGCCAACAAACCCAAAGATATGAGTAGAAAAAGGCGGTGTTTTGTTCCCGGGAAGAGGAGGGCATGCACCTGAGAGACAGAATCATAAAGCTCTTCTGGCGCATCCAGACAGTTCGCTTGTTAGTAGGGCATTGGTAGCCCAGAGGAGGCTAGAGGTTAATTTGGTATCTGGCGCCGTGTTAAACTAAGGTCAGCGCTACAAGTCCTTAAGTCATAAACAAGAGTGGTTAAGAGCCGTGTACACACCTAGGCACAAGTTAATGAATATTCAATGAGTATTGTTTCCCTGTCGGGTTCATGTCCTGAAGGAGAGTAAAGAGCAGGGAACGGTGATTTAATGCATCTTTCTTTTTAAGAAATCATTATCTGAAACCAAATCTCAAATGTGCCAGCACGGTCGTCTCTTTCAAACCAAATCTCAAATCAAGCGTTGTCGGCAATAAGGGATGATCGTCTGTTTTGTGCTAGAAGAATACAGTTTTCCGAGCGGTGTGACGGAGGCCGTGTACACTAGGATGACCTTCTCAATGCGTCGCTGCGGCTTGTTCTTGACTTTACTGGAAAAGCGGGAAAGCGTGAAAAGCTTGGCTTGTTAAGGGATCCTGAATGAAGAAACACAATAGAGCTGGGCGGACGCAACTTGGGTTTCACGAGCTTTTTTTCTTGACCATGTCTGTTGCTCGGAAGGGAAGGCTTCTCTTTCACGGTCCAAAATGAAGACTTTTCTCACCGCTGTCCTTCAGAACGTGGTGCTTTTTCAGTGGCGTACCCTTAAGGTCTTGAATATTTGATCATTTACATCATGTATTATGGGAATCAAACCCCTTGACCTTGCCAGCTCCATGCTCAAACTAAAGATATACGTGCTGTTGTGTTAACACAAACTCGAAAGAAGAAGAAAAAGAAGACTCAGGATGACAATCTTCTCTTTCCACGAGGCCGACAATAACCCCACAGCTACTCTGAAAACAGTAACATGTTGGTAATAGCTGCCATGTAATGCCAGATGGGACTGTTTTCACCAAGATGCTGTGAGCTCAGATGGACAGTGGCACAGTTGATTTGCTGGTCCAACCTGCCTCACCTTTCAAAGCCCCCAAAGACCTGAGAGGGAGTGCAGGAAAAATGAAAAGATTACAGAGGCAGCTTCGGCATCAGGCTGAAGGGTGTTGGACGGGAGGGGAGGAGGGACCTCTGGGTTGCTGCAGGCTGTCCCCAGAAAGAAGACAGAAAGGCAAGGAGAGGAGAGTCTAGACTAGGCTGACCTTTGCAGGCCAGGGCTGTCTCTACAGGGTCAAGTTAGATATGGAGGGGGGATAATGGAAAAACCTCACGGGAGTTTTCAAATGAAATCCAGATTGGCTGCTGGTTTTTCTCCTCCCCCTTCCCTCTCCCTAATCCCTGCACTGCATGGGGGTAATAGTGTGGAAATGATGGGGGGAGCATTGCCTTGATCAAAAATGAGCAGTGGAACCTTTTCTCACCTTTTCTAACACCAAGATGCATGCCCGCTATATATCTGTACTACCACTGCAAGCCATGTTATCAAATGTGATTTCAGGCACTGGTTGCAACCTGGAGACCTTTGTTGTATCCCTAGTAGAAAGGATTTTTGCTGAAATCCGCCTTGGGAACTTATATAGTGAATCTCTCTTTAAGTGAATGAGAGGATTGGGAATAATCTTTCAGACATATTGGATATACAGATAGCATAGGTTCACTGTGACTGTTAGATGTCTGAAGATCTGGAAAATCTCTGCGTACATCTTCGGAAGAGCTGTTGTACATCCATTCCAAATCATTAATATCTAACAGCATCTCTCAAAGGTCAACTTGACACCTGACATCTTTGAGATGTTGGAGAAAAATGGGAAAATGCAGATATCAAAGAGATTTCTGCCAGATGTATGTGGGCTATCAGAGACCTAGGCCGGTTCCAAACCAAACATGTTTACAGCGTACACGTTTTTTGCATTTTTATTTTGGAAACTGAATTTTGGAGTGTAACCTTGGGTGAAGATATTCCTCAGTGCTCACAATGAGCTATTAGCAATGTCTGTCTGTGCTGTGGAGTTTAAGTGCTAATTGCTAATTGAATAGCTAATTGCTAATTAGAGCTAATGAGACACATCAATATAGTCGATGTGCACTGTAACATTTTAAGCGTGGATAATACACAGCGCCTCACAAAAGTATTCCGACCCTTAACCAGTTTTCGTATTTTATCGAAAGCCCATCTGCAGGTTTATTTTAAGATTTTTCTTTCAGTGATGTGTGAAGCTTTTAATATAGTTGGGTTCTTCCCTTTCTATCCATTCTCAGATATTGAACTTTGGAGTCTTAAGTGTCCTGCTTTGCACTGAAGGTTTCAGGGGAACAATCCAGTGTTTGCCAAATATGGCTTTCCAACAATTGCACCAGTAAGCCACAATTAGATTTTGGATATTTACTGAAAATTGTGCTGTATTCGTGGATTGATTATCTTCCTTTTTTAATAAGGGATGCACAAGTAATTGAAAAATGATCAGGATTACAACTATGGATGAAACAATTACATAATTGTCAAAAGCCTTAATGACAGCTTTCCATTTGTTTGGATGTTCAGGATTGACCATGTAGCTGCTTCACAGAAAGATAAAACATTTCAAAACTTCAAATTAGAATCTCTTTATCGTCAATAAAAATCGCAATTATTAAATCTAGGAGATTTTTGTCACAATCATGCACCTCTACTTTGAATACCTTAGAAGCTAAAAATTATTTGATAACTGTAATTAACATTCACCAGTGGCTTTATCCAAAAGACTTGCAATCAAGCTTTTTCGAGCATCTGTGTTCCCTGGGGTTGACCTTTGCACTGCTATCACAATGCTCCAATTTAGCTACAGAACATGATTTTTATGCTAATAGAATGGGTTTTTTGGTGTTCAAATTCAAATGTGAAACACATGTGACTGTGTATCAATGTTGCGATACAATAAGAGAGTACATGTAAACACTTGTTGAACTGTTTGAGAAGCAGGGCATAGGCATAATAAGAATGTTTATTCAATGGCAAGTATTTTCAATACTGATGTTTAGAAGTGCTACACATGTTTCAGACCACTACTGTACATACGCCCACCTTGACCACCCCACTCCTCGACCTTCCCTGGAACTAGTACATCACAAACCCACCCAAAAGGCATGGCATGGAGAATGGGATTCAAGCCAGTCCACCTATCCAGCGTGTCTTATGCACAGTTAACTGAGACAAAATGAAAGTATGTTAGATATAGGCTGAGCAGTGTTGGGTTTTTCTACAAGGTTTTGCCCATGCTTGAGACCTTTTATCTTAAAGGCCATGCTAATGGAAAGATGGCTCACTCACTGTATAAGCAAAGGCGCGTAAAAGCGTGGTTTGACTGCACGTGTCATGACAGTAATGTAAGGAGAAATGTTTGCGTCTGAATGACAGGGGAATTGAGCATACAAAAGGAAATTCACAGCCATAAATATGCATTGTGACATTTTGGAACAAAGCAACCCCCATTCTACGTTCATAATGAGTTCAGCTTGCATGCTTTAAGCATATTGCCCATACAGTCTTGCCAGTTCAGCGGGTTTGTTCATTCCAAAAGATTTTTGGAATCTTATATCATACAATCACAAAAATTAGCAGATTTTGCTTTGTTGTTATGCTTTTCACATTTAACTCCACAGGAACTGACCCCTAACCTCATACTTCTTTGAAGCTATGTCTTAAAATAGGCTCAACTTTTTTTTGAAACACCAAATTGAAGCCATAGTTCAGCCAAAAAGGAAAAAATCTTTCTTTTTTTACTCAATCTCTTGTCATTTTAAACCTGTATGACTTTCTTTCGCAGAACACAAAAGAAGATGTTCTGACCGAAGGATAACGGTTACCATTGATTTCAATTGTATGGAATCAAAGCCAATGCAAGTCAATTGGTACCACCACTGTTCAGCCACCTACAATCTATTGAATATCATCTTTTGTGTTCTGCGGAAGAAAGCCATACAGGTCAGGACAATCTGGTTAGTAAATGATGAGTAAATAATTTAATTTTGGGTGTCTTCTTGACTGTGCTATACTATAGCGACAAATTTACACATTGTTTCTCTATGTAAGCAATAGACATGTAAGTGATGATGAATATAATGAATAACTTTTTATTTCCTGAGCTATAAAAAAGCAAACTCTGAACAATCTATTAGGAGAACAATTAATTGATGTCCCTTGTTCGGTGATAAAACTGTTCATAATTTTATTGTTCGAGTCCTAAACTATACATAATGCCTTAAAACCTAGTGCATAGCTTATTTTATCTTGTTGCTTTTTGTCTTTCCTCATGTCTGAAAAACACTCACATTTAGTTTCTGACTCTTTATGCCCTGCTTTTCAATGTAAATCGATGGTGTCTCTGACAACACATCACAGAAGTAACTGTATGCTTATAAGACATACAATATCAGTTGAAAACCACGTGAACCAGAAGTTGTTATATGATTTTACTTCCTAATTGTGACATTTCCAAAAGAAACAGAACATTGAATTATAAAAATAGAAGATGTGGCATATTTTTTTATCTATCTATACTAGATGTTTTATTCATAAATGGAAGTCAATTTTAACTAAACTTTGCAAGCTCAAGTGACGGGGCCACTGGCAGTTGGATGGAGATGTTTTAGGGAGTTAGGTTCATGCCCAAGGCGTCATTCCGAGAAGACTTTAAAGATGGTAATTTGTAACTTCCCAGATCACTTATACTTTAGGTACCAACACACACACAAAATAAGGTTTAGAATCCGAGGGCCACACCATGAGATGGTACTTGTATGAGGATTGTGGCAGTGTTGCAAGTCTTTCTCGCTGGATTCTTCTCATATTCTTAATGTTTATTTTTTACAGTCATTTGCTTTAGACCCTGAGGAGAGAAAAACATCTCTGCTTTTTTAGCCATTCGTCAAACATATCGATGGTATGCTGGTTTCTCCTTTCTAAACACCTAACTTGTTGTTCTCAAAAAGAGATAAAACTCCCGGCTGCCAGGAAGCTTGCCTTTCAAATCCTACACTCCTCTCTCCTCGGGTAAGGATCTCTGTGTCTCCTTCACTATCTCTCTTATAAACACAACCACACTCACATACACAAACTCCCACTCTGCCTTTTGACCACCAGTGTTCCCTACCACAGAGAAGTTGTGACTAAGAGGCAGACAAATAGTGGTTTGTGCTTGCAGAATATTCATTTGAATGGGAAGTTGTGTTGTGCTTGATCCCTCATTTAGTTAAAAAGAAGCAAATTCTTTACGTTGAACACTCCAGTGTCTGACCTTATTTTCTGTATTCTCTCCAAAAGACATTCCTGGGGCAAGTCTGATGCCTCAATAAATCTACCCCGCTCTCTCTCTCTCGGTTAGCTTGTCTTAGTGGAATGTCAGCTGGCAAGTACCCAGACATTGAGACTTAGCCTTTCAGAACGTGCCAGTCTCACCCAAGCTCCACATTAGAGCTTCAGAAGTGGGCAGGCACAGAAGCCGCAGTCCTCTTATCAAAGCGCTTGTCCAGCAGGGCTCACGGCTCACTGAACCTCTGATCACCAAATCCTTTGACCTGCCGTTAACCCGACAGACTCGGAGCGACAGTGACGGAATATTCTGTCGTGGAGAGGACCTACTGGGAGACTACAGAGACCTACAGGGATGAGATGATGTTGGAATTTATCATGCATCAGGCTTGGCATAGGTTTTGACATGACAAACATTCCTACAGTACCCCACACCACAGTCGGTATTGTTGCAAAGCAGCTTTACATAAACTTTTACAAGGCAGAAAAGTGCATAAAATTGAAAAGGATTTGAAAAACCTTTTCTTAAAAACAACATTAGTTTGGGACGCTTCTGTGACCTCTCTGTTAACATATTCTAAACAACTTTTTATTAGATACAAATCTGACTAATGCAGGATGAGTCATCAATATATTTTTTCTGAATGAGACAAACACATACAGTACATTGTACATGGCTGTATCCTGAAGGGCATTATTTAAATTTTTCCTTTTTATACAGGTATTTAATCAAATATGTTCAGATGGACTTTCTGAAAATAAATATAAAAAGGGATTGCAATAATGTAATACAGATTCCATTTTAGCTCTCCAAAAATCATTTTATAATCTAGATTGTTTTAAAGCAATAACATTACAAACATTGCTGTGTTTTGTTACCCAAACTTACATATCCACAAAGAATAAAGTCACTGTGGATTAATCCGCAAAACAATCTAAAGAAATAACAGGGAAATGATATTAGCTAGAAAGTAAAAATTACCAGAGTACCAGAGAACCGTTACTTGGCTAAACTTAAAAGTGACATGACCTTTTTTTTATTTATTAGATTAATATATCCAAAAATTTTAATAAATGTATATCCAAATTAAATGTAATATAAATTGTTATGATACTAGCCAATAGCCAGATCAGAGAAAAAAACACATAGGAGAAGTTAAAGGGATGGCTCACCCAAAACTGAAAATTCGGTCATACATTACTCACTCTCTAGTTCCAAATCTTTATATATGTCTTTGTTGGATTGAACACAGAGAAGGATATATGGATGAATGATTGTATTAAAACAGCTCTCGGACCCTACTGACTACCAAAGAAAGATAAAGAAGGATTAAAAGTACCCCAGATTTTTTTTAATTGTTAAAAATATCTCATTTTTTGCAGATTAAAGAGTGTCGGTGGTCAGTTATTACAATGTGTTCTGAAAACCTTTTGAAATACAGGATGCAATCCCTTGAATATGTTTATTCGAGTTTTTAAATAGTACGGTTAATTTGACCTCCATTGATGGATCAGCCCAACTCACCGGCATAAACATTTGCCATTTATTTTACGAAATGTATGATGAATATTAGGGTCTCTTAAAACAATGAAACATTTCATGTTTTTAAATGCCTGGTTAATTTTTTGTGGTTCAGTTGTTTTCAAATACATGACAACCAAAAATAAATGAAGAACATTTTTACCATTGGGTATTTTAACATCACAGAAGCCAAGAAGAGCTGCCAGCACTTGGCTCTGTTGGTTTAATATTTTAATGTGTTTAATTATGACAGGATAGGCTCGATAACCTTCTGTGACGTTCAGGCAATTGTCAGCAAATGAATGAGATTACATGACAAGCACTGAATGACAGCGCAACCCGGTGCTCAGTCTTCCCGCCACTTATCTGATGGTAGCCTAGCAACAGATCCCTGACCTGGCATTGACCTCCACCTGATAAGGTCAGCACCTGAAGAGTCTCTCATTGGTGGGCCCAGTGAAGAGGAGGAGGAGCTTCCGAGAGAGGGAGAGAAATGAAGAGAAACAAAGGGAAATGGAGAGAGGGCAGAAATCCCATCAGAGAGACAAAGCCATTGCCACACAAAAGCTCGAGGGCTCGTGTTACAGTGTGTGGATCAGAAGAGAACTGTAATCACCATAGGTTTCACCGATAGTATTTCCCATATGCAAAGCGAGGACATCACATTCGAATGCATTTATAAAGTGCAGGAGGACTGGTCAACAAAAATATGGAAAGACTGTTTTTTACATACATTAAAGCAATGCAAAGCATCACAAAAGCAATTGTGTATATACTATTATTTGAATATCTTTCGCTGCGCACTCTTTGTAATGGCAAGTTGATGAAAGAATGGCAAATGTTAAAATAATTACCTTTATAGAGCCTGCATTCAGCTGCTAAATGTCAATGTTGCGTGTTTCATGGACTGAGATTGTTCCCTGATTCTTAGCATCCACAGCTGAGAGGTTTTCCATTTTGTTCGTGTCACCAGTATGTCATTTTTAATGTATTCCGAATGTATTAAATCAGTAGATTTGATTGAAATTGATAGAAGCAGATGAGATTTCCAGAAAGAGAACTCTAATAAGAGGGAGACACTGAACTGAGATCTAATTGACTGCAAAAAGACACAAGCAAAATGCAAACACTTCAAATTGACACCGTATTTTTTACCATTACACATTCACTTTATTTATAGTAATAGACTTTTAATTTCACAGGTAGTATTTTCCATTAAAACTCCAAGCATCACCAAGCCTTCTTACTTTACAGAAATATTGTCATGCTGGTGAAAACTAATAGTCTGCCCAATGCTGTAAAGATTATAGCATTATCTTTCTAATAAACACACTAATTAATGTGTGTGTGTGTGTGAGTGCGCGCGTGTACGCACATATCTGTGTTTGTTCATGTGTGCCAATGTGTGCATGCATGCTCGTGCGTGCGTGTATGTTTGTGTATATACTTGAAGTCTTTCACACATCATTCATTCAACCCAATAAATGTTTTCAAGCCAGTTATTTTATATCATTTTTAGTAGTGTGTCATAAGAAAATATGAGTTTACATTACTTATCATTCCTTTAACCATTAATCCAGTGAGATTGTGAGGTTGAATATGTGTGAAAACAGTCAGTGCTCAACACTAAGATCTGGTGTCATAATCTATTCATCTATCATTACATTGTAAAAAGAGAATAAAGAGCTTAAAGACAATATCCTGAAGTTCTGTTTTATGTCTTAAAGACGCCTACCTGCAAAGCCATAATACTGTGAAAAGTCTCTTTGCACTACTGCAAAGGAAAATTCTTAATGTTTTTTAAAAAATAATGGCAAAATAAATGTTTAGAAATGTAAATCCATCATTTCTACGGACACATGACTATATATGTATATTAGCAATCTGGAATTAAAATCAATTAGTTAATTTGTAATTTTTTTTTAATATACAGAACCCACACGCACTTATGTCTGTGGTGTTTTTTAGGTTGAAGAAAGATTTGCTGAGGGATCTGAAAAAAAACTTTTAAGACAAAAGAAGCATGAAATGTGGCATAGAAATCAAATTATTGAAGCAATTAAAGTCTTTGAGGGTCAGACCCTCAATAAGGACTTCAAACTAATTGTCTTTTATAACATTATTCTTGGTCACAGAGCTATAAAGAGCAACAAGAATAGGCCAGAGGAAGTGGCCCTAGACTAAATATAAAAGGTCATTATTAGATGGACGGTGCGACATTATTAATTTAGTACCTACTGGTGAATAGTTATATGTAATGCATTTTATTTAAATTATTGTTTCTAAATTCAATAAAATAATAGATAACAGTGTGTTTCTACGCGTATGCGTTCATTCGCGTATGTGCTGCGTGTGATCGCTTAAAAAAAATAAAAAAAGATTGAACATCGCATCAAAACCCCGCTTAATGTCAATACAGCCTGCACATATGCCTAAAAATAAAGATAATCATTATCAACAACCAGTGCACACTATTAAGCAAGTTTTGGGTCAAAGGTTATTGGTCACTAGGGGTCATCAGTCATTAGAATAACACAAATTGGAAGAGAAATATCTTATAAATAACAGATAATTAGTGATTAACAGTCTAATTAAAACTAGCTAGAGTTTAAATGAGCTGGTCCAGTTCCTTGAAGAGGGTATACAGGACGAGGAATAGTAGCTTTTCTTGAGAGGTCCCAGTGCAAAAGGTCAGAGATTATGTGCAAGGGCAACCACCTGCTTCTGTCACACTGCTGGAGAAGAGAAGGAGACGAGAGGGAGGAGGGACAGGTGGCATGCTGAGAAGGACTAGCTCCAGCTTACTGCTGTAATATTTTTTCAAGGTAGTTCAAGTTTTAAGTTTTCTCTTGAAACTTAAAAGGCAAGATGGTGGCCTCGAGTTGTGTCATGTTTTACGCTACTTCTTAAAAGTCTTATTTAGAAGTGATGATTCAGCATGATATCCCAAAACTTCCCCAACAATATTACGACGCAAAACATACAAAAATGTCAGATTGTAAGAAAGACGAAATACTGAGCACACCACCAATAAACCTAACGCCACTGGCATGAGAGTAAATATAAAAGAAGTGAATGAGAATGTATGAATTCATGAATTTGCCAAAATAATGCAAGGCATTTCTTTCAAGAAACATTTTTGTTACATTAGTTGAACATCTCTTTTTGTCATCAATTGACATATTTGTATACAGAAAATGGTTATATTGGTACCGGCGATCATGTGGTCTTGTTAACAGGACTAGAATTGGGCTAAATAAAGGGAACAAGGGGATATCCATTTCCTTTATTCCACAATCTTTGAATGCTATACACATACATAAAGTAGCTTTGGGGTTTACAAAAATGAGCCAAGCTAGACTACTTCCCCATATACATGTATGTGAAAAGGCATTGACTTACACTTCGGATTACAGTGGAGTTACAAACTTACAAAATTTCGTCAATGTGCACTGGATTCATGCAAAAACATTTTAAGATTTTATATTTCTATCATAAATCTCTATCTACTATACAAAATAATTGAGAGTCAATTTCAAAGACCATTTGTAGTTTTTCCGCATTTTCTATTTACAGGCACGTGGTTAAGAGAAATCATCATTTGTGTTTTATTCTGTGAACTTCTAATGTAATTTATCCATAAATCCTTCCAATATTGTGTTTATTTGAAGAAAATGAAAACTGGTCAAAAAAAGAGAAAAGACTTGACGTGGACTACTTAACGCAATCTTGCAACATCCTAACAAAGAGGAAGAGGTAAAGAAGGAGTTGCAAAAGAGGTAACCAACACCACTATGCCTGGCCTCGGGGACAGATATACCTCTTTATCCAACCTTCTTTATCCGCTACTGAAGCACCTGAAATTCATTTAGTGCACTAACAGCGTGGAATGCTGCAGGGGAGCCATTTTAATAAGTAGTAATAACGCCAACAGACAAAACGAGTTGCTCTCAAAAGCTGATGGAACAATCATGCTTATCAATAATGTAAAGGAGGCATAATTAGATGGACAGTCTGAGGCTTTCATTTTTTGGCAAAGAAAGCTATTAGACTTATTTAGCATCAATAATAGCAGAACGGTGTGTCTGTACTTGTCGGTTAAGAAAAATGTTAAAAGGTATTACCTAAGGTTACGACAATGTAGGTTCTATTTTCAAATGTGGAATCGAGAACGTGTGTGAGTGTACATGTGAATTCACGGTTCAATGTGTAAGGCACACAAGA
Organism: Triplophysa yarkandensis; assembly: GCA_033220385.1. Taxonomy (NCBI): domain Eukaryota; kingdom Metazoa; phylum Chordata; class Actinopteri; order Cypriniformes; family Nemacheilidae; genus Triplophysa; species Triplophysa yarkandensis. The sequence continues at coordinate 12,690,390 of CM065655.1, forward strand.
GTGAACAAAAGAGATAAAAGTAGTGAATAAAAACAGCTGTCAATGAAACCGTCTCCTTTCTTTTACAGATGTTTGTCACTGTCAAGTTCAGTTGATACAAAGCCCACCAAAACATGATGTCTGTTGGGTGACCTTTAGGTTGCTACCAAGTGTGAGGTCATGCTGCTGTTGCCATGACTACTATCAGCAGATTGTCTGCGTGCACGCATTACCTCAGCTGCCTGGCATCGGTGGGGTTACAGAACAGACCGTGACCTCGCCGTGGAGACTAAACCAATCTTAAACAATAACAAGCGCGTACATGGGAGAAATTTCGAAAAACGCATATATACAACACAATGCATTACGCATAAAACGGGCGCGTTATTATAAACACATCGGACCAGTTTCATTAAACCGAGCTTTAAAAAAGCTCAATTTGTGGAATATTTTCCACCACCGAGGTCCGTAAGACCCCCATTCCGTGGACTTGAAGGGGCATCGCGAGGCCGCCGTATTCTAATGAGCCAGCTCGAAAGTGTGTGCGCCCGTCACCTGTGCAGAGGCGAAGTGGGCTAATTTGGGTCTGTGCTAATTGCCACGGTAACGAGCTGCACGTGTGGACGGTTGAGAGGAGGATGGCAACATGGCACGAGGGAGGATACAGTCCTCCTAACACCAGAGAGGTGTGAAAGAACGAACTTGTCCAACAGCATGCCGCCTGCTGGAGACCAGCCCTGAGCGGGGAACAGCCGGCCGCTTGGGCGCCATGCATAGATCCAAATATCATGCTGCATCCTTCCACAATGTGGTCGTTACACTGTAATAAAGCGTGTATAACATGTGTTACAGCGCAGAATATCTACAGAAACCAACGTTAACGACATTACATTGACACATGCACCGAATCGAGATGAAATGAATTAAAAAGATTTGACAAAAAACATGATCCACCCTTGGGGGCACCTTGTCCCCTTCTCGCAGTTCGGGCGGGCGGGTGAGCTGCACTCTGCGAGCTTCACTTGCGCGCACACGCGCGTGAGTGTGTGTGTGTGTGTGCGCGCACACGCGTGCGTGTGTGTGTGCTCTGCTGTTGCTGCCCTTTGATCCCTGCATTAGTGTTAGTTAGGGGCTCGGAGACACACTTACAGAGAGCAGCCATAGTCAAGACACGGCAACAACAACAGCACCTCCTCCTCTCCTCTTCCCCAACATTACACTTAAGCGAGGACCGCCAGGTGCGCGACGAGTCCCCGGCATCAGGCAACATTCAATGGGAACGGACCTTGTTTCTTCTCACCCCTAAACAAGAAGGAGAATGTGAGAAGGGGGAAAATGCCGAGGAGGAAACAGGAGCAACCCAAGCGCCTGCCTTCGCGTAAGTCGTGTCGTCGAGCGTTTTGTTCCGCGCTGCGGGTTCGGGGTTAAAGAGGTGAAACAGACAAAGGCGCAGAGGTTATTTCTCCTTTTTTGGGTCTGTGCTAGGCAGCCATGTTGGCTCGGAGGGGCTAGCGGAGCGCACTAGCGGCGGCTTTAGCTGCGGATGAGCGAGAAAGGTCCGGTCAAAACCGCGTTGTGTGTGCTTCGGTGTGTCGCGGGGGTCCGCGGGGCCCCTCGCCTTAAAACGAAGGATCTCCCGTGCCCCCTTAGGTCTTGCGCTATCTAGCGCTCGAGAATTCGCCTTTAAACACGTTCGTGTAACTTTCCCCCTTCCGCGTGTGTGTGTGTGTGTGTGTGTGTGTGTGTGTGTGTGTGTGTGTGCGCGCGCGCGCGCGCTACTTTTCCTGACGGTTGACGGGATTTTTTGGAGCTGAGGTGTTTTCTCGCACCCCTCCCAGTTCAGCGGGGTTCCGCCTGTGTCAGCCCCGGTCGGTCACCTGAAGTTCGGCGGGGTTCGGTCCTCGGTGCGCTGAGAGGCGCCGCGGTTTTTTTGTTTTTTTTGCGACGCGACTTTTTTTGCGTCCGCGCTTGACCGCAAACCATTTGTGTTCATTTGACCCCGCTGGATGCTAACATTGTGCTTTTATCGGCGCGAGGGGAAGAGATGCAGTGGCGTGCTGTGGCCACTAGATGGGGCGCGGAGTAGCGTGCGCGACACATCGATCAGAGAGAAATGTGTCTCGGCGGCGCTTTAAGTGCATGAAAGTACCGGTGTTGAAGTGTTGGCTTTATACGGCACATTCTTGGCTTTCAGTTACTTTGGCGTTGATGTGTTCGGGGTAATGCGTAGTTTGTGCGTGCATGTTAAAAAAGGCTGAAGGTGTTGTGTGTGTGTAATGTTAAAATGTGTCACACATGTAGTGTTAATCGAAGCGTACGACTGATACACCTTTTATAATCGCGTTAATACGTCGATCCTTATCGTCATATCTCAATATCTGCTTTGATCAATGCTGCGAAATCCCTTGCTCAGCAAAAGCGCCTGTAAAGTTTGGTGGCACTCGGCACAGCCGATTTGTGCTTTCTGTTTGCGTTCATCATGCACTAACATCTGTTACATGACAAGAACAATAGCTGATCTTTATAGATCTAACCTGTTGCTTTATACGGCCTTTATAAGAAGCTGCCAAGTTGACTGTAAGATACTTATGCTACCTGTCTTGCTCTTTCGATAAATAAATTGGCCGGGTTTTCTTTTTATGAAACTTTTAATGCAGCGGCATGTTAATCTTTGACTTCCCTTTCTTAATGATGTTGAGATCATGAGGGATTACATCACAATGATCGTGGGTCGGGACTTGCAAGAGGGCATTGATGCCTTGATAACGTTGGATGATCTTCTTAAAAGTGTTATATATGACCTTTGGCTTTAGTGCCACAATGAAATCCGCCGGGAGTGCAAAACTCTGCCCTTTATAACACAGATGCACGCTCCTTTTTCCAGAAATCATGAATTTTGTTCAAACTGCAGGTCACAGTTCACCGTGCTTCCTGTAAATTAATCCGGGGAAGGGAGCCTAGGTTAAAATGTTCCTTCCTTGTTAAGCTGTTTTTGCAGGATCTCTATTCCGAAGTGCAGAGGTCGACCCAGGTTACTTTTTCCCCTCTGTGCTGTTCTTTGTCTTTTTGCAGGCCACCATTTTGTGGAAGTACAGAGCCGGTATCATTCTTTCACCCTGACCTTTGCCATCAGCTAAAATGTCTCCTAATGGGAGCCAGCCATTTTCCATTATACACACATGATCTTTAAGGTTATCTGCATTTGCAAATGGAGGAATTGGAGCATTGCATGGATTTCAGCTCTCCATTACACACCGATGGCAGAGTGTGTGTGACTGGGTGACTCTCCACCTTACCGTAATGGTGGGTCACTGGCTCTTTTCCACTCATCTATGATTATAATGACCTTGGCAGGGCCAGGGCTTGAAAACATTGGATTAAGGGGAAAGGAAAATGAAGGGAGGTTTCCATTTCGCTCTTGGCGTCCGATTTGTAGGGAAAATCTGCCAAGAATGCCCCCCCTCGTCCTCCCCTTTCTCCCCCCTGCCCCACCAACTTGATCAGCCTCTCTCACCGGTGTGTGCCCATTTGAGCTCAAGCGAATAATGATACACAGGCTTTCCTCTCAGAAATGAATTAAAGGGCAGGGGAAGGGTGGTGGATACTCTTCTGAACAAGTCCTTACACAGAAAGGGCTTCAGCCAGGCATACTGAACCTGAACATTTAGATTAATTTGGCTAGCTGGATTCCCTGGCTTTCATCACTGGTGTGTAGTCTAGCTGTGGATGCCTTGTCAAAGGAACGGCCATGACATAATTAAAAAAGAGAATGTCGGTGGAATGGCTTGATGGCTGTGACGGACTCGCCTCATCAAGTGGAAGATTTATGTGCAATGATGTAAAATGTATTTTTAAAGACTCCAATGTATATCTTTAATATGACCAGAAAGTTAGAAGCCTGGAATAGTGTTGTAAGTCAGCGGCTGCCAACAAAAGACACCTCCTTAACCGCAGATATCGAAGCCCATCGTGAAGTCAATATGAAGTATTTTTTCTGAAACTATGGCACACACCTTTGTCTGCCCGCTATATGAGACGCTACAGACCTTAAGTGAAAAAAGGCCAAACACAATCTTTCACCCACCCAAGTCTCAATCAGAGCCTGTGTGGAATAAAAGTGCCTGAGCTGGGAAACGATTTTCCGCATGTTGACAAGTCACAACATGGAGATCTACAGCTCGGAGAGCAGCCCTTTGGCTAGTGGCAGCCCGGCACTGAGTAATAACCATCTCATAGCAGGCATTCTGTTGGCAGCGGTTCATAAGGAACAGCTCGCTGGTTCAGCTGGGGAAAGGGTGGGTGGTGGTATGGGGGGGGCTCTCTGCTGGAGAGCTCCAGGCACTTTTCTGTGTTGTACCACACAAGTGAATCCATACCCTGCAGGACAGACCTTTAACGGACTGCTAACGCCGGGCCACGTTGCATGAGGGATCGAACGGTCTGGCCTGACACAAGCCCGAGCTGCAGAGCGATGCCAAACAGTGGTTTGATTTATGAGTCAGTGCTGTGTGTCTGTCTTAAAGCGAAGATGAGGCTTACCGGGCAGAATCAAAGAGCAGTGTGTCTGTGAAGCTGACAGAGAACATTGTCATTTTTTTATTGTTTTTGAGTTTTTGAATGGTTGCGTCTTATAGCCGGTGTGAAATGCTATGTTCAGCCCAAAATTCTTTTAGCATTTGAGGTCACCAGGTCACTGTGCTGCCTCTTGCTGGTAGGCATTCTGATGCCAGGTCCTTAACCTTATTAGCGTGGACTGGCAAATTAATCTGTCATTGTCTTCTGACAATAAATCTTTTTGCTAAAAATTTTATAGTGGAAAGTTTTTATATATTAATTCTTATGTAAATGTAGAAATGTACAAGTTTCAGTTTGGCATGATGCATCACATTATGCATATTATGAAAGATTATCAGTGCATGAATCAGTTACTCAGAATGCAACCCATTTCTGAAGTTCCATGAATAATTAAAAAAAATTACTACAATATCCCTGGAAACAAATTACATAATTTACTCTCTTGATGTGTAGTCACCTCAGTCAACTTCTTTTCATAAATTTACACTTTTACTCAACTGGACGCATCCGCATCATGGCTGGAACAACGTGTCAGTCACATCACCAAAAATTGCAACTTTAAATCCTAACAATAAATTACTTCTGCTCACTTGTTGCTGAAACTTACTATCAGTGCTTAAGAAATGACACTCATATTCCTATGAGTAGCATTTTAAACCAAGCAAAGACACATTTTAACACATGTATAACGGCTTCCTAATGTTTATTTTAGAAAGATGGATTTTAAGGATGAAAAATCTCCTGCTTGAATAGCCTGTTTCACTTAATCTCAGATGTTAAACCAGACAATTTACGCTCACTGAGATGCTTACAATTATGCGGCGATCATAATCATAGTAATTACGCAACAATAATAATGAAGGCAATTACCATCATTGTCATCATTAGCATCAAGAGATATTGGGACTCCAATGTAGTTTTAATACCCCTTGGATGATTTCATGACAGGCTTTGTTGATCTCACGATGCCTAGATGGAAGAGTTAAAAATGTGTTTATGTATAAAGTTAAAATTCAATCCACTGGTTGTATGCTCGATGTGAGACATCAGTCCTTAAATTTGAGTATTCTCCCAGCGTAATCTAGGCTAACCTCTATTGTGTTTTGAAGATCGACTACACTGTCCAGCGCAGAGAGTGTAAGCATGTTAATGAGTTTAACTAGCGGACTAACAGCTGTGCTCCAAGGGTTTTTCTTGAGACGGGGCTGTTTTATAGCTGAGAAGATTAAAAGTGCCAGGAAGGAAACAGACACAGAGTAGTGGCACCCTGAGGTATTGACAACCTCCAAGGGAAACGGTATATCATCGGCAAGAGCCGAGGTGTTTGGCTGCTTTACAAAGGCGAGATATTATATTCATGATGTGAAGTCATCGCTGTGAAAGCTATTGTCGCTATGTCTTACGCTGATTTACGAGGCTTGAAACGTAGGTGAGTGCCTAAGACCTTCTCAGGCCCTTGTGTAAAAATGCCCTTCGCATTTGCAGATGACTTCACAGTCTTGTTTGATTACTGCCGACCTTGATGCAAAGCTTGCATTCGTATGTAGTTAAGTCCAGCCTCACCTGTCTGTTGAGAAGGGAATTTGACAGAGGAGGAACCTAACCGTGCTGTTTTATGAAGTAAATATGATAAAATATTGCAATATTTAACTTCTTTATCTCTACCCTTTATAGTGCTTTGCGAAGTTTTATTCTTAGCACTTTCTAAGTTTGGAATAGACAGGACGCAGTGTTGACCTACTGCTAGCCCTTTCACATTTTGTATTTTTAGAACTGTTTGATAATATTTTGTTACTCCGTAGCTTCTTTTTAATCTGCATTGGATATGTATTGTATAGCCAAGTGATAAACTGACAACTGAAAGGCTGCCACAAGGGCGATCCTTGAGCTGTTACCTGTTGCCCTTGAGCAAAGCACTGAACTCCATGTTGCTCTGGGGGTCGTGGGGGCATATTTACCTGTAATAACTGTACTTTATTTTGCTTTGAATGAAAGCAGCTGTAGAAGGTAAAACTACTTTTTTTGACGAGGATGAAAAGTGAAAACAGTAGATGTACAATTGAAAGTGCAAAAGTGAAAAATCTGTCGTTTTTTACTCGCCCTCTTGCCATTTCTTACGTTTATGACTTTCTTCTGCAAAACACAGAATATGTCTTGAATATTGGAGACTGATTTGCATTTGACTTACATTGGTTTTGTGTCCTTACAATTCAAGTGAATGTATGTTCTGCAAAAGATTAAAAGTCATACAGGTTGGAAATGATGTAGGGTAAAAATGTTGGGTAATCAATCCTGTTAGTGAATATTTCAGCCAGATTGTATTGTTTTAGACCATATTTAGATATTTTGATTTACATACATTTAACTGTCCACAGACAGTTAACTTACACTATTTGTCTCAAGGAGATGAAAGTCGCACTCACATTTTCGTGAGTATGGTTTACCCTTGCAGACATTTAGTTGTATTCTATGCAGAGAGTTGGGAAGCCTAAGACTAAGGTTGGGCACAAAACATTGGCTCTGTTTGCTCTCTAAAGGCTCTGTTTTGGTTGTCATAGTGATAATATTTTTTTGCAGTCATTTGTCACCGGGATACTGTGGGGTTGAATTAGGTGCACCTGGTTACACTGACTTGAATCATAAGAAGAGGCGAAAGGTGAACAACTCTTCCTGTTTACTCTTTTGACATGACAGAATTTCAGTCATACGAGGGAGCATTTGCTGTTATCTTGCATGTGTGTCTCTACCATTTGCAAACCGAGATGGGTATCAGCGTGACAAAGAGCGCTAGCACCGAACAATGCGATGGTAACCATCGGGTGCCCTGGCCACCGTTTAACATGGAGATTGGAAAAAGGAATCAGCCCGCTGTCCTCCAGGACCTGCATGTAAATGAGGTTAGGCTCTCCTGCTGTGCTATAGCTCTATCCCCCACTCTCCTCTCCATCTCTAATGGCTGCAAAACTGCCTCCGCCATTCTTAAGGAAGAAACCGGGACCAATCCTGATTAGTGCCCTTGTTTTGAGTGACAGGCTTGGATCTGAGCAGGCAGTGCCGTGGGCGCCACTGCCAAGCTGCTGTCAACCCGGTATCACTGTAAAAAAGCCATCTCTTTTCTTCCGCTGCCCCAAGTGCACACATACCTCCTCCACTCTTGCACACCCCCTCATATTCTCTCTCTCTCTCTCTCTGTCTCTCTCTCTCTCTCTCTCTCTCTCTCTGGGTGGCTAGTCAAGCTTGGCTGCATCCCTTGCCTGAGCTACTGGGACAAAGTGTGATTTACAGTAGTTGGAGAGTTTCCCTGTCAGCTCTAACCTGGGTGCATGCTGTCTATCTGAGTAGGCGGCAGTAATGCTTTAGCAACAGCATATTGTGGTATTAGCGTCATAGCACCTAGCTAAATCCACCCCTGCTTCCTGTCCCCAATGATAAGAATCCACAACATTACTTATTTTTTGGTTTTAGGTGGTGGCGATGCATCCATGTAATCCTTTATCTCCATTGTTTCCATTCCTTGTTCTCCTAATAGAAATGTAAGATCTTTAAACCCAGTTGAGCTATGGTCTACGTGCCCCACTTTACGTTCTTAAAGAAACATCCTCTCAGTGTTTTGCAGCCGATCTCATTAATTACAATCTCAGTGTTTCTCGTGGTTGACTTCCAACACATGGTTCCACCAACTTGGTTGGTTAGATTATTATGGTACTTCTGAGATTACTAGTATAGGTGCTCTTTTTTTTGTTCAGTTCTATAAATGGAAGTTAGGGGAAATAAACAAGAGTGCAAAAGGGCGCTTCATCTACAAAGAGGAATTTTAAAGGTCTGGAAGCCAAAGCCGTCTCGATCTCTTCCAAGAACCGCCTCCTTCCTGTTTCACCTCTGGCACCTTGCCCAACGTACCCACAGACAGCCGAGGCCATGTGGAAAATACACAGATGGTAATATGTAGTATACTTTGCTAATACATGCTGATGACGGCCTGTGCTAATGTAGAAGTTTGTAGGCGAAGGATCCATCTGATATGACTGCCAGAAATGAAGGAAATCTTTATAAATCTAATTTAATAATGCTGGATTCAGAAAATGATGCATGTATGGTTCTGTTTTTGTATGCTGCAATAACCCAAGGATTTCAATTGATTGCGGTGGTTATCTAATTTTATTTGACTGCATAAAGTAAGACTTTTGTGTTATAATGCTGTTTTGCACATGATATTCATTTTAATTTTGAATATTGACTCGTCATGATGAATTTGGGGTCAATTTCCCATTAGGGTTTTCCTACCTCTGCTCGCATATGAGAGAAGAAAACACACAATTTCAGAGAAAAAAGAAAGCAATTTTAAAGCTTTTCAATGACAAAAAAATAACAATTAAAGCATCAGTATTTGCTGACTGTCACACTTGTGATACATGCTTATATTGTATACAGTGTCAACAGCATCATCAGTTATTTTTCAACTGCGGTGTTAAATAAAAATTAAAACTTTAAGCTTTATGTTATCCCTGTCCTCCTGAAACCCTGGCTGTCCAAATTCACTTTTTTACAGAAAAAATACTACTTATGTATTATGTAAATTTTATCAATGGTTAAGTTCTTGTCAAAGGTTTTATTGATTAGAAATTTGCAACACTTAGTTACAAACGTAAATGGTGACTTATAATAATGATTTATACCCAAAAATAATGGAAAGGTTCATAAAGGACAGCATTTTTATAAAGTAAGCTTTTGTATAAAAATGGAAAGTTTTATGGCATAAGTGAATGCATAAAATCAATATGCTCAAAGTAAAAAAATGGTGTTTGTCCAACATGAACAATCAAAGCACATTTTCATCTATATCCATAGTGTATTTTATCCCAAGATATAGACTGGAGCTATGTCCCAAGAGCTTGCTTATTAACCCAATTATACCACACCTCTGGGTTCTGGTTTAGTCACTCATAACGATGTGCGACTGGTGGCAGTAGCACTACGTCCTTTCCACCATATTGTTGCCCGGCGGCTAATAAGGTAGTGCTGACCAGTGAACGGCCTCATTAGCATTGCCTGCAGCAGATTCGGACACTTAATTACCACCACCGCTTCTTATCTTCCCTCCAAATACCACCCCACACCCCCAACCATCAAACGCCATCGGCACTACCCTCTGCAATCCGGAGAGAATGCTGGGAAGCTTTAGCTGCCAAAGTGGTGGTTAGTTAGCCCAGAACATTCAATAGCATTGCTCACTTTGAGGCACGGCAATATCTCTGATAGTGTTAAAGCCATTCGACCCGGCCTCTCATGCGAGACTGCATGAGTGTGTCTTTTCATTGGCATCAGTGGAATATTGATGGCTCCACCCCAGCTTAATCGACTAATGGCCTCTCCGTCTTTCCTTCGCTTTGCTGAAGCAGCCACCCTCCCATCCAGTAGACTCTCTTGTTGCCCTTTCTGCGACCTCTGGGTCAGACAGGCCGATTTTTATGCCCGATTGAGTCGCAGAATAGCCTCAGTGTATTGGTAGGAAACCTTAAGCAAGTCATGTGGCTGCTCGCTCTAATCGAGATCACTCCCATGCTTCTCCTGTTCCTATTGGCTTGTTGTATCACACAGTTACGATACTTGGAATTTAACTATGTCGGCACTGACTGTTGTTTATTTGACAAACATATGCATTTAAACCAGATAAAATTGCACAATCTGTATAATTTGGAAAACACTTTTGGTAAATGATGACCATTTCTAGTGGCAGGAAATTGATCTTTCTAATACCATTGTGATGACATCATTTTCTGTAGCATATTACACATTGCTAAGTTTTGGTGCCAGTGCTGAAGGGGAATGCCACCTGATTTCTCCAACTACATCCCTGATCCTGACTGACTCCCCTGAACTATCCCCACACACAATACTAATATTTACCTATATTAAACAATATTATAGCTATTTTGACAAATGCCAGTTACTATAATTCTTATATTAACATCTACTTTTGCTTTATGCAGAAGAAGGTTAGTGTTAACTATTACTTTAAGTTCTCAATTTCTCATTATCTTTGTTTTTTAATTATTACATGAAGTTTTTAATTTGTTTAATTCTTTATTCTCTATTCTTTTTTTAAGACACATTTTAAACTATATTAATGCATTTAATACACACTTCTTTTTTGTAATAGTCAACTTCACCTGTACTGTATAGTGCTTTTATCATATATCCTCTGCTTTTATTGGCCTTTAGGAGGTGAAGAGACTTTTTGCATTGAATGAGAGACACCAACTGAGACTGTAGAATATCACAACTCAGCCCAGGGAACTACTCAAAATAATTGACCTGTTAGATCAAGAGGAGGAAAGAGAGTTGCTAAAATATAGAAAATAATGCACTTAAAGTAAGTAACCCAAAAGAAAATCTGTCATAATATATGTAGGATTTTGTCATTGCCAAAATGTATGACTTTGCAGAACAAAAAAGAAGATATTTTGAAGAAAGTTGGTCACCTTAAACCGCAGTGGCAGCTGTTCTTTTGTATGGACACGAAACCAATGCCATTTCCCAACATTCTTCAAAATATGTTTTGTGTTCTACTAAAGAAATAAAGTCAAACAGATTTTAAATGGGAAGACAGTGAGTAAATGATGACACAAGGTTTTATTTTTGGGTGAACTATTTCTTTCAATAAGCATAATACTACATATTTTTAGTCATCTGTTTTTTTTTTTGTCGTATATGTACATATATACTCCTGAGCACTGACCGTCTAGCACAGAACATAAGCTATTATTGTATTCTTTATTACAGTTTTGTTGAGTTTAGTAGGACTTGTGGTTGTCGCGGTCAACTGGAGCTGGACTAAAGCCTTACAGCTGTTTTTTCTCCACACAACTTATCTTTACTGTTACACCATTAAACAGCTCTTCCAAAAGCATGCAGACGCTCAGATATTTTCCCAAACTGTCAAGCATGTTGCTAAGCGATAGCATTGTCACAGTCACAGCTAACCGGCAGTTTTGAAGACATTGTTTAAGTGTGTTTTTTAGAGAGAGAAGGGGGATATCTCAGACATAGCCATGCAGAACTGGGGCCTGAGCCATGACCTTGGGAAATGTCAGGCCGCCCACGGAGTGGCTTGCCTGTGTCTGCTCCTCTGGTGCGGCGAGAAACAAGAGTGACGGGGCGTAGCACAACCTAGCTTAACCTAGCGTGGCGAGCACAGGGTTCAGTCTGAGTTTCTGCCACTGCCCCAGAGACCACCGGTCAACAATCTAGCCATTTCTCCCTAACAACATTATGGCCATTGCTGCCTGGGCTCCCTAGGGTCACATGGAAATGGGTCATGCTTTACATACTTCACTGTTCTCTTCAGGTGACCGTGAGCTCAGTCAGTTTAGCGTACTAGCAGTGTGTAACTTTCAAACTTTCTCTTGATGCTGAGATATGGGAGAGACCGAGATAGATAAAAGGTAACACGTGGACCCTTAAATAGGTAGAAACACATTTTCGCATCTTTAGATCATCATAGTGTTACAGTTTTTCGAAAGAGTCATTGATACCAAGTAAAATAAAAAGGCGAAAGTACAGTATAGAACGAATAGGGTAATTTTGTAAAAGTGACGCAAAGGGAATCCATAAATTAGAGTTTTGAATCCAATTATTTAAACACAGTTTGAACGGCTTTGCGGAAACAGATCACACTCACTAACTCTTGTTCAAAGTTTTAATGAGAGACTCTATTAAACATGTTTGTGTTCTCCTACCCACGAGTCGCGAGACAACGAAGGGTCTCAAAACTTATCTAATGACTCCAACTTTAGGCAACATAATGGCCAAATAAAAAGCGCATAAACACTAGCGCATTGCACCATCACCGCTATGTTCAAAACGTTGTGTAATGTTTTATTACTTATAATTTTATTTTAAATAAATCAGAATGTTCACTAATACATTCCAGTCCTAGCTCCAGACAGGCACGAACCCTTGCATGCACAAAGAATCGTATGTCCATCTGTGTTTCTTGGGTTTATATCTTATTTTCTTTGATTTTACGGGTGATAAAGCATGCCCTGCTGCATTGTCGGTATCATAGTGCACGATCACACGAGGTCGCGGCGGTTGCCACCCCTCCGGACCAAAGTAAGCAGTGCTGGCCAGATGTGTGTTGACTGTAATGATCCCTACGGGTCGACGGGATGCCGTTGCCAAGCAACGGCTTTTCCTTTTCCCTGTAAACAGAAAGCTTTACTCGCCAGGCTTATGTTGGGGTCAGCAAGGTGAGACCAGTCTTTATGTGCGTGAGCAGAAGATGAAAGAAAAGATGCTCAAATGAATTTTTTTCACTGATCATATTTTGGAGTCAGGAGTCTCCGGCCCTTTTTTCTCTACCTCCAGGTCTTATTCTCTCTCAGAGGTGTAAGCATTTAATATGGTCAAGTGAAAGAAAAAACTCTCACTTGATAAGTTTTGACATCCCCCTCATGCAAGCTTGTTGCTTTTTTGACATGTTCTTGTGGAGGGTTTGTTAATATGTATCAGGAATATTCACTTTTTTGTTCGCCCTTGTCTGGCAAGCTGTAATGTTTTGCTTATGAATATTGATACATGAAGTGTATATTAATGACCCTTGGTGACCTTAACCCTATCCTTATTGGCTCCCTGGTGATATCGGTGGGCTCATGAATATTAATCCAGGACTGTAACCTCCATTACCCTAATCTTTGCTGTCTAGCCTCCCGGAAGGACCTGTCACCATGGTAACCCTCTTACTAGACTCCTTCAGACCCTGGAAAAAAATGATTATAAAAGAACAAAAAGCACGTTATGCACGACTTCTTAGGAAGTCTCAGATTTGAATTTTATTCCGTTGCTCATCTTTCAGAAAATATTTCTTTAACACCATCCATTTTAGTCGTAATGAGAAAGTCAGTTGGAAAAGGTCAATGGATGGCTGTAAGGGAAGTACTGTCAGCATTTTGTCTTTACAAATTTGCCCTTTAGGATATAATGCGATCACTAATATTGCACAATTATAATTTGCATAAGACAAAATGCTATAAGTGAAATCACAGATATTTTTATATCGTCTTGCTAAAAAATTATGCATTGTTTTCTGTTGCACAGATGTGGACACGGTAGAGGATGGCGGACCAGAGAGTGGCTCAGTTGAGGAAGACGGCTGGTTTGGGAACACTTCCGACAGCCCCTCTGAATCGTCCTACGGTGATGTCCAGGATGAGCTGCGGGTTTCCCCAGACAATGCCCATCGACTGGACCATGACACCTCAGCGGAGAGCTCCCTGGGATGCCCCACGCCAGTTCAACGTGCCTCTCTGGAGCTGCTGGGCCTGGACAGCGGGGTCCTATCGACCCAGGACACACTGTCATCTGTGGTATCATCACTTTATGGAGACTCCAGCCAGGCCCTAGGGAAGCCCCTCAGCAGCAACCTGCGGCGTCTCTTAGAGGCTGGCTCGTTAAAGCTGGAGGGAGTAGAGCGAGGACCGGGCAGAGGACAAGAGTCGCCCCCTATTAGCCTGGTACTATCTCCATCTTCACATCATTCACAGCAGCTTAGTGCCCTTGCTAGAAGACTGGCTAACAGCAGCAACAACAGTGGCAACTCAAACTCAGCCTCACCCGCGTCTATAGCGACTATCAAGCAGGAGCCCTGTGACCCATTTGGCCCCAGCAATGGCCCTAACTCAGGAAGCAGTGGCTTTGTATGGGTAGGCGTTGCAGACAAATGGTCATCTGTGCCAAGTGGTAGCAGTCTGTCACCAGATTCGGCCATCCAGAAGTTGAAAGCAGCAGCTAACGCCGTGCTTCAGGACAAGAGCGCCGTGGCCTCCTCCACCTCGGTATCTTCTTCCTCCTCTTCCTCGTCATCCTCTTCAGTAACCTCTTCCTCTTCAATGGCAGGATTGGGTACCCGCTCGGATGACGCGGTGCGCTTCGAAGCGTTCGCTTCTCCTTTTAGTCCCCAGTCGGCCAGCTCTACACTGGCTGCCCTCTCGAAGAAAGTATCTGAAAGGAGTCAGCAGCAGGTGGGCTCATCTGAGCATCAGGCCTCAGCTGGTTCCTTTCTTTCACTGGTTTCCATGACCTCCTCAGCGGCTCTGCTAAAGGAGGTGGCGGCACGAGCAGCAGGGAACCTTCTGACTGATAAGAAAGAGTCGGCTTTGGTATTGGGAACCAGTGAGGATGTCAAGCCCCTTTTAGATAGGAACCAGAAGGTGCCCACCCCAACTCAGACCATGGACCTTCTGCTGCCAACAATTCCTAAGGGTAGGGCCAAGCCCAGCAGTCAAGCAGGTAAGAGATTGCTCCTAAAATAGAAGCTATGTTTTTGTTGGAGGGATAAGAATCCCATGACATCACTTTAAATGAACTCTTTCTGTCTTGTAGTAAACTAATAGTTCCTGCCTTTGACATTTATCTCAAAATAGTAATATGGTGGATATTATTTGTTTATTTTATTGGAACACAATTAAGTTTAAGTAGCGAGGAAAAACAAACTATGTTCTGCTACAAATAATAGACTTGTAAAGCCAATTTTATATTTAAAGGCAGAAAAAACTTTTATGTAACATCTGTACATGTGTCTTTGAAGGAGTTACCTTTATTATATTTTTAACCTTAATAATTTATAAATAGAAAGCTATTTGTTTTCTGAGGATATAGTGTCTACATTTTTGATTACTACACAACTGAAGAATGCACTGTGTAGTGATTCAGTAGTGCCATAAGGTCATGCTTCGTCTGCAAGAGGTTGGCTGCTGAATCTGGGAAAGGTCTGTTTGCACAGTGGGGGTTTGCTGGAGTTGGCGGCACGTTCCCAGACCCAGCTCATCTCCCGCGGATGTGCAGCCTGCCAAACGGAGGCCGGCAGTGTGTGTGCTCCCTATAGCCCGAACAGTCGGAGACCATCTCAGCAGATTCTCCCGGAATTTAGGTCAGACTCCAGACCAAGCACAGCCATCAGAGTTTCCATTCAGCACAGCCTTGAGATAAAGTGCCAGTGATATGGCTGATCTTTGGCAAATTCTTAAAATTCTGTGGTTTGGAGTCAGGATAGATTGTCGTGAAAGACTTGATATAGTCATTGTAAAAGAAGAGTAAAAAAGAGTTTAATCGATTTTAGACATAGTCTTAAGGATTGCTTAGTAGCATGTCTAGGGTTCATACTTAGGCTTCTTCCTTTTTCTTGTTACCAAAAATATGATAACAAAGGATAACCTATGAAACACTGTAGTAGCACTTTTGCTCATGTGATGTTGCTTGATTTTCAATGTAAAGTCTAAATACCATATCAATTATTTGAATTATTCGAAACCCAATTGAGTTGTCCTGATGGTCACAAGAAGAATATTTGTCCAGTACGAAGCAGGCAGAAAAATTGCGAAAGCAGCTAACAGCTCGCATTTCCTTCCCTTGATACCAAAGACCTTCAGTCATTGTACCTCACAAGCGGTTTCCACAGTGATCCCTTTGCCGAGAGAGGTTGAGCCACAGATGGTGGTTTATTGTTGCAAATAGGCAGTCTCGAAGTTTTACACCCCGGGTCAATGAATGCCTGAGCGCGGTAATTTCACCAAACACTGATTACCAGATGTTTTTCGAAGAACACGACTGGAATATTTATGAAGCCATCCTGACAGGCCCTCGTAGAATTTGTAATGCAATCATGCCAGCTTCTAATAAGACCAATTAAGCTCTAATGGACACCGGATATGGAGCCAACAACAATAATCGGCTTACTAAAAACATCCTTGTGTTTGGCTTCCTTTGTAAGACGTGACTTTGGCATTGATCGGCGTGACCGTGCCTCACAATTTTTATCTCATTCACGGATAAATGCGAAGGTGACAAAAGTAGATAGCTGTTTAGCCCACACGTAACCTATATGTAATCTAAATTGTCGTGACTTTGTCCTACTATAAGTTCTATTTTAACTATATTACACTAGCACTTCTTGCTGCTGCATAAGGCAAATTTTCTTTGTTTTTAAAAACATTTTTTGTTTCTCAAATTGGTTTAAAAAGTCAACCCATCTAGGGGCATTTCCTATTCGTGCTGGTATAAGGCACACATGTACAATGTTAGATTCATATCAAATAGCTAACATGCTTAAATAACATGTCAAATGAACAACACAGTCTGGCAGCCATGGCGTTATAAATGTACAGCTAAAAGACACTTTATTCTTTAATTGAAAGACTCCATTATGACTGCTACATTATTAAAAATACAGTTTCTGTCACCATAAAGATAATTGTAACATATGGCCATATATGTAATTTTTCATTATTTTTCAATTTTCTTGTCTATTCCTCTTTATGCTCTATTTGAATTAATCAATTGTCTCAGCAGTCTTAAAAACTCTTAGCATCTTTGATCAGGGCTGTGGCAATCACACAGACATAAAATATTTATATCATCATGACACCAATTGTTAAATTGGGTTTTAAATATTTAGGAAACACTTCTCCACAAGCTTTAAGTCTTGAAGAGAATAAGATCAATACGTGTTTTTTTATTTTCTTGCAGGATCTCCTGAGGATGTAGGAAAACCCTTTCAGTGCCCGGTATGCGGCCTGGTGATCAAGAGAAAGAGCTACTGGAAGAGGCACATGGTTATCCACACAGGCTTGAAAAGCCACCAGTGTCCCCTCTGTCCCTTTCGATGTGCTCGTAAAGACAATCTCAAGTCCCACATGAAGGTGACCCAGTCGCTATTTACGCACACACACAGAAACACGGACGCACGCACACACTCTCACACATGCACACACGGCCAGATTCATACGCACGCACGCACACACACACACACACACACACACACACACACACACACACACACACACACACACACACACACACACACACACACACACACACACACACACACACTAAATTTCAAAGCATCCATATGTAGACCATTCTGTATGATGAATGAGTAAAAAATCTATATTCTGATTATATAGACAATACATTTACTTATTTGAATTATGTTTTTAATAGTTTTTAGTGTTAAATGCATCAGTGCCAAAAATATAATGCCACAATCCAAATCCAAAGAATTAATTGAAATTTGCAGTTCTGTATTCTCACAAACACGTCCACTATTACCTAAAAAATGTTTACAATGCACGACCAACAGTTTTGTAACATGTGAATTCACCGAATGAATCCATGCCGTTAAAGAGACCCTTGTTTGGTGATAAAACTATCATTAGTTGTGCTGTTTGAGTCCTCGACTACACACCAGTGCCATTAAATCTACAAAGAACGCATTATTAGTTTTATAATTTACCTTGTTGCTTTGCAACTTTTCTCCTGACTGATGGACTCTCGCATTTATTTTCTGACTCTTTAAGACCCCACATCCAGTGTACTCTGATTGGTCAAACAGTCTAGTTTACTGTTATTGCAACTTGTCTTTCAGTAACTACATCACCACAAGTGATGAGACGACATCATGTGAATCAAGTTACTTTCAGTACGAGTCTCTGACTGCACATTAAGGAAGTAGCTGGATTACTACAACCTCGTTTTTTTTGTAGTCCAAGACATCGGATTTCTGTTAAAGACGATAAGACATTTGTAACTTTACAGATTGATGTACATACATAATAAGGAAATTAAAAAAAAAGATTTAGAATCATTTGGTCGGTTTAAATCTACATGATGTCAATATAATATCACATTTAATAATTTAAATAAACAATTAATATCAAATAATTTTGTAAAT
The DNA here is from genome assembly GCA_033220385.1 of Triplophysa yarkandensis. Lineage (NCBI taxonomy): Eukaryota > Metazoa > Chordata > Actinopteri > Cypriniformes > Nemacheilidae > Triplophysa > Triplophysa yarkandensis. The sequence goes on from CM065655.1 coordinate 12,708,673, forward strand.
AGATTAAAAAAACATTTTTCATGTAATAAAGTTTTTTTGGCGATCTTTCTTTAGCACTAAAAAACGTCTCAGTTAGTCTCCATAAAACTCTGTGAGTGTATGAGTATTAGACTTTAATATGTTTATTTTCCTTCCTATCACAATTTTTATTTCTTAGGTCCATCAGCATCAGGATAGAGGAGAGACCTTCCAGTGTGAACTCTGCCCCTTCACATCCTCTCGTCACTTTAGCCTCAAGCTGCACATGCGTTGCCATCAGCACTTCCCTCGTCCCGACCTTAAAGTTAAAGAAGAACCCGGCACCGATACAGAAGAGAGCGAAAACTTGGTGGGTTGCGCTGGTGCTGATCAGATCATGAACACAGATGCTTCCATGTCACCCTCCATGAGCCAGCCTGATGGACGTTTGCTGGCCTCCCCTGCAATCCCCTCAAATCATATCCAGATTAAGGAGGAACCCCAGGAAAGGGATGTGTCTGTGATGTCTCCCTTCGCCCTGTGTAAGGAAAGACCCTGCAGCAGCAATAGTTCTCTGGATCTATCTGGGCTCAAGTGCAGTCCACCTGGCCCTGGACCTACAGCTGCATCGCTGTTCAGCCCAGACATAACCACCAAGACGGCTACCGACCTACTAATGAAGCTTTCAGGTAGGTTGGGGATATAGCACTAGTTTGTTATTTAAAAAATATGGAACCAAAAGGGTTTCATGAGTTTTGATTATGTTATAATATATGGGTTTATTTGGCCTAATGTAGTTTAAATCCTGTATATTAAGACACCGAAGTTTATTCTCAAAACACAAAAGTAGATATTTAGGGAAATGTCTCTTAGTTTCATCAGTCTGTCTATTTTGGTATTTATAGGAGAAAAAGGTTGGCAAAGTTTGGAATCGCTTGAGGGTGAATAAACAATGAAAGAATTTAACCTTTAACCTTTTTATATGTCTGGCAAGAATGCACAAAGAACAGCACACTAAATAGTATTTCCTGTGATTACACATATTTTCTTTACAGTGGTGCAATGAAATAAATTATGTTTTAGTTTTAGTTTAGCTTTTAGTTGTGAGCTTGCAGTCTGAATTAAGTGTAATTAATGAGAATGGTAATCTTAAACACTACAAAGACACTAAATAGACGCCTTCTATTTTCAAAAACTTCATAAACTAAGTTGCACACAACAACAAACATAACCATGTAAAGAATCATTCTAATTATTACCATATTGCATAATTTCCGTCTTTGTTCAGTCATATATCACACAGCTTAAAGGTTAAAACACAATATTTGAAAAAAGCAAAAGATGCTAGATTACGTAAACCAACTTAATTCATCCAATTACTTGCATTTAGCATGACTGAGTTGGTAATATAATTAGGGATTGGCATAGGCAATAGAATACAGCTCGCTAGATGGGAAGCCGGAGCCAAGATCCTGCAGGACCAAGTTTCTGCATGATTAATATTTAACCTCAGTTATAGCTCTGCTATTGAGAGCCTGTTTATTATAGATATACTATACCATACTGCTTCCAAATACTGTTGGACCTTGATTTTTTTAGTTTGGTTCTGTTTATTTTAAATGCATATTTATAGATTCTATAAAATGTCAAGGGTAACAATGACAGTCAGTGATTTATTAATATATGCCTTGAACATACAGTATATACTGTATATCAATATATATTATCAACAGTAACAGATAAAAAAAGGTTTTTGCTTCATATTTTGAAGAAATAAAGATTCAGTAGTTATTTAGGTGATGTCATAATTAGGTAATGGGCATGCTGATATTTAACGTATTAAAATCCCCTTGTAATCAATAGTTTAATCTATTGAATTTATATATATATATATATATATATATATATATATATATATATATATATATATATATATATATAAAATGGAAAAATATCTGCTCTTAAATAAATTCCACACCCTTGTTTTATCATCATGAATATACTTATCACTTTTTTATATTAACAATCTGTTTAGGTGTGAGTTTGGCTGATAAAATAAAAAGTACAAAAATTTGGTTGTTAACATAAGACCAAAACAGCAGACCATTAGATACATGTTGTTATTTTGAAAAGAAAGGTAATTGTGAGACAAAATTAAGATTGATGCGAGAGGGCTTACCATGGGTTGCCCAAAAGGTCTGCAACAGGGTCGCTGCTCCTGCGCTTAATGCAGAGTAATTAGATTGAGATCTCGGCACAGGGAAAAAGGAAAACCTTCGGAACATTAGATTAATTAAAAATTCATGCATAATTCATAATTAAAAAGGAATCCGTAATTGGAAATGATTAGCGCCCTCAGCTCCATCGCGTGACCTCTTGCTTGGACGCACAGGGACTGTTCCAGCTTAGTTAACTCCATCTCCATCTTGGTGGAGCATACTGAGTCGATGCTCAACATGCAGCTTCCCCTTCGATGCCCCATGGCACCATGTTCCTACACAACTAAACAAGGGGGTTTGAGTCCCAGAGGATGAGAAAGTTTCCCCAGCTACTTCAGCATGGTGTTTATAGACACCTGAGAGGTTTTGCTATGTTCAAGTTAGACGAGCGGATTTTCCAAGTCACCAAGAGACAAGAATGTGTTATAGGATGCTCTGCTCTAGAAGATGACCTTTTAATATTAAGATTAAGGATTTAGGTAGAACGGTTGACTAGTCCATTATTATTTTTGTTTTGTGTGAAGAGAGTTTTAAATTGGAGGAATTAAGATGCAGGACTTCTTGGACAGTGTGTTGTGTATAAATGTGCAGAAACTCTCTTTAAAGGTTACATTTATCTGATTTACAGCACTGCTGGCATTTATAACACTATTGTGAAAAATAAATTCAATAGCTCTTAATAATAATAATAAAAAACTATTTTTTATTAGTTTTTAAGTGGTTTTCCCTGAGCAATCTTGTCATTTTGTGCAAAATCTTATTTTAAGAATATGTTTTTTGGCAGATGAATTATTTTTATTTTTATTAGCATTGTTGTACTACAAATATGATTAAAGTCATCCGTTAAAACTAAGCTTTAAGAATCAAATTTGCCTTTTTAATTTTTTCCAATTATACCGCAGCTTTAAATATACACTGATACATGAATATGCAAATTATCATTTTAAATTTAATTTCACACTTTTAAAAACTTTAACTAAAAGTAAAACTGAGGACTGACCCAGCAGTGCAGTGATAATTTTATCCAAAATCTATTAGTTGTTTTTGTATATCTTTGAGTTGATGTGAGGTTGCAGGGTTGTGACGGCATCAACTGGGGCACTTTAAACTGCGTCTTTGGTAAACTTAAGTTTCATGGAGAAAATATTCAGAAATTGTTTAAAACGATAAAAAAAATTAAAATGATAAATTTCAGACATTTTTGTCTTAATCACATTCAAAATACCACATAAGCATTTAAACATCATAAAAATCTTGATTTTCACCACAAGGGTCTTGAAACGATGGTAATATTGGTGTGAGACCATAGTTTATTTGTGGGCACTTCTGTTTAACAACAAATAAACTAAAAATAAACCAGTACCATTACCAGTAGAATTTATAACAGAAGTATGTAATCCTAATAAGATCTCGATTTGAATGAAAAAAAAAATTAAACCTATGGATTTTTTGATTTTTTATATTTACTGAATAAAAACAAGATCAAGATTATCTAGGTTTGCTTATATCATTTTTTTTGCACAAGTTAACGTAATATTCTGCTATTAGGATGTCAAACACCCACCTTAACTAAATTAAGAAGAGACAGCAACAAGTACCAAAAAAACAAAGATGGGATGAAAATTTTAAGAATAAAAGGAGAAGAATAAAGAGAAAAAATCGCAGACCAGTGCTTTTAGCGTTCCCCAGGCGAAACACACATATCCTCACACATGGGGTGAACTCTCGCTGACCTCTGACATAATTGGCCTATCATTTCTTTGGGCTGCCTGGTTCTCCTCTGAGTTTAAGACCAATCCGCTTTGATTTTCCTCCACGCTGACACAACTGTCAGCCATCCAGTTGTGATACACATTTTGATTTGGAGATGAAAGCCCAAGGAAGCTCTTTGAAATGCAGGCCGCTGCACATGCTTGCCGTAACTAATTCATTAATGACAGTTCACACATTTGTCTTCCTCTGTGACAAACTGACACTGGGTGTGACTGTGGTCCTCGGCAGTTAATTGGCTTGTACAGTTGTGGGAGGTGTTGAAATCGGCAGAGAGCAAAATCTCCATCATCAGAGTTTTTGTACCTTCCATTCATTTGCTCTTTTTAGTGCCCACTATTATTTTACAGATTGAGTTTTTTCGATTCTGCCATTCTGCCACACAGCTCTTCAGAGCATCCGGCAGTGTGTATCCCCACACTTGCTGCTTCCTCTAGCAAAGCTTGCCTACCGTAGCAAACTGTTGGCTGTTGTTGGCCCCATAACCTGCCACGTTAAGCCATCCTTGGCGAGAGCGGTGACCAGTTGTCAAAGCTGAGAGCAGAGCTGTGTGACAGAGGTGGAAAGCTAATGAAGTGGTCCAATAGTGGGCAGCCGTAGCAGACTGAGAGGTGACAGCGTACTGGACAAGAGCCCAACAGAATGACGAATCAGCCCGCAGAGAGGAGGACAGGAGGCGGAGGCAGAAAAAACCGAGGCCAGGTGACATCAGCGGCAGATGACAGCATCACCGGCGAGAACAGATATAGACCTCAGTGTTGATGTAACACTGACCGGGCACTTCAGGCCTCAGAAATAGAAAAAGGGGAAATGGAGAGTGGAAAGTGGGTTAGAGAGAGTTGCCAGCTGTTAAGTGAACTGTTTAAGGAATAATTTGATCCAAAATTATAATTCGGTCATAATTAACTCAGCCTCCTGTCCTTCCAAAGCCATATTATTTTCTTTCTTTTGTTGAACACAATGAAAGCACGGTTGTATTGGTCACTCTGTTCAATGCAATTACTGTGATTGGACAGCGCTTGTGTTTTAAAAGAGATGCAAAAACACGGCTTTAAGGGATACTCCACTCAATAGTGAACATTCTGTCATGAACAAGTGAAGCTCAAGTTCTCCAAAGCTTTATGAATGTCTTTGTTCCTGACTTAAACAAAAGAAGAAAGATATAAAATTCAGAAGAATTTTACCAACTGAAGTTTCTGGGGACCATTTAACAATGTAGTAGTAAAAAACAAAGCGCTTGTCAAAGATAGCCCAAAACTATGTATTGTCCAAATTCTTCAACATATCTTAATTTGGATATAATACAACATAAATATGGAAGCCCATGATGCCCAAGAAATCCTAAATGCTAACATTCTTCCAGTTGTATTTCTTAATGTTTAAAAAAATGGATAGAGGTTTGGAACAATTTAAGGGTTACTAATTCATAATTTCTTTTGGTTGGGCTAACGCCTAACTCTCTTTGGTCTTTCTATCATTAGACATGTACATTTATTAATTTTACAGATTTCCAATTTAAGCAAAGTACAAATTTGTATAATTGATTTCGTTCTTACTGTCTGCTTAAACTGGAATTTTATTGAATCACACTCATTGAAAGACAATCTTAGCGGTTTATAGTAAAATGAGGCGGAGTAAATGATGTCAGACTTTTATTTATGGTGGAAGTTTCTCCTAAATTTAAAAATGTAAGAGTTCCACGGGAGAGACTATTATTATCAAAAAAATTTCCCTGACATGATGTGATGACACAACGGAATTTGAAAGATCAAGATAGGCACACGGGATTACTCCTTTATGAAAGTCTAATAAAACAGTCAGTAAACAGAAAGTGCTCATTTTCGGTGAGCTTAATCTTGGTATTTTGGAGCCGTTGAGATTTATGAAAAAAACAAACTTGGCTGGAGGATTAAGCTGATAAATTATTCAGTGCTCACTGTAACATGAATTCAAATGGAAATTTCACTCTATTTTTAGTGGCAAACCGAAAGGTCACCGGAGTGGTGTGACTTTGTATCACCGCACTGGCGTCTCGAGCTTGTACTTATCGACGCGTCTTCGGAAGAGATGGCGCTTGTGCGTGTTCTGCACGCCCTGTCCCTGTCTGATAGGACACGCGACCCGACACGCTCTTAATTAGAGGATGCCCTTCCAGGTGCTGACCGGGCTACGAGAAGTCCGTCCGCTGACATCTGACTGGTGACATTTCCAGCCGGCGCCCCCACGTACACCACCTCGTTCTACGCCTGAACTCTACATGTGAAGGTCACAAACCCTCCCAATGGCTCCCTACACTCTTTATCTCGGGTAGCTGCATCCTGTCCCCTAACCTGGATCCCCAGTGCTGTTTAGGAAACACGTAACCATTAATCAGAGTCATCAGAGAGGAGCGGTGGCCGGTGCGCTCAGATTGATGTGAAGGGTCAGCGCTGCGGTGCATGCTGTATGTACATGGTTTTGGGGAGGAGGGTAGATCCGATCGCTGCTGGGGGGCTTTGGTAGAGAAAGAGGATTGAGTGATCGCTGTTGATCTGTAAGATACATGAAAAGGGGAGCGTGGAGTGAGGGCGCCAGGGGAAAGGATGCATGAAAAGGACTGGCAGAGTAGAAGATGTGATACAGATATCTGAAGCACAATTTAATGACCAGTTGCAACTACTTTAAGTGCTGGCTTATTGTGTTTGAACAGTTTTATTTATATGTCTTCTTTTGTCCCAGTGACGTTACGGTTATGAGAAGTACCCGACGTGATAGAAAAAACAAACTTGTTTGTGTGTCCGAAAAAGCCAATAAAGCCTTCTTTGTCTGGCGCTGATAGGAAGAGGCTTCATGTCTTAATATTAATAATTCATTGGAGCCTGATTAGATATGGCCCACTTTTACTGCATGATGAGTGAGAAGAAATATGTCTTACTTTCATCTCCCTCCTCAAAGTGGGTAGTGTTCGTTTTAAAATGCTGAAAAAATATAACACCAGCAATCATTTATGTGTAATTACACACATAAATACACAGTAACAGCATTGTAGCATTATACTGTCTTCAACTGCCCATGAGAAGAGCCCGCTGGTCTTTGTCAATTCTCAAACTCATCTCAGCGAAGTCTGAAAAGACAATTTAGCTTATTGCTTCTTCCATTTACCATCTTGTCATTTAGAAAGAGATTTTTTGCTTTCAAATTGAACCAAACCAACACTTCTAAACAAATTCACCATCAGTAAAACCGAATTAGAAAAACATCTTATGCATTGATTTTCTTCTGCGTAGCTCCTAAATCTCATGCATGCATGACGTGTGAGATTAGAGACAGCACAGGGAAGGATTTCTAATGAATAATGACTTAAAGCCATCATATGGCTTAGGAAGATAATCACATGACTGAATATACATTTGGTTGAACTGTTCCTCCAAGCCACCTCGTAAACAAAAACATAAGAGCAAGAAAGTGGCCGATAACCCAGTTTTCTGTTTCTTTTACCCCACAGCAGCGAACCAGAAGGAGGCCCTAAAGGGTCCATTCTGTGTTAAGGAGGAACCCCAGGCAGAGGAGCCCCTAAGCTCTCAGAGGGGATCCAGCTTTAACTTCTGCCAGGATGGAGCTCCAGGGGCCACGAAGCCACAAGAGGAAGGAAGCCCCTTGTTATGCAAGAACAGCATCCTCAACCAGGACATCAATGTGAAAGTGGCTTCTGAACTGCTTATGAAGCTTTCAGGTCAGCATATGTATTTTGGGGCAATGCTTACATGCATTTTTATGTTGTATCTGGTGTGTATACTCCACTCTACACGGTTTGCGTGATGTCTTTTTTAGAGTTAGCGTACAGGTATGCTTCAGGCAACGCTATAGGGATTATAAAGAGATTTTTGTTTTCTGGCTTTGTTTGGCTTGCTTTAGTCTGAAATTTGTGAACAGAGTGGAATGGATTCCAAAAAGATTAAAAAAAGAAGAATAGCGTAGATAAATAAATGTGAATACTTTAAAATCATGCAAAAAGCTTTGGATTCGTAGGGGTTTGTAAAGACTCCAATTGTGTAAAAATATAGGGCTAGGGCAGAATTTCCATGTGGATCCTGTAAAAATCTGACGGTCTCTGATTTTCTGTCTTGGTTGTCCTCTTTCTTGCTTTTCTTGCTTCTTTCATGCTTGATTTTTCTTTCTGTCCTATCCATCCTTTACTCTGGCACTCACTTGTGTTGTGGGCTGAAGCAAGAGGTTCAATTCCTTTTCATGTTGTTCAGTCAATGCGCTTTTTATGTTGGGCAGCCCTTTGCCAAAATAAAACCATTGATTGCTCTGTTGAGCTGCTTGTCTAAGCTTTTCCTGAACTCTGTAATACAATAGGAATAAAAAGTTAAAGACTGGAAAGTCCAAATGCAGACTTTACGTTTAAAATGTGCATATGGATGTAAATGTGCATGTAATTTAGCGCAAGATGGGGATTTGCTTTTCATTTTTGTGAAAGTTAACAAAACACTTTTATGGCTAGTTATGCATTCATGGTTGTTGAATATGTATTTAACTAAGGAACGGTCTGTGCATTCCCTATTTATTTAATGGCCTATTTTTATTAATATAAGTTGAATTGCAATTTTATCCCACCACTCTTACCAATACAAGAGTAAAGACTTAAGAGACAGAATTTAATTTACACACTTGTATGAGCACCACCACTCAGCATAACTGACTATATATCCCTAGGCCACATATCCCAAAAGTAAAATAATTGACATATTCAATGACATATTCTCAACTTGTACTATATTTATATACAATAGTTGTGAGATCATATGGGTGAGATTTTAGACGTGCTTTCTAGGTCATGAAAGAGCCTAAGAGAAGGCACAAAAAATGCAAAGAATGCAAAGAAAGCCCTTTCAACAGAAAGAGAGAAGAGATTTAAAGTAGTCTATTACAGAGGATGATAGGAAGTGATTCACTCTAAAGCAGTGTAGTTGACGGGCACCACACACCAGCTGCTGCTGTACCCTCCCCACGATGACTTACACTTCGGCGTGACTCAGACTCACAGAGAGTGAGCTTGTCTTAACACGTGTGCTTCCTGACTGCACAGCCCCAGGTCACGTTTCCAAGCAGAGAGAGGTCCGGTTTACATCAAGATCAGTCTTTTGAAATCCGATCACAAGCTGAAAGTGCAGAGGAAAGTGGCAAATGGGGCTCGTAATGTTTTGTGATCAGAACTAAGTCACCAAGATATCATTCTTAGGTGGTCATGTACATGCGACCAAGGCGTTAGTGCACCCACTTTGCTGTCCATCACTTACCTATCCGTCAACCATGTTAACTAAAACAAATGTTTAAACTTGGCACGTTGCACATGGTTTGAAGGATACTAATGGTAATAAACATACTGAAATTCTATTTTTCGAGTCCTTAACTATACATAAATACCATTAAATCTTCAAAGAACGCATTATTAGTTTTACTATTTACCATGTTCTTTGCGTCTTTTCTCCTGTCTGTTAAACAATTGGTGTACTCTGATTGGTCATTCGATCTAGTCTACTGTTATTGGTCTACCCGATGTTCAGTAAGTCCATCACCACCAATGACAAGGCGACATCATGTGATTCCAGATATTTCCATAACGTTTTTTTTAAGACAGGTCATGGAAGTAACAGGATGCCTTCAATCCTGGCGTTGGCTGTTGTCCAAGACATCAGATTTTTGTTTAAGACGATAACTCACCTTATTGTAAACTTTAAAAACTTTACAGTTCATTGACAGGTCCTACACATACAAACACATACAGGAAATGTAAAAGAGGTTTAGAATCCGTGGGACTCTTAAACGAATGTTTGATGGCGCCGGATGATGTCACACAGTAATATACATATTTTTGACGCCATCACATAGATGTAAAAAGACGTTTTTATATATGTTTTTTCTGTCGGCAGTTCTGATTAATATCTGTGACATTTTCTGACAGAATTACCACAAATGCTAAGATTTAAGCTCCTTCTAGGAAACTTTTGTTCTTATTTATAGGCAAACTGAGTTCATGTTTATATGTCTAACAGTCAATAACAGTGACAGGAAACGCTGTTGTGTACTTTTTGATCCGATGTCAGCAACAGCAAAAGGAATATAGAGGAAACACCAATATATATTTATTCTACAACCAATGATTTATAGAGCTTCTTTTTAAGCTTGAATTTAACAGATAATAAAGTAACTTAAATACGATTACTTAGAACTCATTTTTGATTTTTTTAAATTAATGTTTTTGGCAAAACGACAGTGCTGGCATTTTATACTTAAAACATGAAGGAAAAGCATTACCCAGTGTGTTTTAAGTTGAGTCGCAGAATCTGAGCTTTAAAATCTGAACCCAAGTGGCCACAAGAGACACAGCTGAGGGCCATACTAATCTGGTCTAAAAAGCAATCTGTCTTTCTTTAACACTTGTAATTGGATTAACCAAGATAAATGTTAATACCAGTTGTAAACAATCTTGTTTACCCCCACAGCCCAATCAGTGAGTCTTCCTTTAACACCAAATCATCAACATGTTTTCAAAATCTAGATGGAACAATTAACATGGGTGATGTGAAGTTCATCAAAGCTCACCTACGAGCAAACCACTCAACTTAATTAATTTGGATGCATTTTCATACATTCATGACAGCCATCATTTTTGTTTCATAGAATTAGCTAAAGTTTAATCTTGTTAAGAACTGTATTTCATAGAACTGGCTCAGGAACCTCTTGAGGTTTATGCACCTTTTGAAAGGTACTGAAGTAGAACTCTTTCTGACATGCTTTCACTTCTAATTGAGCATGGTTGCGCACACGAGTATCTTTAGTAGCGAGATGTGAGAAAAGAAGTACGCTTCACTCACTTTGTCTTTGGGCGTTTGTGTGTTTAATGCTCAATGAAGGGTCTTTGTGACTTCCCACATTAGAACACTCCATGTGCTGCTGCGAGAGCGTCTTCCCCGCACACCCCACCTCTAGGATGCGTTTCCTCAGCCTCTTCTCTCCTCGTCTCCTGAGGCCAGAAACGGGGACCAATTAGCCTGTTTGTTGTCAAGCTGTGAAGCAGTTTTACACGACACAGCCTCGCAGATCCATCTCAGTGCGACCACGGTGACATGCAACCAAGTGGATCTAAAATGCTGCGCTCTGCTAGCTGTAGGCTGGGGATCAGTGCCATGGAAACAATGACATCGGCCCTTTGTGTGTGCTCATGTGATGCTGCGGCACAGTCTTGAGAGGTCAGGTGGGGGAAGGTTGTCTCTATCTGACTGTAACCTAGGCTTGATCTTATTTTTTAGCAAGTTTGGCTCCATGTGTTATGCAATGGTATTGTTGCGGTTATGTGAAAGGGAGAATAACTTCAATAATAATAGAAGAATATAATCATAATCCTTTTTCTATGGAATTACAAGAAATCATTAAGGTATAGCTGTTGGGAAAGATGGCGGCTTTACGTTTTTAGGTGTTGCATGATTGCATCACTCGATTCAAAGTAGGTCGCCTCTCTCATCCCACCCCCATCAAACCAGTTAACAATGTGTCGACTTCCCCACATCTGTTTGATGGGAGCTGTTTGCATCCTGGGGCTAATTACCACTGCTGTGCTGGTCCCTCCGCATTGATGGTTCCTGGGTTTCAACAGATGGACCCTGATGCGGTGCACTGCACCAGGGAACACACGGCACCTAAACAGGGCCGCGATCCTCTCATCTCCCACCACACAACCTGTCGTTGTCCCTACGGATGAGATACCATGTATCCGATTACACCTTTTCCCATGAAGATTGTTTCTTGACCTGGTCAACTCCACCTCTTTCTCAGCCAGGTTCTTGGCCTTTGTTAAAACCCAGAGCCAATTAGAGTTATCGGTAGTGAAGCAACATGACCCAGGAAGGCTGTTAGGCTGACTAATTTCCATGAACTACAAATCACACCTTAGGAAATCATACTTCAATAAATCTGAATTATGTTGAAATTTTTAAGCGATCCCTCAAGTTACAGTTGTTCCTAATGAAAAGAGAACCATGACCTTACATTAAAGAAAGCACCATACGGAGAGCAGAATGGAACAAATAACAAGGGTCTGAAGTGAATTTTGAATCTCTATTTTCATCTCAATACAACTAACTGAGGGATAAAGTTTTGACCATTGCCATAATCAGGCACATTGTTGTGTTAACAGTCTAACTCGGTGGTTTTGCACCAGTAGTGAGCCGTGACTTTTGAACTTGACTGCTCTGGCACCAACAACCCTTCAACACTAAACCTAGTTCACAGTTTAAGATGACACATCAAGACAAAAAAAAGCCAACTTATACTTTAGTAGAGAGTGAAAAGAGATCAACCACCAAATAACTATGGTCATAATAAATCACAATATTAGACAGACAAAAGCGATCCACAAAACATGTGTTCCGTAGCGAATGTACTGTTTATTTAATAAATTGTCATTATTATGTCGTATAATAGATTTATAATAAACCACATTTGGCTAATTGAATTAGTTGAAAACAGTCCATCCTACTGTGGTTTTGGTGGTTTCAATAGCGTTGATCCCTCTCAAAGAAAGTTGTATTCTTCAAATTTTGCAAAAAATAAACTCACCTGTTTTAAGAGACAACATGCAACCAGATTGCCACCCCTTTTCTGAACATCCAATCCTATTCTAAAGACAAGACAATTTTGTAAACATCATTGTTTGGCATTTATTTGTCTGTATTTATATCCAGCTATCACTCCAAACATCTTTTAGTGTGTATATGTCATCAGAAATAAATGAAACAACAAAATAGGAGACCTGCACTAGACAGATTCAGGGTTAAGGGTGAAAAGAAAAAAGAGAGAAAGGGGACGTACAGTGGCAGAGGAGAAGGTTAGAAAACAAGGTTGTCATGTCTATTCAGAATATGAATGGTCAGTTTCCTACATCAGAGAGGAATTTATTGATATTAAGATATCTACATTAGAGCTGTAGAAGTCTTCTACATGAGGCCATACTGTATCACTAGAGCAGAAAGAAACTTGAATAAAAATGTTAAAATAAGAAAAAATCATTTTACATAATTTGAAAGACTTTTTTCTCATTTTGAAAAGCAATGTGGGTAAAAAAGGGATTTTGAGGGGTCTTTTTACAGTGCCCGAAAGAAAATTCTCTATACAAAAATACTGCAGTCCATACAGAAAAATTTTGAATCATGAAGGAATCTGCTTCCAGCAAAAGATGTCCAACAAAACGCTTTTTTAATTGATAAAGGTGATACATTTGTTACATAAGTGGTGCTCTGATGACTGTAGATGTTATGAGGGCTATAAGTTTAGATATGTAATTTGCCTTGCAAAATAGATAACACTTTCAGGTAGATGCCATGACTACACCATCTGGACCTATAAGTGTATTTCCACCAATGGGTATCCAGAACGTCCAGTGCATCTTAAAAAGTAGGCGGACACAACTGCTTTCAGTCGACATGAGTAAGAACACTAACAGCTTTCCCCAGGTTTTTGAGATCATAAACCATCTATGATTTGAAACATTATTCTCACAACATACATGTATTTTACGATCTTCAAAAACAGTCTTCACCTTCAGGGTACGTATTCCTCCACATCAATTGAAACGAGTGCCAAGCCTGCCTGGCCATTTGGCAATTCACTCCATGCACAAACCCAGCATCCCTATTGAAGCCTGTTCAGGGGCATGTTGAGCGCTGATTCTGTCTCGCTGACTGAGGTGAGCGTTGCATCATGATGTGCTGAATTATTGAGAGGCTGTTCGGCCGCTGGTCTGGGATCAGCTCTCCCTTGTCTCTTTGCGGGCTGCGGTTGCATTGGACCTCTTTGAAGCACCTGAACTTTTCACCTTGTGTCTAAGCGGGTCATCCTTTCTGTCGGGTCAGAATAGACAGTGCAGAATGACAACCTTGTTTTCTATCCTTCTCCTCTGCCACTGTATGTCCCTCTTTCTCTCTTTTTTCTTTTCACCTCTAACTTTTTGTACCCTGTGTCTGACTAGTGCAGGTCTCATATTTTGTTGTTTCATTTATTTCTGATGACATGTACACACTGAAAGATGTTTGGAGTGATAGCTGGGTATAAATGCAGACAAATAAATGCCACACAATGATGTTTACAACATTGTCTTGTCTAAGAACAGGATTGGATGTTTAGAAAAGGGGAGGCAATCTGGTTGTATGTGTTTGCAGCCTTTGGTCTTTTATTTCTTATTTCTTTGCACATCAATTCTCTTTGTCTCCATCTCACCTCCAGATTCATATTCTCAGGCTACTGTACAGTGCATCAAAGGGCACGTGACATTCTGGGTTTGCATGCGCTGAATGACTAATGCTCTGAGGCTGTCCGAGTGTTTAGTATGCCAAATTGATGCCTTGGGATGATGGTTGATTCATGCTTCTATTGTCTAATGGAGAGTGATGACGTTTTTGGTGCTTGTCTTTCACCAACATTCATTGGCTTAAAACATGATGCCTTTAAGATGTTTGTTGTTATAATATAATAACCCAGACAAAAAGAACAATATTTGTTAGCAATTAAAATGAAACAAAAATACACACAAATGTGTATACGTGTGTGTTGTTTATATGTAACTAAAATTCTGTTTACCATAATTACTGTATCTCTGATTTGAGAAGTATTTATATGCAGCTATAGATAGTTGCACTGTTATTAACCTGCCACTTAAAGGCTGTACTACATCTTTAGGGTCAAGTTAATCAAGTCCATAAAATAGAACCATATTAGATCCCAGCCCTGTAAAACATCCACTGGTGTAGAACTGCAATTAAATTTTTCTTCAAAAGGACAAATTTATGTGAACTATAGTGGGTTTTAAACCTAGAATTATATTTTTTTGGGGGAAAATTTTACCCCTGGTCCAGGAGGCACTAGGTAAAACCCTATAAGGGATTATTGTAAGTTCCTTAAGTAATAGGCCACATAAAAGTTTCATTGATAAACTTATTACATTTGTAATGAATAAACTATATATGCAGATAAATCCAAAAAGTATCTTTGTAATTAAAAAATGTATTTCTGCTCTGAAGTGGCAAACCATTCTATAAAGGCATCTTTTAACCCATATCCTCCAACTGTCTGCTGCCAGCTTTATTTCTGAATGAAACACCTATTTTTCAACATCATAATTTCATAAAAACAATCCACACTGTCTAGTATTCCTGTTCAATGTATTGTACAGGAATACTAGACAGTGTGGATTGTTTTTATGAAATTATGATGTTGAAAAATAGGTGTTTCATTCAGAAATAAAGCTGGCAGCAGACAGTTGGAGGATATGGGTTAAAAGATGCCTTTATAGAATGGTTTGCCACTTCAGAGCAGAAATACATTTTTTAATTACAAAGATACTTTTTGGATTTATCTGCATATATAGTTTATTCATTACAAATGTAATAAGTTTATCAATGAAACTTTTATGAAATGAAGTATGAAGTAAGGCTAAATGCTGATTCTCATTCGCTCTTTATTTAAATAGGCTAACTACAAATACAAGCTGAAACACACAAGGAACTTATATATATATATATATATATATATATATATATATATATATACATATCAGTTGCGCAAAGCTGTGTTTAATTAAACTTTTTTACCTTTTGATTATTTTGCCCCCAAATTTTTTTTAAAAGTCTTTATTCCGCAGATTTCGTTTTTTCCATAACATTTGTATTTTTGACAACATTCAGGTTTAATTCTTCATTTGTATTGTAGAAATAAACAGGAATTGTGTCATCATTTGTACATTGGCTATCATTGTTCTGCGGATTTAAAAATAAATATTGAAATAAATTATAATATTATTTATATATTTTAAATTATATGATTTCTTTTTAAAAATATATTGTCATACGTGAGTATTGATTTTCCCTTGGCTTATGGGCTGTTTAATGTAAAGATAAAAGCATCTGCTAAATGCATAAATGTAAATGTGTTACTCATATATTGTTTTAACCCATCAGAACACTTGAAACATACAGCACAATGGTACAGGTGATCACAATCCCCTTCATCTGTAAGCGTTTACGTTCGGATGAAGGAAAAAGCCATTGGAGGTTGAGATGATAAGAGGGGGTGTAAACAAAGTCTATACTTTTTGCTTTTGGGTAAACTTTTTAAAAATTGCACTGTAAAACAAAGTTGAATTTGTGGTGTGTAGTTCTCAAGGGTTGAAATGCACTAGCCATCATGACTGTCTTTTGTATATGACATAAATCTATGCTGGTTGGAGACGCAGAGGTTTACCAGGAAGAAACCTTTGACAGAGCAGATGGCTAGACAGATAGTTGCCACTGGTTAACCTCAGTTTAACCTTAGTGCACAAGTATTTGCACATATGGTTATTTGCATGACATTATTACAATCCGGCTGGCTGTTTTGGCCTGTTAAAATACTGAAAGTTAGAGGCGAGTTCACAGTACAGTTTCTATGCGCATTTGGGGGCAGTTAGTGACGTTGTTGAACCCGAGGTGAGAGTGCAACACTGTGTGTATGTGAGACTGCGTGTCCCCTAAATGACCCCGGCCCTCAATCTGTCTCCGGGCACTTTATTAAGGGATTAGCGGGATGGTGGTTGTCAGTGTCCCTCTGTGATGTTGCCTTCTCTAGCTTCTGAAACACCCCCCCCAAACCCCCCCCCCACCACACACACACACACACACACACACACACACACACTTGTGTGCCACTGTAAACATGCACGGTACTTGCACACAATCTAGGTCAGAGCTGGACAACAAAACTACGACAGACACTGTCCAGTAACCCTCTCTTATAATGGGAGGGGCGGAGGTCACCCAGTCTACCCACAATCTCCAGCCAGACAAAATTCATTTTAATATGCCCCTCCTTCCCACCTTCAGCTGTCTGATAAAGCTTGGCTACCTCTGAAAAACATATGCCATCTACTGTACATGGGGGGGTTCTTTCATTTTGGGAAACGTATTTGTTGTGTTTTTAAACTGCTTAACACATACTAAAACAGCTAATCTGTCTTTAAAAGATTTCTGGTAAAAGCTTTTATTTATTTTATTTAAATTGTAAATAGAGGACAGGCAGGAAATAATGGTTCTTATTTCTTTTGTTGTACAATAAAATTGTTAATTAAGAAAATAAAATTAGGGAATTTTTGGGGGTCAGGAAATGACAAGGAGCATTTTGGACAGGACAGTAGAACCACAAATGTGCAATATTCTAGCTTGAGTCACAATTTGAGCATTTCTTTACATCAACAAATATCAACTATACATGTCATATATTTTTTATATATCATAAAACAGATATTTTCAATCTATTTTGGTTTGGTTTTGCATATTTGAAAGTATTTTTTATATTTTCTTGACCAAATCTTAAAGCTTGCCAACTTGTCCAAAAAGTGAAAAAAAAACACGATTACCATCGCTTATCATTACCTTCGCATGTCATTACCATCACTCATCATTACCATCACAATCAATATCAAAAATCAAGAATATATTTTACATAACACCAAATCAGACAGACAGTGATAAGTTGAAAAACAATCTTTCAAAAAATTTGATGTTTCAAAAAATGTCTATTAGTCAAAAATGCCCGGAATTGAAAATTCAGTTACATGTATAATTGAAGCAAGAATTTCTAGTCTGCTTTTCTTACAGTCGTAAAGGATCAGAACAGACATCTTCATTCTCCAGTGCCAAAAAGGTCGAGCGAGTTCACTAGAGCTGGATTTTATTAAAATAACCGTAGAGGTCTGTGAGCTCACTGACTGTATGAAGATTGTCCTGTCATGGCATTGGCATATTCTCTGAACTCATGATGAAGTCTTACCAAAGAAAGATCTTTAGATGTTTGTGTATATACTGGCGGGCTCAGCCCTCATTGTTATGTTGTGCTCAACACCACAGCACTTTATGACCACAAATGTGAAGAAACATGCAAACGCCTCGGGTCCAACCCAGTTATAGCATGTACTTGAATTGTCTTTCCAGTTTGGCATTTTATTCAATGGACAGGAATGAGCAGAGACCATGTATCTTCTTATACATAGAGTTAAAATGTATTTTGTTAGGATGAGGTCTTTTCTCTTTGGGCCCTGGCTTTGCCTAGAGCGGCAAGTAGAAGAAAACATTCTGACTCATTTTGACCAGATTTGAAACCTTTTTGTTTTTTGAAGCTAAATTACAGCCATCTGCTTCAAATTTAACCAACTTTGGTAAAACTTATCTAAACGGTGCCCTTGTCTCTCTCGCAGTTTAAGCGGGCAACCAGGCTTAAATATAAATATGTTGCACATGACAGTTGACATCTGCTCTGGCTTTGGCCAGGGGGTTTGAGGATTACAAAAAAGAAAAAAGAATAGTGCAAATATAAATCTGGAGAGCTGTTTTAAGACAAAATGTCCACTATGTTTTCATGCAATACATTGCCAAGGTGTTGTGGCTGGTTAATTGAGCTTTGCTACGTGGCTACATAAAGTCTTATGTTAAAAGAGCCCATTCAAGGGTGTCTAAGATATTTCTGTTTATATATTAAAATCATGTTTTTTTTCAGGGGAAATAGCTGACACAGTCATATTTTAGTTTTTTCTTTAGTTTTATCCACCATGCACTGCTTGCAAACCTGATTGCCTTGCAAAGTAAAAGCATGCGTCTTTAACAAGCCCATGATTTCTGAAATATTCTGTCTAGGTTTGAGAAGTGATAAAATTCTTGAAATTGTGTGATCAATCAATATTTTAGTAGCTCATTGGTCAGAAGGTAGACTGTTTACTATCAGTTTTAAGACAAGGCAAATAAGAAAAACTAGTAATTAGGTCTCATCACTTTTTAATATAATCTAGAATGTTATTAGTCAATTTTGGGGGTTTGATAAAGATGTAAACTAGCATAATTACAGTTTTTGTTGCACACACATTTTTTTGTTCATTTTGATGGCATGCTATCAATTAAGTGGCCAGAACTATTATTATGATTGGCATTTCTTTAAAAATATTTGCAATTTCTTTAAAACTTTCCTTATTATTAAAACATAAACATTGCTAAATTGTTTTGTTTATGTAAAGAAAATATTACCTAAAATACCTAAAATTACCACAATAGATGGTACAAGAATAGGACTCAGACAAAGCATATTAAGTTAATTTTCAGCAATGCAAATTAAAAAATGAAACACAGCTGTAATGTGTCAGTCATTTGCAGATTTTATTTTGTGAAGTTTACTCATTTAAGGTCAGTGCCAGAAACATTGGTAAATAGAAAGAGAGTTTCTCCATAAACTGTTATTATTTAATTATTATTTAATTATGGCTGGTTAAGTTAAGAACTGTTTGAAGACCTGTCTGGATTTATTCGGAATTTGATCTGGGATTCATAAAAAGCATCTATTGCAGTGTCATAAATTAGGGTCTGTCAAAATAGCAGGACTGTTAACCATAATATTACGTACCACTATTATCAATATCGTTTAAAGTGATCTTTTGGACAAAAATGAAAATTGGGTAATCATTTCCTCAACCTCCTTTCATATGTTGGACTTTCTGTCTTCTATCGACTAAAGAAGATATTTTTAAAAAGTTGGTGACTGAACACCAGTGGCACCCATTTAATTTTTAAATTTTATGGATACGAAACAAATGCAAGTGAAGTGCCAAAAAATAATATGTATTTAAAATATCTTCTTTTATGGTCTACAAAAGAAAGGCATTCAGCTTGAAATGACAAGAGAGTGAGTAAATGATGCCATACCTTCCTTTTTGGCTGAACTTTCACTTTAAATCCACCCAGTTGGAATATTTTACATAGTTATTATATATTACTGTCTGAATCCATATACTTGTGAGTGTAATTCTTTGACCCCACAAACAAACATATTGTTACTGTATTGCCTCATAAAATACAGTTCAATTTTAATTAATTTTCATCCTAGATACAAATTATTTGTAAAGAAAAAATTAAATAAATATTTTTGCTTTTGCTCTTTTTACCTAACTCAATATATTTTGAGTAGTATCATCTATTTCTCAACTTTGCTTAAGTCTGAAAAATGGTTGATCCAACTTAAAATAAGTAGGCGCCAAGCAAACTACTGAGCTCACTAAACTCTTGACGTTGGACCCTCTTTCTCTCAAGATTCAGTGTTTACTTGTGTTATTTTTATAACATATACACTTTACGTCAAAGAGATCAAATAATCTTCAAAATACAATATACCTGTTACTGGCAAGACCAAAAAACTTTCCAAAAGAAAATATACGGTTCATGTCTGTTGTGGATCCACTTTTTCTAATCAAAATATTAATACAAGAGATGCAATGATGCAGGGATAAGTATTCTCACTTGCAATGCAAAGACCTTAATTATGATGCTCGTGTTAGCAAGCGCCGCTAATTAGAATAAAAATTATGATGATCATTTGCACATGAACTAACTGGCATTTTCATTTCATTTTCCAGAGAACAACAAAGACACTTGCCTCCAGAAAGTTAAGGCTGAGCCTATGGAAGTGGACCCACCCCTTGATATAGCCCCGCCCCCATCTCATCTACCGTGCTTTAGCACTTCAGGGGCATGTGAGAAAAAGGAACCAATGGCCAATCTCCCAGATTCTTTGCCCCGCCCCCAAAATGACCTCTTCTCCCAGGACATATCAGTGAAAATGGCCTCTGAGTTGCTTTTTAAGCTGTCTGGTAAGTCTGTACAACAAAATAAATAGAATATGTCAACAAAAATCTCTCAACATCGCACATCCTCGGATTCTCCTCTCTATCATCTTGTCTGATTGCTGCACTGACACTAGAGAGTGGAAGGATGTTTGTGGTGTTAAATGATTGCAGGATTGAGCGTTTCTTCCTAGAGCATTCTGAGGATTAGCTGAGACAAACCTGCCCCCAGCGCTCCTCGCTGCCAGCTATGGCTCTCTTTAAATGCCATCTAGCACCTTGGAAGCCGAACGCGCAAAAATCCAACCCCCACTCGCGCACATGCACAGACCTTTACGCACGCCATTCGCACCCTCCCACCTACCCCCCTCCCCCTGGGAGTGGTGTGTAGCTGCACAGTGTGTATGTATAACCCCTCAACCCTCGACTCCCTCAGATTGTTCTCAAATATTCTGGCTCAAGCACACTCGGTTGCACACTCTTCCCTTGTCTCTCTCTCTTTCTCTCTCCCTCTTGCTCCTGTGCAGCATCGTCATGGCAACGCAGAGAGCCCTTCCATCCTCTGTTGAGCCGTGTGACCGAGAGGGTGTCAGGGAGAGGGAGCTTAGGAAGTGCAACCCAGGGAGCAAGGTCATTACCAGACTACCAGAAGAAAGAAAGAACAGCTAGACAGACAGACTGGAAACTGTTCTCCTTTGAATCTGGGATTTTATTGCAGTTTGAATATAACCAGTGCAATGATGTGAATTCATGATGAGTTGTTGCCAATAAGATATGGACTTTTCCATTAAGGGGTGGCAAAAGCTTGTGGAATTGATCAAGGGAGATCTTTTACCCAAAATGAATACTCTTTCGTCATTTTCTCACCCTCATGACATTTCCAACCAGTATTGCTTTCTTTGTTCAGCAGAACACAAAAGAAGATTTTGAAGAATGTTGGTAACCAACAACTCGTGGTCCCATTTCCATTCTATTGTGTGGACACAAAACCAATTAAAGTCAATCTTTTTTACCAACATTCTTAAAAAATCTTAATTTTCTGCAGAAGAAAGAGTCAGACAGGTTTGAATCATCATGAGTAAATGATGACTGAATTAAATGTGGTCTGTACTTTTCAATTCCAAGTTCAACTGAATGTTGTTTTTCTTTTTCAGAGAAAGTAAGTAAAGCCAACGAAAATAAAGACAATGCATCATTCGGTATACACAGGTAGGTTTCCCATCATACACCTGTTGTGATTTTTACCGAATCAATTATCACCATTCTTTTTAGTTTCTCATACTTTGAAGTGTTAATCTAATAGTGGTTCTGTTTGTTCTCAGCCCTTTTCTAGATGACCGCTTTAGACAATCACCGTTCTCCGCACGCTCCAAGAGCTCTTCCCCAGCTGAAGCTGGCTCTTCAAACAGGGTGGTTCAGCAAGGTAAGACCTCATCCTCCACACCAGGCGAAGCCTTTCACACGCCCAAACCCACATAGAACACTCCACACAATCCGACTCTCTCATAAACTCAAAGCTGCTGAGGCCCCATGCGCTCCTTCCCAGCTTTGAGACCACTGGACTGGGCAGCTGGCACTCCCTGCCTCCCTCTACTGGCCCCTCTGGCAAAGGGTAATTAGTTTGCGCTCGCCTGGCCTGATTCCCTCCACCAGTTAATGAAAAAATGATTGGGTTTTTCATGTCCAGGGTGCGTGAAAGTTAATTCTCCACGTAGTCCGACGAGCGTTCGTTTTACACTCAGACACAAAGTGAACATACACACTCACATAAGAATAGCCATGACCTCTGCCTACCGCTTTATCTCTCTCTCACTCATTCTTTCTTTGCCGTTTTCATTTCTACGTGTCTAACACCTTATAACCTGGTGTGGGTAGTAACTCCCACACGTTAGTTAAGACAAAGCGTTCTTATTTTTTTATTTTTACACTTGAAAAAATGCCCTAAAATAGTTTTGTTCGCATGCCAAAGACGGACAAAATCTGTGTTTGATTGTTTGTAATATCTAATTACTGTGTCTATGGCTAATTTGATCATAGTTGTCTAAAATCGCCTTTGGCTCTTGGCTTTAAAATTGTCATTGTCCGCTTTAAAGTCTTAATTTGATATTTTTTTTTCATTTAATTGCGTGTGCTAGTTAATGAAAGTTCATTGGTTGTGTGTCATCTTTTGTGTGCGCGTAAGACTGCTCTTCTGTCGTCACCTCTTGCTCTTAGTCAACTTTAGCTGCACTGCAGAGGCTGTGTCTCATCTTTCTATAATAACACTAATTAAACCATTAACCACTTCAAGGCATTGATGTACTGTACATGCTGATTGATCTCAATTAAGCTTCAGGACCTTGGCTTTTTTTGTAGGGTCATGACCTCTGTAACCCCAATATTTGACCCTAGACTTAGTGACTAACATGCAAACTTTAAAAAAAGCTTTAAAGTAGCTAAAAATTATGATGTATTATTAGCAGACAATTATGTCAGCATACCTAATTTAATATTTTTTTTGAAACACAACTTTTGTTAAAGATGTCATTTTCTTCGTACTGACAGTTTAAGGGAAATAAAGCTTTTAGGGTATCAACTTTAGCCTTCAACTCCTTAAAGTGTTAGTTCACCCAAAACACAAAAACAGATATTTGGAAGAAAGTTGTTCTCTGAACAGCGGTATTTACCAAACAGCCAGTTACCAAATTAAAAAAAAAAATCTCCTTTTGTGTTCTTCTGAGGAAATAAAGTAATGCGATTTAAACTAAATTATGACAGAACTTTCTTTTCTGGGTGAACTGTCACTTTAAATAAGATTTATGGGCACTATTTCAAGACATCTTAAGCCATATAAAAGCTTTGGGGAAAGCTTAAAATTTGTTATTCAAAATCTTGACATTTGGAATTGCTCTCTATGGTGCTGTTGAACAAGAAATGTAGACAGGACAAATTGCTGTTGAATTCGATCGTTCTGGATCTTTAGTTTACATAAGTCCAAAATACTCATTCACACATATTGGTTGTAAAATTCCTTTTCTACACATGAAGGTGAGTAAATGAGAGAGTTTTTATTTTTGGATGGGCTTCTGTATTAGATTCTGCAGAACACAAAAGAAGATGTGTGAAAGAAAGTTGGTAACCAAATATTGACAACACTTTTATTGTATGGTCACAAGCCAATGGAAGTAAGTGGGTGGAAGGAAAGTCATACAGGTTTGAACTCACATGCGATGGAATTAATATTTTTGGGTGAACTATCACCCTAAGAAGTTCTTTTTTCACCATCTCCTATCACTGATGAAGTTAGGAAAAGATACCAATTGAAAAGGATAAGAATCAAAAGCATTGCCTAATGGTCCATTCCCCCACTACAGCATTGTGGGTAAGTGCCATCTTTTTCCTGGCAGTCTCTGGGCTCTGTGTCTCACTAGCACTGTCACCCTCACATCACCGCCGTACTGCGGCTTGGTGGGACGTGAGTCAGTCGCACAGGTTCATATGAGCACTGTGAGTCAGTGGAACCGTGGGCCTCAGGGTGACAAGGCTGATTCAGTGCCCTGTGTCTGATTGTGTGTTGCCTATTCTAAACTCACACATAGATTGAAGCAGAGGGCAAAACACCCACTGTAGTTTTAATTAAAGCTCTTGTGCAGCGTAGGTCATTGCGGGGGACGGATGGGAGATGGCACACACATGGCACAGTTATTTAATTATGTGGTTTAGCTATGCTAATTCATGCTGGTAGTGTGGCATTAGTAATCATGTTGATGCTTTAAGATTCAGATGTGGTTCATTTGTTCTTTGATATGAAGTTTGGTATAAACAAGTACTTCAAGGTGTCAAAGGTATGAGGACTGGGTCAAATTTGACATACCTTTTGGATTAGGGTACAGCGGGTCTAAAGACCTCTCTTAAAGGGATAGTGCACCTAAAACATTTCTTTTTCCATCAGACAATAAGAATGTTAAACCCATGTTTACAATTTACTTGCGTTGTTTGGGAAAAAAGAGGCAAATATTAACTAGTAGATTGTAGTAGATGCAAATGGAATTTTGTAAATAGTGACTAGTAAATGTGACATTTGAAAACAACATGTAGGTTACCAAATGACAACACATTTTTTAAAGTTATTTTTTGATGAATATGATATATGTTTTTTTATTTAATTTTAATATCAATAAATAATTTGTATAAATAGAAATTTTGGCACACATAATTAAGCAAAATATTTCATATGTTGTTCTATGGAGCAGTTTTAAGGATAGTTTCAACTCAAAATCACAAATTGTTGTGAAATAACTAAACAAAATATTATTAACAACAACAACACAGACCAGAAGTAAACTTCTGGCAGACACTTGTATTCGATGAAATGTCTATAAAAGTTTTTTGATATAAGGGACATTAATACACAAACTATTTTTAGGTTGATTTTCTTAAAAAGTAGGATGAATTATTTTGCATAATTTTATTACGTAGCTCAAACAATACTAGCCTTTGTACAAACTGCTTACTTTTTCATTTTTGTCTAATAAAAAATTGCTCATAAAGCAAACCTAATTTTAGCATTTCTGATCTTCATAATGTTTAGTCAAAAAATGGCCTAACTGGATCAGTTCTTGAAGTGCACTTGTCTTACTTTTGTTATAAATTTTAATGTAATTAAAAAAACATAAATCTACTGAGAAATGACAGGTGGCGTCTGTACTGGTATTATTTAAGTAACTGCTCAATAAATGAAGAAGGACAATTCCATTATAATGTCAACCTTACCATGAAATTATCGTGTTTTGACCAAAGGTTTTTTGTCGCGCAGATAAATAAAAACACAATTTTTTTTATGTTCTATATAAACTGTCCCTTGGCCATTTGGATATTTTTTTCGGTTTTGTACATATAATTCACACACATTTTATTCACATAAATCTTAAGAAGTTTGTTGTCCTATTTTGTCACATCAATATTACAGGTTTATTTACTTTTTGTTTTTAATAGAAAACTTGTTAATTGACCGATATTTTTCTAATGTTAAAATACTATCAACAAGGGTATTGTATAAGATAAAAAATTGTTCTAATTTACTGTTAACAACTACATTCCAAGAGCGTTTTTATGTCATGTTCATAACACTGGAATTGCCCAGTAACACACTTTACGACTAATATTTTGCCTCCCTCAGCATAAACACAAATAAATGAACAAAAAGAAAAAACACAAAACAATCTATCTTTTTAAAAAACTTAAAAAGACAGTAATCTGGAAGATTTTCTATTTATGCAGTTACATGCAGTTACGCTGGGAGCTACAGATTAACTAGTTAGTTAAATCAACAAAAAAATATGTATTCTCAACAGCCAAAAAAATAAAGATGGAATTATTTTAAAATTCATTTGTTTAAATTTTACTGAAGCAAAATAAGTTGAATTTAATGAAAGAGGTTGGTCGATTTTTCCCCAAGATGTTTTACGTAACTTTGACTACGAATGTTGGTTAAAAAAACAGGAACATAATTCTATTAAGGATATTTTAATATTGCTTTTCCATAAAATCTACTTAGGAACAACTTTTTTCAGAATCGGTTAACCCAGAGCAAATGTTAAATGCTCAAAACATTTAATTTCTCTAGTGTTGTCAAGTAATGTGCCACATTTTAAGTGATCATCATACAGCAGTAAAATAAAGCAGGGCGGAACATCACTTATCCCTGTGTTTTACAATAATGATGGATTTCAGAATGTACTACAGGATGGATAGCTTACATTAGTTTTAACGGGTACTCTAGGATTAATAAAAGCCTTGGCATCTTTGTGCATAATAATGATGAAATTCACACCCTGACATTAGATTGCCCTTCGATGTATATTTTCCTCAGTAGTGTCTTTCAACCAAGATCATTGTGGTGAGCAACGGAGCACTTTTATTAGCATCAGAATCATCTTGAGGAGGCTCTCTGACAAGTCAGAACACCCCTCCCACTGGGCTACTTCCAGACAATGTTTCTGTCTGGAATTCGGGGTTTGGTCGCTGTCGAATATGAGCATCCCAATGAAAATGTCCTTCAGGTCCTGCGTCCAAGGCCAGTGCATCTGCTTTTTAATTGCCACCATTAAATCCTCAGTAATATGCCAAAAAATTGTGTCTCCCCAACCACTTGATCCCCTCCTTTTCCTTGCAGTTCTCCCATCAATCGTGAGGCAATATTAATTATGATAGCATTTAAAAAAAAATTGCCTTTTTATGCAAACCACATAGTCCAAAGAGATGGACACTGCTCATCCAAAAATCCACTTGCATGTTTAGATTACAATGGCGTGGTACATGCATAACTTTAAAAAGCCCTTGAGTCATTGATATGACCTACAAACACAAAACATGCATCCCTGAATACATTGAGATGATTAAAGGCCACTGCAGTTTAAAAAAATCTTACCAGGGTTTTTAGTAAGCAAGCTTACATGTTTCTTTGCTGTTTGGGCATGTGAAAGAACGCCGCTTAACATTTGGCAACCTCACTACCTCTGTCTGGCACAGAAGAATAATAGCCATGCGTTCATATTGCACCAGACATCCATTTGAAGGGGCGGTGTAGCATGATGACGGAATATCTCATTGGTATATTTATTTATTTATTTATTCATTTATTTATCTCTCTCTGTCTCCCTTTGAGTGAGAGAAGGCGTGGCGCTGCATTTTAATTTGAATCCGAGCCAACCACCTTCATCAGAAGGTTAATTCTGCCACTTGTGTGGCAAGCTTTCTCTCCCTCTCTCACTTTTTCTCTCTCTTGCTCTACTAATGAAAGGTGAAAAAGGAGCACAGAGCCCAATGTCATGTTAAAAACACCTTGTTGGCTCCCTCATCTGGATATATAAACGAGTCAACATAATATTCAACAAAGGGACAGAACAAACATTTGACCTCCTGCCAACCTCTCTGTTGAATATGATGAACTCAGTTTTATCTGCAGTTATTGTTGTGTCTGTCTACAAGTGTAAAATAGTATGTTTTTCAATGAAATTACCATGTTAATGTGCTTTTTGCAGTTATTGCTATTACGAACTGTCCCGTTACTTTTTTGTAATTATTTATGTAGTTGTAACATGTTTGTTATACACTTTAATGACATTTTAAACTGTATATCACCCTGCTAAAATATGCAATAGAATCCCTTCCTAAACACTAGACAATGTACCAGATTTAATCATTTAAATAAGCATTATATTTTTTTTAAGTTATTTTAATAGACATAACCATTGGATAGTATATTCCAAGAAACCATTTAAATGTCTGTGGTGGTTTTATTGTTGTGTTGTCACCTTTTGACTAGAATTTTCAGAAATGTTCCCTTGTCATTTTACCAAACAGCCCCTTAAGGTCTCACCATGAGATTCATTTTATTTAATCTTTTTCTTAAATAAAATATGTTTTGTCATAAAAAAAATTTATTTTGCTAAATCATTTCTGTCTATTAAATGTATATTTAATGTGTATTAAACTAATTTTAGAAATTAAGGTAAACACCCTCAGACCAAAATTTTTATTTTAAATAAAGAAAAACATTTTACATAAGTGTCTCACAATCGGGCTTAATTTGGGCAAGGTTGGGTTAGAATCTGTATCTTTTCTATAGCCCCAGCCACAGTTTGATATATGTAAATCCCTTCCCATGCAATAGAACTATTTAAAAAACTGAGCATGGTTAAAAAACAAACTCTAAACATTTAAAGCAAAGGTTTTCGTGGCATTTTACTACTAAATGAAACTGTAACATTCTGTTTTTTGTCTACTTTGACTTTGTAGATCCAGAGAAGGTGAGTGGAGAACCTGGTAATGGACTTGCCCAGTGGAGACTGAACGAACAACTCTTCCCATGCCCTATATGTGGCAAAGTGTTTGGCCGTCAGCAAACCCTGTCCAGACACCTCTCCCTACACACAGGTGAGCTTGAAATGTATGACTGCTTTAGGGTCACATACAACATTTGCGCTCTCTCCACAGTACAACTTGTTTCCAACAACAGGCAGTTGCTGAAAAATACGATTTGTGAAATTATTCTCACATGCACAGATGTGTCCCATGGCAATTATTTTGTGTTTGTTGGAAAAAAGTTATATGTAAGTAAATAAGGTTCAATGGACTAGATTACCCTTCCTTTAAAAAGATTAGACTACTGATTAGTCCTGGTGGGAAATGTGCCCATGTAATTACTAAGCTGTAAAGAAGTCTCCCAGAGTACTAAGCTCCCCTGGAGCACAGCACTGTCATGACCAGCCCTGCCTGATCCTCGAACAATCGCATCCCGCTGGTTCGCGACGAGCATCAATGAATGTCTGATCATGGGCTAGTCAAATATATTTCAGTCTGTGCTTCCAAACAAATAAATATAGCCTTGTGGATTATAAGACTTGGGGACTGGGGTTCTTTAAAAATGGATATATTTAAAAATTTATTGATTTTCAGACTACTTCACTCACCCTTTTGACATTTCAAACCTGTATGACTTCCTTTCTTCTGTCAAACACAGAAGATATTTGGAAGAAAGTTGCGGAGAAAACTTGGAACTTATTTCATTACTTTGTAAAAAACCACCTGCTATGTGACCATTTCTGATTTAAATAGGACATAAACGATTGAATCAAGGATTTACGGCAGTTAACATCATGCTATGAGTGTGTATTGGGATATTTAGTTTTTGTCTATGTTATTGTTAAGTGGTTGCACATATGGGAATGGCCTTCCATACATGTTATTGCGTGACAACAGACTTTACAAGCACATAATATTGCTCATAATATCATAATGTATGGCATAATGCACTTACTTTGGACAAAAGCATCTAGCAAATGCTTTTTATGTACTTTTCTTAGCATCTCCGTTACTTCTTCTCATGCATTTACTTGCTTGCCCATTATAAAATCCTGCTAGGTACAATGTGTAAAATGTGTAAATGTTAATGTTATGCTAAAGCAAAGGTCAAACTAATCAAGTCAGTCTGAATTAAAAACTGTAATTCATATACAGTTTGACAAATTATATTATTTATTTTAATAAATTGTAAAGTTGAATGGATTGTAAATGATTATTATATATAAAATATAAGCAAATTTTTCTGCAGAAGAGAGGAAATACAAGTGTCATTTGTGCCCATACGCGGCCAAATGCCGTGCCAACCTCAACCAGCACCTCACCATCCACTCGGTCAAACTGGTGAACACAGACACCGAGCATATCGTCACTGCTGTCACTCACGATGGCCCAGAGCTCAAAAACTGCCCTTACTACTACAGCTGCCATGTCTGTGGCTTTCAGACTGAGTTCAACGCTCAGTTTGTCAGTCACATGTCTCTCCATGTAGACAAAGAGCAGTGGATGTTCTCGCTCTGCTGTAGCACCTGTGAGTATGTGGGTGTGGACGAAGCCGAGATGAAAGCTCACATCAGTGCGGGACACACAGGTAAGATCTCTATGTTCTTGTAGACTCGCTCGCAGGCACACTGTACTGTGTCATGAGATTGTGTTGATGTCTAAGGCGTCTTTTGAAAGTAAATGTTGTTTAGATGTTTATGTGGTGATTTCAATGTGCTTTAAAACAATTCATGTGAAAATGGTGTTTATCCACAAGAGTGAAGTTTACAAAAGACAGTTAAAAAATTGTGGTTAATGACATCATAAACCTCTTATCAATCACATTTACTCATTTGCCCCGTTAGATCAGCATTTCAAGCAATAGAGATGCAGTGATGGCAAAGTGATCAAGCTAAAAATATCGCATTCAGTTTTTTCAGCGTTTGACACATACTATATACCAGTCAGAGCTGGTTCAAGCTGGGTTTGTTTTCAGCATACCATACAAAATATTCGCTTGAACATGCAGTTGTCGCTTAATATTTACAAACCTGGTTATACCATTTGCATTTCCTTTTGAATGTCGATGTGCAGCTGCTGAAGCTTTAAGTCAGAATTCCCTGTGTGTCTGGGCTGTTCTTGAGGATTCATATAACAGGCGGTTTTCTTATTTATATTTACTCTGTTTTGCCACCCCGATAACAAGATTACCTCTTTCAGCATCAATAACCTCAAAATTTGTTTGTCACCTTGCATGGTGTATCTGGAACTTCAACAGATGTTGGGTTGAGATAAGTTCATAACAATGTCGCTGGTGATAGGGAGAGAGTTTCTGCTGGCATTTATCAGTATATGTAACTGCACAAATGGGTATTTATTGACAGACTGGGAGCGATGGTATAAATTAGATAAGAAATTTCACTCAGCCGATGGGGACAGGCAAACACAATGACCACAACATATCTTCTGCTGAGAGGTTTAAACCTACTTATGTAATCTTTGATGTAACATTTTTTGCAACATACATTTTCTAAAAAGTTTAGTTGTCGCTCAACCAATAGGGAGAGTTTGGTTGGAATGACAAATTCGTCCAATCAATATAGGGGGCGGGATGTTTCAGAACTGATTGAGTGTGCATTCATTTTGAACTGCCAAAACCTTGTATTTTTAGAACAAAAGAAGCTGAAAAATCGATAGCCCTAGTCCCGGAAAACTAATCCACCAAGCATCCCCACGTCAGACTAAGCCTGTGACCACTTTCCTAAAGAAAGTGAGCTTTCGGAGTGACAGTAAAAGAACAAGTTGGTTTGTCAGCTGCGATTTAGCGCCCTGCCAAAGACACCCCGTGCTACAGATTGGCTGCCCTCAGGTCAGCGCCTACCAGTTCGCACTTCTTTGTCTTCCGCTCAGGAGGGTGGCAGAGAGCCGCGGCCGTCACTGAGGGGTGCCTTCTTGGCAGCTGTTGTTTCCATCAGAAACGCTTGCAGTGTACTGCAGGTGTTCAGCTAAACCTGTACACAAATTCATCCTGATATTTAGGGCAACATCCAGTGCCCATAGGAGCCTAATGGAGGGCGTGGAGTTCGCGGGCAGAGATAAAGTCGTTATCCTGAAATGGATTTCACGAGTCACGCAGCGCATCTGTATTCAAAGATGTCATTGCAGCTGACAAAAGATTAAACATGACCGCCTACTCTGTATTCCGCTCGCATGCTTTCAAAGGAACGGAAGTCTTAACGTGAGCAAAGCGTGCGCGTGAGCTGGCATCGGCCATTTCGAGAGACCTAGGGGAGAGCCATGGCCTGAGATTCTCCCGCCATCTTAGCTGTGGCAGCCTGACCTAGGCAGCCCCCCTCCCTTGCTGCTCTCAGGAACAGCGTAGATCAATAAGAGCGCAGGCTCGAGTGTTCTGGCTGCTTGGATACAGAAGTCAGACTAAATCCACAAGAGTGCCTCTTAGGAAAGAGAGCCCGCCTCCCAACTTTTAAGGCTTAATACTACACTGCTCTAGGCATACATATTCCAGTCTAGCTAACTGGGTGGATTTCGATCAAACGCAGGATTTTCTGCCTTGTGCTTCACTCATTACTAAAGTCCTTATCAAACCTTGGGAGTTGAAAGATGCTCCTATTTAATTATTGGCTAGCAAAGTCTTTGATATCGTCATGTCATTCAAATGCATGGTTTATCTTTTATTCGGTGAAGTGACCCTTGTTCTTTTCTTTTCACACATGAAGGTCTCAATTCCAGAAGTCCTCTCAGTGAGACCAAGAGCACTTCCTCCTCTCTGTCGGCTCTCAGCGACTCCCTCAACAGCTCTGAAGGTGGAGATGTTGCCCAAGGTAATGAAGAACTAAAAAGCCTTTTAGCTCCGCCTTCTTCTGCAGGCAGCCAATCAAGCTCAGGCCCAGGAACAGAGGACAGGGCAGAGAAAAGTAAGTCCCACTTTTAGGGGTCACTTTTAACCCGAATAAATACATTTTACTATTTTTGTGATTGAAAATCCTAACCCAAGATGACTTTTACTATTTCTATGATGCTGCTAGTTTTCTAGACTTCTAGATTTACTGTAGACAGTAAAAAACTGTAAATTCTGTAAGTCATACATTGATATCAGGAGTTTAAAACCATGATCCTGCTTCTCTTTCTGACCCCACCCTGAAGGTTTCGAATGCGTGTTCTGCAACTTTGTGTGTAAGACTCGGGCCATGTACGAGCGGCACCTACAGATTCACCTGATAACACGCATGTTCGAGTGCGACGTCTGCCACAAGTTCATGAAGACACCCGAGCAGCTCCTGGAGCATAAAAAGTGCCACACTGTCCCCGCTGGAGGGCTCAAGTAAGGAAAGCAAGTACAACACCTGCCCCCACCACAGTACCACAACCCCTCCTTTCCCCAGTCTCGCCCCTCCTGATACCTCACTACCTCACCCTGACCCTACCTTACCTCTACCTGCACCCGATGCTTAACAAAACCCAACCGTACCTCAGTCCCACTCCCCTCGGGCAATTCCAGTTTTAGAGAGGATCTATCCAGGAGCACTGTTCAAGCATCAGGCTGGATTCACAGATGATGGTAATAGTGTTCATCGAGCAGTGCTTCAAAGTCTTTGCAGAGCAATAGAGAGTCCCTGTATATGGTCAACAGTTATTAATGGTTGGTCTGGTCTGTACTGGTTTTGCATTACTGTTTAAATTGAACTAAATATACAAATATATAGTGCTTAAATTATTAGACCACCACCTAAGATAGGGGTCATACCCGGCCTAAACTTAAAGTACTGGTAAAAACCTAAATATTTTTACAGTATGCTTCAATATATATAAGTTCAAAGTATTATTTCCGATTATAAAATACAATTACTCTCAATTAATTTTCCAAATAAGCGTGAGGGTTAGAGTAGCTAGAAAAAAGTAAAGAAAAGAAACTTACTTTATAATTGAAGAGGGTTTGCGAAATCAATTTTTATTGCGTCGTCATGTTTTGTTGACATGTAATAATAAGTTGTTACTATTATTGAAAAACAACTGCAAATTGATTGATATTAATATGAATACACAAAAAACATGATTTGAACATCTTTATCTATTTTTGCAAATGAAATATTTGATATTTTTATTCCGATGCTCAATGAAAGTGATTTTTTGTAACTCTAAATAGAAATCTGAGTTTCATTGGTTAAATGATTGATTTTTAAGTTGCATATGCAAGCTTGATTTTTTTATATAAAACCTGAATAAAACTATTTAGTTGTTTAGGTTTTTATTCTGCCCTTAATAATTAACATTAATATTTTTGGTTTTAGTAAGGGTTTTATTTATAAATGGTTTTTGTCAGATTCCTAAAATATTTGTCTCTCATTTTTTTTATAGCAGGTGGTCTTATATTTTGATAAGCACTGTATATTTTAGATATCACACAAAAAATACACAGTTATTACATAGTACATGATGTACTTTGTAGCACTTTTGTAAAAAGCATTAAACCATGTGCGCATAGTGACAGTAAGTGACAGTTTAACTTTTTGGAAACATCTTCACACTAATCCAGACCATTAGACTATCTCTATAATAACTTAATGTAAATTAGATTACTCTAAGAACGAAAAGTATTCACTATTATAAATGTCAAAAATGTAGTATGTCCCATACAGTATATATTACGAATTATATTTTGCTCGTCCAACTCAAAGAGGCAAATTCTGAGCAGATGAGCGCTTAAATCACAGGCACTTTCAGGAACCAGCCCCCTCCCTTCAAAAGCCTGTGGTAGACATTACTGCAAAAGGTCTAGTCCCGCATGCGAAAATATAGCTGAAGAAATCACAACAAGCCAGTCAGTGTTTGTCCATCTGTTGAGCAGCTCCACTGCCAAGACCATTAGGCTACAGTTCACACTGTTCTTTCTCAGCCTGTCATAACCGCCACCACAGTTACAACAACACATTTAGACACCATGAATACTCATCTCAAGGCAAATAGACTCCCTATTACCAAGCACTTACAGTATACACGGACTCCCCACCCCCAAAAATTTATATCCATTGTTTTCAAACGAGTACTATATTTTCTGTTGTATTTGTCTAGTTGTTTGACATACATATTTCATGTCTTAAGGTCATGTATTTCAGATTTCATTGCTTCATCTTGTCATTTATGGTTATGCTTTTCCATGCTAGACACATTTGGCAGCTTGTAGTTATCACTCATTAGACTGCTTAGCCATTACAAGCCACAAGTAAAGAGGGACAGATATTCTTGATTGGTTTAGTGGGGGTCCTATTTGGTTATTCTTAAAGGAGGGGTAAGACTTTGTCTTATTTCCCTAAAAGTTCTGAATATTGACTCATAGCCTCTTTAATCTTAAAATGAAAAGTTAAAAACTGAATCAGCATCTAATCCAAAAGGTATTTTTCTATTTAATTGCCATCTACAATATTATAGAGGCCAACAAAACACTTATGTATTTTTGCAAAAAATGTATTGTCTGTATTTATTTAGGCACAAAGTATAGATTGGTCAGAAACCTGGATGGTTAAATGTACTTTCCTTAAATTTTATATATTTTGTATGTGTATTAGTTCAGTGACTCTGGAGTTTAAGTGTGTGTGTGTGTGTGTGTGTATGTGGTCGGCTTTAATATAACAGTATACATATAGTAGCTGACTGCCTACAAATCACAGCATGTTTTTTTTTCACAGACTCTTTCTCTCGCAGCAGGATTCCAGTAGGCTGAACTAATGTCTGCTTATGAATAATCCATACAAGGTGTCACAGTTTGGTACTTGTCTGTATATTTTTGTATATAAATACACTGGTACCTAAAACTCATTACTTAAGACATAAAGTCTTGGGGGAGTCTGCCAGTTCTATACGATTTACGTAATAAAATCTTTTTTGTTTGAAGATAAGAATTCTGAATGCAAATATAGAGAATTAGGAAAAGAATTGAACCAAGGGCAGCAATGATGGATCTATCATACAGTAAACGGTTATTAAATAGAGGTCGCTTTTTTATAGCTCTGGAGACTAAAAAGTGATAGTTTGCCTAAAAAAGAAAATTATTTTGTCATTTACTCACCCTATAGATATTTACACCTGTATGACTTCATGTACTTTACAAAAAAAATGGTTATATTTTAAAGAAGGTTGGGGACCTTTTCACCTGCACTGGTTTTGTGTCAAAACAACCGAAGAGAATGGGACCACTGCTACTTAGTTACAAAAATTCTTAAAAATTTTTTTTTGTGTCTTCTACGGAACAACAAAAATCATACATGATTGAGATAACAAGAGAGTGAGTAAATGTTGACAGTACCGGCTGCATGACAGGTTTGTTAAAAATTCCAGAGTCATTGAACAATACAAATCCAAAGTATTAATGCACATTTAAAAAACATAGAATATCATTACTGACCAAAATTTGGAGCCCACTGTAAATACTATAGATGAAGCATTGTTAGAGAAATTGTATTATGGCTGCCCAGCTGTTTTCGTAGTCAGGGTGAGAGAATATGATAGCGCTCTAGTTCAGTGTTGAGGTAGAGAGGCGCCCTTCACAGTGTGCTTTCTGAGGTCATTCTGTTCTGCAGGGTTTGTGAAGCGCTTTGGGGCCCTGAGCAGATGAAAGGTGCTATTTAAATGTAAGTGCCACTCATTTATTCATTTACCTTCATCTGATTCCCGTTCCAACCTGTACGAACCCACACAGTCATACACACACTCACATTGTCATGCACCCTTTCACGTGTAACAGAGCACACACAGATTGTAGCTTTTAGACACAACAGAGGGTAAGACTCACTAAATGCATCCTTCATCCTTCCCTATATTCATTCTGTGTGTTCTCCATTACAGAGAACAGTCTGTGTGTGCGTTTGTGTGTCTTCTTGTTTGGGAGGTGCATTATTAAATGTCTCCCACCTCTGTGTCCTACACCCTGCTCCTCCTGTCTCTTTGACCAGGTGCCCTCTCTGCATCTACTCCACCAACAGGCCAGCCGCCATGGAGGGCCACCTGAAGACGCACTACAAGATGGAGTACCGCTGCCGTATCTGCCAAACCGTGTGGGCCAATCAGGCAGAGCTGGAAAGGCACACGCGCGCTCACCGCCTGGGCAACCACTACAAGTGCGAGCAGTGCGGCTACCTCTCCAAAACGGCTAACAAGCTCATCGAGCACGTGCGCGTGCACACCGGTGAGCGGCCTTTCCACTGCGACCGCTGCAGCTACAGCTGCAAACGCAAGGACAATCTCAACCTCCATAAACGGCTCAAACACGCGCCGAGACAGACCTTCGGCTGCGCCCAGTGCCCGTTCACCACCACCCACCCGTTCGTCTACAGCCGACATGTCAAAAAGCACCAGGGCGGAGAGGGAAGCGTGGAGGAAGGCGAGGCCCAGCCAGGCACGCCGCGCCCGGGCCTTTCGGAGAGGGGTGGGAGCAGCTGCGAGAGCGGGGACAGTGGGACAGCTAGCCCGCTGATGAGCCTGTCGGCCTCTCAAGCCTTGCAGTCTGTCGCCCTCTCCATCACCAGCAAGCAGCAAGACGGCACGCCAAGTCCACGCTACCTCTCAGCCAACGGCACGTTCTCCACGTTGACAGCTCGCTACTTCGAGCAGTACAGGAACTGTGACCTGGCTCATCTCATCCCCCTCACCACTCTCTTCACGGCCCGACGCTTCACATTCCACAGCCCCTCCCCTTTAAACTCCTCACCGCCCTTCTCCAGATTCCGTTCCGACTCGTCTCTGCAGTCAACGCCTTCTCCCGCATCGCTCAAACACTCCTTCCTGGCATACCTGGGACTGACAGAGCGAGCTAAGACCATTTGACCATCTTTGACTTTAGCGGTTAGCCTTTCTTTTCCCTTTTGTCATAAATCACAGATGCCACAAACTGTTCCATAGGCAGGCTGAATGCTGCCCTAAAAAGTAGAAACGATAGACATTCATATATCAGCGGGAAAGCTAAACATCCTCCAAGCACTTCTATCAGACCGATTTTTGTTTTTCTGTGCTATCGATACAAACATTGCTCTTTTTTAAGAGGTCTTATACCAATTGTGAATGACCCTGAATCAAAATAATAGCGCTTTACCTATTCAAGTTTTGTATTGGTTTTGATGGGAAAAAGCAAACAACGAACATATAAGCTTGCAAGCGATAAGCTTTTCTTTGGTGCATTTTGTCTTTTGCCAGGAATCAGGCAGCATGTCCCCTCTGTGTTGCGATCGTTTTTCAAAGTCATTTTAGGGGCTTGGTATGAAATGTATACAGTATGGCACGATGACACCAATGGATCGCTTTTCAAAGCTAAGCCTCAGACCATGCACTTATTAGTTTATTTATCAAACTGTACATAGTTTTTTTGCCTTTATTTTGTCCTTCCCTTAATCTTTTAACTGTCCTCGTCCTAATATCGGTCGCTGTAGAATGTGTCCGAAGTGAGTTGGCCATCTTCTGTTGGCGTGAGATGAGTGACCAGTCAAGCGCCATGCGCATAGCTATCGTATGTATTCGCACTTGTACATTTAACAAGATGGTGACAGAATAAGTGGGTCGTCCCCAAAAATCTGTCACAAAGGCCGATTCAATGGTGCTTTTTGGAGCTTTTTTGTAATTTTGTGTGTAAAAAACTGTTCCAAAATGACTTGAATGAATGTACTTTTTGTTGGTTAATGTTAAAGTGAAACAGAGGTAGCTGGGCTGCAGCGAGTGAGAACAAGGAAAAACATTGGTATCTCGGTGGCCTTCGTTGTCTTAAACATTTTGTTCTGTTATTTTTTATTACTTTGAAAGAGCCTTTGAAATGTAAAATACAAATATATATATATAAAATATATATCCTGTACTAACAAGCTATTATGAGAATCCCATTGTGAAATGGCTTTTAAGTGCAATGTGGAGGCAGCCATTATTAGAGAAGGAATTGTGGAAGCATGGCTTTCCATAAGTGGGCAAACATGGTACCATAGATCTATGTTCCCCTTTTCATTTAATTTTTTTGAGTTTAAATTGCACTTAATAGTTTAAAACGTTTTAGCACTTAAACCCATCAGAAAATGTTCTTAATGCCAATTAG
This sequence comes from Triplophysa yarkandensis, assembly GCA_033220385.1. NCBI lineage: Eukaryota > Metazoa > Chordata > Actinopteri > Cypriniformes > Nemacheilidae > Triplophysa > Triplophysa yarkandensis. Next base: position 12,747,200 of record CM065655.1, read on the forward strand.
TTCAACCATTTCATTCAACAGGCTGTTATTTTTATCAATGTCTGCCACCGTAGTTGAAAAATGTATTCAAAACCTCTTCCTGTTGGTATTTGCCAAATATCACTGATTGACTGCCCTGTAAAGATGGATAGTATGACGTTTAATTCAGACAGCTGAGGTCAAAATCCCCTCTGGGCACCAAAGTACCAGGCTTAATTTTAACAGCAATTTTGCACAGTGCTGTAATAGTTGCACTTTTTAACAAAGCATCTGAGCACAAATATTTAATGAACTCATTGGCTGTATTGTCACAATGTGGGCAAGTTAAAAATAAAATCTACTTGAATTTGATTAAAATTAGTCCAAAATACGTAATAGTAACACATATATTGTTGCTCAGCACTTATGCTTAGTTACTGGCTAGACTTGATAGTGGAAGTAAGTAACATAGCATGTGAGATGTAGATCAGTATTTCTGATGGTCCCCACAGCTCACTATAAGCAGAAACATGTATTTCCATTATAAATTAATGATTAATTTTTGGTTGTTTAAGCTTTTTAAATGTTTATTTTGTCATCTTTGAAATATATTGAATTCATCTTGAGGCCTCCTTGCAAGTTTAGAATAACAATGGTCTAGACTTGGCACCAAGCACCAACCAATGGCCTGATCTCATATGGTCAAACATCAGTCATTATATATAAGATATATATCTATCAATTGACCATGCAAAGCTTATTTATTGAAAAATGCTGTTGAACTACATCACAGATGAAACAGAACAGAATCCATCAATAAATTGAACTATCATAGGCACACAGTACTTTTCAACCTTATTCACGCAAGAATAGAAGTTCAAAACATTGCCCATTCTGCTGATCTTAAGACTTTTCAAAAGAAAAGTGGCAGCATTACTTGTAAAGCATAACCTTGAACTTAAAACGCTGTTCTCCTGTTACTTGCCCAGAAAGAAGATTTGAATGACAGGATCTATGGCCAGTTTAAAATGAAAAGCAGGTTAAATGTAGAGCCATGAAAAATGAGTTACAGTTTCCTCGCTCTACTTGAGATCTTTGTTTTATATTATATGTTTTGCTCTTACCGTATCGTTTCGTTTTCTTCATGTTAATGCCCAGCATGCAGTCTAGTGGTATGTTGTATTTTAAGTGGAGCTTTGCTTGTTAATAAAGCTCCTACCCTGTTTTTTTTACGCTCTTGTACCACTTGGTGGAAAGGAGTGTTTTGAGTCTGAGATGAAGTAAAACTGATTCTCAGGACCCATTGGGATAGAATGAAAACAAATGGAATGTCCAACGGTCAACATCGTTCTGTCCGTCTGCCTTGGAACACCATGTTGTCATCATGTTGAAAAACATGGCTGCTGCTTAATCCAGCTCAGTTTTGTGGGCACAAGGAGCGCATATACCAGTATTTACAAATACTTAATATGTGGCGTTCTGCTTGCCTAATTGCAAAAAGCAGTAATTTCTGTTTTAGCGTCATTGCATCACACACAATTGACTACCTTTTAGCACTTCAAAAGATGCATGAAATTGCTCTTGATCTCTAGTTTGTAGCACTTATGTTGATTTGGTCAAACAAGAAAAAGACCGGCTCGTTTTGTATTTCGCGTTTCGGGTTCCTCTGCACAATCTGTTTGCTTTATCTCTCACTGTACTCTACAACTCAATAAGGCTCAAATATCATTTCGTTTCTTTCTTATTTGGCATCCAGTAAACTTGTTATGTGCTGTATAAAGCTTTTTTTATTACTTTATTCTTAAGGCTGTACAGGGTTGTTTGTGACAATAACTGGTAATTAGATCATTTGTACTTTCTATTTTGTTTTGTATTTTGATTTCTTGGTTTTGCATTTCTTATTCTTTTGTTCCAATTGCCAGTTCTTAATGTAACAGGATTGAAAGTAAAGCTTACATCACATATTACCTTAATAGTGTTGTTGTTCATTTTATCAGTGCATGTTTTTCTCTCGTGTTTGGAACTTTTATGACCTGCGTTTGTTTAATTTAGGAGAGGAACATTCTTATAGTTACTGTATAATGATGAGAATATGGTCTCAACTTGGTTAGATGAGATGCAATGTTAAGCAGAAAATGGCATGGGAGAAATATACAACCCATTTGTTTAAATCATATTATAATTTCCACTCTGCACTTAAACTTTTTTTAAACCGCTTGGCTGTCCATACTCTCAACCCTTCAGAAGTGTTTTGGAAAAGCAGGAAATCACATTTGTGCTGCAATTCCTCACTGACTTAGATTACAGCAAGATCACGAGTCTTACACTCCTACTAAGAAATTTGGCTAAAAAAAAGAAGCTCATCTACACCTCAGCATTGCCTTCAGCAGTCCCGTGAGTGCTGGAGCGCTCCGTCCAAGCCAAAGGTTGGTCCTGCCTAATGAAAACAGATGAAGCAGAGATAAAGTGTTTGCCGACATTAAGGGCTCCATTCATCACTGTTAGCCCTGGAGCTATGGAGCACCTTGGACGGGTTCACTCCCTCTCAGGCTCGCTCCTTAATGCCGATGGAGGGAGGCAGTCTGTAGATTCCCGCCCCTGCATTCACATGTACAGCGTGAGATTTGATTGATTATTTATGATTCTCTCCCATGAGGCTCACTCAAGGTTTATTTTGATGAATGGATGATTTTAAGAGGGATCCACAAAATAAATGACTTTGATAAAGTTATGATTATTTGAAATCTTGAGGGTTTGGGGTCATTTCTTTTACCTTATAAAGTAATGGTCAAATAATCATTATTATGACACAGTTAATATGTTTGTATAATTTTATGAACATGTTGTGTCCACACAAGTTCTTTGGGCTTGTCCTTATCACCCATGGCCTTGGATTTTGAAGATCTGTGTTTTGGTATTATACCGGTCAAAAGTTTTGGGACATTTACTCATTCTATTTCTCACATCTTAGCAACATAACAAACACTTAGAATTTCTTCTTATAAAGCAAGGGAGCAATGCGGAAGATCTTATAACAAAAAATAGAAAAAATTATGCGACACCTTCAGTGCAATCAAACTTTGTCTAAAATTTGCAGAATTGTTTTCTTGTCCTTTTATCAAGCAGCTTCTTGAGGTCTCATCCCGAGAGATGCCCTTTGAAGGAGTCCCTGTCTATTCTGCGCTTTTATGAACTGTTCGTTCTTCAATATTACGCTAAGGATTTCAAATTGAAAACCATTTTTTCATTAAATAAGATCAATTGCAATATTTTGATTAGAATCATTTTCATAAAAAATGTCCAATTATATTTTTTCTTTTAAACAAATTTTAGACATAAAGGCCAAGCATCTTCGGATCAAATAAAGATATGAAAATATCACACACATTTTTTTTGACCGGTATGTATACATTTCAACATGTGTCACATAATGTAGGGTCAGATAGAAAAATGTAAACTTAACTGTAGGTATTTATTAACAGTAGTTTAATGAAAATGTGACATGTCAGGTTCTCTAAAATGCAATTATATCTGTGGACACTGATTTGCTAATGTAAAAGAATAATTTTAAACTTAGAAATGTATTACATTAGAGTTACAATAAGAGTTTATATGTTTAAGCTAGACACAAACTATGACATCTAAAATGATTATAACAGACCCCAAATGTTGTGTTGAAGCTTTCCTTCTCAAGTATTCACCCATACACACAAAGGTCTAGGTACAAACCTTAAGTATGTTTCTATAAATGAAGTTATATGCTATTATCTTTTCTGCATCCCTGAAATGAAAACAACCTGCATGTAATTAACATTTGCTTACATGTTTAGGTGCCACTGAACCATAGGTTACTGTAGTAACACAAGGTCAGCTTCTGGAGGATGATGCCTTCCCAAAGATCTCTGTCCTCGTGAAGACAGCTGCCATCCTGGAGCTTTGTGCCGCTAGATTGGCTCTGGCTTTAATGAATCCTCTCCATGTTCTGTCGCATCTTAATTAACATCAAAGCAGGGCTGGAGGCAGGCCGGCGAGAGCCTCTGCTCAGCTTGACCTCTGCTGGAAAGGGAAAGTTGATTAAGTGGATCTCCAGGGTGATGAGGTCACACACTGTATCTCTCTGCCAGATACTGGCTAATTTAGTCATATAGATGCTCAAATACAGCAATCATTTTATTTTGAGGCTGTGTACGTGTCTAAAGATGAGCCGAGTGGGTATAAAAGAAGCATGCGATAAAAGTTTAACCGTTGTATAATCCTCTCCAATAAGTGCATAATAGGTTCAACGATTAATACTTTTCAAATATAACCTTCAAACTGCAGATCTATCTAGTTTGGAACACAAGAAATGTTCAACTCTGCTTTACTTGGAGTCCGTCTATGCTGAGGCGACCTCTCGACCCAAGGGTGTTAAAGTTGGCGGCAGGCAATCGATAGGCTGTTGGCTTTTTTGTTTGTAGGTTCAAACCGGCCTTGGCTTTATTACAGCCGGGTTCGAGTCATGAGGGAGTCGCAGACTTTGGATGCTGCAAAAGTCTGAGTGAGAGGAGCTCCCTCCTGTTTGCCAAAAGTGTAATCCCGCTGTGACCTCACACAACCCTGCCTCCAGAGGAAAAGCTGCTTAGAGGAGCGCCTGTGTACAGGAAGACCCCCCTTCCACCGCCTTTTTCTTCTTTTCCACCATCTTGCTCTCTCTCTCTCACCCCTCTTCTACCTTCTCCACCTGTCTCATTCACTTGCCAAGTTTCGGCTTCAGTATTTCCCAGGCTCCCTCTCCTCACCCCTCTCAGATGGCTGGATTCTAGGGTGTTATGGAGCGGGCAGCAAGCGAAGTGAAGACGGATTCCTGTGCAAGCCAGGGATGAGAAAACATCAGAGGGTGTGGATAGAGATGACTGTGTCATGGTCAAAGAAAAGAAAAATCTCCCGCTCTGGATTTCATTAACATGACTTTGCACACATGGAAAGATTGATCTAAGATTGAACACGAAGATTATAAATGTTTGCAACTGGGCCATTCTATAATAGCGGGTACATCTGTGAAGTTCTTATTCCTCAAAAAAACAAAGCATGACCTTACATAAAACACTTGAATACAATCTCGGGGTTACCTGGTTTTGGAATACCTTTAAATTGTATTTGACTTCACTCAGAAACAGAATGAACCTTACATAGTTGACATTTTGACCTCTACACAACATGGAAGCCAAGAACTGTCGAGCACATTTTAAAATACATCATCTTAACATTTTATTTTGCAACAATTATATTTAAGTAACAGTGTTGGCAGTTAATAACACATTGTTGACACATTTGCTTTTTAACCAATATTTTTGAAAGGATGTAGGACATTCATTCATTCCCATACTTGTATTACATTATAATATGCAAGTTTTGTGAGATTTGGAAAATTCATTTCTCTATGCTTTTACCGTCCTAGAGAGTAACAGTTTACATTTGCGGTTGTTTAATGCCAAAATACAAAGTTAAACTAACATCTTATTTAGATAGCTTACAATATTTTAATAATACAAATTATAGCATTTTTCTTGACAATATATGTCTTTTTTGCCAAATAATGTAAAATCAGGTATGCATAAAAAAATCATCCTATGAATATAAGATGTACCCCAATTATAAAATGACCCAACTGAATATCTCAGAACTCTGTTTTAATCAAACTCAAAAGGTTAAAATTTTGTTGTGTTACTTGTTCTCCGAATGGTGACCACAGAGACCTGAGTGTGATCCCACTCCTCAAAGGAGCACACGAGAGCTCAGCGGGACGCCGGACAATCTGGAGGCTCGGCAGGGGTTGCTCACTTGGATGAGGGATAACACACAAGTCATTGGCAAGCCAGCCTCTACAAACAAGGGTGGATTACGTTCTGACAGCGTAAAGTGTTGATTGGAAAGTTTTTTATTTCTTAATAATGATACTGTTCAGATGGTTGGTTACCATGGCAGCAGCTTTGCTTATGACTAGGGTCTCTAAAGATTGGTGAAAGTGTGTATGTGACAAAATTTTATTAAGTAATTTGAAGATATGTAACACCATGGGTTTAAAGGCCCCTGTTATGATTAACTGAATCAAGTTTTTTACCATGTGCTTCCTAAACAATTTTAATCTTTAACAAGGAATAAATAAATGTGATTAAATGTGGGATATGGATTTGAGTCGGGGAGATCAATGAAAGTTTTAATGCCAATTTCTGAATCAAAAATAGGTTACCCCACACATAATGGAACACTATGAAGAACTTCTTTGGCATTTAAAAGCACAATAAAAAGTAATTTTTTCTACTTTTGTAGACAATAGTTCCCTAGAAATCTCAGTTGTTGACATTCTTTCAAATATCTTTGTCTTTAGCCTACAGATTTGGAACAACTCTTGAAGATGAGTGACACATTTTAAAAACAATAGGTGGCAGCACCAACTTTATTCATGCATGCATGCTTCTGTCTAAAACCACTTGGTTGTTTTCAACCCAGCACATGAGTTATCAATGAGCAAAAGTGAAGGTTTCAACCCATAATGCTGGATTGTTTTAACCTATTTTGTAGTCAAAAATCATACTTCTGGATAAATTCAACACAGGACTGGTTTCGTCTATTTGACCCAATACTCTGTTGATGAGAACCCTGCATTTTTGAGTGAAACTGGCACTTTATTCATCATTTTAATAACATGAACCTTTTGCTTGCTCTCTTCAGACTGCACATTTCAGCAAATATAATATTCAGCTAAATAAAGCACAGGTACAGTTTCCACATATGTGGGAATCAAAACAATGACACTTTAAGCTTGATATCATCATTGAGATTATTTTAATCATGCATTTATCCATATAGCTGATAATGTCAGGCCCGTAGTCTTAAGTAACGCTATTAACTTTGTGACACGGCTTTATCTCCTTTGCATGAAAGTTTGCAGCGAGGTGTTAGAAAAGCAAGACATTTTTGAAATTGCTCAAATGTTATGATGTTTCAGTATCTGATAGAGAAGAGAGTGGTTTCTACATCTGCATTAAAGTTTTGCTTTATTTGGAAGTTAGTAGTCAAGGATCTTGTCTGTTTAAAGTGTTTTCCTAAAGTTCACACTGCCTGAAACACAAAGTCATCAAATTGATCTCGCCACTTTCACAAGCTACATTTTATGAATGGGGCATAACACAAAGGCTACAAGGTTGGTTTTTCATTTGGATTGACTTTATTGATTCTAATGAAAAGTTAATTAACCTTCGGTGAGTTTTCAGAGAAAGCAAAATACTTTACAAAGAAATGATCATGTCTTGAGCCATTCAGTACCTAGATGAATACCTCTCTTCAATCAATGACCATGTTTTTACATGGTTATTTGTCTTACAATTAAGACACTAGGGGCAAAGTCGTTCATTTTATTACCCAGTACAACAAATCACAGAACAACATACCTCTTAATGTCTACAATAAACGTTAACCATTTTAAATGTACTATCAGTAATAAGTGTTGGGAAATGTTTCTCGTTTAAAAAACATTTGATCTGAACTTGTTCGATGAAATGGATGACTTTCACGGAATATTGAAGAAAGAACAACCAATAGGAGTAGAGAGTAGACTGGAACTCCTTTAAAAAGCATCTTAGGGTGAGACCATAAGAAGTTGCTTAATCAAGCACAAAGCAACAAACATTTCTGGAAATTCTAGTCAAAAGTTGACAACAATGAAGATAATCAAATATAACACATTTTAATAAATGTGTAATTGTTTAAATAACGATATAAATCCCATAATTCTGTTTTATTTTACAATTTTAAAGTCAAATTTAGTCTTGAATGTGAAAATATGAATAAATATGGGAGTAACTGTCCCAAAAAGGTTTGACAGATCGTGCATTCTAGGATTCATTCTGGAATTTAATTAAACTCCAAAATTAAGATTCCCCAAAAGCAATACAGTATTGATTATACATCCAAAAATATTTCTTAAACGAATCATTAATCTCCACGCAAACAGATTTACCAACATTACCGGCTGGAAGGACGGAGCATCTGGTTCCTTTCTCTGTGTGCCAAGAGCAGTGTGTTCATCTGACTGATGGTACAGTAGTCCAACATGGACTCTCAGGCATTCCCAGCAGCCAATTGAGCCCTGCACACACAGCTTGTACAGCACGAGCCCAAATAGGCAGAACCAGCAGCGCCCTGGCACTGGTCCCGGGCATGTCAGCGCACTGTTTCACCAGCCCTCACACTGGCTTTTCACTGCGGCCGTGGCCTTCAAACACCTGTCAAAAGAAAGAAGAATCAGACAGCAGGTAGAGCTCCACCAGGAGCCATTTAAAAGTCAAATCAGAGCAATAGCCTTATTCATAAATCGGTTCTGAATTCAGTCTCATCAGTGAAATTGGGATATGGGGGTCAAAATTTGTGACTTTGTCTTTAGGTCAGGTCTGGAACATTGAGGTTTCAATTACTGTTGGCATATCATTTTCAGGAAACAAGCTGAATTATGTAAATTGACAAAACATACAATCGAGGAGATACACGGTTTATGTAACAGCACAAATATAAAATCACAATTTTAAATTTACTTCACAAAAAATCTCTATCTCTTAAAGATATTATTTAATCTATAAAACCATTAAATTCATACCCAAACCCATCAAAAGTTAGCTTAATGCAGAAAGCGTCCATTCAAACTGCATTCCTTAGAGTACTCGGTATTGTCACTTAACTTTTCATTATCTGATAAATGAGATTATGAGATTCATGTGGTGCAGATAAGCACCAAACCCTTATTGGCTAAACTCTCAGATTGCAAATTACCTGTCTAATTACACAACCCCTGGAGGCCAATCAGCTTTTCATAAATAAAGTCACATGACACAGCTATACTTTTATGCATTTATTTTTAATTCTTTCCACAATCCAAAGGTGTCTTTAATCCCACAATATACTACGAGCCCACAAAACCAATTTAAATTCTCCACGTCACTAAAATGAAACAATATTACAGAAATGCTTTGTGATCAAAACCAAAAATATTCAGTAATTGCATCCCCAACATATAAATAAAAAAATCCCTCAAGATCTCTATGTTATCACACAAAACACACTTGGACACCCTACACCCCGAGCATTTGAAGAAGCAGCAAACTTTATTTGGCATCACCATCTTTTCACTTTAGAGTCTTCCTTCACCCTCCAAAGCATGAGCTCCATACAAGCCGTGGCATCCTCACGTGTGTCATGACCATCCACTGTAGCAAATAAGAGATGTTTGTGGGCTTGTGTTGCATGCATTTCATTTTCTTTCATTTCATTGACTGTTAAACTTACAGCAGATTCTAGTTCAGGAAAACACCATCATAGTCATGTTTTACAATATTTAATAGGACAGTACACGTTGTTAAACGTACCACTCTCTTGGATAATTCTGCGGAGGTAGTCCCCAGTCAGACTATTTAGTTCCCTTTTATGTGGCGGACCAAGACGATGAGGGAACACCACAGAGATGTCAATCACAGAGCTGTGTATAATCTGAAGGTAGCAGATTAGCCAAATGATTTTTCCCGGGCAATACTTGGATAACTTTTGCTATCATGAACAATAAGCAAAGTGATTGGAAATTCAACAAATTTCTTTACAACTCACTTTGAGTGCTGCTAAATCATTCTCCAAGCCATGGCCAACCAAAAACGTGTCCGTAGTTATAAAGCTCAAAAGCAAATTCTGAATATCAGGCAATGATGAGCTGGAAGCTTTCACATCATCTTTACTGATGCCTGAGAACCTGAGCAGGAAGAGGGAATTTCCCTTTAAATTATGTTTTTATGAGATTTTGTTTAAGTGGTGCCAACCTTAAACTGATGGCAACATCTCACCTGGTATTATAATCAATGACATCATTATCAGGTTTGACGAAGGTGTCAAAGACAACCTCCAAACTGCTGTTGACTACTGTCACTCTCACCAATTCCATACCTTGAGTTGTGTAGCACTGGAGAAACTTTGTAATGTTATTATAAATAATATCAGTCTTTTTAATCTAAAAATGTCCTTTTTGTTTACTTCCTAGCCGAAAACATGTCAAGATGTCAAGATATAATCTTACGGTTTCTGTGTCAACAGCAAAGACTCCTGGACATGTTTTCCCCAATGGGGATTGAGGTCGACTGCTCACAAAGCCCTGAAGGCTTACTGCATCATGGACATGGAGCTGTAAACATGTTCATCTCAGAATCTGCAGCAAAAATGTCTCAACGCTTTAACCTAAGCATGAGTAAAAACCTGCATACATTGAAAACTTGGCATCCAGCTGAGCCGACCACACTCTCGCAACAACTGTATCGTGTCTCTACACCTCCTGGTACTATAAAAGGGATAAATAGTCCAAAAAAAACTTCAGCGTCGTCAAATATAACGTTTTCGCCAATCATCCACAGAAAACCAATTATACCAAAACATTCAGCAATTCTTACCTCTGTTTTCTATCACTTTCCCATAATGATAATTACACTCTTCTCTGCGGGTGTGTTTTCCACTTCTGTCGACCGAGAAAGTAGCTCCACATCGGCAGCAGATCCTCTTGAAGGCTGTTTAATTTCATGGTCACTTGAAAATTGTCAAATACTAATAGCTTTAACTATTAAATTAACTCTTGATACTAAAAATGACTTAAATGACACCTTAAATTAACTTAATTAATGCATTTAGCGGAGGATTTATCCAAAGCACAACACTTTCAGATTTTGCACTTTACCTTCCAATGATATCAAACTCATGACCTGAAATTGCAAGTATAATGCTCTAAATCTTAAAGTTGCAACCATGAAATCTGATTAAATATCTAAGCATGAATATCTAATTGGACTCACGATCACTTATTCCTTTCTTGACATCTCCATACTGGATGGCAAAGTCGGCTTTATCCGGATGTTTACGGGGGTAGTTATTTACCCGCAAAATGTCCTCGGAAAGAACATGCTCCTTCAGTTGCTTATAAAGTGTCCAATCATCTGCATAAACAAATTCAACAAGACAATTGAATCACCCTTATTGTCATTCCTACCCATGTCATTTAATTTTGTTCTTTTAAAAACATTCACCAGAAATAATTTTATTCTCATATACGCTCCAGCACAGTACTTCCTGTGCATTTTAATACACTGAATCTTAAAAAGAACTTGTTTACCTCTATGACTATCATTTTAGTTTGACCCTGAAATGAGAGCCGGCTCTTACCAGGTCCCTGAAGTGCTCGAGTATTTAGTGGTACATTGCCTCTAGACACATGCTGATCTCTCTCACTGGAAGCTGTAAGTACATATATACAGGGTAACCTCGTATGACTGTAAACGAATGCACTGCTGCAATATGAACAAAACCACATCATGCATAAAAATATAATACTTACCTTTGGCAGGCAAAACGCTTTGGTTCTTAAGCCTCTTGAGCGCATTGACAGCTACGCTTAGATATTTGAGCTTATTGATACTGCGGTCATAAATGCTTTTCTCCTCCGCCAGGGCCTGGAGCATTTGAATAAACATTTTAAGGCAAACGGGGAATAAAATTATGCACATACATTTGAGATATTTCAAAGACAAACCTTCTCAAAGGCGTCTTGCACTGTCACCGATATTTTAAGGAACTCCTCCACAAACAGGTTCACGTAGCGCTGACGAACATCATGTGGAACCTTTGTTCCGACCTCATGGCGTATTTTTGCTTTGCGTTTCACTCCCATCGACTACACAATGCATTATCCCATCACAAAATAGACCACAAACAATACTTTAAAAATGCACTTGAAACTACAAAAGCAACTTGTTTGTTAGTAGCTGAAGTGCGTAGAAATAACCCTGAAGACGGTTTCATGTATAAGTGTGTGTAACTAACCTTAGCTGGTGTGTAGTTGGGCGGTTGTGGAAGATGTGAAGTTTGTGGAAGCTGCGTAGGTGGGGAAGACTGAGGTGGTCGCTGGACAGACATGGCGGCGGGAATCAGCATAAGAGGTAAGGCACAATTTCCCTCAGGCATAATGAGCTGCAGGTTGGCACCCAGCTGCAGGGTAGCACCAACCGGAATTATGGCTTAAAAGGAGATCAGATAACGGAATCAAAGAAAGCAACAAATAAACTGCCCTATTTAAACCAAGCACCTGTAAATAACTGATGCTCACAGTTTTGAACGGCACTTGAATGGATGACACTAGATGTGTACACTTTCCTTTGAGGATTACTCATAATCTGAGACTGGCACCCTTTAACGGCTGCAGTCAGTATGGCTGCTCTCCTTTGGCATGCTTGAGTTCTGTTGGGAATGACCAACTGGGAGATGCCCTCTCGAAGAGGCACTATAATCTGTCCTTTGCTTTGATTGGACGGCTGTCATAAAATAATATCATACATTTAACTTCTTGAAAATGAACCATTCAATCCAATATATTTGATATTAAGGCAAAGAAGCACCTCAAACCTCACTGCATGTGCCACCCTTCTTTTTAACACAGGAGGTGGACTTGACTTCATCCCTGTTTCAGGAGTAACTGAAATTTCATTCTAAAAGAAAGGACAAAACACACATATAGCTTTTCAGACAATCAATGCAAAACAATGAGTTCTGGTTCCATCATTTAAATATGTTAAATATATACAATATTTAATTGTCTTACTCTTATTCAGAATATTACTTACAGGAACACCACTAAATAACACAGGAGCCTTAGCTTGGACCACTCGAGCTTCATTTTGAACCACAGCAGTTTCAGGTTGATTGGCTTCCATAAAGATTCTGTAGCACTCTTCCATTGGATCAGTTTCAGAGAGATCTAGGTCGGAGTATCTAAGCTCTTCCTCAGAACTAGAGTCAATTTCTATGATTTCATTATTTGTCCCTTCGGTCACAGCAGATGCAAATGCCTGTGAAGAAAGGGTTGTCTTATCAGGAACAAAGGATGTATCTGATGTAAATATTTTTCGCTCATATTCCACAGTTGTTCCTGGGATAAGCTGACTAGTGGTTGGTTCAGATTGAACAATCATGTCATCATTCTCTGAAACATTTGAGATTTTATGAACAAATGGTTCACATTTAGATCTCCCTTGAAGAGTTGGCCATGGTGCCTCCTCTAGGTCTTTAGTATTTGGAATACATGTATGCTCTTCATCCTTACGCAGTGATGTATCAAAGGGCTGTGATGAAACCACAGGGAAGTACTGCTCAAATAAATGGCCTTGGTCTTTCGAGATCTTTCTTATAGATATGGTGGCTGACTTTGGATCATATTTTGATGTGTGGTCAATTTGTGATTCAGTTCCAAGTGTAGCAAGTGCCGAAGCCGAAATATCTTTATTCTCCAGAACAGAACAAACAGAAAGCAGCTTAACATCCTGAATGGATTTGATCTTCTCACTCTCACTTCTCAGATTATCTAGACATGAAGAGATTTCATCCAGAACATTCTCAATGTTGTGTTTTTTCTCTTCTTTTTGCATAACTAAAGTGTCCATTACAAGACTATTTAAAGATTTTGAAGGCACATTGGGTTCAGCAATAAGTTCAGCTGTGGGTTCCTCCTTGGTTTGTTTTAGTAAATGCTTTACAATTTTTACCTGTTTATGTGTAGGTCCTTCCTTTGTCTCTTTGCTCTTCACAGGAGAAACATCACTAATGGAACTATCAAGTTTTTCTTTGGTTACACATTGGTTTGGATCATCATCTAACGGTGAAACGTCAATTACAAGTTCCCCATCAGAGGACTCTAGCTCCTGTAAAGGTTTTAAGGGTTCTGGTGAAGCTCCCTCTTTCTCCAGGACATCCACACTATGACTCTGAGACCCTTCAGAAGTCAACTTATTCTTTTGTGGCGTTAATTGCCTGGATTTGGTATTTTCAGTTACAGTAGGCCCATTGTCAATTGTGGATTTCCTTGTAATTTTGTTTTTCTGTTTTGACCTGTCTCTTCCCTGACTTTTAACTGAAAGAGGGATATCGATGACTAAGGGGCCCTCATCATCAGAGTCATCCAAAACCACAGGTTGAATGTTTTGTTCCGCAGCATTATTCCTAAGGCCCTGTTCAACAAGCACTTTATTGGTTGACCTAACTTTACTATCTACCGAGCCGCCAGACAGCAAGTCTGCCGAGAAATTGGAACAAGGGTCATATTCCAAATCCGTCTTGGGCCTGGCACGATCAACCACGTATTTGCGATCACCAGTTGAGGAAGCAATGGGTTTCCTTCGTCTCAAATGGTTTCCATTCTGGTCTTTAACTGGACTGTCAGTGGTTCTCAGATACTTCCCTGAGCAGACACCAGCAAACTCATTTTGTGCAAGGGACTGCGATGTCTGATATTGAGACAACCTTTTCCGTTCTTTCTCCACCTCACTCTTCACTGCCTCGATTTCTTTGTTGATTCTCTCCAGCTCCTCAAGACAAGTATTGTCCTCTGTGGCGTGGGAGGTTTCGTTGGCAGCACTGACTTTAAGTTCGCCAAGATCTGAATGTGAAGATGAAAAATGTTACTTAAAACACAAATGCCTTTCACTTCTGACATACTGCCTTACATTTTTGCTCGATGTTTTACAATGTTTTTTCTCTGCTGTAAAGCAATACACATAATAAAAAGCACTTTATAAATAAAACTGAATTTTCCTCATTTGCATATATATCCATATTCAATGAAGGAATATCAAAACAATTGCACAAATGCAAAGGTTCGATTGAAAATTATTTCCCACTCATTTAATGTAAACAAAGTTTGTTACATTTATGCGTTTCGCTTATTATTATTATTTTTATATAGCAATTATATATACAGCCATATTTGTACTCTGGTTTACTGATTAATGTGGTTACACTGTGCTTCATAATTTTGCAATTATTTTAGACATTTAAGTGAAAAGAAATCAAACAATTAAAATTAAATATTTTTAAAAAATCTGTAAAAACAGAAAACTGTGAATCAGCAGAGTTTGGTTACTGATTGTTATAATTCTTATTACAATATTTAATTGAACTTATGTGCAAATGAAATGAGAAGGTGTGCATGACACGTCACGATATGAATCATGATATTCTTTACCTTGTGTCGTCATCACGCCACGTGATCTGTCTTCTCCATGGCTGTACAAACAGTAAGGCCGGCTGCATGGTCCCCAATGGAGAGAGGGGCAAAGTATTTCACTAAAGAAACTTGTGGAGGGGAACATGTGCAGCGTGGGCACTAAAGTTTCTCTGTGGACGATTGTTTGTCAGAATAAAACATACATTCCATTCCTAACCTTACAGTATTAAGCTCTGCGTCTGTGTGACGTCAGGATAAAGCAGGTTATCTGAGGAAATGTGTAAGGGACCTCCATATGAAAAAGTTATAGATGGTAGCGGTCACTATATATAAGAATAGACGTCAGTGGAGCTGGAGAAACTTTGTTTCCGGTGTCTGCGAGTACGCGTAGGTAATTAATAGAGCAGCTGACAGCCATTAATAGGCCTTTGACGGGCGTGGCTGACTGCAGACGACGCGCTGCGCAAACCAATCGAATCGTGACATCACAGTACCGCGAGAGTGGCGTTCAAGCACAGGCTCTGGCGATGGAATGATGTATACAATTGGCCATCGTTCTGCGCCGCTTAAAGACAAACGCAGTGGTCGTTTTATTGATTTTTTTTATCAAAACGTTAAGAAAAATATTATGAGCAAACTTTTATTCTTATTTTTTAATTCTTATATTTTTTCTTATTTTTAATTTTTAAGGTCCTATAGCAGTGTTAGGGCAATTACAGTGTATAACAAAAAGAAACAATGCACAAAATAACAATATGATACAAATGCATGCATTCCACTTAAAATATAGCATATAAATGAGAGATCACCCACACTTTTAATGTGCTTTAAAGTGAAAATCACCCACAGTCTGTTTGAAATTGAAAATTTTGCAGAACAAAAGAAGATATTTTGATAAAAGTTTGCAACCAAACAGCAACAGTGCTCATTCACTTCTATGTGACACAAAGTCAATGCAGGTGTAGGGGGGCGGTCACTGTTTGGTTAACACATTTTGTTCAAAACATCTATGTGTTTGGTGGAAGAAAGTCATACGGGTTTGAAAAAACAGGACTAAAGATAAATAATCACAGAATTGTCATTTTTGGGGAACTTTTGCTTTAATTAAAACATCGTTTCAAAAAAGGTTGGTAACTGAAAAGCAGAGGCACCTTTTTACTTCTATTTTATAGACACAAAGCCAATGTAAGTGAATGTGGGCCAGCATTGTCGTCCCAACCATTTTTCAAAATATCTTCTAATGTGATCTGTGGAAGTAAATCATACAGGTTTGAGATTACAAGAGGATTAACAAACAATGACAGAATATTAATTTTTAGGTAATCTATTACTTTTTTTCAGGGTGCTGATTTGTGAGTCAAAATAGGCCTTCCTTTCATTGCAGATTTTCATCCGTCAGTTTTATTTCTTTCATCAAGTTGATTAGAAATCAATAGGATTCTTTTCCACATTTTATATATCATTCGTCCTTAACACAAACATTTGCGATGAGTTAACCATTAAATAGAAGAGATTGTAAAATTCAGGCCTAAAATAGAGCGTCTCTCATTAAAAAACATGTATATATTGTAGGAAAGGGGTTCAAGTCTGAAATCTATAGCAAATTCCAAAAACGGCCTCCTCTAGTGGTAATAGTAAAGTGCAGTCTGAGGAAACCCTTTAATAGTTCTCTGTAGGGGAACAATTTTATAAATATGGCGAGTTTGCAAAATATTCAAAGGGAGAACAAGACTGGGAATTCGTTCCTATTTTGTACAGTTTCTTTAAACATACCTTTAAAGGGTTATGGAGGAGCTCTCTTTTTTCCATGTTTCCAAAGACCCCTGGCCACGTTCCTGTCCTGTGTTTACATTTAACATCTCTGTAAATCTTATATTGTATACCAGATGCTTGAGAGGTTGGATGGTCTCACAGACAGCCAACAGCTGAATTCACTTTGGCTGGCAAAGCGTGCAATTAGACCCGGGATTAAAAGGGATTCAGTTTAAAGGCTTGAGGAGAGTTTGCCTGCCATCTCAAGACACTCCATTACCATCAAGAACACAAGCCATGCTGAATTACTGCTCAAGGGTAAGCAGAATAAAAACCCATGCAGCACTGCCAGAAAATATACTCGTATCTGAAGAGGGTGATTTTGACATCTACATTGTGGAGGCAATATTATGATCAGCGGGGCCGTGGACTGATTTCAGGACAGACACCAGATGGAATTTATTAAATCGGCAATGGCGGCAGCTTTCCATGTACCAACCAGATATTCAAAAGAATTTCTCTCAATCGATTAAGTTTCTCTTAAACATTTCGTCATTTGTAATATTCACTTATTTTACTTTCAAAAAGCAGCCGAATGGTGGACCGAAGAATCACACACAAGCGTTTGTGTTTACATCATAGTAAACATATCTTTTATTTTAAACTGAGCTTATGATACTTTTTTAACTTGAAATCTTCCAGTTACAGAAACCCTCTGGGACTTTTGAATGCTTATTAAAGGATAGTTCAGAAAGTTCTGTCATTATTTAATCACATTCTTTTTAATTTAAACACAAAAATAGAGATTTTGAAAAATGTTGGTTAAAGGAAGCCACGAGTGGTTTATTATATCCTTCAGATATAATTAATTATAATTAATCAGGCCGAGACCCAAGCCCCCATTCACGAAACAATGTATGTGAAAGTGTTGTCCTTCACATTCTGTAAACTACCCATAAACCTGCCTTTGCATAAAGGTAAACTGTAAACACAAACACTTATTTTGTCACCTAACAGAATTCTTAAAAGCATGATCCTATAATTTGCAGATGTAGCCACAGGGATTACAAAAGGCTTTTCGCAACAGGGCTGAAAACATTCTGTTGCAGTTGAAAGGACTGCTGCTCTTGTCTTAGTGTGCCAACAGGAGTTTATATTACTCCCTCCCTCCCACACTTCCAGTCTATTCCCATTAGGTTGTCACTCACAGGACCGTTTTGCAGAAGCCCAGCCCTGAAACCAAGCTCACAGCGCTGAAGGAAATACCGTATGCACTCATCAGTCACCAGAGAGACCCACGAGGCAGCCAGCCGAGCTGTCACAGACGTACGCACACGGGTGTTTGAAAAGCAAATATCAAAAGCCGTAAGAAGAGACTGAGACCAGCAAACCACTAAAGAACTTGCGTTGTAGGTAGGCTGTGCTTGCAAAGAAATAGATATTTTTATATAAATGCAAAGGTTATCTTTTTATTCCTGAATGTGATTACAGATAAAATGTGATTGTATTATATGCTCAGCTGGGCCAACCGCCTAAGCAAGAGCTTTTCCAAACATCCAACCCCTTTTAAGAGGCCTTGTGTCCTGTGCTTATACAAAACCAATCCCTCTAAATGTTAAACATGTGCATGTGAAGCAATGTTTAGGCTACAAGGGTTTAACATGAGATCATGGACTGAAGAATGTTTTCTCCAGACAAACCACAGTTTGGGACTCTGCGGTTAAAGTCAAGACACTCAGATCCAACGTATCTCTCCTTCCAAAGAGGGCCGAAAGCTACTATTCGTGATTGATGGAGAGGGCGGCCCTCAGGTCTTAGGAGTTCATCAGTATTCACGAAGCATTCCACTCTGAGTCATAAGACAGAAACACAAGGCATAATGACTAGAAAGCATGTGCGCAGGAGGCAGAACGTGTCTGTCCGCAAACACGCACAGCTTGCAGGACACTAATGATGAGATTAGGTCATATGAACTTGGGATTTATTGAACCAGAACAATGCTAGGTTAGTGCAATATGGCACATTCTCAAAGAGCTTGCAAATCCCGGTTGCGGTAGAACATCAAGACAGGAGTCGACCGGGCTGGAATCTCGGTCAGGGCGTAAGGGGAAGGCAGATGACACGCTAGTGCAGGCTGAGACAAACAGCTATGGCATGCAGAGGTGCTCATTTACATAATGGACAAAGATCTCCTTAGGCCTACAGGTCCACCTAGTGTCAGCCTGGGAGAACATCACCTCTTGCAACATTGGAAAGATTCTTAATTATGTAAAAGTAAAGATATTTTACATTACATTGACGTTGCACAAAATATTAGACGATTACCAACCAAAGCTGGTATTTTTAATTTATGAAGAGCTTATAATTAAATTTCCTGTTTACTTTATTTCCCAAAATTTGTAAAATTGCAATTCAAGAATAATTATACGTACTGTATATTGACAAACATCATCTGCAATTAAAAACCTTTAAAATACAATACAGTTATTCAACAGCAGGAAACCTCAGTCTTCCTATTGTCTAGATTACAGTTAACGATGTGGACTTCCATCATGGTGGGGTTGTGAAGGCTTTCAGTAGGAGGTCAGCAGCCAGGCCGGGTGATATATCTCCACTCGTGACCCTTCGCTCCAGCTCAGGGAGTTTGGCACACACAGATGGGTGCTGCTGGAAGTGGCGGAGGGCGTTTTCTTGTAAGAGATTCCACAGCCACACTTTCTGCTGAGTTTGTCGGCGGATTTGGAGCTCAGCGCTGCTCAGCATTGCATCCCGGAACTGAAGCACTGTATCCCACAACTCAGTAACACCTTGACCTGTCTGAGAGGACAAGCTGACCACCTGAGCAGATATGAGCATGAAAGGAGAAGAACAAGACAAAAACAAAAAAAAATTGTGAAAGTAGGAAACAATAATAATTTATAGCCATTAGCAATATACAGTCTGTAAGGTGTGTCAGATTTTATAAGGTTTCAGGGGATTGCTGTGATCTATGATTCTTTTTAAAAAGCTTTTTCTACCATAGTTTTATAGCCATAGGCTGTAAAAATATACAGCTAAATCTTACTTAACCGTGCTCAAAATATGTTGTGAAATGTAGGCAATAGCGTGACCTGGACCAAAATGGTGAAATCAATACATCCACTTCAATGTCAATGTATCCTTGGAGGAATTTGGGTTCGCAATGAATGCTTAGTTTGCAGAGAAACCTTAAAAAGGGCTAGTAACATCATTTTTATCAACAACTAAAAGTGATGAAGAATTGCTCAACTGTATTTTGTTAAGAATTCGATTTAGCAGAAGCGTTTAAAAACGGATAAGTGTCTGAATGTGTAAATAAATTCATAAATGTAAACCTTGTGAAATGGGGGTGGGGGTTACAAAATGGCAATAATTGTTTTTTTTTTAAATGGCAAGCATTTTTGTAAACAAACAAAAATAGATTGCAGACCAAAAAGGCTAAAAACCTCTGACACAGAAAAACAAGTGAAGTAGCTTAACATGGGGAAAGATGTAAAGGCTGAATGATTTGCCCACACATATCACTGAATCCTCAGTTTAAACATCTACACACTGAAGAGTCTTCAGGGAGGAGGAGAAAAGAAATCAATATGACCGTCGCATCCTCCAGTCAAAGGGATGGAGCCCAGAAACCATGCTGCTGACGGGAGACAAAGGCTTTAGCCGTTCTCATCCATGTGGGTGGCCTCTAATCACTGAAATGCATAAGGCAGCGTTTTGCCATTCAAAGGGTCTGTGTTGGCTCTGTGCCCTGCGGGCAGAAGTAATACCGGGGGAACGGGGATATAGAGGCATGAGTTGACAACGCAAAGCAGAGGACGATGGGAAATTTCGTGATGACTTCACAATTCTCTGACAGACAGAATGTCTGTTTTCTCATGATGAATGAGATAGCATTAATTAAATGACTTTAATTGCAGTTATTGTATAAAATAAATATAAAAAGTGACAGTATTAAAGAGGACTAGATTCACATTCCTTATCTTATAACTATAATACAGGTATCACACTCTTAAACTGGTTTACATGTATGCATTTGCCAGACGCTTTTATTCAAAGGGTCTTACATTGCATTATATTTAACATTTGCTTATATTTGCATTCCCTGGAACCCATGTGTTGTTAGCACTCTAACCACTGAGTTACAGAAACAATATTATATATAAAATTATATTTTCAATTTAACAAGTCAACAATATGACCCGCCATGTACATGAACTCTTAATTTCTAAATTCTTTATTTTCAACTCTATCAAGCTGTTTTTTAGACAAGATATATTATATAATTTTGGCAGCTAGTATTTACACTTTGTGCACATATTTTCTGGTTCACACTAAGTAAATATAACATTACAGTAGATGCTGTTTACAATAAATGAAAATAGCTGTGTTTTCTTTAGTACATGTAAAAGATGGTAGTGCTCAGTGTACTACCTTTGGTTTCCAGACTTTAGACTTTTTTCGGAGCAACTTCAGGGCACTTGTGTATTCTGCTTGAATTCTCCGTGCTGGAACAATCAAATCGCCATCGGATTTTGTAACAACCACCAAGTCAGCCATCTCAATGATTCCTCTTTTGATTCCCTGTTTGAAATTAAAATGCATGCTACTCTGAACAAGTCTGCATACAAAGTGTTAATGTTTACAGAAAAAATGTTCATTTTGGTTGTGTTAAATCATAAATGTGGTTTTACAAGGACAACATATTCACTTAAAATAACAGGAAAACCTTAAATGTTTAATTTTTTGTATATTTTGTATAATAATGTATTGTTAGGCTTCATGACCAACAGAAGCTGTCAAAAGAACAGTAAAAGCTTTCTATTTCTGATTCAAGTAATGAGGCTGTTTACCTGTAGTTCATCGCCCCCTGCTGGTGGGATCAGCAGCACAAACATATCCACCATATCAGCCACAGCAAACTCTGACTGTCCAACACCTATGCAGAATTGTTTTTAAATCTTTTTGTTTCTTCATTAAAAAACTGATTCAATTTGTAAAAGATAAAGCTTCATGGACTCCATTTCCCAAACTTTCTGGACTCACACAGACTACCTAGAGACGACCAAAATGATTTTTTATACAAATACGGGGAGAAAAACATTTATCTTCTCCAAGAATAGCATTAATTTTCCCTTAAATAAAATAAATAAAATTAAAGCTGTAATACCAAACTATCTAATGGTAAAATAACACATTTATTGTCATTGTCAGTCAATACCTAGACTAAACCATTTTTTGAGTGACTTTCTACGACCCACCTCATGCTACTCTACGAGCCACAAGTGGGTCTCGACCCCCAGTTTGAAAACCCCTGGACTATACAATGCTTACCTACAGTTTCAACTAATACAATGTCATAGCCTGCGCCCTCACAGAGGACGATAGCTTCATTGGTGGTCCTTGTCACTCCACCCAGAGTTCCTGATGTGGGAGATGGTCGGATGTAAGCATTCATGTCCCTGGACAGTTCAGTCATTCGGGTTTTGTCCCCCATCAGTGATCCTGCATACAAGATTGAATAATTATTTAAGATATAAAGAGAGAGCACATTTCAAATGGGGCTTTACAGCTAAGAAGTAAAAGAACCACTTATTTGGATTGCATCTATAATCATTTCATTGGTGCTTTTGCCCCGTTTTGCAGTCCTGATTTATTATTTTTTTTAAAGTGGCAAGCATTTAAATGTTTGAGTGCACATCTAATTATTATACAGTGAGGTCAATAACTATTTGATCACTCTGTGGTTTTGCAAGTTCTCATACTTAGAAATCATGAAGGGTCTAGAATTTTCAACATTTTTACTGTGAGAGACAAAATCTAAAAAAGAAAAATCCGGAAATCACATTGTATGACTTTTTAACAAATTTGTAAATTACTGTGTCAAATAAGTATTTGATCACTTGAGTAAAAAAAATCATATTTGTTACAACGCAAATATTGCCTTTGTTAACAATTACAGAGGTCAAACGGTTTGTGTAAATCCACACCAAATTTGCACACACTGCGGGAGGGATTTTGGCTCATTCCTCCTCACAGATTTTGTCTAGATCTGTCAGGTTTTGGGGCTGTCGCTGAGCAACACAAAGTTTCAGCCTTCTCCAAAGATTTTCAATTCAATTTAGGTCTGGAGATTGGCTAGGCCACTCCAAAACCTTGAAATGCATCTTACGAAGTCACTCCTTAGTTTTCTTGGCTGTGGGCTTTGGGTCACTTTCATATTGGAGTACCCAGCCACGACCTATCTTTAATACTCTGACTGAGGAAATTAGGTTTTTGCCCAATATCTCACAATTCATGGCCCTGTTATCCTCTCCTTAATACAGTGCAGTCGTCCTGGTCTTTGGCCAACTTCAGACAGGCCTTGCCCTTGGCTGACTTAAGCAGGGAAACCTTCCGTGCAACTCGTGATTGTATGATGTATTACTGATGGTAGCCTTGGAAACGGTGGTGCCAGCACTCTTCACGTCATTGACCAGCTCCTCCCGTTTAGTTCTGAGCTGATCCTTCACCACTCTTAGCATCATTGATACCTCACGGAGAGATCTTCTGTGGGACCCCAGTACGAAGGACATTGACAGTCATCATTAATGTCTTTTAATTTCTGATAATTTCTCCAACAGTTTTCATCAAGCTGCTTGGCAATTGCCCCCTAGCCCTTTCCAGCTTTGTGAAGGTCTACAGTTTTTCTCTTGTGTCTTTTGACAGTTCTTTGGTTTTGCCCATATTGCTAATTTTCGACTGATTGTAGGGTCCACAGGTGGCTTTATGACAGCTAATGTCCTTAAACAGGTGCAACTATTTTAGAATCATGAGCCAAGTGTAGCTG
Organism: Triplophysa yarkandensis; assembly: GCA_033220385.1. Classification (NCBI taxonomy): domain Eukaryota; kingdom Metazoa; phylum Chordata; class Actinopteri; order Cypriniformes; family Nemacheilidae; genus Triplophysa; species Triplophysa yarkandensis. The sequence continues at coordinate 12,770,809 of CM065655.1, forward strand.
GGATATTTAAAATCTAAATAAAAGGTCTTTAAGGGTCAGAAATCTGGCTGTTAAGCAGGTGATCAAATGTTTATTTGACACAGTAATTTACAAATAAATTTTTAAGAAATCATATAATGTGATTTCCAGATTTTCTTTGTAGAATCTGTCTCTCACAGTGGAAATGAACCTAGGAAATTTTAGACCCCTTCATGATTTCTAGTAGGAGAACTTGCAAAATCACAGGGTGAACAAATACTTATTGATCACACTGTGTATATATATATATATATATATATATATATATATATATATATATATATATACATATATATATATATATACATATATACAGTGTGATCAATAAGTATTTGTTCACCCTGTGATTTTGCAAGTGAATATATATATTAATATATATATATTCATACTGTCTTTATCCAATTGACGCGTAGATGTGAAATGTTTGTAAAGTTCAACAAGTAAAAATGTTTGTGTAAAAATAAAGTCCTGCATTATTTTTTGCTTTTTACTGAAAAACAATGTGCAGTAAAAATAAACGTGTCAAATAGCACAATAAGTGCCGGCAACTTCAATTCCCAAGTACAAAACTCTTGACATTTGTGTCCGCTCACCTCCGGTGGTACAAGAGGAAGGATCCACGGCTAACACCGACACTTTATGCCCTCTTCCTGTCAACATCTTCCCAACGACCTCAATGAACGAAGACTTTCCAGCACCAGGGGGACCTGACAGTCCTAGAGTCAAATGTAAACATAAAGGGATTCAAGATGTCAGATAGTACGGATCTGAAGGTCGTAAAGATATGATCAGAAACACCAATAAATCTATCACTCAGAAGGTCGAGGGCATGCAAACACCTAAATGGTTAAGCCTCACTGTCATTGGCCACATCACCTTACTGACCCACTCTGAAGGCCACGGGTTTCCCACCATTACGTCTCTCCTGCTCCTGACGGTACGCCAGCACTCTTTGAAGCAGAACCTGAGCTAACTCTTTCTTCCTTGGATGCTGCGTCTCCACAAGCGTTATAGACTCAGCGAGAGATGCCCTTTGACCTCCAATAAGTCCAGTGTAGAGTCCGGTCAGTAGTCTGTTCTCTCTGTCCGTCAGGTCTGTAAAATGATGTCTTATGGCAGTGTCCACAGAAGCCCGTCTGGTCATCTGAAGGGTGAAGGCTGAAGTATAGCACAGTTTCAATGCTGCTGGTTTACAAAGACAGTTTCTTAACCTTGATCTAGTGTGCACTTGGAAGGGACCACACACACGATGAAGAAGAGGAAGAACACCAGTCACTGCCATCTTCCTCCTTTGGTTCTGCAAATATGTTAAAGACTTAAAGAGGCATTTATGCATTGCTTGATAAATACATATGGATGAAGATTATAAACAGACTGGGCATTTAAACATATAACAGATGGTGATTTTTAAATATAACTTCTGGGTTATTTTAACTGAGAATAAAACAAAAGGAACAGTTAGTATAGTGGTGTAAGCTTTAGTGGCTAACATTAATGTTGAACACACATCCAGACAGGCAAACTATGAATGAATCAGAGATCATATTTGACTTTCTGGAGTACAAACAGCAAGACTTACATCAAGAGTCCTCAGTTTGTGATGGAACCGTCTTTAGCTCAGGCTCTATTTATTGACACAGAAAGTTCAACAAGACACACATTATGTATCAGGGACTCGCCATAGTTGTTTAACATCAGGGCAGTGTGGGACCCGAGAGCTTTTTAAAATAAAAGTCCGCTTTCTTCAAGGTTAAAAGTCCTCATGCCGCAAACTATCAGTGATTTTTTTTATTCTAAACTCACTGCATTTTATTAATAATAATAATAATAATAATTAATAATAATAATACATATTTATTTCATATTATACATACTTTATTTACTATTATGATAATCACACATAATACCATAATTTAATCGCAAAGATGTTTTTATATAAGGAATAATAATAAAACACATTTAAGGTGCAAAATGAGCATTGTTTTGTTTTTTAAACGTCACGACGCAACTCTAACATAATAAAAAACCGAGAATTCTAATATAGAATAATAAATGTAAATAACTTTATTGAATATTTTAGTAGAGAATAAAACTGTTTTTTGGGCATGAAAAGCAGAAAAACTGACGGTCAGAAACCTACGAAAATGAAGAATCGACAATATATTTTCTTAAAAAATAAAATTATGCTTTCATTTTAATAGTGTATGTAATCTAAATATTAATAAAAAGGCAAATCGTTTATTTAGTTAAACGAGATAAATATTATGTATTAGGAATTCAAAATAGTTGTTTAAAGTCAACAATGCGGTCAGGTCAGTAGTGGGCTCGGGTGGTTTTTAAAATAAAAGTTCGCTTTCTACAAAATTAAGGTCCTCGCAACGCAAACAATCAGTGACGATTTCTTTACAAGTGCATACAATTACTGATTCAACATTACATATTAGAAAGTTCATATTTATTTGCTAGTATATATATATACTATATTTAGTATTTTTACGAAATTTTACCATCATTTTATAAGTGTATATTTTTGTGTATAAGGAATATAAATAGAAACCTATTTGAGGACATAGAGAATATATGTTGTGTTGACATGGGTTGTGTTTTTTCTTAAACCCTCCTCAAGACCCCACATCAGCAAAAAAAAGATTATATTTTAAAAAATACTGTATGTAAATTTAAATTTAATTTTAAGTTATTTTTTATTTTACTTTTTTTGGTTCACATATTAAATTACTGGTCTTCTGAACTGAAAATTGTCTTAATAGAATTTTTTAAGTTTATTTAGAAAGCAGTGTAGTTTGACACTAGAGAGAGCTGTTCACACACTTTTGAAAACTGCCCCTAAATTGTGAGAGGGTCACTCGATATTTATTAGAATAAAAACTTATCAAACCTATCACATATACAGCACTGTTCAGAGGAACATAGGCCTTTTCATCCCAACAAATGATTTAAAATCATTTATATAATTTAGCTTAGTGTCTTATTATAAAAAATGAGTTTACATTTTATAACAGTAAAAAAATTACAATGAATTGTCCAAATCTTGTAGATTTTTATATGCACAGGATGAGTAATCATAGCCATGAAACCACACAGGTCTGATGTCATCATCATCAATTCCTTCTATTATTGCATGATAAAAAAAGACCTTTGCACAGGTCTGTATTCTATATAAATAACTTATTACTATGGAAACTTTTGTTTCAAAAATATACCCAAAAAAACAAGATCAAAACCTACATTAAAGTGTCTTTATTGTTATCTTTGCCGGTGGGAGGTGAAGTTTTGTCATGAGAAAAATAATAAAATATTTCAAGACATCTTAGCACATGCCTACTAATGAAATTGTATATCCACATACTTTAAAAACAGAATTATGTGTTCAACGTGTCCATACTAGATTATATGAAACAAATGGTCATGTATGCCTGTATCTATGCCTTTATTGCTTAAGGACAGGTTGTATTAAATTACATTATAACTGTCCTTAAACATGATCAATAACAAGTAAAAAAATATAATTTAATTATATAAACATGAAAAGCTTTAAGACTAAGAGACAGTGGTAATGAAACAAATTTATTGAATCTTCCAGTAGAGACTTGATATTCATGGAATAAAACTGCGCATACTGAGCATACAAGCATGAACAGCACAAAAAAGGGACAGACTGACAAGAAGCCCACTACGAAAGTGCAGATATGAAGGAACAACAATATATTTTCTTCGAAAAAATACAAAAATGCTTACATTTCAACAGTGGATGGGATTTCAATATTAATAAAAAAAACAAGGTATTTAAAGATCTACTTTTTACAAAACAATATCACTAGTGCCATTTAGAACAGTCAAAAAAAGTAATAATATTACAAAAAAAATGCAGAATACACATATGCATTATGCATTGTTTTTCTAATTTTTCGGAGGGTATTTTTTATGAAACTGGATTATTCATAGCATTATAAGAAAAAAAGAAAAACAGAAATGAGGACGTTCTATGTGCAGCACAGTGCACAACACATTGACAAAGTAAACAATGCCTGCTTTCATAAACGTACAATCCTGCAGATCAAACCACACTTGCAAAAAACACATTCTACTAATAAGTACATTTACACACTACCTTTTAAATCAGTCGAACACAACTGCCATAAAAGTAGAGCAAAATACGCATGAGTTTGCTCATGCACCCCCTCCCGCTACCATCATGCCCTAATTCCCATAATTTCCCATTTAAAAGTGATTCATTTTCAAATATATTGATTTTTCTTTACATATATTTGCTACATTTGCATCCTCTTTCCAAGATCAATATATCACAGAAAGACAGCTGGGAAGATTGAGACAATAATGACCTTGTTATATTCACGAAACTGCATGCCGTTCATTTCATATAAAGCATAAATCTGCATTAGTTTACCTCATTTTTTGTCTATCAGACGAATTTATCATCCACTACTCTGTATACATGTACAACTATGTACTTGCCTTTATACTGCAATGCAGATCTTTGTTCCTCAATGGAATACTGAGACGTAAACTGGAAAATGAAGAAGAAATGCAAAAGAAATACACAAAAAATTATTTTACAAGAACAAAGGCGGATCCTTGCCACAAGTATGAGGGTCTCATCATTTAACGCTTGGTCACACAAAGTTCTCAAGTATCTTCCAGATTCTCTCAAGCTGAGAACTGAAGAGTCATCAGCCAAATTTTATGCCCTCATATTTTATGCGTTCAAGTAGAAAACAAAGCCACCCATGCTTCCTAACACAACTGCTCCATGGGAACCTAAAATTAAAGGGTTCCATAAAACATGGCCTTGCGGTCAGCCCTGTCTAGGACACAGAGGAAATGGGATTGTGAGGAGAGCCCATCTGGGTGAGGACTTTATCCAGCCATTGCAGGGGACCGTGAAGATGAATCTCAATCCAGCATGGGGTGCTTGTCACATCCTGCCGATGGTACTCTGCACCCCAACCCTGCGGAAACAAGATTACACCTTCAGACACAGTTCTTCAGAAATCTAAGTTAAAATTTAGAAACCATTAATCTGGTCTAACATACCTTTACAAAGCTCATGCGGATGGTGCACATCTTTGTGAGTTCATAGACTGCTTCAAATCCGTGGTTGACAGACTGTGCCAGGAGCTCCGCAAACTCTTGGTTGTTGAAAATCTTGAGGCTGCAGCCACTGGGAATCTTGCAGACAGTGGTGGGATGGAAGCCGTGATGGTAATTGCAGTTGCGACTCTGGACAAAGATGCTGCTGTCACTCAAACATTCAGCATACACCTCTCCACCCACATAGTACAAATGGACTCCTGCAAAGTAGATAAAAGATTATTTTGAGCACCAGGTTGGGGTATTTAGTACACAATTTTTTGCAACAAAAGTAATATCAGTAATTAAGTAACAAAACATTTTTTGTAAAGCATCAAGGTATTAAATTTAGACCTTTTCCGATGTGGCGTCTAGTGTTCTCAATGGTGGAGTTGCGGTTTACATTGGACAGAAGACCAAGGCAAAAGCGGTTGCGGTTGTTGGACGGGTCGGTAAAGCCGTCCACTAGAACACTGGTGGAGGAAGCCTGAAAGGCTTCTCCCACCCGATTATTGAGCTCATAGTACACAATGGAGCACCAGTGCTTGGGTTCCTGATAGGCCACAGGTTGAACATCTGCACAGAAGATGATGGCAAATTTAATCAATAAATACAAACAGCCTACAAGCAACGAACAAAAGTATGTTTTACTTTATTATTGAGAGTAATTATAAATACAACTTTTATTAACAATTAATTCTTATTGAATATTGAATGAAAGTAAGTCTTCATTAATTTGGATCAATAAATTCCATGTATTTAATTTCCATAAAACACTTTAAACTGCAAACAGTTTTCAGCATGTAATGGTGTTTAGAGAAAATGATATTTTCACATAAAATAAGTACTAATTATTAATATTGATGACTTTGTATGAAAAAATAAACACTTTGATACTATTAAATAAACTTTAAAATGACCCAAATGACAGACTTACATCCCAATTGACCGTTCAAATTAAAGCTTATTGTATAGATAGTTTTAACACTTAATTAATTATGTACCTTTTTCAATTTTGTTTGTGATTTTTAACTTAATCAGTTATGGATTGCCTCTCCAAAAAGAGAAAAAATATTTATTGTACCTTTCGAACTGCATATGGTAATGTTAAAACATGGTAAAATGGCAACAGTAAAAAGTTGCGAGTTTCACTTTTTGAAGTTCAAAGTACTATTTACTTTTTACTTTTTATATATATATATATATATATATATATATATTATACAAGCTCTTATTTTTAACACAAACAGCTTGTTTGTCACTTCAGAGAAATGACTTGCATTTGTATGTGTCTCATCACTTACAGCAGAGGGCATATCGATTTTAGTAGCATATTATATGAGGTCACTGTTGCTAGGCTATTAATGGTAACACTCTAGTAATAGACTGCAGTCATTGGTCATAACACTGAACGATCAAGGGCTGACACAATACCGCCAAATCAGCAAACTACAAGTGTCCAGCTAAACACATATCAAATCCCACCAGAGCATGTAGAAACAAATCCTAAAACAGCTCCGGTTCCTGCAGAAGACCTCATTTGTGTCAACCGAGCTATCCCAAAACGAGTCAAATGTGCTTATCCAAGGCATATTTTTTCTCAACTTCCTCTGACAGTGTGCCACTGGACTGCAGGTGTGTCTACTTGTTTACCATCAGCCCCTGACAATGGAAGTGTGGCAACAAGTTTGTACAGGATGCAGCTTGTGCTTGCATCCACAACATCTGACTGTACACCAACATCCACAAATATTTCACCAGGTTTCTCTATCTACATATATTCCTCCACCTCCTGTAGGAATATGAGGGTCAAATTTCCACAGCGTTCAGTTTTTGTTTATTTAATGTGCTAAATAAGTATGAAGGCAACTGACGTTTCATTAATTCTGTTATGGATAGGTTTGCCTTCATAATGATATTATAATATTACAGCAGTTGATTAAGTTCAGGATTTATGTAATCTTCTATGCTACGCACAGGAAGCATTTTTAATAAGTTGTACACAAAATAAAATCAGAAAAATAAAAGGTAGAATAGAGTTAACATTTTAGAGATTTTAGTGTACAGCTTTGTGTTGTTTGGTCAGTTCATTTCAAGCTTATTTTGATACTCGAAACTGACGAAAATTATGTTAACTTCTAAATCTATTTATGTTTAAAAATAATTTCAGGCTATTTTTTATAACTATTCAAGTGGCTTTAAGTCAAATGACATCAAACTGACATTTTAAGGAAAAATATGTTAGCTGTTTGTATTAATTTAATTAATTATTAAGTTTTAATTAATTTATTAAGTAATTGTTGCTCATGCTCTTGTAAACCACTATGACATTCTTACTTCCTCTTGTATGTTCTGTGGACAAAGAAAGTGATATTTTTGGGTAAATTCTTTAAACCCTTTAAACATGCTTTTTACATTTTCCTTACTATTAATCCGAAGAAAAAAAATGTGATTGCTGCTTTAAAGAACTTGTCAATTAAAACCAAACTCTGATACCAAGCACATCCTACAGAAAATGCAAATAGGCAGACTGTCTGCCACCACATATATGTGTGCGTGTGTGACCATGTATGTATGTTTTTGTATTGACTTCCTGCACCTGCAGTGTGGGCAGGCAGCTGCTGACAGCCGAAGTTCGGCTGTTAGGGTGAGTGATAAGTTTTCTAAAGCTAGAGCTTGGTTCTCTGTTGTTCATGTGGAGTGTACCTGTCCGGTTGTTAACCTCTAAAGGCAGGTTTGGAACTAGAAGATTGGTGTCCATAGGCTGGGGACAGTCCTGTGTCATTGGCTCCTCCGGTGGTACATATGCAGGAGGAGGGGTTTCTGTGTTGGAGCGATGGTACACAATAGTAACATTACTGAACTGAATCCAACGGATTTGAAAAAGCAATACATTTTATACATTCGCTAAAATGATTTGTACAACACCAATACATTTAACATGTGTGTAGCCCAATTACTGTTTAGACAACTGTCTTACCTGGCATCTGAAATGGGCTGCCTGGGTCAGAGCTGGATGGTGAATTTGGGAAGGTGGCTGTACTGCCTGTGCCGCTGTTGGGGGAGCTGGGGTAGCTGTTGGTTGGTGAATTTGGGGTGAAGGGAACGGCGTTTGCTGGCTGCTGGGGAAAGGAGTCAGGGTAGGTGGCATTTTGAGGCATGTGGGGCTCGGTCTGGTGCAGTGCATTGTGGAAACGTGGAAGCATAGAGAGTTTAGCATTGAACTCACTGTTTCGTGGCACCAGCACTGGTGGCAACACTGTAGAAAAATTGAAGAGGAATATGTCAATCAAGTAGGTGACAAAAGAATAAACTGAACGTTAGTCACACATACTGCCATCTTCAGATCTATAGTTTGAGATAAACATAATACATAAGCTCAGTTACTAACTAGTCTATGACCGATTATTATAAATAATTTTGCATATTTTGCAATATTTAGTCTGTTGAAGTTTTTTCTCTCGCTGTTTATCATGTAATAAAAATTAAATAGATGACACCATATCTCTGTGTACATCTTGTGCATACAAAAGTCTCACTGGAATTTTACAAATAATGGTGAAATTAATGTTTCGAAACACAGTACTATAAAAGACATGAATAAATGACTTAATAACATTTATTTTGGGGTGAAATTGCACAGGTCTAAGGCTTTTACACAGTATTGTATGTATTGAGGAAATATTTACGTTTTCATGAATGTATTTATATTTACCAATGTTTGTAATTATATATAAATTATTATATACAAGCAGCAATTTTTTAAGTTTTATATTTTTCTTAAATAAACGCATGCATGTGAATGTGTTTTCGGATTCACAATAATATGTACACAGACAACTATGATGTAAGCGCACATTTATTCTGGAATATACACTTGTAAGTGCAAAGTAGAGCTGCAAAATTAATCGTTAAAAGATTGCAATCTCAATTCGCCCCAAAATGATCCTAATCCAGCATTTTTACCATTCGGGTTAATATATTTTCAAGGAGAGAGAAGACTCCATGCCTCTAGATAACACGCATTCACACAAAACAGCGTGATGACGTCTTGACCTCACATCGGGCATTGCCAATTCAGGTGTGCTCGTGCTAGTGCCACTGGTACAGAGGATGCTTTCGATAAAAACTTGGAAATACAAGCTTGAGAGAATGAGTGAGCAATGCGCAGGTAGGTCTCACATGAACCATAAAGTAGAGGTTTAGTACCAAAAAGCGGAGACTCAGAATAGATGATAGCAAACCATATACTGAAAGAAATCTTCAGCCATTCTGCACCAGCGCGTAACACCACCAATCTGCAAAATCACTTCAAATATCAAGATGTCGATTTTCGACAATGATTTTGATTCACTTTAAAACACCCAAATATCATCCGATGTTCAAATAATTGTTGTCACACGTCCGCACTTTCCAAAATAGCTTTGCAATAAAACGTGCTAACTGTTGGGTTTTAAAGTGGATTTTAAGCTATAAACATCTTCCTGCCTTTACTGGCCACATGCTGTTTCATTTAGACAAGCTAACAGTTTACAATAAAATAATTAGTGGGAACTAAAGCTTGTTCTATTGCTGAACAATTGCTATGGAGAAACAGCGTCCTGCTTGGAGGGGAGAGGCAGGTGTCCAGACATCCAACAATCCCGCACTAAACAAGCGTGTGCAAGGCGGGCAACCGCTCTTTCCTGCTATTGTCTGTATGGGTGACAGGAGTTCCTGTGAAAATCTTCTAATATACAGCCACATGTTCGCCTTTTACAGCAGTCACACACACAGGCCCTGAACAAAGCCCTTATTCTGCCCCCGCCTGGAATTTCCTGCTCCTTCTCTCATAATGCATCCACACACATCCACACACTCTCACATACTGTGGACAGCTGTTTCAGCTGTTGTCAGCTGACCCTCATCTTCTGCTTAGCCAAAAAAAAGGGGGCTGTGCTTTTCAAGTCCATTCTTTTACCATAAACAGAAGTAAGAAATTCAGATTACCCATTAAGACACACACACAGATCACAAGGTTTTGTACTCTGCAGTTTTTGATGCAACCACATTGTCTCGTGCGGTATCGAGATCAAACGAATAGAGATGCACCTGGGAGAGGCCTGAGATAGGAAAAGGGAAGAACAGGAAAAGAAAGACCATCTGCAGAAACCATGGGAAACGGAAAATTCAGAAACATGCATGGAATAATGTACATATGGGCTATATATCACATATATATGGGATTCACTGCTCACTTGTTCTTCCATTTAAAAAAAACTAAACATTAACAAAGGGAAGAGAAAACTGGTGTGGTAATTTCCATCACATCACTTTTCAACGTTAAAAAACTACCAACACCTGCACAAAATCTTCACATCAGGTCACATTTTGCCAATTTAAATGTTAACCTTGCTGTTACTTTTTTAAGGTATTCCCCATGCTGATAGCACAATGTTGCCATTGGAGCATAAATAATTCTGTAGTCATTCTTTATGTATCATGTGCATTTTTTAAACATCACTTTGAGAATTGTCACATACATTTCTCATAAGTCGGCACATAAAAATTTAAATACTCCCAATATTTTATGGTCTATAAACAGTCATCCCTTCTCCATTTTTGGTTAATATCCTTGTCTTACACAGATCAGGGGTTTTCAAACTTCAAGATGCCAGAGACCTCAAATATGATGAACCTATATATTTTCTTAATAAGCATTTTAACTATGTAAGATAAATAATATGTGTCGTAGATAGTTGTAATAAAAGTAATGTTGATTGAATGAACGTGATTTTATGATTGTGACAAACAATTACATTCGATTTATTTGAACTGTAGCAGTTTTCATGAAATCTTTCCCAGAGAGTGTGATAAATGAGTTTGAAGATATAGATAACCCATGTTTTTCCCTTTTAAGAAAAACTTTTATACAGATATCCTTGATTTTTCTATTCAAGTTTCTGGTAAAATATAAACAGAGATTTTATTTCACATCCAAAAGGTAACATCTATAACCCTGGAATTGCCCACTTATATTTCGTCTGTCTAAAAGTTCTTATTTAATGATAAAAGTCACAAAATCAACACATCAATGAAAATCATTCCCATCATTCATGAACTGCTTCTGATAAAAATTCCTAACATATACTTCAAACATGGCCAATTAAACTCACTCACCTGGACTGTCTACCCTCTTGTAGTGGTAGGGATTGATGCACACATCCTTCTGCTTAGATCCGAACGGAAACTCACAGCACTCCAGGGCCTTGAGCTCATGGTGTGACTGCAGGTCAGGCCAACGCCACACACGGCAATAGATGACGTGGGGTAAGCCCTTCCGGTGTGACACCTGGAGCCTCCCGTCCAGCGATCGAGGGATAGTGACACAGTTGCTGGGCTGACCGGGACAGCTGAGGGCCCGCTCCAGTTCTTCCATGGCCCCCTTTTTCTTCTTGAGCTTTTTGACAAGTGCGTCCACTGCCTTCTCTGCCCACTTTTCCTCCTCATCCCCTTGCTTCCAGCCCAGCAATCGCTTGACGGCTGGGCTGGTGAAAGAGAAAAGCGAGGTGACATTCATTGTGGCGCCACTTGCGCCCCAGTTAACTCTGTCAGTCAGTTGGAGGTGGCCACAAGAATACGAAAGTGTATTACACTACAAAACAGAGAACAAGAGAACGTCTGCTTTGCCTTCTCCAATAGTATCAAAACTCAAACAGGGTGATGGGGGAACGGAAGTTGTTGAAAGGTGTGTTGTTCACAGCAAGTCCAAAGTATCCAGTGTACCTGCAGAGAGACACAGCTCAGTCAATCACATCCTTTAGATCCTTTTGATAGATGCAAGCTCTGACACTAACTCCACAAACCTAGAACAAATGAGACAATACGTCTTCTTCACTGAGAACATTGTGGTGACATCATTTCGTTATGGCTTCTCGGAATGGTTGCCTACAGAGTCACAGAGAGGAGCTTCCAATTACATCTGCTCTACCGTAAGTTCTCCAAATGGCTTTTAGCATATGGGAAGTGGGATTCAAACGGCACATACTGGCCTGCACTCCACTATAAGATACTATAGCACGCCAGACAATGTAGTGACTCATATCTACTCCTACTATGGAACATATTGCAACCTTTTTGCAGGTATACAAGAGAGCTGGCGGAAGAGAGAGAAACCAAACACGTTAAAGAACGTAATTTCCACAATCACAGAATAAACAGGAAACGCATTTGTGATAGGATAAAAGTGCCCATTCAGAGAGATCCCAAAGCAGCAATTCACCAACCGGGATTCGTGGTAATGGGAAGAGGAATAAGGGCACATAATGTGGGAGTAAACACTTCTTTGAAGTTAGCAGATGGTGGAGCATAGCATACTTATTTTAATAGAGAAAGAGGGTTCTTTGTGGAGGATTTCGTGAATCGTATTTTACCGTATTATAATTCATATTTTAAAGTCTTTAGATAAAACATAACAAAACATATTAGATATTTTAGAAAATGACATGAAATTCACCCATTCAAGCGGTTTCTTATTTACTCAGTAAGGCAAAGTCTGAACGGCAAGTTCCTAACCAAATTGATTCTGTAAATTAAATAAACAATGACCCCTTGGGTTACCCATAGGTTGAATTGTCAAATTGACCGCTAGAAATATCCTCAAAATATCCCTCTGCCATCAGCTCCCATACTCATACACACAAGCACGAATTTGGCACTGTATTTAGCATCATTTAGACACTCTTAATGGCGTTTTTCATTTAACATGCATACTGATTATCCCAGTGATTTGATAAACATTAGATGTCGTTCAGCTGTATATTTTGCTACTACGCATTTATTTGGCTGGACCACAGCAGACTTTTCAATAAATAAATACACAACAATGATTCCAAGGACCCGTCGCTTACTGATACTGTTTGGACTTATAAATAACATAGTTTGTCTGTTATGAGCATGATTTGTTATTAAGACGCAGACAGTTAGTCAAATCACAGCATTTATGTGCTAGATATATGTTGATTTTATCAGATGATGTCAAAATTATCAATCAGGATTTAAGTAGTGAAGTTAGATTAACTCCTGGTTAACGTAATATTAATAGTTTTTGTTTAGTCACCATTTATACTCGCTTTAACCTAAGTTGTTAAACTTTATGCGTGTCGTGATTCCAATTACGTCTTATCTAACATTTAAAAGGAGCACTACAACTTATTTTTCAAATATTATGAATAAATAAAAAGATGGTCATGTGTGAAGATTAAACAACAATATTTAGAAAAAATGCCAAAACATTTGATTCCAGCTCAAATATTTAATAATCTAAAATCTATTTGGGTTTTAGTTTCAAGTTTCCTGTTTATATGTCATACTCGTTTTGGATAGTAAAGTTTCTTGTTAAATTAAATATTCTGTCTCTAATCTTTGTTACAACATTATAGGAGTTTGATCCCCGCCAAAGATTAATCATTGCAAAAAAATATGTTCATATTGGGTGAAATATTACATACACATTTTTTTCTCAAGTTTTCTAAAATGCACTCAGGTAGTTTGAAAACACAAAATCTACATTTAATTGCTGACACAGAAGAATGTCCAAGACCATCTGTAAGATATTTGAAGGACTTGTTTGTTATCAATATGAATCTACTTCTAACAACATGTTCTTGTATTGTATTATTCTGTTCGAGAGCAACAATACATGATAAGCACAGTGACATCAGATCGCTGCTATTTCAACTATGCTGAGTGCTAAGAATAATGTTGTCTTCAGTGACGGTGACTGCCCTCAGCTTCTGTTTCACTTTAGAAAGCTTGTCTGGTTTAGGTTACAATTAATATTACAACACAAAAAATGTATACAGTGAAATTATTTTTGTTTAGTTACACAAATAATAATACTTAATATTCAGTAATCATTTTGTTCCCCTCATGCAATCCCACATAGTCTTTCTTATATAAAATGTATTTGTGTAGTGAGTAATCCAAGAAATCTGAAGGGCTGATATCTGTGTTTTAAAAGAATGTGTAAAACTAAACATATAATTAGTCAAATTTTACAATGCTTGTATAGTGTATATGGAATTATTTTGAGCTTGACAAGCCCTTCTGCTTTGTTTCTGTAGTGTCCATTCCTTATCACAGATTTATAATAAATTATAATAACAAATTTTTTTACTCAACACCACAATCTAAGGAACATTCTGTGAGAATATAAAATTGATATCTTCAATATTAACTAAGTAAGACCATGTAAACAGCAAAAATGATGAATGAAACTTTGATGCTCAGTCTTTCAGAATTCTCTAGCTTTGAATGTTGTTTCTATGGGGGCTGTGACGGGGAACTTAGGAATTAGAGTCATTCAATGAAAACAGGTGCTATTTACAACTGGGAAGGCGATAGTAGTAGCTGTTATCATAGACCACAGCGACAGCGAGGCAAAAAAGTTTCTCCTATATTTAGCACCTTCTCACAGCCAAAAGCTAATATAAAAGCCTGGGACTGTTGTTGTCAGGGAGATGAGCGAGAGGGGAAAAGCACAGCAACGGTCAACCCTCAGGAAAGCAAAACAGAAAAAATCTTCCATTTGGGCTTTAAGTTTACATGGAGCATTTATTGATCTTTGGGTTTACTATGAACACAAAGGATCTAACACAATGTTGGATTTTCCCACTAGAGGGTAAAGTTCTCATGATGCTTTCAGAGCATACACCGTTATAAGTGTATGAAATAATGGGTTAAAGAAAAACATGTGGGGAATTTCTTCGATCCGTTATGTATGAATCCTTTTTTTATGGTGTCAATCTGTGTGATCCGAAGCATTATCCCAAATGCCTTACCGCTTAATATCATGGCATGCAGTGTAAAAGCAGACTTGATGTGACTGCAGCGTATGTGTGTGCTTCGTGAATGCTTTAATCTGTTAACACAGACAGAAAAATATGCACCGCATACGTTCTGCAAACATTGCATGTGTGAAACGGGTCTATGGCACCGCTGGGTGTGGGGGCAGGTGGTTAAATCACACCTGTGTGTGACTGTTACAAGTATCCCCTTTACACATCAAGAGCCTCTTTATCTTTCTGTATCAGACTCAGTCTGGGCCTTTCTTTGTGGACGGCTACAAGGCACTTCAAACTCAAATGCACATGCAGCTGTTCCCCGAGGGAATCTGTCTTCCATGTTGAAAGCACCCCTTCCTAACCCAAACACGGCACAGATCGGGTATTCCCACAGCAGGTGGGCTGTTCAAATATCTGTACGTCCTGTTTTCACACCAGTTACTTGCATGAATAGTTTTTATCCATTTGATTGCCACTAATTGTTCTCCATTTGCTGAAGGAGAATTCCTCAGTCCAAACATCTAATGATTGTAATTGTCATAGGAATTGATCCAAATTATTGAGGATTCATAAACTCTGACCACTGTTCTGACCACACACTTGCATAAGAGGTCAATAAATGCCTCGTATTGATGCCATGGACAATGATAGTTGGGTCTGTCTGGTGCCCAGTCAAAACAACAGTTTCCAACTCTGCTTAAAGGCAATTGATACAATCAGATCAGTTCACTGTGTGGTCCACCAGACTATGGCCATGTTAAACCCAGTCACATTTCTGGGGAAAACTGGATAAAGCCAGATGAGTGTAAAACTAAGAGAGCCTGACATGTTTGAAAAATTGCACCAATAGACCAAAACGGCAGCTTCGCTTCCCCATTCGCGAAACACGGCGGCCATTAAAACGCAATCATTGCACTTTTTAGCCGATGCTCTGCCGGCCTGAGTGCATGTAAATATTAGCATTTGCTCAAGCGCTGGTGCAGCGGCGAGAGCTAATGTGGCTCCCATCACGCAACTTTGACAGCCCTGACCCCCCGCATCATCTCCATGTATCATTTTGCGCTGCTTCAGTGCCGTTAATCAATTTAGGAGGCAGTAATGATGCTCTCTCGGCTCTCCCGGGGGACTCTGCGTTATAAAGAACTTACATTATTTATCAAGGGCTGGAACTGGGGCCCTCCATTAGGCACCGGCTCAATTGCGATGTTCTCTAATAAAAAAAAGGGTTGGGGGTTGGACAAATGGAGGGGGAGGGATAAAGAGGAAGAGGAGCGATGGAGACAGATACGCTTTGAGCGTGCTTCAAACTCCATAAAAGTGATGCCACATTTAAATCAAACCAGCCAGAGCTCTCTAAATTATTGTCTAATCATTTGATAGCCGTGTGTTGCGAGTCATTTAAACCAGCATTATGGCCCAGGAAACCCAGCCAGAAGCTTATTCTTCTAGATATAGAATAGCATTCAGATATTCATTTAGGAATACGAGAAAATACTCACTTTAATCAAACATGTGTGTCAACAAAATGCTTTTCTTATAACAAGATCTAATGTGTTTTACTATACCTTTCATACCCTAATGCTTCTAATAAGGGTAGTAGTGACACTCCATGTACACTATTTATATGCTGTATATGGTGCCATTTTACTTTTTTTCAAAATTTCTAAATGTTTTTTCTGCTTAAACCACTGCTTTCTTTTCATTTTCATTGTTTCAATTCTTTTACTTTTTGTTAATTAAATGAAAAACTCCAAAAAAACTTTTGCCCACTGACAGACCCATCCAATATTTGTTAATTTACATTAAGAATTGTCGTTTTAACCTGGTCAGTTCTGAAAGTAATTTTCTCAAGTACGTGATATATATTATTTAAGGTTTTATTATGATGTAATCATAATTGTGATCCTAATATCGTATTAATTAATAAGCTTAACTTATTTTTTACATCACACCTATTTTGTACACTGTGCATACCTGCACATAAGGTGTTTACACTTAATACATTTTGCTGTATTATTAATTGTGGGCAAAAAACATTAGAACCACTTTCACAACCGCACACCTGTTACAACCACAAATATTAGGAAGAACATGACACAAACCTTCCCTCCCCAATAGTCAAATGAGTGGTCAATCAATCTGATTTGTTACAATTGATCAATTTCCAATTTTTGATCTACGGTAGGGTGTTTGCTATATGTTTTGTGTGTTTGGTATATATTTCTCTGTCTAATGCATTTACAGATTGCGACAGCATGAAAATACACTAAAACGAAACCGTGCCAGGATTAGTGACCCTTAGCACATATAAGATGAGTTTTAATGATTTGTTTCTACTTAGTCCTTTACAATGTGGTCTTCAGAACTCCACCTGGCTAAAACAACACAGCACATTCACCTCTTATAATAGTCAAAAACACCGGCACATACAGTGGGAAAAGTAACAATCCGGGTAAATCCCGGACAAGGACAAATTCTTGTCCTTTGAGTAATCTGATATGTCATCTTCAATGATGTCAGGAAATCTGTGCCATGTCTGTAAGGCTCTGCAGGCTTCATGTGCTGATGCAAACAACTGTCCTAACAAGAGACAGGAATGACCTATTACTAATTTAAGCAATTAGGGGTTACAGAACAATCCAATATGATAACATTAACTTGTATGGGATACAAAGTATGATGAATGAATGTTGTGGGGAGCTGATCAGATCAAAGCATCTCAGGGTGCACAAATCCCACATGGGACTGCATGCTGGGATGAAAGTATCTTAAGAAATCTTGAATCTGATCCTTCTCCTATTGATAAACAGAGATCTGCAGCACGTGACAGTCAATGCAATTTAATGCAACACAAACATCATGAAGACAACAGACTGATAAGATACCAAGTTGAAGCCTTGTACTCACAATTAAGGCTCAATGAGAACTTTCAAATCGTGCATTTGTGTAAAGATCTACCACAACAACGCAAATGTATAAATCACAGTTTGTTGACACGTTTAAATCAAAGAAGAAAGTTTACTGTACCTCGCGCCACCTCGGAGCGCTGCTTCAAAGCGTTCAGGCAGCCGGACTCGCTTTACTCTCGCCTGGCGTCAGTGTGTCGCGGACCGCAGCACCCTCCGCAATGAGCGCGTATCACTCCGCGGCGTATAGAGAGGGGCGGTGCACGCGCGAGTTCTACTTTTTTACACATTTAAAGTTTTTCAAGTATTGAGATGAATTATGTTACAATATTGCCAAATATAAAAAAAAAACATAAGGCAAGACATTGCACTAGATATGTTTTGTGAAATGATGCATTCATTTCAACTCTGCTTAGTTTGATGGAAAGTTTTATAAAGTTAACTTTTAATCCGATATTCTATTGAATCTTGTTATTATTTTTAATGTAAAAACATAATTGTAAGTCAGTAATGTTTATAAATCAGTGGTGAAAATAACATTTTAATGCTGAAAAATAATATTTTAGTGCTGTCTAAATAACAAAATAATTCAAATGGAAAAAAATGACATCAGCAGATAAGCACGAGCTGCCAATCACACGTTTTATTTATAATTCGAATTAATTATTAAATTAATTATAAAGAAATAAAAAAATAATAATTATTATTATTATTAATGTTTATTAAAAATGTACATCTGTCTGTCAATGCCATTCAGATCAGTTCCGGGTATCCACAATACAGTGGTTGTAAATGTGTGATCAAAGTTTAGCTGAAAAGTTTATTTTAATACTTTTTTTTCATGAAACTTTATCTAGTTTTTCTTGTGTTATAATTCAGCTTTAGAGTTTAAATGTGTTTGAAAGTCCGAGTGGGTCTATATTCCCGTGGCGCCGCGGCGGAAGGACACACTCAAGAGCAGGACTGGAGTGCTGCTGGCGTGTGTGTGACGTCACGCGTTTGGCGACAGAATGTCTGAGTGAGGCGCGAGTAAGCTGCACGTGAATGTGAAATCTGGGAAAACACTGAGAGCAAAGAGTTGCAAATATACACTATTAAACACACTTTTCTCTTTAATTGTTTGCATTTTATTGAGGTTATTTTGTTTTAATATAGAAACATCATCAATATTAGGAATAGCCAATAATAAAAAAATATATAAATAGATTTGTGATTTAAAGTGTTCCCATTACATTTACTTGTTTTATTTTATGCAAAGCTTCTTATCAGCAGATTTTGTTATATTATTTTGCATTTCAGTGATCAGTTTTTAGGGAAAAAAGTAAAACTGTCACTAAATTTTATGAAGATCAGTCTATTCTACTGAGGTAATTTTGTTTCAATATAGAAACATCATTAATATTAGTAATAGCCAATAATAATAACAAATATATAAATAGATTTGTGATTTAAAGTGTTTTCATCACATTTGCTTGTTCTATTTTATGCAAAGCTTTTTATCAGCAGATTTTGCTATATTGTTAAACATTTCAGTAATCAGTTTTAAGGGAAAAAATTAAATTGTCTCTAAATTTGATGAAGATCAATATATTTTACTGAGGTTTTAATGTTTAAATACAGAAATGAACATAATCAATATAATGCCTAGCCAATTACAATAAAAAAATTTTATAGTGTGATGAATATCAGTGATCAATTTAGAATTTTTTGAAAAACTAAAATTGTCATATAAATAGCAATACATGATACCCAAAGCTGCATTTTGATTATTTCATTTATCCTTATGTTTTTGCATCTATATGATGTGAAGGCAAATGCACAGATAAAAATAAGACTGCAAACTCTGAGGAGGCCTATCAAAGACTAATGAGCACAAAAAACACTTTTTCTTAATGGTATGCATATATATATGTTTAATGATAAAGTCACCATCTAATGAGCAAACCGACTACAATAACTCATGCTGGTCTGCTCTCAGGTGCACTTTCATTTCGAGTTCCTTTGTCTTACTGCTGAGGAGGGCGGAGAGGTCACCTCCGCCATTGAGACTTCAGTCACCCTCATCACAACTTGAGAGATTGTACCAAAGGAATGTAAGGTAGCCCTAAGAGTTCTGTCATCAAAGAGTCGTGTTGTAAAGCATTTGAAGCAAGGCCTGAAAAAACTTATTAGTGCTTTTTCTTCTTCTTTCTTTTAATGCACAATTGTGACATATTTGTGCTTTCGTTTCAGACACGCTAAGCATGATGGCACAGAATCAGGCGGCTCTCATTTCAAACAGGCGCCTCTATTGGCATCGCACTTCTGCACTCCTAGAATGTCCGGGGTTATAATATTTAAATACCGTCTCCAAGTGTTTTTTAATTTATCCACCAAACCCTCACAACACCGCACAGACAGGCATCTCACCTGGTTCAAAAGCTCTGCAATATCTGTTGAATCTTTTGCATTGCGGCTTATCATGGGATTTATGTAATGGATGTACCGTTTTAGTGCTTTTGTTTTAGTAACATAAAAAAATCAATATTTTTAATGGTGCCACAGCAATGAGTGAGTTCTCAGAGAACAGCAGTTACTGGAGGTCTGTGGGCTGAGAAACAATGAGTCAGAGAGATGAGAGGGCACGGTGGCCTTGACAGCTGACCGTGCCTCCTTTTCCTCCCTGGGAGGATAACTGGCATTTGTTCCGAATGGACAAAATGGTATTTGTGAATGTGCACAGATATCCACGCACGCATGCGCACACACGCATGCGCACACACGCACACACCAGCTATCAGCAATCCACATGGCTACTAGGAGGGTGGTCTGTCTTACCCCACAGTGGAGAGGGGAATAAGGGGACAATTGTGGGGCTTTGCATAGGGCTCAAGAGACAGGAACAGCTGCTATGGTCACTTAGTGGAGCACTTGAATACTGAATACTGTTAGTGTAAAAACTTTTGCCAAAGTTGTCCAAATAAGTATAAGACGGTACTATTATTATAAGACGGCAGATAACTGTATCAAACTTGCTTGAAAATACAACATTTTAATTTTCTTATATTATTATTCTAAATAAACTTGGACATAACCACAAAACTAAGTTGTTATATATGGGATTGTCCTAATCACAGTCGTAATCACTTTTTAGTATTTTGAAGAATGATCTGGTATGATCACTCGTGCTGGTTGCCCATTTTTGTGTTTTATGCTTACCATACTTTCTTCCCTTATAATAATAAAAATGATCCAGTAGGCCAAGAATTAATAAATCTCTTAGTCAATGTGTCTGATGATAATGTGTTCAACGTGACAAAGTAAGATTTGACTGGTCATAATATCAACATGTCAACCCCATCTGGTTATTTGGTTTATGTTGAACAAATGACACAGCTTTTATGATTCTATTTAAAACTACTGTATTGTAATGTACATGATTTTAAACCATTTAACATGAATTAATTGTGAACGGATTCTTATTTGACAGGTGTTGTTGGTGGATTTCTCCCAATTGGAGAAAAGAATATTTTTGCAATCTTGTGTTCCTTTCCACCCCACAGATGTTTCTTTAATTGACCACTGTAAGGTCATTCTCATGAGACAAGAGCTCTGGTGTTGCATCCATCTGGAGATATTGTAAGCGATAGGCCTCTGACATCATCCTTTCCTTTGGTGCATTCTAAACAGAGGTCTGTGTGGTGAAAAATAGCTCACGCTGTAAACAATGCCTTCCATGTCTCATTTGCGTTTATTAGAACGTAATAACTGTTAATGCACAACAATAAAAAAACAGAAGTAAAAATGACAACTGTTGAGAATGAAGAGAATTATCTTTTATCATTGCAAACCTTGCTAAACACATCAACAAAGAATATTCGTATCAACGAATGCTTAAAATATCACCACAAGTTCATCTATAACAAGTGGACACACCTCTGAAGGGTAAATAGAATAATATAGACACCATTAAATCACCAAAATGCACAAGTATGGGTGCAATCTGCATTTGGTATAGTTACCATACTAGCTCAACTTTGATTCAAACTATGTGGGCAGGACAGCATGCAGAATGATGTCATTCCCATCGCATCATTGATCGTAGCCTCCATGGCTACCACAGTGCCTCAACTGTAGCAGTGGTAGGTCAAAGGTCATTAAGATAGCCTACCTCAATTGAATTGGCTCACGTCTCGGAGCGCTTGTGGATATCAGGTTTTCTTTCTCTTCTTCTCAGCCCCGCACGCTGATGCTGTAGCTGCCTTTCCAATTCAATCCAAGACCCTCATCCTCCATCATGATAATCAGAGGCAATAAATCACAGCACACTGAAACAACACAAGAAAACACACAAATGCACACACACTAAAACAATGTTTGGGTTTGGCACAGTGATTTTAAATAAATCGATCAAAAATTCTCTTATAATAACTTTCATGCCATCACACGTTATCACACACGTATTTTCTGCAGTTTAACAGAAAAGCATATGTAATTTCATGCCCTCATACAACACTCAATGTATGGAAGCTGTAAGTGGCACACTTGCAAACAATAGATAACTATATAAAATGTCTTGGGTTGTGAGTAAACGATGATTATATTTTACTTAAGTAATTGAAATCAAGGCTTGTCGATGACTTAAAATCTAATTGGTTACTGCATGTTTTGCATGTTTTTTAAAGATAATTTTGTCCAGACACAGAAAATAACCAAATTTGCAGACATAGAGATACAGACACTCTCTCTTGTGGTCACATGCTGTTATCACAGTCACACTTTGTTTCATTATCAATTAATGATATTAAATAACACATCTAATCCTTAAGTGTATACTCTGCATGTTTTAATGATGCCGATAAAGAAGTAAATTTCTTTAATTATGAAGTTTGTATTCAAACAACATTTTGAAAAACTTACAAAAATACATTGATCGACATTAAAATGGATTGTGAAAAAGCTGAATGGATGACATTTGTGTAGTAACGAGTACACTGTGCTTATTTACTACTCACATATGCATTGAAATACATTAAAAGAGACATTACAGTAAACAGGACCTTTTTTATAGTTTTGTCCAGAAGCCCCAAAACCCACAGGCCGATGTGACAAACTGATAGATACAAACACAACACAGCAGTTGTGTATGTGTGTGTGTGTATGATCAACGTTTACTTGTTGCAGTTTTGAGTTAAGTGTTTACTATTTTACAATCTGGTAACAGCAAATACTCATGGCGGCCTTTTTTATTTGCATCATCTTGTGTTTCACTGTCTGTTGAATGTTCTCTAGGTAAGTCAGAAGTTTATATTTTGAAAGATGACACAAGACATTTTTTCACTATTACCTTATATGGTAGATTATGTAATTCGCCACACATATTGTGTTTTATAAGGAACAGTTAATACTTCCAAATTGCCTTAATTGAAACACTTAAAAGTATATAAACATTTAGTCAAATCTATATGTAGTATACTAAATATTTTTGATTATTTTTAAAAAAAAATGAATAAAGTACTGGCAGAAAATTACCAGTACATTTTTCCATTTACTTAACTGACATTTCTGTTCATCTTAAAATGTAATTTAATACACTAGTGAACACAGTTAATAATGAATACAGAATTTACTTTATATTAACTTCTTCATAGTAATTCAGTGTGCCCTTTCTTTTAACATATATGAGTATAAGATTAAACCTGTTTTTAAAACAAAAACAGAAATGTAGCAACAGCTATCTTTTTATTTGTTTTTTTCAAATTTGTATAGGTCCAATGATGGAGTTAGGGGATTATATTTATATCTGCCGCTGGTCTGTAGGACTGACTATCATGCTTACAGGAGAAAATATTAATAATACTGATCAACAGGTGTGTATGCCACAGTGTACTGACAACATTGATACAATATTGATACAAATAATAGGATTTTAATATTCTCTATACTTGATGTGTAGCATTATGTGTATTGCTTTATGTGTTAGAAGTACTTGATACGCGCCTTATTAGAGAGAAGAGAAGTCTCTCTTCAAGAAGTTCTGAGCAAATTTTTTTTATATAATGTTATACACCTTTTGTTGTTAATGTTTATGTAAATATTCCCTGCACATATAATTATTTGATAATAAACTGAAATGTGTAAATCTTATTTCCAACAATATTTATACAATATACAGATATTTAAATATGTATCTTTCTAATGCTATACTGAATGTTAAATTCAAAACTCAAAAGCACCTTTAACACATGTTTCCTGTAAGCTGACATAGAAAACCGCGATAGAAACCACAGCAGATATTTTGATTATTGGTCAATCAAGGAGATTTCTTTAACACCAGATTCTCAAACTTTAACTTACATTTCATTCACAAAAAATATATAAATTTTCTTGATGCCAAATTCCCATTTTCTGAGAGCACATACATCTACTGAAACTTACAGACATTACAGGCATTACAATCTTTTATAGTTCAGTATATTAATGAACAAACACACAAACAAACAAACAATGTAATGAACATAGTGTATTTATTGCATGTTAATTCAACTCAAATGCAGTGGTGGACAGTAAGGGAGTACATTTACTTGAGAGCTGGACTTACTTTACTTAACTATATTTAAAAGAAGTATCATACTTTTTACTCCGCTACATTTATTAAAATGTCCAAAAGATAGAAGTACTCTTTATGTACAGGTTTGTTCGTGTGATCAGGGTTGCCTGATCTTACGCTTTTTCTGAGGTTGGGATGTTCTGGCCAACATTGAAAGGCCTTCTGGTGAAATTTTAACCAAAAACTGGCAAACTTGGGATCATCCCCTCGAAAGGAATGTAAACATCGGCGCTTCTAAACAGCTAAAAGCAATCTAAAAGGCAAATAAGATAATAAAGAAAAAAAGTTGAAGAATTTCTGCTGAAAGATTAAAATCTTGCCCAAAACACAATTTAAAAAACTAAATGAGTTAAACGGTTATAAAAGGAATTTTATTGGTTGTAATGGAAATTATGTATGTATGTCATGGAATGATAAAATACAGCTTATAAACATATATAGGCCTTGGGGATATAATGAGGTTTGTTAGAATAAATGATTATATAGCATGTTTCTAAAATAATGATCTCTACATTATTGATACTATGAGTTATTAAGTGTATTCATAAGGTTGCTTTAGAGGCATAATGTATGTTTCAACAAAGCAATGCACTGACATACTTACGTTTTAATACATTAAATGTAAAACTTTTTTGGCAGCATTTTTATTATTAGTGAACATTACTATTGTTATTATTATTGTTTTCTTTTTTTTGCATGATTTCATATTTTAAAAAGAGGTATAATACATTCATATAATTTTTAATAAGCATTATTTTTATTAATTATATTTAGTATTTTTTAGTTACAGTTTAAAAAAAAGTTTTATAAGAAACACTAGTTAATGAATATTAAACTGAACTTAAACTTCATGTCAATATAAAATAGAAATATCATTTTTGACATGTTTTAAACCCTCTGAATGTTAATGGAAGGTTTACTTTTACTTTATTATGTATTAAGCATTAAGCACCGAAAGTGGAAGCTAAACATACAAATCTTTTGAGTTTTAAGATGCTTTAACAACACAAACCACAACCACAAGCATAGGAACATGTTTGTGTGCAAGGGTTGAAACATCACAACTTTTGTTCTCATTCTGTTACTGCTTAACTGAAAAAAAGGGTATTTCTTTCTTTCTTTCTTTCTTTCTTTCTTTCTTTCTTTCTTTCTTTTTTTTTTACTTTCTTCTTTCTAAATCTGATCTTCTTTGAGTCTGTGATTATGAAACACATTAGTTGAAGCTCCTGATATGATAGTTAACAAACGCTATAGTATATATTGTATCTATGAAAGGAAATTTAAGGAAAGCTTAAAAATCACATGGTATAAAAATTAAATGCTTTAGAGACTGGTAAGCATTAAAGCCAATGTTTGAGTGAAAAATGCATTTCTTATAATTTCACACTTTTCAAAAGAAGTTTAAAACTTATGATTTTTTTTAATTTATTAAACATAAACATAAACTATTAAATATTTACAATTATTAAAATAAATAGATTAAAAGTTGAGAATATGAATATGAATTTTAGAAGTAATGTTCTTAATATGCCCAAATTAAAGATGGAAGCTTTTGGCAAATAAGTGCAAAGCTGCTTTTGAAAATAACAAAATAAATAATAAATCATTTTCGAGTTATTAATTTAGAGAAGAAAAATGCAGAGAAAAATTTAAATCTAACCAAATGTGATGTAAGGAAATGAAAATACAAGTTAAGAAAAGAATAACAGAGATGGGGAGTGATGTCATAGAAAAAACCCAACTGAAACTTGAACTTAACTTAAGCTGATTCCCACACATTAATGCTTGCATTCCATTATCATACACAACTGTTTACAGCTCTATTTAAGAATAATATTTTAGACATTAAGTGTCTGATTTAAGGCGTAGAATCATGGGTAACTGTGTTTTACAAATCATCTGTGAATTGATTGCTTGTGTTATTTTGCTATCACTTCATGTCAGTGGAAACACAAATGGTGAGTATTAATGTGATTATGGTAGTTAGTTGTATATTTATCAATGGAATTTCTAGAAAACACTACTATGTCATATTTATTAAGACAGATATGTTTATCTGCAGTTGTTACATTGTTAAGTTTCTGTCTTTCATGTTTAACATGCATTTGATAAGATGTTGATTATGTGATCAATGAAGGTTTTTATATATTTTTTTCTTACCTATCTTTGTTATCTATTTTATTTGTTGATTATCTTCTTTCTTTAGGTCGTGAGTCCATATGTATCACATCTATCAAAGTGCCACGAAACACACAGTTTAGTTCTCCTGTTATGACAAAGTTACAGATAAACTGTACTGTAATGACAGAAAAATGTGATGAGACACCTAAAATATCTTGGTGCAGGATTTTTGGAAATGACTGTAACGTCATTAATCAACCAAACTACATAGAAACATGGAAGAGTATCACACTGCATGAGGGGATGTTATTCCTGACATTTCTGAACTTATCAGAGGAGGATACAGGTTTATACAGATGTAAAAGCCAGAACTCTGTCAGTCATACTATTAATGTTACAGTGACAGGTAAGCAACATTATCTGAAAAATGATAATTTTTTCTAGAATGCACTGTAATTTACTTTAAAGGTGTCTGCCAAATATGATATGGTAAAATATAAATATTCAGGCTTTTTTTTTAATTTTAAATATTTAATTTTATTAGATCTATACATATACATAAATTATTTAACATATCTTTTTGGTATTATTTTTGTAGTCAAAAGGGATGATGAAACTGCACACAAACGCAACAACACAAGTAAGGAAATGAGGATTACATTACATTACGTTTTCTTAAGATAAAGTCCACCAGCATAACAATATACAATTAAACAAATAAATACAATTAAGTCAGTATAAAAATATACAATTAAACAAATAAATACAATTAAGTCAGTATAAAAATAAAATGTATGCACATTAACAATTAGTCAATTAAAAGGATGTTATATTTTTCATTTTTCAGTTAATGAAAAAGATGACAATACAAGTAAGGCACAATAATTATAGTATATATTTATTTCTATATGTTCTGAGTTCTTTTGGCTTGTTATCAAGTGTAAGCTTTTTAAATTATTTTATGAAACTAATCTCTAATGATGTCTCTTTTATATGTTCCTGCTTCTTAGCAAAAATGTTTTTTCAGTATTTGTATTACATCTTTACCTTGTACAGATTATTACATGATACAATATGTTAATATCTGCCGTTGGATTGTTGGACTGGCTGTCATACTTACAGGTGTAACTTTTATCATCATAAGGTGTGTGGCTCAGTTACACATTTCTCATAAACTCCATAAAAACATATTGACTAAATAAATAATTGTTATTATGTTTGGTGCTCTTGGTATTTTTAGAGTAAAGGTTATATATTTTTATATAATATTTCAATTTAATTTTAATCTGTTTTACACTTTCAAGCAGAAACAAATCCAGATAAGACAAACAAGAAAATGAGGTACAAACATTCATTTGCAGTCTTTTAAAACTAAAATGAGAAATGTGTACGTTACAATATTATCTGTGTGTTTTCTTATTTCAAAAGGACATGATAAGAACATCTCTCGACTCTTTCCCTAATGTGATAAATGCTGATGATTGTCACAGACACAGCTCTTCATCTTGTAGCTTTGTCAACATTGAGAACTGTAACGCTTGTGTTTTATTGAGATCATTACATCTTAAATATCTATAGAACCCTCAATGCAGCTGATTTTGTTTTTGTAATTCTCATTTGTATCAGAATGTACACAGTTATGTTCTGTTGTTTCTGTTGGCTGTATCTGTTCTTGGCTGTATTATATGCAAATACAAACATATCATTTCTGTTTTCAGTTGTGTTTTAGTTTTTTAATCAGCAATCCAACATTTCTATACTATTTTTGATATAATCATTTAGCATATTATTCTATCCAAAATGAGCATTTTGTAAATAAATAGACGAGCAAAAAACTACAAATAAAGTACAAATCAGTAAGTGTTCGGTGAAAACATTTGTCTGTTGCTAAACAGAATAACATGTTCAGTTCTCTAAAGAAAGTCTTGTTTGTGGTTCCAATAAGAAATGGCAACTCTTTAACTTTAAAACTGCAGGGAAAACTCTGGAAAACTTTAGAGAAAATAAAGAAACATAAACTGTACTGTAGACTAAATCACAACTGCAGCTGCAGTCATGTTTATCTGTGACAAGTTTGGGGTGCAATGACAGTTTTTGACCACAAGAGATTGATATTTACAAACTAAAGGCTTTACTTCTTCAATAATTTGTACTAAAGTTCAAAGATTAAGTCATATACAGAAGAAATGAAGAGACAACACAACTGTTTGTCCTTTGCACACTTTTGGCACAAATGGTTCCTCAAACCTCCTCACATACACCTTTAGCTGTCAAAAAAAGCTAATTTCATTTGACACACTTGTCAACATTTCTTGTTCAAAATCAATTTTAATCATGTTCCAAGTGACAAAAATGATAGATGAAGTGACAACATGAAGCAAATATAATTTTTTGTTTTATATGGTTAAGATGCAGACATTTCCCCTTGTGGTCACATGCACATGTTGTTACAGTCGCAGTTTTGTTTCATTATAAATACACAATATTTAATAACACGTCTTATCCTATAGTGTAAACTTTGTATATTTGTAATGATGCTGATAAAGAAGTACATTTCTGTAAGCATAAATTGTGTTAAGATAAAAAAAATTGTAAACAGACAAAAATACATTGATCGACATTAAAATGGATTGTGAAAAAGCTGAATGGATGACATTTGTGTAGTAACGAGTACACTGTGCTTATCTACTACTAACATATGCATTGAAATACATTAAAAGAGACATTACAGTAAACAGGAAATTTTTTTATAGTTTTGACCAGAAGCCCCAAAACCCACAGGCCGATGTGACAAACTGTCAGATACAAACACAACACAGCAGTTGTGTATGTGTGTGTGTGTATGATCAACGGTTACTTGTGTCAGAAGTAACAGCAAATACTCATGGCGGCCTTTTTCATTCGCATCATCTTGTTTCTGCTACTTTTCTGGTTTTTGGCCCTGTGTGTTGAATGTTATCCAGGTAAGTCAGAAGTCTAAATTTTTTACAAGATAATACAACATATTTTTTAACAAATACCTTATATAATAGATTATGTAATGTTTTTTAAGGTATATTTAATACTGCCAAATTGCCTTGAATGAAACACTTCATACAATATTAACATTCAGTTAAAACTATATTTTATAGCTGTTTACACTTTAAAAATGAAGGGATAAGCAGTACTAGGAAAGCAATATTAGACTATATGATTAATATTATTCATATTTAGTGACCAAACTGTCAAAGCACAGGTTGTTTTTATATTTTTGAATATTTGTACAAAACAGATAAAGTACTGGCAGAAAATTACCAGTACATTTTCCCTTTATTTAACTGACATTTATCTTGATCTTAAAATGTAATTTAATACACTACACATTTTTTTAAACATGAATACATACCTTTATATGAATTATTTTTAGTAATTCAGTGCGCCCTATAGTTGAGCATATTTTAGTATATGATTTAACCTTTTTTTGAATAAACCAATAACAGAAATGGAGCAACAGCTATTTGTTTTTTCAAATTTGTATAGGTCCAATGATGGAGTTTTGGGATTATATTTATATCTGCCGCTGGACTGTAGGACTGACTATCATGCTTACAGGAGCAATATTAATAATACTGATCAACAGGTGTGTATGCCACAGTGTACTGACAACATTGATACAATATTGATACAAATAATAGGATTTTAATGTTTATATAGTTGGAGCGTGTATAATTAAATGTATAGCTTTAGGTGTGAAAACGCCCCTTATTAGATATGCTATAACATAATAAATCATAATGATAATTAGACACCAACTAAATTCAAGGTTGATATGCAGTTGTACACAAAAAAAACATTAGACATTAGACACATTAGGCTCATAACATGAGAAATGAACAGTACTTTAAAGCCCTTATTAAATCTCTTTATTTAAGCTTTTGAAAAAGTGTAATACACAACTTAATGTAAAATCTTAATCTTTTTTGCATGTTGTTTTATTATTTCAATAGGACACAATAACAGCAGTTTGTGACCCAGTTTGTTGCACCCAAAGGCGATAACGCTCAAAGCAACATCTCATCAAGAATCTTCCCTTCCCAGCACCTACTGCTTAATATTTAGTGTTATTATTAAATTCTTCCGCTTTGGGACAAACATTTCAACTGCACACACCAGAAGAAGAGAAGTTCTGAGCAATATTTTTCTTTTAATAATGTAAAACACTTTTTGGTGTTAATGTTTATGTAAATATTCACATATATAATACTTTGTTAATAGACTGAATTGAACGTGTCTGTGAAAATCTTATTTCCAACAATATTTATACAATATACAGATATTGAAATATGTATCTTTCTAATGCTATACTGAATGTAAAAATGTCAAAACTCAAAAGCACCTTTAAAACATAAACATGTTTCCTGTAAGCTGACATAGAAAACCGCGATAGAAACCACAGCAGATATTTTGATTATTGGTCAATCAAGGGGTTTTCTTTAACACCAGATTTTAGAACTTTAACTTACATTTTATTTCAATTTATTATATTAAAACCCAAATTCACATTTCTGAGAGCACATACATCTACAGAAACTTACAGACATCCAGAATCAAACAAAAGTCTCCTGGCATTACATTCTTTTAAATCCTGTAATCCATTTTTTTAAGTTTGATAAACACATAAACAGCATAATTGAGAACGGTGTATTTGTTGCATGTTGATTTTACTCAAAAGGCGACAAAAAGCACAAACAACAAACCATATTGTGTGTTTGTCTGCATGTGTATGTGCGTGCATGTGTGTGCGACAGGCCAGCCACCACTGTTGAGGCATTACATCATTCAACACATAGGCCTACTTTAAACCTTTTGATACATTAATCGTACAAACACTTTTGTTTCCCATTCATATTGCAGACGAATCGAAGAAGCGAAACAAATGTTTGACGAAACTAGCTTTTGTCACCAGCTATTCCTCTCCTGTAAACCAGGTGACAGTTATGTACATTGATGTGTTCCAGCGCTTTTTACAACAAGGTGATAATAAGCTTCTGAACCATAGCCAGATCACAGCAAGGCCTATACAAACTTATGTGAAACATTTTATATTCAATTAACCAATAAACATGAATGAGATTACATCAGTATATGTTTTCATGTCTATTAGTTTTGAATAAAAAAGTGTTCTGCTGGTTATGACTGCTGTGTTTATAGCATTATGTAAAAATATGTTCAAGCTCATTCATATGTACCATAATCTGTCACTAATATTGCTAATTTTGCATAAAAGGTCAATGTATTTATGTATGTTTTAATCACACAGATTATAGGCATTTATCAGGGGTGCAACTCTGTTCTGAAAGGTGTGGGGGGTCAAAACTGGGTGTCTGATAGCACATTTTACTTTATGTAACAAACACCAACCATTCTAATATGCAGTTTTATAATTGAATTTTGAAAATCTATACATTTAGAAGTTCTGTAAATGTTTGAAATGTGATACTTAGGTGTTATATAAAATTATTGTGTTAAAGGAAGATTAAACAAACTATATAAGTATTTTATTAACATGCATGTCATATTTAAAACATCACTGTTAACATTAGTGTTTGTACTTATACAATGTATTTAATTAATTTGATTGAGCTTCAGAGTTTCTGGACGGGTTGTGCAGGGCCCTTTAAGAGACATGGATGTGATGATGTAAGAGGGAACAGAAAGATATTGGGTTAATCTTTTGCATTCTCTCGCAAACAATTAATGAATTCTCGCGAGAAACAACGAGTTATCGCGAGAGACTTCTGCGAGGTGATTTGCGGTTGGATTTGTAAAAAACCTCAGAACTCGCATTAGCCAATTAAATTTATTAAAAGACCAGAGAAGAATATGATTGGCTTTTTCTAACTGTCAATCACATTTGGGCCACGCTTAAGACACGCCTTCTGTCGAACTCTGATACTGGCATGTATGAACGAACCTTAATATTTAACTGTTTAAACATTTTAACTGTAGAAATATAAGCCGCTCTGTAGTTTGTATGCTTAACATCTATTTATTTGGAGTTAAATCACAATGTCAAATTATGAAAACACATAAAAACTCATCTTTTCCGGCTAATCTAACTCACTAACTCACTATTTTTCTAACCTACTCACTCTATCAAAAAAAAATAATAATAATTTTTTTTATATATATACTTTTTGTAACTTCGCTCTCTGTGTAACTCGGTAGCATTGTTGTAGCACTTGTTGACCTATTGTTGTATCGGCTGTTTACCGCTTCATTGTCTCCTCGACTATTGTAAGTCGCTTTGGATAAAAGCGTCTGCTAAATGACTAAATGTAAATGTAATGTAAATGTAAATGATTTAAAAGAATTGTGATGAATAATGCAGATTAAAAATAATGAAAAATACACAAGTACCAGTTATAGATTTATAAATAAATGTGTTGTATTATGATCTACATGCAAATATGAGAACACAAGCCACAAACAATGTGACATTCACTTGTTAAACAATAGAAAGTAATAAACATGAGTATATATGAGTCGTGTAATTAATAATAAATATAACCCTGCTCAGAGCTGATGATGTGTTTAATGTGCTGGACACTTTGCAGTTTAGTTAGGAATAAATACTGACACCACATGGCCGTTTAGTGTAACTGCAGTGGCTCCGATTCATCACACTCAACAAAATAAACTTCACTTTTTCGACATTAAAATTAAATGACACATTGATATTATTTGTCAAAATTTTACTTATTGTTTTCATTTTTTCACGCTATGTAATTTTTAATTTTAAAAGATGAGTCATATTAATTATTACTAAACATATTTAGTATTTTTAGTAACAGTTTAAAATAAAGTTTTATAAGAAACACTAGTTAATGAATATAAACTTAAACTGCATGTCAATATAAAATAGAAATGTAATTTTTTGCATGTATTAATCCCCCTGAATGTCAATGGAACATTTACTTTTACTTTATTATGTATTAAGCACCAAAAGTGGAAGCTAAACATACAAATCTTTTGAGTTTTAAGATGCTTTAACAACACAAACCACAACCACAAGCATAGGAACATGTTTGTGTGCAAGGGTTGAAACAACACAACCTTTGTTCTCATTCTGTTACTGCTTAACTGAATAAAAGGTGTTATTTCTTTCTTTCTTTCTTTCTTTCTTTCTTTCTTTCTTTCTTTCTTTCTTTCTTTCTTTCTTTCTTTCTTTCTTTCTTTCTTTCTTTCTTTCTTTCTGTGACTATGAAACACATTAGTTAAAGCTCCTGATATGATAGTTTACAAAAGATATATTATATATTATCTCTATGAAATTTAATTTAAGGGAATTTTAAACATCATATGATATAAAAATTGATAAATAAGACATTTGCAATAAAGCAAATGTATGAGTAAAAAATGTACTTCTAATAATTTCACACTTTTCAAAATAGTTTAAAACTTATGATCTCTTTATATAGAGACGGTTTATTTTAAATTTATTAAACATAAACATTAACTATTACATTTTTACAATTATTAAAAGAAATAGATTAAAAGTACAGAATGTGTCTAGGATTTAATGCTAGTGACATTCTTAATATGCCCAAATATTAAAAAAAATATTATTTATTATTTTAAAGACACTGTAAAGATTGAAGATTTTGGCAAATAAGTGCAAAGCTGCTTTTGAAAATAACAAAATAAATAATAAATGAAAATACAAGTAAAGAAAAGAATAACAGAGATGGAGAGTGATGTCATAGAAAAAACCCAACTGAAACTTGAACTTCACTTAAGCTGATTCCCACACATTAATGCTTGCATTCCATTATCATACACAACGGATTACAGCTCTATTTAAGAATAATATTTTAGACATTTAGTGTCTGATTTAAGGCGTAGAATCATGGGTAACTATGTTTTACAAATCATCTGTGAATTGATTGCTTGTGTTATTTTGCTATCACTTCATGTCAGTGGAAACACAAATGGTGAGTATTAATGTGATTATGGTAGTTAGTTGTATATTTATCAATGGGATTTCTAGAAAACAGTACTATGTCATATTTATAAAGATATATATGTTTTTCTGCGGTTGTTACATTTTCTTGAAATTCATGTTTAACATGCATTTGATTAGATGTTGACAGGAATCCTTTATTACATTTGATCATGTGATCAATGAAGGTTTTTACATATTTTTTTCTTACCTTATCTTTCTTATCTATTTTATTTGTTGATTATCTTCATTTTTTAGGTCCTGGGCCCTTATGTATCACATCTATCAAAGTGCCACGAAACACACAGTATAGTGCTCTTGTTATGACAAAGTTACAGATAAACTGTACTGTAATGACAGAAAAATGTGATGAGACACCTAAAATATCATGGTGCAAGATTTTTGGAAATGAATGTAATGTCGTTAATCAAACAAACTACATAGAAACATGGAAGAGTATCACACTGCATGAGGGGATGTTATTCCTGACATTTCTGAACTTATCAAAGGAGGATACAGGTTTATACAGATGTAAAAGCCAGAACTCTGTCAGTCATACTATTAATGTCACAGTGACAGGTAAGAAACATTCTCTGAAAAATGTTCAGTTAAAATGCATTATAATTTACTTTAAAGGTGTCTGCCAAAATATAATATGGTAAAATATAAATATTCAGGCTTTTTTACATTTTAAATATTTAATTTTATTA
This sequence comes from Triplophysa yarkandensis, assembly GCA_033220385.1. Lineage (NCBI taxonomy): Eukaryota > Metazoa > Chordata > Actinopteri > Cypriniformes > Nemacheilidae > Triplophysa > Triplophysa yarkandensis. Next base: position 12,806,067 of record CM065655.1, read on the forward strand.
GATCTATACATATACATAAATTATTTAACATATTTTGGTATTATGTTTGTAGTCAAAACTGCACACAAACGCAACAACACAAGTAAGGAAATGAGGATTATATTACATTACGTTTTCTTAAGATAAAGTCCACCAGCATAACAACATACAAGTAAACAAATAAATACAATTAAGTCTGTATAAAAATAAAATGTATGCACATTAACAATTAATCAATTAAAAGGATGTTATATTTTTACTTTTTCAGTTAATGAAAAAGATGACAATACAAGTAAGGCACGATAATTATAGTATATATGTATTTCTATATGTTCTGAGTTCTTTTGGCTTGTTATCAAGTGTAAGCTTTTGAAATTATTTTATGAAACTAATCTCTAATGATGTCTCTTTTATATGTTCCTGCTTCTTAGCAAAAATGTTTTTTCAGTATTTGTATTACATCTTTACCTTGTACAGATTATTACATGATACAATATGTTAATATCTGCCGTTGGATTTTTGGACTGGCTGTCATACTTACAGGTGTAACTTTTATCATCATAAGGTGTGTGGCTCAGTTACACATTTCTCATAAACTCCATAAAAACATATTGACTAAATAAATAATTGTTATTATGTTTGGTGCTCTTGGTATTTTTAGAGTAAAGGTTATATATTTTTATATAATATTTCAATTTAATTTTAATCTGTTTTACACTTTCAAGCAGAAACAAATCCAGATAAGACAAACAAGAAAATGAGGTACAAACATTCATTTGCAGTCTTTTAAAACTAAAATGAGAAATGTGTACGTTACAATATTATCTGTGTGTTTTCTTATTTCAAAAGGACATGATAAGAACATCTCTCGACTCTTTCCCTAATGTGATAAATGCTGACGATTGTCACAGACACAGCTCTTCATCTTGTAGCTTTGTCAACATTGAGAACTGTAACGCTTGTATTTTATTGAGATCATTACATCTTAAATATCTATAGAACCCTCAATGCAGCTGATTTTGTTTTTGTAATTCTCATTTGTATCAGAATGTACACAGTTATGTTCTGTTGTTTCTGTTGGCTGTATCTGTTCTTTGTGCCTTCATTATTTCTCAGGTCCTATGATTTAACAGTCACCACCTTTTTTTATTTATTCCTTATGTTACATAATGAGTTAGTTTAGTATTGGTTGGTATACATTGGTGAATGTTTTTTTTTTAATTCTTTGTTTCTTTACATTTTAAATAAAATTACATCTGGTGGTTTTGGGTGGCTAATGATTTAGAAAATAATATTTTACCACTTACACAAATATAAAACAGATAAGTGATACAAGGAGAAACAATATTATGTTGTATTAAGAGAATTAGTAACTAAATCATTTATTTTAATGTTTATTAATAATATATATTATATTTTCTCCATTTAGATTTGTATATTTTATACTTGAGTATCCAATCCGAAAGGTGTTTTTATTTCAACACAATTTGTCATTTAAAAAATCAATAAATAAAAAAGTGTTAAGAGGATTTGAACTGAAAATATTTAATTGTTTCTTTGCAAAAATCTAACCTAGCATTTAAATTTTAGATAAAGTTTTTCAACTGCTGATCAATGTGTGAGATCTATTCAAATCAAATATCAGTTTTTTAAAATGTGATCATATGATTTGTTGAAAGAGACATGAAGAAGAGGCGTTATATGCTCAAACAAAAACACATTATTAAAAACAGCAGAATTTCATCAATGTTTGTATCACAAGGACGTTTTCTGAACATAAAAACTTTCTAAAAAAGTATAATTCCAGAATATTTTCCTTAAGTAAATTATGATTTTTATTATCATATTGTTTATACTGCAGGATTGTGTTTCGAAGACTTTTATTCAGCTCAAATAAAGCTTTAAAAGTGTTAACTAAACAAGGTATGTGAATCATCTTCAAGCACAAAAGACAAACCACAACCACTTGCATGGAAACATGTTATTGTGTAAGAGGTAAAGATTTTTTTCGTTTGTTAAGGGGTGACAATCACGGTGGGAAAAACACCAGTTTAACTGTGTCTTTGTCTTTTTAAACATGAACATTAAAGTTTACAGCTGATGGATCAGATATTAAAACTTGCCATTAAAACACAAAATGTGTAATAGTATTAAATACACACTGTTTTTCTCATACATTATGATAGGATAACCGTTTTTGTGCCTCCTCTTATTGGCCTTTTAATACGAGCAAATTGAATGTGACCTCTTTTCTACAGTTGGCACTGTCCCCTGATGATATATGTTGGAATAAAACCATACAATTATTTATACTATCATTGTTAAATTCATATAATCTGTTTAATAAAAGGCCTAAAGTATTATATGCAAATACAAACATATCATTTCTGTTTTCAGTTGTGTTTTAGTTTTTTAATCAGCAATCCAACATTTCTATACTATTTTTGATATAATCATTTAGCATATTATTCTATCCAAAATGAGCATTTTGTAAATAAATAGACGAGCAAAAAACTACAAATAAAGTACAAATCAGTAAGTGTTCGGTGAAAACATTTGTCTGTTGCTAAACAGAATAACATGTTCAGTTCTCTAAAGAAAGTCTTGTTTGTGGTTCCAATAAGAAATGGCAACTCTTTAACTTTAAAACTGCAGGGAAAACTCTGGAAAACTTTAGAGAAAATAAAGAAACATAAACTGTACTTTAAACTAAATCACAACTGCAGCTGCAGTCATGTTTATCTGACAATTTTGGGGTGCAATGACAGTTTTTGACCACAAGAGATTGATATTTACAAACTAAAGGCTTTACTTCTTCAATAATTTGTATTGAAGTTCAAATATTAAGTCATATACAGAAGAAATGAAGAGACAACACAACTGTTTGTCCTTTGCACACTTTTGGCACAAATGGTTCCTCAAACCTCCTCACATACACCTTTAGCTGTCAAAAAAAGCTAATTTCATTTAACACACTTGTCAACATTTCTTGTTCAAAATCAATTTTAATCATGTTCCAAGTGACAAAAATGATAGATGAAGTGACAACATGAAGCAAATATATTTTTTTGTTTTATATGGTTAAGATGCAGACATTTCCCCTTGTGGTCACATGCACATGTTGTTACAGTCGCAGTTTTGTTTCATTATAAATACACAATATTTAATAACACGTCTTATCCTATAGTGTAAACTTTGTATATTTGTAATGATGCTGATAAAGAAGTACATTTCTGTAAGCATAAATTGTGTTAAGATAAAAAAAATTGTAAACAGACAAAAATACATTGATCGACATTAAAATGGATTGTGAAAAAGCTGAATGGATGACATTTGTGTAGTAACGAGTACACTGTGCTTATCTACTACTAACATATGCATTGAAATACATTAAAAGAGACATTACAGTAAACAGGAAATTTTTTTATAGTTTTGACCAGAAGCCCCAAAACCCACAGGCCGATGTGACAAACTGTCAGATACAAACACAACACAGCAGTTGTGTATGTGTGTGTGTGTATGATCAACGGTTACTTGTGTCAGAAGTAACAGCAAATACTCATGGCGGCCTTTTTCATTCGCATCATCTTGTTTCTGCTACTTTTCTGGTTTTTGGCCCTGTGTGTTGAATGTTATCCAGGTAAGTCAGAAGTCTAAATTTTTTACAAGATAATACAACATATTTTTTAACAAATACCTTATATAATAGATTATGTAATTCACCACACATGTGGTGTTTTTTAAGGTATATTTAATACTGACAAATTGCCTTGAATGAAACACTTCATACAATATTAACATTCAGTTAAAACTATATTTTATAGCTGTTTACACTTTAAAAATGAAGGGATAAGCAGTACTAGGAAAGCAATATTAGACTATATGATTAATATTATTCATATTTAGTGACCAAACTGTCAAAGCACAGGTTGTTTTTATATTTTTGAATATTTGTACAAAACAGATAAAGTACTGGCAGAAAATTACCAGTACATTTTCCCTTTATTTAACTGACATTTATCTTGATCTTAAAATGTAATTTAATACACTACACATTTTTTTAAACATGAATACATACCTTTATATGAATTATTTTTAGTAATTCAGTGCGCCCTATAGTTGAGCATATTTTAGTATATGATTTAACCTTTTTTTGAATAAACCAATAACAGAAATGGAGCAACAGCTATTTGTTTTTTCAAATTTGTATAGGTCCAATGATGGAGTTTTGGGATTATATTTATATCTGCCGCTGGTCTGTAGGACTGACTATCATGCTTACAGGAGCAATATTAATAATACTGATCAACAGGTGTGTATGCCACAGTGTACTGACAACATTGATACAATACAAATAATAGGATTTTAATGTTTATATAGTTGGAGCGTGTATAATTAAATGTATAGCTTTAGGTGTGAAAACGCCCCTTATTAGATATGCTATAACATAATAAATCATAATGATAATTAGACACCAACTAAATTCAAGGTTGATATGCAGTTGTACACAAAAAAAACATTAGACATTAGACACATTAGGCTCATAACATGAGAAATGAACAGTACTTTAAAGCCCTTATTAAATCTCTTTATTTAAGCTTTTGAAAAAGTGTAATACACAACTTAATGTAAAATCTTAATCTTTTTTGCATGTTGTTTTATTATTTCAATAGGACACAATAACAGCAGTTTGTGACCCAGTTTGTTGCACCCAAAGGCGATAACGCTCAAAGCAACATCTCATCAAGAATCTTCCCTTCCCAGCACCTACTGCTTAATATTTAGTGTTATTATTAAATTCTTCTGCTTTGGGACAAACATTTCAACTGCACACACCAGAAGAAGAGAAGTTCTGAGCAATATTTTTCTTTTAATAATGTAAAACACTTTTTGGTGTTAATGTTTATGTAAATATTCACATATATAATACTTTGTTAATAAACTGAAATTGAACGTGTCTGTGAAAATCTTATTTCCAACAATATTTATACAATATACAGATATTTAAATATGTATCTTTCTAATGCTATACTGAATGTAAAAATGTCAAAACTCAAAAGCACCTTTAACACATAAACATGTTTCCTGTAAGCTGACATAGAAAACCGCGATAGAAACCACAGCAGATATTCTGATTATTGGTCAATCAAGGTGTCTTCTTTAATACCAGATTTTAGAACTTTAACTTACATTTTATTTCAATTTATTATATTAAATGCCAAATTCACATTTCTGAGAGCGCATACATCTACAGAAACTTACAGACATCCAGAATTAAACAAAAGTCTCCTGGCATTACATTCTTTTTCATCCTATAATCCATTTTTTTAAGTTTGATAAACACAGAAACAGCATAATTGAGAATTGTGTATTTGTTGCATGTTGATTTTACTCAAAAGGCGACAAAAAGCACAAACAACAAACCATATTGTGTGTTTGTCTGCATGTGTATGTGCGTGCATGTGTGTGCGACAGGCCAGCCACCACTGTTGAGGCATTACATCATTCAACACATAGGCCTACTTTAAACCTTTTGATACATTAATCGTACAAACACTTTTGTTTCCCATTCATATTAAAGACGAATCGAAGACAGCTATTCCTCTCCTGTAAACCAGGTGACAGTTATGTACATTGATGTGTTCCAGCGCTTTTTACAACAAGGTGATAATAAGCTTCTGAACCATAGCCAGATCACAGCAAGGCCTATACAAACTTATGTAAAACATTTTATATTCAATTAACCAATAAACATGAATGAGATTACGTCAGTATATGTTTTCATGTCTTTGTTATTTTTGAATAAAAAAGTGTTCTGCTGGTTATGACTGCTGTGTTTATAGCATTATGTAAAAATATGTGCAAGCTCATTCATATGTACCATAATCTGTCACTAATATTGCTAATTTTGCATAAAAGGTCAATGTATTTATGTATGTTTTAATCACACAGATTATAGGCATTTATCAGGGGTGCAACTCTGTTCTGAAAGGTGTGGGGGGTCAAAACTGGGTGTCTGATAGCACATTTTACTTTATGTAACAAACACCAACCATTCTAATATGCAGTTTTATAATTTAAATTTGAAAATCTATACATTTAGAAGTTCTGTAAATGTTTGAAATGTGATACTTAGGTGTTATATAAAATTATTGTGTTAAAGGAAGATTAAACAAACTATATAAGTATTTTATTAACATACATGTCCTATTTAAAACATTGCTGTTAACATTAGTGTTTGTACTTATACAATGTATTTAATTAATTTGATTGAGCTTCAGAGTTTCTGGACGGGTTGTGCAGGGCCCTTTAAGAGACATGGATGTGATGATGTAAGAGGGAACAGAAAGATATTGGGTTAATCTTTTGCATTCTCTCGCAAACAATTAATGAATTCTCGCGAGAAACAACGAGTTATCGCGAGAGACTTCTGCGAGGTGATTTGCGGTTGGATTTGTAAAAAACCTCAGAACTCGCATTAGCCAATTAAATTTATTAAAAGACCAGAGAAGAATATGATTGGCTTTTTCTAACTGTCAATCACATTTGGGCCACGCTTAAGACACGCCTTCTGTCGAACTCTGATACTGGCATGTAAGAACGAACCTTAATATTTAACTGTTTAAACATTTTAACTGTAGAAATATAAGCCGCTCTGTAGTTTGTATGCTTAACATCTATTTATTTGGAGTTAAATCACAATGTCAAATTATGAAAACACATAAAAACTCATCTTTTCCGGCTAATCTAACTCACTAACTCACTATTTTTCTAACCTACTCACTCTATCAAAAAAAAAAAATAATAATTTTTTTTATATATATACTTTTTGTAACTTCGCTCTCTGTGTAACTCGGTAGCATTGTTGTAGCACTTGTTGACCTATTGTTGTATCGGCTGTTTACCGCTTCATTGTCTCCTCGACTATTGTAAGTCGCTTTGGATAAAAGCGTCTGCTAAATGACTAAATGTAAATGTAATGTAAATGTAAATGATTTAAAAGAATTGTGATGAATAATGCAGATTAAAAATAATGAAAAATACACAAGTACCAGTTATAGATTTATAAATAAATGTGTTGTATTATGATCTACATGCAAATATGAGAACACAAGCCACAAACAATGTGACATTCACTTGTTAAACAATAGAAAGTAATAAACATGAGTATATATGAGTCGTGTAATTAATAATAAATATAACCCTGCTCAGAGCTGATGATGTGTTTAATGTGCTGGACACTTTGCAGTTTAGTTAGGAATAAATACTGACACCACATGGCCGTTTAGTGTAACTGCAGTGGCTCCGATTCATCACACTCGACTAAATAAACTTCACTTTTTCGACATTAAAATTAAATGACACATTGATATTATTTGTCAAAATTTTACTAATTGTTTTCATTTTTTCATGCTATGTAATTTTTAATTTTAAAAGATGATTCATCGATTCATATTAATTATTACTAAACATATTTAGTATTTTTAGTAACAGTTTAAAATAAAGTTGTATAAGACACATTAGTTCATTAATATCGACTTAAACTTCATGTCAATATTAAATATAAACATAATTTTTGGCATGTTTTAAACCCTCTGAATGTTAATGGAAGGTTTACTTTTACTTTATTATGTATTAAGCATTAAGCACCGAAAGTGGAAGCTAAACATACAAATCTTTTGAGTTTTAAGATGCTTTAACAACACAAACCACAACCACAAGCATAGGAACATGTTTGTGTGCAAGGGTTGAAACATCACAACTTTTGTTCTCATTCTGTTACTGCTTAACTGAATAAAAGGTGTTATTTCTATTATATATTGTCGCTAGGAAATTTAATTTAAGGGAATTTTAAACATCATATGATATAAAAATTGATAAATAAGACATTTGCAATCAAAGTAAATGTATGAGTGGAAAATGTACTTCTAATAATTTCAGATTTTTCAAAATAGTTTAAAACTTATGATCTCTTTATAAAGAGACGGTTTTAAATGTATTCAACATAAACATTAACTATTAAATTTTTACCATTATTAAAAGAAATAGATTAAAAGTACAGAATGTTTCTAGAATTTTGTGAGTGACATTCTTAATATGCCCAAATTAACAGATTTTTAAAAAACATTATTTTCAAAGACACTGTAAAGATTGAAGCTTTTGGCAAATAAGTGCAAAGCTGCTTTTGAAAATAACAAAATAAATAATAAATCATTTTCGAGTTATTGTTTTAGAGAAGAAAAATGCAGAGAAAAATGTAAGTTTAACCAAATGTGATGTAAGGAAATGAAAATACAAGTTAAGAAAAGAATAACAGAGATGGGGAGTGATGTCATAGAAAAAACCCAACTGAAACTTGAACTTCACTTAAGCTGATTCCCACACATTAATGCTTGCATTCCATTATCATACACAACTGTTTACAGCTCTATTTAAGAATAATATTTTAGACATTTAGTGTCTGATTTAAGGCGTAGAATCATGGGTAACTGTGTTTTACACATGTTTTTACATCTGTGAATTTATTGCTTGTGTTATTTTGCTATCCCTTCATGTCAGTGGAAACACAAAAGGTGAGTATTAGTGTGATTATGGTAGTTAGTTGTATATTTATCAATGTGATTTCTAGAAACAGTACTATGTCATATTTATAAATATATATATGTTTTTCTGCGGTTGTTACATTGTTAAGTTTCTTGACATTCATGTTTAACATGCATTTGACCAGATGTTAACTGGAATCCTTTATTACATTTGATTATGTGATCAGTGATGGCTTTTAAAACAGATAAGTGATACAAGGAGAAACAATATTATGTTGTATTAAGAGAATTAGTAACTAAATCATTTATTTTAATGTTTATTAATAATATATATTATATTTTCTCCATTTAGATTTGTATATTTTATACTTGAGTATCCAATCCGAAAGGTGTTTTTATTTCAACACAATTTGTCATTTAAAAAAATCAATAAATAAAAAAGTGTTAAGAGGATTTGAACTGAAAATATTTAATTGTTTCTTTGCAAAAATCTAACCTAGCATTTAAATTTTAGATAAAGTTTTTCAACTGCTGGTCAATGTGTGAGATCTATTCAAATCAAATATCAGTTTTTTAAAATGTGATCATATGATTTGTTGAAAGAGACATGAAGAAGAGGCGTTATATGCTCAAACAAAAACACATTATTAAAAACAGCAGAATTTCATCAATGTTTGTATCACAAGGACGTTTTCTGAACATAAAAACTTTCTAAAAAAGTATAATTCCCGAATATTTTCCTTAAGTAAATTATGATTTTTATTATCATATTGTTTATACTGCAGGATTGTGTTTCGAAGACTTTTATTCAGCTCAAATAAAGCTTTAAAAGTGTTAACTAAACAAGGTATGTGAATCATCTTCAAGCACAAAAGACAAACCACAACCACTTGCATGGAATCATGTTATTGTGTAAGAGGTAAAGATTTTTTTCGTTTGTTAAGGGTTACAATCACCAGTTTAACTGTGTCTTTGTCTTTTTAAACATGAACCTTATTAGGTTTACAGCTGATGGATCAGATATTTAAAGTTGCCATAAACACACAAAATGTGTAATATCATTAAATACACACTGTTTTTCTCATACATTATGATAGGATAACCGTTTTTGTGCCTCCTCTTATGGGCCTTTTAATACGACCAAATTGAATGTGACCTCTTTTCTACAGTTGGCACTGTCCCCTGATGATACATGTTGGAATAAAACCATACAATTATTTATACTATCACTTCACTATCACTTCATATAATCTGTTTAATAAAAGGCTTAAAGTATTATATGCAAATACTAACATATCATTTCTGTTTTCAGTTGTGTTTTAGTTTTTTAATCAGTAATCCAACATTTCTATACTATTTGTGATATAATCATTTAGCATATTATTCTATGCAAAGTGAACATTTTGTAAATAAATAGACGAATAAAAAAACAAAAATAAAGTACAAATCAGTGAGTTTTAGTTATGAAAACGTTTTACTCTAAAACTAAAAATCCCATAAAATCTGGAAGTTTCACCCAGCATTGCAGTGCCAAATATGTCCAGGTTGTATAAATTTATCTAGTATTGATTTATAATCGATTTATAATTTAATCTATTGTTTTGATTACAAATTTAAATAGGCAAATTCAAAAGTTAACCCAGAGTTTAAACAGTTGCTGATCTAACAAACAAAGAACTGGAAAAACAATGAAAGGACAAACTTTTCTATAATTTAAATGGAAAACTTTAGAGAAAATAAAGAAACATAAACTGTACTTTAGACTAAATCACAACTGCAGCTGCAGTCATTTTTATCTGTGACAATTTCGGGGTGCAATGACAGTTTTTGACCACAAGAGGTTAATATTTACAAACTAAAGGCTTTAAATTTTCAATGATTTGTACTAAAGTTCAAAGATTAAGCAATATACAGACAACATGAACACAAAACAAAACTGTACACAGTTTCACACAAAAATGGAAGCTCAAACTTCCTCACCAACACCTGCAGCTGTTAAGAAAGCACGTTTCATTTCACACCCTTGTCAAAGAGGTTTTTTAAAATCACTTTAACTACATGTTCAAAATGAAAAACATTGTGAAAGAAGTTACAACAAGAAGCTGACACTAATATACAAAATATATTAATTTTAAATTTTAATTTTATGTAAGAATAATAGAAAATTTAATATTCTGGGTCGGTTATGGTCATTCTTTTATCCATTTTTTACATGATAGTTGTGCTATAAAAGCCATTTTACAATGAAGCAGTTGTCCATTATTTTAAGGTCTCCAGACACTGGCAGGCTTCTTGTGATTTTCTGTGGAAACGCTGTTCCAGTGAAAGTTCATTGCCTCCCTGACCTCGTGCTTCAACCCTTTACATCCCAGAACCTAAAAGTGAACATCAGAGAAGCATACCGTTCTAGATTATCCTAAAAATCTTTCCTGCTCCCGCAGAATAATCCCTGAGACAGAGCTTCTCTTTGAACATGGCTTACATCACTACGGCCTTCATATTCTGGTCAGTCCGGCCCCTCTTTATAGTCGTTTTTAAGACTTTCAGCAGATCTCTGCCTTGCAGAATAAATTCATCATTTGTGGTTGGAAATATGGAATTATTCAGACTTTAAGACAAGACAGGGCCCAGTTGGGACTTTGTGGATTTCATGCTGTCCTTCCATAAATATGAAGAATCATTTGAATATTCTGATGTGTTATTTCCATTAATGGTCTCTTAAACGTCTCTTTTTGTGCCATCCACTACATAAGTGATGTTGCGGAATGGAGAAGAAATATGAGAGACAGTTCTTTCTTCCCGAGGGTCTCACATATTTAATAGTCGGAGGTCTAACTGTGTACAATGCAACCAAGTCCTGAACCACTAGGGAGGATCTCAATCCTATATTAGGCAAAGTTAATTAAAAAAAAACTCTCATTGTTTATTTATTCTGTATACTATGGAACTTAAAATTAGATATTTGGATAGTCAATGGAAGTGAGCGTATGTGGTTACCAACATTATTAGAAGTATTTTCTTTTGTGTTACGCCATAGAAATATATAGGACTCTTTATTGTGTATCACAAAATGAGATATTTTGATCAATGTGTCACACAATGGAAGTCAATGGAAGTGGGTGTTGTGTGGTTGCCAACATTTTTCAAAATATCTTCTTTTGTTTAATGCCAAGTCAAACAGGTACACAAATAATATCTGATATAAGGGTGAGAAAACAACAACAGAATTTTCATTTATGGTTTAAGTTTGTCTTTAAACATTAAAATATGCCACATTCAATGACACAATCTCCTAATTGGGCTTGTCTTATTCTCTGATTATTATGTACATTTTAAATCATACTGCAGGTGCCCTAGGGTCAAAATAGGATGTTCTTTAAGGAATGATTAAGGGTCAGAACACTTACTTTATTGTACTTTATAGTACTGTGACTTGTGGGAATGGCTCTGAAACTGCATGTTACATAGTCGGTGCATGGCATGGCACAGTCCAAACCAAGAGACTCCTAGTGTGACAATAATCATGGAAGGACATGCGGATGAAAAAGCCTGTTTGAAATCATCTTAAGTGAAAGGGACAGCACGAGTAATACGAAGATCCGTGTGGTTTTACAGTTCAGTGCCTGCGCTGTGAACATGTGCTCCTTTCAGCAACGTGGGTGGCGGAATACACTATCATCCCTCCACCCTTCAACTCCCCTCAGCTCTGTATTGTCATTGGCTCTTTGCAGCCTTTCTAGTTATCGCTCAGCTGCTCAGAAAATGGTAATATTGTTTCATAATGAAAGCCGAGCCGAGGGCTGAATTCCTAAAGAGCCGGGCCCGGAGAGTTGTAACTGCAGATGTCCAAATTAGATTTACATAATAATTGTTTTCACTTAGAGGTTTACGAATGTCAATCGAGGCACCAAGCGCACAAGCAGTGTTCCCTGGGTTTGTCCCCTCGGGGCCCTCAGAGAGTCACTTAAATAACTACATAAATAACCAAAAATGAGGGAAATGAAAAGATGCTGTGTACGTTTTCCTCCCTTACTTTCTTAGCCTTCTTGTTTGCTTTTAATTTGTGGTGCCAAACTTGGCGTTAAATCTTATTTTTCGGTAAATAAACCGGTTTCTGGTAGGAATTACATACAACTCTGTGTGAGGTCTGGTTCAGGAAAGGGGCCTGGAACCTTTTATCTGAAATGTTTTCTGTTTGTGTCTTTTGTATGGATGCTTTCTGACAGCTTTGAATAAAACAGAACAGGTTTTCTTGCGGTGAGTCTGTGGAATTTTTCTGCTCTCCAGGCATTGTGGTCAGAGTTATTCTGTGAGGCTCTATGGTCCCTCATTTCATTCCTTTGTTCTTCGCTGTCCTGTGAGTGGTTACGGGGATTCAAGTGCACTCGGAAGGTCTTATGTGACACCTGCTGTGCTGAACATGAATGAAGTAAGGGAGTCTGGTTAAAGCTGCCTTTTCCCAGTACTTACAGTAAGAGTCCCAGAACGACCTTGGCTACTCCTGTCATTGCCATACAACCTCACTGGCTTTCTGTGACAGTAAGAGAATAAAGATTTCCACAAGAGGTCAGCATATCACTATGAAGAACATTGGTATGGAACAATGAAAATGGATTGAAATTTTCTAATCATATTTAATTATTCAAAGTACTCAGAATAGGGAATTGCAAAAAATGGCATCATAAGATTTTTTTCTATCAAACAAATCTGTGTAGTACTTATCGCCATTGACCTATACTTTAAACTAAAATCCTTAAAAGCCTCTTTGCAGCATTAATTTGAAAAAGTTTAAATAATCACATCAAATCTTCCACACTAAAGAGAAGACGGTCTAACCATTGATGGATGTTGGACAGTATCTTTATTGTTAGCTGGGTATCAGGGTGTCACATCTATGCAAATTTTATCTAAAAAGTATTGTTTCCAATATTTATAAAACCATATTTTTTTTACAAATAAATAAAAAATATAGCTGCAAGCAGTAATGTGAACCCTCGCACTACTTTGGCACTGTTGCATGGTGGCTCTTGGAAAACCATACACATTGGGCATTTGAATTAAAGTGCTCAGCTCCAATCTATATCTAAGTTATGCAATGTTTGCTCTAGATATGAGACACTTGCTAAGGCTTTTAGACATACACATGAGAGGGGTGGCACTGGTGTTATTGAGACATACAGTTGGTGCCAACCATTAATTTGCTAAGGATTGCCAGTCCTTTAAATTCATCACCATTGAGAATAGTGTGTCATCAGGCAACATGAGTTTAGATTAATAAACATTCAATGTTATCAGACAACACGGCTTAACATCCAGATTGTGTTTCATGACAATCATTCAGTGTATCCATTAGATATGAGGCAGTCCCAGAAGTCGTGCGAAAAAGTTTAGGACATGCACTTTTAAAACAATCTGTGTACCAAGTCTCATACACATGAGCTGGGTAACAAGTAGACAAAGGTGTTTTTTTCTAGGTGGCATTACCAAACACGTGTCGCATCTTTTGTCACACCCTAATGGTTGACAGACCAAATGTTTATGCAAATTTTCAAGAGTTTATAGCATTTACATTTATTTATTTGGCAGATGCCAAAGCGACAAGTATTATACAGTGGTCAATCATCCCCACAGAGCAAACGGAGGTAAGATGTCTTACTCAAGGACACGTCAGTGATTGTCTGCTGGCACTGGGAGTCGAACCCGCAACCTTCTGCTTACAAGTCCAACTCTCTAACCACCAGTCCATGACGGAGCATGTAAAGCACTCCCAAAAATGCCCTGAAGCATTGAAAAAAATGAAAGGAAAACAACAGGGCTTTCGTACTACAATACAATGCCTCTGGCCTTGCACCTCGTGAAATGTCCCCCAATGTGGAACTGATCAAGAGAAAGTGCTTAAGAGTTTTTTCTTACCTTTTTCGGTCTGCACCATCAGACGTCTAACCAATGTTGAGCGCAGGGATCTGTAGGGCACATACGCCTGTATCGGTGAGTGAAGGTAGGGTGATGAACCTATGAAAAAAGGTGTGACGTGTGCTCCTTTAGGTTCTTTACACACCGCTTCTGCAACTGCCATCTACCTGGTCTTCTGCTTTCTGTGGAAACGTTCAGCTCAGTTGCATTATATAGTGTTTTATACTCTTCGAAGTTTGGTTTTATAACAGTTAACAGTTATAACAGTATAACAGTTAATGGACAAACAGAGCAAGACACTTCTTAACAAGAACTACATTTAGGAGGACAGAGAAGCTGTTGAAGAGATGATGGGTGCATGTGATGATATATATATATATATATATACGAGCTAATTTAACCCAACAGATGGGTTTGTCCCTTTTTAGGCCAACCATAGTTTAAAAGGATCACAGTATTTTTCAGAATGCAATGTTTGCAAGGCAATGCTATTGGCAACAATGGGAAGAATATATTGTAGGCTGAAGGTTTGAACCATGACAGAATGGATAATGAAAGACTTTCTTGCTGTGTAGGCAGGAGCCATTAGATTAATTTGTGGGGTTTCTAAAATGTCCTCTATGCTGCATGGGAAACAGTCTGCCCACCTGTTCTCTGTGAATGCCAAAGTGATATCTCTTGGCAATGGCTGCTCCACCTCTCTCCAAAAATCCACTGGTTCAAAGGAAATTTTCTTGCACCATCCCTAAGCAACAGTGTACATTTTATTCCAACATCAAGGTGGGATTTTTAAAACAACAAAATACAAAATCATAATTATAATTTATGTAAGCACCCGCGTAACACATATGTTGATGCAGAGATAAAGATCATGGACAATAGTGTAAACATAACAGCTTTTATCCTACATCAGAATGCTTTGCTTTGTTTTCAGTTGTAACACAACATTTAAGTGTGCATTGCCAGCATTGCAGGTTGGTTAAATGTTCTTTAGTTTAGGGTTTATGTGTAGGGCCAGGTGCTGAGGCCTTTGAGTTCTGTGGGATTTCCTTCCTTGGACCTGTCCATGGTCCTGGAAGGGTCATCGGCTCCCCAGTTGAGCCCTTGGAATGAGCTTTTGATGAATTTCTAATGAATTGCAGAGGTCTAGATAGACTTAAAATTAATGTTTTGATTTGATCGTTTTGGTGGGCAGTCTTTCTTGAGTATGAATCAGTTGTTACTTTTTCTAAAGATTTATGTATCAACACCCATATCACAAAAAATAACTGAGCATACATTTTTAAATAATTAAAAGTAAAAAAAATGTCTGTCCTTAGAAAATCTTCAGTACAAACAACAGTACTACAGTGGTTATACATATTTGGGAAGAAGCTATTGTTCTGTAACAGTTTGTTTTGAAATTTTGAAAAATTTCATATTAAACCTGAAATACGGAAACATTTACACTGAAAGTTGTGACATTTACAAATGATTGAAACCAAACACTTTCACTGACGCCCCAATGACCCCCTGTTGAAAGTGTCATATGGCAAAGTTATTCGATGTGTTAAACAGGTGTCAGGTGGGGATGTGAACAGAAGGGTCAAAGATTACAAAGAATTGGGTTTCTCCCAGGTGTTGGAGGTCATGGGTCAAGCCATGACATTCAGAGGGTGTGGCAAGACACCTGCAAAAGGACTGCAGTAATGCATTTTTTTGTGACATGTTTGACGGAACATAAGTGGGGGACAAAAAAGATGAGTTCTTGGTTTGGTCAAATGTATAACAACTCAAAGTCAGGAAGTAATCTCTTTGCATATACATTACACCATTGTTATTTTCAGTTCTGGTGGTGATTTAGTATTATCATATTACGAAGCTTGTATTAATCTTTGTAGGCATTTTAGCTCTTCTTGCTGACCATTATGAAGAAAGCATGTCTGACATTCCAACTCTCCATGGTGCAGTTATTCTGCCCGCCATATGCCAAACAGACCACATTGATCTAATAAAAAGGAGGAGTTCAATAATTTTAAGCCTTTCAAATTATAAGAAATCAAAAAGTATTTCACAAGAGGGAGCCTCTATCTTACCTTATTTAACACTCACTCTCTCATCAACGCAATTCAGATTGATGCATTGATGTGCACTAAAAAAACGGTTCATGACAAATTACGAACATAATAGAGTTAATGTTAAGAATAAATGTTAAGTCAGCATAGTTTATTTATGTTTAAGCTGCACATTGAATTTTTGTATTAAACACACTAATTATATTATATTATATGATTTGCAGTAAATGTTTATCTTTATATTTTCATTTAACGTTTTACAAAGAAATATTTTTTGTTAATATGACAAAAATGATTTATTATTTACTAAGTTGACATTAGGTTTATAGAAAACACAAGGCTTTTGAACAATTTAAACCCATACCTGAAAATACAAAAACATATCTACGGTGAAGTCAATAAGTATTTGAACACCCTGTGTTTTTGCAAGTTCTCCTGCTTAGAAATCATGGAGGGTTGCAGAGATTTTTTTTAGCTTAGGTGCCACTGTGAGAAACAGAATCTAAAAAGAAAATGCAGAAAATACCATTGTGTGATTTATTTGTAAATTACTGTGTAAAAATAAATGTTTAATCGCTTGAGTCCTAAAAATGATATTTGGTCTTGAAACCTATGTTAACAATAACAGAGGTAAAACGGTTCCTGTAGTTCTTCACCAGGTTAGCACTCACTGCTGAGGGGATTATGGTCCACTCCTCCATGCAAATCTTCTCTAGATCTGTCAAGTTTCGGGGCTGTCACTGAGGAACATGAAGTTTCAGCTCCCTCTAAAGATTTTCAATTGGATATAGGCCTAGAGACTGGCTAGGCCACTTCAGAGCCTTGATATGATTCTTACAGAGACACTCCTTGGTTTTCACGGCTTTGTAATGTGGGTCAATGTCATGTTCTAATGTTCTGACTGAGGGAAGGAGGTTTTTGCCCAATATCTCACAATACATGGCCCCGTTCATCCTCTCCTCAATAAAGTGCAGTTTTCCAGTCCCTGTGCAGGACAACATCCCCAGAGCATGATGCTTTCACCCCCATGCTTCACTGTAGGTATGGTATTGATAAAGACGTCTTACTGTATTACTAATCTGGTCTTATCTGGTCTGATTCTTCAACATTCTTGGCATCACTGATATCCCACAAAGAAAGATCTTCTGTTGTCCCCATTCCGAGGGACATTGACAGTCATCATTAGCCTCTTCCATTTTCTGACAATTTTGTCTCTTGTGTATTTTGACAGGTCTTTGGTTTTGACCAATCGTTGGGTGCACAGGAGGCTTTATGATAGCTAATGATCTAAAACAGGTACTACTAAATTACAATCATGGGTAGAGTCTAGCTGGACTATTTAAAAGCAAAATAAGAGGTATTTCAGGGTCAAAAATCAAGCTGATAAGTAAGTCAAATACTTATTGACCTCACTGTATATTCCAAAGGTAAATTAATCATAACCACTAAGTAGTGATTTATTTTACTAACATTTTTTTATTTAAGTATTAATCTAGTTAATAAGTCTCTCTGGGAGCATATCAATATCACAAAAAAACTGTAATTGTGATAATATAATAATAAATGTTGTACTAATGTTGTATAGAATTTTGGAAAAAGAAGATTTATGTACAGATTTAAGTGTTTTAACCTATTGTTATCTCTGCTGTTTACCGCTTCATTGTCTGCTTGATTCTATGTTTGTCGCTTTGGATAAAAGCGTCTGCTAAATGCTGAAATGCATATTTATATGCAGGTGTATCAATAAAAAAACATGTTCTAACCATATTTTTGAAAACATTGTTTTTATTAAAACTAAGTCAACTGAACAAGTAGCATTTTTTTAGATGTTGAGGAACAAAAAAGGAATATGAAGAATGAATGAGTTAAATCAGAGAGATGTATATGGAGACAAAGTATTCTTTATATTTGCTCTCTTGGAAGTTGCAAGTGTTGAATAAAAGAAGATTTAATAATTAAGGTCTTAATTACCCTGTTATTGCCATAATGTGATTTTCCGTCATCAAATTATTCAAAATCTCACCCTCAACAAAGAAAATCTATAATGATTTACTAAGTCTCATGTTGTTTATACTGCAGAATATTAAGTGAAATATTTATGATGTTTGGCATCAAACTTTTGCATTTCGAAAAAGGTACAGGATGTAATATTTGTTTTGCTTTTTGGCTTAGTTTTTTTTTATTGGTATTCTTTGTAGTAAACTTTGTAGTGATTATTGGGGTCAGAAAGTGATTATTACTATAATTATTAATATTACAGCTTTATCACCATTTCTTTGCAGCTATCGAGATCACAATTATTTAACATGATTAAACATTTACCTTCTAAATTTTTTACAATAAATTAACCAAAAACTAACTTAATATAACTTAACAAAAAAATGTAAAATAAATAAATAAACTAAGAAAATATAACCATGCAACTAAAAAAAAAATTTGAAACACCTTGCAAAATTGCACATGGCACAATTGTTACAATTGTTTTAATTGTAAAGTGGTCCTATTATGGTATTTGGAATGTTGTTGTCTTTCAAGGCCGAAAGAAATAAGAAATCAGTTTGCTAACAAAACACGTACATCAGAACATTACTGGCACACCGTGTTCCGATGTCTTAGAAAAATCAACAAATGACTAAAAGACAGATTGGAATAGTGGATTATTATATTAATTAAAACAGGTTATTTAAAGATCTGTCATTCATTTTCAACAGGCACATCTGGTTCAGTTGACAAAGCATATCACAACACCAGAGTTAGATCATGATGTTTTCCATTATGGATGTGTGAGTTTGTGTATTGTACCACATGCTGAAGAACTTGTTTATTAGCAGTGTATGTGAGCTGACAATTTTGACTGTTATCCCTTCAAAACCCAAATGCAGCAAAACTCTAGAATCACACAGGAATCACTCATCTCCAGCACAAAAAGCCAACAGACAATTTAAATACAAAGACGACAGCAAAACATGGTCCAGCTTGGCCTCATTAACCAAACCGGTACACAAAGACCCATGGAATTTTCATTGTAAACACGATTAGTCATAACCAAATACTATGTTGATTGTTGTATTCTCTTTAGCCCAGTGCATAACACAAAACATTAATATGATTGTTCAGTCCACAAGTTTGAATAAGTTTATCTAATGGCTAAGGTTTTTCATTCTCTTTTGTTGAAATACAACACTTTATTTCATTGGCTTAGCTGACAAAACATCCAACATTACATTGGATTACATTCTAACTCGGGGAACTGCTGAATACCTCCAAGCATTTTCATTTATTTAAAAATTTTATTTTAAGTTGCTCGGCAGGCAAATGCTTACAGTCATACTCGCATCCTGCCATCCTTGTTCTTGAGTTTTTAAGACAATTGGAAACATTTAAATAAGAAAGGATTGTTATTTAATATTTGTATGTTTTAGGCAGAATACAAATCTTTTTTTTTAAATAGCAGTTCATGTGGAAAGATCTAAGAACATGCAAAATACGAAAAGTAACTAACCAAAACTCAAATGCTTAGCTTAAGGTCTTGGATTAACTGTAACTCCCAGGAAACAAACATCTTAAAGAGAAATCTTTACCATAAAAGCAGGAGCAACATATAAGACAATAGGTACTTTTATTTGTCAAGGACATTCCTTATCTTTTTTAATGTCATTGGCGTCAGAAAGATGAAGCAAATAATTTATTCAACTTGTTTGTGCACATTTTTCTGCCAAAGCTCATCTTCTTTCATCATACAGCAGAAGGCGACCCTGTAGCTTGTTGATTTTTTTTTAGTTAGCTAAGACCTCACAGCTTCCAAGAGCAAAGATACATCCAAGATAACGGTCCAAGATAGATGACCGTTCGCACAGGTTAATATAACAATACACTACGCAAGTACCATCATAAAACATTTGCATAGCTTGCTTTAATGTGTTTGGGAAAATCTGCGGCCATGGTTTGAAAAAATGCCTCAACATGGAAACTTTTACCTAGGTGGTCCCATTCTGTTGATACCGATTGTTTATTAAGCCCTGCTAAGGATCACAGTACAGAAAGATGGACAAAAAAGACAAAGTGTCTCATAGCACAGCCGCACATCAACATGAGCGCAGTGCCACACATGCTTGCCCGCTTTTATGGCGAAAACGAAAATACCACACACAAACCCTTCGGCCAAACTGGCATTGCATGTGGATATGTCTTACCAACCCCCTCTTTCTATCACTCTCATCCTGACATCTACCTGTCTCCTGCCAATCTCCCGTCCTTGCCCTTGGATAGGACCGTGTGTGTGTTTACATGACAGATTGGGCCCCAGTAGGAACCATAATTGCATCATTTCATGGATGCGAGTCAGCATTGAAGATCCAGGGCCAGAGTTTCTCTTATAAGCTAATCTGCCATATGCACTATGTTTGACAAAGAGCGATTACTACAAGGGAAGGTAAAGCGGGGCCGATAGCATAGACCTGTTGAAATATGGGAAAAGTTCCACACCATTTTTGTTTCAAAAACTAAGAAGGCAACTATGGAAAGCGAGTGAATTCAGACCGCCCTTGCGCATTTGCTTTAATTTTGAGGGTGTGTTGCGATCCACATCTTCATGTGAGAGGAATCAGACTGCTCGATCATGGCCACACACATTTCAGCAGTGGTTCTCAATGACTCAGTCCCATAAATATATGAGGTAATAGAATATGTGTGATAAAACTAGATGTGTGCTCTGTTAAATACATTAAATCTTGTTCCTGGAAATTCATCAATGCATATTCATACCCATATCATCTATTTATCTCCCGTAATTCTCATATCTAAATCCATTATCTGTCACAAGTCATTCTGTATTTATGATATTATAAAGTGCGTTTTCCAACTATCTGAGTTTCGCAAATATTTGGTATACAGAGTCGTCATGTTTATGCTGAGTGCAGGGTTACACTGTTTATGAAATATAGCCAGGCCGAGCCTTTTGGGGAAGAGAAAGAAAACCATTCCAAATGAAAAGTAATGATTCATGCCACAGATAGTATACAGTAGAAACTAAAATACACGCCGATCAGGCCCGCTCCCCAAAGCCATTTTGATTGGCTCTGATCGACGCACATGCAGGCAACACTGTATTGCGTTACTCTAAATACATTGAGGTGACTATGGTGACGTGGGTGGTCCTCATTCATTATTATAACGACTGTTCAAGCAGATTGATGTTTGGAGGTGGAATAAAATAACGTTATCAACCTTGGCTCAAGTACTGCTCTGTTTGTTAGGCTTCCAGTAAAGATTCGCAGAAGTCAGAACAGAACATTGTGTGATGTTGTCCTACTGCATGGCTTATTTGAATATGTTGTGTATGTTGTCTCAGCCATGTTGATCTCTTGGGCATTTCATCTGATTACTTTATCTGACTACTTCTTACAACTCATTTATTCTTTAGAAAAATCTTTATTAACTTACTTAACTCACATAGAGTTTTTGTGAGACTGGAGACTCAGCATTGGACACTAACTGTTGGTAGAAAGTAGACACATTTACTTTGGATAATATACTATAGACCACGGAAAAAAATGAAAATGATTTGGATACAACGCAGTTGTACAGAACATTTATAACCATATACCAGAAGTGCTTCTGAACTTGTTTGCACATTTTGCGTGGTCTATAGCTCTAATCTGATGAAAAATCCGCCAGAAGATTATGAAAACTATTTAATGATTACCCACACATTCTGAGCTTTCCAATTCATATTTACTATTTGCATAACATACGTATCCCATGACCAGGGTAGAAAGAAGTTAAAGGAGTCTTTTATGTTCTCATCATGCTATAGACTTTAATAAACATATTGATATTTCTGAGAAGAACCCAAGATAACCCTACTTTTATTTACAATAAATGATCATATTTCTTCACATACAACAGTAAAAACAATGTAGACAACTTAAATAACTTTACGGTGTAACTACTTAAATAATAAAAGAAACAGGGTTATTCAATTCACACGACACCTTCCCAGCAGCTCCAATGCAGGTTTCACATTAAGTGCTAAAATTATCGAGTAGATTTACAGCATGATACAAGAATGTTAAAAATGCACTGAATATATTGTAATAAACACTTAGGGTTGCTGTTGGTATAATTTTCTTTGGGAGAAATGAACAATTACACTAATAACACTGGATACACTGAACTACTCTAGGTGAATGTAAACCTAGAAGATCAATTTACTTATTTTTACAAGAAGCACATATAGAAAGAAAAAACAGTGGAGTGAATTAAACATTAGCTGAAATATCGATGAACTGACTGGTTACAAATGAGCCTAAAGCTGATATACAGAATGTACTGTTTCAGTCTAGTTTCAGTCATTTTTATTCAGTTATTACAAAAAAGAAGAACAGCTTATGCTTTTTTGAGGCAATATGGTGAAGTATGTATGTAAACAAAAATATAAGTTCACTTTCTGAACCATTTGTCAGGGTTTGTGATGTCATCATTCTGTAAGTATCGTAGTGTCACTGTGATCTATTCATTCATGAGCTACAGGCTGAAGCTTTTAGCTTTGAAGAAAAAAGCATGAAGGTCGGAAAGAAAAATCAATGTTAAATTTTTGTCTGTCAAAGTACTCTTACATTAGAGTTTTATAGGTAGAACTGTCCTAGCATCTATCCATAAAGCTCCAACAAATGAATTTTATGAGGCTTACTGCGAAACTGCAATTATTCTCCTTTCCCATATATTATTCCTTAAAAAAATAAACATTACTCTATCAGATAATGCCAAGTCTAAGAAGTACTACAACCTACAGTACTGTATAAAATGTACACCAGTCACTAGCCTTGTTCCCTTTTCTAAATGGCAAAAATGAATGGTTTTGTGTTTGTTAAAATCATGAACGGCAAAACAAGTGAAGCTCACCCACTGCGACAGACAAAACTGCATTGAAAGTAATACAAAAAAAATTTAACAATGATTTTTGTATAAAATCCTCCTACAAGGGTCTTCTATATAAAAATGTTTCCTGTTCTTGACATCACACAAAAACTAGATACATGAACATATTAAAATATGATAAGATATACAATTTGCAATGAAAGCAGCGTGCATTGTCAGCATGGTCATGGACAACGAAGGAAAATAGTATACTGTAGCATTAACCAGAGCTGGCCTCTATGGTTTTCCTGCTAACCATCTTCTTGTCGCGTGTATTCTATAATGCAATCAAAGTGACTGTCAGAAGATTCCTAAGATTACAATAAGTTTTTTCACTTTGTGATCTTTAGAGACCCCAATTGGGAAGAATATTTTTTATTATTTCAAAGATCTGTTTAATGAAATTGTGTACAGTAAACTGGCATCAAGTCCCGTCCAATGATTCTCCAGTTATACACAGACCTGCTGAAGTCTGTTGTATGGTGGCATATTGTATTGATGGCGCTCACTTTTGTGTTACTTCCCTAATTATTTAAGCAATCTGTGAATCCCAAAGTGGCTATTATTTTTATGGTACAGTTCAGTTCATTAGACTGTCCATTTGTTTTCCCTAAATGAGAGGTTTTTATACATGTTCCTAAAATCCCAATTGGTGTTCTGTTTTCAGAATCCTGTAGAACAAACCGTTGCCCACGGTGGGGATGGACCAAGCATTTGAGTTGATCTCATATGGGGCGCCCAGTGCCTTGTGAGTCCTCTTGACAGTTATTGATGCAGGGATGATAAAACTGCATGGTACCTCAAACATGTGACCCCTTTCAGCTATGCTTGATGAGGTTCTATTGGCCGCCCTGTTATTGTTTGACATGTATTTGTGCATAGGGATGTGCATTGGGTGCCGATGGCTTAAGGGATCTTGGAAATCAAAAGCCTGTGGCTCATGAAACAGAACAGTGCTGGGAGAGAGGAGGATCCGGTGAGGGGCAGTTGGAGATTCGGGATGGTGTCTTAAAGGCAAACTCTGAACTGCCTCCTTAAAGGTCAGTCTGCCAACTGCAGAAGAGCGCTTTTTCACCCTGACCTGCTCTTTATACAATATAACTGGTGAGGTCCAGCAGGTAGGAGGTCATGTCAATGATGTGCTCCAGTATGCTGTCGTTCTCACCATCCTCTCGTACGCCCCGCTCCCCTTTATCGCAGTGGGCCCCCGAAAAGCCTTCCTTGCAGAGACACTTGTTGGGTTCCACGCACACTCCTCCGTTGCGACAGGCTGGTTCACACTTGGCTGAAAAGAACATGCAAAACAGAATGAAGTTTGAGATTTTTGTGCAATTAGCATGTTTTCGAGGAGGAAGTTTGTTTGGTCCTGTACCTCGTAAGCAGAAAGGGCCTTCCCAGCCTGGGCTGCAGCAGCACTTGCCAGTTGGTGTACAGTGTCCATTCTTGCATTCGCGGGAACAAGCAGTGCTAAGCATCTCTGGATCCTCTACTGGCCGTCTGCACTCCTTAGGGACCTGTGGCCTGCATGAGATGAATAACATTGTCAGTTAAGAACCTTTTCCTACTTGGTCACTTCAGATTAACTGATGTAATTTTGCACAAGTAACAACTTGTGGAAGAGAACATGCATTTAATTGATTAGGCCAATAGTAAACCAGTATTCCCATCCATATATGAGCAAGAATGAAATTGGCACCTTAGGAACTTTAAACATATAAACCTGTTTGTTCTGAGGCTTGCAAATAAAACACTCGCCCAACAAATGTACATATGTAAATTTGATCAAATTAAGTTTAAAAACAAATTAACCATCCTGTGCTGGGATGATGTCATGCTGTTTCTGCATTGCCATGTCTGGAAACAATAACGTTTTTGTGTGCACTAGATTTCGAATGAACAACCCCAGTGTCACACAAAGTGGCTTGTGATGAACCTGCCTGAAGTTCAGCTCTCCAAACATTCTTATACTTCACTTAGCTAAACATACTGCTTAATGAGCCAGACAAATCTCTTCAAGGCTGTCTATTAGTGAGCAGCAGGGCTGTTGACATACCCACCGGGTATGCACACACTCACACACAAACACACTGTAATTGGACTCTAGTGAAGCAGTAACTGTATGGGAAACAGGCTGGAGAGCTCTTGGTGAGTTCACATCCTGTGTTCCTCACTCTAGTTGGTGTATGGGAAAGTAAGGTGGAGAGTGATGTTGTATTAAGAGGGTTAATGATGAGGGTTGTAGATAGCATAGTGGGTAAAAGCCCACAAATGAGATGACAAAAACTTTAACACAAATGAGATATCTTTAGTATCTGGAACACAGTGATGCAATCACTTCAAAGTTTTGATCTAAAGTCTGGAACATCTAGATACAAATGTCCGCAAGAAAATGAAGTCCTACCTTAAACAGATCTTATTAAATGCAATTATATTATATTATATTTATATATGCTAACTTTATAGTAATATAGTGTTACTGTGTGTCAACATTAAAATACTTCGCCCCAAAAATGCAAAGGTTGTCATTATTTGTTACAAACATATAGGAATTAATTTCTTTATTGTACTGAATCGTAGATACGAAGGAGCACGGCTTTTTTGGTAGATTATCCTAAAGCTTTATTTGTCTTCTGTAAATGCGAGAAAACCAAAGACATTTCGAAGATATAAACAACACGGTTCTACACTACAGGTACTTAAGATTAACGTGAGATTGTGATACTTCTCCTTTAACGAAAAGGATTTGGGTTTAGAACAATATAATACATGACAGTAATGATTTGAATGTTTGTTTTACCATGTAGACTATATGTCAAAGATGCACACAACTAGTATATAAATTAGTTAAGTAATCAATAGAATTTAATACGGTTCAATGAGTGTACTTTACTACTACTGGCAGTATGCTAGAGTATTCAGTGCAGTAGGGTTTAAATACATGTAGCAACTAAGAATTTGACTACAGTTTACCACAGTAGAGACTTTAATTTATATTAGTATTTTGTCATTTAAAATATATATCTCAATCTGTCTATTGAAGACTGATATAACAACAGATGGCATTATTACTATTCATTGTAGGTTTTCTGAAACATAAAATAGAATGTGGAAACTTGCTAAAAAGTATTAATCTACTGGAAAAGCATGTGGTGTTTAAAAGTAAGGTGTCATTTTGTAGGTCACTCAAATTACAAACATCATCATCAAGGCCGATCACTTTTGACCGGTGTTATACAAGAGATATCTAGGGGTCGTTTATGGATACTAGGGGTTGCAACAGGGAGTATATATATGAGGGTCTATGTGAAAGAGCGGGATGCTGGATCTCTAAGTTGCCCTGACAGTTTCGGTGACTGATGGCTGGGGTAGGGCGGCAACAAGGGAATTCTGGCAGGATGCACTGGGGGTCCAGTGGGGGAGCAGTTCCCATGCTCCCCTCTACTGCTTTCAGCACCCATATCAGGTCTCCCCTTTCTCTGGTCCACACTTTGGTTTTTTGTGTTGTTGTGACAGGCTGTTACGTTGTTAAAAAAATGCGATAGAAAAGATGAGAGAGAAAGAAACAGAGATGGATAGTGCAAAAGAAATAAAGGAAGGGAGGGAAAAAGACGCTCCCCAGAGGATTGGTTTAACACTGTTAATGACGCTGGGGTCAGCGGCGCTACTAAACAGTTTGCATTACTCGCAGGGTGGCCGTGAAAACAACACCTGCTGCCGTGGCACTTGACAAAGACAGCTGGGTCAACAGGCACTGTGGGAATGTATCGACTCTGGGAGGCAACTTGCATAAAACACAGACTGATAAGTTTAAAGGACGCCGGAGCTTATTAGTTAATGAATGACTGCCCCAGTTCCACGGAGGCTGCATTATCTAGTTTCCTGGATTGAAACAGATTTGTATCACACATGCATCCCATACTGACATGACCACTGATTTTACAGATTGGAAATATTGGTAGTTGGTTAAAAATACTAAAATGTGTTATATGGAGGTAAGAATTATAATGATTGATAGTTGAAAGCATTGGCCTAAATGTTAATAATTTCAAACAGTATAATGTTATCTTTTTACTTAACTCATTCATGGTTTAAAACATCCGAGTGATATGATTAAAGATACAGTGCTTGGGGGAAAGGAAGATAAAAAGTGGTATTGGCAAAAAACTTCATTGAGAAACTCTGTGTGACTTCCCTGTGTTTTTGTCATCTCCCGCTTTTGTTAGCACCTCTTTGTGGTTACACTGAATCAAAAAATTTACTGTGTATTGTAGCTGTAGACCATTCAGCACGACCCCAAGGGTCTTTGTCAAGGGGAGGAACACAGTTGGGAGTGGAAGAGATTTAGAACAGACTGAGAAAAAAAGGAACCTTTGGGTGAAATATAGGGACAGCAAGCAAGAAGTGTAAGCACTTTATGAAGTTTTTGAATTTTTTTTCAGAAACAGGCTGGGAAGAATATGGAACATCACAGGCAAAGATTATGAAAATATTTCAGATCCCACACTAAATAGTTGGAGTTGACTAAAATCTTGTCTGTTCTAATAAAACATTGGATGTTTCTTCCATGCGATCCTTAAACTCTTCAGCTAGAACAGATTTGTTTTCATAGTGTTGTTTGAACAAACTGTATCTTCTGAGAAGATGGATATGGATATCCATATAAAGGAAATGAAATCCTCTACTATAGGACTTTATCTGGTCAGGGGATGAACTTAAAGAAATAAAGTCAGCCAAATTACCAAATTGCTGTTGTATAAGAGTAGACACAATATTTATTTCTTTAGAAATAAAACAAGGCCAGCAGATATAAACATGTGGTAAATGTTAGCTGTTGGGCTGGTAAATCCAGCTTTAAATAGTTGCTTAAAATAGTCATGGAAACATGATAACTAGTTGGTAGCAGGTCCAAGCTGTCATTAGCTGACCCAAGTTGGTCATTTGCCAGTCGAAAAATGTAGCCAACGTAAGCTGATATTTAAAGAAAAAGTACATTAAAAAATGAAAATTCTTATATCCTGTACTCATGTCACACCTGTAGGACTCATATTATTGAAACACATATCTTATAATTTTTTATTTTGTATTTGGATGTATGAAGATGGATAAACTAGATGTACTGAACATCTGTCATAATAGGCTAGTGTACAATGTGGGGTCTGCCATGCCAATTGCATATTGAAATTTAACCATAAGTATATTACTTTCATACAGTTCAGTTAATTACACTAGTAAGGAAGATTTATAAAATATATCCGATAGTTCTAAAATGCTCAAAAACTTATATGTTGTACATAAAAGCCTGCAGACTGATTTTTGCGATAAGGGCACACAAACACGAGCAATATTTATCTGCAGTTCAGCTATTGACCACCGGTGTCACCAACAACAAGTGTTACTGAATTTTACATATAGCTCCATCATTTTCTCATTGATTTTCACTAGCCAATAAACAATGCTACAGTATCTCCCTCATGCACATATACACATTTCAGTGTGTGGTGGCTTATTTATCATGTTGCAAGATGTGTTTATAGCAACAAAGCAACAATCTCAAACATCTGCCTTGACATGATAAAATACGCCTCACCCCACGGAGCCCACAATTCTACGACCTCAAAATGCAATGGGGCGGATCAAAATCAAAACACAGCGCGAGTATTTTGAAGTCAAAAACTATAGCCAGAACACAAAAGCCATTACAAACGCTTCAAGGCTTAGAGGTGCAGGCAAGTTGTAAATGTAAGTCTATGAAATGTAAATGCTGGACCACCCTCCTAGACGGTGCAAGTCAACTCAGAATTGTCATATCACCTCCTTTATTTGGTAATTAGATCACAAAATCTGACAGGATGTGTAAAACAGTGAACCCAACACCGCAGGCCTGACAGACTAAACAACTCTAATCAATGGTGGAAAGAATTGTTCTTTGGAAAAAATGCAGCAATGCCAGAAAACATAAATAAAGTGAGTTTGAGAGGCCTTGTTTAGGAGACTCATGGAAACATCTGTGGTAATTAATAGCATTAGACTTGGGTGGCACTGTCGTCACCTGGGTATACAGTGCCTCGCAAAAGTATTCAGACCCATTCTCTCTCGATTCTTACTGTTGTAAATAAAATTTGGGTTTTGACTTGGGCATCGCACGATTGTGAGCCACTCTTACTACAGTATGTCTATCATCATTCTGTTTTATTGTAACAAGATGTTCCGTCGCTGCCGTACACAACCTTCCAGCATGATGCTTCACCAGCATATTCCTCCCTGTATGTATGGTGTCCTTCAAGATGTGGGCAGTGTTAGATGTGCACCACATGTATTGCTTTCAATCATGGTCTTATCTCAGCACAATTTTTTCCAACATTTCAACAGAGCCACTAGTATTCTTTTACAAGCCAAACTTCAGACTCACTGTCTCATAGTCCCCTATACAGGTCCCTTTAATAAAGATCTCTTATCTTATGACTGGTTCTCAGATACTCTGTATCTTCTCTAGCTTCAAAGTGGCCCTTTTTGTTTGTGGAGAATTTTGAGAAGCAGTGTATGGGTGGCTTCCACTGTCAAATTTGTGAACATTGACCATCAGACATTTCGCGAATTAAAGCGATGTAGTTCAACCCAAAAATATATTTTTTTCATTTACTCAAATGCATGTTTTTTCAAATATGTAGTGTACACAAAAGATGTCTTGAAAAATGAGAAAACTAGGGCACTATTGACTTCCATGGTGGTATTTTTTTTCCTTCTATGGGAATCAATAGTGCCCCAAAGCTCTTTTGATACTAAATTTCTTTCAAATATCTTTCTATTTGTTCAAAAGACATTTTTTATACTGGGAATATATTCATTTTTGGGTAAACTATCACTTTATATTCTGCTTTGTACACTTTGCATTTCATTTTCACAGCTGTTCTAAAGATTCAGAACTTTAATGAGGAAACTTATAGTAATTATAAATCTAAATTAAAATTAAATGGTGAATCTGAATGGCATTCTCCAATTCATAATTTATGCTTCTATATCGACTTCTGTCCATAACATATAACTTTATCACAAAATAATTAAATAATGTTTTATTATTGTAATAAACTACAAAAGGTAAAAACTACATTGTGTTCATTGTACTTCGAACAAATCTGACTATGCAATATATTTCCTTAAAAAATAGTAAAATAGTTGATTACAGAGATGGCGTTACAGTAAGAATATTATGTTTCGTATCACTTTACCTGATAACTGAAGGTAATATATACAGTTCCCTTTGTTGAGAAGTTCCAATAAAAAGATTAAGAATGGGGAAGAAAGAACAAAAACAAGTTTCATGAGCGATTGGTTTGAATTAGAGACTTGACAGATCTGTCTGCCTGGGCCTATTGTAGGGTCTTTTTTCAATGTCTGATCTTATAAAATCGCAAACATTTTTTGGCACTTGTTAGGTAAAAATTCATTGGCTCACTTGTAATAGATGACATATTTTTCATATGTGCTTGGCCTGGTGAAAGTGGCCTATTTTTATCGTAAAATAGCTTTTAGAGGAATTAAAACACACGGGTTAAATTACGGCATACTGAAACTGGCTCTCATGCATCCATAAATGATTAAGTCGTTTAACTGTCCTCATTCATGTGTTGAATTTCCCACCATGAACTCCACAAACACGTGCGCTTGTATGTCAGTCGAATAATTTCTGTTCTGCAGACTGGCCAACATATGAATGCACTCAAGGTTTTCAAAGAAAACATTTCCTCTGTTGTAGACAGGTGTGCAAGTCCTGTCAAAGCACGGAAAACACGCAACCGACCACACAGGCTCCCTAGTTAACCGACGCTGTCCGAGCCACCTTGACTGTATTGGTTCTAGAAATGCGTTACACTAACATTTGGGAATGGTATGCTTGCTCTCCAATTATGGCTGAGGTTTGTGTTGGCTAAGAGCGGCAGTTCTGTGATGCCTTGTTTAAGCCAGCTCAAGTCTTTGTGCATGTATGTGCGAGAAAAAGACACAAAGTTGTGTTCCGGCTCTGATTCTCTGAGAACCATCTTCTCTGTCTTGGTATGAACCACAGATGTTCAAGCCATAGCACGTTAGGCGGTCACCGGGGGGTTTGTAAAGTGGAATAAAAATGGAATTAATTATGTGAGTTTCAATATTAGCATTGCTTAGCGGTAACATCATACATTTCACATGAGTAGAGCAATGAAGAATCAACTACAGAGAGACAAGAAGATTGTTGCATGATATCTATTGTATACATTATGTTGATCTGTATATACAGATCAGAATGAAGCTCAATGTACCTCTTGGGGTCCACCAACTTGTAGAGCTTTCCACTGTGCGACTGCGTTGCCATGCTTTTGCTTGAAGCAAGAATGTAGACTTCACCTGTACAGAAATAAACAAACATCTCAATTATCTTTTCTCTGGATTCTTGCTGCACTTGACACTGCTGCATGCGAGGGTTTCATAAGGGGGTCTTTAAAACCTTATGCAAGTAATTTAATAAGGAGCTGTAGTGTGTTGCAGAACTGTGGGCAGATTGTAAACATGTGTCAGAAGGCTGCTATGTGGGTCTACAATGGGTCCTTCCAATAAATCCCTCCAAAAAATCCGCAACAAGTGCTATCTCTTCCTCACATGGACCCAATCTTGACACAGGGCGAGACATTTATTCTTTGTCTCACTTGACCCAGTGCTTGGAATCGAGAGTTTATGTTCCCTTTTATGCACTGTGCTGTGGGAATATTACATGGTGACAGAGAATACAACCTAGCAATGATTGGGCCTAGCTCTGCTCTGCGGTACCAGTGTTTGGTATAAAGTTGTAATAAATGAAACCACAGCTAAACCAGTCAGCCAAAAATCAATTATCAATGTCAAATGTTGGCGTAAGAAAAGGCAGGAGTTTTTAAATGTAAACTCCATGTGCTGACAAATTGTGCTGCTGTTTTTTTTCTAGTTATTGTAGATAATAAAGAGGAAATAACTCAGTATGAGTACCAAGGCACTGAATTTGCTTGGGACCCAGTGACCTTTTCTTTTCTGTATGATTCTGATGAATATTGAATTTGACAGGAAATTCTGTTCTTTCTGTAACATCACAACGTGGAACATATTAAGAAAATGTTCATTTCAACATCAAATGAAGTCAAAAACAAACCAGACCGCTTGTTTTCAAAATATAATGAATATTCGTTATGAATATACTTAGAGACATTCTTGTATAACAGTTCTGTACTTGTGTGTGTAATATAGTTTTTTAAACAAAACCCTGGGAAATGTCGTCTTAGCTGAATGTAATGTGAAATTCATAATCTTGGTGTCTTGTTAAAGGTTGCAGAGAACTCACTTACCTAATTCGTCTTCGCCAAACCCTAGGATGTGGCCTACCATCGAGGAACCACAGGAACTGCTGCTACCAAGACAAAAAGGCTTCTCCTGCCAAGTCCTATCTTCAGAAGATCTCTGGATAATTCGGAAGTTCCTAAAAATAAATCATAAATACACCATATTTGTGATCTTTGTGTTGTGTCCTTCATAATGAATTGAGGAAACATAAATAAATCACATAACAAAACAGATAGAATGATTCACAGTTCTGTTTTTCTTGACCACTGTTTTTTTTTGCAGTGATGCCCATTTTCCATTTACATTTCGACAAAAGCTAAACAGTCTAAAGGTTTATCAAATGGAAGCTAAATATCTGATTCTATGCTTCCCAGAACGATTTTAATGATGGGTGACATCTGATTGTATAGGACATGGTCCATTCATGATGCTGCTTAGGTGTGGTTGTTAACAAACAAAATACAACACATACCCATTTTTGTCTCCAAATACATAACTTCCATAAAGTCGTCTTGACTGACATCCCCTATAGACAAAACCACCGACTGGAGTGGTGCCTCCATTTGACCCCAAGTCAAACATAGATGGTTCGTTTTCTACAAAGAAAGAGAAAATTACAAAGAAAAAAATGTAATTCATGAAAAGAAAAAACTAAACTGATGTAATAAAGAAATTGTAAATTTATAGCTGTGTGAAATAACTGAGAAGATGGTTCTTTGTTTCTTGTTTACATTGTATAGGCTTGACAAACTGAATGACTGTATATAGGTTTAATCCCTTCAATCACCAACCAGTACATATATAACAATGGTGCAAGATTGATTTATCCCTATAACAATAGTTTTCTTTGTTTGTGTAAAGGATATCCTACTTACCACAATCTGTCAAGAGACCATTTGCTCTTCACATAGGGTGATTTTAATTATCTATTCCCTAAACGGTTGTAAAACACTTGATATGGTGGATTGTGTTTGTTTCACTAAATGGCGTCATTAACATTCACATTAAATTCACATTATTGCTCAATAGATTGAGAAATGGACAAGAGTGGTACAGACAAAGGGTGAGGTAATCCCAAAATTACTATTCAGTCTGTGTGTAAATGTGTGTAAAGCTTTGCATGTCCACAATGATTACATCAACTTTGGGAATGGCGAGTATTTTAACGTTACAGTCAAGGCCCATAAAACAATGAAACATTATTTAATTGACTACCTCATTCACTGTGGTGATGTTTTAACATCATAAACTGCCTGGTGTTCGGGAAATCTGGCACACGATGCTTTAGGGGTTAAAATTCATTGTTTGGGAGAAAGCCATCTTTGTTTGTTGCAAATGTGTATGAAGGAGAGTAAAAAAGCTAATCAAATACCAAGACCATACATTGTTACAAAATTACATGTATGAACTTCTTGTACTAATTATGGTCTGAGTTGTCTGAGACAAACTTCCTGTTGTTCATAGTAAGTTTCAACAATGTACTTATTGGCTTTATAATTGATCTTGCACATTGGTAAATCAAATCGCCAAAGGCAGGAATAAAAATAAGTGCTTTTGAATTGTAAATGTGTTCACACTTTATATACAAAATAGTATTGTATTTAAATGCAATAGTACTGGAAGTGTTTTTACAAGTTTGGAAACAGTTTTTATCATCTCAGACACTCTGTTCCTAACATAAAAGATTAACATTACTTTATAGCCAAGCATGAAGTGAGACAATAATTTATGGTTTGAGAAATGCAATACAAGAATTTCTTGAGTGGTTGCTTGGCTGGAACAACCACTTGGATTGTTCAATACCCTGCTTGTACAGTAATCTATCATGTTTTGAGTAACCAGCCACCTCCAACAGACATACCGTAGTCTTTCCCTTTGATGACCTGCAGGATCCTGCCTGTTGTTGTATTTTTGCCAACAGTATCGGTGCAAAGGATCAGTAGACTTCCATTGATGTCCATACGGAGCTTATCCACTGCACACCTACGACAGAAAGTGATCAGGGTTACTTTCAAAGAATGTGAATAGGAATGCAAGTAGGACATCGTGATATGCAATTTAGGCACGCAACGAGGAAATTCTATAACAAAGCATTTATTAACATGCATAGTATTAGACAGTTTGCAGCCTACCTCCCAGGATCATGCAGTCCATGGGCAAATATTTCTGGGGGCTGGTTGGTGCTGTTAAAATAGGGGTTGTTTCTGGGTATGGAGTAGGGAGTGTTGCAACAATCTGTATCCACATCCACCCTTAGGACGGATCCTGTGAAATCACTTAAGTATAGAAAGATACGCAATTTAACTTAACCACTTAAACTAAGCGCATAAATGAGCATAAATAATAGGGAGCATGGGGGACTGGGCTAGTTGTCATAGTTGTCACTAATTTCACTCTGGTCAATGTTTCTCATGATATCTAAGGTTAACTTGCATAATCTTTTTAGACTTTAGATATTGTTCACAAAAATTATGTAAAGCTTTTTAAATACATACTCCAACACAACACAAATTAATAAAATATATAAATGAAAAATGGAAATTCAATCTAAGAAACACACATTCATCTATAGTATTTGGTGACATCTAGGTCTCGCCTCCTCAATGTTGAATTATGATGTGTTATGTACCTCAGTCCATCCATCTCCTCCATATCGTCCAAAGTGATCATGCCATCGCCTAAAAAGATGTGCAGAAGACCATCCGGCCCAAACAGGAGCTGCCCTCCCAGATGTTTCCGGTGGAGCTCTGCTACTTCCATTAAAACTCGGGTAGTCCTTGTGTCAACCTGATTAGGATTTTTCCTAAAATTGAACATTAAAATATGTGTAATAACCTATAAAAATGTTAAATAATATTAGGAAGAAATTTCAAAATAGGCCAACACACTGGATGGGAGATTATGTCTCATAAATGTAACTAGTTTAGAAAACCATTTTTTTTGCCTTTTCTTTAGTCTTTTAGTGTTATAAACTTAATTTAACAGCTTCATTACTCATATATAACTTCCACCCACCTGAAAGGCTAATATACAATGTGATTAGGGTGAAATATATACTTGAGCTTGTTTTGAATTGCAGTTGGGAATTGAAAGACCAAGAGAATCTTGTGGTATTTATGTGTTTTGATTACATATCTCTACAAAACATCCATCACTGTCAGTAAAAGCATTGGATGAGGAGGTCAGAAGACAGATCCAAAACCACATGGAAAACAAACATAGTGCATCCATGTCCTTGTGTAAAATGTTTGATCCAGGGCCGTAACCACATATTGACATTGAGGGGACTAAATGTATGGGTGGGGTTGAGGTTTGTCCACACCAAAGCATATCATTCTCCATTTAATTTTTTTGGATATTCTGTTAAGAACAGGACTTTTAAAGTTATACTTTTTTTATTCACATTTTAACAGTTTTGTTTGAATAGCTCAAAGTCAATCTGAGGCAGAGAAGCTATGTTCTATCCAGCACATTACCTGGACACTGTGTACTCCACTACGCGAAGAATGTGGTCGTGCGGCCCGATAGACCAGCGCTCCTGGTTAGTCGTGTAGGAGACGTAGAGCTTTCCATTTTTCTTATAATTGGGGTGGAATGCAAGGCTTAGCAAGCCCCTTTCATCTCCGCCCTGCAAGTCAGATGGAAAGCACAAAGAATCTAGAAGTTAATTATGTCCTTTTTTAGATAAGGCCGGGCTGCAAAAAGTTAAAGCCAGGCCTCCCCAAGTCCCCATTCCTTTCTTTCTTTTTCTATCTCAGTCTCTCTCCATATGGGGGCCAGTAACCACATGCCCTCTGGCCCCCTTGCTTTTTTTTTTACATCCCCTCTCCTTGACTACTGCATTACAAACGATTATAAAACATTTGACTTCAAGCCACCCCCCCTCCCCACCCACCTTTTCAACCACCCGTCTTGGTTATAGGCGCTTGTATTTGGGGCCCGGCTCCTCTGGGATGTCCAGGGCCTCCTTACGGCCTCCATTGTGCCAGTGATTTGTGTGTGTAATCTTTAGGGGATATCCGTGAATGCAGTGTTGAGTGGCTGAAACAATTCATTAGCTCGTTCGCAGTTCATAGAGAGCACAAAAGTCCTGGAATCCTTTAGCACCCCAACCCTTTCCCTCTCTCTTTCTTACTTGTAAATCCGTGCAAAATGTCAGAGGCATGAAGCAAAATTGAAATGAGGACTGAACCGCCAACTCCCACTGTCTTGGCAACATGTTAGAAAACTTTGAAATTGCTTATGTAATAGGTAAAACCTCTCATCCTAAAGCTACTACATGAATTGTCCCTCCTCTGGTGGTCCACTCATCATAGTGTGTTGTAATAAGACGCTATTTTGCTTAAGTTCCTGGGGATAACCAGTAATGTTAGATTTTAATCTCTTTCCTTTTTCCAGGTTTTCATTCAAGATAAAAGTAAAGAAATCAATGAACAGACAACCAGGTGTATGGTTTATATGAATGGACAATAATATAAAGACAATATAAATACTTAGACTTCAGAATTTTGCTGTCTATAAGTAGATAAACACAGTGTGCAATGTCCTGGATGTAACATCTCCACAACATTCTCTACTGATGTCTCCAAAGAAGTCAGCAAAGATTGGTCTTCTGTGAATTGCTCAAGATTGCAGTGTGGTTCAACTAAGAGAAGATGCCAAAATATACAGATACAAATTGGTCAGAGCAGCTCAGTTAAGTTGTCCTGGAGTAATTCAGTTGGGACAGTCTACAATGCTTTGGATGAGCTGGCTTGGATATGTAGGAACACACATTACTCTCAGGAGTTATTTTGAGCACAACCACAAATAGCAGAAGAGTCATGAAAAGTACAGAAAAAATGATGACCTATTGCCCAAGTTCATTAAAACAGGCAGGTTTCATTTGTATTCCATATGCCTTCACATAAAAAACACTAGGTATTTCCTAGAAATCCCATTAAACCACCCATATGTTGGACTCCTGATGCACAAACTTGAATCCCAAAACAAACAGAGAAGGAGCAGGTCAAGTTTAGGATTCCAGAAAATAAAGGAATTCAAGCCAGGGACCACCAAGGAACATGCGTAAATGAACTCAAATATTGGCTTTTGCTAATGATCGTTCTTTCAACAAGTAGACACACCCCTAAATTAATACAGGGCTGTAGGAAGCACCTCTATTTTTCCAAGCCCATTCCCCTGGGCTCTACCAAAAACAGAAAGTAATTAAGAAAAGACAAACTCCATGATAGCCTCCCTCAATCCATCATAATAGACCTACACAGGCTTCCTGTGCTGGAATGCTTATACGCATTGCTCTATAGCAGTTAGACCTATCCAAAAACAGCCAAGAGCATTATGACCTTCAGTGTAACATTCCTGAAGCATGCTGATGTCTATGTAAAAAGTTACTCTTTTTGAAACCTCACATTTCTTTGCAACAATATATGTATTAACTTTTGTTTTGACAGCCCATTTCCTCTTTGAGAAAGATTAGGTTACAAAATCGTCTCTTTGGATTGTTCTCGAAAATGCATCAGGGTCGTATACATTTGCAGACAACGAAACAGAGCACTTCTGCCCCCACTTTATCCCTCGTCCCATAAGCAGCTGCCTGTCTTTCATGGATTGATGCATGGCCTGGCTCGAACATTGTTTCTGAGCACCTTTTGATCCATAGTGGCTCGGGCAATCCTGCATAAAGAGGCACTCCACCCGAACTGATTGGGGAAAACAATGCATGCCTACCTCAAAGCCAATCTGAAACGTTCACAGTAATTCAGAGCCCGCTTTACTTGAACACAATGAATCCCAAGAACCAAGTAAAAATCCCCTCCTCCACCTGTTAACAGGCATTAATCCTGTGACAGCGCCTGGGTTCTTGGTGAGGATCACTCACTTTCAAGCGGTGAAAAGAGCAGATCGAATCGTAGGATAACATTCAGTTACTACAGCGGCAGCTCTCTAGAGCAATCCACAAATCATCTGAATAGCTCCATCACAGGTGCTCCTAAAACCTGAACCTGGGCTTGGAATTCAATACAGTGGAGGGGAAGCTATGTGAGATGACAGCAAAGGAGAGGCTGTTTCTCAAAGAGAACCGTTAAAAGAGTTGCATGAGATGAGAGGAAGAAGTCCATCTGTCAAAGGCAGGACACTTTATTTCTGACAGGGCCAAAAGCCTTACTGCTCATCTAACTGAAAGAGCTCAACAGCTGTGCGTGTCAAGTGACAGAATGCACAACACGCTGTGATGTATTTGTTTCAGTGAGAAATAGTTTTTTGCAGCTGGACCCCCTTGAGCTAGCTGATGCACCACAATGGAACTGCGCTCACATTGCTTGCAGATGTCTTCATTTCCATCTCTAGTAGCACGGACAACAACAGAGCAATACCAAACTTGTGTGTACGGACATCATCAAAATGGTTCG
This sequence comes from Triplophysa yarkandensis, assembly GCA_033220385.1. Taxonomy (NCBI): domain Eukaryota; kingdom Metazoa; phylum Chordata; class Actinopteri; order Cypriniformes; family Nemacheilidae; genus Triplophysa; species Triplophysa yarkandensis. The sequence goes on from CM065655.1 coordinate 12,845,229, forward strand.
AAACATAGCTCGGTTTTTAATCTCTGTCCCTTTCAGACAAATACTTTATAAGATAAACACGTACGGGCGCTGAAACCCTTGCTTCGTGATTTTGTTTGTCACTGCGTGCTCTGGACTTCTTGGCATCTGGAAGACGTTCCCTGGTTCGCAAAACATCCCAAAATAGTTATCTGGTAGTTAACTATTTAACTATCTCCGCTGATAGCACTCTTTCAGTGCTTTGGCAAAGCCAGTACACAGTTGGCAAGCTAGCGTGCTATTGAGCCTGAAGACAAGCCACAGATGTGGAAGGGTAATAAAGCAGTTGGTAATAAATCAAACTGGACCACAATTCAATGTCAGAAGTCTACAGCGGCCACATCAATCCACCTTGTGAGATCGTAGCTTCTGTGATGTCTGCACCAAAAGTCAAGCCTATTCCATAGGGCCACTAAGGTGTGAGGATTTCATTGAGGAAGAAATATCACAAGAAGGTTAAGGCTGGAGGGGACAAGGAAAAGTTTGGAAGCTGCCTGTGGATGAGTCGAGATGATAAGGAAGAGCCTGAATTTGCTTTTCATAAAGAAAGAGTTCTGGCAGCAATCATAGAAGCGTAAGTCACACAGAATATTTGATAACGTTGGTTGGTGTAAGTGTATGAGCTGGGGGCAGTGAGTGAAGAGATACGGTTTCATCAGAGAACACCCACAGTGCTCTGGGAGACTCCCTCAAGCAGACACAGTATTGTTTCCAAGCAGTTTGGCTTAATTGGCAGTGAGGGAATTGGGCTTGAAGGATATACAGAACATTAGAATCAAAGTCACGATAAAACACTATCATACCCTTCATGCCCAAGCTGGGTCCCAGGAGGCCTTTAGGCCTTCAACTGGCACAAAGGGTATATGTCCTGTTGATGCTCTAAGTAAACACTGCCGACTTGGAATGATAACAGCCAAACTTGACAGAATAGCACTCTCGGGGCACTCTCGCAAGAGCTGGAGCTTATTCTAATTGTCATAATGATTGTTTTATCCACAACCAATTATGTTTAATGATGATAAGGCACACTGGGGACCTTTCCTGTGGGACTATTGCATGTTGAGTCCATAATTGTTTTTCTCTCATTTTAGAGTGAATCAACAAGAGGTATGCCACATACATAAACTTCCTGTCAAAAAGCAAGTCTCTTCCCCCATCTCCGGACCCTTCCTAAACTAAATGTTCTCAAATCACAGAATGCCAGCGTTCTTGTATGGGCAGATAAACATCTGTTGTGACACACACCATAACTACTACTGACAGAAATGCATGTAAGCAAATGCTACAGCTGGCAACATTTCAGCCGTTTTACTGATCCTCAGCAACCAAACACAGCACTGGCAGTCGGGTTGACAGCGGGCAAACCACACATAGAAGCCCACATACAGAATACATTTGTATAATAATATAATTGTTGTGCCAAAACGGTTTCTGGTTTCAGCTTTACCCTTCATTCTGGTTTGGAATTGTGGTGGGAGGAGAGGGAAAATGCAAATAAATCCATAGAAGTTGCTATCGTGCTTCCTTAATATTGTGTTTTATAGGGGTCTTTCTTCTTCCCACCTTGGCTTTCTTCTGAGAAGGTGCCAGACCGAACTGATGAACAACAGATCCTTCAGGTTTCGGCAAGGCTTCCTGAATTATGAAAAACAGACTTCACTGACAGAGAGAGATTGCTCTGCATGAATATCAAATAGATGCCATTTCATCTTCATAGGCTCACATATGCCCGCTGCTTTCTTGTTCGACTTAAAATACAGTACGGGTTACGGTGCAGAGACTGGAAACTGATACAAGTTTCCCTAAAACTCATCTTTATGAGAATGCCTAAATACTTGCATTTTACTCAAACCAGACTGGAACAGTTCTTCAATCCCTTTAATAGTGATGGTTTTGATTCTGTATTATAATTACTCCTGATGAATACATCGAATTTTATTTAAAAAAGCACCATGTTTTATTATTATTATCAAATAGGACTTTTATATTCAAAAAATGTTTTTGGGGGAAAAAATCCCCCCAAAAATGTCTTACCTTTATACCACTCTGAACTTGCTTATGTATGTCCAGAAAAGGCTCTTTTAGAAGCTCAAGATTGTGTGTTAGGATCCTCACAAAGCCTTCCTTCTCCAAAATAAATAGGCGCTGTGATCCATCTCCACAATGCACCACACTGACAGGTTGTCGAAGACCAGTGAGGATCTCCTGAGTGCAGTAGCAGTTGTGTTTATGTTTCCTGTATGCAAGGAAAAATATGTTTATTGGATGAGTTAATGCATCATATTTTTAATGTAATGGTCAAATTGTTAATGTGACAGAACCTTTTCTTTACAGGATTTGTCTGAGAAAAGACTGAAGAAAACTGCACACTGAAAGTCAATTGAACATAGTTTGACGTTGGGGGTTCTCAAGCTGTGAAACAAGTGTTCCATTAACCACAATTCCCATTTGATGTGGGGAAACACTAACGCACATTATGTCCTAAATCACACACAGCGGTGCGGGTGCTACCCTTAACAAGCAGACTTAAAACAACCAGAGGGATTTTCCAAAGTTCTAATAGTGGTACACTGGGACTAAATGTGGGTCTGAAATCTTGTGCCTGAGCTGTACAATAAATTCGCTCTGACGTGCTAACTTTCACGATCAGATGTGTTGCTTTACTGGACCTTCGCACTGGGAGGTCTGATTAAGAATTATGACGTTCATTTGCTTCAACTGCAAGCCCAGGGCCCTTTCAAACCACACAGTGGATTCACAGCTCATCATTATTTACCTCGGAAGGTCAAACAAAAGTGAGGCATTTATCATTGTTAACACTCAAGTGAGGTCAGTGAAGAGATGAAGGGCACACTTTACTGAAGGGTGTCATGAAATGAGAACCATTTAATAAGGGAAGTGAAGCTATGAAAAGGGTGACAGTAACATGCGTCATCTATATCGTGTCATTTTACTGGTTTTGTATTCCACTTAGAATTAATAATAATACTTTGCTGGTCGGTTGTGATCAGCCCAATTTTATCACAAACATCCCAAAATCAGGTCCACTACTTTTTCCTTTCACAAATAGTGAAAGCCCTAGGGCTGTTGCAGGCAGATCAGAGCTGATGCAGTATAAGCACTTTCTTTGTGTTCCAAAAGCTGGCTAAACTTGCTTTGGACAAAAAGCTTTGGCTTGGAAAGGGGGCAGTGGACCAGTCAGCGAGTACATGCAGGAATGTTGTGATACAGAAGGTTAGTCAGGCGTATCTTGTCTGAAGTGACCTTGTTGAGATTGTCCCGATGACAGGTCAGACATACTGGGCAAGACTGGCGGAGATATCGTTGTGAGAAGATTCTTCTTTTGTGGAATTATTATTGCTGTTACGGGTGGACTTTGACCAAAGTTTTCAGAGAGTTTTGACAACTTGTCCAACATGACTTTTTTTAGGAGGTACACAATTATGCTTCATTTTAGGTCTTTCCTTGCCAATATTTCCCACATAAAAAAAATAAAGACGGTGATTGGTCTCTCATTCTATACATAGTCTTCTAAAGTATTTGCTTTTTTTGCAAAAAAATTACCAAAAATTAACACATTCCCTACATATACAGTATACTGCTTAAGGTGTATATAATAATAAAAAGAATATGTGTGTAAAAAGCAATGTAAGGATACCTGTTTATCACTTCTATTTTTTCATCTAACAGGTAGTTGGAATCTCGGCCAGGTTGCTTTCGGTGAAAATCTGGAAAGCACAGGCCTCCGTCCCTCCTTCCATAGTACTGGCAGAACTCGTCCACGTCAGCTTGGAACAGTTCTGAAAAACACAAACAGACAGACAACTCTCAATCTCAGCCTGAGATAGACACCACACAGGGTCCACGGGATGATGTAATCACCTCCAAACCAACCGAATTCCCTGCTGTTAAAGCTGTACTCGAGTCAAGTATGTCCTCAGCCATCAGCCGCCTTATTGTGTGGGCGTTTTGGAGGTGATTTTGCTACCAAGCCTTATACCAATCTTGTCTATGGTGCATTCGCACAGTACTGACCAACGCATGTGGGATCAAGACATTTGTTTTTGTCTATCAAATTTCTAAAGTCATTTAAGACCTACTGTATTCAATTTGTAACACTTTACAAAAGCTACAATGATAAAGCCTGGCGCAAAGATTTGAGGGTTAACTCTAGTGAGGTATCATAAAAGACAAAATGTGTATTGTTTGTACCAAGGCTCAGTTTTGGTCTGGTGTTTAGAGAATTTGACTTGTAAACAGACAACCACTGTTTGCTCTGCAGTGATAATTGGACACTGCCCATTACTGCCATAGGAATAAATGTAAACGTTAATAAATGTAAATGTGGGTGGAAATGTTGACTTTGATTAAAACTAAAAATGGACAAACTTGTTTCCTCTTCTGTTAAATCTTTCAGCATGAACATAAAATTCCATTTCTGAAACAGTCATAAGCACACATCCACACATTTCAAACATTAAGTTTGCTTGGTTACTGTCGATGAAAATCCCTTATTATTTCTCTATTCGTTCAACATTGCTTAGACACAGAGAGCTAGGGAGAAATATAACAATATCTTAAGTAGATGTCCGTGCTTTAACCGTGCTTGGTTTCTAGGAACAGTCTTTCGTCTGCCTGTTGAGTTATCATTAGATCAATGGGGAAGATCATGGCACTCGGTGTGTCAGCCCCATCGTGACCTAAAAACAACCAAACTGATATGATTACCCCTTAGCTAAACCCTCTTACTGAGAAGAGAAAGGCAAACACAGCAGTGATAAAAATACAAACACACTCTTCTTTCTTTCATCTTCAACGAGCCCCTATGCTGCCTGGGGAAGGAGGCTACATGTGGGAGGGAGGTGGCTGCACCAACAACAGAGGTGATAGGATATCCCTAAACATCTAAACAAAACAGTGGAACAGTGAGATCAAACACACACACACACACACACACACACACACACACACACACACACACACACACACACACACACACACACACACACACACACACACACACACACACATTCAATCCCACTGCCATGCCACCCACAACAGTGGTGGATGTTATCTAGGGGCCTGCTGGTGTGAGATGTAAAGGTCAATGGTTGCTGTATATACTTTAAAGGTCAGAATATATGTGCACTCCTTCGGTCTGTAACGTTACATTAAGTAGTGTAGCATCTGTGCTGTTGTGGAGTTTTTCATATAAATCTCCTTTTTGCATCTCTGCACAATGTGTATCAGCAACATTGTGGAGAGGTCCCCCCCCTTAGAATTAGAAACATTATTTCCAAATAGGTCTAAATATAAATTGTAATATTAAGCTCATATCTCATCACGACAATTGACAGCTTAATGACCATGAAAACAAATGCGTTAATTGAAACGAAGAAAACAATGAATGGTTGGACTAAAAAAAGTTTTTTTCAGTTGGGGGACTGAAAGTTAATACGGTTAAGGTATGTTTTGCTTCAGACTTCCTAAAAACAAATCATTTATATTAGAATAATGTCTTTGTACTAAGAGAACTGTCTAATTTGAACAATTTATTGCTTCCCTAACATGCAGAATCACTGTGTGGCCTCGAGCACTGTGTCAACCCTCCACAATAAGTTTTAGTTTTATTGTACTGGCTTATGAAAAACAAGGACAGAGAGCGAGAGAACAAGAAAGAGAGACTCCACATCCTCAGCGCAACAGTTATACTTCCATCTGGTTATCTTCCAAAGCAACCTGGGTGGCCACCCAAAGTACTTGACATCTTGATGCACTTCAGCAGTTTTACATATACACAACCTTTGTAGAAAAATAAATGTGTCATTCGTCACCACATATGCTGATTTGAGAGGGGGAGAGGGAGGAGGTAGAGTCTTTTGGCTTAAGCTCCCGTTCTCCAGCCTTCACCGCAATTTTTAAGATCTCTCCAAGTTCAAGAATTGACGCAGATTGCGTACTCTGTATCACAACGGACGAATGAGATGTAAATTGTATGTATACAATGTCCAATTTGTTGGTCTATTCGAATTTCCGTGGGTGTGTATGTGCGTGTGGCTTGCGTTTACTGGAGTCCATTCTCTGTTTGCATATCAGCCCCCATCTAATCTGTTATGGCTGTGCTGATAGCAAGAAGGTTTGGTCTGGCGGCCAGCTTTTGCATACCATTCCATCTGAAGGAATGCATCACGCAGTGAATGTTGCAACACTACCCAGCCGTACACCCAGGCCAAACTATTGGACGTGAGCTCCTGATGTCATTTATGTTATGAAGAAAATACAACCCTCATGGTGGCTTTAGAGCCTTTTAGGTCTTTGGACTCCTCCCCACAGCCATCTGTTTTCGCCCTTACGTTATTGAGGCCTCAATGTTTGTCTTTTCGTTAAACGAAAGCTACCACCAAGAAAAACAAACTGATTATGTGAGTATTGCCTTGAACAGAGCTTGTTTTCCGCTGCGTCCTGTGAAGCGCTTGTGTGTCCTGCCGGTGAGGTGTGAGTGTCAGTCAAGTCTAGACCCAAGCCAGACCAATCACAAACACACACCCAAAGAAAGACACTCACACACACAATGGCTAGGAACTTCTTGGCAGGCGTGCCAGCGTAAAAAAAAATTCTTGCCAAAGACGAAAACGGAAGAAACGGGTCATAAATGTATTCATTTACATTTGTTTGGAGTATGCATACAATAATGTGTGTTTACATGTAAGGATAACAATTTTAATAGAGTTTTTAATTGCTTGGTCCTTAAAGGCCCAATTTAAAATGTATTTAAAATTACACTGAATAGAACCTTTAACCTATAAGTTGACTTCTTAAAGTTGCTTCAAGGTGGGATTTGTGCATGATTTAATAACACATGTTTTTGGAGTTCTAATAAGATACTACAATCATACTGCCTTTGTGTTATATTCAAAAAGTCATTTTATCAAATGCAAGTGATTTCAGCAATAAAGACAAAAAATGTTTTGTTTTTGTTTAGAATGGCATGAATATCCAATACCAATGTTAACATCTAGGTGATCGGGCAAAAAGAGAAAGAAATTGCAACAAGTTGTTGTTTTTAAATAGAGTTATTGGATCCTCATTTAATAAAGGGTTTCACCCAGATCCACAACAGATATTTTAAGTCTGGTCTATACATTTATTTCCGGGGTCTCCTGCTCTAGTGGACCCATCACAACTATTTTCGAAATTGAGTTCTTCATACTTGCTTGTATCGTGTTTATTACCTGGTACATGTCCCCGACAGGTGTAGTAGAACTCTTGGCAGTAGTCGTGGCATAAGCGGGGTAGGTTTTGTGCTCTGTGTGGTGCTCTTTCAAGTTTGGGTGAGTGGAAGAGCATCTGGGCATGTGGTGAACAATGGGCACACTTAATCTCCTCCAGCAGTCTAGAACACTCGGTGTTATTGGTCGAGAAAACCTAAGGGCCAAAAAGCAAGCAGCAAAAGTCAGAACTGTGGAAATAAATACTAATCCAAATTTGCATGTTATGCTACAAAGTTGTTCTTATTTAACGGCTGTGTGTATCCTCGAATTAAACTATGCGGTTTGACATAAATTTGAAGAATGTCTTCGCTGTAATTGGAGGCCATTCGCTTTCTAAACATCTCTCTTAACAAACACCACACATCCATGTGGACTTGATTTCTCTTGATTTGTTTATTTGGACTCACAAACAGCTAAGCCAAAATTGCACCTCGCATGGCAGCTGAACTCATACTGAAAGGAACGGAGCGAAATGAGGATCCTTGAAATGTTTCTTAAGTCACTAAACAAAAGTAAACAAAAGATTAGGGCCGAGAAAATGAACAGGCTTATTTATGTAACAAATTAGCTGTAATAAAACAACAATGTAATCTGCTCCCTTCTCCAGACATGCGCCTGTGCAGCAGAAGTCTGGTAAAACTCCCCCTCTCTGTGTGAGGTCCGTGTGTAAACACCAATTTACAGATAGACGGGCACATCATTCCTGTGCTGGTATCAACAAATTAGCAGTCTGTCCAAGTCAATTAGAACAGCACAGCCGGCAGACAGCGTTGACCGTCCACCTTTACCTCCACTTACTACTTCACAGAAACCATTTGTTCGGATATTTCCGATTCGAATGTTAACATTATATCAACACCTCTATGTGCTCCCCCATTGAACATGTCATTTGAAGTGAATTTGCGAGCTCTCCTAAGCCCTGCAGTGGTCGGTGTGCCACCCTTCTCTGTGAGTGGCAACACTCCTGCTTTAAATTGCCCATTGATTTAGTGAGGCATGGACCGGCACATGGTCCATAGAGAGAAGCATTTGTGTGCTCTCAACCATTCACCCATCCCATATGTTGCTGGGATGGGCTCCAACGTTGCCATCATCCACACCAGCAACAAGAAGACCTTTGTTTTTTTTGTTTTTCGCGTTCTCCAAAAAAACACCAAAAGTTGGTCAATCAAAACAACGGCCTACATCAGATTTCAAAGGCCATACGCGACCACCGTTGATAATAGACAATCGCGTCCCAAAGCATTCGCTATTAACAGCTGGGTATGACATTTTTGATCAACATAATTTGTTTCACAATATTGTTTTGAGAATTTTCAAAATTGAACACAGGCTTATTTAAAAACAGATAACTTGCCATTTACTCAATAACAAAGGTGGACATATAAGATGGCGAAAGAGTCAGTGATCACAACCACATAAAAACATTTCAAGTGATCTCAAGAACGAGTCGCCTTCCAGATCATTCACACGACCCACGGTTTAACCCGTGCAATAAACCCACAAGTGTACTAACTTCCCTGCAAAACTTCTATTAAACAGCTTAAGTGAAACAATTTTGACCCTCTGGGAATTGGTGTAAGTTTGCAAGGGGGTGGGGAGCAGGACAAATACTCCCTCAAAGGCATTAACACTTGGACAGAGCCAAGGACTGGGGGAGAATGATGTTCTCCAGCTTCACCCATTAGTGAAACTAACAAACACAATGGTGTTGTTGTTATTCTTTTGCCATAAGCAAAAAGACTCCGTGTGTGGGCAGTGTAGTGGGGAGGAGGAGATGTCGACTCTTTTTTGTTCCATTCAGCCTCGTTCTTATTTGCATGACTTGAGCAAATTAAATGATGCAATATGGCTTTTTGTCACAAACCGAGGTGCGATGCCACCCAGCCTCACATGCCGCCTCTCAAAGGTTGTTTCCATGAGAAAAGAGAGATTATTGCTGGGCATGACATGCGTTCATTCATAAATACATGAGGTCGAATGTGAAATGATGAGATGATGCTCGTTTCCCATCTGTTTGATCCGAATCCATCAGCATCTCAAGTTCCAAACATGCAAATCATCTACTGTAGATTTTAAACAATAAGAAGATTGCAAGATCTCTTTCAACGTGTAACATGCATGACAAAAACAGCGTGGACATACCCGAGCGTCCCTCCGCAGGATCTGATACGGGGCTCTCCTGGACGGGCAGCAGGAGACGCGCGGGTACAGCCGGTGACAGTCCTCTCCTCCTCCGCTTCCCTCCAGTGACAGTTTGCGCTCCTTCTTTTTCAGGCGTTTCGGCAGGCTCCCGTCGTAACATCTCCTCCTCCTTGGACTCAGCTCTCCGTTCTCGTCGAATTTCGCATCGGCGCGTTCCCAGAAACCGGCGGCGACGGCCAGCAGGAGCACCAATACGAAATGCCTCATTTCCCGGGACTCGGCGAACGGCGACCGCGCACGGATAACGGGGCTGCTGGACTGCAGTCCCCGCGCGTCAAACAAAGTTTATTTCGATGGAGGAGGAAATTCGCTTATGAATGAAATAACGGGCGGAAGTCACGGCGGTAAGCGAAGACAAGTGCTGGAAATTGGGTCAATAAAGTGGAAAAAGCATTTTGTGTAATAATGCAAAAATGAGCAGGTTGTACACAGAGACCACAGTAGGTTTCCTTGTTTTGAATGTTAAATCCCGCCGGATACAGAGTTGCGCTAACTTGTGCGCTGCACGCTCTTCAGTGCACTCACGTGTTTCTCTTTCCACCTTCTTTTTAACCAGCCCGCTAGAACGGGCACGCGCGTGGTGACGTCTTTGCTGACGGGGACGCGCGTCGTGACGTAGGGAAAGGTAACCGGCCACCTTGAGCTAATGGTGTGAGCGAAAACAGACCGCCATGTTTAAAATATCACTCAGTAAGTATTAAAAGCTCTTTTTTCTAATAAATTACCCGAACGCTCGGATATAAAAAAGCGAGTTAAACTTTAAATTGCTGCGTTTGTTTGTTAGTTTGAATCCTCAGTTTGGTGGTGCTACAAAAGACGGTCGGTCGATTAAAATGTCCGTGTTGTGTTAACAGAGTTGCGAGAATGTCTGGCATGCTTTCTCTTCAGAGGATTTCTGATAAGAGTGCGCCAAACGCAGGACAAGTCCTCTTTTCTTCTCATCTGCGGAGAGATCTCCGGATTGAAAGTCCACAGGGGAACGTCGTCCCTGAGCAGAGCTCCGTTGCATTAGTTGCGATCGGTCGCATAACCGCACCTGTTCGTCCTTGGGGGTCGAGCGCTGACCGGAACGCCGTCCGATTATCAGCGCAGATCGGCAGTTGTAGGAATCCGCGGTGATTGAAGTGTCGGGTAATTATGGGAACGGCACTAGGCCCGCCACCGTATCCAGTCCACAGTGTTTTTTAATGCATTTGATTTAACTTCACGCATGATAAAACCGACGACGACTCTCATACGGTGCAGGAGCAAAACTTTGGATTAGGGAAGGATCGGACTGATTTCTGATCAGTCCAGTGATGCTACATTGGCAAGTGCCACGAAAACATGTGGAATACAGCTGTGGTTTGGGAGTACATCTGCTTGGAGAGATATAACCCTGTCCATTGTGCAGTATTCCGACACTGGCATCCTCTCGACTGTTCAGAGCACTGATATTATGGCTAGGAACCAATTTCATGTCAGAAAATATTCACAAGCATTCAAGCTTTCAGGGCAAAGGATTACAACCTGTTCCAAATGTTCAGGTTTTTTTGAAGCTCTGCATTCATAAGCATTCATTTTAACACTGCTGTTGTTGCAAGCACACGCTAATCATTGCAACATATTTACCAATATTTAAGTTTTCTGAGTTAGACGTTCAGAGTCATTTCTAACCATTTCCAGATCCCGTTTCAACAAACAACAGATGGCAAAATGACCCTGACATTCTTGAAATGGGAAAACTCTTAAAATTTCGATTTCAAGGAAACCACGATTTCACATATGCTATGATTTAGAGCTGTGGACCCAACAATATGCATTATTCTTTTGGTTTCATATAAAAGGTTAGGCTAACCAGTGCCTGTATAGTCATCAACATTATTTTGGAAAGTCCCTGGTTAGGTGTATTGTCTCATTCAGCAATAACAAGTATGAAAACTGGTTCAATAGCCCTCGACATAAAATACTCTCAAACAGGCAGTGGATAGTCCCTGACCACACACAATCCAGGAACACGCTTGAAATCACAGATCAGAAGTGACAAACCACAGTCAAGCAAATAAGGCATAAAAGGCATAAGAAAAGGTGACAACGGGCTTGTCTGCAACCATTCATCAAGGATTTTTTAACTCCAAAAATAAATATTCTCTCATGATTTGCTCACCTTTATATTTTTACAGACCATTTAAGGAAATTTCACAAGTCTTAGAAACCATACATTGTGTCATTTTTTTTACATACTTTTTACATACAAACCAATTTTTATGCTATTTCTTGGAGAATCATGTTAACTGTAATGACACAAGCGAGCCACAGATTCTTTCATGTAAAGTGTCAAAATGTACACAGTTAAACTTGTAGTCACTTAGGGTAGATTTAATTACCACTGACTTGTCTTGTCTTATAATTTTTTTTAAATATTACCAAAATATTACAACTAGGTAAAAACAAAATAGTTAATCTAATTTACAGAAGGTAACTTGGAAGCTTGCTTCAAACAGCAAAGTTGTACTGAAATGATATTGAATAACATATTTTAAATTAAATGTTCTTAAGACAGGAAGACAGACGAGCCAAACAAATTTGAAATAACACAAGAGGTTGTAAAATAAATAAATAAGATCATGAAAAATAAGAAATTGCTTGCTTAAACAATATAATAATTACTGTCCCAAAAGTCTGTGTCCCTAGTTAGGATTTTGGTGCCCCCGAACAAATTCAAACCCCTATTAAAAATAATTAATTCCTCACTATAGTAAAACTGCAGGATTTAAATTTGTGATCCTGCCTTAAAAATAATCCCTTTTAAGATTGCTTTCAATTGTTAATTTTAATAGCATGGCAATATATGACATTGTTACTTTACAAATATCAGATTATCACAAAATGTTCATTATGCCGTCTAAATGTAAAACATTAAATAAGAAAAATGTCATTACCACTTTGATTAGCTTGATTTTACTTAAAATATAGTAGTAAGATATGCCTTCTAGCAATTCAACAAAGGAGACAAACAAGGCATTTCTGTCAATGCTGCATAGCAAAATGGATTATCTATACACCATACAATTTGAAATTGTGGGTTATGTATACATTGTGAGAGTTAAATTGACCTTTTTAACACTGGCGATTAAGCTGTGTGTGAATCTTCATATATGGTGCAAATTCCATTTGAAAGTAAGAATCATTGTGCCTCACTCCCGAGGGCGCACAAGCATTTTATGCATGTTTAGAATACTCTACAAGAACTATGTCACTTCTAATTTGTCAAGTTAAAATCTTTCCTTGAAAAAAACCCAGCAGCTTATGAACCTGTTGGGACCAAATTAGGCTTGATTTTTCATTTTAAATTAAGAAATAAAACTAAAGATTATAATTTGCCATTATATTTGACACGGGATGATGTGACTTTAAATGCTAAGAGAGTTATAATGCCATTGAATGCCATTCTCCTACTGTATGCACAAATTAAACAGTGCAGGGCTCCTTTTCATATGTCCTTATCCCTAAATCACACCACTAATCTGCAATCGCGACGTACAGTATGTAAGCAAATTTATTAGTAGACGATTTCTCTATATTTTATTTATTGTATTTATTTGACCCTGCCCACTAACTCTTGTCAGATCTCCAGTTAAAGGAAAACATGTTCCCCTTTTCAACACTAATGATAATTGTCTAGCATTTTACAGTATGTACAGCCTTTCATATTCAGAGAGAATGGAATGTGTTCACAATGTTCTCGGTAGTTGTGACATGGCTAATAAGGTCTGGCCATCTGTTTATGAACATTCTGTAGAGAAAGAAAAAGAGAGAGGGATTCAGTAGCTCTTTCCAGCACTGGATGCAGGCCCTGGTTTCCACTTCAATGACTCTAAACACATAAGGATGTTTTAAGTGTGGTGACTTAGACAGTGAGCCAGCAGCTCCCAGTGAGTGTGTGTGAGAGTGAGTGAGTCATTGGTTGTGCTGAACCGCTGGGCTGACTGCCCAGGATCAACAACCTCTAAATCACTGGCCTTTGCCACTGGACCACACCAAGTTTCCTTCATTCCATCCTTTTCACTACCTGCTTGGTCCACATCTCTTTTTATTCCTCAAGATCAGACCACTCTCTCTTTCCCTTGATAATATCACCCTTCCATCTATGTTTCTTTTTGCTCCTTTCTGTTTTTTTCTCCTTCTTTATATCAAGTGCTGAAATATTCTTCGATCTACCAAAGTACTCCAATAACCCCTTCTCTAGACATCGTACAGTGAAGCAAGTTAGCCAAGGTGCTGAATTTATTCAAATGATTACAAGACACTTGTTTCCTCAGTGTCCTCTTATTTTATCTTTTTTCCAAGTTGTGAGGCTGTTGGTCCAAGGTTGTTGGACATCGCCTAAGGGATGGAAATGGATCGGTCTGGCATTGAATTGCAGTGCCACAGGAAGCATAGGTCTATAAAGAACACAGATTAGTGATCAGTATGGCAAAAGCAGGCGTCTCGAGAGACTCAGCCAAACCGTGACCTAAAACTGCTGCCTGACCTGTGTGTAATGCTGGGTTTTCATCATCGAGGCATTCATTTACCACACACACTTACACCGCGACCCCCCACCCAACAACACCCTATCACACGCACACTCACACATGCCTTTCATCATCCATGACCATCTCTTTGTGATTCCTCTGTAGACCAGAAGGAACCTGCGCCCCTCACTATAAGTTCCTGTGGATTGGATAATGTCAAATAGACCACATCATTTATGTCCATTTTATGCCTGGACTCCCAAATTTCATTCTGATCACACAAAGCTTCCCATCCTGAAAGGTTAGTGCAGGGTTAGTCCACAGATGGATTTTCTTTTTCTTTCGTTTGCTTTTTTTCCTGTCCCTAGGCTAATTATTTGTAAACGGTTCCAGTAGGGGCCAAAGGCACTACCCAAAGTAGACCCATAGATTTGCCTCCCATATGTCAGTGCAAATTGGGGCTTCGTTGTGATTTTGCATCTTGTACTTTACTGCAAATGAGTTGAAAGGGAGGAATGGGCTTTGAGCATGATGTGCTGCACATAGAAGCATTGATGGTGGTCCTTCAACATGATCCCACACCAGTGCCCCACGATCGGCCCATCTGTTCCAACTCGGCCTACTTGAATAAGGAAGACTTCTACCGTTTTAGGCAACCAAAACTGTATAGACAATACACCAATGTTGATTGAATTGAGTCCACGGCTCCTCTGTATTAGATTACTGAGTAAACTGTTGACCAGCCATTCTGAGGTCTCGTATAACTGTGATAAGACGTCCATTGTGCAATTAACACCCTTGTACATTATAAAGGTCTAATCTCAAGATATTTGTCTTACATTATTAAACAAAAAGTTCAAATGCAAGTGGAACGGAAAAATTATGTGACCATCTTATGTATGCAGAAAGCAGGTTAAGCTAACTTCAAAGCGTAAGTTTCTGTACATCAGAAACAAAGTTTGCCATTCGTGAACCAGGAATACATCACAAATGTCATGTTTGTGAATATAGTGATTTCAAAGTGGACAAGTTTGGAATTAAACTAACTTGAGCGTCCCAGAGTGCTGATATACAATGTGTGTGGGAATCTAAAATGTGACATGGAAACAATGTTGACTCAGTCCGCCGTTTTTCCAGTAAGAGCGGGTGCCCAGATCTGATAGTGCCGATAGGCTTAGATACACAGTGGGTAGGCATAGATTGGTCCAGTGTGCTCAATGCTAAGCTCTCACTTTCATCTCGGTTCAAAAGGTCATGTGTTTGTAACTGCACCACATTTTATTGTCCCAGAGAAGAGTATGAGGTCTCATAATATTTCCCAGCTCGGCCCTCTGGCTATTCTTTTATATCAAAACCAAAGTGAAAACTTCCCTCTGACATGAATCTTATTACCAGGAATGACTCATTCCACTAGTAAGCTCAGCTTTCCATGTCCATATGTTTTTGTTATTAGGTTTTTTCTTTAAGCGAGAAGGTATGTCCAACAAAAACCACAGAACAACAGCTTGGGTCTGTTTTTTCATCCTGCCACCCTGAATGAAACACAAACTGTGGTCAGCGCTGTATTTGCTGATACAGTGCATGGAGGCTATTTGGGTGCTGTTTCTAATGCCACACAGACAGCGCAAGTGAAGCATTCACAGTTTTTTTTGGCGCCCCCCATGTCGCTGCGCTTCATTTGGTCCAAAATGTTTTTTTGCACATTTTAAGAAGTTGCTGACACTCAACCATTTGTTATTCTACCACGCAACCGTTGGTTGTTCACGAATATGGGTGTTAGCATATGGGTCGGCTTGAAGGTTCTCATTAGCTCACGGGTGACGCTGGTGTCTGGGTGTTTCTTCAGGTCCGCCTAGTGACTGCTGGCTTAAGCCAATGTGATTGAGCTAGTCGAGCAGGGGCCTCGGACTTTTCCCAGCAGGGCCTTCACCCTTGCAGGGAGTGGGGTCATCATCCTGTCTAACAGCACACGTCTTCTCTCATTCCATAACTGCGTCATGGAGCCAGAGAGAGCCATGGGACAGTCTGTTCGCTGAACCTCAGCAGGGATATGATGACTCCTGTCCTTCAACATAGACAAACACCCATGAAGCGAAAAGCGTAATGTAGTTATTTCATCAAGGGGATACATTTTAATAACTATTAGTTATTTACATATAAGATACACTAGTCTGATGGCAGGTATAAGGATTTCTAGAAAATTTGACACCAACCTTTTGTCATAAACTTTTGTCATAAAATAAGGACAAACACCAGGCATTTTAATTTGGAACACCCCAGCATAGGTTATTTTGTAAATTTTCTAACTAGGACTGGATTCATCTAACTTAGGATTGCTTTGTTACCTCTTGTTGTAAATGCTTCTTTTGTAAACCTCATTTGTAAGTCGCTTTGGATAAAAGCGTCTAAACGTAAATGTAAATGTACAAAAGAGACGGCCTTGTCACCAAATTAAGGGGTTAATCTGCTGATATCATGGTTAAAATAGGAATAATAATGCAATTGTGTCCAAAGTTACTAACAATAAATTTGACATTTTCATTAATGCTTGCCATTTAACATTACTTGAAACTTAATTAAACATTTATTAAAAACTTACTTAACATTAATTAAAAATGTCCCGTTAAAGAGACATTTAAGCTGAAGACTGCTGGTTTGAATACCAGTGCCAGCAGACACTGGACGAATTAACCTTTAGCAAGGCACTTTATCCCTGTTTTATCTGCAGTGATAATTGAACAGTGCCCAATACTTTTGAGTCGCTTCAGGTAAAAATAAAATTGAAAATTTCAATGTTAATGTAAAACAAGACCTTTTAAATAATGACTCTCCTCTTGATAGTATCATATAGTATGCCACATATTTCATAAATGTGTTTGTACTTTTATTTTGTGAAAAGTTATATAGGAATAAATTACAATTGATTTAAAATTAATTAAGTGTAAATATTAAATAGCTATTTCCCATTTTAATGTCACATCATCACATTACTTTGACACCATATCTCTATAGTACTGGGGCCATTTACTTCAGATCTTTGCTTATGCTGCTCATTGTGTAAGTATCCTACACAACAAAGAACAAATCAGAAAAAAAGCTAAATCCCAAGTTTATCTTTAGTTGACTGCAAAGGCACATTGATGAGGCTTGTGCTAGTTATGGTCCCCATGGCATTTGTTGCATTCCAGATGCTGATAGCACTGACGGACCACCAAAGAAAACAGTACCTATTATTGACTTAAGATGTGTATAAACTCAGATAAAGAGCTTTGCTCTATTGTTTGTCTTTTTCTTGCCTCAACAGTGAGACATGTGCTTCATGACCAAAGCAGTGTCCTGCCAAAGCTTCTAGTTCTTCTCTGAAGAGAAAATACATATTCCAAGTTAAACCACATACATAAATAGTATATGTGCCTATTTTGGCAGGTAAATGGTCTATATTTTGGCATAACACATAACATGTTCTTGTCACCTGAGTTTATGTCAGCCAGTGTTTCTATGTGCGCTTAGAACAATTCACAGGCTACACAGTTTTCTCTTAGGATTTCAACCCGAGCATGTTAGGAGAACAGTATGTGAAATGGGATTTGTCATCACTGAGTTAAGGCCTGCTGCCCTGTGTGCCACACAGAGGAATTTTCCATTGTAATACATAGCTTTTTCTAAATAGGAAATCATATTGAAAATCAGCTAATGAGGCATAAATAACTCATCCAGAAGGTATTCATTTTGTAAATTTGTGCATGTGCTTCTTACCAAACATCCTCGCAGTCTCGCTGTGTTTCTAATCAATCTCCAAATCATTGTCGCATTTGCATGCAGCCCTTTGATTCTCACCAAATTGAGGCCGTCTCCGCTGTTCCGTGTGCCAAGCAACAAGGCCGCAAGGTGTGTTTTGTATTAAAAGTTTAATGAGCTGAGACATTACAATCGGATGCATTTGGCCCACCAAGTTTGTGGAGCTTTCTAAGCGAATCTGCATTGCAAAGTTCGCACGGCCTGTTTTGATGCAGCAACAAAGCGGCGAATTGATCATCAATCACTGCTGTGCAAAGCAGAACTCTCAAAGACCTTTCAACACTTGTCTTTCCTTCGGGAGAGCCTTTTTTCTATCACTCTCAACCTGCGGTTTCCACACCGTTTTAAGGGATATTCGCCTGCCAAATATGAGCACTTTGCCGACTCCAAATATTTGTATGGTCAATTGGACAGTGTACTGTTGCGGTTGCAGCCCACGAGTCATGTCCAAACACTCTTGAGCCTTCCGAGCATTAACTCTTTAAATTACATGCAAGAGTTCTTGACAAATGATGACTATAGATGTTAATAAGATACAAACATAGGCCACTTTTTGTAAGTTATGACATCATATTAACAGGGAGTCAAAAAAAAGGTTAAGAACAGTTAAGACTCTATTTGTAAGACTGGTTAGGGTGTTGTTGTTTGCTTTCTTCTTTGATGTTAGTTTATACAAACAAGTCAAACTTGTAATGATCTGTTTAGTGTTGTAGGCCAAGTGATGTGAGCTCATAACTAGATACCTCACTAAAATCCCAACCCTCTCTTTTCTCAATTTTTCTACAACATGACGTTAATTCTCACACCCTGTGCTGAATGGCAGGTGAGGCCTTTCCGGCAAATCCCGTATAAGGATTGCTTTCCTATTGGCAGTGCTGCTCATAGACCCCACATTAAACAGGAATGTGTGTACGTCCGGGTGCACAATAAACCTGGAACATTGTTATGAATTCAAATTGAATTTGTATGACTTTAAATGTATCATTTCGAGTAAATTTAACGGTCCCATAGCGATAAGAGCATACACGCGCCTCTTTGTTTAGAATATTATTTTCAACATTTGCCTCAAAGAGGCAGAACAGTATACAGATCATGTCTCGACAATTGTTTAGCGAATTGTTTGGACTACCAATCTGTCACATCATCTTAGGACTAACTAAATATTTATCAGTTCCCTGAAAAAAGAGGGGGAAAAGCGTCAGTTGTTCCATTGAATATGTGCGAATGGACCTGAAGTCGAGGAGCAGACCTCTGTTGCAATTGACCCTGTTTACTATTTAGAGGCCCCTAGACTGATAGAAGTTTTGTTGACCCAAGAGCCATGCGTGGCATGTTTATGATCTGCTGAGTATATCTCAAGCGTTAATCTGTACAACAGAGCCAGTAATAGCGAAGGGAGGCCAAACCATACAATCCATCGGTCAGGGCCAAGATTGGTGGGGCGAGCAAAGTTAAGGGGTGGCCCGTGGAATGGGTGTAAGCTAGTCAACCTGGGCTTTCCAAGGGTCAATAACAGTGTTTAATTGTCTTATAAGATTTGGGGTGAAATTTCTGTATAGCTGATGTGAGCTGAAAGGTACGTTAATGGTCGTTTTGTTCTGTTGGCCCCCTGTTTCAACTCCTGTGTTTATTTGAACACATGCGGCACGCTTGAATTAGTTTTATCTTCCAATGCATGTTTGTCTCACAACAAAAGATATACTATTTGTAAGAAGCCAGACTGTGTCCTTGTGAAGGTAAGGGAACGGGTCGGATCGACCTAGACTTGTGGCAATAGAGTGACAAGGACAAATAATCCTCTAGATGGATGGATTGTGTCGAAAGAGAGTGCAAGAGCATTGGTTCCATGTCAGTGCTGGAGTATTAAGGGTCAGTAGCTGCCAGTGCACTGTTGCTGTGTGAGTTCAACTTGTCTTCAGACCACCGTGGAAGGGTTCTTCATCTCCGCCATCCTGGCCCATCATTCTATCTGGTTTGCTCTGTGCACAGAATCCTTATCACTCCAATTACAGCTCACAGAAGCACATGGAAGCAGATCTTGGACTACAGTTTCCATCGGGTGACCTCTTAATGTCCAAAACAAACAGCACTCTAATCACCATTGACTAAAAGCTTAACTCTCCTTTTAAGGAGCCTGTCCTTCTTAGCATAGTTAATCCCCTCTCTGGCCTTTTGTCTGCAAATAAAAATACAGGAGATACAATTGTAGCTGGTTGGTTTGTGAAGTAAGTGGGAATTTAGCCCTAAATCAGCATGAATGGAAAAAGAGATTGTGTTCTTTTTTTTATGGTGATGTATATTTGAATTAAACTGGGAATCAGAAAAATGATTGTTGTGATGATAGTTCTCAGATAGGGATGATATAGTTTTGCATTCAAAACCCAGAAGAGAGCCAGTTAGTTTTGAATATGTTTCCGGTTAAATGCCTAAGAAGGTTTGCGGTTAACAAACCCTCTAACTATTTTCAAGTTTTATTTTATGACATAAAATACACCAGTTAAAAAATGATGCCTACAATGCCTACAGAATTTGGGAGAACATTAAACATCATCACGCATAGAAATCACATAGACACAAATGCTGGGGTTCAAGATTCATTAAAAAAGAGTTTTTACTTTCCAGGCAACACCTTTTGAAATATATTTGAAATATAGCTTTTCAAATATATTTATTTAAATTTGTCTGAGACTTGCTGGTGGAGGGTCGAGGGAACCAGTGCTGGATTAACATTGGGGCCGGGCTCCAAAATCTATTTATCAGAGATTAATTCGAGGGGGGTCGTTTTTAATGAAAAAATAAAGGGCATATGAAATAAAAGTAACACCTCACAATTAGGTGCTATTTGTTATTATTAGTAGATTAATTAACTTGCATTTGCTAACAATAAACAGTTAAGATTTTCGGTATTTGTTAATCCTTGTTAATGTCAATACAGTCATTAATGGTGCATAACTAATCTGAACAAGGACATCTATTGAATTTTATAATGTAAAAGTAACCAACATTAATAAATGCTGCTTTGTTCATTGTAAGTTAATGTTAGCAAAATGCATTATGGAATTGTTACACAAATAAGTGACTTATAAAAAACATTTAAATTTCAATATGACTGTGACATTAAATGGAATGTTTGTATTATTATATTTCACATAAAGAAAGTTCCCATTCATGCTATTACAGTCCTAACCTCAATGATCTAACAGGCGCAGACAGATTCCTTGTGATTCTCAACTCTTGTCTAAAATATTCTACTTGAGTTCAAGGTCTTCTTGCCCACCCAGAGAGGTTATAGGCCTTTCCTACTGGCCTGTCTCTCCCCTAAGTGGGTGGTCCGAGGGGGTACGGCTCAGGCACAGGTGGGGCATTGTAGGAGCACTCACAAATATACCCCCCAATAACAAGCTCTCTCGAACAAACACACACATACGTACCATGCCAAACATTTCCGATGGAAAGATGAAGCACATTTTGAAGGAACTTTTCATCAGGCACTGATGGTACAAACTATAATGAGAAACAAACAACAGAACAACTAAAACATATACATAAACATTTGGGCATAAACACACCCTGAAGTCATGATCCAGATGTATAATTTTTAAATGATACCCTCTTTGAATATTAATGTAGGTAATTAGTTTTAATACCCGCTGTTACCAAGCAATAAAAGAGGGAAAAAATCCCATGCGCTGGCCTTTGTAAATAATTACAGTTCTGCTAAACGTGTTGTCCAAAGTTTACATGGCAGGTTCACTGCACCCTATCTGTTGTTTGGAAGTCGGAGAACCACCAGCAAGATGTTGACATATTACTGCTCTTGTGCAGTGCACAAGGCATGACTTTGTCTCGACCATAATAAACAGTAGTATAAAGAGTAATCTATGCAATAGAAAGCCCTTGCTACACACACATTTAACTCCACCCCTTATTCCCACCGATAGACCATGAAGCAGATATCAGACCACAAAGTTTCAGTGCCAAAACAGAACATTAGGACAACAGAGGCAGTCTTCTTTGGTGGTTTGATGCTTCGAATGTAGGATGCAAGGCACCTGTTGAGCCCCGAGGTACCATAAATTTAGGAAATTACTGAGAATCAGATGATAAAATAGTTATAAAGCTAATTTGACAGAAATTAAGCTATCATTGTATTGCAAGGCAATGTAAGATTGTTTCAAAAGTTTAAAATATATTTAATCCCATGTCAACCCTTTCTTCTGTCACCATGTAGGATTTAAATATGTTCTTTCTTCTGCAGAACTCAAAGAGACACTGGAAACAATGGGTTTTTGGACTGGGTTCCACACAATTTATTTTAATATAGTTTTATTTTTTAAATAATTTCTAATGAAACATTGTGAAATTTGAAAGAAAGATAACTTAATGTTCTTAAATTGAGTGGTACACATGAATATGATTAAATAATATAATTCCAAAATAATTTTTTTAAGTAAAGATATTTTGAAGAATTTTTGCAACCAAACAACCCATCCACTTTTCCTGTATGAACAAAAATCCATTGCAAGTGATCGGGCAATGTTACCAGCATTCTTCAAAATATCTTATTTTGTGTTCTGCGGAAGAAAGTATTTAAATCCTACATGGTGACAGAATTTTCTTTTAAATAGGGTTGTCAAGGTAATATTTAAAACCTATGGGAACAATTTTTTTTACATTGAAATGCAATAAACTCTTTAAAACTAGCTCTATTGTTCCACACTAAATTAAACTTAGCTATTCCATCATCCTTTTCTCAGTTTAAAACAAGAGTACATTTTAAAGCTTTTAAATAAATGAAACATGCTGTTATTATTTTGTGTAAATGTAGGGAAAAATAAGTAAATCTAATGAACTCAAATATTCATAATAGAATTTCCCAAAATATAAGGTTTATATTACAAATACATATTTGTTAAATAAATACTTTTTTCATTACATAAATATTCCATGAACTAAAAAATACTTGTACATTTAGGAGACATTGCAGTCATTGCTGTTTTGCTTTTAATTTGGGGATACTAAAACTCTTCAACCCTCTGTCCCTGCCAGCTAAGCCTCCAGGTCTTTTTTTAATGAGAGCTCTTTCACAGAGGCCAGAGCAGAGGCCACCTGTGACGTTTCACCTTTGGGATCTGCCATTCACACTAGCGACACTGATACCATCTCTAAATAATAGCCTCTCTCCCGTCACAATCAAAGCCCAGGGCCTGCTTGTGTAATGAGATGGGTGGGGTTGAGCCACCTAACACCTGCCGTGTAGCTGTGAGGTCAAATGTCATCGTAAAATGTTTGAACCCCTGGGTCAAGAACTGCTCTGCCCCTCTATAAAGATCGGGCTAGAATTACCCTTTTCCGTCTCTTCTATCTCACCCTTGCTCCATCCATTTTTCATGGAGACATGCATGACGGCCATGATTTCATAGGCCGGAAGGGCAGAAAAATTAAACAAGGATCGAATGGAGGCGCAAAGTCATTGAAGTACATAGGGATTCTTTAAATGTGCTTTAAGCTTGTTTAGAAGCAGCATGGTAATAAATTTAGAACCAACTGGTTTAACCCAGTGTTGAGTAAAAAGGGATTAACCCAACTATTGGGTTATAAATTAACCAACGCGGGTTGTTAGCTCATATATAAACATGTGGGTTAATATAATCCAGTGGCTGGAGTTTTCCTTTTTTATACCAAAGGTTGCAATTAAAAAATAGTTTTAAATATAATAATGTAATAGGCTTAAGGAACCCTCTGACAAGCACTTATGGGTTTCCATTCTGCAAATTAAAATATATTTTACTGACACAGATGTCACCCCCACTTATTCACAAAAGCACTGCATACCACTTTCAAACATAAAAATAAATGTGAAAAAAAAACCTATGTGACTACTGTGTTATCTTTTATATGAATATTTTAAAGAATTTACAAATAACTCCGTTTTATTTATTTTTTTTAATTTAGCTAAGAGAACATATATACAAAATCTCTTTCAACTGACACTTACTTTAAATGAATCTTTAATGAATCCAAATGCATTGATTAACATCTTGTTACTTTATTGATCCATCCAAATGTAAATAACAGAAGGTATGTAAGTAAATTGGGTATATTTATGGACTATAGTAGATATGGTAGCCTCGTGACTAACAATAGAAAAAATAAGTTCTTTGTGATTAATTACTACTGATTCAATAAGTGCATACTGGGAGTTGAAAATCCCTCATCATGTACAGTTATACATTATTTTTTTTAGCACCCCAAAAAAATCAAGCTAGTGAATTTTTTTGTGAATTAAGTGTTTTCATTCTAAAATTTGGCTTCAAAATGCCTGGCTGAAGAGAACCCTGCAACTGAAAATTCATACACAAAGCATGACAAGATTTACAGTTATAGTGAACATTCTCATTCTTTAGCAATTTTGTGAACATGATCCCTTTCCAGAACTTTTCAACAAATTTGCAAAATATCTTTATCTCTCTTCATCCATCATTGCGTACTTTGTCTATTTGTGTTTTTGCAATCACTCATTTCACCTAATGTTATTGTTGTTGTTTTCATCCTCCTCTTCTTTCATTCTTCTTCTTCTTTTCATTTTGCCTGATTTTCTTCTCTCGCATGTTAAACACACATCCTTTATCGTCTGCTGCTTTGCACCCTATTCCTGAAAAAGTAAAGGAGGGTGGGTGTGCTGGGGGTTTGTACAGACTGGAAAGGTTTGTGTGTATGTGTGTCTGTGCTTTGCTTTGCTTTGCTCGCTCGGCTCAGCGCTGGGTCTGCCTGCCTGCCTCCACCACTGCTGCTTCTTGTGTGGTCTCCCAGCAAACTTTATGATTTATTCAGCCAAAGGCAGAGGAGCAAGACCCCCAGTGACCACAGAGAGAGCTCCGCACGTGGGTTTAATGATTTCACCACAAAAATGTCTGCTATGACTGGGGCCGCTCTTTCAGGGACAGAGAGAGAGAGAGGAAGAGAGAGACATACAGTACAGCACCGCTCACATCCACTTGGTGACGGATTCGCGCCTGTGCTTGGGTCGATTACCCAACATGGGCATCATGAGGAAACAAAACAAAAACGATCGAAACATCACACATGCACGCAGACTCAACACCTATGTGTATATGGTGCTGAAGGATTTGATTTATCTGTAGATACTTTATGTACCCTCTTTTGCTTTCTTTTCTCTTGCTTTTTAATCTGTTTTTCTTCCAAGAACATATGAGTGGTGGTTTAAATGAAATTGACAGTGGGAGGTGATGTCAGCAACGCTTTGAAGGTTAGTTAGTAAGAGCAAGAGTACAAATGTTGCCCTAAATTAGGAAAATCAAAGTGATGATCTGCAGTAATACGTACATTGACCCCTTTGAATTTAAATTAAGATTTTTGAAGTCAAATTGAACAGATTATTGTCAAATTAAGTAAATGTAAAACAATCGTGTTGTTATGAAGAGCCTGATTCTGGTAAGGATAAGCATACAAAAACATATGATTAATATAAAACAATAACAAAGTCCATCTCTGTCCCTAAATGTATTTAAATTTGTGAACTTTAAACGTACAAATGAGATCGTCCAAGTGCACAAGATTTACCCACATCGCCAAAACCTTACAAAATTGCAATGAGCTTGTTGTCTGGTCGTTACATAATGATGAATATTTTTTTACAGTGCAATTTTTCGGAATCTGTATTTTGTCTTCATTAACTACATAATGATGGAACTGTACACCATCTATCAAATAACTAGGTAATAAATGTAGGCAACAATTTCTGAAATGTAACATTTGCTGTTAAATAAAATAGTTTTTTTTATGGTTTATCAAAAATCAAGAGTTTAAGGTAAAGAACTGAAAATAAACATTGTTTTATTCATATGATATAACTATAACATTTTTTTTTATTTATAATATATTATTTAACACAAAAACATTCCTTTATTTACAGCCCTCAAATTATTGTAAAATGATATTAATTGACAAGCATGTAAGTACTGTGAGTAAATCTTTTGATTTCTTTGAATTTCAAACACTGGAACTAACACCTCATCCACAAACATCACATTGCACCGCATCATTATTCTAAACACTGCACACATGAGTTAGTCTTACCGCCCAACTCCTCTTTCAGGAAAGCCATTTTATTTTTACAGTGAGTATTAGGTAACGCCAAACATGCACAGCTGATGATAGCATTTGTTTGTGTAAGACAGCTCTTGATGATATGTGCATCGAGCGTTTTGTTTGTGGAAGAAAATGGAGTTGAATTCATCAACTTGTGGACAGCATAATTTAACGTCAAGGGGCTCATTCTTCACACTCAGAAGGTTTCTTGCGGTGGCATGTGTATGATCCTAAGGGTGGATCGCCAGCGCCGGAGCGCTGCACAGTAACGACAAACAACAACAAAGAAACAACAGAGTAACCGAAATTCGACTTTTTCAACTTCCTTCAACGAAAGCCTGGAAAATACAACAGAAATATAAACATGGCCCGACATCACTAATGCAAGACAGCTTAGCTTCTGATCTCTTTCTGCTCTTTCCCTCGCTCCTTTACTTCTTTCTCACTCTCTGGAAGAGATTGGTAATGCCAGAGAGGCTTCCAACTGTGACACATACCCATGTGTCCCTCCTAAGAAAGAGTTTGTTTGGGCACAGAGGTCCATTGGAACCATGTGAAGTTTTATGCTAATTGCCATGAAAAATGGGTGTGTGGGGGCAGAGAGAGGGGCAGGTTCTGCAGGTGATGTGCTGCCATGATCTTTGTGGAAACCTCAGACCTCCTCAGCAGATGAAGGCGACAGGATTTGGAGAAACACCCTTTTGAGTTAAATCACATCCTGCTCTGTGCACCTCCTCCGTAATGGGATTTTGGGTCATCGTCTTTGTGCCTGTTCCTACTGCCCTCCACACCCCTCAAAGCCCTCAGCGCAGTTGCTACAACTCACTCTCTCGCTTTCCCTTTCTCTCCTCTCTAGCGAGCTGGGGCGTCTCGTGAGTAATGACAAATGTTATTACGCTCCCCTTTAGATTATTTTAGCACACACTGCCGAGTAAATCACAGTGTTTTCCTAAATCATGGGTCATTTGCCGACCCCATGTTTGAACAGCTGTAATGAACCCTCAGCATTAATAACTTCTCAGGGCAGAGTGAAAGAAATAGAAAAAGCAAGAGGGAAGGAGGAGATGAAACCGGGAGGAAAGATGAGGTGCTAACACTCTATGTGTGTGTTTGGAAAGTGTTTTTTTATAAGAATGAAGCTGACTGGGGAAGTATACTACTGTCATATGCAAGCCTGATATATCTTGTTCAACCAACAATGTCATTGTCAGATTCCGTGCATGGATGTTTTGGAAAAAAAATTACTTTTCAAGTAAAGGGAATATTTTGAAGAATGTTGGTATGTGAATAGTGGTTTAACCCGTGCACATACAGTTGTGTCCATATATTGTAAATGGGTTCCAGTTGTCAACTGCAAAATATCTTCTTTTGCGTTTTCAGAAAAGATTTAAATTAAAATCTCAATGGGTAATGAAATGCTTTTTGCTGTATTTCTATTTTTAAATGTGCTATTACTTTTAGTAGCATCAACCTAAATCATTTTTAAGCAATATGATTAAAATAGACCTTAAAAGGTGCTGTCGACATTGCAATACAAAATTGCAAATGTGGAAAAACATTATATATATTTTGTACCTTTGTGGGTACATTATAGGCTTCTTGTTAAGCATCACATGCAGTAAAAGGGAAACACATAATCTGCTTCATGTCCTTTGTATGCTCTTCCTTACATCTATTTTACCGAAATGCCTTAAAATGAGCTACCAAAGATGATCAAAATGAAAAGCCATTGCTGATAACGCTTTCTTCCGATAAGTGGAGATAGAGAGACCCCCCAGTTTAGTGATGTTTGACATAAACCTTATTTTTAAGTTCGTAAGGGGGTCACACAACAGATTTGCAGGTCTGTTTTGCATAATGTCAATTCATTTTTAAATCCATAACCTACAGTATTGTTTTCTATGACAGTACACACGCCGGCTGCACCATGTGGGGTCTACATAGTTCACATATACAGTTTAACATTGTAAAATCACATCTAATGTACAAGTTATGTTTATTGAGACCGAGTGATATATTTATGATATAAAGGGGTTATTTGTTTGTTTATCTTCACCTCTGTTTTAATCAAAATAGGTCCAACTAAACTTTAAGAAGACTGTCCTATAGATGATGCGAGGCTGCACGTCCAGTGTAAGACCTGCTTTAGGCATAAAAATGTACAGTAATGTGCTGTGTATCCATGGATGTACAAAAGGGAACTTTCAACCCCCAATGTGACAGAAAAAGTAAAGTTTTTTGACAGTATATATACAATACATGTATAAAAAACTCTCCACTGTGCATTCCTCAACCCACTTATTATTGACATGGGCTGGCTGCAAGATTGGAGGCCACTTGGCAATTGTACCCAGGTCCAAATTAAACATACATGCAGTAGTCATTCCCCAATTTTGCACGGTAATGATTGGGTATTGCTCTGTATGTGGCCCATCATACGCCAGCGACAGGGGTGTAGGTGTATACCAGCAGTGCACAAGGTTCTACTTTATTAAGATAGCATATTATTACTTTGTGCTAAGTTATAATTGAGGACAAAACGGACGCTTCTAAACAAAGAGATAATCACACGGAACACAGAGCTTGGCCAGTCCTTACTTCTAAATATAGTGAAAAACTAATGTATATTTCTGAGGACCAACCTAAATGTTGCTTTTTTTAAGCATCATGGAACCTTGACAACCTCACATCATGTAAATAGTTGACACCATGCTTTTAGCTTGTTGCTGTGCTCAAACGAAAATGTTTTTCTTACTTTTGAAGTGTAAAAGTGAAGGTCTCGTACCTGAAAATTAAATGTCAGCATGGCATCTGAGGTCATAATTTATGAAACGTCCTCATATTTTCATTTGCTGGTTGGGTGGTTCTTCTTCAATCCTCCCTGTCAAAAACCTGTGATGTGAATGTGTCTTAGTTACTGTGTAAACACATGAAAAGCAACTGCTGTATATTTCTCAGTGTATGTTTTCTAAACACAAAGATTGGATGCTGAAAGAGGAAAGTATGTGTCCTAATGATGTCTGAACAAGTCTGGACCGGCTACAGCATGCAATGCTTGCTGTTTGATCTGATGCCCTTAAAGGAATAGTTTAAGCAAAAATTAAAATTCTGTCATTATTTACTCACATGTTTCAAATCTATATGACTTCGTTCTTCCAAAAAGTGACTTTTAAAAAATGTCCTAACCACTCTTTCCAAAAAATGACAAGAAATGAGAACTGGGATCAAGATCTTAAACACTAGATCGCTGCTTCCCTGTTGGAACAGCGGATGTCCAGATTAAAGTTTTCTAACAAATGGAACAAAAACACTCATTGGAAATGATTAAATATTTTGTTATCAAGGACAAAAAAAATTTGAATAGATATTGGCAAACCCAGTGACAAACTTAAGGGGGAACACGTGTTCTGAAGCCATACATGAAACATACATTGGTATTAACTGAAGATCTTCATATCTGGCCCAGCCTATTAAGTTCTCAAGAATTCCTGAGAAATAAAGTAATTTGTTTAATTTGTCAATGAACAACTGTCCTATTTTGGCAATGAATTTACTGTGTTTCACTCTTAAACTTAAAACATTTCAAATAAATTTTAGCTCAGTATTTGTCAACTGTCCTATTTTGGCAATGAATTTCTTGTCTCTTCACGTTTATAATACTGTCGTGACATTTTCTTTTAAATTGTTGGCTTTCAACAAACCCAGTCCTCACATACTTTCCATTTTCAAAAAAGAAATAAAATATTAAAACTTTAAAATATGCTTTATTTAGTAAGCATACTTATATCAAGGTACTAGTAGTGTACTTGTTCTTGTAAGATCATCGCTTGGGACTAAGTTGCCGCACTGTCTAGCTTATAAATATTTAAAATAAGTATTGTAATAGCATACTTCAATAAACTTTTTTTTAAGGGTTCATAGACAAAACTGGTCAAGATACTTTAAAGCGTACCTTTTATGTTATGAGGAATGGAAAGGATGTCATTGAACGACGTGAGGGTGAGTAAATGATGACAGAACTGTCTTTGTTAGGTAAACTATACCTTTAATGCCAATCCTTCCATTCCTCCCTCTTTTTCCTGTCATTCACTCATCAGTAAGTGAAATACGAAATGTATTCAGCTTTCAGTGTATTGGTTATCTGCAGCGAAACCCTCCCATGCTGGTGCTGCTGAAATTGACTCTGTGAAACCAACAGCACTTTTTTGGACCTTATGATGATGGATGTCAGAATCCGCTTCTAGCTTTCATTCCACCCGTGTATATGCATATCCCATAAGAACGTTATGTCTGCATGGAATTTTTGAACACATCCGGCTTTTAGTATTGCTGTTGCCACCCATGGTATTGACATGTCTAGCTCGGTGGCTGGTTTATTGGCAGTCAACATGTTTAAAGTATAAGCTGTGTATGTCAAAAGAAAACATTTGGTCATTATTTTCTCATCCTCATATGTTTAACCCTCTATGGTTTTCTTTTTCCTCAAATGATCCAATTTAGTCATAAAGTACAATATTATAATGATATTTTTGCTTGTAATGGAAGTTTATGGTGCCTGTTTCATCTTGAGTTTATAATAAAATGGAAATTTATTTTTTTCTCTCAAGGGTCAAACATCTTCCCTCTTATAATATCCAATTATTTTATATTATGTTTAATATTTCTTAGCATATTCTCACACTTACAACTTATCAAAAATAGTTTAAATGTTTCTTTAAAATGTACTGTATATGACGTTATTTGGATAAATCTGTATTTTACAAGGAGGGCCTCACATAAGTTCCAGCATATTTGGGAGTTTCCAACATCATACAGTATAAATAACCCTGCAATAAAGAACATTTAAAGCACCTTCACTTTTAAGAGTCCATATTTTATTGAGTGTGTAAAATTTTTGAAATACATCTGTTATTAGCTACGTGCAGGGATAACCAAAACAATACTACTGTGAAGCACTCATCCATAAAACATCATGTCTGTGGGGTTGAGGTCAAGGGATGTAACAGATTGGGTTGTGACACACAATATGGCAAAGTTTGCCAAATTCATCCATCCATCCTTGTACCACCTAGACAGAAAAAGGGGGATCCGGAAAGGTCGCGATGGTATTAACATTGCTCGTGTTGGGTAAAGAAGCAGAGAGCGTGTAAAGACAGACCTGGTTCCTATGGGAGTGCAGGACCAGCTGCAAGCACAGGGTGTGAAGTGTAGAATTTCCTCTGAACATGGAGACTGCCAGTCTAAGGGCTGTGCTTCACAGGTATGCCACTGAAACCGGGGACGTTCATGTTTCAGCCCACACCGGACCACCTGGGATGCTTATCTCCCTGTGGACTACCATGTTTCGCATACAAAAGCTCACACACACAGAACTTTGAAGCTATGTTAGTGAGAACTCTTGTAGACGTAGACTAAGATAAGTCAAGCTTTTGACAGCAAAACAAAATGTGGACATTTTATAAGCATTGTAGTTGAATTTAAATACACTTTCACATTAGAGACATTAGGCCACACATCATGTTTATATACACACTACCGACAATCACACACACCACGCATAACTCTCACACACAATCACTCTTACACACACAAACTAACTGACACACTCGCCGGGTGTGTCAGTCAAACAAAACCCCCCCGTAATGAGTAGATGTGCTCCCGCCATTGACCCATGTCTGCTGTGGGCAGGTTTGTGTGTGTTGGATGAATGCAGGGGGTGTCATCTGGCTGGCAGGCTGCTTGACCCCTAACAGCCCCTCTGCTATCTGCAGTCACAGATCAATGCCCTCCAGCCCTCCTTCTTTACGTTTCCTCACATCGCTGCTCTTCATGCCTCGCTCGGTACCACGGGGCAGTTTCCTGTGTGTGCAACACTTCATACTGTCAGGGGGATCATTGTGTCCAAAGGGTTGTTTAGGTACATTCAGTTTACATTACAAGCCTTTGAATTCCAGTACAGATCCAGGTTGTCTTAGTTATAGATATCAGATGAGGATTATCAACATTTTTTGTAGGAATTTTCTGTTTTTTCCTACTAGATATATATTTATAAAAAGTATAGCTTCAATCATCATCCGTCTACTCATCTTCTTATTTCAAACACTTGACTCACTTTTTTTTCTTCACTTGAAACATTGTGAAACATTTTATACAAAAACTAAGTAAACGGTACAGCTTCAAAATGAATTAAATATACTGTTTATATTTATGTGTATTTGTAAATAAAAAAGTAAATCCAATTAACTCAAAATATTTCTATTAGAATTCACTGATTATATGGTGTTGGTTACAAATATATATTTGTTGAATAAATACTTAATTGTAAAAATAACTGATTGGTTGTTAACCAATTATGAAATATTTTCTACCGAAAAAATATTTTTGTTGTTGTTAAAGATTTTAGGGTTAGTGTTAGGTAACAGTCAGGTTGGGATATATTTAAAGTAACATTAAATATTTTTACAGTGTATAACACACAAAGGGAGATATTTCGATTTTTTATTTGTTTTTTTTAAACATATTATACACATTTTTACACATTGGGTCCCTAGGGATTAAGCATTAACTCAAAAAGTTACATCATTAAACTATATTTTATAAACCTAATCATGTACAGAAAAGAACGTATAGTGTACCACCCCAGCAAAGAAAAAGCTGCAGTTTTTCTGGTGTTTTTTTTTCTGACAATGCACATCTCTGCAGAAATAGAATGCATCTTTTTGTCTTCAATAGAAAAAAGGATCTCATTTAAAAATGGCATCATATTGAGACAATCATGTCAGAACTGTACCTTAAAACTATAGCCATTACATATTTAATGTCTCTTGTTATTTTTAATTTATTTCAGGATACACTTTAATAGCTTTTGATAAAAGCGTCAGCTAAATGACTAAATGTAAGTATTCAGCTTTTGATGGAATGTGGCATGATTTGAAATTGTACAAAAGTCTTATGAAACAGGCACATTTTTGGTAACAAAATCCTAAAAAAGAATCTTAAAGATGTAGAGGTGAAAACTTGACGCTATGGGCTACTTTCACCTTTGCCCTGTTGGCATGTAGAGGTGAGTGGGACTTATGAGATATCCAGAAGTCAGCTAGTATCTCTTTTGTCTTGTGGTCATGAGGGGTGTTCAAATTTCTTTTTCTAAGTCCACTTTTTCATCATTACCACTTATGAGCCCTGTCACTGTGATGACATACTGAATCTAATGATATGGTTGTTAAGGTCCTTGGCAACAGTTGTGTGTCTGCAGTTGAAAAGTAGATGGCTAAGGACGGAGCCCTGGGGGACACCTGTACTCTTGTTGATGGTCTGGGAGGTCTGGTCATAGATCCCTACTGCCTGAGGTTTGTTAGTCAGGAAGTAAAGGATCTTGTTGCAAAGTTGGGCACAAAATCCAAATATCTGTCCTTGGTAAGGTAATGTTGAATGCTAAACTAAAACTACACTAATGCATTCCAAGGTAAGTGTTTTAAGTTATATGGATGGGAGACCAAGTGTGTGACCAATGAAATGGCATCCACAGTGGGATAGTTTGCCTGTAAGCAAACTTCATTGTGGATAAGGCATCCAATGTGGGTGGGATGGAAGTCTTGATGTGGGTCATGACCTGCTGCTTGAGGCACTTCACTATGGCAGGGGTGAGTGCAAAAGGGCAATACTCATTCAGGCATGTTGCCTGTGCCGTTCCGCAATGATGGTGGCAATTTTGAAGCACAGGGACCTACTGGGAAACTAATAATGTCAGCAAGGTTATGAAGATATCAGTGGGGATGTAAGTCAGCTGGGTCATATACTTTTTCAGCACCTCAGCATTATTATAATTCCACGTCAACAGACTTGCTAAAATAGCAGGGATGTTGAAGGTCTTGCATGCAGCAGTAAATTGACGTAGCTTCATATATCCAACATCTTTATATGCATACGTGATATTAAATTACTAAACATACAGACCTGACAACCATTGGTGATATATTGCAATACTTGGAATTAAGGCAATGCGAAGCTTATGAAGATAGCATTTTATTCAATGTTAATGATTAATTATTGTTTTTTCAATGTTGTGGTTTATAATACTTTTAAAATGTTAGAAACATAAATGGTGACAAATAATAATAATTTGTTGTATAGAAAACATATGGATGAAAATATGGATACAAAATGAGGAGACACAAAGTTACAGAGATACAATTCATGTTTTCGTCGAATGTAGTTTTAGAGTTGTTTGTTTGTTTGTTTGTTTGTCACTTAAAGGTCCAGTGTGTAATTATTGACAGAATGCAATACAATACACATAACAATGTCTTCAGAGGTGTATACTTTACGCAACCATTTCATAATGTAAGACATTTGGTTGCGATTAGCAGTTACATACTGCTGTTTTCAGTGACTGGCACTATAATGTCATGTTCAAATAATCATGGTTTTATTTTTGAGAGGAATCTCAGCATCATCACCACAGCTTGTTTGTCATCCATTTGTGTTCTTTTGGCCTCAGAAAATGTAAGATTTATGTTCAAAACACAAACATTTTTGATATGATAAATAAAGACAGAAAGAAATATCATTGTAATCTCCTGTAACGTTCCATTCATGAGCCTTTTATTCACAAGTCAATTGCATATTCAGAAGATGCAGACCAGCAGCACTGCCCACACACATCGACTAAAAGAGCCAAACCACAAGAATTCAAAATTAGGTGTTTGAATGTCCAAATAAAGTAATGTCAAAATATAATTTGTATAATGTTTGGAATAAATAAGCCTAGGATAAGTTTCTTAAAATGTTCCAAACCCCAATCGATATGAACAATTTAAAAAGTGGCCAAGCTGGAACTATGAGTACCTATTTGTAAAATTGGAATGTAGTCAACATGGATCGTTGCCATTATATTTATGTTCTTTATGATCCAATGACCATAGATATTCTTTAGCTCTTTAAGAGGTGCTCAAACTTCTCTTTAAAGAAACATTGATTGATTTTATACTTACAAGTGGTCTCCAGTCTGCTTCCTTCACTGAACATAAATTATACTGTAGAAGTCAAAGAGGCATCCACAGCATCCAGCTCAATATAATTTATTGCATGCTTTGAACTTCTTACCATGGTTCTTAAGATTTCCCATGAAGTGGTACATTGCATGATGTAACATTCAGCTCTCACCAGGTCCATCACTGGCCATCACTCATCCGCAGCCAGCTGTCATAAAGTCTACTGCAGCAGTATTAGGAATGCCCCATAAATTATGAGTGCTTTATAAATACAGGGTAACAAATCATCGTGTGGTGACTTCAGTTTACCTCAGCCTGCCTCCATCCATCCTTACTGCCCACTTTGGCTCAATTGCGCTCTTTGAGTCATGGTCCAAGCCTCAGATAGTGTTGCTTTTGAGCAGCATCCAACTGGGAAAACATTATTGATATCTACCAGCAAACGCGTCACAGTCATTAGCCACCGCGACGTAGCGGACACTTTGCAAAATGTAAACAGTTTTAAAAAGAAATGCCTAATTTTCAGACTCTTGTATAAGGTATTATTCTTGCGTTGCATGATTACTTTTTGGAGGCCTGCTGGAATGAAACCAGAATATCCCACAATGACATTTGTCTGGCTCTAGATTCACACAATAAACACGAGATTGTAAAGTACAGGGAAGTTTAAAGTTAAACACAACATGTTGTAAGAATATGAGCTAGTTTTCTAAGACGTTTTGAAGTTTGTTCTATTACAGACAGATCTACTGCGTTGCTTCATAACTTCCTATAGCTCGGAAAACTCGTGGACTAGAAACAGATCTCGCTATTTTGTCAAATTTGTCAACACCAGTATTCAGCTATAGAGGACATATAAAAAGGTTTCTGACCATGGAAAAACTACTATTTTTTCATTACATTAAAATGCACAAACTACATTTCTTTACAGATACAATTAGCCCGAATATTCAGAGTGATCTCTGTCATAATCGATAGTTTAGTGGTTATATTAATTTACAAAGCTGTTGAATTTGAATGTTATTCATTCATATAATGACTATTAATATTTTACAAAAAATTAAAATCACATTATTTACAAACCACAAATTTATTTTGATTGACCGGATATATCGGCCCTGACTATCAGCCGTTTTTAAACTATCCTCCCACAGCAGAAAGAAAATACTTTTACAAACTGATACCGAGACTCCGGGACAATGTATTGATGCTTCACCCGCCCCAAAAACCTGCACAGAAGTTATGAATAAAAACTAGGCACACATCATGGCACACATACTAGGCTGGCCCTTTTGGTCAACGAGACTCATTATTGAAGTTAGATAATACGTAATAATATGTGATCGGCTGTAAAGATCTGGTTGATATCACAGAAGGAAATTAGTTCAGAAAAATTAAAGGCCAGACTGAAAGTAAGCAAACCTTAAGAAAAAGAAGGAAGTGGAGAAAAAATGAAAGCAAGCCATGGAGAGCTTCTTTATGTTTTGTGTCATCTGTGTTGCAAATTAGGAGCGGAAAAAAACTAAGCGAGTGGAACAGATGGACCACACCGGCGGGGGCTAATACGGACGGTCCTTGGGTCAGATATTTACTCCTAATTAGCCCAAGGAATGTGACGCATAAGAGCGGAACAGATACGTTGCCATTATGACTGGAATTTCCTTCCTCTGTGGCATGCGGTGCTTTAACCTGATTAGGTATGGCACTTATCTGGGAGATCAAAGGACTAAAGGAACTGATGACGTAGTGGCAAAGTGCCGGTGCTTGAAATGCTGTGTTCTGTGTTTAAGGGCATTTGACACATTATCTCCTTCAGACTTCTTTAAAGTTTATAGTAGGAATTAACAACAAAATTATCGGGTAACTATAAGGTCTACACATTAATACAATTAGTTTATGTTTAGTACTGCTTTAACTACTGTTTAACTTTAGAGCCTTTAAATGGATAACTGGGAAATAGAAAATAATCTGAACAAAGTATGTTGTAAAAAGTGATTTAATAATGATCCTCAGTAGATCCTTTTTAAAAAATGTATATGGTACCTTTACAGTCCATAATGTGTTGAGACTGGCAAAAAACGTTACAAATAGAATAAGCTGTACAATAAAATAGACAAAAGCTTTGCTTTAGTTCGAAATGTCAAAATTTCGCTACTCATTGTTGCTGATGAACAAGGAATTAACATATCCAACAAATTTACAACAAATCACTTACCAATTAAAGTTAAACCCTGAAAGTTCAGTCATAACAATTATGTAATGCACACTTTTACGCAGCCAGTCCGCCATACATGTGTCTTGACCCCCTAAGTCTGCTTTTGCTCAATACAAATAAAGCCACAAACAATAATCTTTGTACAATAATACATTTTCCAGACAAGTATTTTTACCACGGTAAATCAGACATGACTTTTTAAAGTGTATTTGGAAAACTTCAGAACAAAAGACTTAATATACACCGACTGGAGTAAATATAGAATAACTACATATTGTAGATAAATATGAAAATATTATACATACAATATAATGCAGTATGTACACTATGTACAGCCAATATTGGTGATTGAACAAAAACATGCAAAATTAATATCGTATTAACATACATACAGTAGTGCATAAGCAGAAAAACTTGTTATGTGGCTTATTACTGGCAAAGTCTTTGTACATTCAGTACGTATCGACCTGTCTCCTCGCTCTGGCCACACATATTTCAGACTGGAAATGATGTCAGGTTGCAGCATTAGTGCCATATGCAAGTCCAAGACCAACCTCACATTAGAAACCTTGTGCAACATCTGCTTACCTCCTGTGGACCTTAGTCTTTGTGTGTGTTTTTCAGCAGGTGGACTACCCTTGAGGCCTACTAACTTTTTTTTAGATCTATTCTTAATGAATATGCTTACCGTCAACATTCAGCAGAGATACTGGATGCCGGTAAAACATACAGACTGAACAGTACCTGTTTAATATCAAAAGTATCCAATATCAAAATGGGCTACAGGAAAAGAATCAATATTTAAGTATTTTTACAAATATTTAACATAGTCATTTAACAGGTAATGTTGCCATGTTTTTTACAGCATCTGTACAATGTTTTACACATTACAATGCCTTAGAAACACATGAATGTAACTAGATAATAAAATACCAAAACAAGTCGCATCTGTAAACAATTAATACTTTTTCAAAACTAACTCTGCTTTGTAATTGTAAAAATTCTTTCATCCAGACTTTCTTCCGCATGTTTCTCTTAAGCATAGACGGGTGAAAGAGCAAAGGAAAAACGATAGACAGAAAGTGTCCAAATACGTTTTACCCTAGAGGATTTGTTAACAATTTATTTGTGTTATGTTGGTCGCATCTAGCTTGCTGACTATCAACATTCATTGCAATAAAATGTATGTAAATAAATATAAATTTTATATTATTTTAAAGATTGTACTCAATGGACCTACGGTACATTGAGTACAATCTACGGTATTTATAGAATAAGTGTTACAAAAGTGTTCAATAAAACTGCTCAAAATCTCTTTAATCTCTAAATAAATCACCAAAATTAACTTATTGACTTTCTATTAAGTTTTCTTGACATCTCATAGAAGGGAACAATATGTTGCGTTGTTAAAATGCTTCTAGGTTTATGGGTGACATGGGGATTTTAATACCCACTCTGTCAAAGGCAGCCAATCCCGGTCCTGAAGGGTCACTGTCCTGCAGAGTTTAGCTCCAAACCTAATTAAACATACTTCACACACCAGCTAAACAAGGTCCTTAGGATTAGATGGCAGGTGTATTTGAGCTGGTTGTTTCAGCGGGACACCAGGAATGCCCACCACTTTGATGGTCAGAAATTTCTCCATTTAGCAGTATAGAAAATTCCAAGGCAAGCACATGGGTAACAGCTATGGTGGTCATATACTGTAGTTGGTTCACCACATAATCAAATTTCTATATCATCCAAGGCATCCATGTCTTTCCTTCTTTGGTTCTCCATATAGTGGACTTCAATGGGGACCAATAGACTGAAGGTCCAAATTGCAAAGCGGCTTTAAAAGGCTCAACAAGGCCGAGGAACAAGGACAGTCTCATAGTCTCAATGGTCTGTGATCATTTGAAAACTGGAAAATATCATTCAGTTGGCACCGAAAACCCCATGATTAGTCGACGATTAGTCCACTGCCAGTCCAGCATCTTGGCCAGGCCTTTTAGGTTTAGGTGTGCTCTAACCAATTAGAGGACAAAATGACTTTGGTTACCAAAAATCCTACAATTTAATTCTTGTTTTGGTAAAAGGCAAACACTAGATGCGCCTGCTCTGGCTTGTTTTCTTTCTTGGTTTGGTTAATTTAAGCATACATGACTTACAAATGACCAGAAAAAAAACCATGCAGGGGTTTACAAGGTATCTCAGAGATATATTTTAATTGCTCTGTTGAACAATACAATATCTAAACTTAAATTCAAACGATAGAACTATTTTTAACCTTGATATAAGATTGTTGTTCACACCTTATCATTATCTTCTTAATAACAAAATTACAGGTTCACATCCGTCATATCATGTCATCTTGCCATAGCATGTGTTTACCAGACACTAAACAGAAGAATATGCCTGTTTAGTGTTTAATACGTTTAATATGTAATTGATCTAGAATGCCCTGTATTTTAACCTACAACTGCACTTTGAAAGTAGATCCCCCTATAACTACAAAAATTAAGAAATTACAGACCAATGTTATAGTGCTTTTTTTAGTAACTTGAAATCACATTTTAGTTACAGATATTGAAAGCAATTATTTCACAAAATCAGATTTATAATGTCAGCTCTAACAAATCTTAACATATGTAATGTGTCTGATAAGTTCCTGTAGCTACTACAGGGCTGAAATCTAACCATATGGCTTTTCCAAAACAAGCAGCTCTTCCCCTTCAGAGTTCCAGATGCACTTATCCTCCGCCTCATCTTTTTGTCTCGCTTTTGCCCTTTTTGTTTTCTATTGTGGCTTTTATTGTCATGGCTTCATTTGGTGTTTTTGTGGGAGCAATAATTGTAAACAGGATGTGCTTTGTGTGGTCTTATAGAAAAAGTGTTTCATATTCCT
Source organism: Triplophysa yarkandensis (assembly GCA_033220385.1). Taxonomy (NCBI): domain Eukaryota; kingdom Metazoa; phylum Chordata; class Actinopteri; order Cypriniformes; family Nemacheilidae; genus Triplophysa; species Triplophysa yarkandensis. Next base: position 12,885,224 of record CM065655.1, read on the forward strand.
GCTTGGACATTCTTCAAAACAACCTCTTGCAGCTTACAAATTACTTACGGTAAAGTGCTAAGAACCACATGACCATTATATAAAATCAGTTATTGGGGTTTTCTGTTAAATATGAGTAAGATGACAAAAGTGCATCTTGGACCGCAAAGCATCATTAGCTCCAAAAGAGTTGATTCACTTTTTCCAAATAATCACCTGCACATGAAAGGGAGATTTAACCAGTATTGGATATATATAAGTAAATTAATGGTCAACAATGGTTTATACAAAACACAGAAGTAATCAAACCCAAACCCAAAAAATCTTTCATAAAGGGTGGATAAAAAGTTTGGAGAGAGACAACATGCTCACAGTTCTTGTTCTAATGCCATTGAAAGATGTGTAAGTTTACACCTGAACTATATAAACTGAGCCCCATTCTGCATGTTTTGTCAGAAGCCCATTATCCTGTTAAATTTGACAAATAAAAAATATAGCAAGAGTTATAATAGCAATCATTATGGGTGCTTTATAACAATAACACACTTATAAGGATTTTTGACAAAATAAATGTGCTAAATTTTTTGGGTGAGCTGTCACTTAGAATAGTACCTGTTCTGGTTACTACCTGTTATTGGGTCAGTATGCATTGACAAATAACTTATTATTAGTAAAATATTAATGAAAATGTTATTTAAAAAAATAAATGTTATGCTTAATACTTATTTTCAGAGTTTGCTTCACTTTGTAATTTTAAAGTATCTGCGAATTTGAATATACTTATCCCATAAATTAAAAATATTGGCCTTTCTAATGTATTACAGTGGGCCTTCGTTTGCTTTTACCAGAAAAGCCCTATTCACACTTCCAGACACCCGTAGAGACTCAATTTTATGCTTGGTTCCCAAGATTTTTTCAGAATATTTTCTTCAAAATGTCAAACACAAATGTCCCAAAGATTTGAAATGACAAGTGAGTGGTCACAGAATTCTCTTTCTGCGGTCAATTCCCTTTAATAAACCACTTTATGATTTCATGTTCAGAGTAGTGTCAGCAGCTGCTTAATACTGCATATGTTTTATAATAATCCTTTCCCTTGATCAGGTGGTAAAAAGGCTTGTTTGAAGGACTAAGGTAGGATTGGGGATAGAAATAATGGCTTTGTGTGGTTTAATGAACTGGTCATGAATGTCAAGTTACATAACATGAATTATCCCATAACTTTTAAACAGATTTTTTCAGTTTTTCCTTAAATTTGACCCTGATTACAAACCACATTATTGTTCTTGTTTTAAGATACGACCCTAATAAAGCGTAAATTAAGCACCCTAAATCAATAAAGCCTGTAGGGTTGAGGTGTTTGGCTAAAGTCCAAAAGGCAGTATAAATGTAGTACAACTTCCAAGGAACCTGTAATGGAAAGGTGGAAAATTACAGACAGCACATTAGACTAAACAGTATGTTCGTCGATAAATGACTGATTGTGTTCCAATGTGAATTGGGTTCTACAAAGGAAATCATTGCATACCCGTAACCATCATACTATATATTTCTTTCTAAAAGAAACAGGGACTGAGAACAGTAGGCCCACATACAATACAGTTAAAGAGCATGGTCTGGAAAGTATTTTGTGCTAATTGTGTAAAAACATCTGATAAACATCAAGAAAAAATGCAGATACAACAGCAGATGAGTAACAATCATGGATAACAATGCACAAATACATGACCGTCTGGAGTCTGGACTAGAGACATGGAAAAATTTGCTAAATATGTTCTCTAGTCATGAATTGCCTAAATGAAGTCAACTGTCTTCTACAGAACTTGCATGTTTCTTAACAATTTAACATGACACCCTGCTTTGGCACAATGTTCTTGTCGCAGTAATGCGTTATGACCCATCCGCAGACCGGAAATTATCTGTGTGCGTTCCAGAATGTCGTGTTGAAGTCTAAGTAATAAGCCTCCTAGGATAAACAATTCATTGACATTTACTTTAAGAGAATATGATTATTATGTTTTTGATCTCGGAGAGCTCCTTGAGGCAAACCACATGGTTTTGGTCTCAGTCTAAACACAAGACATTAATTCCAGTCTGAAATGGCATCAAGTTGATTATTATACATTCTTTGGCCATCTTGCCTATTTTTTCTTTTTAAGAATGTTTACCTCAATGTTTCCAGTTTATAACTTCCACAAAATGACATTACGTTTCTGTAAAAGCTTGTAATATGTATGAATTTATAAGGGTGTGGAAAACATATGTCGGAATCTGCCCCCCGAACAATAAAACCCATAAAATCACATCTTTGGCCCCTTGTAAAAACCCAGTTGTACAGTATGCTCGCATATGCCAAGAAAGTTCAAAAAACAGGTTGCCAGTTTGGTGCACAACACAACAGTCTTCCTCCTTCGGGCTATGTGCCTCCACAGATGTTTCTTTCAGCCTTTGCAGCATTTGGCCACTCTTAACATGCTTCAGCCACTGCATTCCCTTCCATTGTGCTTAGAAGGAGAGCGAATGACAGGGACAGTCTGTTTACCACCACCTCCTCCTCCCTTCTCCCCACGCTAGCTTGAGGGAAGCAAAGGGTGGGGGTGGGGGGCATAGGGGCGGCAGCACAATTACGAAGGGTCCGGCTTGGAGCTCTGAGCGGCACAGAGGGTCAGAGAATGGAGCTACGCTTCTGGGCCTCCCGAATCCTGAATCCACCGGGTGGGTGGTCTCCTCTATCCACACCCATTCTCTCTCTCTCTCTAATTCACTCACTCTCTCACTCCTCTGTTATACCAACACCTCCAAGAGAAACGATTAGCTCATCCACTCTGGCCAACACTTAAGCTCTGATGTGGCAGTCAGTGGCACAGACTGGATTCATTCGGAGTTAGATTAGAGAGCTCGTGAGCGAGCTACATGATCAGACCCACAGAGGGAGTCGCTGCCTCTTTTGCCATTGGTTCTTGGGAAAGCAGGCCCGCCGGTGCACATTACTAACTGGGTGGCGGTCAGCACTAATCCTGTCACTGCTTACCTCTGGCAGGAGGAAATAAACTGTAAAAAATGAACATGTGACCTTCTATCATCCATTCAAAGGAATTTACACTCGTTTCTAAGATGTAAACATGAAGCACTTCCGGTTTATTTTTAATTTCATTTTATTTTAGATCTCAATTTATGTCTTTCAATTGATGTCTTCTGTGATTTACTGTTTAACTTAAAACCAATCTACATAAGGTGAAAAACAATCTATAAAAAGCTCATATTGATATTTTAATATTGACTGAACAAGGCCATGTCAAAGATTGATATTATAATAAAACAAACGGCTGAAATCAAACTTTAAAGCTCATTATCGGATTTACTGACTTTCTTACGTATGTGTTAGAATAAAATAATGAAAGAAACGTTTTCACTTGGTTATAAATATTGATTGTCCCATCAGCGTTGTTAACATCTTCCAAAAATTCTTTAAAAAATACCCAAAATGTGTAAATCATCTGAAATTCTATTACATGAATCGTGTAATTATGTTTTTTTAATATATAAGACTTACAAAAATAAATAAATTCAATCTACACTAAATCTCAGCCAGTCCAACATGAATACTGGCCAATTTGTTCAATAAAAGAGCTTTGGGATTATTGTGGAACCCCTGTGTTCTGCTTTCTAAAGCTTTTACCGACATCTAGTGTCTGAATGTAGTTATTACACGACAGGTCTCAATTGGTTTTTGGACTCCCTCACTGTCTTATCTCCAAAGAACTTCTATGTTGACTTATAATTTGGACACTGTAGGATAATTTGATGTACAATATTTTAGAAAACACAGGTTTCTTTTAGTTTGATAAATAATAGTAAACGATCAATACAGATGCAACTCACAAGAGTTCTTTCATAAGTGTGCTTCCACCACAGAAAGTGTTGTCTTGTGAAAGTCTACTGGTGACAAGTGAAAAAAATAGTCCTGCCTATTATGAAATGACTCTGCTGCTTTTTTAATACAAAGAAAGAGGTCATAAAAATATTTAGTGCAACTGTTTCTACAATGATAAAGTCCAAGATTGTAGAACATATTTGGTATTACATGGGTTTTTACAAGAGTGTGCAAGTTTCTAAAGCCCATTTTTGGGTAACTGTCTGTGCCCTCCTGTGCTGGTCATAGAAGTGGAAGTGGTTTCAAACTAACTTTACGGTGTAATGTCCTGAGGAAGGAAACACATTTGACTGAAGTCTGTGCATGAAGTCACTGGTGAAGATGTACTGCGCATCTCTGCTTATCGGTAGGGTTTTCTGTTGATATTTGAATTCTTTATTGAATATATTGAATTCTCTATGTTTTTTATTTATTAAAAAATATTTTTATGATTATATTGCTTCAATGTGTAAAGTTAAAGTAATCTAGCAGAATTACTGTCATGATATGACATCCAATCATGTTACTAAAATGGTTGGGTGTAGGGATTGTTATCCATGTCAAGCCAAAAGTGTTCCTTTTCGCAAAAAGTTTAACTAACTTACCCATTATTGCTTAACTGTCCAATGAACTGATCTAAACTATCTTTCCCTGTAAAATGCAGGCATTGGGCTTGTCCTGAAAGTTGTGGCTGAAGAGGCCACAACCACAAACCCAATCTTGAAGGACCAAATGCAAACCACAACTGCTCCAGTTTCCAAGTTTCAAGGCACTACGGAATTCAACGACACAGAAAAGAATGTCACAGATGACTTCCCAAAGACCACAGCTGAGAATATCACCTTTTTTGAATCAGGTAGCTAAAGCAGGCGTATATAGCTTTGTGCATGTTTGCGTAGAGGTGGGTATATCAACACAAACCAACCTTGGAACTAGGAAATAAATGCTGGACAGTTTATTAACTTTGCGGCTTTCTTCGCCGTTAATACATAAAAATAAAGCTTCAAGTGGAAAGTACACCTGTGATATTTTTGACTATATTCCAAACAGAGTCACCTACACCCACCCCACCTTCAGGACATCCTGAGAGCGGAAATAATACAACAGAAGAGCACCGTATCACGACATCAAAATCCAGCATAACAAGAAAGATTCCATCAGCCACTAAATATATTTGTAAGGGAAAATACTGTGTTGCATGCACAATGTTCATTTCCTGTGACTCACTTATAAAAGACAAATAGAAATATGTAAAGCCAAAAACACAATTGCTAATTTTAAATCTATTTTTACAGCACCAGAACTTGAAACACCCAGGAAAAGCGATGGATCAAGTGAGTTTTTACCTTATAGCCCATTTTTTATTCATTCATGCATGTTAAGATAAATGCATAATAAAATGCAAACCAGATTATTGATTCATTCTTACATATATTTTTACTCTCAGTGGCTTATGTCGTTATCTTAGTTATAATTATTGTGTGCATCGTTGGGGGAACAGTGTACTGCTGCTTTAAAAAGAAATCAAGGGTAAGAACAATTATTTTTTTAATTCCATATATTTAAATTACTGTTATGTTGTTTGTTGTAAAACAGTTTATATTATTTATTGGATTTAAAGTGCCCCAAGGATAGTGATATAAATATTAATACTTGTATTATGTGTAAACTATTATTATTTAAATTCATCAGTTGGGATTAAAGTGAGAGTTTGCATTCAACAACCATAATTCATGTCTCTCTGTGCTCTTCACATAATTAATATTATGTTTAGATATGATACACACTGATTATGATTCCATAATGCAGAGACAGTCAGTGGATTTACATTCAAAAAAGGAAGATGCTCAGATTCCACTGAGCACAGTGGATGGCGAAGGGCTTGACTCATTATCAGTTAAAGGTAAACATCTTACCTAAAACCTACCTTGGATTTTTCTCAGTTTTTATTTATTTGCTAAACAAAATTACATAATAAATAAAAATCATTTAATTAAATGGAGAGTTCTCACCCTAAACTGATCTTATGGTACTGTTTTCAAAGGTATGCAAACATTTAGCCCCATTGAGTCCAGTGTGCCAATTGAAGACCCTCAACCTGTAAAGGAAGTTGAAAAGCCAGATGGGGAGATAGGTAAGACTTATCAGTATAAATTCAGTTTTTTTTATCATATGTGTTTCCTTCATGACATTGAAAGCAGATGCAACAGCACACATACTGTAAATGCCTTAAAATGCCTTTAAAATACTTAAAATGCCTTTCAAATGCCATGGCCTGTCTGAATATGAGAATAAAATAGTAAAGAAAACAGATGATTTACCATTAAAACATTGCATGGGAAAGGAGCCACGTGACCCTTTCAGGTAAGGTTGCAGGTCACTCACAAAATCCTTTTTCAAATATTTTCACTTCACTTAAGTTACATATATGAAGCACATTCAATCTATCTTGTTAAAATTTCTTGCACTGAAATGCAAGTTAAAATTCTCAAGTCCAATATGCAATCTTGGATTGAGTGCTTTGCAATGATAGAAATCACCACTTGATAGACCCCAAATACAAAAGTGTGATGCTGAGAATGAGAGAATGTCATTTCACATTTGTGAAATTTGTAAAAATACACCTTACACAATCGATGAATAAAAGACTATGTTATTAGCATTGCTTTAAACTTCAAGAGACTTCCATGAACCACAAAATAATGCCGTTGGTTTATTTTGAAATTATTTGTGACCCTGCCTATCCTCTAAAAATCCAGCTTACATCATTTTTTTGTGATTTACTGTTCCCTACATAAAACATTCTACATAATGTAAAAGAACATTCTGTGAAAATATTATCTAAGGCCATTTTCAAAGATTGAAATGATGGCGAAATTAATAGCTAAAACCCACTTTGATGTTAATCTCAGAATTGTATATTCCGACTGTATCCTGGGTTTTACAATCTTGGTCACATTTGTCTAAAATACTGACAAGGAACAAGTAATACTGAGTCTAGGTTCTAGATTTTTGGTGGACATAGGTGGCCAGACATGTTTTAATGCCCTCAGCACTTCGAATATGGTCTATTTCCCCGATAGTCTACTGAACTTTATGTTTTTAGCTTTACATAAGTTTTACTTAGTAGTTGTAATGCAATGTATGAATAGTAGATTTTGAGCATGGTAAAATTAGATTTCTATAAAAGGCTTAACGCTTTGATTCTTGTAAGTTTTGCAACAGGAAATCACACTTTTTGCACAGTCTAGCAATTTGAGGAACCTTAAAAGTCACCATCATAACATTATTATAAAAGTACATCCTTGATTCCAAAGTCAAAGCGATTGGTTTGAAGCTGATTACAGTATAAAGTACAGTGCATGTGATAGATTATACTTCAAACAGCTTGTAAACATTAAACAAGGCAACACACTATCAAATGTGTCTGACGGAGAAAGTAGTAAAGTTGTTTGACTGCGGCAAGCAGAGGAATGACCAAACACCCCGGCATTACTTCCTATGTTCTAACCGTCTGCTCAAGGTCCTTGTAATCACAGGATGGTTTTTTTCCCACCAAAATCGCCTGCCTGTCATTGACAAGCTCTGCAGTCACCAATGGGTCCCTGTCCATATCTTAGCTTTTAGGCATTACTTACCGCAACCCCGTAAGGGCTGATTTAACTGTGGGAGAGAGTGAGTAGCAATGAAAGAACGAAAGTATATGACCATGGAGAGAAAATCAAAAACAGAAGTGTACTTTGCAAATGACATAGTTGCTAATGGTTTCATGATGGCCTTCATCTTTAAGTGCTGACTCTCCAGGTAAATCTCTTCTTACCACCTGTTCATTCTGTTTTCTCACTTATAATTTTCAAGAAGATATATGGCACCCAAAATGAATATGAGGCCCAACACACAACCTAAGGTCTGAGAACGCATAGGCCAGACACCCAGGTGTTCTGTGTGCAGTTGTCACATTGTGGGTTAGATTGTTTAATGTTATCGCAAATAAAATTTTATAAAATCTCCATGTGTTCCCTACAGAAACCAGCGATGTTAAAGAAGAACAATCCAACACAAAGGCAGTAGTTATCCCAGAGCACCAGGCAGAGGAGCTGATCATTGTGGATCTGACAGATGGAGAGATGGCCATCTCCACGAAGACTTCAATAGAATCCTTAGATAAGCCTCAAACCAACAACAATAACAACAACAACAACAATACAGGAGTCAATGGTGAATGCAAACATTTTTCTCTCAGGATAATCGTGTAAATCTGAATTTCCTTTTCGGGTACACAGTGACTTTAATTCTTCCATAGACAATGAATAAATGCTTAAATATTGGGTACTACTTTTACAAAGTTATGTGTGATAGCATCAATTAACCCTACAGTTACAGTTTATTAATGACTTAAACTTAAAATAATGAGCCTAAACTGCATTCGTTTTGTAACTAACATTAATAATGAAAAGAAAATGCTTTAGATATGGTAAAGTGTGTGAACAATATAGCAATAAAAATTTAACTACTTTCTAAGTTCTTTCTAAGGTTTAAGTTTCTACTGCAGTTTTTCCAATACATTAAGTTTAATTAAACCTTAAAATGCTGCAATATAGTTGTATATAGTTACTTATAACAAGTCTGTTATTTAAAGTTGAGTGTTCCTTTGTCATTTTGTTCAAAATATTGGGATGTTTAATACCATGCCCTTAACGAATCACTTAGAGCCATACATATTATGCATGTTCTGTTGTATGACCATCTTTTTTTTAGTATTATAAATCCATGTATCCCTTTCCAGAACCATCTAGTCTTTGCAATGAGCATGGCTCATGTTCATCTCCGGGCTAAGTCCTGGACATCCACTCACCCTAGAACAGTCCCAGCACATATAGAACAACTGTAATGCAAAAGTAATAAGCCCCAATTTAGCCTTGGTTTACGGTTTAATGCCATGCCCCTTAGGTGTTATAACATCACTGTAGACCAAACTTCTTGGACTTATAGTTTATTAGACAAGTGATATGTTGACTGCAGACTATGAAACCCATCAGTGTTTTAAAGCCTAAAACGTTCCCTGCATCTCTTAAGATGGGTGCACAGTGTGCTATTTTAAAAGATCGTTAATATTGTAGCTTGTCACACAGCATGATCATGATCCCAGTTAAAGTCATGTCACACTGTGTGAGCGTATTTGTAATTTATGACAGACTGTACGACACACGGATGCAAGAAGATCGCACAGCAGACAAGTTGGTGCAGGTCAAACATCAATTCGTCAAACAAATGATGTTTGTCCAGAGCTTACGTCTTTAAACCGTTACAATAAAGCACCAAAAACATGCTCAAAGTTGTTGCGGGCATCACAACAAATTTTATCGCAGTGATCACTAATCAGCTGTCGCCCAACGCGTCAAACCAGTACTTAGAGATAAAGGATTTTCATCTCAGGTTTCAGAAATCATTTGGGATTTCTGAAATTTGTCAAATCTTCAAATCATCAAATCTTTTTTAAATTGTACAGTCTACACCTACACATTGCACCTTTTGATGTTATCGAGAAGTTATTTCATTGTATCTTCTCACTCTGTGTTCATCACTGTCTGTTTTAGCAATTATTAGGCATGAATTCACAGAACTCTCTCTTGCTGACCTATCTTCTCTAACACTTACAGCAAGTGTTTAAACACATAACAATCATTTCAAGTGTTGAAACTTCACCTAAAGCCTAATTTATTCGTTTGAATTTCAAAACACAAAAAGGACTTGCCTCAAAATTACAGACATTTACTAATACCAGACAACAACAACGAAAGATATGTAAATACACCAGCTTAAATATACAGACAAATCAGGGGAAAGTAAGACTCGGAACAATAAGGGAAACAAGAACTGTATCATTTACCGTCATTAGGCAGACGCATTTATCCAGAGCGAATAAGTTTTCATTACTTTCACATTGTAAAACTGTTACATTTTGTTATATCTCAATAGAATAAAGAGTTTTAAAAAATCATTCATTATGTATCCAATACATTTAAAAGAGGCCATACAATACATTTGATATCCAGTTAAAATGTGTTCTTTTGTTATTTATTTCTAAGGGACACTATAAAGTGTTGAATGATCAATGATAGTGTATTGACAAAATAACAGGAAATATTAAATATAGGTATTTCATATCAGCTACATGATAAATTGTCAAAAAGTATGCAGGTGCATATGTAAAAGAGGGCATTCCCTCACTCGTCACATCCATTATCCTACAGAGATCAATAACAAATGTCTCCTCCAGGTCTCATGTCATCAGATACTTAAGAGAGATACCTCAAATGTAATGTTCTCTATCTGAATGTTTCTGCACACCTGTGCACAAGCAGATTGAGACTTCATTTCTGTTTTCAGCTTCCAGTAAATTGTGTTTCTATACGAACCATTGATGAGAGCAACCCTCATCATTTCAGTCCATACTGTCATGTGGTATGGACAACAGACTTTCAAGTGCTTTTATCAGTCCACCGATACTCTATGGTGTCTTTTAGTTATGGTTAACTGAAGAATACCAAACCATTGATGGTGTGTATTGAAAAATAATTCAACTATATAGCCTCATTTAAATGTTGCACATAGGTAGAGTATAAAGGATGGGTGGGATGTTGTAGAAAATGATATTTCCTACTGACATACTACTGTACATTTCCTTGACACCCATAAACAATACATGCTCATTCACAAAATGAGCAAGAATTAAAGAGAGGAAACGGAAAGCCACCCTCTCATTCAATCCAGCTGGTTTTGAACCGATGGACCGGCTGGAGATATAAACTTGAAAGAGGTCATGTTGTCCCACCCCCAAAGATAAGAGGTAATGAGCATGACTGCTTATAAAGAAGTATAATTAGCCAGAGCCGAAGGGACTATTATATAGAGTATTATTTTCCGATAAGAGGGAATGCTTTCATGTGCTCTTCATCCATTGTTGGGAGCTCCATTTCCAGGTTCAGGTAATTTAATAGGGCTCTACTAAATGCTTGAGTTGTGCCTGCAGACATCATTTTTTTCACCCTTTTGAAGATCTGAATATAAGGTAGCGGTGCTTTAAACAGCACAAAACAGTTGGTTTGTGTGAATAGAAGAATATCTTATCTAATATAACAAAAATAAAACAAAAATTAGAAGTGGTAAGTCCACTGTTTTTTAACGATACCAAAGCAGTCCGTGCCAAAGTTAACAATAAAAATCTGCGACTAGCCCATGCCTGAATATTATTAAACGTTGCTTTGGTGAGGAATGAATTTGCATAGTGTAGAACTGTTACATACTATCAGCGTTTTGATGTGGTTAGGGGGCTTTAACACCTCACCTGGCCAGGTGTCACTTGGGTTGAGAGGGATAGAAACCCAGAGCTGCACCAGGTGCTACCTTCTGGTAAAATTCGAACCCTGCAATTTTTTGTATGAGCTGGTCGTTGTAGCAAACTTGCACGTAATACTTACGACTTATACTTAGTAATTGCAACACCAACGGAAGCAAGCTCTTTCACCATGTTAGAAAACTAGTTTCTGGAAATGCTACTGAGGCTACAGGAAAAACAGGGGTCAAAACTGGGTCATTGGTGATTCAGTCTCATGTTTGGTTGTTGTCACATCATAGTCATAGATGTTTCCCTGTTTAATTAAAATACATATTGGTTTTATGAGATTAAACACATTGAGTTGCTTGCTGTGTGTATACATAACCTTAATGTTTGCGGTTGCTGGTTAAAAAGACTACTTGAAAAGTGCTGTCAAGTTATGATTGGGCAACTTTTGAGCGTGCAGGCCCTCACAATGTTCTGCGAATTCTTCACACGATAAAGTTTGTCTTAATAAATGACAGCAGTGGTTTCCTTACTACATGCATTCTGTATTCTGCATTAGTGAACCACTGTCTTGCCATAAATGGAACTAAACTTGCATATACTGATAGCCATTAGGCAATGAAAACTTTTGGGTTAAGATTGGTTTGTGGCTTTGTTTATAAATATAACTACTTTATAACCTCTCATATTGCTCCAGCTTCTCAGATTCACCCTCTCTTAGACGTCACGAGAGTTTTTTGAATGTTGAGACCACACCTATGTAGGTCTATCCCACCACAATCTAGCAACATTATCCGTTTGATTCACGTGGGAAACATCCATCAATGTCCCTGTTGATCTTGCTGTAAATCCTCACACCTTCCCTGTTTGCAGCTATTTTTGCAGAACAGGATCAAAGAAATGCAATATGCCTGTGTAGAGCCAATGAATTCTATTCCTTCTCAGTTGGAAGGCAGAAAACTCCACTTGTTGAAAAGCCACAAAACAGGGCTACATTTCTTTTTGGTGGTTTTTCACATTAAAATGTCATACGTTAACGCATTCGGGAGACACTTTTATCCAAAGCTACTGCATTGTCTTATACATTAGTTTCTGAGCATGTGCAGTCGCTCTGATAAAAATCATTTCCTTGATGTAACTAGTAGAACTGAAACACTGGAAAGATACAAACACAATGTACATAATGTAAAAAACATAACATAACAAAAAAATGTGTGGTTTATTTCAAAATTTTTAAATGGATACTTGTTTTCTTTAGGCTGGGTTTTAAAGACTGGGTCACAACTTACAATTTTTATAAAAGCATACAAAAATTGTGAATAGCACGTACATACACTTTAATGATTTATTTTCCTTGGTTGTTCAGGATCCTTGTATATTTATGTTGTCTCTATTCTTTAATTTAAATTCATTTAACAGAATTCGATCGGCTAACAAAAACTGTAAACTAAAAAAAGGAAAGGACCACTGCTGCTTCCTGGGTTATTGTCACAGTGGCTGTGGAACCTAAAGTTCATCTATATTTTCCCCTTCTCCAGCTGTCTTTTTGCACGAGCTTTTTTTAACCATCCGGCACTGCTCATGGTTCTAATGATGGATGCTTTCAGTAAGGATACATTTACATGCAGTGAAGTCATTTTAGGTGAGGTGATAATTACTGCACAGCAAACGTAGATGAACACTTTAAACAATCTCAGTGATGTTCTTTACAATTTTGTGTATGGCACAGTGAATTCGCAAAGACAAAGCAGATTGTCGTGTTGTAAAGGATAGCTTTCATAGTGTGAATTTTTATTGGAGATGACATTGTTCGGTTAAAGTTTACAATGTAGTCAGTAAAGACAGGGACCTTTTTTAACATCAACAAGGTTGTAATTCTTTAGAGAACTACATGCCATTAAACACCTAACAGCTGCTCTGAACAACCAACGTAAAGTTTCTTGACCACTACTGAGGTCTGGTCACGTTTGGCTAGACAAACAGAAGTGCCCAGAAGGGGACATTTCACAATGACTCAGTTCCATGTGTTGGATGTCAGCATTTGTAAAGTGGAAAAGTCATGGCTGGAGGCTAGACACCTTGTTTTCTATTCTCTGAGAGTCAGCTTTCAAGAGTGTTAAAAAATTGTGTCCCGAGTAGTTATTCCTGTTTAAAAAATGATTGGCTACTTTTATGCAAATGTCAACCTTATAAAGAGTTCCATCATACTGGTGGGTCAGATGTCTAAATTTGGTAGTTACATTTTTTTGTTTTTAAAGTATCCTTTTCCATTGTCAGGTAATGAAAAACAAGCTACTGTCACATTCATGACAGTTTTATAATATTTAAGACATTAATTTTAGTTTATAAACAGCCACACCTCTCGCTTGAGATTGAACATTTTAATTCACAGAAAGTCTCTCCATCCATTTACCGTCTTTAAAACAGAAAAGTATGCATAGACAAATATTTTCTATATTTTCTGATGTCTGTAATCCTGTAATTGGCCTATTTAAGCACTGGTACATTATTTTAATGAGAAAGTGTGAAAGTACCTTTTTGTAATACAAATTCTGGAAAAAGGAAATGAGGAATATGCAAACATCCAATTAAGCTTTTTCAACAGTAAATGTTTTCTAGGTGACTTTGGTAAAATATAGTGAACCTACTTGCACCTCAAAACGACGAAATAAGCCTTAAACTCAACTGATTTATATGTTAAGTCATTGCAAAGTCGTGTATAGGCATTCTGGGGCACTTTTCGTTTGAGTTGAAACATTTTTCACAAATATTCGTTAACCAATCAGGAGCTTTCTCCGGCAGTGACGGATTTAAGCAGAGGCAGAAATTTAAATCAACAATGGCGGACAAAATTTGTCCCAATCCACCTAAATTCACCAGAGGAGAGCTAAACTGTACAATAAATCTTTACGTTTTTATAGAAACAGGAACAAAAGAATCTTGCTTAGAAAAAATTAAATGAGGAGGTCAGACTGTCTGATTAGTTTTAAAATCACTCTTTAGATTGAGCTAGATAGCTATATATATATATATATATATATATATAATGAGCCCACAAGCTAACAAAAGCTGGTAAATGGAGCTTATTCGCCATATTTTTCAACTACTTTTCCACAGACACAGCACAACAGGTCATTAAACTGAGACCTACTTGCAAGAATAGCTTAAAGCGTCAGTCATCCAGGTCTTCCTAATATAACAAAAGAAGAACTGTTGGAATTTCTCAATTTAATTGTTAACATCAGTTCCATGTGATTAACTTGAATTATTAAAAGTTGTTTTAAAATAATTTCTCTTGAAATATTTTTAAAAGTAACTTCTTCTGATATTTGTTGAGTTTTTTAATAAATTGTTTGTTTATGATAACATTATATAATTCCAAACTTTTTATAGTAAATAAAAAAATTGTGCTTTTATTAAATTATATATTATATTCATACACATAAAAGAACATAAATCTTTCAAAGTTCTTTGCAATTAAAGGACCTATGGTCCATGGTCTGGGTGAACAAAGTCAAATAATATTTCAGAAAAAAGTTGAAAACATTTAAGCATGATTTACATAAGTTTAATAAAGTTTAACAATCTTTTGATGCTACTTCCAATACAGCAGTAAGCTTCAAAGCCAACCATATACACTGGTTCAGGCCCGTTAAGGTTTATCTGATATGATTAATCAGACAAAACTCAAAGTAGGGTCATCCAGTAGCACATTGTCTTTAAATCCTCTTACTATTCTCAGTATGTGTAGAAGAGCAGCTGCTTCACAGGCCTGGCTGTGATCAGACCACTGCTGAAAGACAGATACCTTCACCTGCCCGTATCTGCCCTGGGCATCATAGTCACATTCCACAGAACAGGGATGACAGATCACCCCCCACATCCCAAACACGAACACTTTTAACTGAGTATAAGAAAACTAGTATATAAAAGACTTCATTAGAGAGCTTTGGAATTCATGCAACATGTTGGTTTAGGCACAACTTCCATGATACAACAATAAACAAAAAATACCGAAAATACAGACAAAGGACATTTGTACATCAACACTGCCACAATACAATAAGAAGATCATTGTGGGGTTTATTTATGTATGTGTGTCCATACATTAAAATCTTGCATGGTAAACCCTTAAGCTGAGGTTACAAATCTTTCCACTAACAGCTTTTTTATAATTGGAGGTTCTACTTAAATTTAACGAGGTGGGAGACCAAGATTAGTCCCTTGGATCCTTTTTGATAAATCCCCAAAGGAATGTGTAGTCATCCAGGTACCGGCCTTTCTTTCTCTAGTTTAAGGAGGGTCTTGAGATTGTTATCTTAGGCTCAGTTTACTGGTCACCCCAGCTTCTCCTAGGCTATTTAAACTCCTGGGTTTTAACCCATAGAGTTTGTTTTCAATTAGACAATAAATTAATTTTTTTGGACAAATTTTTTTGTTTTTCCCAATGGAGTGGCTTTTAATTTGTAGACAAATTTATTTAGTGTAAGGTGGTGACGCACCGATTTCTTGGCCATTACCGTTGTAACAAACAGCTATCATCTGATTCCGATACAGGCTGGTTACATTTAGTACTATAGAATATTTAATTATGTTACTAAGAAAAAAGAATGATTAAACTTATTAAACTTGAGCTATCAGTATTAGCTTTTTTCACATTTCTCATATTGCCATAATGTGTGTGGAGTTAAAGCAATTCAATATCGATCGATAAATCTGTATATATCATTGCATCCCTAGTGCGAGGTCATGTCAAAGGCTAAATACTTTCAAAAACGCAAAAGTAAAAGTGAAGAATTTAAATGCTAGTCTTACAATATTTTCACTACTATTTGGAGGTTTACCTAAAAAATAAGATCACAAAATGTATATAAATTATATAAAGTTATAAAGAGCATAATAAAACTGATTAAACTGATTATAACAATAATCAAATTTCTGTTTTGCAGATCTCTGAACCTGCTTTATGGATTTTGTAACCTGTATGTAAAGGCACTGTATGAAGTAAATTATTGTCAGTCGCAAGAAATACTCACCATTGTTGTCACCATGGATTTAAGTTTTAACATATTTTCATAACTTTCATAACTCATAGTTATAAAATCTCCCTGCCCATTATTTTATTATCTTTAATATTGTGTAAAGCCAGGATTTTTCCTTAATAATGGGTTTTGATCTTTTAAAGCTTTATTTATAGTTTATGACATATTTCAGATCATGTTTTTATGACGTACTTTGTTATTAACATCAAATTGAGAAGTTTTATCAGTTTTCAAACAGTTTTTCTGCCTTCCATTGTTTTATTTACACTAACTGTAATAGACTACTGAATTTCAAGCATAATCATAAATGGGATTTAAAATTTTACGTACTAATAATAATTATATTACTAGAATTGTGTAATTTTTTAATTCTCTTGTCTTGTTGTACTTTTGTTGTTTATACAATATGTAAATGTAGTTCTATATTGTAATGTAATGTTCTGGCTGCTTTGCTACGGATTTTTCAGTTTAATAGTAACTATCCTGACTACTGTACATAAGCTGGTCTCATAAACCAAGTCTTGGGTAATAAAAAGAATACTAACGTTTTAGTATCTTCTTACCGGTATGAGACTAGTAATTTGCTTAATCTGCTAGTTTAACTGTCTTTTCTTATCATGATTTTTGTTTGATCTTCACAATGATTAAAACTGTAAATGTGAGAGCTGTCACTGAGCTTTTCTAGTATAACATTTTGTTGCAATTGTTCTCTATGCATTAACAGACCACCAACAGACCACATGTTCAAAAAGATCTAACTCTTGTTGTATACTAATTCCCATGCTGTGTTACTACTCAAAAGTACATATTGTACCTTTAAGCAAACAGCATTTAATACCAACGCATCTCTGTGTTGTACTGCAAACATAGTTACACCAGGTGCACACTTAAACAAAACCTCTGTGCTAAAAGACAGGGAGACATGAATAAGTTGTCATCTCAGACTCTCCTCCAACACCTGAACATCAGAGGCCTCTGTCTTGACATCTCCATAAAAACAATTTTTAACATTTTGATCATTCATCAGATGCATGAGTTGAACATGAAATTGTGTGTCGAAATGTTGATTGAAAATGGAAATTTGAGCAAAAAATATGAGTCTGATGACTGCTTACAGCTTAGTTCAACAAATACCATGTTATAAAAATCAAATTATAACATGTTTAAATCAAGTAAGTATTTATTTAAACAACATTTCGAGAATTTTGTAAGAGAATTAAATCATTTTAGAATTCTTATTCGGTTCACGGCGAATCGTTTCATCCCTAATTTTTTTTACAATGACTCTTAATATTGTTTATATATTTATGTGTTTAATCTTTTTTGTAATAAACCATGTGGCAACTCTTCATTCAATATCACTGCTGAGTGTTTTCTTCATAAATACTAAAGGTGTTTAAAAAATGTAGTTTGAACAAAGCTATAAATACATAAACTATGCACTGTTGTGCACTGCAAACGGCATCTATGTCCTGAAATATCTATGGTCCAAACTTCTGTGATGGAGAAGGGAACCTATACAGATATTGGATTTGATTTGATGGTATGAGCTGGCGTGATTTATTTAGGACATTATTTTACATGTCTCAATTTATGTGAAATGGGCCACGTTCCTACCTAAACCTTACATCTGCACCAAACATAATATTTAGCACAGCTTTTTATATTTAGATTTCATATAGATACGTAGTTCTATAAAAAGTTTATGTTTTGTGAAGTTTGACATGTATTCCTGTACAGTTCCTGTGGTCAGTTGAAGGGTAGAGAGATATGTGTTTAAGAGAGCAGGAGGAGATGAAGAGATGAAATGCTGACGTGACCGCAGGAGGAATGGCGCCCCTTCTACGCTGAAAGCCACCCCAGCTCACCCTGTGCTTGATCCGGAGGGGTATATTATCCCATGATCCTCTATTTATATATTTTTATATTTACTGCAGTGGATGACTGGGATCCTGCAATGTGCGAAAGCAATGTGAAATGTTAGCATCCATTTTGGGAAAGAGATATTCTAAGACAGAAAGCGTTTTGGCTGGCGCTGGCCTATAGCTGAATAACATAACTGCCATGGCTTTGAAGGCTTGGTCCACTGAACCTGCCATGAACCTAACCAAACAACGTTTGTTTAGAATGTATACAAACCATATTTATAAAGAGTTATATGACATATACTAGGTTTGATCTGACAAATCAATCTACGGTGTCCTATACCACCTATTTGTTTACCTGTATTCCATACTAATAGAAATCCGACAATGTTCTCAACTTCTCTAAGTTAACTGTGACCAAATTGTCTTTCAATACTTAAGCTGGCCTGCTTTGGTTTTGAGTGACAAAAATTTGTACGCAAGTGCTGGAAGAGTAGCATGTTGCTGTCAACATTCTTGACAACATTTCAGTTTTATTGGAAACATGCATAGGCTACATGACTGTACTGACATAGTAGCCAGTATGTTGTCTGTTTGTATGCTTGTACTGTGAAGTAAAGAAAGCTGGTTGTGGTGTTTGTCATCTATGTATCATGTGATGTGATACATGGCCACTGCTGTGTGCAGCTGGATGGCTGATGTAAGGCCGGGAGTTGTTCAAGTGACATGAGGCTACTGGACATGTCAACTATGAATCATCTGAACTTTGTTTTACCGACCAACAAAATTTTAGTGATAGATGATACAAGCAAAATCTAGTTTCCCTTAAGTAGAGAAGTTCATCGAAGTGTGCCATAGTATACTTGATAGTAGAAAAGTATACTTTTTTAAATTATTAAGTGAGTACAAAGCCCTATTAGTCCACCAAAAAAACAATCCAACTATATTGATATTACTATTATTAATAAAGTATACCTTCAGATGTACTTCACATTTCCTTGAAAATGCATAAAATCTTTTCATCAACACTTTACCCGAAAAGAAACTCATTTGTTATCTACTTTATTTAATCCTTTCTTCCCTCCTACAGGTTTTATTCTGCCTTGTGTAATATAGTTAACTTCTTTTAACACTTTTCACCAATTGTAATACCGGCTATTTACTGATTCATTTTCTCCTCAATTCTTTGTATGTCGCTTTGGATATAAGTGTCTGCTTAATGCCTAAATGCGAATGTAAAGTCTTCTTTATGTGTATCAATTATAAGTGCCCCATTGGTTATTTTAGCAAACTGACAAAATAGAAATGTACTCAACAAACACTCATGGTATGATGGGCATTCAGCGTATGCTAACAGGGGTTTTTCACAAGCGTTGCTAAGTTCAGTGTTGTCCCAATCGTATATTTAATGCCATTTATTTTTGTAAATGGCATTTAAAGACATCATACAGTTCATTAGCAGATTTTTAACAATTTGCATTGGTAAATCATGTATATATTTGCCCTCCGTGAAGATTTATGACCTTTGTGTACCAGGGATTTCTGGTTTACAATGTGCTGAAAGGCATCTGTCATATTAAATTAAACAAACTAGTTTTTTATGAACTTTCTACAGTATCTATTTATATACATGCACCTTTAGGGGTCATTAAGTGGATACATTTTTCAACTTAGTATATGTAAATTGTTAATAAAATTAACTCAAATTAAATGATAATATTACGTAACATATTTATTTCTTACAATAAATATTAATATTATTGTGAAAATTATAATGTGTACTGTGATACCCAGTACCCAATAAAAAAAACAATACAGATATAAACATATACTGTTTACAGTGGTAACATGACATATTAATTAAGTAGTAATGCTTAGTATTAATACAGATTTTCTGTTCATTTTAACAAAACAGGAAATGTCGGTTGTTTGTGAAAATGATGACCAAAAGAAAAATATTATTGGTCATTTAATCGGATATGTGAGATATATACCCGTTGGAAACACTGCTCCATAAATGGAAAGAGGGTATTTATATCTAGATGTGGCCACAGGGTTTCCATACTCAGTATATATTCAATTACCCAGATTGTCACTTCCACTATGTAATAGTTAATCGGAAGCTAATCAGAAGTTGAAAAGAAAAACATGGAATAAACAAATACAATCCTGTGGAAATCTAATTTCTAACATCAAAAATTATCATTAAAGAACAACGAAAATTAAAATCATTACATGTATGGATGCGTGTATTGGTGATTTAGTTCATGTGGGACAAAGTCCATATACACGGGACAGCCACAGGGGACTTCCATCCTTATCTGCTGAACATATTTAAAATCTCATCCCCAGTGACTGCAATTGCAAAAGATATATTTGGACTCTCTAGAAATAAAATTATATGGGAGGATTTTTTTACCCAGGCAGCAGGACATGGCTTGGGATCATTTTGAATCAACTCAAAGTATGCTGATGGCTGAAAAATATACTGACATGGAAAATGTGCCTAAATACCTTTCAACAACTTAGAACTGCAGGTAATATACATGGATGCTAGAAAATATCTAAGAATATCAAGGACTGATGACTTGCAGCATTTATTGTTTTTATTGTTTTTTTGTTATAAAGGCTCCTTGCGTGCCCTCTGCCCACCTGTTTAACCAACTGGGATGAGAATTGTGTCTTGACCTTTCAACAGCACCATGGGGTGACCCCCCAAGTTACAAGAACAGTAACAGAAGAAAGTAAGTATAGACTGTAGAAAGACTACATAGATACCACAACTTAACATTATCTCAAGGAAGTATTAGAGAGAATAGGTTTTTGAAATAATTTCAAAATGCCAAGTTGCAACATACACTTCACCACTGCTACTCCAACAGAAGGCGCTATCGCTGCTCTCTCTTTGTTTCAAAGAATCACTAGATTTCAATATTTATTTGATTTTGTCTTTTTTTACTACATTGTATTGTAATTTTTTCTATATAAATTGCTCCACTGTCAAAGGTTAAAATAAGGCACAATTCACTGTACATACTTGTATCTTGACTGTTTCAATACAAACAGTGTGTAAATGTCTGTAATTGTTATAAATAATTACAAGCAGCAAAACACTAGTTCATTTTCTTTTTTTTACTTGCATCTTTGTTACAGTGTTTTTCATGAAATATTAGCGAAAATGGGATATTCTAATTTAAGGTCATAATGTTTGACAATAAAGGCACTGGACAACTAATATTTCTTCATCACAAATAAAAAAAATTATTGTAAATTCAGAATGTGGTTGACTCCATTCAATCTTTTCCATTCTTATTTATTAGTCTTCTCAATTGAAAGGTTTTGAGAAAAGTCGCATAGATGGGATATCCTGGCTATGCTCCCAACATGAATGCTTTCTCGCCAAGGCAGTGCCTTTGGTGGGTAAGGAAGGAGAAAAGGGCAGGGCTATAGTGAATGCAATGCTTTTGGGGGATGTCCAATATGCTGCCTTAAATTAGCCGTGGGAGAGGCTGGACTGAGGGAGGGCTTTGCACTGTCACAATCTCCCTTGTTGAGTATTACCTGCAGAGCCTCAGTAGGTTGCCGGCACTTGTGCTGTGTGTGAGGACAGAAAGAAACAGCAGTGATTAAAAAGCAAGGCGACCATCCTTTAGTGTACTTTGACACTGTAGAGCATCTATTTCTGCAGTTCCTTTAAAAAGTGCAGTGCAACTAGCTATAGATATGGCTGGTTGTCTGCAAAGAGAGAGAACGAGTACGACTAGAGCACTTTTGAAGTGCCTCTTTGTATTGTTTTCATTGGGATGTCTCTCTACAGCTAACGCAGATCCTTTTGACACAATTTCTCGACATAGGCACCGATCTGGACCTACCGCTGAAACAGTCTTGGTAGCCAACAATGGGATTAGGGTTCCCTTTGGACGCTCTGTGTATCTGGACCCTGTCAATGACCTTGTGACTGAAGTTCATGCAGGAGACCGCTGTCACATTACAGTACTGGACAATGACCCACTTGCACAAAGACCTGGAATTCTAACACCAAAGAAGTTTCCCTGTGCTTTTGGAGCAGAAGAGGTTAAATACACTCACTTTGGTTCCCGGAGCCCTAGCAAGGATCACATAAAACTACAATTGAGGTATGACTCCCACACAGACACTGTGGTGGTTCCTTTTATTCTCGAAGTAGAAGTGGTATTTCAGCAACTGGAGATTCTCACTCGTAACGTGCCTCTGGTGGTGGACAAGCTTAATGGGCTAAGCAACCCAATTGACAAAAAAACTTTAGAGTTTGCTTTTGAAGACGGTGTCACTACATGCAAAGTGACCCCCCTGGTTGGTGCTGGCAAGCTACCCAGGTATGGCACCCTTACTGATAATTCTGTTAATGGCCAGATGATAAATTGTGATGATTTTCTGAGAAAGGGAATTCAGTATAAACACACTGCCACCACCAATTCTCCAAACAGAGACTATATTCCAATGCAAGTGGAAGTACAAGACAATGATGGTAATACAATTC
Source organism: Triplophysa yarkandensis (assembly GCA_033220385.1). Lineage (NCBI taxonomy): Eukaryota > Metazoa > Chordata > Actinopteri > Cypriniformes > Nemacheilidae > Triplophysa > Triplophysa yarkandensis. The sequence continues at coordinate 12,907,887 of CM065655.1, forward strand.
AACAGGAGCATTTTCAGATAATGGTTAGAATCAAAGAGGGTATTGAAAATACACCACCCAAACCGAGCTTTATATCTATGATGATGATGGAAATCGACCAATTTGTGATGACAGCCATTACTTCAGACATGCTGGCAGCTGAAGATGTTGAATCAAAATCCGATCAATTAATTTTCAACATAACATCTCCCCTCGGCAATCAACAGGGCTATATTATAAGCACAGATGATCAATACCAGCCGATCAACTCTTTTTATCAGAGAGATATAAAAGACCTGAAAATTGCCTATAAGCCTCCACCCGAGGATTCAGATGTGGAAAGAATTTTCCAAATTGAATTTGAAATTGTTGACACTGATGGAGCCGTGTCCGATACTTTTGCTTTCATGATTGTTGTAAAGCCAATGAACACTTTAGCCCCAGTGGTGACAAAAAATACAGGGCAGCTACTTTTTGAGGGTCAATCGAGATCTCTTTCCAGCTCACAAAACTTAGAGATTAGTGATGAGGACAACCTTGATGATGTGAAGATTACCGTTGTTGATGGTTTGAAACATGGAGAGCTGACTGTGTTAGGGTCCAAGAGGAAATTTTTCACGCCTGCTGATCTGGATGCTGGAGTTGTCATATACCAGCATGATGGGAGTGATACCTATAGTGACAACATTATATTTAGAATGACAGATGGCATTAATGAAGTAGAGTTTTTATTTCCTATAACTATTGCCCCCACCGATGACGAACCCCCTATCATAAACGCCAATACAGGTATTGCGCTTTTTAAAAATGAAGTGATGCAGATCTCCCCCTTCATCCTGAGTGCTACTGACATTGACTCTGAAGATTCAACTATTAAATTTATATTAGAAGAGCCGTACTCACAGATTGGTGAGCTGCTCCTCAAGCAGGCAGAGCCTCCACAGAACCCATCTGCATGGACATTTAGTGCAACTGAAGAGATGTTTGAACTGGTGGTGACTGAATGGTTCCAGCAAGATATTCTGGATGGAAAGCTGTTCTATCGTCACAAAGGACCTCACAGCACAACCACAGTTATTGATCAGTTTGCTTTTAGAGTCCAAGATGATAACGACCCACCAAATCAGTCAGGAGAACACACATTTTCCATTAAAATACATCCAGTGGATGACATACCTCCAGAGCTTTACCCTGGCGCCACCCTACACATGACAGTCAAAGAATACGAGCTGACATTTTTTAATAAAAAATTTCTGCGTTACACAGATTTGGACTGTGATGACAGAGACCTCAAGTACAGCATTATCAAACCTCCAACTGACACAGACGAAAACAACCCTATTGCTCTCGGTGCCATTGTGCTGACTGACAGCCCTGACATTATCATCAGTGAGTTTACACAAGCTCAGGTCAACCACCATAAAGTAGCATACAAACCCCCGGACCAAGAGCTTGGTATCACTCCAAAAATGGTCCAGTTTACGTTTAGTGTGGAGGACACTGCTAGCAATTCTGTTGATGGAGTTTTTACCATCATTTTACAGCCTGTTGACAACAAACCACCTGTGATTACCAACACTGGTTTCACTGTTCAGGAGCGAAGCACCTTTATGATTACCAAAAACGAACTAGATGCCTCAGACCAGGACACAGAAGATGAAAATATTGTATTCACAGTGACCCAGATTCCAAGATTTGGACAGCTGCAGTATTTGGGAATTGACATGTCTAATGGAGAGACATTTGTGTTGGAGGACATTGAAAATAGTCGACTGGCCTATATTCACAATGGTGAAGAATCTCTCAGTGATGTAATTAAACTGGACATTAGTGATGGCTTTCATGATCTGCCTATTGTCATTAAGATCAGCATCAAGGCTGTCGATGATGAAACCCCAACGATTATGTTACCAGCTGGTTTGTTAGGAGCTGCCATTGACGTACTTGAGAATGGTGCAACTGAAATCACAAGCAATGTCATTCAGGGTCGTGATGAAGACACAGATGACCTCATGCTAACTTTCATAGTTGAGGAGCATCCCAGATTGGGTGAAATAATGGTGAAGGGAACTCCTGCTGAGCGTTTTACCCAGCAAGATATAATCAATGGCCTGGTTGTCTACGTTCACACTAGCGGTGAAATTGGCCCTATCAAAGAGCACGACTCATTTAACCTCACTATATCTGACATGTCTGATGAATGGGTTGTTGGTGGTAACAAAGTCCAAGGCGTCCGTGTCCATGTCACCATTCTTCCTTTAGACAGCATACCACCTGTTGTTAGTGTAGGAAGCCAGTTTGTAGTTGTAGAGGGTGAAAAAAATGTCATCACATTAGAGCACATTCAAGCTGAGGATATTGACACTGATAATGATGATATCTTATGTACTATCATTGTTCAGCCCACCTCTGGATATGTGGAAAACATATCCCCAGCTCCAGGATCTGAAAAATCTAGAGCAGGCACTGCCATAACTGCTTTTACAATTAAAGATGTAGGTCTTAGTCACATCTATTATGTCCAAAGCATTCACAAAGGTGTGGAGCCAGTTGAGGACAGGTTTACTTTCCGCTGCTCTGATGGTATTAACTTTTCAGAGAGACAATTTTTTCCTATTGTAATCATCCCAGCCAACGATGAAAAACCAGAGATATTCATCCGCGAGTTTGTTGTAATGGAGGGTATGAGCTTAGTTATCGACACCCCTATTTTGAACGCTGCTGATGCTGACATTCCAGGTGATAAATTATCTTTTGAGATTATTGAAAATCCAAAACATGGAAACATAGTCCAGCAGTTAAGTACTGGCACAGGTCCAGTAGTCAAATTTTCCTTGGAGCAGATCAAGGAGGCATCTAACATTGTTTATGAGCATGATGACTCTGAAACCAAGGAAGATCATTTTAAAATTAGACTCACTGATGGGGAACATACCGTTGAGGAGAACGTCATCATAATAGTTATTCCTGTTGATGATGAAACCCCTAGAATGGCAATCAATGATGGTCTTGAGGTAGAAATAGGAGAAACCAAAGTAATAAGCAACAAAGTCCTTAAGGCCACAGATTTGGATTCAGATGACAAAGAGCTTACTTACATCATTCGGTATGGTCCTGGTCAAGGCTACATGCAGCGAATCACCAAACATGGAGTTGTCATAGGAAACATTAGCATTGGAATGAATTTCACTCAAGACGAACTTGACAAACAGCTGATCCAGTATGTTCACACAGGCCAGGAAGGTATCCGTGACCTGTTAAAGTTTGATGTAACAGATGGAATGAATCCACTAATTGATCGCTATTTCTACATTAATATCGGCAGCATTGATATGGTATTTCCTGATGTTATCAACAAGGGTGTGACCCTCAAAGAGGGAGGCAAGGTCACCTTAACTACAGACCTTCTTAGCACAACTGACATCAACAGTCCAGATGAATATCTAAGTTTCAGCATCACTCGTGCTCCGAGCAGGGGTCATCTGGAATGTACAGATCTCCCAGGTGTACCTATCTCTACCTTCACTCAGCTGCAGCTTGCTGGCAACAAAGTTTACTACATTCACACATCTGATGATGAAGTGAAGATGGACAGCTTTGAATTCGAGGTGACTGATGGTTACAACCCTGTGTTCCGCACCTTCCGTGTATCCATCACTGATGTCGACAACAAGAAGCCAGTGGTAACGATAAACAAACTCGTGCTGGGGGAAGGAGAAAGCAAGCTGATCACACCCTTTGAACTTACAGTGGAGGATCGGGATACACCAGACAAATTGTTAAGATTTATTGTGACTCAAGTGCCAGTTCATGGTCAACTGTTGTTTAATGGAACTCAAGTCATTACAACATTTACAAAGCAGGACCTAAATGAGAATCTCATTACCTACAATCATGACGGAACAGAAACAAATGAAGACAGCTTCTCCTTCACAATAACGGATGGAACTCACACAGATTTTTATGTTTTTCCCAATACTGTTTATGAAACTCGTAAGCCTCAGACGATGACCATTCATATTAGCACAGTGGACAATGGAGTGCCTCAAATTGTTGTTAACAAAGCAGCACCCACTCTCAGAGTCCTTCAAACTGGGCACCTTGGATTTCTGATTACCAGCAAAGCTCTGAAGGCTGAGGACAGAGACAGTCCAAACAAAGTCCTCAAGTATGTCGTGACCGAGACCCCTTTGCATGGCTTTATCATGAATACTGTGTTGGGTAATGACAGCATCAAGTCTTTCTCACAGGGTAAGTGGTTGTGTCGTTCTTCTCCATACAAATAAAATTCATAAACCTGTTATTTATGTAGCTTTGATAAATCCCTATTCTTTCATTTATAATTGTCTCTATTTTATCTTGTCATCAGCTGATATTGATGACATGAAGATCTGTTACGTGCTTCTGGATGGGTCCAATGCTACAAGTGACATTTTCTACTTTACAGTGGAAGACAATGGTAGGAATGTCTCTTCCTTGTCCCTCTCATTAACTGAAAGTATCGCGTGTCATTAAAGCTGGTGTTGGAATGCCAAAGCTTTCATTTCCCCATTTAAGTCAATTCGGCTGTAGGCCATTCTTCCAGGTTTGCTGTTAATTAAGAGATTCTTCTTTGTCATTCGTGATAAATAGGTCAATTTATAGTGTTATATACTTTTTTAAGACCAACTGTATTGCTTCGATACAATCGAACATCGAAAAAAAAACAATTATTCAATACCAAATTTCAACACATAAGGGTTTAATCTTGTAAACATCAGTGAGCAAGTAAATGCACAGCATGATGATTCAAATACTGATGAGTGTGCAAGAAAATAATTACTGTGAAGACAGGCAATACATCAACTATGATGAAGCATTTGACCGTGCATGAAGCACTTCGACACATGCTGCATTGAAGAAGAAATTTTGATGTGAGGTTTGTATTTATAGATGTATTCACTACATTGAATTCACTACAACGGAACTTAACTAAGGGGAAACACATTATGCTAGATCAGCTCTTATCTTCCAATAAGAGAGTGTTAAGCCAATAGCGTTTGAGAATGAGCAGTGACATAGCTTTTTTATTGGATAAAGTCACTAAAAGACACAATTTACTGAACAAAAGTGAAAAATATGTTTGGCTGAATTGTACCTGTCATTCAAGGTCTTGGTCAAATATCTTCTGTGTTACAGTAATGCATATCTGATAAGCTCATAATGTTGAATTTAATCTTAAATCTTTTGTTAGAGTGCTTTTGTTTAAAGATTTTTGTATAGTGGCTCAGGAGGTAAGCCTGTAAAAAAAATGAACGCCTTAAACATTATAGTCAAAGTTTATTTGAGCTGGTAATGTAATATTGTAAAATGGATTTCTTAACATTGGAAGTATTGTTTAGGAACCTGGATTTAATTCAAGATATCGGTATACATTTTTTGATAAGTAATGAAGTAACCTAAGCCTCAAAGCCTCAAAGCCTAGGCTTCAAAGCATTGATTTAGATCCTGCTAAAAATCTAAAATCTTTGAAAAAAGTAATGAGTCTTTGGCCTTTTTAATTTTTTAAATAATTGTTATTAATTTTTGTCAATGCAAACAATACATTATCTTTAAGAAAATAAAAAACAAATCCTAGTGCAAGCTGGTGAACAAAAAGGAACTAAAATCTCTACATTTGACATAACTTGTGAGAGAGGATAAAATGTGTGTAAAGTAACCTTATATACCACTAACAGCAGTTTATGATATAATAAGTAATATAATTATTTATTTAGTATGCATAAAGCATATTTGGCTAAACATAAGTATTGCTGTACTAACAGTGTGAGATATTGTTCTTATAATGCCTGACAGCATGTCATTTGGTAAATTCTAAAGGGTTAATTAATATTATTAATTCAGCACTAGATGATAAGGTCAATATAGTGTTTGGTTTAATGGTAGGATTGTTCAAGTGAGAATAAGAAATCTGTTTTCAACAAAATAGCTCATCTTACAACTAAACTTGTAGAAAACACAAGAGAAACGCTGATTTATCAAAGAACACTACAAAGAATACTGTTCCATTTGGATAAGTGTAGGCATGGTACCCTTCAAATCAAAATTTGAAATATAATACAAACTATTGGTGTTGATTTATATACAATCAGCTTAACAGATTTGAAGATAATTCTGGCTTGTTTAAAAACAGCAGACATATACACATTAGTAGTTTTACCAATAGCGTACAAACCCTAGAATGGACCAAAGCTGGCACTTCATCCTTTTGGCAAAATTTCAGCTTGAGTCAGTCACTGCTATGAGAGCCAGCAAAAGATCCACATTGTCAGAGGCTAAGCCACAATGGTGGAGACAATGCATGGAATTATATGGGTGAAAGGCAAAACTGAAAAGCAATTTTCCATAGGTTTGTCTTGAAAGGTCAGAGGGTCAAACAAAGTTCATAATTTTAAAGTACAGTATTTCTGGATGAACATTGCATATCTTTTCTTTCGGTTCATGCTTAATGCAACATGAAATCGCAGCTGTCAGGCAATAGTTAATGCAAAAGAATAAGTTTAGTTGAGACAGTTTTACATATTCTTCAAATGTCTTTAACATTACATGTCAACAGTATGTCAATAACAAATTAGCATCTTTAAAACACAGGCAGCAGAACAGAGATACACTACACAATGGTTAGCATTTTACAGAAGGTTACAGTAACACACAAGTCTATTTTAAGGGTGATGTTCCCGGCCATAAGAGCTGATGATATGGATACCAGCAGCGTGTGTGTGTGTGTGTGTGTGTGTGTGTGTGTGTGTGTGTGTGTGTGTGTGTGTGTGTGTGTGTGCGCGCACAGCTATGTTCTCATTAAATAGATGTGGAATGCGTTTCCTTTAAAATTTGTGGCTCCAGTCACACTGACCCTGTGCATAAAAGTCACTGCAGACAGGGATGTGTGTTTCAAGGAGCAGAGATCTGTTGACAGATCTCCTTTCAAAGTTTCCTTTATGCCTGGCTGTAACCCAAAGCCATAGCAAGATATGCGCACACCGGGCTTCCCCTTTCCTAGTTTTTCTGTAAAGACGAAGATGGAGTAGACCATCCTGCTTGGTCGCGACATTTCCCCCCAATAGTTTTAAAGGATCAAGTGTAAATAAGTTTTCATGAATAGTCAGAAAGATTAAACCTATGGATCTGTAAACAAAGAAAAGAACATAAAAAGAACGCCATTAATGGATTTTACAACTTTCCTCAGTTTAGCCGTTCTTTGTCATCTTGGATGTCTGCACCTAATCTGTGTTTAAGATGTGAATACCGAGAGAAAGATTTACTGCTGCATGATGTCAGTGGCTTCCGTAACCACACTAAACACTTTTATATTCCACTGGCTCTCAGATTAATGGGATTTTGTGAGAGTGCTGGAGGATATGATGTATGGTTCCTCGGGTATTCTTATCACTCACAGATGGCAAAGTTCTTCCTGTGCCCTGTGATCTGAGCCCTGAGATAGACCTGTGGTGCCTCTTCCTAGGACTACTTTCTCTTGATCTCTCGCCTGCCAGAGACAACATAGGCAACTGGTGTCCAAAAGGATGTAGCTGGTCTGCTGTGCCATAATTCATCAACCTGCAGTTTAGGGATCAGATGCCTGGCTACCATAGATGTCACATGGACAAGTACAGTACCTACCAGTGTCCAGTTGTCAAATATTCCCCTTGTGGAATGCCAGGAATTACATGAGGCGCCTAACATAGATTTCCAAGCCTAGTGCATGTGAGATGCCATTATTAGACGGAGAGGAAATGACCAAAGGTCTCAGGTTACGAAAATGTGACCCATATTTGAAGATGAATTTATAAGCATGGTCTTAAGTGCCTGGATTTTTTTCATGGGTTAGACATTTCTAATTCTATGTACGTGCAGAAAAAGACATTATTATTATTGTTATAAACCTCTGGCAGTATTTGTTTCTATTCTTTCAGCGATCCCTCCCATTCCTAAGGCTCTAAACATACATTTACTGTGTTGACCTTTGGTGCTGAGGTCAAGATTTGTAAAATCACCTAAGACAACTATTTGTGTTGTGTATAATGGACATCCTAGCCTGTAGTACAATGTCAAAGCAAAGCTCAATATTTGGCCAAAGTGTAGCAGACCAATGAAACAAGGAAGAACCCTTCCCGAGGTTAAGGATATTGTTGTTTCTGTTGTAGGCTTGTAAAACCTCCCTGATAGTGTCAATATCAGGTGATCGCAAGTATCCATCTGGAGAACGTTAAAAAATTTCCTTGATATATCTAAACAATTGTTGGTAATAAATAGTAGTGTTCGTTTTAATTACAACTTGTTCTAGTCCCTTTTCTGCCACATTGGTCAAAATCAAAGGCTTTGCTGACCTGTCTAAGTGGGGAATGTGACCATTAACTTAGCCCTACATTCTTACTGGGTGTTACTGCAGTCATAAATACCTGAAGTGCTCAAGACAACCCCTGTGATGCCTGTACGCCTTAGCCCAACTCAGTGATGGCCTACTGGTACTGACCCTGCTCATTAAGAAGATGAAATGAAATCAAATAGATATTCATAATGAATAACATTTAAACGAAAAAGACGTTTATATAAATTATTCACTAGGACTCATTAGAAAAATGTGGCTTTTCACAGAGAAGCACTTTTGTGCTGTTTGTTTATTGTAGACACAAATCTTGCTTGAGTGCAGAAGAAGTCGAAAGAAACCATGACAGTGGGTTTGGGCCACCCAGACTGTGCCTGCTGTCTGCTTCAGTTGTTGCTCCCAAGCACAGAGAAAAGCTGACAAAGGGGAGAACAAGGGAGGGTTTGAGTGCAGGGAATAAGGATACAGCTGTCAGTCCTCCCTCTTGGTATCTCAAAACCACCAAGAAATAGTGTGAGAATAATGAGGGAATGCGCACAGTCAAATGACCGAGGTTGCCCTCTCAGTCACTCTTAAGAAGCCCCAGCTTCTTGGTCAGATGTGTCCATTTGTGATTTGGTCAGGGAAAGCCCTTGTGTTTTTGTTCCTGTGAGTTTCCCCTCCAGCCCACTTTTGACCGTGATCCACTGGGAAAATGCCAGATGGCCAGTCCATCCTTGCTAGCAGACGACCATAATACGAAGACAATCCATTAATCATTATGCAAGCTATTGTCAAACTATTTTTTTTGTAAACTTTACTAGACTAGTAGGAGAATGTCATGAAAATGAAGCTATATTCCATAATCTTACAAAGTGCCCCTCTCAAGGCCCACCTGACCGCTGGATCCTTAACTGAAAAGGAGCTTTCTGTCTACTTGTTGCACGTATGATAATCCTCTGATACAGCCCTGCTAAGCCCAATATCAGCTCATACTCACCCTGGGCAGTGTGCCTGAGAAAATTGTCTCCTGAAGAAAGAAACACTTGGCTGAGTTTCTATATCCTGTAGCTTCCACTGAACTAATGATAAATGCCTCGGTTTCTCGGTTTCAATGTTAACGTTGTAATGTGTTTTACAAACACCATCTCAAAATATTTTTTAGAAAGGAAGTCATAAAGGCTTAATAAACCTAGAGGGTGAGTAAGTGATGACACAATTTGTTTGGTTTGTAGTATAGCTGCTTGCTTTTCCATATATAGTGCAGTTATTGCTTTTAACTTTCCTGTTATAATAGTTTATTTTAATTCATTTTGCATCGGATTGTGATGAGTCTGAATATTCTTGAGAAGCAGATTTCAATGGTGACATTTTTCTAGCCACCAGATCAACAGCACTTAATTTGCCTTGAAAGATTACCGGGCCTTGACCATTAACAGGCTTACTCATTGGCATCTATCATCACAGTGAAATTCTTCATTCGGCTTCAGAGGGCATTAACTTCAGACCTTTATTCAAAGAATGACAGGTAATCTCAAGAACAAGTGTCCAACAATTTTGTAGACCGTTTCTCTCCAGGGATAAGCAGCATCACGGGGTAGCAAGGATTATGGAGGGAAGAGTTTGATGATCCCGGCAAAGTACAGTTTCCTCATTAAAAGTACTCATTAATAACAGAACTGTGACATACTGGTGCTGAATTATTAATGTTATTATTATATATGTAACATTAAAATAATGAAAAGTAAAAAAAGTATTTGTTTTCACAAATACTATGTGATACCTCTGATGATTCCTTAATTATATTTCTGTGTACAAAATTATTCTAATTTTAAGCAATTATTCGGATAAAAGACTCAACCCAAGATCCTAAAATATAATAAAATCGAATATTTTCAACATCAGTTTTCAGACACAGATTTTTGATAATAAGTTTAAAGACCATTATCAGTTTTCCTAAATTTACTATTTGTTATACTTTATAGATATGTGTTTAGGTCAAATTTTTGTTTTCTTCAAAACAATTATTTATTTCAAATTTGACAAGAGAGAAAGATTAAAATGACATAAAAAATGCTTCTTACATTTTAAGACCCCTTTTTATTTACTTTTAGGCAATATAAAATTAATATTTTATCATGTATTTTTAAAAATTGTTACAAAATTATATTTTAATTTGATATTCTTTTCATAACAATTCTTAATCTGTCTTGTCATGCTGTCAGTCTTTCACATTGCTGTTGAAAAACTTTCAACAGCACATCTCATGAGGTTTGACTTTGTTGAAAAACAGTCGCTGGACTTGAATGCCCACAATGCATCCAGAAATGCTGATTAATAAAACCTCAGAATGGTATACTGCATAGGGTATATATCTTTCTCAGACTGTGCTCTCTGTAGTCCCTGGTGTTGTATTCATGGCTTGCGATGACAGTGGTAACTTTACAGTCTTTGTGTTATACTACACCAACTCTAATACTCCACAACTTTCTTCTTTACGACATAACAGCAAAGGACTGTATGAAAGATGGAATGAGGATAAAGGGTGGTGTAGGGTTAAATAGAACAAGAAACCACTGTTGGACAACCAAGACTACAGAATTATGTGTCCCAAGGGTCAAATAAGGAGATCTAATTCACTGTGCTTTTTTCGGTTCAAAAAGGGGGAAACAAACTAAAGCCACAACCGTTCCGCTTAAATTGGGCCTGGATATCTCTGGAGAGGGAATACTACATAGTAGATGAGGATGCTAAGTTTCTGGAGGTCACCCTTAAACGCCGGGGATACTTAGGAGAGACATCATTTGTCAGTAAGTATTTTGAAAGGCAAACAAAGGGGAGGTTAGCCTGAAATGTGTTCATACTAATCCTTATTAACTTTTTCTTTATACATTTCTTAACTTTAAACCTACAGTTTCGGTAATAAGGGGTCAGAACAAAATTTTGTCGTTGAGCAAAAAAAAAAAATACTATTCTCTCCTTAGCAGCTTAAACCAATCAATCAGAGATTAATTCTAATTTGGGTGTTTATTGAAAATTTGCAGCTGTATTAGTTACGACCTCTGAGTTTGGTATTTTCACAGGCCTTTAAATTATTCCATAGCCTTTTCACTGCTGACTTTTAGTAGTCAGCAGACATCTTAGGGCACTATGAAGTGAACCTCTCACAGCTAGTCCTTTTCTTTGTAAAACGGCCTCACATACTTTCACCCAATTTCCGTCCATTTTTGAATTTTGGTCTCTTAGCAATGCTTTATATTTCAAAGGCATTTCCACCAAGGATGGCAGCGCAAAAGTGGACAAAGACTTCCGAGGCAAGTCTCAGAAACAAGTTCAGTTTAACCCGGGCCAAACCACTGCAACCTGGAAGGTGAAGATATTCACTGATAAAGAGTTTGAAACTTCAGAGATGTTTGAAATCCAGCTCTCAGAACCAGTAATGGCTGTTCTCGAGTTCCCTGATAAAGCCACTGTGGAGATTGTGGATCCAGGCGATGGTGAGTATTATTTAAAGAACAACTTACAGAACCTTATAGAAGCTTTAAGGTCATAAAGATATTTATTACAGCAACAAACTTTTAACTAAATACATAAATCTTTTGTTAAGTGCTTTAACATTTTGACTGATTTTTTTTTCCAGAATCTACAGTGTTCATCCCACAGGCAGAATATCGTATTGAAGAGGATATAGGAGAACTTCTAGTCCTGGTCCACAGATCAGGAGATGTCAGTCAGGAGCTCATGGTGATATGTTATACTCAGCAAGGTGAGATCTGTATCTTGTGCATCTATATATACTTATTTATATCTAATAAAGTATATAACAGGGTTAATAATGCCTAATCAGCTCTACATCTGAAGTTGTCATGTAATCAAAAATACCATGTAGACCTACGCTTGATTTGAATTCTTAACTATGTCGCCACTTTGTATGTAAATCACACAAATACAAACAATAATTAGAATCTAAAACAATACTGGACTCCCAGCCTTTAATAGTTATAAATTACTGGGCTAATGTGCTGTTTATACACTTTAATACTTGTAGGTCTACTTGTATGAAAACAACATATATTTCTGTACAGGCAGTGCCATTGGCACCACTCCCAGCACTGTGCTCTCCTATTCTGACTACATCACAAGACCCGAGGACCATACCAGTGTTCTACGTTTTGACAAGGATGAAAGGGAGAAGCCATGTCGCATTATCATCATTGATGACTCCCTCTATGAGGAAGAGGAGAGCTTCAACGTGTCACTCAGTATGACTATGGGTGGCCAAGTGGGAGCCAAGTTCCCCAGTGCCAAGGTTGTCATCCTGGCTGATAGTGATGATGGTAAGATGGCTTTCATACAAACATATAATTAGTTTTTATTATCATTAGTACATTTTAAAGGTGCACTTTCATAAAAGATATATATCAGTATAATATATTATATATTATAATATATATATTATCAATATAATTAGTCTTAAGTCTCAACAATCTTTTTCTGATCTTGCTTCCCTATCTCCACCCAGTAATTTCCAATGAGCTCTTCATTGTACTTATAAAAAAGTTAAAGACATAAAACCCTTAAAAATATAACTTTCATGAAATGCGAAATATGGAATGCTTAGCATTGTGACTGACAACATACAACCAAACAAAAATCAGATCCACTTCATTTTGTAATTTCTAAAACCATTCATCCAGCACCACTGTACCGTAAACATTTGTCTAAGCCTAAATTGATTACTTGAGATTGGCTTAGATAAAATACATCCTGCTATTGAAATTTAATTAAATTCTATAGTTGGAATGTGTTTTAAAACCAGTTCTGTATGTGTGCACATATATTGCATTACAGTTGAGTCTAAGCCCACATTTCACACATTTCCCAAAATTACAAACATGTTCTTTCATAACCATAGAGTGTATCCTCATAAAGTAAAAATAGGATCACCTTTTAACTGGTGTTAAAGTGTCACACCTGTTCATTGAAAGCAGTTGTCCTTTTTATCTGACATACTTTGACAGGATATCCACACAACATCCTTGTTTTGGTCATGGCACTGTTGTCCTTTACTATGTAGTAACATGATAACTGAAAACAAGTTAAGTTAGTACAATTGAGGCCCAGTGACCTCTGCAACCACCCATGAACCTCGGTGTGGGCAGTGAAAGATCTCTGTGAACATCCTGTCCATGCAGTTTCAAGATTTTCCGTATTGCTGTAAGGAAACTAGGCACTATCCAAACATAGTCAATTGCTTGCAGTCTTTAACTGTTATGTCAAGTTTAATTCAGAAATGTGCCTATAAAATCCCTGTCAACTTTCCATGTTTAGCTTGAATTTTGAAATGAACAGATTATTTTGTAAATTTGTAGTAAATGTAATCACCAAAGTGTTTTCTTTTCAGTCATGAAAGTCTTATGGTAAACAACCCAACCGCAACCCAACCCACGTCATTCACAATTAGGAACCAAACCCCTAAATATATTAATGTGTAAATAATATATGCACATGCCTATGCCTATTAGCAGAGATTAATGCTAAGACTGAGCATCTTGGTAGGTCTAGTAGTATATCTTTGTCTGGTTACAAGGGGGATGGGTTCTCTGCTGGACAGACTTGTGGTCTGGATGCCAGCCAAAGTCGGAATCGTTATGTTGTGTCTCTGACTTGTTTTCTATGGAGGTGTCACAACTCTTTCTCTTTGAATGTCTCTCCTTAACTTATGGCCTCTACCCCCACCTTCAAAGGCCAGCTTCCCGAGGCTTCCCGATCTATCTCTCATGAAGCCTCTAAACAAAAGAAATGTAAACACTCACCCACAAGCATCCTGACTGGGGTATAAGACTCACCCGTCTGGTTTTGACATTCAGACACAAAGGTGGAAATGATGGTACTTGGTAGGTGCTTTCTTGTCATGGGGGTGTTGACAGAGAGAGCCAACTTTTCGTCTCAAGCACTGATGGCAGAGAATACCTCTGTGCAATGTGAAACATTGTAATCATGAGAAAGTTGGCTTTAAATATTGTTCTGAAAGTCATCATATTGCAGGTACATTAAATATCTTAGCTTTATTTGGTTTATTTTACTTCTAAAGTTCTATAATCTCTTTCTCTGGTACAGAGCCATCTTTCTATTTTGGAGAGACGGAGTACACAGTGGATGAGAGCGACGGTTATGTAGAGGTAAAAGTGTGGAGGACTGGCACGGATCTTTCAAAGACAGCCACAGTAACAGTCCGCTCCAGGAAGAGTGAGCCTGTTTCAGCAGAAGGTTAGGAAACAAAAAGAAAACATTTAAATGTTTTGAGCAAATACATCTGATACAAATTATTTGATACCCATAACCACATCCTTCCCACTTTCACAGCGGGTCTGGATTATGTGGGAATCAGCCGCAACTTGGACTTTGCTCCAGGTGTGACTATGCAGACATTCCGTGTCACTATCCTGGATGACCTGGGCCAGCCAGAGCTGGAAGGACCAGAGACCTTTGAGTTGGTCCTGCGTATGCCAATGAACGCAGTTCTTGGAGAGCCTAGCAAGACTGTCATAACTATAAATGACACTGTCACAGACTGTAAGTAATATTTTAAAAAGTATTAAAGTTCTATTATATAGAATAACCGGTCCGAGATTTTATTAATGCTGTGTTTGTGCTGACAGTGCCCAAGGTTCAGTTCAGGGAGGCAGAGTATAAGGGGGATGAGTCTGATGGAGAGTTAAAGGCTATGGTGTACCGAAGTGGTGATGTCAGTCAGAGGTCAACAGTTCGCTGTTATACGCGACAGGGATCTGCCCAAGTCATGATGGACTACAATGAGCGACCCAATACTGATGCCTCCGTCATAGAGTTCCTACCAGGTCTGACCATCCACTCTGCCCTATCATTTATCTTTAACCCATTTATGATTTTATGATAAGCTCATTATTATCACATACTGTATCTCAATGCTTACAGGTGAAATTGAGAAGCCATGTGTAGTTACGTTCGTGGATGATTCCATTCATGAGGAAGATGAGGAGTTCCGTTTAGTTTTGGGAACGCCAAAGAGCAAATCACCATATGGAGCTTCAGTGGGTGAACAAAAAGAGACTCTGGTCACCATCACCGACCATAAGGATAGTAAGTCCTTTTTTGGTCCTTTTTCACTTCAGAAATGACCGTGTCTTACAGGGAAATAATGTTGCGTTGTTTTGTCTCTTAGAACCCCTCATCAGGTTTGCTGAGATTAAATACAGCATTAAAGAGCCACAAGTTCCAGGTGAAATTGCTGTAGTGAAGATCCCTGTCCTGCGTCAGGGTGATACCTCCAAGGTTTCTGTGGTGAGAATTCACACCAAGGATGGCTCTGCGACATCAGGAGAGGACTACAATCCTCTTTCTCAAGGTCAGCACAGACCTACCGAACCATGATTTGACACTAAGTATTTTGTCAATTTCATATGTAAAACAGTCAAGAGTACTCATAGCAGCATCCTCTATGTACTTTCGTTATATGTTCTTTCAGATGTGGAGTTTAAGGAGGGTGAGACAGAACATGTTGTGGAGATCCAGGTTCTTTATGATGGACAAAGAGAGATCCGAGAGGCGTTCACTGTCCACATGAAGCCTGACGAGTACATGGTTGCTGAGACACAGGTCAGTGACCATCATCTCTATAAATAATCAGAGTCGCCACATCACACACTTGTAGACACTCGCCAATGTTGCTAAAATAGCCATGTGGCAGCTGCTTCTGTCAGCAAGGGGCAATAACTGTCTCCAGTCTCTTTCAGAGGAGTCTGTTTGATGTAAATGGGACTCAATGGACACATAGACCTAAAAACAGTATGCGCTGAACATGTGCACAGCACTCTACAGTCAAGGCCTTAGAGCCCAATTTGCCCTGCTTTTTTAATGACAATGTGCAATGTTCATATTTAGTTTAGTCTTTTTGTTACACTTATTATACATTATTTTGCTAATGGTTGTCATTTCTTCTTCTATTTGCTAAAGATGAACAAGGCTATTGTGTACATTGAAGAGATGAATAGTGTGGCTGATGTCACCTTCCCAGCAGTACCTCAGGTGGTGTCATTGCTGGTATACGATGATACCACTCGGGCTAAGGAAAACCCCCACCCTCAAACTGGATATCCTGTAGTGTGTGTGACTGTGCGTAACACATCCCTTTTCAGAATTATTTAAAATTTTTGTGTTTCTTTATCTTAACTTATTTTTAATACTATAATATTATTTTTCTGATCTCCTTGTGTGTCCATGTTTCTACAGGCCTGCAATCCCAAATACTTTGACTTTGATAAGACTGGCTCCATTTGCTCAGTAGAGAACATCAATGACACACTGACTCAGTACCGATGGTTGGTTAGTGCCCCAAGTGGGCCAGATGGAGTTACCAGCCCCATGAGGGAAGTGGACACCAACACCTTCTTTACTAACACGAAGTCTATCGTCTTGGACTCAATCTATTTCCAGGCTGGCTCCCGGGTGCAATGTGCTGCCCGAGCCATAAATGCCAATGGAGACGCAGGGCTTGAGCTTAGTTCACCCATCGTGGTCATCAGCAGAGAGGAGGGTAATGTCAATGTCACCATGACTATGTGGATTACCCACTTTGTTACCTAATAATTGGTGGGTTTGTTCTGATAAGTTTCCTACTGTACACAGGTCTCTGTCAACCTCGTATACCAGGCACAGTGGGTGCTGAACCATTCTCAGCCAAAATCCGATACACGGGCCCGGATGACCCTGATTACCCCAATCTGATCAAACTAACTGTCACTATGCCCCACATGGATGGTAAGCCACAACCACAATCACAAATACAACAATACTGTTTAATCGTCTTCTTATATGTCAAGAAACTTTAGATCACATGAATCTCTATTATTTATACACAGGCATGCTGCCAGTTATCTCCACACGTCCGCTCTCCAACTTTGAGCTAACCCTTAGCCCAGATGGAACACGAGTTGGGAACCATCGCTGCTCAAACCTTTTAGATTTTAATGAGATCCAGACAGCACATGGCTTTATTACCGATGCCACCAAGAATCCAGAAATTATTGGTGAGACTGCACCGTACCAGTATAGTGCGGCCATGCGTAGCACCAATTCCCTTCGCTTCTATCGTAACCTCAACCTGGAGGCATGTCTGTGGGAGTTCAGTAGCTACTACGACATGTCAGAGCTGTTAAATGACTGTGGCGGATCCATTGGCACAGATGGTCAGGTACGGATTTCTGAGACCAGACAGATTGAAATGAAAAGGTGTGCACAGTGTGAAAGTCTTTCCATGTAGAGGTTAATGTGTGAGGTGTTTTGAAAACATGTGAGCACCTTTTGTTAGGACGCCTATTATTGTTGAGGCCTAATGTAATAATATCGGCCATCAATTATTCACCCACACATTGTTCCAAATCCATATGAATTTGCAAACTGATTTTCACACTGAAGACTGTGAGCAGGTATTGGCTTTCATGCGAGTAAAAGATGACAGAATGTTAATTTTGGGGTAAACCCTCACTTCAATCTGTTTATCACACATTAATGTGTTTCCTATATCTTCCTGTTAAAATGTCACACTAATGTTTTTTCTGTATTTTTGTCTGTAGGTGCTGAATCTTGTTCAGTCCTATGTAACGTTACGGGTGCCTTTGTTTGTGTCCTATGTCTTCCATTCTCCTGTCGCGGTTGGCGGCTGGCAACATTTTGACCTCCGATCTGAGTTAAAGCTCACCTTTGTGTATGACACTGCCATTTTATGGCAAGATGGTATTGGAAGCCCACCGGAGGCCGAGCTACAAGGTAGTATAGAAATGCCTATCACAATTGAAAATTGGTCACAAAAATACTAAGGGATTCAAATAAAGCTTGACATTATCCATATTTGTGCAACCTTTTTACAGGTGCCATGTATCCTACCAGCATGAGGATCAATGATGAAGGCCGTCTTGTTGTCAACTTTAAGACTGAGGCTCGATTCAGGGGGCAGTTTGTTATGTCTCATCCAGGTAACACAAGACACAGACAGACCTACCTGACTAACAGGTATAGACATATATCGCCCTCTTCTGGCCCACGCCATACTTATCGGCACATATTAGATTAGATTAGATTAGATTCAACTTTATTGTCACTGCACATGTAGGATACAAGGCAACGAAATGCAGTTAGCATCTAACCAGAAGTGCAATAAGCAGTAAATACAGGTTATATATGTATATATACAATAATTATACAGAATATAAGAATATAGATAAGTATTATGGACAGATTTACAGGTTAATATACAGGCAGATATACAGGCAGGTGTGCTATGAACAAACTATACATTATGTAAAGTGTATGTACACTATAGACAGATCTATGAACATAATTACAGTATTGCAGTGGATGGTAAAGTGCATTGGAATTTTTGTTTTTCGTGTGCAAATGGATTGTCCAGTGTTACTGAGTGAACAGTAGTGCATGTAACAACTGGTTATTGTGATGAGTATTTAAATAAGTAATAGCAGGTGTAGTGTTATAGAGGGGGGGGGGGTGATTGAGGGGTGTCAGAGGGAAGAGTTCAGTAAGGAGACAGCTTTAGGGAAAAAGCTATCAGAAAAAAACATATCAGAAATAGCACAAAAGAGAAAAGTTACCTTATATTATAATGCTTCAAACATGATACCTTGTTTTCAACTTTAGTAACGGCTTTATATGGACACACTGACATTTTGTCTAAATTGTAAATACCGTTAAAAACTTATTTTGAAAACTTTGCATACTTATATACTTTTTGTGTACTGTTTTAAGACTCCTGAGGTTTTTGTGTTAAAACATCTACTAAATTAGTAAAATATATAAAAGAACATTTCAAAATAATGAAAACTTAAGTGTTTTAGGTGCACTAGAGTTAAGTTAATAATTCAATTAACTGTGTTTTATCTCCCAGGAACCACTTTGACCTCCATGATAATGTCGGCTGACCACCCTGGACTAACATTTACTCTCTCTCTTGTGCGAACTGAGCCAACTTATAACCAGCCCATGCAACAGTGGAGCTTTGTTTCTGACTTCGCTGTATGTTCATTTAGTTTTTATCTTTTGCTATTTAACATTATGTACCAATGTACTCCATATAGTTTTAAGATTCTTTTTGAATATTTTTTAAAATAAAAAAAATGTGTCTTATAGGTTAGGGACTATTCTGGTACCTACACCGTGAAACTGATTCCCTGCAGTGCTTCACCTAATGGAGAGTTTAGTATTCCTCCTGTGTGTCATCCGAGGGAGCCTCTCACCTTCGACATTGACATTCGCTTCCAGCAGGTTGGTTCCGGCCACCTTATAGTTCAACTTATAATTGACAAATGATCAATCAATTATTCAGCTGGCTTAGAATTTCAAACTGTGATGCCATTTTTCAGGTAAGTGACCCTGTAGCAGCAGAGTTCAGTCTCAATACCCAGATGTTCCTGCTGTCGAAGAGGGAGCTTTGGCTGTCTGATGGTTCCATGGGCTTTGGCGATGGCACTGACACTGCCTTTGTTGAAGGTGCTAATTTTGGCCTAAAAATGTTTGCATGTAGATGAAACGTTGGACAAAATTTGACTAAACTGAAAAAAATGTTTCCTGTAGGTTCAAATATCTATGGCCGTGTGATGGTGGACCCAGTGCAGAATCTGGGTGACTCTTTCTCCTGCAGCATAGAGAAAGTGTTCCTATGTACAGGCACCGATGGCTACGTGCCCAAGTACAACCCTACCAATAAAGAGTATGGATGTCTGGCCGATGCTCCATCCCTGCTTTACAGACTGAAGATCCTGGTGTGTGATCTTGCTTTGTTGTACCTTTCATGCTGCATTAAGACTATGTGGCACAAAAATTGGTGTCAAGGGTATTTATCATTAAATTTAAAACATTTGGGTACTTAAATTATAGGACAAAGCCCAACCAGAAACCCAGGCCACTGCCTTTGGAAATGTACAATTTGATGCGACCCTGGCTTTGGACACCCCCGGAGCCCTTCCCTTAATCCGACAACCTGGATCGGATGGCTTCACCTTGTCATCATCTCCTCTTTTCCAGGTCAGAGATTCCCATGTGTAATATTAAAATCAAAACCTACATTTCAGAATTCTTGATCCCAATCAATGCGGTGTATTTAATTCACTCTCACATGCTTCGTTCTTTAGGTCGCTGCTGGTCGTGAATGGTTTATTCATACAATCTACACCCTCCGTTCTAAAGAAAATGCCAACCGTGGTAAAAGGAGCCTTGAGTACCAACATGCTTTATCATCAGCCATATTTGAACCAGACACACAAAGCCGAAGTCGACGAGCGGTCCCTGATCCAGAGGCTTTGGACATCGGTGCTGAGAATAACAGAGGCACCAACATCCAACACATTGCCCTTGACCGCTCCAACCGCCTGCGGGTGAGCCAGCCATGGGGCCGCGACACTAACCTGGAGCATCCTCTGGTGGAAGGTAGCCTGAGTAAGGGGACCAGTTCAGATTTGTCTCTTCCCACCGGAATGTCTACATTACTGGGAGTGGCTGGGCTCATTCTACTGGTATGTTTGGTAGTATTGCTGGTGGTTCTGTTGATGCGTCGCAAGAGGAAAGAAAAAAAGTATCCAGCGTATTCCACTTCCTCTTGCGCCGCCTACGGCAGAAACACCTCGAATGCAAGGAGCAACGGGGACAGCTCTGAGGTATAAACTGCATGTTGTCTCATCAAACCATCTTGGTCATTCAAGCATACATGCAGAAACTTTAAGGTGCTTTGATTCCAAGAAGCACAGCGGATGAAACTGAGAACAGAGAAATTTTGAATGGCGGCCATTATAGGCCTCACAACCTCATCTGTGGCGTCATATGCTGCTTCCACCAAGTTACAATCTTAATTCTGAACTGTTAATCAAAAGCAACGAACGACATCTTGCCAAAAGATCAAAAGTAGGTTTGAAATAACTAGTCAAACAAATGGAGGTTGCCGGTTGAGCTTTGTAGAACTAATGTTGTTTAAGTGTCCTCCCGTTGGTGGATCTGTAAACTGGAGCTGGCCGCAGTTAACCTGTGCCCGGACAAACAGAGTAAATCTGTGCTTTGCTGTTACCAGCATCTGTTTTATCTGAAAACATAATATTAACTCCTTTACTATATGAATGAGTCAAATTAGTTATAAGTTATAAGGAAAAGATTTCTTTATTCTAAGCAAAGGTCACATAAATGCAATAATAATACATCGGGCAGCAGTGACCTAAACAATTAAGCAATTTCAAATGTGTAAGGATTGTTGTGTGTAGTTAATATTTTTTAATAGCAGTCTGTTTTATTTTCATTATATGTAACAGTTCTTATGCCCGTGTGGGAGATTCATGAGAGAATGAAAAGATGCAGGAACTGGTTTCTTTACAGGTTAATGTAATAAATGTATCTATTTTTTATATGGCTCATGACAGTTACTGCTGTGTACATGGAAAATCCAAGTTCCCACATGATTGTGTTGCTATGCAAAAGGGAGCATCATGTAAAAAACTAAAGATCGTAAATATTCAGAATGTATTATTTTTATACATTTTCAGGACATGTGAAAATGTGGTTCATTGTGTACATAGCTGCCTGTTCATATCTGCTGTTAACAGGAGAGTTCCAGCAAAACGTATAGTACACCCTGACAAACTTCAATCATTGTTACAGTATATATTAAATTTTGCCTTGATCTTTAATAATATGCAGCAGTTTATTATGAAATTAAAGAATGGTGGACCTGCTTATAATACTTATGTGCTTTTGTGACTTCCATAGCGATACTCCCTGTATTAATACAGCAGTGGACAAAAAACCAATCATTACAAAATTATTCAATTTTCCATCATGGTCCTCAACAGATTATAAGAGACTACTGACAGGCTATTATCCTTCTTGCTCACTTCTTTTAGAACAATGTTGTTTTAAAACTGCCTCAACTGAAATGCCCAAGATTTTTCATAGCCAACGGAAAATTAATTACAGTTTACCTTATGTTGCAATATATTTCTGTTTTATTAAAAAGCAACTGTAAAATGCGTACAGTATAAATTAAAAGCATATGTCTTTAACCTGTGATGAGTTTTAATTGAACCTCCAATTCAATTTTATTCTCTCTTAAAGGGATTGTTAATTAAAAGAAGATATTTCGAAGAATGTTGGTAACTTGGATCCAACACTCTTCTTTTTTGTTATCTTTAGGATAAAGTGTATCATAAATGTTTGAAATGACAGAGAGTGTGATTTTGACAGAATTATCATTTAAGGGTGAACTATTATTTTAAGTGAGTTGATCAGAGCATAAACTGGGACTCAACATACAAACAAAGAATTAAAAAGCTGCTCTACACCACATATATGCCAAGCTATCTTTAATTTCATTTACTTTAGTCTTATCAACCATTCAGGAATATAAAAGAACTGAATGTGCCACAATTTCAGCAGTTATGTCCTGAATTATCATTTTTATTGAGTTCATTTAAAATGTACATTTCTTTTGGATTCATTAAAAAAGATAAAAAGCATCAGGGTCTGTGGACTTGTAAAGAAAAACAAGTTTTGAGTAGAAGGGAAACAATACAGGCACAGATTTGAATCGAAAAAAGACATGCTTGAAAAGCCTGTATAGATATTTACAACTAAAGCCACCAATGGTATTGCAACACTTATGTCTTCTTGGCTTAAGAACGGTAGTTAGTAGAGCTAATTTTGCGCGCGCACACACACACACACACACACAGAGTAAAGTTCTATTTGGATGTATTTTGAATAAATGTATTCTGACATGAGCTAAAAAATCACGGACCAGTTCATATTTACAACTAAGTTGCAATGGTAAGGCAATTCGTTTCCAAGATCAGTGGAATTCCATCTGAAATAAATTATTAAAGTGGCAATAAAATGCATTGATTTTCACCAGTCAAAAACAAAAAAGTCTGATAGAAATTCCTGAAACTACTCGACCGGCTTTCATCTCCATACAGCACAAAGCCGATAATATCTTGAATCTTTACGAAATACCAAAGGTTTCTATAAGAACATGTGAACTGCAAGACACAAAATAAAATAATAAATCTGTGTTAAACTTTTCAGTGAGTACCTAACCTTGGCGCTTCAGTAAATTGATACCTTACATGAAATAAGAAAACAAAACAACACATAAAAACAATTCTCTGTTTAAAATGATCACAGTTCCTGATTCCACCAAAAACATTTCAAAGTTTCTGATATCACCTCTGACCATGTAGACTTCTATCCTGCAGAATCCACACTTTAGCCTCAACCTACCAGATATTACATACAAATAAAGGACACTTTTATCATGTACATAACACTTTATACAGACTGTCCGCTGTCTTAAATGTAAGTGAAATTCATCTCTTAAACTGTAGTACATTTGCTGTTCAAGCAGTTTAAAACCTTGTGATTGCACAACTGAATTACCAGTAAGGCCTTAGAAAATGGAATAAATTTGAAAACATGACCTGGATGTCTACAGGTTTCAGATTATCATAAAGTAGGATCTTGAATACCCACCGTGGCAGTTTTATGAGTGTGTGAAACCAAAAGCAAATCAGTTATCAAGTTAGTCAAACAGCCATATTCAACAGACCTGATGCACCTCAAGCCTGTGGAATAGTATTCTCCAACACCACAAATGGCGGCGAAGATGTCCAAAAACCAGAAACTGGGTTAGGCAGTGTATACTCTTCTAGAACACATAATGCCGTTCTCTTAGCACGTTTTGGGCGGCTTTCAGCCAGAAAGGCTTTGTGTGTCCTTCAGCCTCCTGTGCAACATAGAGTCCATCCTACTTAAAGTCTGTCAGCTTATACATGAGGTTTCCTCAGATCAGCTCTTCCCTGCAATGGATGCTGTTGTCTAGCAGGAAGCAGTGTAAACTAGCTGATCTGGGAGCTGTGACCTAGACACTGTCACACAGCTGTATCTAAGAAACAAAGATAGAAAGGAGAAGGCTGGAGGTTTCAACTACAAGCAGCTCTCTCTGTTCCCAGACCTAATGCGAATCCCGATCAAGCTCGAAAGAGGAAAGAGTCGGGTGTCATTTGGCTCCTTTGGTAGGGGTGTCCGTTTCCGTCGACTGTCGTCCGTCACTCCATGCTTCGCGCGTGCTCTTAAGGGCTTGGGTCCGCTGCTGATCTACCACCACGTAGTCGACCCGCTCGTCTGACACTGAAATGCCAGTCCCGTTACTTTTCTTCTGAATGGTAAAGATGTGAAAGACAGCAGTCAGTAGCAAGAAACAGATGGATGACTGGTACTTTGGTGAAAGTTTATAATTTCTGAAAGATGTCAGCTGCTGTTGACTGAAAAGTATTTTTGGTTTAATTACCCACCTCTGCCATTTATTAATTTAATGGGTTATGGTGAAATTTCTTATTATTAAATTAATACATTTAATTATCTAATGTATTACCCCCGTTTAATTTCAAACCTGTATGACTTTATATCTCGCAGAATGTTGGTAAACATAAACCATTGGTCCTCATTCACCCCTAATGTAAAACCAATCAATAGGGACCCACAGTTTTCTGCATCACCATTCTTCAAAATATCTTATTTTGTGTTCTTTAGATGAAACTCATACAGGTTTAATATGTATGGGTCAGATCTGACAGAATATTAATAACAAATGATGACAGAATTTTCAATATTGGGCAAACTATTACTTTATTACAAGATCTGTCAGGGGACTTAACGTTTTACCTTGCGAGGAGGAGTCGATTTCCCTTGGTCCAGGTCCAGATCCAGGTACTCCACCTGCTTGTCTCCTTTGGGCTTCACCATGGGACTGCCCCCACCATCAGCATTCATTGGTGCACCTAGCTTCATGTTCTGAGATATCAAAAGACAGATACAAGAAACTATTACTAAAACTACATGATTATGAAATGATCAATACGGCAGTCAGAATTAGTCACTAAAAGATTTATTCTACGGATATATTAATCTACTAATGTGATGCTGGTGCTAGGTGATGACAGTAAACAGTTTTTTTTAAGAATGTATGGGTGTTGACACAACATGAATAGTAAAAACTGAATCAGTATTATCGCGCATCTCAAGACTTCTGGAGAGACTCAGAAATAATTAATGTATTAAGAAAGACAATAATGTACCATTAGTTCTCCAAACCACTGTTTCTTTAGCAAAAATAAATTCAACCACTAGAATTGATTTGTGCTGATGTACACTATTATAGATTGTTTTACTAATCTACATAAAAGCTTGAATTTAAATAAAGCATTTTCATTTGGCAAAATTGATATCAGTTATTATATAGCCTGGGAAAACGAACATAAACTAAAAATCACAATCTGATTATAATTCTCTGATTTGCAACCAGTCGGGATTGGGCATCATCTCACCTTAATATATTTTCAAATTTCAACTGAATGTGTTTACACTAATGCACAGTCACACAGATGAAGGAATAACCTTTTAATCCTTGTTTTTGCTTTAAATGCAATCTATCCTTGTGTGAAAACACACATCCACCCTGCTCACCTCCTCCAAGTAGTCTAGACCTGACACTTCTCTCTTTATAGGGGTGATGGGAACTGTGCAGTAAAAGGACTCCTCTCTACAGAATGAAGGTAGATTGGAAAAAAGAAAAATCATAGAAAACTGATGGCAAAGCAGAGAAATAAGTGCAAAGTGAAAAGAGCAGAATACAAATGAGAGCAAATCAGAGCAGGCAGACAAAGGACAACAAAAAGAATGCAAGGACCAAGCCAAGTGCAGACTGTTAGTTTGTTTAAGAATATAAATGCTCAGAGGTGACTAAAACAATCCATGCATTACAACTTTATTTAAAAAAAGCTATTTTTATTAACAGAAATAAAAAAACTGCATAAAAACAATTATGGAACAGAACAGATAGGAAGCCCTCCATCTTTAAGTGAAACAATGAAGCCAATAATTAAAGGACAGACATGGCTTAAAGAAATGAAGAAAACCCTGGAGAAAAATGATAAATAAAGGAAGATAAAGAAGTGAGGGGTCCTTCTATTGAGGCAGATGCCTGCCCACATGATGATATTAACTACAAGTTGACCAACTGTCCCCACAAAAATATTTTCCCACACTGTGTAATATATAATCGTCTTAGTAAATATTACATAAATAAACAGCTATAGTTATTTAATTAAATCTTTTCAGTAGAAAGTATTAAAATAATTGAGTAAAATACATTTGTTAATTTCTCTAATATTTATAAATATTTTTTACATGAATCAGGTAAACTCTAATAGAACTACTTAGTTAATCAGTATTATTTATTTTTACTTGCATAAACACACAATTTAAACGGTATGATGATATTATTTTAAAGCTTTTAAATGTTCTCTTTTCTGTAAATCGTTTAACGTAAAATCTATTATCACGTTATCTTTTACAAGCACTCAAGGATGTGCCATATTGTGAGCAGAGTTACAGTCAAAGGTTGTAAAAAATGAAAATACATGTTTGTTCACGCACCTTATGTCTTAAAAACCCTACACATTAAAAAACTAAAACAAATCTTCTGTCTCTAATCCTAACCGCATGAATTAACATAAAACTGGATTGTGTTGTTGGTTTTACATACTGGTTCGTCTGCAGACATATTAGCGTGTTGCATGGTTACATAATTCTCATCACAGTCCTCAGAGTCGGTGCTGGAGGCAGTGCTATGCCCCGAGGGCGGTCTGGGAGGCATGGGAAACCTAGAGGGGCTGAGCAGCAGGACAACATTTACATTGCCGCTCATGCATACATATACACACATACACACAAATAACAGCATGTCTTCTCAACTGGTCAGGGACCGATACTTGTTATTTATACAAAGCATTCAAGAATACAATTCAAGGCATTACTAAATCTTTTATATGTTAGGTAGTGATGACAGTCATTCAACTATAATCACTCCAATTTCTACTGTATGTGATGGGATGTTAGAACACATGTACAGAAATGCATGAATGATTAGTTATTTAGCCTGTGGGCTCTGTTGGGTGGATACCATGCAGGATCATGCCTAAAATGGTGTTTGGTTTTAGTTGACACTTACTCCCTGGCGAAGGACCTGGTCACGGGTGAACGGACTGGTGCCGTAAACTCCTCCCACTCAGAGACAGGCTTGATCTCCAAAGGGGCCGGCTTAACTGCAAGAGATTCAATTCAATACAAACGTTCAGAATGAACATAATAACCCACAACGCCATCCCAATACATAACAAGTAGTCACATTTTAAGATATATAACAAATAAATGGCTTTCAAACATCAAAATGATAAAATTATCTTTAAACACTGCAAAAAATTAATTTCTTTTAAAGCATTTTGGTCTTGTTTTAGTACAAATATCTAAAACTTCTTAAGTCCTGGAACATTTACTTGGCAAGGAAACTGACCTTAGCTATTCTGTCTTGTTTTGGGAAAAAAGGACTATATATGAAGTAAAGATTTGTTTAAAACAAGCAAAATTATCTGCCAGTGCGGGAAGAATAATAAATTGAATAATACAATAAATTGAGTTTAACCTAATTTAAGTTTATTTTTCTCACACCACACCCCAGATTATTTTACTTCGCTTTAAACTTACATTGATTTGCTTTTTAAATGTACTTTCCTTGGCAAGTAAATGTGTCGTTATTTTAAAAGTTTAAGATATTTGTACAAAAAACAAGACAAAAAGACCTAGTAAGAGATTTATTTTTTGAAGTGAACTGGGGAAATCAAAACCTGATGACTTCGTAGGCCAAAAAAACGGAAGAATTCCGTTCAGTTGACATAAGTCCTTTATCCCGTAGATGGCACCATCTGCCTCTTTCAAGCCCTGGCAGTCTTTGTTAAAAACTGTATTGTGATAACAGCATCAGATGAACTAAGGTGACTCTCAAAAAGTCAACTAAAAAAAGCAATGCTACTGGTCCATGAAGCGCAAAAATAATAATTGATAAACATCTTCACACCAGCCTCTCTCTCTGTCTGTGTGTCTGTCTGTCTCTGTCTGTCTCTCTCTGTCTGTCTCTCTCTCTCTCTCTCTCTCTCTCTCTCTCTCTCTCTCTCTCTCTCTCTCTCTCTCTCTCTCTCTCTCTCTCTCTCTCTCTCTCTCTCTCTCTCTCTCTCTCTCTCTCTCTCTCTCTCTCTCTCTCTCTCTCTCTCTCTCCAGTTCTCGCAGCTGGCCTGAAACTCAGACGAGAAGAGCCCAATCTGGCATTTTAGGAGAAGCTGTAACTGGCTAAAACCTTGCCCAGCTGGTGCCAGTGTGTGAGGGAAGAGAGAGTATACTGACATTACATTACGGAGTTCAAAGCCCTAACTGGACTTTACAGGCTTGAGGGAGTCATAAAAACCAAATCAACAGTTCTGCTCCAAAAAACAACAAGGATAGGCCCTGGCAGGTCTCGTCCACCATTTTTAGATCACATGACCAGTTTTGAAATCCTGTGCTATTCTCTGTCTGATTATTAAAATATTTGGATAGTGATATATGGACATAATACCACTTGATATGTACAGAATTCACCAACCTCATCTAGCATTAGGAGAGGACTGAGAGTTGTAAACTAATATGCCATATTTTTTTTTTACATATTTAAATCAAATCAAAAGGATTAACTTAACAAAAAATTAACATGCGTGCCAATATTTGGGAACAATATCGGTGTACATTGAACAGAGATTTACAGAACAATATGGTGAAAAATAGTACAGCATGATAACCAGCCAGACCTTAAAGTCATAGTTCATCCAAAAAAATATACTTTTTGATATACCCGTTGATTTTCAGTGTATGGACACAAAACCAATGCGAGTCAATGGGGACTAAATTCACGATTTCCAAAATTCTTCAAAATAACTTCATTTGTGTTCTGCAGAAGAAAGTGATAAAGTCTTTAATAGTCATTTTTTTGTGAACTATCCCTTTAATACTTGTATACAAAAGTATGCAAGCACACTCACAGTCAGTTGGTGATATTCAGGGAAACATTCTCAATGCAATAAAGAACCCATTTTTATTGGGAGGGCTAGCTTACCTTAGGTTCAGATTCCAACAAATAAACCAATAAACAAACTGTATTCAAAAGATGGCAAGATTGTAACCAGATAGGAATTCTGAATTAGCAGCCGACAGGCAATCCTTAATACAACACAAAAATGCACATCATCGATATTGGACTAAAACCTCTTCATAAATCAATTTCTATTGGTTATCCTTGTTGTATGCCTGTATCAAAAAGTGTTTGTAAACTTTCATGACACAGTGTGTACATATTGAAGTGTCCAGTGTTTTATAATATAGTGGCAGTTATGGAGAAAGGAGCTTTTAGTCTTATATCGATGATATGTGAGCAGTCTGGCAGCATAGTGTTTGTGGAGACAATGTTAATCTGTTAGTTTTACCTATAATCAAATGCTACCCTTCACCAGCTAACCACCACCTTTTAGCCTCTTTTTAAACAGAGTGCTGAAATGATGTGAAAAATGTGACACAATGATGTAATGAAACGAACCATCCAGTTTCATCTGAGTAGTATAAGTACAGTTCTTGTTTCAATTTTTCTTTGCAACACAATATTTAATGGTTCGTTATGCACATGCAGATATTCATCTCAAAATAAACATATGTTGTGTATACAGAGTACATTTTTTAGTTGTATAAGTTAAAATAACTAACTTTATGAGTTTTAGGCCCTGTTTCACAAACAAAGCCTGGTTTAAGTCAGGACTGCAATGTGGGCCAAATTTTTACACTATTGATATTTAATTAGATTTACAATAAACACTCAGATTTAGTTTGTTTTATCTCACAGATTTTTAGATCTCTGATAGGTTTGTCACTAGTTTGCCAGGTCTGGTAAGTTAAACGGAAAACCTACTTAAAGAGGTTGTGCCAAATTATTATGCAAGTCATTGTTCTCATGCAATATGATGAGGAAGAAAGTTTATTTTTAAAGATGAAAAGTATGCAATGCAATCTGTTTCCAAGTGCTTAAAAAGAAATTATAGTTTGCCAAATTCATATACAAATTGTTAAACTGTCAAGGGATCTGTGAATGACTTAAGTCACAGAATATCTTGGACAGACTTAAGACATATAAAATTTTTTTGTAATGGCAGCTGCGGAAAAGCCACTGCTGAGCAGAAAACATTTAAGCTGTGTTTTTGCCCCAGCTTCCCAAGTTAGATTTAGTTAAGATGGTTCAAACATTCCTTTTTGCCTGGGAATCTGGGCCATATGTTGTAAATAGTGAAAGTAGGAGAGCTGGTCAGTTGTGTTGTGTTTAAAAGTCAAATTCATAACAGCACCGCCCACTGTTCGTATGTGAATTCGCTTAACACATTCAGTTGTGTTGTGTGCCATGTCACTGTCACTTCACACTCCGTGTGAAAGAGTCATTAATTTACCAGTGCAAACACCATAACTCTAAAGGATTCTATACGTCTATAACAGCTAACTAACCATTCATGAAACAAGTCGAAGGGTCTTCAGAAGGACGAAATCTATGCACAACACAGAGAATACAACACACGGAAAACAGCATAAAGGGCCTAAGGTTTGCCTTCTCGTACAGCAGACAAAAGCTTTTTTGTGTGTGTGTTTTGTATAACTAGCATATGATCCTTTTCAATCTATTTTCAGTCTCAGGCATGAAATGAAAGCTACAGTTTTGAATAAAATATTCCACTGGATTTGTTCTTTGACAAAAAGTGTTTTTCACCAAAAACTAAGAAAATAAACAGTTTGATTAGCATTCTGTCGAGGTACGTACCCTTACGGCGTCTTGAGAATTCACCTATGGTTTGGGAGTCGGTTCGCTCGAGACCGACTGCTCTGTTAATTTTAGGGCTCTGACCTGAATTGGTAAGAGAAAACTTGTTTGTTACATGGCTTCTTTGAGAGCTTTGGAGTATTTTCTGCTCCTCTAAACCTCACACCCATGCAATGTAGAAAATCACAGCCACCTCCGTCACTTTCGTCTTCTTGTTCGCTACACAGATATGTGTTGGGCTGCTGCCGTGGCAACAGCTCTTCATGCATTAAAGTCATGCGACGGACAAGATTTGCCACAAAGATGGACGGGCGAGACATGCACAGGGTTAAACAGACAAACGT
Source organism: Triplophysa yarkandensis (assembly GCA_033220385.1). NCBI lineage: Eukaryota > Metazoa > Chordata > Actinopteri > Cypriniformes > Nemacheilidae > Triplophysa > Triplophysa yarkandensis. The sequence continues at coordinate 12,939,358 of CM065655.1, forward strand.
GGGTGAGTAAAGCATTCGCATCAACCGACAACACAACAGCATGTGGCTCAGCCAGACAACAGGATTCAGTGATGTCACAACTCTTGTTAAATATTGAGACTGTTGCTTTACCACCAAACAATGTGCCAAAAAACGTACAGCGATGCCAAAAATTAAACAATACACAACCTGTACAAAGAACTACAAATTATTTGTGGAGTGTGAAGGACAGGTGAACAGTCAGAAAGAGAGAAACTAGAGAACTAACACCAAAATGTGAAAGCTTTTATGAAAGCAGCCACAAGTAGCATGAGACAGTACATAAGCACACCACGACAGAAAGTACCCGGCAACTGCAGGTAGAACACCACCAAAGCCATTTGAATCTCAAGTTCAAGCTTGTACATATGCCACAAAAACATGTTGCACTGATGTGACATGACACTCCACATTGACATTGAAGAGAAATTAGTGAAGAGTTAGTATTGTGCTTGGCCCATGGTTAAAGAAAACAAAATTGTGCCGGACTGCATGGGGTTTGAAAAAGATCGAATTTATTTATCCAACCGTTTATACATTACATGGCCATTCAAGAACCTTAAAAAACATTTCATTTAGGAGCTTTAAAGAACCCCTATGATGAAACCCCTATGATGAAGCTTTTTTGCTGCTTTCTGTAAATAATGGAGCGAAGCTGTGGGGATTAACTTCATTTTGGACAGAAGAGATTTAGTGAGGTCAGGTACAAGTGTTGGGTGATGGGGAGCGATTGGCAGTCAATCGTCGTACTATAATGATGTTCATTGGCGTTCAGATCAGGGCTGGTACAGTACAAAATATGTTCGTGAAACTAAATCAACAAGTCCCATTAAAGGTTGAATGCTTTCTTCTATGCATGTTCCAGTAACGTATGTAGCCGAATAAGCCAGTCCTGTTGGGTATAAAAGATCATCCACATACTTTTGGCCATGCGGTGCATCTTCCTATGCACGGAGATCAGTTGGCTCACAAACAGTAATGCGGAACTGCAGATACAAAATTAGGGCAGTGTGCCACTGCGATTAATGTTTATATCAAAAACGCCGTCCCAGCTGGCTGCTGTTGTTACTGCCAGCTCGTGCAACTTTCAGCGCATCCCGCTTTTCTCTCGGACCGGATTGAAATTCCCCTCGCAGGTCCTGCCATCAAAGAGGTCTTTCACTAAGTCACAATGGGGACAGAGGTGACCGCTCCAGGCTAACAGCGCAGACAGGCTCCCTCATACCCAGGGCTCCGAGCCTGCGAACAATAGCCGCTTTCATTTGTGAGGTCACATGCTTATGATTAAAAAAGCAAAGGCCACCGAAAGGGGTGCGGACTAGGACGCTAAGCAAGATCTCTATTGCGAGTTACGATCTAATATCTAATAAGAATTTGCTAGGTCTCTTAAGAACTTAAGAAAGAGTTAATGTTAGTAGAATGTATGTCAGTACAACATTTCATGCAAAATAGATGTTTCATAAGCATGGGCCAGCACCTGTTAGTAAGAAAGGTTGTAATGCAAGCTGATTTTGAAAAGCCTTAAACCCACACATTTCCACAATAAACTTAAATCACAGAAACACACCTCTCCAAACTAGTTAACAACAAGACTCACCTTTGCGGTCAGGTTTGAGGTTTCGGTCTACTGGTGGAGGTTGGCATTCACCTATGTGTATTGGTCTACGTGGAGGGGTTTTGGGGCTGGAGCGAAAACCCATGTGTGCTGGAGGGGGAACCTGCTTTCCGAGGGAAGAGAACTCGACTGTGCCTGGGGTCATGGGAACATAGTTTGGCTCCTGGATGGGTTCGGAAAGGCTGCCTGAGCGGTGGTGTGTTGAAGAGTGGACGCTCATGGGCACGTAGTTCTCATCCATCTCTTCAGTGCTTCCAACGGGCACCATGCCTTTATTCTTCTAAAAAGAGAAGGTGGAATTTATTAATGGTATTTGAATTATGTGCTGGAAGATTATAAATATTCGGGAAAACTTACAAAATAGGTATTGAAACTTTCATTAAAATCGAATGAGCAACTTTTGTCTGAGGGGAAGGGACGGGGTATATCATAGCAGTCTTGAGATCCATAATCTGTGAAATAAATGCATCAAAGGCAAATATTAAGCACAGTACAATAAATGTTATATATAAATATATACTGTTTTCATTATCAGGTCAATAAGGTTGAACATCATGATATGATGTTTGTGAAGAAGGGAGTGGACATTAAAGCACCTCACACCATACCATTAAAAAAACACCAGAGGGAGCCATTCATGACAACCTACCACAACAGCACAAACAACTTTCATTTCAATGAGAGAATGATCTAAACAATACGAAATGGCAAATAAATTCAAGGCTCCCTAGAGAACATCCTTAAGTGCTTTTTAATAGTCACACGAATCCTTCTGGCACACAGATCAAAACAGGAAGGAAATGGATAATGACAAAACAAAAACTGTTTTATAGCCATTATACTTCATATGCAACTGTACTGTTGCTAAACCTCTTTTATCCATTACTCAGCCACAACACATGTATTTGAAGAAAGATATTTTGAAGAATTTTAATAACCAAAGACCACTGGTCATTTATTTCTGCTAAAACATCTTAATTTGTGTTCCACAAAGAGGCATATACAGATCTCAAATATAAAGAGGGTGAATAAAATACAGACTTTTGATTGAATTATGCCTTTAACATAAGTAAATACAGCAGAGGTAAACAAGATTCCCAAATTGCCCCTACCCCTGCGGAGGCGTGATGAATCCACTGTACCAATGGTGTTGCTCCTCAATGCTTTGTTCCCTCCTGAACCAGATGGCACACAGTAATTCCCATCAGTCTCAGACACAGACCGCGGCACCACATAGGTGTCCGTGGGCGACCGTTCCCCTGGAACCGATCCCGTGGTCAGCGAAGGCTTGGGCGGCCGAGGAGGTGGTATCACGTCTGTGGAACCAGACACGCCCTCTATCCCTGCCGTCCTTGGAACCTGGTAGGTGCTGTTGGTTCCGGGTGTGGGTGGAATATCGTAACTGACCGACATGTTCCCTAGCTGGGTCTCTAAGGGGGTTTTGCGGGAAGGTGTGTTAAATACGTATAGTTCGCCAAACTCGCCGTCAGGAACAGGGGGGGAAGAAGCCGACTTCGGCAGCAGCACAGTGTCCTGAGAGTAACTTCGGGGAAGGTGATATAGGCCCTGCGAATCAGCCGACAAAGACTGCCCGCGTGAAGGAGGAGAGTCGTAGAGCCCAGCGGCATGATGGGAAGGAAAGAAGCCGTTGACAGAGGCGTGCTTGGTGGAGGAAGCTGAGGTGGGCGTGCAGTGGGAAGGGAGGTTGTCGTTACAGTCGGGTTCGGAGGAGGTAGACTTGGAGCATTCGCCATGAGTCCTACAGAGAAATCCATGCACATAAAGATTAATAATAGACCAATTCCAGGACTACTGTATACACAAAAAAGCAAGTACCTTTAATTGTTATAAAATCTCAATGTTAATAATTACACAAAATACAAATATCATGCCAACTCAAATTATTTCCATGAAAAATGCAAAACTTATTTTAAACCACAGTCATGCACATGTCCAACCTTTTAAATCCCATGTTAGTATACCAAATATATTAATATAACAATATTCGCCATTGCTGTTACAATGAAAAGGGAGTAACTCAATACTCAATATGGCCGCTATTATTACCCAAAAAAACTGGAATCCGTAACATATAGTTGTCACCATCTTAGGTTAATTTAAATATTTTTCACACAAGTAAGAGATAATTTCAATTAAACATTTTCAATTAAATTAGAAAAATTAAATAAAATAAAAAAAATTTAAGAACTTCTTTAAATTAATGTAAGGACATTGCTTTCATCTTCTTTATGTAATTCGCAATTTCTCAACATCTGATTTCTGAAAAATAGGATTATAACTTTAAAGTAGTAAGTGTGCACACAACTTTTCAAGCAAAACAACCCCATCACAAAAGCGTGTGCATGTTTGTGTAGATTAGTTTTGTGTTCTTCACACGCGTTCCTTTCACTCACTGACTGTCAGGAGGAGCGCTCCGGGTCTCACACTCCTCCAGGAGCAGGTATTCCTGCTCCTCCTCTTCTATGGCAAGAGGAGCCACTGAACTACACCAGACATAAATAACAAACAATACATTTTCAGCTCTATCACCAAGTCGTCTAAGACTGCAGAGGAGGCTTTTTATCAAAACCCTCCTTTTTTACTTGAAATTCAATCCCAAAATGTTCTAAAATGTATGGTATTTATTTTCAATATTTAATATTTACAAAAATAAAAATTCTTCCAATGTTTCTTGCATCTGAGTTATTCCAAACCTGTATACGTTGCTTTGCCCTATTGAACACGAGATGGATATTTGGAAGAACGCTTTTAACCGATCAGTTCTAGGACCACAATGATAATTAGGGTATGAAACATGAATTGTTTAGTTCTGTTCAACACAAATTTAGATATTTTGAAGAATGCAGGATAACAAGAAAGCAAATTGACTACCATTTTATTTCCCTTCTATGGTATTCAATGGTGTCCATTTGTCCAAATATCTTTCTGTGTTTTCAAAAAAGGAAGAAATTTGTAACAAGGTTTGAAACAACTAGAGAGTGAGTAGTGCACTTCATTTAATTTAATGTTTTTGTGTTTTCATTTTGAAAACCAAATATATGCAAAACAAAAAATATAATGATTCATAATATATAAATACAGAAACAGCTACTTGACAATAGTCACTCAAGCTTAAAACAATAACAGTACCAATTTACATGTTTAAATAAAAATTTGCAATTCAAATTTAACACACCTGTGATGCTAAATTTCTACTATTACACAAGATACACCATCAAAAAGCTCACTCCTACTTCTAAGCTTAGAAACTTCACAATACTTCATCAATTATACTTTTTTCTTCCTCTGCATCTTACCTGTTTAGCTCAGGTTTCTTGGTCTCGCAGTTGACCAGCAACAAGTAGTCTGGAGGGGCATCCAGACTGGAGGAGGACTCCAGATGTCTGACATTGACAGGATGGTAGGGAGGGGGCATGCTTGCCAGGGAAGAAGCCCCCAAAACTCCCCCCACTCCTGCATTAGGGGCCACATCCACAACCAGACCACCTACCACACCTGCTTGGTGGGAAACCTTTGCAGAGTCTGGAAAAAACAGAGGGGAAAGGAAACAATAAATGCACATTTTTAGACACACAACAGACCAAATCTGTCACAGTGCTTGAATCAAAACGTCCTTAAACATAATATAAATTTTACTAACTTAATTTTCACACTATGGAGATCAAATTTGTTCCAACAAGACAACGCTACCATGCTCAAAGCAAGATCCACACAAACATGATGCGACTTAAGTGTTAAAAAACGACTAGCCTGGAAGCTACCCCACTGAAGCTTAACTCCTTTGGGATGAAATGAAACACTTACTGCAAGCCAAACCTTATTACCCAACATCAGTCTGTGACCTCCCTGATGCCCTTTTTGTCTAAATGGTATCAAATCCCTGTATCCATATTCCAACATCTAGCATCCCAAAATTGTGGAAGCTGTAACTTGCAAGAGATTAAAGCTTATTGTTGTACTTTTATGTAAAAATGTCTGTCACACATTTTTAGTTTGATAAGGTCTGATCTGCTGTTCACATTTATGCAAAGGTTCCTCATTATCATTAGGGTTAAAGTTCCAACAGCAGACATACTGGGAAGACGTAAAGCGATTGTTCACCTAAATGTAAAATTGTTCCATTATTTACTTACACACGTTTTTACAAGCCTTTATGACTTTCTTTCTTCTACAGGACACAAAAGAAGAAAGGATGTTTTAAAGAAAGGTAACCAAACTGCAAAGTGGTACCTTTTCACTTTAACTGTGTGTAAAAAACTATTTCAAGTGAATGAGTGCCAACATTCTTCAAAATATCTTATTTTGTGATCTGTGGAAGAAAGAAAGTCAGACAGACTTAAAATGTCAAGAGTGTAAGTAAATGATGAAAACGTTACATTTTTGATTAATCTAACACAAAAAATCATTGTTTTAATGGGACATGCCAGGTGAAGGACCGCCACCTACACAGGCCGTGTGAACGTACAGAACTGATTGAAGAGGAACCCTGAACCAAAGATTATAATGATAGTGCCACTAAACCAGTTCTGGCTGAGTCTGTTGTGTTTATTTTTCTCCACAGTCTTTTAAACGAGTTTTTGAACATCTTTGACTTTATTCTCATTTCAATTTCTCTTTGAACAGCCTCCTCTCAAGGTCATAGAAGTGAGTTTATTGAGTGGTTGTGTGAGTTTTTATACAAATCTTTTTTTTCAGTTATCCACTGAAACACCCACACAAACCCACTCACTCACTGGGTGCATTTAACTCTCTAAATGCAGTCGGCTCAAGGCTGTCATGGCTTGTTTGTCTCTTTCTGCCTCTTTTTCAACTTTCCTAATTCCCTCTTCCTCCTCCCTTATTAGTTTTTGTTAGACTGCTGCTGATTCATCCAAGGCCTGGAAAACCCCCCTTGCATATTTACATTCTCAGTTATAAGAGTTGCTAATAATGCCGGCGGGTATGTGTCACAACAGACAAAAAGGAACTGAATACGTCCTGATATTTTCTTGATTTTGTACACGATTGATCCAGCAAAATAAGGGTAAAGGAATACATTTCGCATTACAACTTTCATAAACGTACCAATAAATGCAGGAATATTGTAATTCTTACTAAACAGATTGTTAAAACAATTTTGTTATCATCTGCTGTTAAATCACACAATTATTTAAACATATGCAAGACTAAACCTAGTTACGGTTTAATGGTTAGATATTAAATGGTTTTGTGTGGCTTAAGTTAAACAAAGCCTGTATGACTAACTTTCTTCTGCAGAATAAAAAAGCAATATTAAAAAAATTATGTTAAGGGTTGGCACTTCTACAGTGCCAGTTATGTCCTTTTTGTGTTTGTTTGTGTGTGTAAGCACCTGTAACTTTTTTGTGAAATTGCAAATCCCAAAGTTCAAGATAAAATGAGTTATTAACTGAACTGTGCTAGTTGACCAATAACAGAAGACTAGGCTGTTTGGTGGGTCTTAAAGTATCAGGAACTGAATGCCAGTGTTTTAAAGACATAAGGAAAGATACAAAACGTCAAGGTAATTTTTTTTTACAAATAATGCCTTCTTTAAAGATTTTATGGCATTTATGTATAATTGAGGACACAAACAATACAATTATTAATATGTTTATCACTATCTTAGGGGCATCTTAACAATTTGCCACAATTGCAGCCTTTGTGTAAGTTGCTCTGGAATAATGTTATCTGAAAGTCATAACCTGGTCAAAATTAGACTTTTTAACTCGGTTGTAGTATTAAAGTTATGAGCTGCAGATGTTATAAAATTAAATAATATTTTGTTGCAGTAATGATACAATGTTTGAAGCAATGTTACCACTCTTTTCCAATAATTTAATGCCTCCATCTACTTATATAATATTAATGCAAAAAAAATAACTTAAGAAAATGAAGGCCAGATGCAAAGCTACAACGTGAAACATACACCATAATTATTTACCACACTAAATGCATCATTAATCAACGGTATGGACAAGTATAATATCAAATCGAAAAAGAGTACAGCCGATATCATTTGAGATCAATTGAAAACCCAAGGTGTCACAGATTATATATATTTCTAAGGTGAACTATGATCCTCCTTATGTCACTTCAAACCAATTTGACTTTTTTTGCAGAACACAAAATAAGCTATAAATTCACCACTGTATTTTGTGTCCAAAAATACTGCAAGAAATCAATAAAAAATGGAAAGCTGTAATAGAGGCTTTTAGCGATTATTTATTGGTATCACCTGTAATGTGTGTAGCACTAGAATTCTCAATCCTACTCCATTTTTGGTTTTAGGTGTATGATGTGATTTACCTTCTGAATCGGTAGGGTTGAAGCCACAGATGTCACAGATGCAGCGGACCCACTTGTTCATCTCCTCTTCGGTGTCGGCCACCAGGTAGAATATCCGGTCGATGGTCTTGATGTCGAAGATGAAACTGTGCTCCAGGTCCTTCTTGTTGAAGGTAAGACCGGCGTCCACCTGCTCGCACAGATTCAGATCAATCACGCGAATGGGCTTCTTGGCATGGTCATTCTTGTAATACTCCAGCACGTCTGGGTCTCCTGTCAGCCTCCCACTGCGCAGAATGAACCATCGCTTCTTCCATGCCTAGAAGAGGAGACAGAGGCCATAAGTCATGTTACTTTTGGTATCACAAATTCAAAAAAAGTTATGTTAATTTTTTTAATTTTTACAATTAAAAAAATCCGGTGTCAGACAGTAATAAGCTGGTTGTTTCTATGGTGCTGGGTCAGACCAGAGCAATTTTACTGGTATCCACTACTACCATTTTGGTAAAGTGACAACATTAATTTCAAACCTGTATACCTTTCTTTTTGCAGAACACAAAAAGGATATTTTAAAAATTACATTAGTCTCAAGTCCTCTATTAAAGCACCAACTCCCCGCATCTTTCTACAAACGTTTTTTTTTTAAATACCATATCGTGATACAAAATTAACAAAGGGAACAAAAATATATCTGGCCATGGAAAACACACAATTTGAGCAGTAAAAATGTATTTTATCTCTTATTGCCATCATCGAATAATGATAATTAACCATTTCAATTTGATGCAAGAAAAACATTCAAACAATGTAACATAGCTAAACATTCCCAGTACTAGTTTCCAAAAATAAAAAAACAATTATCCTAAGATATGCTATAAACTTTAACACAACACTTGTCATAAACAAAATTACAAGAACAGACCACAGGTCCCTATCATGTAACCAACAAGACGGCTGGGAATGCTTAATCTTTGTTGTTGTTTATTTTTACCAGTGGGGTTTGAAAGGGGAATTAACAATGCTGTACTTTACCCCCCTCTCCCCTCTCAGCTGTTTTTCCATCCACAGGGTTCCCTTTGTTAGAGAGCCAAGCTCTTACCCTCTGGATATCACCATAGCACAAGAGGCAACAGCCCCATCATGCCAAACCAAATACACACACACACACACGCACACACAACGCTTTAGAACCGATCAGCATGATAGATCCAGTTGTGTGTTGTGACCTAAACTGCTGTCAAGTATTATCATATTTCCATGCATGATGTGTTAAGAAACCTCCATATGCAGTGTAATTGCTACATATTTATTGTAACATACAACATTTTAAACAGATTAAAACATGTCATCACAGACTTTAAGATCACCAGCATTAGCTATGTTTGTCTGCTGTGAATAAACCGCCACAGAAAGCTCTTAGACACTAACTGCTTCTTCAAAACAAAGCAGTTGCAGATCAAGTTACAGAGATAGTGTATGTCCGCGTATGTTTACTGGCAGGAGAGAGATCTAGCTAACCTGCTGCTGGGATCATCTTACATCTGACACAAACAAACAACATATTTCAGAAAACGGTTTAAGTGAACATTCAAGAGAAATCAAGAAGATGCGCAGAAATGGGGGAAATAACAATAAAATCATATTCCAAAGAAAAAATTTGTCCATGTCATAGTTTTCTAGAAAGAGTGAAATGAGTCATGGCACCAGTAGTATATGTGTCAAACTTGTTTTTATTTTTTTGCCAAGCTGAGGCATAAGTGCCACTCTCCATGATATCTCTCCAACACACTCTCCTTTGTTAGCAAAGCAAGATGTCCCCAAATCAGACAAAAACACTCCCACATGACACCAATCCATCTATCCAACTCTGCTTCTCAGAAACATCATTCCTACCTTGAGTCCAGGCTCTCGAATGCACAGAGTCAGAGCGTGTAATGTTCAGCCACCTGTTGCGAGGGTTTGTTCCATTTTGTTTGATGCCAGAAACCACCGACAGCTCATAAAGACCCTAAGCAGGAGATCTAAAATCGCACAGGAGATGGTGTGGGATCCAAAAAATGACTGCGGCTGAGCACACCAAAGTCCGAAGCCATTCAGGTTGACCCCCAGAGCTGTTTAAACCACCAACGAGGACTAGTTGATCTGCACATGGATCTTCTCAAATTTCCTGAAAGTCCTCCAGCTCCAAGAGGAGTATGTAAAATAAATGTGCCTGTGCATAAGGAGGCAGAGGGAGTAGGGACAGGGTGGGACTAAATTGAAGAGGCCCCTCCAAGTGTGGCAGCTGTTGTCTGCCTCACAAACACGCACACATACACAAGAGTGATGCATACAGAGGCATAGGGCCACAGTGTCACTGTCTTGGCTTAACAGAGATGCCATTGAGGCCCCAGCTATAGGGGAATGCCAGCCAAAATGAATCACTAAGTGGTCAGTCTTTGGCCGGATAATTTACGTAAATCGTCAGAGACAAGAAAGAAATAATTTAACTTTAAAATGTCATGCTGGAAGGCCACTTCTTGCTGTCGTTGCAAAACAGTCTCGTGCACCGTGAACGCATCGCACAAAGTTCCCGCATAACTGGAATTCTTTACCCACTATCCTGCACTATATTTCAGATGTAGTGCACAATGACACAGTTACTTTTTAGAGCATCTGGGCATGCACAGTCCTAGTGTTCAAGCATTCTCATAAAAGCTCCACAAAGAGCCTCACAGAGAGCTGACAGCGTTATTGTGTACTTTTTGTCTTTTACTTAATATTAAAGTAACATAACTTTGACTTATTACTTTGCTAAGTACATTAAATAGTTTTTCATTGCTTTCTTGTAGCTCAGGGAAAAGCATGGTGCTAGCAATGCCAAGGTCATTGGTTGGAATCCATTGAATATTGCACATACTGGGATAAAAATGTATAATGTAATGCAATGCAAGTCACTTTGGATAAAAGTGTCTGCCAAAACATAAATGCTCTATGATTTAACACTTTGTGCAAGGGTGCTTTAAGGAAACCACACACTTTTGAAAATAAATTCATAAACATTTGTTCCAATTCAGTTGTTGTTTATAGTGCATTGTGTGTATAATCTCAGTGTAAACGGCCCTTAAAAACTTTAAACAATTTACAAACACTGCACCTATGAAATATGAAATGTACTATCATTTTTAGCTGAAGACAGCCAAAACCAGACAACAAAAAATCCCTGAAGTGCAAAACGCTATTGTTCCCACGTAAATGCTTCCCACACAGCTTAATGTGTTATAAATACTATTCTATATAAAATGCTGTGAAATACAGTGATTTAATTTTCAAGACATTTCACCCCCTTGTATGTGACAGTTGAGATGATTCAGTATTTGTGAACGTTACAAAGCAGCACGAGTTAGATCGGCGGTCTCTAAGGAGACCAGAACTGGAGAGTGCGAGAGAACTGACAGTTGGATCATTTGTAAGTGTGATATCTTTCAGAGAAAGAATAACCAGGACGTGGTCGCGATTGCCAGTCAAAGCCTCTCCATCATGCCTATTCTATAATGAATAGAGGTTTTCAGAGTAACATTACTGTGCATGTATGCTTTTGTGGCACATATGTAACTTTTCTGTAGATTATTCTGATAACAAGCACAGTTAAAATGTATGTGTGTGTGAATATGTATGACTAGCCAGTATTATTTTGAGTTGTCGGCAAAAGAATAGTGACTTAAATGTAAAGTTACACAACCTTTTCAACAAATTATATATTTATTTAAATCATATACATACAATTCAACAAACTATTTTAATAAAATGACTTTCTGATGAATTATTAATTTATATTACTATAAATAACAAATGATAATAAGCCATAACAACTATGTGCATCTAACTTCAAACCCTATATATTCGCGTACATTTTTCTTTATACACATGTACATTAATAATCATTTTTTTAAGTGTATATTTTTAAGTTTTAAAACTAATGCCAGTCACGTCTGTGTTCATTTATTTGAAAAAGGCCAGTTTAATGATTTTAAAACAGTTCAACAATTGTTAAAAACAGTGGGAGTTGTGTGATATTAGCAAAATATAATTTTCTCTATATTTCTAAATTTCTCACAAGAATGCTTACAAGATTTAAATAGATTATTGACAATTCGTAAAAACAAAATATTCAATATGAGAGGGGTTTATTGTTTAAAAAAGACAACAGAAGTAAATTATTACAATTGTACATAAATTCTTTTGTAAACAAAAACTTTTTTGTAAAATTTGGCAAATAGAGACATAACACCCTTAAATGCCACAACTGGACAGAACTTATATCAAAATAATATTCTAAACATTTTTTTTAAATATATTAATAATCAAATACACCTGTTTGCCATATCTTTAAAGGAAAATTCTGCAATAATTCTAGAATTATTTTATGCAATGCATTACTCAGTTCCAGTAGTTCCATTCCTCAATTCTGATTGGTCAGCAGCTATGTATTATGCATGATATGGCACTGCTATGACCGCTTCCCTCAACTCTTCTTCGTATCATTGAGCACCCTTAGCAACCACCATTGGCCACGTTAACATACACCTGTGACAGTTCGGCACTACTTTTTACAGCGGAAGGAAGTTAATTATAATTCTTAAAGAAAACTTAAAATATATATATATAAATATATAAATATATATATATATATATGTATATATAAACTGATATATTTTTATTATTTTTATAGTGTGGTTATCCTTTTATAAAAGCAATAAGTTACTTGAGGCCGGGCTGTTTCGTGGATATGGCTTATTGTTATAAATGACGTGAAGCGGATCTAACCCCTCAGCCGTGATTTTTACAGATAATCCTCTCGTACCTTATTGCTTAAATAAAGAACACACTCAGTTTGATGAAAATAACATTGGTAATTTGAAGTCAACGCCGTACTCAATATTGTAATTTTGCACTTTGTTCAAACAACACTTACATTATCATCCCACACGAGAAAAGTTGCAAACCCTTAACCAAGACGCAATAATACAGTAATGTAAATAGAGACCTTATATAGTAATATACTATATTATACTGTATTGTACAATAAATAGTCATATGTGTTTTGCATTATGGTGAAGTAAATGGTACTTCTTCAGGAAAGGGGTCAGATCTTCACTTTCATGCTACCTCAACCCTCTAGGTCATCATGAAGCGGCCTTGTGTGTTTGGGCACAGAGCTAAGGGCATAATAATAGAACTAGCCTGTCCAGACGTGAATAAATGAAGACAGACACCTCCCCCTCGCCGCTTACAGACCTCTGTATGACATCATTCCTTTAAGCCTCACTCATGAATCTCTTCAAGCTCCGGCCCTGTCTGTAGGGCACTCATGTGGGCTGTAACCAGGCAAGGCACCACTAATATTCATTAAATGCCTTCTGATTGGAAGAACAAATCTGATCTCACGCTCATTAAACAGGCCAATGAGGAGTGTGCATACACAGAACTGCTGCCAGCGAATAGAATGACGCACACATGTGGGTAAAACGGGTTACAGTAGTGTGAGGTTAGTTTGTCAGCATTCTGTGTCTTAACTTAAATTTAGACACGGCAGATAAAAGGAAGTGTGGGGTATCAGTTTTGGTTGGTTCAGATGTGACTTAAAGTATAGAACATGTGCAAGTATGCATGTGTCGCAGTTCAAGTGTTCTCGCTTAAAGAGGGGTGTGTCGGGATGCCTTTCTGCCGAGAACACGCTGTCGGCTACATGTCAGGGCAAAGCCCAGGTTGGGTCACACCTGCCACTTGTCTGTTTACTATGGAACTCGGTCTCACTTTCTTTTATTGTGACAGTGTAAATCTGTGCAGATTTCTTGATCGACAACAGTTTTCTATAAAAAAGAAAATTAGTTTCATCCCTATTTTGTTTACATTTTTGAAATTACAATAAAGGGTTAAAATGAAGGCTTTCAGGTTTTAATTCTTTAATATAAAGAGCTTTAAGGCATTTCAATAATGCTTTGTTGCGCATTTGCTCTTGGTTATATTGTATGCAGTTACCCATTTTTTACCCTTTTCCTACAGGGAGTTCACTGGAATAAGAACAATGTCCGATTTGTTTGGAGTCCTATGTTTTTATTGAAGCGCTTTGATGAAAAACATGGACACACACTGGTAAATTTTTTTATAAACAGCAAAAGACAGCGTAGAAAAAAATCCATTAACATCACAAACAGATATTAACCTGGTTTTAATAAAAACATCTTTTGACTGACATTTGCCTTCCAGAACGAGTCTTTCTTGCTCTGTGATGTCAAATGCATTATGCTGGAAAGGGTGCAATGCAAACAAACTATGTGCTCTGTGCCACTTCAGCATTAATGGTTTTGCTCATGTTTAAAAAATGGGATTTCATGTTAAATTTTATTTCATGTTAATGGAATCTTTCATCATATCTTTTTCGATAAGTTAGTTATTCCAGACATGTACAAAAGGGCTTTACATATTAAATATGCTTGTATATTTAAAGGAAATCTTATTTGATTATTTTGTTTTTATTTTTTACCTTAAAAATATAATAAACAAAATATGACTTTAGATGAACAACAAATGTATGTCACACTTCAGTTTTATGTGGAGAGACCTTTTTCAAGTAACATCTTCTCATATTTATACCCTAGTAATGTCTTACATTTTACAATATTATTGTATGTTATTTTATATGTTATTTCAGCAAAACTCATCCCCGGAAAGTAATCTTCACATTATAATATACTTCGAACAACACCGATTTTGTAACAAGAAAAAAGTGCTCTAAAATATTAAATTAGTATTATGAAAACATGTTACTTTTTTACACATTGTTACAACTCAGAGTTTGTTTTAACAAAAAATATGAGTAAATTGTTCATGTATATTGAAAATGCTTTGCTTTAATAAATGTTTTTCAAATAGAACCTTACTCTAAACATAAAGGGATTTTTTTAGAATCAGAAAGGTCTATCTGTATTCGATCTAAAATACCCATTTACAAAATTCAGAAAATGCTAATATTGTTTTTGTCTGACTTTCTAGTATGAAAAAGATTTGTTCCTCTTATAATTTTTGCTTTATCTATCTTAACAAAATTTAATTTAATTATGATAATTATGTCAGTGTATACACAGTATTGGCGTCTAGCACAAATCTGCACAAAAACATTTTCCTTAACACATGCTCAATTTTGTTCCACCAACTAAAAGAGAAGTGAGAGAGGCAGACTTTACTTCTCTTTTCCCCAAATTCCACAGACTGTTTTTAATCAGTGATTTTGGTTAACCACTTTGTGGATCTAGCAGAGTGTAGAACTGGAATAACACAGACATACAAAATTTAATTCATAACACAAGCATGTGAAGTACTTTACAACCACTGGTGCCTTCAAAACTAACTGCAAAAAATTTAAAACAACATTGCAACATCTGATTATGGTAGGACAAACTCAAGCCTTCGGATGTGCAAACTTTGTTACAGTCAACAAATTGTCAGCAGCTCAACCAAGCATATCGCAGTTCTCTTAAAAACACAACATTATGGAGTGATTTTTGTTATATTAAACACCTGATGATGGGTAAGAAACTGAACGTGTGCAGAATTTGTATAACTATTAAACCATATCAAATAAAACTGCAGCTGCTTAAAAGAAATCAGTCGCCATAGCATCTTCTGGGTTCCCAGAAAAAAACATCAAGGCATGTAACTCATTATGTACTCAAGGTTTCATAACAGTTCCATAACAGTTCCTATAATTTCAGTCTCATCCTCATCTCTCCAAAGCATTCTGAGCAACAGACCAACCCCATTCCACATTACAATCATCATTCTGCAGTCCCCTTGGCTGCAGAGGAACAATGGGGTTCTTGAAAGAGCTTGGCTCTGAAGTGTCAAGTCTTCGGCCACCCTGGCCCTGCTAACATGGTTCACGAAGTTTTCAAGTCTTGAAGGAGAAAAGCCACAAAGACTTTCTGTGCTGTTCCAACGTCTTTTTAAAATCAGTCTTTGTTGTGTGTTAAGAGAAGAAAATTGTTGGAATTCTTAAAAAAGTGAAATGTTAAAATAGCCACAGCCAAAACACGTCAGTGCCTTATAGTGACAGATATTAATGCACAAGAAGCGTGTCTTCCCCTTGTCGCAATAGTACGCTGGCGTTTGTGGCACAGATGACACGTTTAACACGCCATCTTGTCTTCACACCCTTGTGGGAGCTTCAAAAGCCAGTGTTCTCAAATGCATATCTGGCCTCATTGAATGGACAGTAGATAAGAAATGTCTTTTTACAACCAACACAGTAATATTAAAGAAGCTATTTCAATGGTCTTTCTTAGTGCATTCTAACTAATAAAGCTTTGAGAACTTTTCAACATAATTTTTTTCAGAAAAATTAAATATTAAGTAAGTTAAGTATATCTCTTTAAAAAAAAACAAGTGTGGACTTAAACTATTTCTTCCTTAGCAATCCAAGATCATCCAGGTCAGAACACCTGCTGTGAACACCATGTTTGGCACTTTTAAACGTTATGCACTACACTACTGTAAAGCTCTTCAATACTACTGCTAAGCATTCAAAATATTAGACGTCACTTAAAAAATACTTTTATATGTATACAAAATGCAGCTTTCATGATGTAAAATCGGTATAAGCATTCAGGTCTCGAATTTTGAATGGGTGCACCAAGTGAGTCAAAACGCACGGACACTGTTAACCTTTTTTCGGATAAAGTAATAGTGTCTTTTTCATATTTTTATAATGTTGTTACATTTTCCAGTAATTATATAATGTATGTTATGTAACTATTGTTTAATCAGAGTTCTAAATAATTACAATCCAATTGAATCCTCATTCGTTGACATCAACTGAGACCGGTTATTTAGATCAGCACATATTAGTGAATACTGATAAATATAAATTTTATCGATAAATATCACATAAAATGTGATTATCGGCCGAAACCGATCCCGTTAATATAAACATAAAATTACTTAAAATGAATCAAATTAGTAGGATTCCTTGCAAGAATAGGGAATAGGTTCAATCGTTTAAAAAAATATTTGAGCTTTATTAATCAGATTTATAAACAAGCAACTCCACTACAGATCAACACTTATAGTTAGATTCCTCAACCTACTGGCAAGCATCAAAGAAATGCAACCGTTACCCCTCTCAAATGTAAGTGGAGAGCCCTGTTATCATGTCACGTCACCTTCTGACTTGTGTACAAATACTAATGACATCTTTAGTAGGGATGGACGTTTTCCGCAAATATCACATTCGAATATTTGAGCCCACAAAAATCGAATATTCGTTTATTTAAATTACGTTTATGAGACTGACGTCATTTTTCAGTAACATTTATTGTTTCCGTCATTTTTGAACGAGCGTATACACAATAAGCTTTAACATTACGCTACATCGTGTTTTGTAGGTGAAAACCTTTAACAAAGTGTGCAAACAAACAAAAAGAAGAGAGCAAAAGCAAAAAAAAAAAAACGTAAATAAAGCCGCCTGCAGCAATAAGGCTATTGCACAGAACGTAGCCTAAGCTACATTTAACTTTGAACCTTTTAAACTGTCAGCAAATCTTTTTTTCTTTTTTTCTATTGTTTAACATGTTCTTGTTAAGGAACACAAACATGTCAACATGATCAGGGGAAAGTTGGATCATTAGTCTGTTAACTGTAAGTCCGGCTGCGGAGAAAACGCGCTCTGACGGCACAGAAGTGTCTGGGACACACAAGTAACGCTGTGCTAAAGTTTTGTGAAGCGCTTATGAAGTTTTCATCCACCACTGAATGGGATTCTCATCTGTATGTATAATGTTGTATACTGGGATCCTCATCTGGTGGAATACATGTCTCAAGCAACAACTGTTCCCACTCGTCTCGGCGTGATTCTCTGTAATCATTGCTTGAGAACGGGCTCAACCTTTCCGACGAGCGGGCATTGCCGCAACCTCTTGATGCGCGCGCCTCTCGCATGAAGGAAAAAGCTCTGATAATGTTTAAAAAGTGTTTTTTTACTACTTCTCTCATGTGTTCTCCGAGGAACCTGAGATGTTTGTGTCGAGGGTCTAGGGCGGACGAGAGAAGAGGAGTTTTCCCTGCATTCAAATAGCATTTTTATTAATCGAATAATTACAGCAGACCGAATATTCGAATATTCGACTATCCGTGCACACCCCTAATCTTTAGTACCGCCTGTTTTCTCTTGTACAGGCAAACACAGGCCTATTTAATCGAAAATAAACTTAAATTCAGCACTTTGTTATTTCATTTAACCATAGCAAATTACCATTTGACACTGTATTTTTTTTGCTGGTTTGCTTTACCCCTCAAAACATGTAGCTTTGACCTGACATGACCAGACACATGAACTACTTGTCTACAGTGTATGCAGTGTATTATTTTTGTATTATTTGTGAAAAAAGCTGTAAGTCAAAGACGGAAAACATCTGTAAATGTCCCAAAACAGGGTTTCAACTCTCCTTTTTAACTAAATAACCAACAAATAAACACATGCTCTACCCCCTAAAGGATGCACCGCTTCAAAACAGCCTGAACCGAGTCGTCCCATACGCAGCATTGCAAGTTTCTACACAAACAAGCCTGCAAGAGACAGTGAGCAAAATAATTCTTTACTGGTAAGTAGTCATACTTTGACGCTTTCACACCAACTACAGAATCCAAAACAACTCTTCCTAGGTGGATTCTGACCTTAAAAGATCTTAAAACCAACAGCCGACATACCTTCTTAACATAGTTTCCAACGACAGTCAGGGTATAGCTGAGAGGGATGTGTCTGTAACGTGTAGCACGAGTGAGTCTTTATCAAAAATACCAGTCTTTTTACATGGAACTCTGGAGGGACCTCTCCCACCTCTGACTTCCTGTGTACGGGTAATCAGGCCCTCCCAGAACGCCTTGAAAACCATGACCACTAAATCAGAGGGGCTGGGGTGAACTGAAAACTGGGGGAGAAGAATGGGTGTGCACGCATATAAACAAACACACACACTCATGCTGACTGAATATTTTTGAACTTAAAACAAGGAAAAGAAAATACAAAAACCGTCTGGGAGTGTCAGAACACTCAACCGACCAAAATAGAAAACATATGTAATCTTCTGCATAAAAATATCTGGCACTTGTCAGTTATTAATAAAAGCTAAGACTTCACAAACCACAACCATTTCAAATATTTGCATCTCAGCGATCCCACCTCGAGAACGAACAGTGAGTGTGCTTTTTCCTGTAATATATTGCAAAGCAACTTTTTTTGGCAGAGAATTCTCAAGCACTCAAGCTCTGGCCCATAAGCTGCCCAGCAGCCCATTACAATCTAATGTCTTCCAGGCCTAAGTAATCTAATTGAATGAAACACTGAGCCACCGAATAAAATGATAGTATGAACTTTCACTCAGCTGCACAGAAATGGACTAGGTTTTGTACACCACATGGTACATAACTTATGTATACCATGTAGCGACTTTTTTTACTTTCTTCAATGTTAATAACTGTCCGAAATTATATTGATTTATGCAAACATGTCTATTTTTCTCTGTTTTACTTTTGATATTCAAAGTATCTTTATATTGCCGGTATATTGCCTACTTATATGCCTATTTTATTATAATAAATAAAGTTGACGGACTCTTCCTACAGCAAAAATAAATACATACATTTAAAATAACCTACAATTTTTCACTGAAAATAAATGTATATATTTTAGAAAAAGAAAGAAATTAAGCAAAGCCTTCCAAATACTGAGACCAATTTAATATGAAAGATTAAGTAAAAGAGTAACATACATTCACTAAATGGTAAACATATAAATCAAATATTAATTGCAATTGCATCACGACTTATTCTCTTCCTTGAGACTGAAATATGAGCAAGAGGCTTTTTATTTTTTATTTGTGATGATAATGACAAATCTTCAAGAATAAATTGAGACATGCGAGATTTTGTTTTTAAACCTCAGCTACACATGACAGCTGTTTCTGCACACTTGTGGTGAGTTATTTGCTTAAGGTACACAGCCGGACTGGATTCACTATTGTAAATATATGTAAATATATGTAATTTACTTCAGAGATTGATATTACTGTTTTCTGTTCAGTCTAAGTGTTTAACACAGGTTTAATCCAGACAAGGATGCTTTTGTTTACAGCACTGACATGAGTTGCGAAAAGTGTGAAAAGTGAGTCAGACTGTCCAACCTTGAAGCTTAAGCTTTCACACCTAGCATTAATGATGAGAGATATTCAGACAGTCAACCAAGTTTAGTTTTCATCAACAACTGTCACAATTGGTCCAATGCATTGGTTTACCTTTTTCTACAGTTCTACAGAATCAGAAAATTGTTTATAAAGGAAATGGAGCATTAACTGTAAATGAAGTTTGGACCGTTGTTTTCTGGAATTCATAGTCAGTAAGTGTGGTCTGGAAGACAAAGTCCAGATAAACAGAGGCTGGAATAAAACACTTCCATTCAAGGATAAACTTCTCATACTCTCATGTCTACACTGAAAGCTTGAAGTACTTCAGTAGATCTCTGATAAAATCCCTCTGTCAGGATGTCATGTGAGGGGAACGGAGAAGGTGAAACCGATATCCAATGTTTGAGAAGGGACGGGCCCGCTGTTCGGCCTCGATTCAAATAACCTTGGGAACGATTCAGGCAGCTGTGCAGAACACCCATCCTCAATT
Organism: Triplophysa yarkandensis; assembly: GCA_033220385.1. Lineage (NCBI taxonomy): Eukaryota > Metazoa > Chordata > Actinopteri > Cypriniformes > Nemacheilidae > Triplophysa > Triplophysa yarkandensis. Next base: position 12,960,002 of record CM065655.1, read on the forward strand.
CTTCAATCACTATATTCTCTACGAAGCCAAGCCCATAAGAAGGTCATCCAGAGAGCTTGCATGCTCTAAAACTAACTAATATATTGAATTCAAGTACAACTTAATGTAAAAAACATGCCACATGCGCTGATTTTTAAACCAAACAGCCTGCATTATCTTTCTGCCACCCGAAAATGTTTGTAATTAACTGATTAACAAAAAAATCTAACATTTTTACAACTACAAGTTAAAATAATGTAAAAAGCATGTTATTCAGAAGCACTAAGTTTCAAAGCTCAAATGTTTAACTTTTCAACCCATTAAACATCAACTGTCCCCTATCAATGCGATTCGTGAGGCTAAGCTCAAAACAATGGTTTATGATTTGACGGATTTAAAAACAGATTTTGACATCATATGTCATTGACAAATAGATACCCAGTATAGGAATTATAAATATTTTGTTTCAACAGGGATGACCATAGGAAGGCTATAACAACATCTTTGTCAAAGCAAATTCTAAAAATAGTTTGATATGCAAACATATGAAAACATCATTATTAGCAATAATAATTATTTACTAGTTATAAGTAACTGTTATTATTGGTAATACATTTAAGTTACTGTGAAGTGAGTACTTTCAAAAGGCTTTGACCCAGCTATTGTGTATATGTTAAAAGAGACCAAAACATGAGCTTTCATCATATTAATACATTTTAAAAAATGTGAATGTCTAGAAATCCACCACAAACCACTAGATTATACCATAATATCACACAACATACATACACAGTCCATTTAAAAAAGCAACTTGTCCGCAAGAGGAGAAAATAGAGATCGCAGAGATGTGGTCACTGTAAACAACATCTGTATAACACCAGGAATATCCTATGAAGTCTGAAAAGCAGAGCCAGCTGTAAAAAGAGCTAACAGTTGAGAAAATAACACAAGATGCCACAGACCCAGCACAGACTTAATGTCTGTACAACACTTTCAAACTCTTGTGACTCGGCCAGAAGAAAAAAGGCATCACAACTACTTTTATCTCACCTTGAGCCTGAAGTTTTGGTCTCCACTGAAGAACTTCACCCAAAGCTTCGATGCGAGACGTACACAAGATACAAACAAGTAAAGTCCTTCAACACTTCAGCTCTTAAATGCAGTCCTGACAGAATAGAACATGTTCCCACTTCTAGCTTTGTGCATCAACAGCAGCGGATTCACTGTATACTGTCTCTCTAGAGAGCAGGTCTAACTACCGTCCGCAATCCCTAAGAAACATTCCATCTGGGGCTGTTCTTGGATATCATGCTGAATAGTTGACCTAGGCGTTTATCTCTTATTCCACATTGCTCTCTCTCCAAACGACTGCCAATGTGACAGATATGCAGGACATGAAGAGAAGCATGTTTTCAAGCCGAGGTCATTCCATATCAATCATTAGGAGAGAGAGAGAGATCAATAGCCCTTAAATGGCATCCCAGGGGAACAGCCTGGTAACATTTCCTCTCTATAGTTGGTTCAGTTTCTTTATCTCTCCCTCCGCTAGAGAAATGTAAGCTGAGAGCCTCTGCAGATGCACCGACTGGCACCTAAATATCTTCACTGAACTGGAATATAGACTTGACTGAGTAAAGCATTAACCGAGAAGTGAAACAGAGTGTGGAACAGAAACAGAAAAAAATCTAAATAAGTGAGAGAAGCAAAGCAGGGCTTAATCATTTACGCTTCACTATCACGCTCGGCTATGGGCCAACAGATGAGCAACTGGTCACAGTTGGGCAAAAACACACAGATACAAAGTGGAAGTTTCCACTTCGCTGGCAATTTTCATCTTCCTGGTCATCTGTTCCGAACACACACTTTGAGAAAAGACATCCTGTTTTTCCTCCATTGTCACTCGTTTGCTAAACGGTTGGTCACGTCTAAGTTTAGACTGTTTAACATTGGTAAGGTGATGGTTCCAAATTTTTTAATTAAGGCATTTCAGCAATTCGTTGTTTAAGGCACGAGTTTTGAAAAAGAAAGTCATGCAGTATTTTTGGGGGGGTAACTATCCCTGAAGTAGAGCAATATGTCAGAAGTCGAGCAACATGTGTCAACATTTATTTTTTGTTCAATTGTTGAATGTTCACATAAACACTGTTACAATTTTCACCAAAAAAAAAATGCTTGCATCTTCTTATCAACTCCTTGTCTTTCTGAGTAGATGCTTGAGTAGATACTTTGAAAAATTGGGTAACCAAACACTATTGGCATTAATTCACTTATGTTATATGGACAATTCAAGTGAATGGGTGTCAGGTATTAAAACATTAAAAATTTAAATTTTTGCTCTGCTGAAGAAAGTACACTATACAGGTTGAAAAATGTTCTGTTTGCTTAATTTATAAAGTTATTAGCTTTTTAATAAACTTTCTTGTTCCATCATCCTGCACCTGGATAAATATTTCCACATTCATTGATTATACACTGAAAATAATACGTTTGAATTACTTAATTTTATTATGTACATTGTTACCTCATGATTAAATTAAGTTTAATTTATCTTGAAACATAAAAAATTATGTTTAAAAACAACTGAATTTAATCATGTGGAACTGATATACACAACAGAATTGAGCAATTTAATCATGTGTAGCCAAAATGAATAACAAAATTAAGAAATGTAAAGTATTTCATTAAAAAAAACCTTCGGAAAAAATCCAGGATAATAATGTTTGCCCAGCTGCTTCTCTATACTTGCCTAGCACCCTTAACATCCTATCTTGCAAAAACATATTAAATATTAACATACTGTTAAAAATCATCTAGTACTACATAAGACACCACTTCCGTTTTTTACTATTTGGCTAGTCATCGACACAACTCATAACAATTTAACTAAATTGAAACTAAACAAAACTAAGCATCATCCCAATGATCATCACACGCTAGAAGCTTTACTGAATAAGCAAACACAAAGGCTCAGTAGTAGATTCAATGACAGAGAAGCATAGATTGTGTGATTTGCATCTTTCAGTCCAGAGCTAATGTGATTTTACCGTGGCTATATTGGCTAATGGCAGGAGAGGTTCCCTCTCTCCATTAACTAGCCTGTGATATGGCCGCCCTAATAAGGATTGTGAGTTACATAACAGAGATTTTAAAAAACACTTCCAACCCCTTCCAATCTCTACCGCTTCTGGTCACAGGACTGTGAAGGCAGTAAACATGCACTAATTTACAAGCAAAGCCACAAATACTCAAAAATGAACTGTAGAACAAGGAAGAGTCCTCTTGGTCAAGCTACTACATAATATCGAAGACCAAATATTTTTAATAAATCCTATGACTGCATGGCAAACAGGATATCGCCGGGCAGCCCTGGGAACACGTGGCGCAGAGAGAGTCAGAAAAGAAAAAAAGCACAAATCTGCATTAATGCCCTGCTTGCACTTACCTGTTGAGGTTGATTGCTGGCAATCTCAAGCTTTTTCAGAACTAATCTTGCCGTACCGATGCTGATGTTCCAAATAGATGGAAGTTCTATCTCACTCTTCCACTACAGCTAGTCTGCAAATTCCCTACTCCAATAACCCCTGACCTACAGGAAGTAGACACAATAGACTGAAAATAACAAGAGGCCACCTCCTCCCCTTCTCTTCTTTTTCCTCACTCCACCTTCCCTTGGACGACAACAACACCTCTTTTCTACACCGTGAGTCGCATTCAGGATTGCTCAAGATCACATTGGGTCTTTTTCAAGAAGCCGGCATCAAAACCGCACAAATGCTCAGAGTTTATCCAAGCAATCATCTACATTAGGGTGCTGACTTTGTCCATGAACTGGAGGCACTTCAACTGCTTGGCCCAAATCCGAGTTCAGTTCCATTTGTATCCACCTGTCCCCACATATATTACTGATGTACTAAAGTAACTAAAACTCAAGTGAAACAAAAAAACACTTAAATCTGTCTTCCACAGATGCTCTGCAAGACAAAAAAAAAGAGAATTAAAGGTAATCCTTTGAGGGATAGCAAAGGTAAATGCACTATTATCTAATAAATCTGAATGGATTCATGCTAAAATGTAACGCACTGTGAACAATGTTTGGAACAATGTATGATTAAGAACAAACTGCTTTAAAACCAATATTAACAGCTCAAATGTAACTGAAGAGACATTTTCTAGCGAAACTTGGTTGCCCCTTGTGATAACACAATGTCAGCCTAGTAGCCCAGCTTAATCCAATCTCAAGCCATTGCTATCCACAGCAAATCAGATTAAGCGCCTGACTAAATTTTTTTTGGGCCAAATCGAATTGTCCCTATATGCCTAAATACGAGTGGTACAGGAAATAGAACTGCGGTGCAGTGGTGATAAGGCAAAAGAGGCTGCATCCCAGAGCATCCTTCACACGCTTCTCTGGCACTGATTAGATAAGTCCCAAACAATACAAGCTTTGATGTTTGTCACGCAGTTATTTATGACCGCCATATAACTCTGCAGCAAAGGAAGAGTTGTTAAGCGGTGATTTCACGCATGGCATGCTGTTATGCACTTTGACTTGGTAAGTAAGTATGTGTGTCCACAGGAAAACACGAGGTGTGGATCACAGAACTCCAGGACAGGATCTGGAGAACTGTTGGAAACGCTCACCCAGCCGTCCATGCAAGCTTAAGGGTAAAGCCTGTGTGTGGACTCAAAGTTGAATAGTGTAAAAGGTGAGATTGAGGCAGTCATCAAATTTCAAAATGAATTACAAAGACAAGACAAAACTTTTCTGCACAAAGGTATAAAGTGCGTGCAAGCTCAAAATGAAACGATTTATAGTACCCAAAATATTGTAATGAAAATGCACTAGATCATATTCAAATGAAATAAACAGCTTTGTGAATTAAAAACACCCCTTCTCATGTGGTTGTGTGCACACACATATATTACAGTCTTGTTAAACTCAAAGCAGGTGGTAAGTCTAACGAAAGTCTGTATGAAGCATGTTCTGTGCCCATTAGAGGCAGTGACCCCCTAAAGTAGAACATTGTGTTTGGGAGCACACTGGGAGAAAACATGCCTGCAAGTCACTAGTTAGAATGCAAAAACAAACTATTTTGGAAGAGGAGCTTAAGGTAGACCTGTTTTGGAACACACATAAGTTTTTCCCACACTTTTAACAATAGCAAGCGTAAATATTTTATTGTCTCTTGCTTTTCATGTATGAAATTCAACATTATTTACATGCCACTACATTTCACTACCCACTAATATGTATGTACAAGAAAACATTACAGGACTTTTCATCTTCATGCCACTGTTTGAGACATGAAAAGTAATTTGACAACACACAAGAAAACATTACAGGTATATAAAAGCATAAAGTGTAAATGCATATGTAAATGACTATTGTAAGTCGCTTTGGATAAAAGCGTCTGCTAAATGACTAAATGTAAATGTATGTTAGCATAAATTTGGATATAAAATTGCTTGAAAGGCTTAAAGTCTTAATTCTTTTCACAAACAACTGTATTTTGTAGCTTTAGAACTTCTTCTACTTCTACTTCTACTTCTACTACTACTACTACTACTACTAGTACTACTACTGATAATAATAATAATAATACACTGGAGTGATTTGGTTATATTAATTTATTTAAATTAATAATTCATTTTATCAATGCTGACTGCTATTTAAAACCATCTTAGTATAAACTTTGTTGTTGTGAAAAAAATCGGAAAATGTATGAAAAAAGCCTTTAAATTATGAGAGAATATACAAATGCATTGATATATTGTTGGCATGTCTAAATAAGACAACACAGACAACATTTGCTGTGTTGTCCTCGTCAAAATATAAACCAGGTCATTGATCAATAGATTTAAACCTGCTTAAAAGTTCAATAAGGCTTCTGTTAGCAATTACCAACAGTACAACAGCATGGTATACTAAATGTGACATTTAAAGAACTAATGCATACAGCAAAACTAGTAATTAGAAGATAGAGCATTGTGCAAAGTATTTATCCTTTATCAAGTCATTTGAAATAAACTTTGAAAGAATTGTTTCAATGGCTAAAATCATCTGACTAAGAAGTGGAACAAAGTGGCATGACATCAATGACCTCAGAGATAGGCAAACAGGGCAATAATCTCTTCACCATCTCCTCTATTTTTGCCTCTACCCTCATTTTCCCTTTTCATTGCATCCATGAGGACGATAGTTACATTGATACAAAAAGGTCAGTGTGGTGGCACACACACACGCATGCACGCACGCACACACACTCTCTCTCTCTCTCTCTCTCTCTCTCTCTCTCTCTCTCTCTGACACTCTCACATGTCTTCGTCAAAGCTGCGTCATACACATTCAACACATTCTTCTGGCCTGGGAAGCTTCTGTTCACATGACTTGAGCAATGACTGTCTCCTCAAACAATTCCCTGTTTTTTTCCCCAACACTCTGTGCACAGGACAATAAGAACCAAACAAACAGGAATATCTCTGAACAAGTGGCAGGTGTAAGGATGCAAAGTCAAACTGTTCTCTGTTGCATCAAGTTTGGCGAGTGATACATCTATCATAGGGGGCAGAAATTCTGAAGCGACGTTATGAAAAAAGGATTTTATTGCATTCTCAATATGATACTTAGATATTCAAAGTATTATTGTATTACTTTATTGTATCTTGGCATCAGTATTATAAACACATCAATAATATCAAGTGACATGTTTTAGGTATAATATTGGCAGTTATTATGTTAGTGTTTGCTCTGTAACCCTAAACAGCTTTAAATGTTATTATAAAGCAGACTCAACTTTTAAATGTTGCCAATCAATGCAAAACAGACAGTGGATTAACATAATTGTGGAGTACTCCAAAATAGATAGCTTCTTTAGTCAGTACATAAAAAGATGTCATATAAAATATTAATAGCAAAAAAAGCTACATAAATACATACTGCTGCTCAAAAAGCTGAAACAAAAACATACAAAACCCATAAATGAGACATACTACACCCAGATGCTTAAGTTGGAAAGTTTTCCAAGCTAGTAAAGAAATGTAAATGTGCTTCATAAATCAGGAAACTAAAAACCTAGATTTCCTTCTTAAGCAAACTCATATTCAGTTTCAACACCTGCAGTTTACAAGCACCTGCTGTACAAAGTAACTCTCTTTCTTTATCCAAATCTTGTCAAATCAACAAAACATGCAATGAGAAAATGCAAGTAATCCATACTGACCTTGAACACTACAGTGGACTGAAACTTAATCCAAAGTTGGCAAAATGATAACTAATAATGAAAGACTTGAGACAAGATTCGCCCAAACTATCTAGAATCAGGACTGCTAGCGGACAGATGTGTCCACAACACGCATCAGAAAAAAAACAGTGTCTGTACATTGCATATATCTATACTGAAAGCGTTTCTGCTTCTGACTGCTATACACATGAACAGTATCTCTGTTGGCTCAATGCCAGGCTGGAGATATCAAAGCACAGTGAGCAGCCCATCTAATGCAATCAGGAGAGAGAAAAAGAGCAGTCTCACAGGACCGCCGCTGAGAGCTTTCTCTCGCTCTCACACTCTGGCAGTGAAGTGGGGGTAGGGTTGTCCAATGTGAACCAGGCCCAGGCAGACTCGCAGTAACCCGAGAAATTACTCGGGGCGGCGGCGGCATTTCGCGGCTTGACTCCAGGCTGACCCCTTCTACAGCCCAGTACCCCACTGCCATCCAGACCGGGCACAAGGAGAAACTGGGAAAACCCTTTCAACTTTCAACAAACAACTTTCTCAAAACAAACCAATCCATTTTCTGTGGTCAGGTTTGCGGTCTTACTGTTTGAAGATACAAAAGTGTTTTTTTCTGACTTGCTAAAAACACGACAGTGATGTTTAACAGACACCTATAAGCATTGACGCAAAAGTTTGTTTGCAGATGTGACATCTTATCTTATAGTATTTGCCTTTTATTCTGCAACCCAATGTGTCCGATAAGAGTCAGGTTATAATGATAAAATAAGCTTTATTGCGCTGCTAAGGTGATCGCAACCACCACTAATCCGAGTCTTTATCCATGCTTACTTTTAGCATTGATACTTTTTTAATGGAGAATACCAAGCCTAAAGCATATTGGCTGAAAACATACTCAAGTAACACAAATGCATTTAAACGTGCAAATAAGAGTAACTAAATATAATAACTAAATACACAATCACTTTTCATTACATGAAACAGATACAAAATAGCTTGAAACAACTGGATACAGTAGGGTCTACGGTATCAAAAGATTGCAAAACATTTGCAAACTTTATTTAAGTGTGTATTCATTTCATCATACAGTCCACTCAAACAATACAACAGTCATAAAGTAATAAATTAATAGCATATCTGAATGCATGTCTGAAAGTCGTTAGACATCAGAATAAAAAACTCTGTTGTTATTGTATTGCATTTGTAGCTTATAATGTCAGTCATTCTGGAGTGTCACTACAACTGCCAAAACTAAGTTTTAAATCTCATACAGCCCTCTTCTCTAGCGCAGGCCCCACAGCCCACTCATATCACTCTCTCTTTCACATACACCTCCTCTTACTGTAGTCAAACCCATAACTAGGCTTTATTCCAGAAAAAGAAAAGGGAAAACTCAGACAGCCATCTGGGATCCATCAGCATTGGTAACTCAGCGGCACAGGAAATGGTCACCATGCTGCCGTCAAGGACCTCAGAATACAGCCTTCTGTAAAACTGCAGCTGAAGAGAAAGAGAGAGAGCGAGAGAGAGAGAGAGAGTGAGAGTGAGAGAGAGAAAGACCTAAGAGGCAACATTCCTAAACAGCATGGGTCTCTGGGAAAAATGTCTACATGCATTTCTATCACAGTTGGAAGATTTCTACCACATTGGCACCGGACAATTTATAATGTGAACAATGACATTGCTTTGCGTTATTATATTTACAGTTTGCTGTGGGCTTGTTTGGGGCTTTACTGGAAACATCTATCTTAGGAAATTTTTTTATATGATAAATATTGCATTGATACTTTTGTGTTGATACAAAATTAAATATTAACCAACAGCTCTCCTCCAAACTCTGCCCAGGATGCACAGAACATTCACTGATAACTAGTTTAATTAAGGAAACTGTGTGCAAGCCACCATTGTAGGACGTTTGGACGTTTAACACGTAATCTTCAATGAATGCATTATTAGTTTTATTATTTACTTTGTTGCAACAGGTATTTCCTCATTTCTAAAAATCACTTGCATTAGTCTCGAACTCTTTGGAATCTCACGCGCACCTTAACTTGAAAGTGCAAAATGTTCTCCTTTACCTTCTCAAGCTTCTTTTGTCAGCTTCTAATTCCATTAAGTAAACAACATAAAACTAAAATATGTCAGCATTTGGTGAACATGTACTGGTGTCAACAACTTCATGGCATTAACTTGAGTTGATCGATATGACTTGATCAAAACTGTGGCATTCAATTAAATAAAATAACATTAGAGCACTCAGCAAGGCATTGAAAGGCGTAGCTTAAAACGCTAAAAAGAATGTTATTTGGGCCACGTTTTTGACCCGTTTATACTCTTTATAACCAACAACATCCTTATATTTATATTATATGTATACTGCATTATAAAATAATACACAACTGACAGCCATGTTCTGCCGTGTGAAAGATAGGAAACTGCACACTGCAAGATGGAAAGACAACTAAGAAAATGAAAGTGTAACCCTACCATTTTGAAGTTATCTAATCTGTGCATGGGAAAATACAAGACTGAACAAATACCCCCGCACATGAAAGCCCACATCTACTTACAAACTGAACTGCTGCCAGATAAAAACATGCAAACAGGCTCTTTATGTTTATGGTAAAACTGACTTTTCCTGTAAGCCTCTCATCTGTGTCCATGTTTCCCTCTAAGGCCAAAGACTAACTTGTCATCAGCTGATCAAACAACAGCAACACAGTGCACTTGCAGATCAGACAATGACACACACATGAATAAAAGCTAATTAAACTTATCGTTAATCAGATATAGAGAACTTCTGACCACTTCAGTAGATATAATTAGTTGAGCTTGTCATGCTCAATGACCGAGCAATTCAAACAAACACTATAGATAACGCCAGAAGCACATGACTGCTGTGGGCCCTTGAAATTTCGAAACAAACACCACTTCTTTAAACATTGAATGAGACACGTATAGTGCCAGCAGGAAATGTGCATTACATAATTGTGTATTCAGTGGTACTGGGGGAAGGGACATTGTCGTTCTGGAGAGCTTGTGTGGCAAAAATCTGTGCAAGTTCTGGGAAAATGTTGCTTTCTATTTTGATAACGTTTATCATAAAGATGCCTTTAAATCAAGATACACACAAAAACACAGAACTCAATTGAGATAATTTGTTCAAGATCTCGAGAAACCAGTCAATGCCTAAAACATACATTGCAAACAATAGCAATCGAAATGATCAAATGAAAACAATGGGAATGCAATTTTGGGTCCAAAGTGTTCCCACGAACAAGAAATGCAAACATTGTTTATATAAAGTTTTGTTCTCTTGTTTCTGAATCACACAAATTGAGCCCCAGTGAATAATAAAGAACTCTCAAGCTACATAGCAAAAATAGAAAGGTCGCTAAGTAAAGCCATATACTATGTGTGTGTGCGTGCGTGCGTGTGCGCGTGTGAGCCTGTTTGTGTGTTAAAGGTGGAGGTCCCCCTCCCAGCTCCCAGACAGAGGCTGCCTTTGGAGGCCCTCTAGAGAGCAGACTGTGTGAATGAGTTACGACAGCTGAGGTCCGTTCCCTCACCACTGGAATCCTAAAACACAAACCATCTTGCCAATAAAATAAAATCAACTGAGCAACAAATGCTTGTACACTGTTAACGTGAAACTATCATCAGAATCTGTATTTGCCCTGATTTTGCCGACAACAAAGATCACCTTATACAGCTACATAACAGTAGCGAAACTATGCAATAAAAATGCCAACTTCACAGCTGTCAACGATGAGCTATAAAAAAAGAGCTTTTTTCTCTTAGACTTGAATCATGCAGCCTGTAATAGAACACTTTCTCCTATGGAACACGTTCAGATACATTTTTATAAGAACTATTACAAAACATTTTAATACGTTTTTCTTAAAACTTCAAAATTAGCTTCCCAGCATCTTCTTTAGTGCACTCAGACAGAGGGGTATCTCACAGGTAAGAATGTAATTTTGCAGTGCTGTTCTCAAATATGCACAAAACCTTATTCATCCTCTTCTCATGTAATAGTTTTTAACTATACCCTCCTTTAAAAGTCAGCCTGTCAATAACCAAGAGGTGCACGCTGTTGATTTTTTTATATTTAATTATATTAACTTAAAAAGAATGAAAATACCTTACCAATGTTTATGTAAGATTGTAGAAAGAATGTAATGTGGTTGGCCAATGTTTTTCCCCACCACATTAAAGCAGACACTTTTTGTCACTGTAAGTGTCCCTTAACGGCCTTTTACATTATAACAATAACCATAACTATATGTGCCTCCATACCAGCAGATGATGGTGATAAACATTACGTATGCTACATTGGTCAGTCACTTAAAAGAATATAGATGAACTGCTGTTGATGCTTTTGTTTTTTATTCCCAAACATCTTTCTTCAAAATATGACCGCAAAAGCCTGTATACTCTTTATGGCTGAACACCGCTCATGCCCTGGATGCAAAGAATATATTTTTGCTCAGATTTTTGTGATCGTTAGTTTCCGACCGCTAAAAGTCTCTAATTGTAACATAAAACCCATGATGCAATATCAATAGCCAAATGTTATCCACCAGAGATGTTTATGTATGTTTTTATGTATGTTAATAGTTCTCTTCATCAATACAGTGTGTTATGAATCCCACAATTCTTTAAAACTAAAAAGTGGTTTTAAAAATGTTATTTCAATATTAATAAAAAGTTAATTTAATCATTAATTCAAATGTTGTATGGTTATAATATGAACGGCCCTTTAGACACTAAAGCGTGACTTGATAAATATACTTGTAATGAACAAAAGAGCATGCAGCTAATTTTTTGCAAAAAGTCAATCTGCTGTAAATATTTAAAAGTACTTAGTATAAACAAATAATAAAGGCTATTGGGAAGTAGATAGAAAACAAAAACATTTATTTAATTAGTTGTGCAAGTCATAAACACTTTTACAAGTGGTTGTACAGTGGCAGTTATTCCAAATCAAGATTTAGAGCTAATCTTAAAAAAACATTATTTCTGCTTTTTATGCCTAGAAGTTCTTTAAATGATATCATTAGCAAATACTTTAAATTTCATCCACGTTTCGAACACAATATTAATATTGCAAAATGTTTTTCTAATTTGTTACAATTAATAATTAATAGCACAGCCAATCCATTTTCAGGGCTCTGCTCTCCGCCCTGACTCAACTACTCTGGACACAAACGACCAGTTGGGTTGGGAGCGAGACCGACAAGAAAAGGGGGAAGGGAGAGAAAACAAATGAGCAAAATTGTCCACACCAGCACCCAGCTAAGCCAATAACCCCAACCACAAACAGTGTTTGTTTCTGCACTCTATGCATGTTTGTTTCAGTCGAGTTGCATGGCCGTTTTTCCCACCTAAGCAGATTTTTTGAATCCTGACAAGAAGAAATAATGCAATGACTAAGGAAAATACCATTCTTTTGTTTTCAGAGCACTTCACTAGCGCTTTTAAAATGCAACTACATTCTTAGTAGCAGCGAGTGAGGTCATGGCATGGACAATGGCTCTTGGGCTAACTGGGCTTTGTAAATGGTAGAGCAGCTTGTAGCTTGCAGAGATGCATTAACAGAGAAGGGTGTGTTTGATCAGTCGTGATTTCTTCCTGTTAAGCTTTGATTCCTTAATCATCCCAACACATACTGCACTGTAGTTTTTGTGCAGACTGTGGTTTAAAATTTCACAATCTCAGAATTTTTTTGAATCAGCTACAGAAAAACAGAAGGAAAATAAGCAATAACGCATTAAATAAACACAAAAGAATTGTTACTGTGTTTTTAAGTAAAACAATTTAAACTATTTAAAAATGGGTTCATTTAAATTAAGTAAATATACTTTTTAATTTTGGTAAAAAAAATTGGTAAATCTTATTACCTCAAATATTTGTATTAGAATTCATCAAAAATATTACAGTATATCACAAATATAGATTTGTAAGTATCCTTCCTTTGTTACATAAAATTAAAAATATTGTTAAATCGTAGATAAATTTACTGTTGGATATTTTACTTAATTATTTTAATATTTTGCACTGAAAAATTATATTTAATGACTTCCTGAATATAAATTACATTTTAATGAATATAAATGTTTAATTTTGTGATATCTACTAAGCAACATGAAATCTTTTTTACAGTGTACAGCTACTGACTGATTTTCCGACTGAAGTCACACAGACAGGATCACTAATACATTGTAAGTTATGAAAAAATGAGAAGCATTATGGTTGTGTTCAACCATTTGGACTTGTCTCCCACATAGGCTAAACATGTTTACATTGATTCGCTTTGCATTGAACAGCTACTGACTATAAAAAGTAAATTTAACATAATTAAATACTTTCACAAACTTCAACAACACCTGAAGCTGCAAAGCAGTTAATAGCAGTTACCAAAATGTAAATTTATAGAAAAAATACATGAGGAATCATAATAAAAAAAGTATAATGTAATGAAACAGTCCTAATAGCATGAGTGAACACTAAAATTTGAGTGATTTTTATGCATTTCATGCCGGTTCTCGTTCCCATCCACAGTTAAGTGTTTTGCAATTACAGGATGCGAAAGAGGAAGTATGCAAAAATTCCAAGAATCAGACCAAATGGAAGATGCAAAGATGCAAAAATAATGTCCTCTGGGAATTTCAAACATCATTGTGTAGTTTGGGCATTACTACATGATCGTTGAGGG